>JAQPPZ010016414.1:15552500-18052500 GCA_028583015.1 Wollemia nobilis
AGGAAAGAAATGTCCTTCAGACCAATCTCCAGAGAGGGCTGGCTCCCTTGCTATTCTAAGACTGGTATGAAGTTTAGGGAAAGAAATTAACGGAAAGGAATGGGAAATAATAGAAAGAAATGGAAAATAACTGAAAGAAATGGGAAATATGGTTGTGAGCCAGAGAGATAATGCAGGGATGAACTAACAGCAAGATTAACAACCCAGTTTAAACTAACAACATTCAATAGAAAGACAAAACAGAAACTGAACTCAGATCATATAAGCATGACTTCCAATGGCATTCCAGCATTCATTCTTCATTGAAAATCAAATCCAGATTCAGAATTTAATCCACCAATGACGATATAAATCTAATAGAAATGCAGAGCAGAAAGTATAAACATACACAAAATGATCAAGAACTCAGAGCCAAATAGTCTTTATATCACAGCAAATGTTTAAACTCAGAGAGTTTCACAAGCAAATGTCCATCCTTCAAACTTATCAAGTTTTACAGTATTTATAGAGGATTTCACCCCTAAAATTTAATAAGCATTAAATAAAATGGTGGCAATGGTGGCAAGTCGGTGGCATGGTCGATAGTATTTTCTTCCTTGGTAGCAACAACGAACCAATCAAACGGTGCCTCAAAAATCAGCGAGCATTTACAGCTGGTAGCATATTGGGACTCAACAAGAATCATTGGTAGAATTTTCACCTTCATGGGCGGTGCCTCAAAAATCAGCAACATCGTATAAGAGCGGATCATTTTGGGAAATGATGGCATTTAATTTTGGCTACCCCCTGGTCATTTGTCAAAACTGGTCTTTGCCGAAAATAATGCTTGAAAATTTAATTTTGCTACCCGAAAATCAATTTCGTTGAAGAAACTACCTGAAAATCAATTTTGCCCAAAAAGTGCCCAAAAATGATTTTCGCAAGAAAAGTGCCTGAAAATAATTTTTGCTTAAAAGTGCCCAAAAATGATTTTCGCCAAAAAGTGCCCGAAAATGATTTTCGCCAAAAAAGTGCTCGAAAATGATTTTTGGTGGTACAACTTCCCGGAGCCATAACTTTTGATTCGTTGATCCGATTGTCTATTGTAATATATCGTTGGAAAGCTTGAGAAAGGATCTACAACGGCAAAATATCTAAAGATCATTTCGTCCAATTTTTCATCCTCTTTTGGGGCCTCTAAAGTCTTCAAATTTTATTTTTAAACTTCATTGGCAAGATTTCTCGAGACAAAATCTTTAATATCTCTCAAACCGTTCAGGATATTGGGGTGATTCTTTCACCACTGGATGCATTTCATACTTGGACGAATTTAAAAAATTATTTTTAGTGTGGCAAAAATGCCAACACTTTTGGTGGCTCGCGGGGTATTTAGCTTGTCTGAATGCAAATCGACCCTAGGGCCTTTATCCATTGGGCAACGGAGTCACAACAAAACGTAGACACAAGAAAATGCAAACAAAGAGAGTACCTTCCACTTTGAGTCACCCAGATCTGATGATGCCAAATCACACCACTTTGTGCTCTTCGCACCTTATTTATCAACCGACCTATTTACATTATTTACACAAAAGTTTACGACATGATTGGCATGCCACCACCACAAAATTGGCGTTGGGCGCCTACCCAGTGAATCTGCAGTGTTCGGACCAGATCTGATTGTACTTCAATCGATCTTTGAAGTTCGGTTGGCCTCTTCCCAAAGTTTTCCAGGTTGCAAACAAGATGCAACGTGGCAGGTTATCATGCATGCCAGTACTCATACAATTAATGAATAATGTGGCAAAGAGATTTACCACATGGGAGCCTTCTTCGAGTACCGATTGTGGTGATGGTTGGCCCCAATGTCGCCACTTTTGAGAGTCCACTGGTTGTGGGGTCTTGGGTACGTGCTCCTCTGATTCCTTGATGTGACAATAAGATTTTTTTGGCAATAGCCCTACTCTTAGGATCTCCTCAGGACCAACCTCCTAGGGATGTATTCTTATTGGGTCTCGATCGAGTACTTGTGTGCTATGCTCAAGGATACAAAAAGGGTGTAAAATTGTGCCCTCTTCGCACTCAGAGCTTGTCATTAGACCCTTCTCTTCTTCCCGGTCCTTCTCCTGAAGGAAGTTGCAAGCTACCATATTGTTCATTACTGGGGTAATGCTTGCATATTCCTTCTATCGATGTTGGGAGATATCCACCCCTTGCGCTCTGAACAACTGTATTCCAAAATTCTGCATAGTTTGTGATGACCATGATGGTGGGTATTGTGCGAGATGGACGGGGGTAGCAACCACCGGAAGAAGTGATGGGGAAGCGGGTTCTCTCCACTACAACTTTCCTGCTTGGAGCAGGAGTCACTCTACTTGTACTACCTCCTGAAAGACTTGAGGGAATCTTTGTTCCCTAGATTGTTGTAGGAGGAGGCTTATGTCCGGGTGGAAAGCCCGAACATAGTACAGGTGGGCCTAGGCGGGTGATGGTCGAATTTCCTCTGGAATTCTCCTCCAACTCCTCCAAAATCGGACATTGAAGTCCGTGATGCACTCTAGAGGTGCCCTCGTGATGGTGGAGAGGTGCATCAAGAGTTGAAAGGGATCCTGAAAGCCATCAAATGTGTTGATGAGTGCTCCCACTAAGTCTGCCCATGAGCAAATGCTCTTACGCCCGAGCATTTTGTACCACTACAGCGCCCTTCCTTCCAGAGATAGGACCAAAAGTCTGATCATGACATCTTCGTGGGTTATGCCATGGAGGGTCGCTAGAGCAACAACATCTTCAAGGTGCTCTTGGGCCATTCCCTCAGTGCCATTGTATTTTGTTAGGGTCTTCAAGGCACTTTTGGGAATCTCATGCCGACTTTGGAGATTCAGAGGGCCAGGATCATCCCAGTTGGGATAGCATACCTGTGCCATTATAGTAGTGGTCCTCAGAGATCACGGTCCTTGTCATTGAGTCGGAGTTTCCAGGAAAACATTATTTTCTTCGCTTGTGAGGTCAAGGCTGCTCACCAAACCTTGGGTCCTCCGGGGTGTCTTCTTTCAACACAAAAGGCATCCACCGGTCATGAGATCCGGATCTTCAACTCAACGGAGTCGCCAGGTGATTTTTCCAGATGAAGGTAAGCCAAAGATTCACCAAACTCGGGCTCCCTTAAAACACGAAGACTGTTCGTCCCACCGGGCATGCCAAAAACTGTTGGTCAAGAATCTACCTAAGGATAAAATGTATGTGCACCCTAGACTCGACCAACATTGAAAGGTTGAAGGAAAGAAATGTCCTTCAGACCAATCTCCAGAGAGGGCTGGCTCCCTTGCTATTCTAAGACTGGTATGAATTTTAGGGAAAGAAATTAACGGAAAGGAATGGGAAATAACAGAAAGAAATGGAAAATAACTGAAAGAAATGGGAAATATGGCTGTGAGCCAGAGAGATAATGCAGGGATGAACTAACAACAAGATTAACAACCCAATTTAAACTAACAACATTCAATAGAAAGACAAAACAAAAACTGAACTCAGATCATATAAGCATGACTTCCAATGGCATTCCAACATTCATTCTTCATTGAAAATCAAATCCAGATTCAGAATTTAATCCACCAATGACGATATAAATCTAATAGAAATGCAGAGCAGAAAGTATAAACATACACAAAATGATCAGGAACTCAGAGCCAAATAGTCTTTATATCACAACAAATGTTTAAACTCAGAGAGTTTCACAAGCAAATGTCCATCCTTCAAACTTATCAAGTTTTACAATATTTATAGAGGATTTCACCCCTAAAATTTAATAAGCATTAAATAAAATGGTGGCAATGGTGGCAAGTCGGTGGCATGGTCGGCAGTATTTTCTTCCTCGATAGCAACAACAAACCAATCAAACGATGCCTCGAAAATCAATGAGCATTTACAGTTGGTAGCATATTGGGACTCAACAAGAATCATCGGTAGAATTTTCACCTTCATGGGCGGTGCCTCGAAAATTAGCAACATCATATAAGAGCGGATCATTTTGGGAAATGATGGCATTTAATTTTGGCTACCCCCTGGTCATTTGTCAAAACTGGTCTTTGCCGGAAATAATGCTTGAAAAATTAATTTTGCTGTCCAAAAATCAATTTCGTTGAAGAAACTACCTGAAAATCAATTTCGTTGAAGAAACTGCCCGAAATTGATTTTTGCCAAAAAAGTGCCCGAAAATGATTTTCGCCAAAAAAGTGCCCGAAAATGGATTTTCGCTTGAAAATGATTTTCGCCAGAAAAGTGCCCAAAAATGATTTTTGGTGGTACAACTTCCCGGAGCCATAAATTTTGATTCGTTGACCCGATTGTCTATTGTAATATATCGTTGGAAATCTTGAGAAAGGATCTACAATGAAAAATATCTAAAGATCATTTCTTCCAAATTTTCATCCTCTTTTGGGGCCTCTAAAGTCTTCAAATTTTATTTTTAAACTTCATTGGCAAGATTTCTCGGGATAAAATCTTTAATATCTCTCAAACCGTTCAAGATATTGGGGTGATTCTTTCACCACTGGATGCATTTCATACTTGGACGAATTTAAAATTTTATTTTTAGTGTGGAAAAAATGCCAACAATAGGAAAGAGGAAAACATCAACATTTGGGTTATAAATGTATATGTTCCAACTATAGTTACTTGTGAAAGATGTTGGAAGGATCTTAGCATATGTTTTTTCAAATACAACGATAATTCATTGTGATCTATGGATTTTTGGGGGTAATTTTAATATTATTTAATCTCCTTTGGAAAAATAGGGTGGCATTCCAGGATGGTCTAAACCAATGCAATATTTTGCTTCATTAGTCAATATAAATGGTCTTTGGGATGTTAGTCCTTCAAGCTTTCAATATACGTTGGATAATGGATGCATTGGGAAAAATCACATAGTAGACAAACTGGATATATCCTTGTTATCCAATAAATGGTTACAAACAAAGTATACAATTTCTTTAGATATTTAATTGCAAGCATGATCATATCACAAACCAAGTCTTTTGACTTGTGAGTTATCTAATAATGGTCATCCAAAGCCATTTTGCTTCCAGTCTATGTGGCTCCAAGACCTTGATTTTTTCATATGGTTATGTTATGGTGGTATGAATCAAAATTTGAAGGATCATGTATGTACAGGTTTGTTCAAAAGTTGAAATATTTAAAGAAGCAAATGAAGATATGGAATGCCAAATCTTTTGGTAACATTTTCAAAGAAAAGAAAGAAATTGAATCCAATATTATAAATTTACAAGAGAGTATAAATTAATGGAATGGATCAAGATTCTTATGTGAAAGAAAAATAATTACTTTTTGATTATCACAATGCATTGAAAAAGGAGTCATATTGGTTCCAAAAATCCAGAGATAAATAACTCAAGGAAGAAGATAGAAATACAATTTTTTTCATGCTATACAAAAACAATTTTTTTTTTCATCATATCAAAAACATTTAAACTCCAAATGGAAAAAATATTGAGGACGAAGAAGATATAACGAAGGAAGCAATTAATTATATCAAAAAAAAATTATCAGATTCTAGGCAAGATAAGGAGGCACAAGAAAAAATTCTGCAAAATATTCCATCAATTATCACTTAGGGACAAAATGAAAGCTTGATGAAGAAGATATCTATGGAGAAGCTCCATGAAGCAGTTTTCTCTTTCTATCCTAACAAGGCACCTTGCCCCGATGGATTTACTACAATTTTCTTTCAAAAAAATTAGGATTTATTAAAGAGTGATATGTTAGTTGTGGTTGAAGAGTCTTGAAAAAGGAAGGCTATAATAAGTGATATCAATGCTACTTTTATCACCTTGGTTCCCAAGAAAGGCGACAAAATATTTTGATAATTTTCGTCCAATAAGCCTTTGTAATATGATTTATAAGATCATTTAAAAAATTATGATAAACAGGTTGAAAGGTATTTTAGGGTGTCTTATCTCAGAGAAACAATGTGGCTTTGTTTGTGGTAAAAAAATTCTTGATGGTATAATTATTGCACAAAAGGCCATACATTCTCTTGATTCCATGAAAAAAGTAGGTATGCTTTTGAAATTAGATATGAACAAAGCATATGAGAGGGTTTCCTGGAATTTTCTACATGTTATTCTCAGAAAGTTTGGCTTTGATTATAGTTGGTGTAAGTGGATTAAATGTTGTTATAGCACTGGAAATTTTTCTATTTTGATCATTGGTTCTCCTGTTAGTTACTTTAAGTCATCTTGTGGACTTTGTCAAGATGATCCACTTCTTCAGTATCTATTCATTATTTTGGCAAAAGCATTAGGGAGAGCATTTTCAAAGGCAAAAATGGAAGGAAAAATCAAGGGTATTTAGGTTGCAAAAAAATGGTCCCTTTGAATCTCATCTCTAGTTTGTTGATGATACTTTTCTTTTGAGTCATCCCTTAGTTAGTGAGCCCATGGAATTTAAATCAATATTATCATGCTCTCAGAAGGCTACTGGCCAGTTGGTAAATACTACAAAATCTAAAATTTTCATTAATATTGTCCTAGATTTACAACAAATTATTGTGAATATTTTAGGGTTTAAAATTGAAAATTTTCCATCAACCTAGTTGGGTATTCCTTTTTTTGACAAAGGAAATAAAAAGGAGCTTTGGATATAATCAAAGCTTGCTTGACATGTTGGAAAGGTAAGTTCTTAACCATGGTAGGAAGGCTACAAATCATAAAGACTACGTTGCTATCTATTCATATTTATATAATTCCACTTTCAAGACTGCCAACAAGTATAGCATTAGAATTTGATAAAATTCAAACTTTCTTGGAATGTGAGGAAAAATTTAGGTTTTCTCTTTGTAAGTGGGATAGGGTTTGCAAAGGAAAGAATATTAGAGGATCAAGCTTGCGAAATTGCAAACTTGTAAATTTGGCATTAGGAGCAAATCTTGGATGGAGATTATTCAGAGATCAAGGAAAGCATTGTACAAAAATATTACGTAAAAATATATAGGTTCCCTTGATGCAATGAAATTATTTAGGAAAATAAATCTACCCAAAGGATCATCAACATGGAACTTCATATCAGAGAGTTTGCAATTGATAAATAAACATATTATATGACCAATCAATGAGGGGAGTTATGTAAATTTTTGGTTTGATGCTTGGTTCAAGCCTTATCCTCTTATCTCTGACTTAAAAAGGTAACCATTGGCTCAAGTATGCCTAGCATGTGAAGGTCCAAAGGTCAAAGACTATATTATAATGAGCAAAAAATCCAGATCATGGATTTCTTTTAGTAACTTGATTGAAGGAGAGGAACTCAAACAAATTGCAGATGAACTTAAAAAGATGTTTCAAGAGTTTTATTTATCAATTTATACACGAAAGGACAAGTTGGTTTGAAATTTAAAAAAGGATGGTGGATACTCGGTCAAGTTGGGATATGATGATTTAGAAAAATCAAAATGTCCTTCTCCCAAAGATTTTCCTTAGAATGTTTGGTCATTAGAGGCTCTCCCTAAGGCCTCAACATTCCTTTGGTTAGCAGTTCAATGCAAGATTCTTATACGAGAGTCTACAAAGAAGAGGATATTATGGACCCTTCAGATGTGCCTTATGTGAGAAGGAGTTAGAAGCATTAGACCATTTACTTCTTAATTATCCATTTGCTCACACCATTTGGGGTTATTTTTATAAAAAATATGAAATTATATTGGGTAGCTCCATCAACATTGAAGGAGTTGGTAAAATGTTGGATTAATTATTTCAAAGCTAAAGAATTGTGTAATATTTGTAGGATTGGCCCTGTCATTATTTGTTGGAATTTATATCTAGAAATGAATGATTTTTTTTTTTTTAAATTAATCTCAAAATAATTCCCAACTTTGGACTCGTATTATTGTCTCTCTTGCAAAATTTCTACAAATATGGTGCTCATCATGGGAAGTCTCAATTGCAAAAAAAGAGGTGCTAATAACTTGGCTACAGGATTTGAACATACATGGAAGAGTCATCTACAATAATGGAATTAAAATAAAGGATCTACTTCTATTTATGGTAAAATGAAAATGACTAGAAATTGGGTTTATCAAAATTAATTTTGACGACGCTTCTAAAGGAAATCTAGGAAAATCTGGTGGAGGTGGTGTTTTTAAAAATAGTGAAGGCAAAATTCTCCTCACTTATTCAAAATTATATGGAACTTCAACTAACAACTCTGTTGAGGCTAGGGAGATGCAACATAGATTTAGATTATATAATCAACATGTACTAAGCAAGGGAGACGTTGGGTCTAGAGACATTGGGTTTGGAGACGCTGAGAGATGGAGGGTGTGGTCGAGCTTCTCTGCTTTGGAGCTCTTTCTATGGGGTTGTGTTTGTCATTCCAATGGTCTTGGAGCCCATAGGGATTGGTGTGGCTTTGATTCCTACTTTTTTGATGTTCCTTGGGGAGGTTCCTTTGGTTCTCCCATCCTTTCTTTTGGTCAAGTTTTAGGATTGGCTTGTGGCTTTTTGCAGCATGGTTGTTGTCAACAAGGATTTTTCCCAGATGCTTTGTTTTGTAGTGCACAAGATCTCTATTGATCCTAGATCTACTTGGCCTAAGAATTTGGATCTCGTTTGTGGGTATCCACTATTATTCTTTTTGGTCTTTCTCTCAGCAGTCTTAGGACTATGGAATAGTGGTTTCTTCTTTTGATGTTGATGTAAATTGGTGTTCAATTGATTCTCATTTATTTGTTGACCCTAGATCTACACCAAAGAATGCGGATCCTATGGAGGATCCTTGGAGGTTCTTGCAAGCTATCTCTCTCATTTTAGGAGGGAGAAAGATTCAAATTTCTAAAGCTTTTGCTTACAGGGTTATGGTTATATGGGGCTCTGTAGCTGCTCCAGAAGGTTTCTTGGCTAAGTTCGTGGATTTGATTTTGGGTCTTGGGAACTCTCATAAGATATTTATGGTGAGAGGATGCATCTTTCCAAGGTTTTATTTTTTGTAGCTTAGACTATGGTTTTGAATTTCTATTCCTTGAACTCCTTTTTTGGGATGGCTCTGCAATGCTAGAAGGCACAAATCTTGTTGTTTTTGGAGTGGATTCGTTCCCTTTGGTGATCTTAGATTCTGGGATTTTTCCCAAGAGATCTGCACTTTGATCTCCATCCTGGGAAAAATGCTATAAATTTCTTTGAGTTCAAGAATGATAGAGTTTTTATTAGAGATTGGATTGGCTGACAAAAATATCTTCCCAGTGGTTGCTTGGTAGAGGCTAATCTATCTAAATTTTTGGGCTCTAGGTGCATCATTTCTATTGATATTTTATGTTTTTTTATTGCTAGTGACTGGTCTTCAGGATAAAATTTTTGTTTTGTATCTCTTTTAAGAATGGTTGAGGTTTTATCTAGAGACTAGATCAGATGGTAGAATTGTCTCTCCAAATGTTTTTGGGTTTAAGTGTGAATCTTATATTTTTTAGGCTTTAAGTTTATTATCTCTAGTCTTTGAAGGGATTGGATCCATATTTTTTTTGGGAGATTTTGGAATTGTGGTTTCCGGATTGACCTTACAGATCTTCTCTGCTAGCTGGATGCTTGCTTCTTCCGCTGAGCAAGAAATAATTTTTGAATTAAAATTTGAGCAGGACCTTTGGGTTGGTGGCTAGATTTTGTATTCAAGTTTGTTCCTGTTTGGTTGGGTGGGAATTTTTTCAAATTTTAGTTTTAAATATGAGAAATCTTTTTTAAAGTTTAAATTTCTCTTTGGCTCTTGGCTGTTTAGGCGATAGTTGAATCTCTTCTCAAAATTTGTGCCTCCTTTAGTTGTTGTTGCTATTATATTAATCCAGATCCTAGGAGATCCAAATATTTCTCTTGGAGATTGGCCTTTAGCTCTAGACGTTGGATACTTATGTCTCTTTTGGATCTTCATCTTGTTTCTTTTGGGATTGTTTCTTTGAGATCTGTGTTTGTTGTAAAAGGTATGGGGGGCCTTAAAACCATTTGTAAAAGGTTTGGTGCCCTTTCAAAACCCATTCTATCTAATAAAAAAAACTATGTCGAGGCTAGGGCATGTTGGTCAAGAATTTGCCTTAGGTATGGAATGTTTCATCAATGCGCCCTATACCTGACCAACATTGAAAGGTCGAAAGGAAGAAATGCCTTCCATTCCAATCTCTATAGAGGACTAGTTCCCTTGCTACTTTAAACTTGGGGATTTGAGAATAAGAAAACAGGAAAGGAATGGGAAATGATTGAAAGGGATGGGAAATGTGGCTATGAGCCAGACTAACAAGGGGTGATGAACAAATAATACGATCACTCAATTACTTAAACCAATAGCCATTAGCACAAAGGATGTAACAAAAATTAAAACTAGATACTCTCACAATATGCAACCTCCAAAATTATTCTAGCATTTACTCTTTATCAAAAGCTAAATCTAGACATAGAATTATAGCTATGAGACAAAGAAGCAAATTTAATAGAAATAAATAATAGAAGGCATACACATGAAAGAGATTCAGATTTAGAGCCAAGGATCCTTTGTATTCATAGCAAAGCTTAAGCACAACAATTTTCTAGCAAAATGTCCATCATTTTATACTAGAATTGCTAGTTTTTATAGAGGATTCTGCCTCTGAAACATAAATTCCCAACCACAAAATGTTGTAGTGGAAATAAAGATTTGATTCCTACACTCATTAGAATGTAATGAAGTATGGCTCGAATCAATGACTCCTTGGAAAGTAGCTGCACATCTTCAATGCGTCAACGTGATTCACTTGTAACACCATCTCCTCACTTGGTGGAACTACCTCAATGGCAAAAATCGAATTATGAGATAAGATTTTGATTCTTCCTAGGCCGACTACATTTAAATGGGTGAAAGTGCACCTTCAAAACTCAATTTCATCATTGAGAAGCACTTTCAAGGAATTTTTGCTGAAGCATGGGAGTTTTGCTGAGAAAGAGGAGTTTCATTGATGTGGCCCCATTTGTGTTTCACCCATACAACTCAAAAAAGAGCTTGCACTCTCAAGTGGAGGTGAAAGCACTTGGGCCCCACTTGTGTTTTGTTGTCTTCTAGCCCGAAATGGTCTTGCACTTTCGAATTGGGGAGAAAAGGAATTGGGCTCCACTTAGCATTTCTTCTCCAAAATCAAGTTCTGCTGGCCTTAGGAGAAAGACAAAGTGCTTTCACCCCTTCCTACCTCAAAATTGAGTTGCGCTCTTGAGTTGGGGCGAAAAAACTTGGGCCCACTCAGTTTCGGCTAACCTCTAACCCGAAATGGGTTTGCGCTCCAAGTGAGGGTGAAAAGGATTGGGCCCTACTTAGCATTTTTTCCTCGAAACTAAAATGGGTTTGCGCTCCAAATTGAGGCGAAATCACTTGGGCCCCACACTATAGTTAGCTTGAAACATGATTGTGTTGACTTTTAGGAAAAAGACAAAGGTGTTTTCGCTCATTCAACCCCTGAAATTGAGTTGCGCTCTCAAGTGTGGGCGAAAAGGTTTGGGCCCCACTTGACATTTCGACTGTTTTTTGAGTGGCATTGGTATTAGGAAAATTTAAAGGCTCTTTCGCCCAAATGAACTCCAAAATTGAATTGCGCTCTTGATTTGGGGTGAAAACACTTGGGCCCCACTCAGTTTCGACCAACCTCTAGCCTAAAATGGGCTTGCGCTCCACCCTTTCTTCGAAACTGAGTTGCATTGGCTTACTTAATCAGTCTCTATTGTTGTATTTGAGATCGAAATGAGTTTTCAATAGAAATGTTGGTGTGAAATAACTCTTGCGTATCAAAAACATGGATTCACTTGGATCCTGCCATGAGAACTCGGAGAAAGACCTTGCGTGATGAGTGAAAGGAAATGACTGCATGCTCCCTTGAGCGCAACCAACAAATGTTAATAACAAAACATGGGAAAGAAGGAATGCATTCTAAAAAAGAAGAGTTTTTCAAGGAAGAAGAGATCATTACATAGCAAAATTTCTCACAAAAGAAACAATGTGGCAGGGATGCCAACAGGGCACTTCTTAGAAGGATTAAAATTGCAGTAGAAATATATATATATATATATATTTCAATTGAGGGGGACTCACAAATTATCATCAATGCTATTAACAAAAATGGATGTGGAGATTGGATAAAAATAATACTATTTTTGATGTTCATCATCTATTACTAAAGGCAATATCTTGCAAATGTGAGCGTATTTATAGAGAAGGAAATTGGGTAGCAAATAAATTAGCGAATGGTAGTGTTGATATTTATGCTGATGAAATTCAAATTTTAGAAGGCAACTGGCCAAGTGAGATTTTATCTCTTAATCAAAATGATGTCAAAGATCATACTGTGGAAACATAGCACTTCAAGGATGTTGAAGAATATATTTAAGAGAAAAGAGAAATGAAAAAATTGTGATTAAAAGGTATGCTGCAACAAATGTAATATTTTGGTATTTGGATGGGAGTGGCTCCCAATAGAAGCCACATATAATTTATTTAGAAAAAAAAAAGAATATGTAAAAACAAGTTAAAATTATTTCCAAAATAGTAGTAATAATAATTATTTTACAATTTAGAAAGCTTAAGATAAGGATAATATGGATAAGGAAAACAAATGTATTAACTTTAACATTAAAGGCAACCTCTGTGGGAGGGAAACAATGTACAATGTTTTCTTCAAGATAACACAATCTAGAATGCTTTTGAATATATTTAACATATTTTTAAAAATTCTTATAAACCATATTACAAAGGCTTACAATTGTCAAAATATCTTCTCATATTTCTTGGGAACCAATTCAATAAAGGTGGTATTTGTCTCACTTACTATAACATTATTTTGTTAGGACCCTCCTAACATATTGTAATTATATTTATCCGGGGTGCGTCTTTCCAATCGCACCCCATCCTTCATATTTATGGTGCATCACCATATTCATTTTAAATCATCAATACATTCATTTTATATATAAATATATCAATATTGCAGGTTAAACTCAATATTTTCCAAAAGCGATTCTTATCCAAACGATACAGTTATTTCTGATTTAATCATACTTTCACATTGTTGGTGTCTTACCATCTGGTACAGAGCCATTTTTTCAACCAGGAGCATTATCTAATATTTTTTTTATTTTTTATTTTACCTGAATACTCCGCTGCCCTTTGCATCTCGACGCCCAGGCAACGAATTCAAACTACAAAGCTATTTATCAGAACAAACAATCAACCCTCTAAAAACATCAACTGCTACGAACATATTGGTGCACCAACAAGGAATTCATATTGCATAGAAAGAAAAAAAAATCGGAAGGAGAAGGGCCGTTGAGATCAAAACAATTAAGCCACTCAAACAACAGCAAATATCAGTGTTCAAATGAAATCAAAAAAAAAAAAAACCTTGCAGCACTTCCAGGCGACGTCTTCGACGGAACAAGGAAAAATCAACAGTAAAGATTAAATTATTAAAGTTTTAACTAAGGTTCGAGCAAATTTTTGGGTTCCATCATCGGTGGTGTAGAAGTTTATCCCACATATCGAGTGCAGGAGTTTTTTCTTAGTTTATAAGGTGGGCAGCACGCTTATTAAAGCGTGACTTCGGTCACGCCCGCCCTTGACCAACCTTCGCGTGTACCCACTACCGCTTGTCGATTATCCATCGTCACTCTGTGCTCCATTCTGCCTCCGCTGTCCATCCCGCCTGCTGTTGTTGCCTCTGCCGCCTGTCAGTCCGTCCCGCCTGCTCTCTGTCGCCTGCTGTCGCCTCTTTGTTGCTTCTGCCGCTTGTCAGTCCGTCCCGCCTGCTCTGCCGCCTTTGCCGCCTGTCAGTCCGTCCCGCCTACTGTCGTCCTGCTCGCAAACCGCTGTGCGCTCTTGGGGGGCCAAAATAAAAAAATAGTTGATAGGGCATTGCCCAACAAATTTTTAAAAATTTAATTTAATTTTTAAATTAAATTAAATTATTGCCCAATTATTTAATTTTTAAATTTTTGCTCACCTTGATCGTTACCTAGTCACATTGATCGTTACCTACACCAACCGCAATGGCCGACGGACGACGATCACTGGATTCCATCCACGAGAAACACGAAAGGCTCGCTAAAGAAGTTAAACAGGAAAGAGAGGAGAATTCCCGTACCACAAGAGAACTCTTCGAAAAAATATTTGCAATGGATGTTAAACTTGATGCCATCAATCAAAAACAGGCAACAACACAGGCAAACTCAACCAACAACGGGTCATCAAACCGAGCAATGTTAGGAGGTCCACAAACTTCCATTCTACCATGGACGACCAAATTAGACTTCCCAAAATTTGAAGGCGGAGACCCTACAAACTGGATCTACCGAGCAGAGCAATATTTCTCACTAAATCAAATTCCGAAAATACAAAAAGTGCATATCGCCTCCTTCCATTTGGAAAATGACGCCATCCAATGGTACCAATGGTTCGAGAAAACTAATGGCACTCCTACGTGGTCAACCTTTACACAGAACCTATTAGTACGATTCGGCCCTAGCAAGTTTCAAAGCTTTACAGGGGCCCTCACTAAATTATGCCAAACCACTTCAGTAAGCGAGTACCAAGCAGAATTTGAAAGGTTAGCTAATCGAACATCCGGATTAGACGCTGCCTTCTTTCAAGAATGTTTCGTTAGCGGATTAAAAGAAGAAATTCGAATTGAGGTACAAATGTACAACCCTACAAACATGTTAGAGACCATCGGCTTAGCAAAATTAGCGAAAGACAAAATCAAGGCACGAAATCGGTTCACAAAACCAACTTGGGGGAAACAATCAAACACTTATACCAACCCCAAGCCAATGCAAAATGGACGAACCCAAAACTCCTACACAACCCCCAAAATTAACCCCGCTCTACCAATTAAACGTCTGAGTTTCGAGGAAATGAAGGAAAGACAAGCTAAAGGTCTTTGCTACCATTGCGATGAGAAATTTGATAGAAATCATAAATGTGCCTCACGAAAATTATATATTCTAGATGCCACAGAGGAAGGGAATTCTACTGAAGAGGAACCTGAACTCGAAGTAGAGGTATTATCCAACACACTTGAAAGTGACGAAGAAAATACACCAAAGGTTTCCTTCAACGCCCTTGCCGAATTTTTTGCCCCTCAAACAATGCGAGTAAAAGGGTATTTTAAGAAACAAAACCTTACCGTGCTCCTAGATTCTGGTAGCACGCACAATTTTATCGATCCAAAGGTGGCTAAACAAGCAAATTGTTTCATATACCCTTGCAATAACTTCGAAGTGATGATTGGAAATGGCGAAAAAATTGCATGCAAAGGAAAATGCAGAAATATAAAACTAACTATGGGAGTTTATACCATGCAAGGCGACATGTACGTCCTACCCCTAGGGGGATGCGACATTGTACTAGGCGTACAATGGTTAAGAACCTTGGGCGTAGTCCAATGGGAATTTGATGAACTATGGATGAAATTCACAACAAAGAACCAAACCTATATTATCCAAGGCCTGAAATCAGGACCTTCCCAAATCGTCAGCTCGCATAGAATGGAGAAAATTATCCGAAAAGGGAACAAAGGAATGGTCGCCCAATTATTTTCAATTCAACCTAGTCACCAAAAAGACGAGACACCAGAGTTACAAAAAATTTTAGACCACCATAAGGCGGTATTCAACGAACCAAAAGGACTACCTCCACAACGAAGTCACGATCACACTATTCCACTATTTCCAGGGCATCAACCTCCTAATATTAGACCTTATCATTATCCATACCTCCAAAAGACCGAAATAGAGAAATTAGTACAAGAGCTTCTTACGGCAGGAGTCATTAGACCTAGCAAAAGCCCTTACTCCTCTCCAATTATTTTAGTTAGGAAAAAGGATGGTTCGTGGCGTTTATGTGTCGATTTTCGAGCGCTAAATAAAATGACCATCAAAGATAAATTTCCTATTCCGGTCATAGACGAGCTACTAGATGAACTCCACGGGGCGGCTTACTTTTCCAAGTTGGACTTACGGTCAGGCTACCACCAAATACGAGTCGCTGAAAAGGATATTCCTAAGACGGCCTTTCGCACTCACGAAGGGCACTACGAATTCTTGGTGATGCCATTTGGCCTTACCAACGCTCCTTCTACCTTTCAAAGTCTAATGAATAAGGTATTTCACCCTTTCCTTCGTAAATTTATATTAGTTTTCTTTGATGACATTTTGATTTATAGCAAAACATGGGAAGAACATTTGGACCATGTTAGACAAGCGTTCCAAATCTTGAAGGAAAATCAACTTTATGCAAATAGATCAAAGTGTTCCTTTGGGAAACAAGAAATTGAATACTTAGGGCATATTGTCTCAAAGGAAGGCGTGATGGTAGATCCTTCCAAAATCGAGGAAGTGAAAAATTGGCCTATTCCAAAAACCGTAAAGGCTCTACGTGGGTTTCTTGGACTAACGGGATATTATAGAAAATTTGTCCAAAATTATGGTAAAATCGCTGCTCCTCTAACAACATTACTTAAGAAAAATGCTTTCAAATGGTCGCCTAAAGCGGACGAGGCCTTTATCACCTTGAAAACTGCAATGTGTACCACCCCTGTTCTAGCCATGCCCAACTTTTCTAAACCGTTCGTCATTGAAAGTGATGCTTCAGGAATAGGAATGGGAGCCGTACTCATGCAGGATGAAAGACCTCTAGCTTTTATAAGCAAAGCATTTTCTCCTAAGAATTTAGCTCGCTCTACATATGAAAAAGAGATGTTGGCGATTGTCCATGCTATTCAACATTGGAGGCCTTACCTTATTGGCCAACATTTCATTATACGCACCGACCATCATAGCTTGAAGTATTTTTTGGAACAAAGGACTAATACCCCGGAACAACAAAAATGGGTTACTAAACTTCTTGGCTATGATTATGAAATTACATATAAAAAGGGCAAGGACAACATGGCAGCCGATGCACTTTCTAGAAAATTTGAAGATATGCCTCAAGTCCATGCTCTTTCCTCCCTTATTCCTAAATGGGTAGATGAGGTGCATGAAGAATGGATAAATGATCCTATTACCCACGCCTTAATTCAACAACTTCAACATAATCCTAGTAGCAAACCTCCATACACTTGGAAGGACAATATATTAAGATACAAAGGGAGGATGGTCCTCACCCCCAATTCAACTTATCGAAAGAAACTTCTTCATGAGTTACATACCTCACCCATTGCAGGCCACTCAGGGGTTCTTAAAAACCTATAAAAGAGCCACTACCTCCTTCTATTGGGTAGGAATGAAAAATTACATCAAAAACTTTGTAAAAGAATGTGAAGTGTGCCAAAGACAAAAGGGGGAGACCATCGCTATTCCCGGATTACTTCAACCTCTTCCTATACCCACCAAAACATGGGCAGATATTTCTATGGACTTTATTGAAGGATTACCTAAATCAGGCGAAAAAACAACCATTTTCGTAGTTGTTGATCGTTTATCTAAATACGCCCATTTTTGTCCAGTGGCTCATCCTTATACCGCTAGCACTATAGCCCACCTTTTCCTCGATAACATCTTTAAATTACATGGTATGCCCTCCACAATTATTAGTGATCGCGACCCAACTTTCACTAGTACCTTTTGGAAGGAATTATTCAAATTACAAGGTACTCAACTTCGTATGAGCTCCGCTTACCATCCTCAAACCGATGGCCAAACCGAAGTTGTAAATAAATGCTTGGAAACATACCTTCGATGTTTTGTCTCTACTCAACCACTCCATTGGGTAAGGTGGCTTTCACTAGCGGAATGGTGGTATAACACTTCATACCATACGTCCATCAAAATGACTCCTTACGAAGCACTATATGGTCAAACACCACCATCCCTCACTTCCTATATTCCAGGGACTACAAAAGTCCATGCGGTGGAAACAGAACTTGCTAGTCGAGAGGACATACTACGGACCCTAAAAGAGAACCTACACACCGCCCAACATCGCATGAAGCAAGCAAGCCGATCAACATAGAAGCGAACGTAGTTTCCACGAGGGTGATATGGTTTTCTTACGTCTCCAACCTTACCGACAAACCTCTCTTAAACAAAAAGGTTCTCAGAAGTTAGCACCCAAATTTTACGGGCCGTATAAAGTTCTCCAACGTATTGGGACCGTTGCTTACAAACTTGAGCTTCCTCCCTCTTCCAAACTTCACCCCGTATTTCATGTATCTTGCCTTAAGCTCGCAATCGGAACACATATCACGACACAAACCACTCTTCCGGAATTCTCCGAGGATGGAGTACTTTTAGTCGAGCCAGAAGCTATCTTGGATCGCCGCTCTCGTCACCTTCGTACTCGCGATATCACGGAAGTGTTAATCCATTGGAAAGGTCTACCTTTAGAAGACGCGACGTGGGAAACTCTTCACGATATCCAGCAGCAATTTCCAAATTTCCAGCTTTGAGGACAAAGCTCCTTTAAGGGGGGTGGCATGTTAGGACCCTCCTAACATATTGTAATTATATTTATCAGGGGTGCGTCTTTCCAATCGCACCCCATCCTTCATATTTATGGTACATCACCATATTCATTTTAAATCATCAAATACATTCATTTTATATATATATATATATATATATATATCAATATTGCAGGTTAAACTCAATATTTTCCAAAAGCGATTCTTATCCAAACGATACAGTTATTTCTGATTTAATCATACTTTCACATTGCTGGTGTCTTACCATATTTCCTAGCCTTTTACACTGCAACAAACACATTGCTCTTCAATAAATTTTTAAAAAGAAAATTGAAGTAATTCTATTGGGGCTAGACGTCTTATTAGAGTAGAAAGAGAAAATCACTTCTTATAATTTATCCATAAAGATAATTTCTCATCAAGCTTTTATTCTATTTTTTGTGAATAATAAAAATACTTTGCAAAAGTTTATTTTGAGCCTCCTTATCTTGTCCAAATTTTGAAAGAATATATTTGAAATAATTAATTGCTTCCTTCCTAATCCTTAATATTTTTTTCGAATTGGAGTTGAAATATTTTTTATTTGATGAAAAGTCAAATCTACTTTGGTTGTAGCATTACATCCATATATCCTTTTTTTTGGATAAATATGATTCTTCCTTTTGCAATACATTGTGATAAAAAATACTTCCTTAATTGAATGTAAGTATCTTAGTCCATTCCGTTGATTTTTACTATCTCTTTCAAATTATTGAGTTTGGATTTAATTTTGTTTTTTATTTTAAATATATTACCAAAATATTTAACATTCTAAATTATTTGCCATTTAGATATTTCATATTTTGAACTTGGATACGCATGATCCTTTAAACCTTGAATCATTCCTCCATAACATAAGTGTTTGGAAGAAATCAAGATCTTGATCCATATCGACTAAAATTGAAATGAATTTGGATGACCATTATTAAGTAGATCACATCTCAAGAGAATGGCTTTGTAATTTAATCCTACTCATAATAAAATGTCTTAAGAGATTTGCATATATTGTTTGCAATTATGTAGTACATAAAAAAATGTCCAATATTTCTACTATATGACTTTTCACAATATATCTATTATGCCACGTATATTAAAAGCTTGAAGGAATAACACTCCAAAGGTCATTTGTAATTTTTTTTGATAGGTTAAATTAAATAAAAAATGAGTTTTTATCAAGGATCCCAAAACCTGATTACAACAAGAAAGAAAGGACTACAAATCCAGAGGAAAACAAAAGGAAAGCCTTTCAAAAAAGGCTAAAGGACAACCTTTGAGGAAAGGCTAAAGGAAAGCCTTAAAGGAAAATTTAAAAATAAAATATAAATTTTTTTGTGCTTTTTACAATGAAGCCTGGGATGGCGCCACCCCATCTAGGACAACCAAAAAACACGTGCAAAAACCCCAGCACGTGCAAGGAAGAAAATATCAAGGGAAACCCTACCCAGAAAAAAATAGGGCAATCCCGTCCAAAGCAAAATTTGATATTCAAAATTGAAACTGAAGTGGGAAATACAGAAAACTCTTGCGTGTGGGAGCACAGGGAAGTAGCAGAAGGCAACAACAATAGGGATCAACATCCCAACTAGGCCTGCGAGTGGAATAGGAACCAAGGGGCTCTAGAGGCCATGAAATCCTATTGCAACAAGGAAAAATACTCAGCAGCCAAGGGATACAAGAAACTAGTAGTACAGAAACGAGAGCCAAGGGAAAAGGTGGGGAGGCCTAAGGAAAACCACCAATACCACCAACGAGCAACTTTAGGGATCTAGAAGAGGATGACCCGCAGGAACACAGAACCAATCAGCATAGAGGCCTCCCCCAAGCCATGAAAAGTTGAGAACCCACCATCAAACCTGCAACTGGAAACCCAAAGAGCAACACCACAGGAATAAGCACAAGGCCCCTTCCAAGCCAAAATATGTTGTGAAGAGTTGCTCATGAAGCCAAAAACCTTAGCCACCACACACTACACCAGAAGAACCTCTGATCCATAGCACCAAATAGGACCCTGCAAGAAAAAATGAAAAAGGGTTCCTAAAAAAACTCATAAAACCCAAAGGATGACCTAGGAAAAACTAGGGACAACCTAGAAAATCCTAGGGATGTCCCAGTTCACAGGCCCCAAAAGGAAAACCCAACCAAAAGGTATGGAAATGGGTAAATAAGCGAATCAGGGATCTCCCAACCCAAGGAGATCATCTGCAACACCATCCAGCCAAGGAGGAGGGTAAAGGAAAGCCAGGGAACTGGAACACAACCCAAGGACATCCCAAAAAAACCCAGGGATATCCTAGATCATAGGCTCCAGTAGAAAACCCCACCAAACAAGAAGGAAAGGGGCAGACAAATGGAACAGTGATCTCCCACCCCAAGGAGATCGTCTGCAACGCCAACCATCCGAGGAGGAAGGGCAGGACAAGACCAAGGATGGGTTGCAGGGAAGTGGTGCAGGACTTACCAGGGAGGACTTCCCAAGAAAGTCCTCTGCAGAGCCTTGGGCCAAAGGTCATTTGAATTGATAAAGAAAGAAAAATCATGATTTAGACCATCCAATAGTATCACCCTTCATTTTTTAAGGAGATAGAACTTTGTTGAAGTCTCCCTTAGAATCCATAAATCACAATTATCTATCATTCTTGAATTTGACATAAATAGACTAATGTCCTTCCAACATTTATCATGAATAGTAACAATAGTTGGAGCATATACATTTATAATATTTTCCTCTTTCTTTCAAAATATGCCAATAACCTAATCACTTCTTGCTTCTAATTTTTTTTATTAAATTTCTATTTTTTCCATAATTATTGCAATACCATGTGAAGATCCTATAGCATAAGATGCTAGATAGTGTAGACACCTAAAATGCGACATCACAAGGAGACTCCCAAAGAGCCCTCCTTCTAACCCATACAATCCATCTTAGGCAACCTTAGGGATAATTCAATAATTTTTTCTAGTAGCAGGTAAAGTTTCCCCATGGGAAGCCTGATCATCTCAGGTCGAGACGGTCTTAGGCTTGGGATTGTATCAATCCGAGATGGTCGAACAAAACCAAAATTAAAAAAATTAACAGCCAACAAAATTTTCTGTCAATGCCATGCCTAATTTGGCATCGGTGCCAAACGATCTGCAAGCAATAAATTGTGCCTGTCACCTACAATCTTCCATTGAAAGCCAATCAGGTTGCCCCTAATTGCCACTTGCCTCTTTACCTACGTGAGAATGAGGCTATAAAATGGTGCTCCCCCTACTGAATAAAGATCTAAAATTTGAATATTGACTCCATAAAGTGTTGTTGAAATCACTTCACCATGCTTTTCCACTACAAAATCCATGTCGTTGGATTGTCGTACAAGGTTCAAAGTTGCATTTCTCTTTCTCACATGATTGATGCCATAGCTCTGGTGATGGCTCAAATCCATTTATTCACCTCCATGTTCATGATAAATATATTGACAATACCTCCCAGTTTCGCCCAAAATACTACTCAGACTTGGTTACATAGAAACTTAGACCCACAATAGCGATTGTCTCACCCCGAGATGGTTAGTAGATGAAATTGTCTCAACCTGACATGGTCTTAGTCAGGCGACTGGTTTCCTTGTTCTTTCTACATTTTAGCTTAGATCTATGCTTTTTTTTAGCATTTCTACATCAGTTTATATCTCATTATCACATGCATGCATTTGCTTATTTTTTCGTTTTGTATATTCTAATCGAATATGGGTCCAACCTAGGTGGATCCCTCATGTGTTGTTGATCCACTTTTGTTTTCCTTGCATGCAGGTAATAGGACTGAAGGATAGTGAAAGACCCAAGATCTGACTCTCTCACGATGATCCTAGAAAAACCCGCTCCACGATGAACTATGATGGCACGTAGATCGTTATATTGCACCTAAACACTTCATTTGTAATATTGTATCAAATGTATCATTGGTAAAATCTCCTTAGAGAGGATCCTATTGTAACACTTTGAAATATCAATACAAATTAATGAAAGATTTGTTTTATTGGTTAAATCACCGTGTTTTAGTTACATTGCTTTTTGTATGGTGCAAATTTCCATCCTTCAAATGGTGATCATGGTGGGACCTTCGGGTCTCCCTTTTTCATCATTTGTTATTTTTTTACATCAGCAAAATGACTAATGTTTGCTTGTTTTGGTGATTGTAGGTACTTAGACTTACCTGTATCTACTCAAGATGGTCCCTGTGTTTCAACTGTCTCGGGTCGAGACGGTCTCTGGTCAAAGGTAGAATAGTCATAGATTTGCAAAATCCACATCAAACAAAGGCTTTATAGGTTAGGGTTTCATACATCCTTGTCATTTCTATTATATTATTGAAAAATATAGAAAAACAAAGAAAAATACATAATATAGTTGCATGCATTGCATTTTTAGTTTTAAGTTTGTTAGACTGTGACCATCTCAGTTCGAGACGGTCTCCTATTCGTGACCATATCAGGTCGAGACTCTCTCCTGTCTATGACCATCTCAGGTCGAGATGGTATCTGTGCTCCTCACTATTTTCTTGCATTGTTGCTTGACAAAAAGATTGATCATCATTTAAAGAAAATAATGCATCTTTACTTCATAGCTTGCATTGTTAGAATCATTGTGTGCTCTCTATTTTTATTTTAGCAATAAAATAAATTCACACACTCATGAGGCACTTCAACATTGGTAAGGTTGGATTTCATCACCAACCCCCAATCGATACTAGTGATATTGGAATTCATCTCCTTCTGCTAACTCGACCCTTAAACATCATAGTAGCCCCCACAAGTGGTTTTTTTATTTCATCATCGAGAAACCCCCAAATTTTGGATGCATCCCAAAATAGGTTAGGTTTAGATGCTCTTTAACCACGAGGCTTAATAATTTGTGGAGCACAGCTGTCATTTGTATTCAAGTTTTCTCGAGGATGAAGTGAAAGCTCAGCTAAGCTGGTAGCAGGATTTAGATAGCATGACCCCTCCTTGGGAGGCTATTTATTATTCCTATAACATTACATATCACCTATTTAGTCTTATAGGAAGCCACTTTTTACCATTTTTCATATTCCTTGATAGAGTTTGTGTGCAAACTACCTTTCTATAACATTCATTTCATATACCTTAGTATTTTAGAAATAGAAGTTCAAACAAGACATCAAAAAACAAAAAACAACATATTTCTTATTTGCTTTTGTTTGCTTTGTGTGTACTTTAGAAAGTGTACACCATTCTAACGATCACTTAGTATTTCACAAAATGGGTGGAAGATATTCCCCTTACCACTATGATAGGAGCATGCATTACAGAATTTCTACTTCATAACATCATATGTCATTTTGGTATTTGTTGGTCAAATATCTGCCTAAAATACAAACATACGTTTGTGCGCCCTAGACACGACCAACATTGAAAGGCTGGAGGAAAGAAATGTCCTCCGTGCCAATCTCCAGAGAGGGTTGGCTCCCTTACTAATCCTACACCGGTTTAAGACTAGAGTTGCAGGAAAGAAATTGGAAATAATGGAAAGAAATGGGAAATATAGCCACAGGCCAAAGATGTAGGATTGGGGATAGACTAGCAGCAGGAATTCCAACCAAGTGTTATAGCAACATAAAATAGAAAAGGAAGGCAAGAGAATCCACTTACAGTTCCTCGGAGACAACTTCCAGAATCGCATTCCAGTACTCACACTTACACCAACAATGCCCAAATCCAGGTGCAGAATTTGAACTTAACAGCAGATAGCAAACATGAATATAAAATAGAAATGCTTGAACAGAAAGAAATCACACAAAGAGACTACTTGCAAAATCAGAAGCCACAACTTCTTCTATTTACGCAGAGAACTTGAATAGTTTTTCTGTAGAATGTCTATCCTCCTTTTACAATGGAAATTGTGTAGTATTTATAGAGGAATTTTGCCTCTATCATTTAATGCACATATGACAAAATGTTTACAGATCAGGAACCTCTGTGAAGAAATTCCTCCTTGGAAATCTTGAAAATCCATCCTTTTGAAACAGTGATCCAGTTTTTAAGGAAAAACCTCTAGGAAATCAGCACATTTGGGTGTCGGTGCACGAAAAATTGCAAAAGTTGGTCGTTGACTTGATACCTCCATCGCTCCTTGGAAATTCGCCCTTGTACAGGATGTCTTGGAACTCATGAAAATCACCTTGTGATTTTAATGCTGCAGCTCCTTTTGCTTGAAATCCACAACTTTGGTTACTCCTCACCCCAATCATTAAATTCTCTTCATTCACCCGATCTGAGCGCCTTTGAAAACCTCTGTTGATGCTGAAAATAGAATTCACCCAAAACTGAGCAATGAGCGAAGCACACCTCCTTTAATTTTTAGCATTTCCTCCTTATTCACACTTCTTGATGGAGAGAGCACCCATGAAAACATCTTTTATGATATTGCACTTCAACACACAACCCCGTATTTTCTCCAATTGAAATTTGGAGCACTACATTCACCTTCTTGCCACAATAACGATCAACTTTGGTGAAGACCTTTCCTCCCAAAATGAAAGTACTTTACAAATGACATCCTTTCCCCTTAAAATACGTGTTCACCTTCAAAAAGGGCGAAAGGCACTATCGCCCTCCACCTTGGGTGAACACAACTTTGACTGTTCAACGCCTGATCTTTTGTATTTGCCTCGAAACAAAATAAAACTTTTAACGCATTGTCGAGGTGCTTTCCTATAGCTTCGCCCCAAGAAGGTATGAATGGGGATTTTGTCCCTCACCTAGAGTGAAGGTGCTTCCGCTTTTAATATCCTTATCATGAACTGAAGTGGGGGCCACACCTTATATTTACATTCACCTGAAGGAAGGGCAAAAGGTATTTTCACCCCTCTCCTAGGGTGAACCTAGTGTTGACTTTTCAACATTACCATAGCACTTGCTACTTCCTTTTGGATTCACTCGAATCCACCATTTGATGAGCTTTCACCCCAAGGAGGGGTGAATGGGACTTTCACCCCTCACCTAGGGTGAAAGCTTTTTTGACTTGTCAATGCCTTCATTTTAAATGACGTTCACCCCAAAGTGGGGTGAATGATGCTTTCACCCCAACTTTGGGGTGAACGCACCTCTTAAATTTTGAAACTCCTCCACATTAGTGCCCACTTCGAAAGTAAAAATTTGAATGTGTTTTCAACCCTAAGAAGGGAAAGGGACTTTTCACCCCTCATTAGGGGTGAAAGTCACTGCCGACATTATCATTCTTTTTTCTCCTTACATTCACCCCGAAGTGAGGTGAACGAGGCTTTCACCCCAATTTTGGGGTGAATGCATTTTTGCTCTTCAACAAGATTTTAAAAATGCATCTTCCCCAGGGAAAGTTAAGGAGTTTCAATATTCCTTTAGGTAAAAGGGCATTACATTTTATTCTTCCATTATTTTTAAACATTTTTTAATTTTATGTCCTCGATGATATTTACTGATTCTTCACAAACAATTTGACTTGCAACACCCATTATTTTTCAAGCATAAAATTTATGAAAATGAGAAAGAAGATTAACACAAAAAATTATACATTAGCCAAAAAACTACAACAAGAATTAATATATTTTTCCTTTTACAATAAAAAATCCTTCAACAAAATTTGATCAAAATTTTAATGTGGCATAGTGCAAAATTGCCAATATTTTTGGTGGCTCACGGGGTATCCAACTCGCATGGATGCAAGCGATCCCAAGCCTTTATCCATTGGGCTCCTTATTGGGTCTTCTTACCGATAGCTTTGGTTGATGCTTCTGGTTTGGATGCTTCTTTCTGCACCTGCTCAACTGCTACCTTTTCAGCTTCCTCTGCCTCTGCAGCTACCCGTAGTACTTCTGCTCGCTTTGCTGCTGCTTATACTATTGCTCGCTCTACTTCAACCCGTTATTCCTACTCCTTTAGGCTTTCACAGGTGATCTCATAAACTATCACTGTATCTACCCAAGCATGTGTGGTGAACATGGAGGGAACACTAAGTGATTCATAGATAAACCACAAGTGTTCAACATCCTCCAAGCTAAGGCGTTTAGCTCATTGGGCCAACTTGAACAAGGACAACTCCATACGGGTGAACTTCTTCATAAGTGGCAGCACCTACTCCTCTATGATGGGCTCCTCCCACTTGTCAATTTTGGATGTGTCCTCCACAAAATTCTTCCAAACCGCTTCTAACTACTCCTTTGGCAGAGGCTCACCCCATTCATTAGTAAAATCTAGAAATCCCATATCAATGAGAGCATCAAAATGAAACATTGAAATAGTATGCTCCCGCTCCATCGTGTTGAGAAGATTTCTACCTTCTCTCACCAGATCCAACCACTAAAAGTAGCTATGCAACATGAATTTGGTGGTTGACCAAGCTCGGTCCATCTCACTCATGGGGTGAATGTGCATATTGGACTGAGCCAAGGCTTGGATTTTCATAGCCATCTCCAGATGAGGCTCCAACATCTCCTCAATATTATCTATCATCTGCTGGCTCAACTAAATCTGAATTCGAGCCTCGTAGAGATACTGCAACACCTGGACTGCTCTAGCTACCAACTTCTCATAGCTTTGAGCCAACCGAAGGTGGGCCTCTTTAACTATTTTATGAGAGAAGCCTACAACTTGTGTGGCCTTCTTCGCCAGTTGATTCTGTATGGATTCAAGTTGCGCCTTCAATGCTTGCACCTGCTGCTCTATTGCATCCTTTTCCTTTTGATGCACCCCTACCTACTGATGCAAGTGTTCAATTTCTATCACCATCCTCTCCTGCTACGCTCTGCTCGCTGCCAAGGCATCCTCAAGTTCGATAATTTTTGTTTCGGCATCATAATATCTTTGCTTATAATACTCATCATGTAGATAAACCAAACTCATATCAACCTGTATATTCCCCATTTTCTTAGTTGGATCAATCCTTGTCAGGTCCTCCATCATGGTCTCATAAGCGTAATCACTTGGTGTCATCTCTCCTCATGGCTTCTGGACCAGGGGAATTATCTTGGTTGTGTGAGCCTCCATAGCAACCGGATCAAAGGTGACTTTCTTGAGAGGTCTAGCTGGAGCAAGTGCCTCTTTTCTTCTATGGCTCTTCAACCACTATGATGAACTGAGGTGAGCTCGATTAATATTTTCTACATCGGGCTGCTTGGGCATCACCTCAACTTTGGGTAGTACTTGCATCTCCAAAAATGGCATGAAAGGAACCAAAATTTATGAATGGTATAGCTCAAAGGAAGAAGAGGAGATAACTATAAGAGGGGGGACCAAAATAATAGAGTGAATGGAAGAACCAGGTTCAATTGTAGTTACGCTCACTCTTGGAGGAGCTTGCATACTTACAACCATAGTGGAAGTGGTGGTAGAAATGGAAGGGGAAGGATGTAAAAATGGATTCGGTCCTGATGCAAATGAACTAAAAGAAAGGGAGGTCGAAGAGAGGGGAAGAAGGAGCAGTAGTGACTTGTGGGTGAGAGGAAGGGAGTAAAATGGATATGGAAGGTATACCAAATGGAGGGGCGAAAGAAGTAGGGACTGATGGAAATGAACTAACAGTCACTACTTGCTTCGAAGTAGAAGAAGAGGGAAAGAAAAATGTACCTTCGGGCATGGGCACCATGTGTCTTGGTGATGGAAGTGATTGCATAATAATTTCTTCTTATTGCTCCTCTACTTCCACTTCAAGGTTAACAACTTCAACCTGCTGGTCCATCGATTGCTCATGAATTAATGGAAACATTTGGGCAACGCTATCTGGAGCAACCGACACCAACAGAGGAGAATTAATAGTTGTTGCAGCAACTACAACTGTAGAAACTACAATAGCTAAAACTACAATAGTAGATGAAGAAGTAGCACCAGTTCTTGGCCTCTTTGTAGCTTTCGAAAATGGAAGTACCTCTCAAATAGTCTACTTCTCCAACAAAGGTACCTCATCTATATTTCGCTTCACCCACTAGGACCTTCGTTGAAACACATATTGTTGCTCTTCTTCCTCAGGTGTCTCTTCCTCAACTATTGGGTGCTCTTCTCTAGCCATACTTTCTCCATTATCAGAATGTTGAAAACTTTGAGGCACGACTTTGGCGAAAGCGATGGGTTGATAGATATTAACAAATTCATCATACGCCTCCAAAAATGCCCCATCCATCTTCAACCCATAAGGTGATGCAATTTTTCCTCTATGGACCCGCATTATCCACCAATTCATAATTTTCTCTTCGGTCCAAGGCAATTGTTCCTTCATTTGGCCAAATAGCCTCGATGGAGGAATGTGATCTCTATGCACTGCTAGGTTGTATTCAACCTCCTGCTCATAAAAGTCGTGCCATGGTGGAAGCGACATCATATCTTCAATGTGCCACTCTAAATCATGCCCATCAAAATTGTTACGATTTTCCTAGATATCGGGTCGTGGACAACAATGAAAAGTCTTGGCCTTGATTATTTCTAAAAATTTACCCAATGGGTCATATCTCCACCGTTGCGGTAGCTCTATCAACCCCAGGTCTTGAAGTGCCTCTGTGAGTAGCCTATTCTTCCCGACCTGGTTCACCTCTATGCTGCCAAACTTGAACGACATGGTGCAAGTCATTCTCTTGTCACGCCCTACTCCATACACATCATTGGTATAATCTGTCTGGCGCAACACCTCCATGGAAAAAACATGCTCGGTGGTGAAGTATGGGAGCAAGAATGGCTTACCCGTGAAGCCATAAATTCTTACAACCACTCCTTGAGTCAGCAAAAATATGTCACCCTTTTTGGTCGTGACAACCGCCTCCTTCATTGCCCGTGGCACTCTCTCACTTTGGCCACAAATCAACTCAATTGTGGGCCCCAAAAATAGGTGGTTAAAACTATAGTATGACTCCCTCCTCGACAGAGCGGGAGTCCACATATAAACAGGCAATAATTCATCCTTTTCATCAACCTATTTTATTGCAATGAATGAAAAATGTTGGTGCAAATGAAAGAAGAAATACCAAACGAGGAAGGATGTATGCTTGAATGAAGTCTCTTCTCTCGTATGCATTTTCTCCAACTGGACGTGCATCTTTCGATAAATGAAATCGGCCCAATCAAAATAAATCGGATTTGTGTCCCTTCTCATGGCCCTTGGAGCATAAAACTCCACTTGAGATATACATTGCACCAACACCGCTTGCCACTTGTGAACTATAGAATCTGTTGAAAGACCAGCAACCCATGCCAACATAGAAAATAAGTCAGGGCTCTTGAATTTTGACAAATATTTTGGTAGATTCGGAAGTTGCCCTAACTACGGCTCCTTGATCAATTGCGTTTCCATAAACTGGCGCATTGTCACCGTAGAAACATATCTTTCTTCTTGCTCATTGATGTGCAGCTTCTTGAAAATCATATCAGATGGGGGTTTTAACCCATAGGCAAATGCTTCCCTCACTTCAACGATGGAGATAGAGAAAAGCACCTCCCCATTGGCTTTCCGAACAACCCTGATAACTGGATTATAAAATCTGGCAATTAATTTTACCAGCTCTAGGCAAGGGTGTACGGGCGTACACAAATACCAAAATAACTACGCATGAAATGACATAGTCAGAGGGCTCTCCATCGTCAATCCTTGATTTACTATAAATTCTACATCCTACCGAAGCTTTACCACGCCCTTGTTGGTAATCACGCAGTCTCCAACCTCTGCCATAGTGTCAGAGTACGGGTCCAAATCTACATTCTCATTTCTATGGGCCTTCTTGGATTTTGACCCACCTTCTACTTTCTTTTTAGACTGCTTGGGCTCTATAGCTTCTTTCACTTCTTTGCTTTTCTTACCCATTGTATCAACTCCTACAATACCGAAGATGCTCTGCAATTTCTGCAACCAAAAGCTTGAAAATGCCCTAGTAGAATTTTTTTAAAAATTTTAACTTTTGAGCGAATTTACCTGTGCTCTATTTATAGAACGCGCTCCAACTACCAGAGTAAATGCAATAAATTTTCTTGGTGGATTCGGGAGGGCATGCACCTTGTTTCCCTCAACCGGCACTAATCCCAATGCTTAACGATAACTGAATGTTATTCGCTACAAAATCTCTTTTGAAAAATGTGCCCTTCTTGCTATGTTACAACTTTGAACAACGTGCCTTGGCTGCTAAAACTACCTTGGAAAAATAAATTCACCACCTGGGGACCAATGAGCGCTTCTGCTTTCACCGGTGTGAGATTTCGCTCCTCGAGAATGCCAAATCACCTCCCAACGCAAATTCGGGTGCACATTTTAAATTAAATACTTCAAAAATGCATCATTAATGTGCATGCACATCTTCCAAAATCTACCACGTGTCAGAGGGCGAAATCGCTTTGAGAGGGCGCTCTTAAAAATTTGATTGCACTTGAAAAATCATCATTCTTCCAAAAAAGCAATGGAGGGGCAAAAACACTTTTGGGGTGCGCTTGATCTCTTCTCCTTTCACTCCAAAAATATCTTCAACCTGCTTGATTTTATTTCATGGTGAACATCTCTCTTTTAAAACAATTTCAAGCCTTTCTTCTTCAACCCATATTTAGAAAAAGCATCCCTCAAATCTTTTCAATTTAGGGCTTTTTTATTTTATCTTTCTTTTTCTTTTTATTCGATTTTTACTCCATACTAAGAAAATAAAATCAAATTTTAAAATTTAATCTCTGCTTTTTCCAAAGCTTTAAAATAAAACTTTTGCTTTTTTTTTATTCCACTTCTATTTTCATAGAAATTTCATTAAAAACCTGTACATGCAATCGTTTTAAAAAACCAGAGCACGCCTCCATATTTTATAAGATCTTCATAACATTTAGCTTGATATGCTTTCACCCCAATTTTAAAAAAAAATTGACAAAATTCCTTGTACGCATAGTCACCCAAAAGCCAAAGCACGCCCTCCACATTTTTAAGAATCTGTATATATTGTTACGTCCCTATGAGAGGCGAACGGGAGATTTGCCCCTCACATGGGGAAAAAGCATTGTTGATCGTCTTAGACTTTTGCTCGCCAATCCTTGATACATGTTCACCTCCTAGGAGGGAATGGGGCTTTCCACCTTTTTGGAAGCAGCTTTAATTTTTCAAAATCAGGTCCCACGCTTTGATTTTTCAACTAAGGCACTTTACTTGTGCTTTCAAACATTTTCTGTCTTCAAATCACCTTCCCTGAAACATCTCTTTTTAACTTGAAGACTTGCAAAGTAAAGCAACCTTTTAAACTTTAGAGCCTTTTCAAAACCGTAAAAAAATTTTTAATGCAACCATTAATTCTGCCCAAAATTGTAACATGTCCTCATGGAAATATTTGAGGCAAAATTGATTTTCTCAGGGAGCAATTTTCAAAGCAAAGTTTTTCAAGGAAAGCCTGGCATCTTCAGTAGAGTCCACACCATACCTTTTTTTTTTAAATATTATAAAACAATAAAGTGCTTGTAAATAAAATATATACATATTTACACCTTGTACCTCTTGATATGATCATTAAAAATAGGCCTTCAGATGAAGACCATTAACTAGAATCGAAGATCCCAACCATCCATATCTCGAAGATAATATGCATTCACCAAATTCACTGTAGAAACTTGAAATGGACCTTCCCAGATCGCATCGAACTTGTGGTGCTTCCCTGGATTGGCTTTGTTCTCGTTCCATTTGAGGACTAGATCTCCCACCTAAAACTTGCATTCTGTTGTCTTCTTTCCAAACCACTTTTGCATCACTTTAGTGTGTTCGATGAAAGCTTCATATACCTTTTCTCTCTCCTCCTCTAGTTGCAGCAATTGAGCCAACCTTGCACTCATTGGATCAAACTCATCATCTTCATCTTTGAACAACTGCAATGTTTGGAGGATAGGTAGCTCGATGTGAGTGGGTAGAACTACTTCTTTCCCATACACCAAAGAGTAAGGAGAGGCTTTAATAGACTTCTTTACTGATATTCGATCTGCCCACAGAGCCTGATTCAACAAGTGTCAGCTTCTTTTATTGTTTCCCAATGTCCTTTTTAAGATCTGTAGCAAGTTTTTGTTTGTGGATTCGGCCAAGTCATTTCCTTGTGGGTAATAATTGGAGGATGTCTTGAGATAAATCCTATACTTGCTTGTGAATTCGATGATCTTGGCCCCAATGAATGGAGTCCCATTATCTATTACAATGGCATCTGGAACACCAAAATGGGTAATCAGTCCCTCCAGGAAGGAGATAACTGTAGCCTGATCTACTTTTTTGGTTGGGATAGCCTCTACCCACCTGGTAAAATAATCAGTCACTGTCAAGATATATTTGTGTTCGATAGAGGAATGAGGATCAATAACTCCAATGAAGTCTAGTCCCCACTACTGAAAAGGTGCTTCCACTTGAATCGGGTGCAAGGGCAAAGATGCTTTCTTATTCCTGCCAACATACCACTGATAATTATCACAACTTTGGCTCACCTTATGTGCATCTACGAAAAGAGTAGGCCAAAAATACCCAGCTCGGATGATCTTCAAGGCCATAGGCCTTCCTACATAATGTCCATCGGATAAGCCAGAATGGAATTCCTCCAAGATTTTTTGCTTCTCTAACTCCTTCACACATCTGAGGAGTACTCCATCTATATTCTTATGGAACAACCCACTTGGCAACAAGACATACTTAAGTGCTTGCAGTCTGAATCTTCAATGTTGTGAAGCATCAAGATGTGATGGACATTTCCCAGATGTAAAGAATTCGACAAGGTCCTCTGTCCAATCATGATCACCTGTAGCTCGATTTGCACAATTACTTTCGTTGATATCCTCATTATGTACTAGAGCCAGTGATCCAAAAGTTGCACTTTTGGCCAGTTCTTGGCAGAGAGCTCGTCCATGAACCAACTTAGTCGATCGGATCTCCACATCATATTCTTGAATCTTTGAGACCCAACCTGCTCTCTTGTCACCTAATTCTCCTTGAAGAATGAAATTTTTGACATCTGGATGTATGACATAGATGATTATATTACTCTGAAAAATAAAATGTCAGAATTTTTTCAAATATTTCATAATCGCATACACCTATTTTTCAATAAAATTATACTTCTCCTGGTGTGGCGATATGACTTGGCTCAAGAAGGCAATCGGCTTTTCATCTCCATCTTCTTGCTTCTGTGTGAGAACAATGATGTAACTCTCATACTCGCCTACCGCATAAAGGATGAAATCTTTTGAATAATCTAGGTTAATCAATACTGGCACTTGAGTGATTCTCTCCTTGATTTCCCAAAAATCCTATCTTCTCACTTTCGTCCATTTGAAGTCTGCATTCTTCTTTAGAAGCTCGATCATTGGCTTTACAACTTGAGCAAAATCAGCAATGAACTTCCGAATGAAGTTGATCTGGCCAAAGAATGATTACAGATCTTTCTTGTTAACTGGAAATGGCAATTTCAAGAGCGCCTCAGCTCTTGCAGGATCAATCGCCAGTCCTTCTTGTGAAATCACATGTCCTAAGAGTTTTCCTTCTTTGACAATGAAAATGGATTTCTTCGAGTTAATGGAAATTCTAAATTCTTGATATTTTTTGAACACTTGCCTCAAATGAGAGACGTGCTCTTCCCTACGGTGTGAGAAAATAGTCATGTCATCAAGGTAAATCACAATAACTCTATTCAACAACTCATCGAAAGCAATGTCCATAGCTCTCTGAAACATAGCGTCGACATTGGAAAGACCAAATGGCATCCTCTGATAGGTGAAAGTGCCCCATTTTGTAGTAAACATCATCTTGTGTTGGTCTTCATCCTTCACCCAGATCTAGTTATAACCAGAGAAACCATCCAACAATGAAAACCTCTGTGCTCCAGCAACCACATGGAGAATTTGATCAATCTATGGTAAGGGGTAGTGATCTTTTAACGATGCCTGGTTTAGATTTCAAAAATCCATGCACAGATGGATATCTCCATTCTTCTTTCGAACTGGAACCAAGTTTGCTACCCATGTTGAGTGCTTGATTGGATAAATTATTTTTGCCTCCAACATTTTTAACAGCTCTGCTTTCATGAGCACCTCAATTTTTGGATTGATAGGCCATTGTTTCTATCGAAAAGGTTTGACTCCCTCCTACAATTCAATAGTATGTTGGATTACATTTTTATCATATCCTTTTAAATCATGGTAGCTCCATGCAACGATGTCGAGGAACTCATAACACAAATTTTTGATATCTTCGAGTTCTTCTACCGTACAGTCTATTTCAACTTTGATAATCTTCTCAGACTCTAATTGCATTTCCTTGTATTCCTTCGCATCAACCTTGATCTTATGTTTCTCCACCCTATCATTTTGATCAAACAAACTTTCAAGCGAAATCAGTCCCCTAGGAATGTGATTGTTCTTCAATTGAATCATTCCTTCCATTTCCTCCTCGGCCAATGTTCTATCTTCTACACTTGCAACTTCCTTAATCAAAAAATTGATTATTTGTTCATCATTATCGAACACTTGCCAATAAAGGTTTTTATCAGGGATCGAAGGTCTATAAATTACCCTCACCATCTTGGGTTTCCTGACTACTTGTTCTACAGGAGAGAAATTAGCACCAAGAGAAGCTAAAATATCTGCATGTTTGTTCTGCTCTCGCAAAATTGCCTGAATGTTCAATGTTGTAAAGGACTCAAACAAATCCCATACCTTGTTATGATAGGCCTTCAAGTAGTGTTGCTTTGACACACATTTGTTTGTAGTCTGGTTGATGATGAGCTCAGAATCTCCAAATATTTATAGTTATTTTATGCCTAACTTTTTAGCTTTCTTCAAACCAAGGCACAATGCTTCATATTCGATGGCATTATTTGTGCAACTCCAAGTTAACCGATATGAATAGGTTTTCTGCAACCCTATAGGAGAAACAAGAACAATACCAGCCCCTACACCATTCTTACACCTTGCACCATCAAAATATAACTTCCATAGCTGATCAGAGATAGGGTCTAGGGAATCAAAGACTTCTTCTTCAATCTGCTCAAGTTTAGTTATGGTATAACAACCGATGTCAGTTTCGACCATCGCATTGAAATCCATCAATGAGAATTCATCCTCTAGGTGGAGCTCACCAAGAGCTTCTTCCATCAAGTCCACTTCTTGTACTTCCTCTATCATCATGTTGACTGCACCAGTGGGCTTTTCTTCCTCTTCCAATTTTTCTATATGAAAAGTGGATGGATTTTCATTATAGATGTGGATTCTTCTTCCCTTGAATGGGATATCCAAATGTGAATAATCCAAGGAAAGGTATCCTCCTAGTTTCGTTATGAACTCCCTCGAAAGACACATGCTAAAGTATGGTTCCAAGTCAACCACCACTACTTCTTGAATGATAGTGATTTGAGGTATGCTATGTAGAACGATAGGAATATCCTTGATTACTCCCACTATTTTGATAGGGGTCCCATCCAACTACAATACGCCTGGACTACTTCTTGTGTATTCCATTCCCATTACTTCACATACTGCCTTTGGCATGATAGTAGTCATAGCACCGGAGTCAATCATACAATTATGCATGATCCACCCTTCCATTCTGAGAGACAAATAGAATGGAGGTGGTCTATTCTTACCAGTGGTAGAAGTAGGCAGTGTCTATGCTAACACTATTTGGGAATGACTTTTCTTTTGATATTTTGTTGATTTGAGAGATTCTTGCAACAGGTCAACCTGCCCAGGTAACTATAATGCATCATATAAACTCACTTTCGTAGGAATCTTCTTCATTTCCTCCATAATGTTATAATAAGAAACACCAGGAGCCTTTTCTTCTACAACTTGCTCATACTTGTTTCGATATTGTTGAGTAGCTTCCACCCTTTATCGCTTAGTCAATGATGGGTATTTGAGGTGTTCTTTAGCTTGCTCTTTTGCCTCCATTTGCACTTGAGCGGTTGTAGGCTGTGAAGTTGATGCCTTTGTCTGCAACTTCTCTTGAGCTTGCTTGGGCAATAGATCCTTCAATAAGATAGAATCTTGTTGCTTTGTTGTCATGCTAGGCACTTTCGCATTAGGTGCTTTCGCTTGTGGTTGTACCTTTTCATTTTGCACCTTTTGTTCAGCAGGAACTTTCAGAGGCTCCATTTTTGCTGGATCAATAGTCACCGACTTCTTTCCAGCCCTTGTGAGAACTAAAACTTGCTCCAAATATGGGACCATCAAGTTATGATCAACTTCCATTATCATATTAACTTGTCCACTGGTAGAAATTTCTGCTAATGTCTGTACATAGTTCAAATGAACCATGCATGTGTCTTCTCCATGGGGATCATTACAGGTGGAGCACCAGTATGCTTTCTTTGATGTACTAGTTTCTTCATTTGCCAACACAGTTGTGTTCCTCTCAGGGCCTTTGCTAGTGGTTGATTTCTCCCTAGTAATTGGCGGTGTTTGAAACCTCCTTGATCAAAAATCAGCTTTAGCTTATTTTTTCTTAACTGTCGTGATTTCATTCGACATTGTCCTTATGGTCGAATTAACAGATTGCATTTCTTGTAACAATTTCATGTAAGGATCAGGATTTGAGGGCATAGGAGGTGCTAGTAAAGGTAGGGGTATTGATGGAGTAGGCAATGACAGTGGAACAAGTGGCACTAGTAGCGCTGGGAAAGGAACTGAGGCTAGTAGTTGAGGAACAACTAGTGCAGGTAATTGCGGAATACTTGTGTTGGTCACAAATCTACCTAAGTACAAGATTTCATCACTTGTGTGCCCTAGACTCAGCCAACATCAAAAGGCCGAGAGAAAGAGAAGTCTCTTGGGCCAATCTCCAGAGAGGGCTGGCTCCCAAACTAATCTAAACTGGTTTGAAGATAATGATGCAAGAAAGAAATGGGAAAATGAGGAAAGAAAGGGAAATAATAGAAAGAGATGGAAATATGGCCGAAGTCGATAGTTAATGGGGAGAACAACCTCAAACAAAAAATAACCTCAACTATATCTTGAAGCTAAGCAGCAACTGATTCTTAGAATGCATATACAGAAATTGGATCAAGCATTTGTCGTAAGTTCACTTCCAATTATACTCCAAACGTTCAAATGCAAATACAGCCAAATCCAAAACAACAGAATTCAAATTATATTTTAACACTGGACTAACAGAAGTAACTCAGATAGAAAGCATCACATGAACAACAATTTGTATCACCAACTCCAGAAGACACTAAGAATAGAGCAAAATGCATCTAGGATTTCTGTTTCAATTTCTGCAAAAAGGTCCTCCTCTCTTTGCTTGAGATTTTACATTGGTATTTATAGAGGCCTTCCCTATTTATTTCGTATTACAACATTTAATACATAAAATAGATTTTGAAGAGGCGATTTGCAAAATGTGCACTTGAAAAGAGAAACAATCACCCTTAATATTCCTCGGAGAAATGACAATCCCTGTTTTTATGGATCAAAACTAAAAATTAAATAGAAACAAGGGACCATATTTCTTCATTAAGTGACCATTATTAGGGCAAGCTGGAAGTTGTTAGGAGATCATGAACAGGAGCTTTTAATACTGGAGGTATCTTTAATTTTGGTGGCATCGAAAAATGCCTCATGTTCTTCCATATTGCGCACATAGGTAAACAACAAAATTTAATCTTGGAGCCTCTTTGACCACGATCTCAAAATCAGTTGGAGAGATTTTATTTGATCCTTATCTTCTCCTCATGTTCTCCTATGCAATTCTAAAGGCAAAATGCAGACTGAACTGTATCGGGCCTTTGTTGTTGCTTCTGTCGTGAAAATGCGACATGTTGCGAAATCACGACACTTTTACCTTTCAACTTTATCTTCTTGCCACCAGTCGCGAAAATGCAACATGTCGGAAAATCACGACATCTTCTCTTCGTTTAGCTTTGTCTCCATGACATGTCACGAAATCATGACATTCTCCTCTGTTTTGGCTTCTTCACTACTCCTTATCGCAAAAATGTAACATGTCACGAAATCGTGACATCTTCCTCTTGCGTTGTCTTTTCTGCCGCTTATCCGCGAAAACGTGACATGTCACGAAAACATGACACTTTCCTTCTGCCATGTACTTTTCAGCCTTTGTTTCGCGAAAACGTGATAGGTTGTGAAAATGCGACATGTCGCGATATTGCGACGTTTTCTCCATTTTGTCCTTTCATCTTCAACAAGTCGTGAAATCGTGACATGTTTCTATCTTCTTGTACTTTGCTGCTTTTCGACCGCAAAAATTTGTCATGTCGTGAAATCGTGATATTTCGTACTATCTGGCTGCTTCCGTACTTCTTCCTCGCGAAAACGTGACATGTCACGAAATTGTGACATTTCTCTATGCTTTGCACTTCCACCCCAATATGTCACGAAATCGCGACATTTTCCTATCTTCTCCTTCGTTGCCGCTTCTTGTCACGATATCGCGACAACTTTCTCTTGCTTGGCTTCGTTTCCAAAAATGTCGCGATATTGCGACATCTTTCTCCCATCTTGTGTTTATCTTCAGCCCTTCCACGATATCATGACATGTCGCGATATCGTGCCATTCCATACCATCTTGCTCCTTCCTTGCTTTTCTGTCGCGATATCGCGACATTTTTCTCTGGCACTCCCCTTTGCTACTGTATGTCGCGATATCGCGACATTTTCTTATAATTGTGCTTGTGGCCACTGCAAGTCGCAAAAATGCGACATGTCGCATTGTCATGACATTTTTTCCGTCCTTGCTTCCTTTGGCTGCTTTTAGCTGCAAAAACGTGACAGGTCGTGAAAATGCGACATGTCGCGATATCGCGATATTTTCTACACTTAGCTCTTTTCTTCATCGGACGCTCGCAAAACTGCAACATGTCGCGATATCGTGACATCTTTCATTTACTTTGCTCTAACACAAAAAATGTAGAGATTTTTACATTTTCCCTTTCAAAGTGCTTGGAGGGACAAACAAAGGAGTTAGTATCTCTACAACTTGTGCATTATCTTGCATGATCAGTAACAACAAAAACAATGTGGCAAAAATGCCAACATTCTTGGTGGCTCGCGGGGTATACAGTTCTGTTGTATGCATGAACCTCAGGCATTTATCCATTGGGTAACAGAGTCAAGAATCTGGAGGAGCAGAAAAAGTAAGTGCTGGTTGATACTGGACGTCTCTGCGGGCTGCTGCAACAAGATCTTGCTGGCGCTCAACACTCAAAATAGGATCTTCGACAAAAAATTGTAGAATAGCAGAACTTCCCTTATTACTATAACTACTACATTTTGCCTAGCTCGGTGGAGCTGGGTAATCACTAGGTGTTGTGCAAGGATCTCCATGGCAGTAGTGAAAAGCACCTGAGTTGCAAAAACAAAAATGAATGGAATGATGACCGACGGATGTGCAGGTCATGGAATGGGAATGGTGAATGATGGAATGGTGGAATATGGAGGAGTAGAAGCGGTAGATACAACAACTGAAGAGGGTGCTACTGTGCCACCAGCTGTTGGGATTCTATGAAAATAGATAATGAAATGGAAGTGGATGGAAATGAGAAAGTGGTGGGAGGTATGGAGAAATGATCAAAAGACAAAGGATGAGAAGAAAGGGGAAGTGAAGAAAAGTAAACATTAGAGAGGGGAGTAGAAACAACAGTAGTGGCTTGATTATTTACAGTGGAAGGAGTGGGAGAGGAGGGGAATGGAGTAGAGGGGAAGCCACTAACTACTGGGAAGGAAAAGAAAGAAAGAGATAAACATACCTGCAGGCTCGTGTGCAAAAGGAGCCGAAGTTAAATTTTTTTTTTTTTTTCCCATTTTTTTTTCTTATTATTATTATTATTATTTTTTATGTACAAGGTAACCCCCGAGTTTAGCTGTGAACTCTCTGGAGAGAAGCATACCAAAACATGGCACTATGATCTCCTGGATCCCAGACCTGGAACACACACTTACCAAAACATGGCACTATGATCTCCTGGATCCCAGACCTGGAACACACACTTATGGGTCTCCTGATTGATAATCAACTCGGAGTCACCAAAGATTTGCAACTATCGCACTCCAAGTTTCTCAGCCTTCTTGAGACCTAGGCATAAAGCCTCATATTCTGCTGTATTATTGGTGCAGCTCCAGGTCAAACGATATGAATAGGATCATTGCATTCCAGAAGGTAATACTAGAACAATCCCAACTCCAACGCCATTTTTGCATTGTGCTCCATCGAAATAGAGCTGATCTTGACTTTCATCATTCTTTTCTTGAGCCTTTTCAGGTTTGAGAATGGAATAACACCCCAAGTCAGTTTCTATCATGGTGTTGAAATTGGCCATGGAAAGTTCATTTTTTGGGCAGAGCTCTTCCAAAAATTCTTCCATTAAGTCAAGCTCGTCAAATTCTTCATACATCATGTGCACTGAATTTGCTAATCTATCCATTTCATCTATTCTTTCCACATGAAATGTGGAAGGCTTCTCATTGAAAATATTCACCTTTTGACCTTTATGGATTACCTCCAAATGAGTAAAATCCAAAGAAAGGTAACCCCCGAGTTTAGCAATGAATTCTCAGGAGAGACACATACCAAAACATGGCTCCAGGTCCACTACTATGATTTCCTAGATCACAGTAATCTGAGGCATGGCATGCAGGGAGATAGGAACATCCTTAATTACGCCCATCATCTTTACTGAGGTACCATATAGCTGCAAAACTCCTGTGCTAGTCCTTGTATATTCCATGCCTATAACATCACATACTGCCTTTGGCATGACAGTAGTAGCTACTATTGAGTCAATGAGGCAATTATGCACCACATGTCCCTCCATTCTCAATGAAAGATAAAAAGGTGGTGGTCTATTTTTTCCTGTGACTGAAGAGGTCAAAGTTTGAGACATAACTACCTAGGGTGGAGCCTTCCCCTTACTTTGTGTGGTCTTTAGGGATTCTTGTAAGAGATTTACTTGTCTAGGTAGCTGCAAGGTGTCATACAGACTTACCTTAGCTGGTATCCTTTTGAGTTCTTCAACGATGTTGTACTCCATTGAGATTGGCTCTTTCCCTCTGCTGGCAGATTCAAATTTTCTTCTATACTCCTGGGTGGCCTCCACTCGTTGCCATTTAGTCAATGATGGATACTGCAACATTTCTCTAGCTTGTTCCTTTGTTTTTGCTTGCGGATGAGAGACAGAAGCTTTAGCTTACAACCTCTCTTTTGCTTGTGGTAGAAGCGAATCCTTTGGCAAAACAAGTGGGTCTTATTGCGGAGCTGGAGGATCATGAGTCTTTGCATGTATTTGATGCTTTGTTTCTTGTGCAAGAGGCACTTTCAATGGTTCAAGGCACTTTTCACCAGTTTCATGATTAGAGATTTCTAGGTACTATACAGTCACCTTCAGCAAAGTCACCAGATGAACTTACAATCTCTGCTTTTAGGTCAAGACAGTTCATCAAAATCTTGATTTCGCCGGGTGTCAAAAAATGGGACTTGTGAGTCCCACCGGGCGTGCCAAAAATTTTTGGTCACAAATCTGCCTAAGTACAAGATTTCATCACTTGTGCACCCTAGACTCGGCCAACATTGAAAGGCCGAGAGAAAGAGAAGTCTCCCTAGCCAATCTCCAGAGAGGGTTGGCTCCCAAACTAATCTAAATTGGTTTCAAGATAAGGATGCAGGAAAGAAATGAGAAAATGCAGAAAGAAAGGGAAATAACAGAAAGAGATGGAAATATGGCCGAAGCCGATAGTTAATGGGGAGAACAACCTCAGACAAAAAATAACCTCAACTAGATCCTGAAGCTAAGCAACAACTGATTCTTAGAATGCATATACAAAAATTGGATCAAGCATTTGCCGTAAGTTCGCTTCCAGTTATACTCCAAACGTTCAAATGCAAATACAGCCAAATCCAAAACAACAAAATTCAACTTATATTTTAACATTGGACTAACAGAAGTAACTCAGACAGAAAGCATCACATGAACAACAATTTGGATCACCAACTCCAGAAGACACTAAGAATAGAGCAAAATGCATCTAGGATTTCTGTTTCAATTTCTGCAAAAAGGTCCTCCTCTCTTTGCTTGAGATTTTACATTGGTATTTATAGAGGCCTTCCCTCTTTCTTTCGTATTACAACATTTAATACATAAAACATATTTTGAAGAGGCGATCCGCAAAATGTGCACTTGAAAAGAGAAACAATCCCCCTTAATCTACCTCGAAGAAATGACAGTCCCTATTTTTATGGATCAAAACTAAAAATTAAACAGAAACAAGGGACCATATTTCTTCATTAAATGACCATTATCGGGGCAAGCTAGAAGTTGTTAGGAGATCATGAACATGAGCTTTTAATACTGGAGGCATCTTTAATTTTGGTGGCGTCGAAAACTGCCTCATGTTCTTCCATCTTGCGCACATAGGTAAACAACAACATTTAATCTTGGAGCCTCTTTGACCACGATCTCAAAATCAGTTGGAGAGCTTTTATTTGATCCTTATCTTCTCCTCATGTTCTCCTATGCAATTCTGAAGGAAAAATGCGGACTAAACTATATCGGCCCTTTGTTGTTGCTTCTGTCACGAAAATGCGACATGTCACGAAATCATGACACTTTTACCTTTCAACTTTCTCTTCTGTTTTGCGACATGTTGCGAAATCGTGATATCTTCTCTTCATTTAGCTTTGTCTCCATGACATGTCACGAAATCGTGACATTCTCCTCTGTTTTGGCTTCTTCGCTACTCATTGCAAAAATGTAACATGTCATGAAATCGCGACATCTTCCTCTTGCGCTGTCTTTTTCGCCTTATACCCACGAAAATGCGACATGTCATGAAATCGCGACACTTTCCTTTTGCCATGTACTTTTCAACCTTTGTTCCGCAAAAATGCGACAGGTCACGAAAATGCGACATGTCGCGATATTGCAACGTTTTCTCCGTTTTGTCCTTTCATCTTCAACAAGTCACGAAATCGTGACATGTTTCTATCTTCTTGTACTTTGCTACTTTTTGGCCGCAAAAATTTGTCATGTCGTGAAATCGCGACATTCCGTACTATCTAGCTGCTTTCGTACTTCTTCCTCATGAAAACGTGACATGTCGCGAAATCACGACATTTCTCCGTGCTTTGCCCTTCCACCCCAATATGTTGTGAAATCGCGACATTTTTTTGTCTTCTCCTTTGTTGCTGCTTCCTATCGCGATATCGCGACAACTTTCTCTTTCTTGGCTTCGTTTCCAAAAATGTCGTGATATCGCGACATCTTTCTCCCGCCTTGTGTTTATCTTCAACCCTTCCGCGATATCATGACATGTCGTGATATCGTGCCATTCCGTACCATCTTGCTCCTTCCTTGCTTTTCTGTCATGATATCATGACATTTTTCTCTGGCGCTTCCCTTTGCTGCTGTATGTCGCGATATCGTGACATTTTCTTATAACTGTGCTCTGTGGCCACTGCAAGTCATGAAAATTTGACATGTCACATTATCATGAAATTTTTGCTGTCCTTGCTTCCTTTGGCTGCTTTTAGCCATGAAAACATTTCAGGTCACGAAAATGCGACATGTCGCGACATTTTCTACACTTAGCTCTTTTCTTCATCAGACGTCGCGAAACTGCAATAGGTCGTGATATCGCGACATCTTTCATTTACTTTGCTCTAACACAAAAAATGTAGAGATTTTTACATTTTCCCTTTCAAAGTGCTTGGAGGGACAAATAGAGGAGTTAGTATCTCTACAACTTGTGCATTCTCTTGCATGATCAGTAACAACAAAAACAATGTGGCAAAATGCCAACAACTTGGTGTAGAGAGTTGTGGAACTAGATCAGAGAAATTTGAGGTGAACTCGATATCCATGAGGAAAATAGGTACATAGAAGGCATAGGCTACGAAAATGCACTTGAATACAAATGTTGTAGAAGATCAAGATGGATGGGTATGGTTACCTTCAGGGGCAACTTACCTATGGCGATCAAATATGCTTCGGCCTTTTGAGCCTGCTTATACAAGTCTGGAAAAGTATTTACATTGGCTTGTCATACTACCATACCGATGTCTAAGTTGAAGGCTCATAAATAGTAAAACGTAGCTTGCTCATGCATGGGTCAAAGGCCATCAAGAACTCTAACAAATTCAAGCGAATTTGATGTTAAAGTCCACTATTTCCTCCTACATGTCTTTGGATATTCATAAATTGATGCAGCAAGGAGAAATGATTGATTTGCTCGTGAAAGTTCTTGATTAGAAATTCTGCCAATTGGTCCCATGTTGTAATAGTGGCGGGTGGCAAATATCAGTACCAATACATTAATTTTCCTCTAAGCAATAATACTAACAATCTCACCATAAATTCTTCATCAGTAATGCCATGGATCATCGCCAAAGAAGCCACATCTTGGATATGCTCATAAGTGGTCTTACCAATACCGTCATAGGTAGGCAAAGCCTTCAAAGCTACTTGAGACACTGGATTTTGTGCTTGTAAATTCAAAACTCTTGAGCTATTCCAATGCTAGAAGCTGCCTTGGTGCTTGTTGTGGTGGTGGGTTCTGGTCTTATTAGCTGGTGTGTGAGGTTGAGAAGGTGGAACAATAGTAGTAGTACTAGCTGGACTAGAAGGAATGGAGAACACATCGGCTAACTGTGAGGATGTTGCGGATTATGTATCGGATAATGAGGGTGTATGAGGAAAAGCAACCAATTGGGGATGTTCCTCTAATATTTTGATTTTAAGTTCGTAGAACTCAATGGGATTTTCAATATTTTTGGCCTTCAATCTTGTGATCATGAAGTACAACTTTCATTACCTTCATGTTCAAAGGCTTATGGGTATAGTTGAGTTTCCAGATGTTCTAACCATACAACATGAAGGCAAACATCAAACTTCAATATTGTTGAAAGTGGAACTTTTGGTGTCCCACTGGGTGTGCCAAAACCTATTGGTCAAATATCTACCTAAAATACAAATATATGTTTGTGCGCCCTAGACACGACCAACATTGAAAGGCTGAAGGAAAGAAATATCCTCCGTGCCAATCTCTAGAGAGGGCTAACTCCCTTACTAATCCTACACTGGTTTAAGAATAGAGTTGTAGGAAAGAAATTGGAAATAACGGAAAGAAACAAAAAATATAGCCATAGGCCAAAGATGTAGTATTGGGAACATACTAGTAGTAGGAATTCCAACCAAGCATTATAGCAACATAGAATAGAAAGTAAGGTGAGAGAATTCACTTATAGTTCCCTAGAGATAACTTCCAGAATCGCATTCCAGTACTCACACTTACACCAACAATGCCCAAATCCAGATGCAAAATTTGAACTTAACAACAAATAGAAAACATGAATATAAAATAGAAATGCTTGAATAGAAAGAAATCACACATAGAAACTACTTGCAAAATAAAAAGCCACAACTTCTTCTATTTACGCAAAGAACTTGAATAGTTTTTATGCAAAATGTCTCTCCCTCCCTTTTACTATGGAAATTGTGTAGTATTTATAGAGGAATTTTGCCTCTATCATTTAATGCAAATATGATAAAATGTTTATAGATCAGGAACTATGGTGAAGAAATTGCTCCTTGTAAATCTTGAAAATCCATCGTTATTCATATTATTCTTCACTGCTATTAAACCCATTCTTTGTACAATTATCTTCAAGATGTCCAAAGTTACCACAAATAAAACATTTGAGTATTCTTGGTTCCTTCTTCTTCCTTCCACTCTCTTGGATTTTAATTATCGGAGCATCTTCTTCTTCTTCTATAGCCATGAAGAGAATTTCTTCTTCTTCATTATCTGAGGATCTTCCATCATTGTCACTTAAAGCCTTGCTTCCCTTATCAACATAGAAACTCTTCTTGTACCTTTGAAAGAATTTTCTTTTATGCTTGTTCTGACCATACCTATTTTTCTTTTCATACCTGGATTTTCTTGCTTCCTTGTTCTTATGATCTTGTCTCTCTTCACCACTACTACTTCTAGCTTTTGGACAGTTAGATGCATAGTGACCATATTTACCATAATTGAAACACTAAACTATTTTAGCACCTTTGTGCTTTCTTGTTTCCTTCTGCCATAGTTTGCTTCTTCATCACTAGATTACTCACCACTTGAATCTAACTTATATTTTGTCATATTTGCCTCTAATAAGGATACCTATTTCTTGGGGATAGGATCCTTTCCTATTCTCATCTCATAAGTTGTGAGAGTTCCATGCAACTTATACATAGTCAAAGTTTCAATATCTTTTGTTTCTTCTATGGTTGAAACCTTTTCACTATACCTCATAGGGAGTGACCTTAAAACCTTTTTACAAACATCTGATTCTTCAAATTTAAACCCAAGTTCTTGCATGGAGTTAGCAATATCATCCACATGAAGTAGGTATGTAGCAATGTCTTCCTCATCCTTCATCTTCAAGTCTTCAAATGTTTTCTTGATATTTTGCAATTTTACCATCTTGACCTTTTTGTCTCCCTCAAATATTTTCTTCAATTTTTTCCAAATCTCTTTTGTTGATGTGCAATGCATAAATTTTACAAACTTTGCTTCACGTAAACCACTTAATATTACATTCTTTGCATTTTCATTATACAAATGTAGGAGCTTACCATATTTGTTTATAGGAGGACTAGTTGGAGGTGTGTATCCATCCTCAACTGTTTGCCATGTATCATATCCTTGTGCCATAAAGTAATTCTTCATTATTATGTTCTTGATAGCATAATTGTTTCCATAAAAAAATGTTGCCTTATTTGTTGAAGATCCACTCTGATATGCCATCTGTGTTCCTGTATACTTTTTATTCAAGTTGTTAAACTCTTTCGAAGAAACCCGTTATGATACCAATTGAAGAACACAAGCTTATATTGAGAGGAGGGTGAAAAATATAAGACCAAATTTTACTTTTCTTTCTCAAACAATATTATCCAATATTATCAATGCCAACTGAAGACATGAAATTTACTACACCGCCTTAAGGGCATTTCATTGCAATGTAAAGCATCTATGAAGCATTCAAGGGAAATAACACATAAACTTGTAATCTATCAAAATGAAGCAAATGAATAACCAAATGGTGGATTTATCCTTATATTTAATCAATGTATAGCTTCAAATATGCGATTACAAATATCCCCTTGAGGGCTTTCACAAATTGATACAATTTCCATTACAATGTTCAAGGGATCTAGTCCCTTGAAAGGGGCCTCAAAGCGGTGTAAACTATGGTTGTTGATGTAAATATCGCATCTCACGATTGAGAGATATCCTTCAACCTATTCTTCTAGTCTTCTTAGATCCTTCCTTCTGCGTAGAATACCTGTACCTACACATAAGGGACTAAAATGGGGTTAATAGCACCTGTTTCATAAAAGGATGAAAGCCTTGAAAACATAGCAAAAGAGGCATATACTATGACTAAACAAAGTGATATACATATACAAAAACCAATCTACAATAAGCATATGCATATTCTAATATAATATAAATGCAAACAAGAAACTTTGGAGGCAATATTAAAGGTGAAACTGTGCTTAACTACTAGCCATCCCGGGGTGAGCCAAATAGACCTGCAACATTGGGGATCACCAAACCGGCATAAAAAATCCTCCAAACTACCTCAAATTTGGGCCATAGGTTCCTCTAGACATTCCTAAGGGGACTATGGAGGAATTTCTCTAAAATTCCACCCTATTTTATGGTCATCCCAGGGTGTGCCATGGGTAGAATGCTGGTCGTCCCTAAGTGGGGCGGTCATAAAAATACCTTAGTTTTATCACCTATGGCCATGGGAATTGGTCCAAAAGTGGTATGGGGTGTTGTCAATAGATGGGGCCAAAGAATATTCCAATTTGGCCAGTTTGGTTTTGGTGGTTTGAGCCTATTTTCCCCTGAAATCGCCTTTGGATGAAGAGGGTTTCAAGGCCAAGGCAAAGGCATGTTTGGTTTACAAAATGTGGGATATGATTTGGGCAGCACTTCGTTGCTCTATTCTCCAAATTCTCCTCTTTTGAAATTGGGAGTTTGGAGCTCCTTTTATAGCCCAAGAGGGCACTTAGGGTAAAAGGGCATCTTTGCCATGCAAGGCAGGTGGTGCCATGTGTCCTAATCACACCATGGCATGATTGGGAGAAGGTTGCCCATTTACGTGCTCCCAATCAACTGTCCTACTGTCCATCAGTAGGTCCCCAATCAATTTGGGGTGATTGGATGTGCTAATGGTAGTATTGGATTACCATTTAGTGCATCCTTTGACTTTTTCTTTGGTCCAATTAGGGGCCGTCCCACCCAGTGACAGTTGTTGATGGCTGTCCCTGGGTGGGACGATCACTAACTGTGGCCATACCTTCATGGGACGGCCACCAGTAGGAGCCCAAAAACTATCCCAGACTGCTAGGAACCCTCAAAAATGAGTTTTGGAGGATTTTGGAAACCTTTTTCTAGCCTAGAGGGGTGCCTAATAAGGCCATATGTTGTTGATAAGAGGGCATATGTAATGCACTGATAGTATTATATGATTTATGTAATTTAGGTGTTTATAGATGTACTATTTTTGGGATGCACGATGTGAAACAAAGCGTTGAGCAAAAATATATCACTAAATAATTGAATGATAAAGGTTGTTCATTAACCTAATCAACTTTGGATGCCTTCATTGTGGAAAAGCATACATTATTGAAATCCTTTCTATTGACATATTTGAAGGATCGATTGCAGGTATACCTTTCAACCGTGTTGTAGTAACAATCTTATGGGGCTTAGGGTATACTAGGTCTTGGTGCCTTGTATTATTGTAAAACTTTACATGGGTCAATTCTTGAGGTTTCAAGGAGGTCAAGCCTATTTAATTTGCTTCTTATGCTATTTATTTGCCCCAACATGGGCTTGCAAATTTATCTGTAGCCAAGATTCTTCTGAATGTATGGAATTTACACTTCTGAATGTTTTAATGTTGGATTTGATTTATGACTTCATTATGATGACTACCCCCTCAAGTGAAGAGTTGATGAGGGTATAAAAAATGCTAAATTGATGAGTCACTTGACACATATGACTTGGTGGGAAAGTTCTCGGGAGGTAGACCGAACCTTGAGATCCTTAAGCATTGGTAGCTATTATGGTGGAAGCCCAGTGGTTCCCTTGCCTTGGCTTACCTTTCTTGTAATTTCTTCTTGATCTAGCTCTCCTCTGAAGCTAATTTCTAGAAAATTCTCGATGGGGGTCCCTTGTTATTTGGTAAGTGTGGCCTATTCTTGCATTGTTGGGGCTCTAATTTTAACCCAACCTTACAAAAGGTCAATATTATTCCCATTTGGGTGTGGCTCCTAGAATTCCCAACCTTCCTCTAGTATGAAAATGTATTCAAATTGGTGGCCTCTGATTGAGGAGACTTCGTCTCCTTTGACTCTCTCTTTGTTAGTGGATAGACACCAATTTGTCTGTATGTATGTAATGGTGGATTTGGAGAAGGAGATCCATAAGTTGATTGATTCGATTTCCTACTTGGATTATTGAGTTCAACCAGTGGTCTATGAGAACAAACCTATCCACTATGGGAAATGTGGTTAAAGTATTCATATTCAGAAATATTGTCCTTTGTCTTGGCCTCGAAAGCCCTCTAAAATTGATTCTAAACATCTAGCTTCTCAAGGGGTTGCTTTGGACCTGGGACCAACTATTAAGAAATGAAAGGTTTGGTAGAAGAAGGCTCTAAGCCATTCTAAAGAGAAAATGATGATGTCTCTGAGTGGGTCAAATCCTATTGTAAGGGACCAAGTTTACACTTGATACTTCCCATGATGAGCACCATTTATGTAAATATTCTGCAAGAGAAGTGATAATATGGTTCTAAACATGAACATTGATTTTGAGATATATTTTAAAAAATTCCATTATTTATTTTAAGATAAATTGCAACAAATAACGGTAGGATTAATACACCATGGAATATATAGTGCTTTAGCTTTGAAATAATAAATTTAATATTTTATTAACTCTTTCAATGTTGATAGAGCTACCTAATTAATTCTCTTATTTTTGAAAAAATAACCCCAATAATGTGAGAAAAGGTACAATCAAGAAGTAAATAATCTTAAGTTTCTAAATTCTTATTACACAAGGTACGTTTAAGAGGTTCATGATATCCTCTTCTTCGTAGAATTTCTCCTGTAAGAATCTTGCTTTGGACTACTAAACAAAGAATTGTTGAGACCTTAGGAAGTGCCTTTAGTGACCAAGCATAGAATAGAAAATTTCAATTGGTCTAAATACTCATATGGTTGAAAGGTTAATCTAATTCATGGCGAAGTCCAACTTTCTCTGATGTAATATTGGATAGGCCAACATGCATTCATTGTACAATGTATTGCATTTATTGTAATATTTTATTATGTAAATCCTATGGACCGCACTTAATCTTGTTATGGTTAAATCCAACTTATAAAATTGAAATTACCTTAAAGACTCTATTCTTATGTTAGCTTAAGGTTAACTTCACTTATGTATTTGGGGTTTTGGTAGTGGTATAAATACTTGTTGATCCAGGGAATTATCCTGAATTTTGATTTAAGTGTCATGCCCCCAAATCTAAGTTTCAACAAGGTTGGATGAGTTTCCTAAAGGATTCCCTTGATCTTTAGATAAAGGTTAGATCCCTAGTGTCCTTGTATTTTTCTCTAATGTACTCTAACTACTTTGCATGAAAAATAAAAGTGTGAAAGAAAATAGATGAAGGTAAAATGTGGAAAATTTGCATAAAGTGTAGAATGTAAACTATGAAGTTTAGGGTATGAGAGATAAAAACAAATACAACTATTACACCATAGTAAGGATAACATGCAATTAGTCAAATCATGAGAAAAATAATATAAATATCCATCCATTTATTTGATTATATAATTCATAAGTGAATGACAAGATGGGCTAGAAGGGTCATACCCCATTGTCGCACACTTAACAAATCAAGAGGACGATGCCATATATGAGATGCATAAGGGCTTGAGAATTTCTTACAAATACATGGGTACAAAGCATAATTTGGGTTTTTTAGAGTGTAGCTCTAAATTCTCATGGACAAAAGATGAATAGAACGAGGACCATAGGCCCTTATCTATATCAAAAGTTCACCCCTGAATTACTTAGGGTGAAAAATAATTACTCCTAGTAAAAGTAAATATTTGGGAGAAAAATTTAGCAAAATTTTGCACCTCCAAATGTTACATGCCTCTAATAGGTTATAAGGTACAAAAAATGCTTAGTGCACCACAAAATTCTAAAAACATTGTTTTCTAAATTTTTTTCATTGAAATTTGTGTTGATTTTTACTTTGATGACTCATATGAATGATTTGCTTGGCCTTGTTGGGAGATTTACTCTCTTTTGAGAGTGATTCACTTTCATTAGCAAGTAAATATCCACTTTTGTTGAGAAAATCACTCTTTGGAAAAATTAATTCCTTTGTTGAGCCAATCACTCCTCTAAGCCAATCGCTAGGTTTTGCAAGCGAATTACTACTTCACTAAAAATGAACAAAATTTTAGGCTTTTTAGGAATTTTCTTGTCATTTGGGATCCTATTGTTATTTATAGCTTCTAAAATGAGAAAAATTTGGTAGAGGTAGAGCCAAGTTTCTACATTTATGGTGACTTCATGGGATTCCAAGTTTGATTCACATAGAATCCTAGATCCTACCTCTATCATTGGATGCAAAGTCTACAAAATTGGGATTCATGCTTATAAAATTGGAAAAATTGATGTCTCTCATTTTTCTTGGCCCCTTAGCTCATCTTTTGTGGTAGTAGTCCCAACAACTTCTACCACTCACTATCATCAAGAAACTGTATTATTCTAAGGTATTCAAATTTCCTTAGGAGGTTGTTGAAAGGATTTTTAGATAACTCATCTCACTTGGCTGTGAACTCCTTTAGCTTGGCTTGAATGGGACTTATTTTTTACACATTTTAGAGGCATTCTCTATATTGGCTTGATATTTCTCTACTTCAATCATGACATAGATGACATCATCATCTAGGATATATTTCCTATCATCAAAGATGTTCAACATTCCAATAACAACTAACCATTAAGTTTATTTTTCCACTTATTAGACCTAGGTTTCTAGAGATGCTAGGTGTCTTTGAAATATTGTAGGTTTCTTTGAATTTCTAGGATATTCTTAATTTTCTTCACCATATCTTTGAAATCTATTCCATGCTATTGTGCCTATGTTGGCATCATCGATGTAAGGAGTTTTAAGACTTCCTAGTATTTACTTCTCATAGTAAGCTACTCTTCTACTTACTGGAGGACACTCTAAGCTAGTTTCAATCTTCCAACTATTTGATATTTTGATATTTCTACTCTAGGTTTTATTAGAAGTATACTTTGTTCCTCTATCATCCATTGTACAAGCTATTTAGATTTGGCAAGTTGTGCTTTGATGTCCTCAACCTACTTCTTCAATTGATCCTTTTCAACAACTTTATTTTTTAGATTTGTGTTTTCCTACTGGAGTTGGTTTCTTTCTACCTTGATTTGTGCTAATATTTTCTCAACCCATCTATTCTTGAATTATATCACCTCATCCTCAACTGTTAATCAACTATATTTCATTGTCATGTCTAGTGTAATATAGTTCACAAATTGGACCATTTGATATGGATCCATTTTGTCTAGGTCTAGTTGTGATACCCTAGTAGTTAATGCAATGATATTTGATGCTATTTTGGAGGGATTAGTATCTGAATCCTTGTCAATGTATATATTATATCCATTTTTAGATAGTTGTTAATGGAAGAGCATTGAGATCTTGAAAGTATTTCTACTAAATTATTTATTTTCATTCATCTATATATTATCCACAACAAAAAACACATCTCTTACCTTGATGATGTTAGCCTCTATAGCCTTGAAGGAATATCTTGGACTAGGTATTTCTAACATATTTGTTGGTTGGGGAGCTCCTATAGATGTAGCTCCTTGAGCATGGCTAGTGGGTGTCATTACCTATAGGAGAGCTTGTATTGCATGGGATATAGGGCAAGTGGAGGTGGTAGGTATGGCAAGGGGTGTAAAATAAGTGGTGATGATGGGAAATAGAGTGGAAGTGAGGGAAGTGGGTTGTGATTCCAATCCAACTAGGGTGGCCAAAAGGGACATCATTTTATGTGATTATTAGTGGTGATGTAAGGACTTGAGCAAGTTGTGATAGAAATGAAGTGATTGGGATTGTCTACACTATGATGGTGATTATAGGAGGTAGAGTGTATTCTGATGACCCATGGGATGAATCACACATTGGACAAACATGGGCTACACTAGTGGAGGATAGGGAAAACATAGTATAATAATAGGATATATGAGTGGGAATAAGAGGAGGAATAGGAAGAGAGAGGAAGATAAGGATATCATGGTTTATGTGACTACTAGTGGTGATGCAATAACTTGAGAAAGTAATGATAAAAATTAAGTGATCGAGGCTATCCCCACTATGATGGTGATCATAGGAGGTAGAGTACCTCTTGATGACCTATAGGATGAGTCACACCTTGAATAAATATGGAATGTATTGATGGAGGATGGGAGAAGCATAGTATAAGAATGAGAGAGAGAGGAGTGGAATAGGAGTATGGAGAGTGGTGAGCAGAAATCATGTGTCGAAAAATAATCATTTCTCTTCCATAAATTATCAATATGGTAAGTTTGTAAACTTATGAGTGTTATGCACAGTATATGCCTACAGTGTTAGGGAATGAATTTGCCTATACCTTATTTAGTTTGGTGGGGGATGCTCGTGCATTTGAAAGTCAGCCAAAAAAAATAAACTAAGTGTAGAAAATTAAATAAATAAATAACAAGCTAAAATTAAAGTGCTGAAATTAAAGTACAAAAATAAAAGCAGCAAAATAAAAACACAACTAAAATAAAGTAGTAAATAAATTAATAAATCTAATATAATAAAAAAAATAACAAAAATAAAATAGGGGAGGACTACTGCAGGGAGTGGGCCCAAGCTCCCGTAGATAGTCCGCCCGGCTAGCTACGTAGAGCTTGCTTGAATAAGAGGAGTTGCACTCTTAATAATTTAGACAAAGAATAAAATAAGAAATAATTTTTTTGTAAGATTAATCATTCGTCCTCCGTTCATCTGGCCTACATCTTTATATAAAGCACAACCAAATATTGTTACAATAACAAATCAATATAATTTAATCACATGACATGATTAGTTACAATTGGTTCTACACAGATTTTATTCTTCTATTTTAAAGCATGTCCGTTCACCAGAAGGATATATATAAAAATCCTTAGGTGTATGTAACAAATAAATCCTAAACTAATGCATCCTAAAAATAATGCCTTAAGAGCTTTACAAGGTCAACCAACCAATCGGTTGATAATAAGTGTCTTATTATATTTTAATAATAATGCATAATTAAAATAGTTCTCCTTTGTCTTCACGTGCAACCTCCTCCTTAGCCCCTTGGTCAACCTGGTCAATGTTGACTTAGTCTCCAATGCAAGTGCTTCCAATGTGTGGGAGTAAGGCACCAATAAGGCACCTACTTGAGTAAGGCATCAGCTTGGCGCCTACTTGAGTAAGGCACCTACTTGGTGCCTACTTGAGTAAGGTGCTTGCCTACCGCCTACTTGAGTAAGGCACCTGCCTAGTGCCTACTTGAGTAAGACACCTACTTGGTGCCTACTTGAGTAAGGAACCTACCTAGCACCTACTTGAGTAATGCGCCTTCCTAGCATCTACTTGAGTAAGGCGCTAGAGTAAGGTGCCTACTTGGTGCCACTTGAGTAAGGCACCACTTGAGTAGGGCTCCTTCTTGCACACTGCCAGGTCCAAGTGGGGTGTAGACTAGAAAACACCAAATTAGTAGTAAATCCTGCACTTATACATAGTTTCCACTAAAAACACCAATCAAGCATAATACCAATTTTTCCATAAATTATATGCATAAGTTAAATAAAAATATATCTCACATGCTAATTAAACCAGTATTGATACCCCTTAAGAATGTATATAAAATGAGCATTTATGGTGCTCATCAAAGAGAGAGGGAGATATATGCAAAATAAAGAGAAGCGATATAGGGAGAAGGTGGAATGGAAGAAGGTGAATGAGTAGGATGAGTGAATGTAATCATGGCTACTGGACTAGTCATTCCCTTATGACTCCCTAGAGTGGTAAGGGTTGTATCCTCATTTAGGTTGGCATACTTTTGGACATTATACCTCTTCTCATGTGTAAAGGCATCAAGTTTCTTATTTATGATATTTTTCTTAAAAATTTCTTTTGGGTCATAGCTACATCAGTTTTTGGGTTACTCAAGACCCATTTCCCTCAACCTTGCCTTTACCACCAAGTTGTATCCCTATATTTTAGGAGTTATTTTCATGTTTTATTTTAGCAAGTAGGAGATTTTCTTTTCCCCTTCAAAATAATTTAAATCCACATAATCAAGTATCCTGACATACTCAAGGTTGAATATGCAATTTTGAACTCTACTAGATAGCTTAAAGGGTATGGCTAAAAATCCATAGATATGGATGAAATATGTGGTAATCCCCAAATAGAAGTTTCCTTATGGTCATTTTTCTTCCATCATAATTTTTTGTGTCTCATCTATTAATCTTGGAACTTTCCCTATAAACATTTATAGGATGACCTCATACACTTTGTCATAGAAGTAGTAATAAGTCTTTCTCCCTTCTCAATAGGTTACATCCATGTACTCCACTATGCTTAGGGGTCATCCAACAACCTCTACCAAATCTAGCTAAAGAGGGGAACCAAAATTTCTTTTGGTATAAGATTAATTATATTAAGTAGGAGTTCTAAGTGAAATTCCTCCATTCCTCAAGGTCTTGTAATGAACTATCCATTTGATCTAAGATGTACTTGACATAGTCAATTATTTGGGAGTGCCTTAGGAAGGTATGGCCAACATATACCAGGGTAATATGCTCTTCATAGATCAAGTTGTTAGTCTTTTCTCTAAGGATGGATTCTATCCCTAGCATAACCATCTAAATGTCATTCTTAAACTAGCCTAACTCCATTAGGATACTGAAGTTAGATGGAAGATTAGATTTCTTCAAGCATGATATTAAGATGCTTTGCCAATAGGTGGTGGATTTCCTATAGTAGAAGTTCCTCTAGGTTTTGGGACTACAAGGTTTCCACATCATTGGGTCACCAATGACCTTCAAAATACTCCTTATGTCTCCTATCCTGATATAGAAGGAAGAATCTATCCATTATGGGAGGTAGAAACTCCTTGATGTGGAGTTATATCTCTTAGCTTAGGTTTCTACTAGCTTAAGAAAATTCTATACCTATGGCATGGGATTCATGGCTAAGCTAAATTTTTAGGTATAAATTATGCTCTAAGAATATAATTGGGGGCCTAAGTTGAACCTCCTCAATTCCTCCCTCTTAACCTCCCTTATAGAGTGTGTATGGGTACTTTTTTCCATTTTCTAGTAGGGGTTTTCAAAATGCTCCTCTAGTTTTTGGCATACATGTGGTTTTTCAATTATGCAATTCACATGTCGTAGGAGGGGAGTGCTCAAGAATCTAAAAAAGCAACGTGTCCAGAATTGGGCCGTTTGGTCCTCCACCTAAGGTATTTATATAAACCAAGAAGGGTACACCTTGCTTGTACATTAAAATAATTTGTTGATATCATGGAATAGGATACTTGGACAATGTATGCCCTTAGGCCTATCGAATATTACACCATACAATGTTAGCCTTGGTCATGAATAAGATTACAATTTTAACACCCCCTCATAGTTTAAAATAAATAGCCAAGGAGATAAGACATTGCTAACAATAATTTCTCCTCCACATAATGGATTCTCTTTTGGTCCTTTGCATTTTGAGGTAGACTCATCTAAATCATCCTTATAATATGAAATCCACTACTATAAAAATGATTTCTACATAAGAGTATCCTTAGTCTAGATTGTAGTTATCACTACCACTATTAGATACTCATGCACACATCCAAAAGTAATTCCACTAGGGCTTAAAATAAAGAAGAGGAGTCAAGATCAACACCTCCTCTAAGGATAAGTTGTTTTAATATTTCAAATACAAGGTATGCATTAAAGGCATAGATTTTCTTCTTGTATCATACATCATATTATTTAAAGGATTATAATTTCCCTTGGGCCATAAATTTCTATCACCAAAAGAGGATTTACATGAACTTGCAAAAACAAAGAGCTATAACAAACTTCCTGATGAGCAAGGTGCAGCCAAAGTATTGTCATTGTTGTCAACACAGACAGAGGATCGGTTGATGCAATGGACAGGAGTTCATTGATGAGCAAGGTGCAGCAAAAGTATTGTCATTGTTGTCAACACAGACAGAGGATCGGTTGATGCAATGGACACAGTCAGGGAGATCGGTTGATGCAGTGGACAATAGATCGGTTAATGCAATGGACAGGAGTTCAGTGGTCATACAGAGCATGTACAATGATTCTCCAAGAAGAACGTAGTGGCCCATATGCAAAAGCTCAAAGAAAAAGACAAGTAAGAAAAGTGTCGCGATATCGCGACATGTTGAGCAAGGTAGAAACTGTCGCGATATCGCGACATGTTTGGCCAGAAAGAAAAATTGTCGCGATATCACGACATGTTTGGCAAGAAAAGAAAATTGTCGCGATATCGTGACATAATGGAAGAAAAGAAGCCAAGTAGAAAAACTGTCACGATTTCGTGACATGTTGGAGGCAAAGAAGCCAAGTAGAAAAACTGTCGCGATTTCGCGACATGTTGGCAGAGAAAAAGCCAAGTGGAAAAACTATCACGATTTCATGACATGTTGGCAGAGAAGAAAGCAAGTGGAAAAACTGTCGTGATTTAAGAAGCAGTAAAAAAAACTATAAGTAAAAAAAATCGTGATTTCGTGACATGTTCGAAAGAAGAAGTGCAAGTAGGAAAACTGTCATGATTTCGTGACATGTTCGGAAAGAGAAGCAAGAAACACTCGTGATTTCGCGACATGTTTGGAGAGAAGGAGGCAAAGAAAACTGTCATGATTTCATGACATGTTTGGAGAGAAGGCGCAAGCAAAGAAAACTATCATGATTTCATGACATGTTTGAGAGAAGAAGCTCGCAAAGAAAAGTGTCACGATTTCATGACAATCTGCAAGAGAGGCAGTACGGACAAAAATGTGTCACGATTTCGTGACATGTTTGAGAGAAGGAGCTTGCAAAGAAAAGTGTCATGATTTCGTGACAATCTGCAAGAGAGGCAGTATGGATGAAAATGTGTCACGATTTCGTGACATGTTTGAGAGAAAGAGCTTGCAAGGAAAAGTGTCACGATTTCGTGACAATTTGCAAGAGGAAGTGCTAAGGAGAAAAAATGTCGCGATATCACGACATGTCGGGTTTTCGTGACCCGATGAGAAGAAAAGCGCTAAGGAGGAAAAGTGTCACGATATCGCGACATGTTCTGTTTCGCAGGCGAAAGGCAGAGAAAGGCACAAGGAGGAAAGTGTCATGATTTCGCGACATGTTCCATTTTCACGAGCGAAAAGAAGAGAAAAGCATAAGGAAAAAGTGTCACGATTTCGTGACATGTTCTGTTTTCACGGGTGCAAGGCAGAGAAAAGCACAAGGCAGCGAAAGTGTCACGATTTCGTGACATGTTCCATTTTCGCGGGTGCAAGCAGAGAAAGGCACAAGGCAGCAAAAGTGTCACGATTTCGTGACATGTCATTTTTGCGGATGCAAGCCGAGAAGAGTGCAAGGAAGCAAAAAGTGTCACGATTTCGTGACATGTTGTGTTTTCATGGGTGCATGCCGAGAAGAGTGCAAGGAAGCAAAAAGTGTCGTGATATCGTGACATGTTGTGTTTTCGTGGGTGCAAGCCGAATAATGAAGCAAGAAGGCGAAAGTGTCGCGATATCGCGACATGTCTTGTTTTCGTGGTCAAACGCCAAGAAAAAGTCAAAGGGGTAAAAATGTCACGATTTCGTGATAGGTCGCATTGGCGTGATGGAAGAAGAAGAACCCAACCAAAGTAAAATTATCTGAAGTCGTACGATAGTAACAGAGGCAGTTACAGAAAGAATTCATGCAGCCAGAATAAGAAGAGTTAACTAGAGTCAGAACTATAGTTGTAGAGGAAAAATCAGGCAGATAAAATAAGAAGAGTTAACTAGAGTCAGAACTACAGTTGCAGAGGAAAAATCAGGCAGATAAAATAAGAAGAGTTAACTGGAGTCAGAACTACAGTTGCAGGGGGTGTTGCAAAGAAAATCATGTAGGAAAAATAAAGAAGAGTTAACGAGTGAACTATTAAAGAGTGCAATAAAGTTAACGCAAATTAGAGTGGCCCATTACGAGTAAATTCGTCGAGCGATGGCCATACTGAGAGTCCCAAATAAAGAGACAAACCTATTAATAGGTTGCGTGTAAGAATATTGTGTCAAAAAGGAGTTACTTACAGGAGTGGCTATGAATAGGCTGCATGCGGGATAATGGAAGATATAGAAGACTTAGGGTTTCAAAATGAAAAATATTGTTTTAAAATGGTAGTTGCGTGTAGAAGAAAAAGAGCCGCTCAGAATTGAAAAAATGTGCAGCCATAAAGAGGGAAGGTGTCGCTGATAAAATAATATATGTGCTGAGAAAAGGTTGTTGAAGAGAGCTGTAAGAATGTGCATATAAGTTAAGAATTAGGGTTGAGCTCTGAACTATGTAAGAGAGCATACAAGGATGTCAGAGCACCGAAATGAGCAGAGAAGGCTATCAGAGAGCCGTAAATGAGCAGATAAGGCTGTCAGAGTCGTAAGCGAGCAGAGAAGGCTGTCAGAGCAGAGAAGGCTGTCAGAGCAAGAAGGCTCAGCACAAGTAGAGCGGTAAGAGTGATCCGTTAGGTTGAGCTCTGTGTGGGTAGAGAAATATAAGAGAAGCCAAAGAGAGAAATTGAGTGGAGAGAGAGCACTGCTGAGAGAAGAGCGATGGAGAAAGAGCGCAGCTGATAGAGTGTGACTGAGAGAGTGTGGCTGAAAGTGCGTAGAAGGAATATGTGTTTCCTAAATTGAAAGAGAGGTTGGATGAGCAATAGACCAGTGAGGGTCTTGTAAAAGTGAAGGCATATTTATGTCAATCTAAGATTCAAAATAGAAATCCAAGTTGGTGCTTGGAATCAGGGGTTGGTGCTCCTTCCAGTTGGTGCTGGTAAATCAGGGGTTGGTGCTCCTTTCTGTTGGTGTAGATAAATTAGGGGTTGGTGCTCCTTCCAGTGTGTGCTGGTAAACTATTTGTAAAGTTGGTGCTTTGCAAAGGCTGGATTTGGATGGGAGTCCAAGTAGTCTATTTTTTGAGGAGTAGCCAAAACTGGTGAACCTCGTTAAATCGTGTGTTGTGGAATGCTCTCTTGTTATATTTGCTTTATCTATTTTAAGTTCTCCTTGCTTCAACTTTAAGAGTTGTAGATTTGAAATTTAAATAGCTACACTGATTCACCCCCCCTCTCAGTGCCATTGTAAGACTAACAATTGGTATCAGAGCCAAGTTCCTGAATAGGCTAAATCAGCTAAGGTTGATCTTGGATTAGTATGCAATGGGTAAGAAGAATAGATCCTCCTCCAATAAGGCATCTCAGTCAGTTTCAGTTCCTGTAGAAGAGAAAATTGCACTAGAGAAGGTAGAAGAAGTGAACTCTGAAGTATGCAATGAAAACCTGGAGATTGAAGTAGATCTAGAAGGTGAGTTGATCGCCGCACTTGAAGAGTTGAGTATAGAAAAGAAAAAGAACAAAATACTATCCAAGAAGTTGGAAGAATATGGGAATGAGATTGAAGATCTTTTCTTACAATTTCAAAAGGCCAAGAAAATAGAAGAAGCCTTGAAGACACAACTGGATGATAAGGTTGATGTATATAGCAAACGTGAAGAAGAATCTAACAAAGTTGTTAGTAATCTGAAGCTGCAAGTAGAAGAGTCCAAAAGGATTGAAGAAAGTCTCAGGTCACAGATCAATGAGAAAGAGACTGTTTGCTGCCAACAAGAAGGAGAGATTGTTTCATTGAAGAAACAACTAGAAGAGGCCAATATAAATCTCAAATTTGAGAAGAGCACAGAGTTGCTAGATACAATGATAAAGCAACAAAGAAGCTCCACGGCTAAGTTTGGTCTTGGATATGAAGCTGAACAACCTTCATCCTCCAAATATGCAGAGAAGAAGAAGTCCACTGCTGAAGGATCGAAGCAAGAAAAGGTTGAAGCTGAATCTTCAAAAGAAAGAAAATATCAAAGGAGATCTACAACAAAGCAACCACAACAAAAGAGGTTCTATCACTCTCACTCTATTCATAATAATGCTTTTAATGGCTATTGTTTTAAATGCAACCATTATGGTCACAAGGCAATTTATTATGGATTGAATAATAGATCAAAGAGTTATGCTGATAGAAATACATCTACTTCTCTGAGTGAACACCATGTGCAATGTTTTAATTGTAATGGCCATGGGCACATAGCAAGGTTTTGTCCAAGCACTTATGTATCTAATCTAAGGCAAGACCGTAGATTTCATCAGACACAAAGAGTGCAACACAGGCAAGGAACATATCATGTGCATAAAAGAAAGGAAAATAATCATCCATCAAGGATGCACAAGAGACAACCCCGCAAGAGAAATGTTCAAGTTCACGAAAAGGGGCAAAATAGGGATGTAGTTGAAAAACTCAAGCCCAAGTTCAAGAAAGTCTGGAGAAAGACAGAAGAAAGGGAATCGTGTCTCCTTGGACTGAAGGAGACTACTCCGCTATTGCACTAAGCCACTCCAGGTGGCACATCCTCAGGGGGAGCAATCTTAAAGTTTTATTTTAATGCTCCTATGTATTTGTTTGGTTATCTGAGGATGAAAGGCAAGTAGTCGAGATATTGTCGTATAGTTGTTAAAGTGTGTTTTTCAGTTCTATGTAGTGGTTTGTGGAAGTGTCGTGAAGGGTGGTGATTAAATTGAGAGTTGTCACCATTGGTAGTATTGAGATATGTCATTGTTGTATTGTTGATGTTTCTTACTACCACTGTTCAAAATTATGGATCATAACAGTTTAGATTGTTTTTGTTTAATGGAAGAATGCTTGCCCTAGTTGCGTATTTGTGTTTCGATAAAAGTAGCATGTATTTGTTCTACACATTGATGTGAAGATTGTTAGATCTTTCATGACGCCTTGGTGAATATATTTAATTCACAGACAGTTTCATTTTAACTGTTGATAAAATGCCAATCCGAGGTTAAGAAGTATGAGGTTGAGTAAGGTGCACTATGGTTGGCCATAAAGTGTTTGACAAAATGTCTTCTCCTGATTTGCACAGTTGAAAGTAAGGTGTGACCTACGATGACTGTAGAAAACATAGATCAGGTTGTAAATATAAAATGGATTGAGGTAGCCTATTGGATTCTCATTGCAGAGAGAGACAAACAACTGTCATTAGGTTCAAGCTTGTTGAGAATATCCAAGATGCATGGTGGAGATGTATGCAAATGTTGCTGGCATTGCAGAACAAAAAGTTGGCTATATAAGATTATTGTATGCCTTCACTAATAGTGGACAAGTTTGAGTTTGCAAAGCAACAGAGGGTAGTTGCATAGAAGACAGTGGTCCAGTCATGTTCTTACACATGTTATATTGGTGAAGTTGACGGTGATGGTGTCATTCACTGGTTATTGCTGCTATTCACATTATTGATATTGTTGATGCCTATTATGCTTATCATGATGTTGTCAATCAGTGAAATGAAGTGGTCTTGGACTCAGGGGGAGCATTTATGCATTTGTTTATCTTATTGCTCATGTTTATGATTTCTGCTAACTGTAATAATTTTTGCTTGAGAATGTTGTGCATGGACTCAGGGGGAGTCTGCAGCAGCCCTTTGGTATTATTGTCAAAGGGGGAGAAGAGTTACAGGTAATTGCACGCAATTACGTGTGTTGCCAACAATTCCAAAGGGGGAGATTGATGAGCAAGGTGCAGCCAAAGTATTGTCATTGTTGTCAACACAGACAGAGGATCGGTTGATGCAATGGACAGGAGTTCATTGATGAGCAAGGTGCAGCAAAAGTATTGTCATTGTTGTCAACATAGACAGAGGATTGATGCAATGGACACATGGAGATCGGTTGATGCATGGACAAAATCGGTTAATGCAATGGACAAGAGTTCAGTGGTCATACAGAGCATGTACAATGATTCTCCAAGAAGAACATAGTGGCCCATATGCAAAAGCTCAAAGAAATAGACAAGTAAGAAAAGTGTCGCGATATCGCGACATGTTGAGCAAGCATGAGAAACTATCACGATATCGCGACATGTTTGGTCGGAAAGAAAAACTGTCGTGATATCTGACCAAACATGTCGCGATATCGCAACATGTTTGGCAAGAAAATAAAACTATCACGATATCGCCATAATGAAGAAAAAAAAAGAAAAACGTCACGATATCATGACATGTTGGAGGAAAGAAGCAGGAAAAACTATCGCGATATCGCGACATGTTGGAAGAAAAAGAGCAAGTAGAAAAACTGTCACGATTTCGTGACATGTTGGAAGAGAGAAAGCCAAGTGGAAAAACTATCATGATTTCATGACATGTTGGAAGAAAGAAGCCAAGTAGAAAAACTGTCACGATTTCATGACATGTTGAAAGAAAGAAAGGCAAGTAGAAAAACTATCACGATTTTGTGACATGTTGAGAAGAAAGAAAAACTGTCACGATTTCATGACATGTTGAAAGAAAGAAGGCAAAGGAAAACTATCATGATTTCATGACATGTTGGAAGAGAAGAAAGCACAAGGAAAACTGTCATGATTTCGTGACATGTTTGTGGAGAAAGCATAGGCAAAGAAAACTGTCACGATTTCATGACATGTTCGGAGAGAAGGCGCAAGCAAAGAAAAATGTCATGATTTCATGACATGTTCGGAGAGAAGGAGCTCGCAAAGAAAAGTGTCACGATTTCATGACAATCTGTAAGAGAGGCAGTACGGATGAAAATGTGTCACGATTTCACGACATGTTTGAGAGAAGGAGCTTGCAAAGAAAAGTGTCATGATTTCGTGACAATTTGCAAGAGAGGCAGTACGGATGAAAATGTGTCACGATTTCATGACATGTTTGAGAGAAGGAGCTCGCAAAGAAAAGTGTCGTGATTTCATGACAATTTGCAAGAGAGGCAGTATGGAAGAAAATATGTCACGATATCATGACATGTTTGAGAGAAAGAGCTTGCAAGGAAAAGTGTCACGATTTCACGACAATTTGCAAGAGGAAGCGCTAAGGAGAAAAAATGTCATGATATCACGACATGTCGGGTTTTCACGACCCGAATGGAAGAAAAGCACAAGGTAGTGAAAGTGTCACGATTTCGTGACATGTTCAATTTTCACGGGAGAAAGGCAGAGAAAGGCACAAGGCAGTGAAAGTGTCACGATTTCATGACATGTTCCGTTTTCATGGGCAAAGCAGAGAAAAGCATAAGGCAGCGAAAGTGTCACGATTTCATGACATGTTATGTTTTCATGGGTGCAAGGCAGAGAAAAGCACAAGGCAGCGAAAGTGTCACGATTTCATGACATGTTCCGTTTTCGCTGGTGCATGCGAGAAAAGTACAAGGAAGCAAAAGTGTCACGATTTCGTGACATGTCATGTTTTCGTGGGTGCAAGCCGAGAAGAGTGCAAGGAAGCAAAAAGTGTCACGATTTCGTGACATGTGTTTTCGCGGGTGCATGCCGAGAAGAGTGCAAGGAAGCAAAAAGTGTCACGATATCGTGACATGTGTTTTCATGGGTGCAAGCCGAATAATGAAGCAAGAAGGCGAAAGTGTCGCGATATCGTGACATGTCTTGTTTTCACGGTCAAACGCCAAGAAAAAGTCAAAGGGGTAGAAATGTCACGATTTCGTGACAGGTCGCATTGGCCTGATGGAAGAAGAAGAACCCAACCGAAGTAAAATTATCTGAAGTCGTACGATAGTAACTAGAGGCAGTTACAGAAAGAATTCATGCATCCAGAATAAGAAGAGTTAACTAGAGTCAGAACTGCAGTTGCAGAGGAAAAATCAAGCAGATAAAATAAGAAGAGTTAACTAGAGTCAGAACTGTAGTTGTAGAGGAAAAATCAGGCAGATAAAATAAGAAGAGTTAACTGGAGTCAAAACTACAGTTGCAAGGGGTGTTGCAAAGAAAATCATGCAGGAAAAATAAAGAAGAGTTAACTAGAGTCAAAACTACAGTTACAGGAGTTGTAGTGAAGTTAGAGCGATAGTTATAGGGTCCATTACAGAGTAAATTCGTCGAGCGATGGCCATACTGAGAGTCCCAATTAAAGAGACAAACCTATTAATAGGTTGCGTGTAAGAATATTGTGTCAGAAAGGAGTTACTTACAGGAGTAGCTATGAATAGGCTGCATGCGGGATTATGGAAGATATAGAAGACTTAGGGTTTCAAAATGAAAAATATTGTTTTAAAATGGCAGTTGCATGTAGAAGAAAAAAGAGCCGCTCAGAATTGAAAAATGTGCAGCCATAAAGAGGGAAGGTGCCACTGATAAAATAATATATGTGCTGAGAAAAGGTTGTTGAAGAGAGTTGTAAGAATGTGCATATAAGTTAAGAATTAGGGTTGAGCTCTGAACTGTGTAAGAGAGCATACAAGGATGTCAGAGCGCCGAAATGAGCAGAGAAGGCTGTCAGAGAGCCGTAAATGAGTAGATAAGGTTGTCAGAGTCGTAAGCGAGTAGAGAAGGTTGTCAGAGTGTAGTAAGCAGAGCGGTAAGAGTGATCCGTTAGGTTGAGCTCTGTGTGGGTAGAGAAAGATAAGAGAAGCCGAAGAGAGAAATTGAGTGGAGTGAGAGAGCACTGTTGAGAGAAGAGCGGTGGAGAAAGAGTGCAGCTGATAGAGTGTGACTGAGAGAGTGTGGCTGTAAGTGCGCAGAAGGAATATGTGTTTCCTGAATTGAAAGAGAGGTTGGGTGAGCAATAGACCAGTGAGGGTCTTGTAAAAGTGAAGGCATATTTATGTCAATCTAAGATTCAAAATAGAAATCCAAGTTGGTGCTTGGAATCAGGGGTTGGTGCTCCTTCCAGTTGGTTGGTAAATCGGGGTTGGTGCTCCTTCGGGGTTGGTGCTCCTTTCGTTGGTGCAGATAAATTAGGGGTTGGTGCTCCTTCCAGGTGTGTCTTGGTAAACTGTTTGTAAAGTTGGTGCTTTGCAAAGGCTAGATTTGGATGGGAGTCCAAGCAGTCTATTTTTGAGGAGTAGCCAAAACTGGTGAACCTCGTTAAATCGTGTGTTGTGGAATGCTCTCTTGTTATATTTGCTTTATCTATTTTAAGTTCTCCTTGCTTCAACTTTAAGAGTTGTAGATTTGAATTTAAATAGCTACACTGATTCACCCCCCCTCTCAGTGCCATTGTAAGACTAACACTTCCAAGAGTAACTGGATAAAAAATAGTAGAAAGAGATCATGAATGATTAGATCTCTATGAATAAGCTGAATAATTTTTCCAAAGAAGGAAGATATATTAACTAAAGCACATCCTAAATCCTTTTCTTGTAAGTCTCCAAAAGACTCAAAATTTATTGTTACTATCATAAATCTATTTATATCTTGCAAGAAACAGGTCGAAGATTTTGATTACATAGAATATGTTGAAACTGCCTTATTGAGATAGAGCAAGATAATTTGAGGATTATTCCACACAAATTGACCCCTAATCCTACCATTTTAAGTGACTAAGTGTTGTAATTTTTCCTAGTGAGGCGAGTAATATACCCTAAGAAATCCATTTTGCACATAAGATATCACACAAAAATATAATAGGTCTATAAATTGATGTTATCACTATATAGAGCTCAAAAAAGCATGTAATCTAGCAAAAAGACTTCAAATGATTCTATATATAAAATTTACCTCTATAATATTTTTTATATTAGTACTTTAATCAAAAGAAAAATCAAAATATCAAACCTTAGAAAATATTTTTCCAAATGGCCACTTGGCACAATTAGACTAGATACTACTCTAATCGGTGATCATGGATTGTCAAGATGATTATTCTAATTAGGCAAAGATCTTCACACACACACACACACACACACACACACACACACACACACACACACATATATATGTGTGTGTGTGTGTGTGTAGCTTACCAATGTGCTACATGCACATTTTAACATATAAAGAAGCCTTTTCTCTTTTCTAAAAAGAAAAAACATCGAGTTTTAAACCCTTCACATAATTGCTATAACTAAGCACTCTAATTGCTACACTATACCACTTGTCTTGTAGCTAGATCCAAAAAAGAGATCTTCAATAGTTACAAAGGTTATGCTATATGTAGCTATGACCTCCACCCATGAGCGCATAGTAACCATATTGTGTTATCTTTTAAAAAATATTTGTGAAGGATTGAAACCTACACCATACCTTCCATAAGTAAGGAAACCAACCATTGAATAACATGCATAGTCTAGAGTTTTAAGGAAGAGCAATTGAAGATGAAATACTTTCTACAGTAGCTACAAAAGGGTATTCTTGAGATTTGAACTAGTGATATCTAGTTATCAAAGCACTAATATAACCACTATGCCATAGCTTTGCTTTGTCTCTTTAATACATGGTGATTCATATTGAGGGTCAAATATGGTTCATACATTGATTCTTGCATCTCCTATAAGAGGTGCCCTCATAAAATTCTACACCAAAAAAACATCCTTAGGGGTTGAAACAACCAAAGGCTTATCACCAAAATGCCTTACCACTACACTAATCTCACAAATGTTGGAAAGTATGGTTCATGAGAGCAAGAAGATATAGTGAAGGAGATAAAAAAATGTATAGGGGCATTAAACCCATGCTATTGATATAAAATAGGGCACTTACCATTGCACCCTACTCTTAAATGCAAATGAAAGCCTTGTACAAAGGAGGGGAAGGCAATGGATTTGGGAAACATTTAAGTATGCATGCGGAAGCACACACATGTGAAGAATTTTACAAGGAGTTATGGAGGAAAAAGGGCTTAGCACCCTAATTTAAATATTAGAAAATTTAAATATTTCAAAAACTAGAATCGAAAATGTATATTTGCCCTTTTTCACCTTTAGAAAATATTTTTTGCTTCTTATTTATGAAACTTCATTCTTTGATTTCATACCATGTTCAAATTTGAAATAATTTCTAGAAGCGTTCTAAAAAATACATTCACCACCATTAAATCTAAAAATATGCAAGAGCAATTTGAAGATAGCAATGATAAATAAAAATGAAGGGAGAAAGATAACAAGAAATATGAGGTGGATGTTTCTCACACTTATAATACAAATTATTACTTGTTGAGGGGTATTTATAGTGACATCAAAACCCAAATGAGTAGTTAACCTCAAGCTGATATTGATTTGATCTTAAGGTTAAATTTCAATAAAATAATACTAAATTACACCCTCTAAGAAAAGTTATCCATAAAGGTAGGTTAACCAATATCACTAAGGATGAAATGTGAAAGGTTACCATATGCTTACATGAACATGCCTATATGCTTTACATAAATGATGAATGCCCATAGTCTTAAATAAACACATTCTCATAGGCTACATTAATAGTGCTCATAAGCACTTCTTCACACATTTGGCATTGGCCTAACAAGAGCATATTACACATATTTCAACACTACCATGGCCTTGCTAACTATGGGATTACCTTAAATAAGATCCATCAATAAATTGGATATAACATTTTAAGGGACTATTCCTTGTAGCATGAATACAATTTATTTTTCTTTCCACTCTTTAATTTTAGAAATCTCTTTCTAATGCCTCAAAAAGAATAATGAAGAGATAAGAAGATAGTGGGACATTGTAATAGGTCCATTGGCTGATTTAATGTATCCAATAAGAGATCCATTGATCAAAATAAGAATAATTTAGATTGGTATTACAACATATGATCCTTTCACACCAGCCTTGATCAAAATCAATTTTTTTTGATAATTTCATATAGAAAAATCTGGTAAACCTTATCATATGCTTTGTTCATATCTACTTTTATAAGCATATCTAGTTTTTATTGAACTCAAAAGGATTTTACCTTCTTGTGTAATGATTATACCATCAAGGATATGGTTACCATCAACAAAACCACCTTGTTCATTTGAGATAACATAATCTAGAATGGTTTTCCATCTGCTAGCCTTAGTTTTTAAAACTATGTTATAATTATGTTGCAAAGGCATATTTTCTAAAAATTACCAAAAAATATTTGTCACCTTTCAAACCAATGTGACAAAGGTGGTAATTATATCATGTATTGCACCTTTCATTTTTCTAGCATATTTAGCCATATTTTTCACATCACTCTCTAATATATTCTTAAGTCTTTGAAAGAAGGTTGTAGGAAATCCATTGATGCCAAATACCTTAATAGATATAAAAGAGAAAATTACCTCATGCAACTCCTCCATAGAGATCTTATTACTAAAGCTTTTAGTCTTTTCTTGTGTGACAATTGATAAAATATCTTGCAAAATATTATTGATATGGAAAATTATGGGTGAAAAAGATATTAATTTATCAATCCAAAACCAAGTAATTTTATTGCTCATTTGTGAATATAAGTATTACAATGAATAGACATGATTTGAATAGACATACCTTTTTACAATATAACTTTTCATGAAGTTATATTAATTATTAATTAAGAACAATTAATTATTAATTAAATTTTAAATTTAATTAATATCTTAATTTTTAAATTTATATTCCTCATCATTGCTCCTAATAATATGCGCATTGGTCCCTAATGCATTTAGAATATGAGAAATAAAGGAGATTGAAGATGAGGAGGCGATGACCATGGGGGAGGTCGATGATGTGGCATCAAGCACTGGTAGGAACCTAGGGTTCCTAGCACAAATAAGTTGATAAATAAATAAATAAATAAATCTAAACTAAAAGAATCACTTTTGTATTTGTTCGGGAAGTCCCTTCAATAAATTATATTTCATATTCATGGATGATTTGAATGATAAGTTCTTACAAGGTTTTATACCCACTCTAGGGTTATAGGTGAAAGGTTGCAATGCTTCCTAACCCTAATATTATAATAATATAATAATTAATTATATTAATTATTATATTATTATTATAACCATAGGAGAAAATATATTATTATTAATTAATGATGTTAGGATAGGATCCTAACATGCCATCCTCCTTTGAAAAGCTTTGTCCTCAAAGCTTAGGTTTCTTCTCTATTTGAATCTGGCTTCACATTGGAACACCTTTCACACATAGTACATAGTTGTTTTGGCTTTCATAGGGTCTATATTTTAGGTTAAGAACCTTCAATGTGCAAAGGGTATTATAAAGACCTCCACCTCTGGGATACGTTATTTGTAGGTAGAGATCTCGATTAATCTCAGGGTGACGGGACCCACATCAAAGAGTTTACGTGATGTCATGTTGCATATAACAACCTCATATAAATCGACCCTTTATTTTTTTATTTCAAGGTCTTCAAACATAAGCAGACCCCTTCTCCGTATTAAGAAAGTTGTGGCATGATTTTATGAGACACGGACCCCAAAATTTGTATAAGCCCTTAAATCAGTTACGATGCTCTTGGCTCCAATGTTTGAGGAGTCGGAGGTCTCACCTCCAAATCAGAATGCTTGAGCATTGTAGATGTATATGTTCAGAAAGAATGGTACCAGAGATGTATATACTCCATTTGCCATCCATCCCAGTATGCAGTGCCAAACAAAGAGAATTTTTTTTCATGCCTTGTCGAAGCAAATTGCATGCAAACCTAATGTTGATTGCAGTCTCCTTTTTATCACCATTTAGCACCAAAATCTTGATACCTGCTTGTGCAAGCTTATCGATGCACTCTGGAAGATGGGTCCGGTAGATTCATTTGTTCGTGGACCTTCTAAATAACAATATAGGAAATAGAAACAAACATGCAGACTTGCCATTTTCACTCATTTTCGTGCCTTGGTGACTAAAAATTTACGAGGTAGATTCATTTTTAAATCCTAGAGAAAACTACCATTGCTGGCTTTATTTCAATGACGTTGTATCTAATTTGTGCACTTCTTCCCAATGATGCTACATTTGGGGGCCGTAGAGAAGATAATGGAAGTGATAACAATGCTCACTCTCTATACCTTGTCTTGATTGGCATTCTCAATGAGTGTTGTCTGAATTCATTGTAGGTGCAAAGTTTAGAAGAACTTAAGGTTGACCTGCACATCTTATTTTTATACTGATGTGTTGGCTAAAACATCAAATATTTAATTCAGCTGTTATTTAATTTTATCTCCATGAGCTCTGATGAAAGGGGGCCTAAGGGATATTTTACAAATATTTTATATTTGCTCACAGAATCCACAAGTATGATATTTCTCATATTTTACAATAAGCAAGTTATGCAAGTGATCACAACATACACAATAAAGGATAAACACAACTTAGACAACCTCTCGTATACAGAAAGGTCCCCAAGTTGGTTCTTCATTCATACCATGCTCTTAAAAAAAATAGCATATGGACCATGTTTTCCCTTTGGCAGTAGCATGCATTGCTTGGCATAACCTTTTGCATTAGTGTCTGTTGCAATTTACTACTGAGTTTCATTAATTGTTTGACAAACATAGGTAGTGGTCAAAGTTAGTAATCCTGGTAGACTTCCAGAAGTTGACCAACCATTTTATGAATATGTTGTAACAGTTGAAGTGATCTTCATATTGTCAAGGATTTAAAATGTATTCCTTGAGATCCCCTAATTGAAGCCTTCCTTCTAATATATTGAAAAAAATAACACTAATTAATGCTTTTGGGATCAATGTGTTATGGTGTCGCAAATACAACATTTCGAGACGTTCTCCTGGACTTAACTTCGGGGGGCAAATATTTCTACCTTGCCAAAGGATTAGTTTTCCTTAACAATATATACATAGCAGTATACTATGAGATGCAATATTATCAGCACCTCTATTGAAGAGTTCCCATGCCATCTGCTGGCAGTTCAGATCAAGCACCCTAAGTACCAAATTCTTGGGCATTGGTTCATCTGGGAGAGAATTTTATTTTATTTTTTTATTTTTAACATCCTCTAACACTGCGACATCATATGTTGTGTCGTCTTCGGTTACGAAAAGCCACAATAGAATATTTTTCTCTTCGTCAGTATTAGGGCTATCATCTGGTGCTATAACTTTGAGAGATTAGAAGTGGATATTCGTACAATTAAACATAGTTTTGTGAAAGTGAGAACTGTCCAATAATGATAATCCACTGACTGTGAGCCCATTAGTGGCTTCAGAGTATACGATCATTGGTCTATTACCGCCATTTGCATTCCATAACTTCTATCATTTTCCATAAATGGTGCCTTCGCCTGCCATAGTAAGCTGTTCAACTTTTCAAAAAATATTTAATAGGCCAGACCAACAAATTTTCCAATAATTATGACTTATCGAAGGTTCCAAAAACAAAAATAATCACGGACAGTGTGAGATGGACAATATTTTCCCTCTAGATTTTCTTGTGATGGACATTGCATCAAATAGATATTCACGATTTCATTATTTTTCCAAAGGTTGTTGATGATTGATTGGATTACTTACAACTTGGAAGCATTGAGTATGAATTAGACTGTTAAGTTTTTAACAAGATACTGTCAACTAATTTATAACTGCAACCATACATCTGAGCTCTTCCAAATTCTAGGATTTTCAAGGGCAACTATGGTTCCATCTACATTTTTATGCCAGTAGAGAGAAGAGGAGGTGGCCATGGAGGAGGCCTCAAAGATGAAAGGTTCACACTATGCAGCACATCCAACAGATAACCAAGTTGATTCATTGTTGGATCATATTTTTTAAAAACTGCAGAAACGCTTATTCTTCCTTGGGTATTAAATAAATTGTTGAAAAAAATCTTGTAAGCAATATTGGAGATGTTATTGGAGAAAATATTACTAGGCTGATTTCCACTTTGATGTTTGTGTTTATTTCCCCTATGCAGATCTATAAAACATTGCTTTTGGAAACCTGCATCTTTGATATCTTCTTCTCCCTTGTGCACTTCTATTAAAAATATATTTTCATTATAAGGGTTTTGATTAATTTCTTCCAAAAGTGCAATAGGTATTTCTAAAAGTTCTTTGGTTATGGGCTCATCCAAAGAAACAATTAATTTAGGGTTTGGAGCAATATGTTCAGTTGCATTTTTTTCTTTCTTGGGAAGAGCAATGGGTACCACCTGAGATTCGTCGGCTATGGGTTCTTCCTCCTCTACCTGAGATTCCATGGCTAGGGTCTCCTCTTGCATTTCCATTAAATATTGTATAATACGATCAGAACGTTCCATTTGTTTTTTTTGTTTTTGTTCAATCATTCTTCTAATTTTTGCAATGTCATTTTTCATTTCCTTGACCAATATGGTTGGATCCATAAGGCTCTGATACCAGATGGTAGGAACCTAGGGTTCCTAGCACAAATAAGTTGATAAATAAATAAATCTAAACTAAAAGAATCGCTTTTGTATTTGTTCGGGAAGTCCCTTCAATAAATTATATTTCATATTCATGGATGATTTGAATGATAAGTTCTTACAAGGTTTTATACCCACTCTAGGGTTATAGGTGAAAGGTTGCAATGCTTCCTAACCCTAATCTTATAATAATATAATAATTAATTATATTAATTATTATATTATTATTATAACCATAGGAGAAAATATATTATTATTAATTAATGATGTTAGGATAGGATCCTAACATGATAAAAAGGACATACAGGAAAGTTTTTTTAAAATATATTAATGATATTCCCTTCCTAAGAACCCAAAGCCTTCATGGTGATGGATTTGATTCTTGAAACAATATAAGTAGGTGTGCCAAAAATTAACTTTTGTTGGATCAGAATTCCATCCAAGAATATGTGCTTCATCTTTGAATCTCGATAATAGGCTTGTATAGATTGATAATAGCCCACACTTGATATAAGTGGTTGATAGAAGGAATGAGCCTCATTCTCAAAGAGCTTGCCTTTAGATGCATTTTATAAACTATTATCAAGCTTTTGTCCACTAAGCTAGTAATAAGAGACACTTCTTAAAGTGATGCAAGGTTAGAAACATCGCCTTCTGTGACATACACCAAAGGAGGTAGAGGAGGATTTGCCTCTCAAGTTGAAGGAAAAGGTCCATTAGGCACGACCATGTCCTTATTAATCTAAGAAATCTTGTATAATTTTTTTACCAATTTCTACCTGTTCATTCTCACATCAACCCCTGTTTATAGGGCCTCCATAGATTAAGCAACAGTCTCAAGATTTTTCTTCAAATAAGCTTTGACCATGTTGATTTTGGGTGTTCACAATGTTAAGCTTTGTGGCTGACAAAGTAGGGATTGAATCAATTTTAACATCCCGCTTGGAGTCTGTAACACCAAAGAACTTGTTCTAGTTTGCGTTACTCATATTTGATGCAATGTATGCTATTTGGATACATAGCTCTTTGATATAATATACTAGCTCCTTCATCTCCTTGATATCTTGGCTAAGCGATATGGTGCTAGCTTCTTCCATCATAATAATTTTTTTCCCTATAAAGTTCCAAGTTTTGTCACACGATTTTTTTTGGTCTTTGGTTGAATATTTTTCTCCTTGGTTGAAAATATTTTCCCCTTGGTTGAATATTTTTTCCCTTTGATATATATATATATATATATATATATATATATAGTAATTAAATTAATAATTAAGAACTAATTAATTAGTTATTTTATTTTTAATTAATTATTAATTTAACTTTTAATGTTTTTTAAAAGGGAGAGGGGCAATTTAAACAAGTGCAACACATACTATGCATGCCCGTGCTTATATTATGGAGGGGAGGACTTGGGGCATACATGGCATCTAGCATGCCATCTATGAGGGGAAAGGGGAGGGGGGAAGGGTTTGTACTAGTGCATAGGGGGCATGCCATGTAGAGGGAGGGAAAGGAGGTCAAGGCAGGGTAAGGAGGATGAATGCCCCGATCAACATATTGGAATGCATGCTAATCGTAATGCAAAGGGGTAGGGGAATAACACCCCTCAATCAGTGCATAGGGACTCTACTCAATGCGTAGGCCTGTAACGTGCTAAAATGCACACAAGCTTATAATGTGCTAAAATGTGCATAGACTACAACACACTAAATGTGTATTGGAATATGCACCAAATACAATGTGCTAAATTGTGTGTTTTACTACACATCATCTAGGCATAATGCATGTTGGATTGCATGCAAGGAACATTGTTGGAGGTGTATGTTTTGATAGCCAAGGTCTATTACCTTGTAAAATTTTTACCTCTAATTTAAAAGATGATTTAATGTCCGAACGGTCTAAAAATATAATCATTCATGTTGAATGGATAAAATGTTGAGGTCTTAAATTTCAAAACGCCTTGACATCCAAACAGTCTAGAAATGCAGTTGACTGTGTTAAATGGACAAAAGACTAAGCTGGTTATGAATATAATCGATTCACAAATAGATTAATATACTCTAATACCATATGATACAAAATATTATGGGCAAAAAAGATATTAACTTATCAATACAAAGCCAAGTAATTTCATTTCTCGTTTATGAATATAAATATTACAATGAATAGGCACAATTTGAATAGACATGTCTTTTTACAAAATATTTTTTCATAAATTTATATTAGCTATCATTTAATAATTAATTAAATTTTAATTTAATTAAAATTCTAATTTTTAAATTTATATTCCTCATCAATTGTTAAGAATTACCTTCTAATTAAAATAAGCACACCAATATAAATATTGTAATAAAATAATAATTCATAAAGAACAAAATATTGCAATACAAAATAGAAATGCTTAAATCTATATTAATATCATAAATCACAGTACAAAATTGCTAGCCTCTTCTGTTAAAGTATATCCTTAGTTGTTACTAGGATATTATGATTATTTTGTGTGGTTGAGATCAATTTAGTTAGTTATGATCCAATGGATCATATTGTATGCCCTTGTTATTTAAAGCAAGGCCTTTCAATAGAATAAACAAGAAGTGTTTTATTTACCAACATGAAGATAGTGTGGAAAAAGAAGCACCACAATGGCAAGGGTAGTCCAAAATTGATCCCACAAGCACATTTAGTAGTGTCCACCTATACGAACACAATGGGTTGATAACAAGGTCCAAACTATGTGGACAAAAAACTAAAACAAAGAAATCAAAATAAAGAGTACCAATGTAATTGTCGAATGTGTCCTTATGGTGACCTTCTCATCCTACCGGAATGCATGGGTAACCAGTCGCTACATTTGCTAAGTGCTATAGAGAAGGTGACTAGATACTAGGATCACATACAAGTGCCTTGGGAGTGTTGGGTTCAACCGAGATTGCACTCCATGATACAATAATATTCAAGCCTAAAAATATATATATATATATATATATATATATGAACTTCCTCAAAAAGGAAAATAGACACCACTAATGTGTTTGACTCGAAAAAACCTTTTCGATGACTATAAAACCCCTATGATCGGGTGTCAATGTGGCCTTGATCTACAAGAAATAATCAATCTTCTCCTTTCCCTCACAAGGAAATATTCCGCCTTCAGGGAAAAAAAATGCTGTTGTAGGAGAAATTACATGGTTTTAAAAATTTCTCTTTTTTTTCTCCCAGAAGAAATTACATTGGCAAAGTCCCCATACAATTAAAATTAAAGTTTTCTTTCCACTTTTAAAAAATTCTTCCCTTCATTTTGCCAATGACATTAAAAAAATAAAGTGGCAATATTTAAAAAAAACTAAAGTTCCATACCCACGACCCACATGGGATTAATAATAAAAATAGCCATTTTAAAAAAAATAGCCTCCCTAGGCCAAAAAAACACAAAAAATGACTTGAATATAGGAAAATAGGCACGTAACGTAAGAGTTGAAGCAAATCCCCATTGTTCGTCAGTAGAGGGTCCCAATTCTGCATGAACGCCACTTTTATGCAACCATCGACATTGCTGGTATAGGATGACTCCATGCTAAAAACAACATAGAGGTTTGTTTATCCATGTGGTGGTCAACTGCTAAGTTTGAATAATTTCATGGTGATAGGTCGTTAATGTAGATCATGAACACCCGCAAAGAATACCCCCTAGCATTTAGTAAACAGTTAAAATAAAATATAAGAGTGAAAAATGATCTCTACAAACAGGTATGTGGCCTCTAAAATCCATGAGATTCTGTGTCCTCTCCATAGATCAAGAGATATTAATGCCAAAAAAATCTTGGTTTAGGTCACATATCATTCCACCAATTGAGGTGCTCATTCCATCACCACCAGTCCCCTGTTGCTAGTCCACTCTTCAAATCCATGAGGCAACGCCACAATCACTTTTAATGGGAACCAATTTGAGTATGATTCCAGTGGAGAGGAGTTGATAATTGAGCAATCAAAAGGCGATACTAATAGTTGTAAAAGATGACACCAAAAGTGTACAACATGTAGGAGGCATGCACGCATTAGACCTAGAACTCACTGGCTGCAATACACCTACTTTGGATTGCAATATAATTAGAGTTGACTCAGTGTGAGACAGACAACCTAAAATGAAAAATTACATGTTGTCATGTCTATCAAATATCAATCATGGAGGGAAAGTGGCAATGATTATAGGTGGGGCGAGTGAAATCAGAGGAAGTAACAACATGATGCTTTGGTTGCTCAATAAAGGTGATCGTGGTGCTACCTCATGGATTTGAAGAGCAGAATAGAAGCAAGGGACTGGTGGTGATGGAATGGATGCCTTAGTTGGTGGAATGTTATGTGGCCTGAACCAAGAATTTTTTGGCATTAATATCTCCTGACCTGTGGAGAGGATGCCAAATCTCATGAATTTTAGAGGCCACGTTCCTATTTGTAGAGACCATTTTTTGCTCTTACCTTTTGTTTTAACTATTTGTTGAATGTTAGGGGGTATTATTTACAAGTGTTTGTGATCCACATTAATGATCTATCATCATGAAATTATTCGAACTCAACAGTTGACCACCGCATGAGTAAACAAACATCTATGTTGTTTGTAGTAGTATGGATAAACAAACCTCTATGTTATTTGCAACATGAAGTCATCCTATACCAGCAATACTGATGGTTGTAAAAATGTGGCGTTCGTGCATAATTGGGACCCTCCGCTAATGGACAATGGGGATTTGCTTCAACTCTTACGTTTTGTGCCTAGTTTCCTGTATTTGAGCCATTTTCTACATTTTTTGGCCTAGGGATACTAATTTTTTTAAAATGGCTATTTTTATTATTAATCCCACTTGGGCCGTGGGTATGGAACTTCAGTTTTTTTTTTAAATATTGCCACTTTCATTTTTAAATGTCATTTGCAAAATGAAGAGAAGCATTTTTAAAAAGTGGAAAGACCACTTTAATTTTAATTGTATGGGGAATTGGCCCATGTAATTTCTTCTAGGAGAAAAAAAAAGGGGAGAAATTTTTAAAACCATGTAATTTCTCCTACGACGGAATTTTTTTTCCTGAAGGCGGAATATTTCCTTGTGAGGGAAAGGAGAAGATTAATTTTTTCTTGCAGATGAAGGCCACATTGACATCCGATCATAGGGGTGTTTATAGTCATCAGAAAGATTTTTTCGAGCAAGACACATTGGTGGTGTCCATTTTTCTTTTTAAGAAAGTTCATATACATTTTTTTAGGCTTGAATATTGTTGTATCATGGAGTGCAATCTTGGTTGAACCCGACACTCCCAAGGCATTTGTATGTGATCCTAGTATCTAGTCACCTTCTCTATAGAACCTAGTGGATGTAGCAGCTAGTTACCCATGCATTCCAGTAGGATGATAAGGTCACCATAAGGACACATTCGATAGCTACATTGGTGCCCTTTCTTTTGATTCCCTTGTTTTAGCTATTTGTCCACACAATTTGGACCTTGTTATCAGCCCATTGTGTTCGTATAGGTGGACACCACTAAATGTGCTTGTGGGGTCAATTTTGGACTACCCTTGCCATTGTGGTGCTTCTTTTTCCACACTATATTCACACTCTCCTTTTGTGAGACACTTTGGTTTCAAGGGGTTTTCTTTAGTGACTTTTTTCATGGTTCACAACCTTGTTCATTGTCACGTGCATTGGTCTTGGAGTGGAAGACTTTTATTTCAATGATGAGGATTCTCTACTTTTTTGATACCTCACATGGATCCTTTGCAAGCCATTTTTGATGGAAGTTGTCCGAGGGGGGTTGAAGAGGACATCTTCCACTCCATCCTCCTTGCACATATTTCTTCTTCTTTCTCTTATGGCAGTGGTATTTTATCATCTCTCCAGCAGAGTTTCTTATGGATATATTGTACATGAGTACCTTAAAAGGCCTTGTTGCCGGGACTCATAATTATGGATATGCCACTTGTATGGTTTTATTATTTTTTACTACCTCCTAGTACCACTTAAGGGCAGGTGTTAGAGTATATCCTAAGTTGTTACTAGGATATTATGATAATTTGTGTTACTGATATCAAATCAATTAGTTATGATCCAATGGATCATATTGTATGCACTTGCTATTTAAGCAAGGCCTCTCAATAGAATAAATAAGAAGTGTTTTATTTACCAACATATTCAAGGGAGAAACCTCTTTCAATATTTTTATTCAATATGTAAAAATATAGATTCGTTTATGCCCTTTTGTCTTTTAAAGATACATTTCATGTAAGCCTAACCTAATGCTCAAGGGATGACTTACATGTAAAGTGCCACCCGAGCTAGAATATTCTACCAAAAAAACAATTATATGTATTACAATGGTTACATGAAATGATCTCACTTGTCTAGGCATCTCAAGTACCACATACCATTACAAAATATTACAAAATATTATTAGAATGGGATCCTCGTATTGGAAAGGGGTCATTACATAATAATGTTAGGATAGGGTCCTAACATGCCCTTCCCCTTCAAAAAGCTTTATCCTCAAACCTGGAGATGAGAAAAATATTGTTGTAGCTATTAGAGAGACTCCCATGTGGCATATTTTGGTTGTAGTCCTTACCATTGAACAAGAACTTTAGTGATGACACGATTACGAAGGGTGTGTGATCTTCGATCATAAATTTCTTCGAGCTTAAGCATGATGGAACCTTCTTCATCCTACTCTGGTAAAGTGGATTGAATTGTACCTTGTTGCAAACAACCTTCTTGAGAGAAAAGACATAAAATACTGGATGGATCTTGGACATAGCTGAAAGGTCAAATTTATAGGTTGTTGAACCAATTTTTTGTAATACCTGGTAGGGTCCATAGTATTTGGTGGTTAGTGTTGAGGTGTGATTTTTTTAGTTTACAAAACCACTCGACAATTCAGAATTTTAAATTCTCTCTTGCAAAGAAATTCTTTTCTCCAAGGTTCTTACTTTAATATTTATGTGTCATGCATAGTTGTTGTGCCTGAATAAACTCTTGGGTTTGTAAGTATCTATTAACAAGGGGCTTGGGAAATTATGTAAATGATTTCAAGTTCATCATGTAAAACATGCTTTTCATCAAATTCTATCATCCAAATGATAAAGTAAATTTACCTTATGATTAAGATCTATTGATGCAAACTTAACAATACCATTGATTAAAATGCTTTCAAAACTAATTTGAAATAACAATTTGCCTTAGCATTTTAATTAATGTGAAATTTCAATTACCTTAATAAAAATTAAAGTATGTGAGATTTCAAAATGATGATATAAACCATGATTATAAATATACCTTTAAAACCTACGGTTTAATCAACGAATAGATTTTATTAATTTCCAATATAAAATTAACATTGAACTATTTGAGATAATGAATAAAAATTAAAAATGTTTAACCCCAAAATTATAAGGTTTTAAAAACCTTATTAATCGTAAATTCATAGGTTTTCTATAAATATTATTTATGAACTGTGAGTTCTATGATTTAAAATCAAGTTCATAAATGTACTTCCTCATTATATTTGTTTATTAAATATTTATGAAATCAAATATTTAATAACCAACATAATATTCCAATGTAATGTTTGGATTTGTGCATAAATAAATTATACTTAAAACATGAAATCCAAACAAACTTTAATAAAATAAATCACTTCTAATTCTCAACCTTATTAAATCAAAGTTAGAACTAGAATACTTATTTATAAAACATTTTATTCATCCCAAATATAAAATCAACATTAAAATATTTGGAAATGAAATAAAGTAATAATGTTTAACCCTAAAATTGTAAGATTTTCAAATCTTATAATTATAATCCATAGGGTTTTAATATAAAACTGATCTATACTTTGAAAATCAAGTTCATAAATATGTTTTTCTCATATTATTTGCCTATTAAATATTTATGGAATAAAATATTTAATAACAAATATAATCCTCTCAATGTAGGGTTTGGATCGATAAATAAATAAAACGGTATTTGAAGGATGAAATCCAAACAAATTTCAATAAAAGATATCAACCCTAATTCTCAACTTTATTAAATCAAATTTGAAACCAGAGTAATCATTTATCTTTTATATATTTATTTATTTAAATATTAAAACAATTTAATATTTAAATAATAAATTAATAATAACCTAGTATGAAATTTTAATTTTCATGAATATTGAACTAGGCTATGCAAACATAATTGAATATCAAATAAATAATCAAAATTTCTATAAAGAAGAAATATTATTCTATCTCGGACAAATGCTACAGACAGAAATAATAACAGAGACTTAAACCAAATAATTGCCCACCAGTATTCACACAACAGAACAATGACATGATGCAATCTTTAGGGGAATATTAATTATTGAAAAATTATATTAAATATTTTTTTCAATTTCAAATACAGACTGTGCACATATTTGAATCCAAAATATTTAATATAAAATATTGATCTTACAATAAGCTTGACTCCTCTGCAATATGGACTTCTCTGTATCTTCTTCAAAAGATGGCTTTGGCTCCTTCCAATTCCTTTCCTCTCCTTCTCTGCACAAAATGTCCGACCTCCTCTTTGGTTTCTAATTCTCCATTTATAACTTGAGAAATTTATTCCTCTTGATTAGTTTACTCCGTTTCGTCAGTTTTTAAAAAACGAATTCTTGAAACCCTAATATCAATAAAGCATTTTCAAAGGATTTATTATTTCTCTTCATTGACATTCAAAAATTAAAATTAAGACATGTCCATGAAACCCTAATGTCACCAACGCCTTTTCAACATACTTTAATAATCCTGCCAACAAGACATATATTAATTAGAATATAAAACATTTATAAAATAACCTTATTAAATATAATTAAATTATAAAGTTATAAAACTTCATAATTTAATTAATTACGTCGAGAAGCGTTCCTACAATGGTAGACAGGGGTGGGAGGCAAAGAGGTCATACATGTCATGTCGTAAACAATTTTTTTTAATTAAAAAAGTCGACATTAACAAAAAAATTTAAAATATTTAAACTAAAACAACCGACCAACCAACCGTTGCAAACATTTAAAATATTTAAACTAAAACAGCCGACTAACCAACCGTTGCAACTGTTTAATAAAATAGGTGCCTATCTCATTTCTTGGGGATGTGATCTCTAAGACAGGTGCCTCGAGATTGATAACTCTCGACGTTTTTAGATATATATCATTTATATCTAAGTTAGTTTAAAACATATTTATAATATAACCATTCTAACTATATTAAATTATAAAGTTATAAAACTTTATAATTTAATTAATTTTAAACAATAAACAATTTCAAATATATTAAATTATAAAGTTATAAAACTTTATAATTTAATTAATTTAAAACATAACATAACTAAACAAAACATACGAACAAACATATACATAACACCACACACTAACAAAATAATCTAAAAAGAATTAAATTTACAAAACACATTAACTTCATGCCAAATTGATGGAACCACAATGTGCTAGAATTAAAGCATAGATCCAAACTCTCACACCTTTTGGTGAATTAAAACCTGCTATATGACCTTCCTAAGGAACACCAATTTTGTGATATTTCAAATGGTAACAATGATAAACTAAGGCTTTAATAACTAAATTACAACATGACCCTGCAAACATAACTCAAAATCTTTTAGATCTCAACGTAAAATTTGACAATGCACTTGCTATAAGATAGAACACATAAAGATGAATATTCTTGACATTCCAATGGTGACAATATGAACTATAAACGCAGATAATGCATTGGCATCAACTTCCAAATTTTAATTGCAGGCAATATTTTGGCATCAAATTTCAAATTTCAAGTGGGTCCCCAAATTTTGGGGTTGTTGTGAAGGACATCACACCAGTTAGTTTTTGGCATCTACAGAGCTAGAGTGATGATTTTTATAGGGTTGTAGATGGAGAAAGACCATATTCTCCACTTCAAAGATACATTCAAAATGGTGTTTATTAGCTTACTGATGCATACAATTCTAGGCCAATTTAAGATTCATCTTTTGTTGTCAAAGGATAATGCCATGGTAGCTAAGAGTGGTGTCTACAATGTCAACCTTGGAGCTTCCTAGAATGTATGAGGAGGGTGTTTATGGAGGACAACCATCTACTACTTCAAAGGATGTAACCCTGTTCATGGTGTGATATGAAATATTATACCACCATTAAGCCAAAGGGAGCCATTTTGCCCACTATATGGGTTGTTTGAATGCAAAGCAAAGAAGGTAGGTTTCTAAGCATTTGTTGACAAATTTTTTTTGGCTATCAGTCTAAGGATGATAGGTCAAAATCATTTTGAGATGAGTGTCCTACAAATTAAACAATTCCTTCCAATGATGACTAGTAAACATAGGGTCTTTGTTTAACACAATAGATTTGGGCATTCCATGAAGGCAAAATATGGAGTCTAAACACATTTAGGAAACTATGGAGGCTGTGTAGGGATGGGATAAGGAATAATAATGAGCATACTTTGTGAGACGATCCATTACCACCAAAATAACTAATTTTCCTCTTGATTTGGATAACCCTTCAATCAAATCCATAGAAATATCTACCTCAACTTATTCTAGAATTGAGAAGGGTTGAAGGGTTCTTAGGGAACACATAGTTTCTCCTTTAATTATTTGGAACCTATCATATTTAGCCACAAAAGTGTGAGTTTCCTTCTTCATTCCCTTCTAAAAGAAAGGATGCTTGGTCCTTTCATAAGTTTTTAGAAACCTAGAATATCTCACTATTGGTGAGGCATGCGTTTCCTGCAAGATGAATTCTTATATTTGTGAGGTCTAGGAAATAACAAGTCGATCACGATATCTTAAGTCTTGACCATCCCAAGTGTATCTAGAGTAGGATTTAGGCTCTACTTGAAGTTTATTGATCATTTTATGGAAGCTAGAATCCTTAGCCATTTCTTCTATAAGATTGTTAATCCTTTGAGGAATTGGTGACGAGAACATTTAACGTTCTTTGATATTCAAACTATTAGGATAGTGTATCAACCATGATATTCTCCTTTCTCTTTTTATATGTGATTTCATAATTATAGCCCATCAATTTAGAGACCCACTTTTGTTGTTCAGATGTGGCTACTTGTTCTAAGAAGTACTTGAGACTTTGATGGTTAGTTTTGATTGAAAAATGACACCCAATGAGATATGGCCTCCAATGATTAACAACATGTAAAATAATTAGCATCTCCTTTTCATAAGTAAATTTACCCAAATTTTAACTTAAAATTGCTCTACTAGTGAAGGCCAATGGTCTTCCTTCTTGCATCAAAATGACCCAAATTCCATTTCTCAAAGTATCACTTTCAATTACAAAAGGTTTAAAAAACCAAACATTGCTAACATCGAGGTGTGGTCATGTCTTGCTTTAATTTCTTGAAAGCCTTATCTACTGGTTTTGACTAAATAAAGAATTAATTATCAACATGGATGTTAAAGGAGTTGATATATTTCCATAGTTATATACAAATTAATAGTAATACCTCATGAGTCCCAAAAATCCTTAAAGTTACTTGAGGGTGTGACGCTTTGTCCATTCTTGAATAACCTAAATATTTTAGGATTGATTTTAACTCCGTATTTGGTGACAATGTGACCCAAATAATCCACTTATTGCAACCCAAAAGAACACTTAGAGCTTTTGGCATAAAGTTGATTCTCAAACAAAAGCTACAAAGTCTAATCAAATTGTTTAAGGTGCTCCTCCTAAGAGCGACTATAAATCAGAATATCATAAAAGAAAACAAGAATTTATTTGTGAAGAAAGGGACAAAAAGTGGAATTCATCAAACTCTAAAAAGTGGAGGGTGCATTGGTCAAACCAAATAGCATAACCAAGAATTCATAGTGCCCTTCATGAGTCCTAAAAGCAGCTTTAAGAATGCAATCATCCTTGATTATGATCCAATGCTATCCTTATCGTAAATCCAATTTTGAAAAATATTGAGAACCATGCAATTCATCTAAAAAATCATCATTTATTAGAATTGGGAATTTGTCCTTAATGATAATTTTAATGAATTCTCTAAAATCCATACACAAACACCAAGACCCATCTTTTTTTTGTACCAATAATACTGGGGAAGAATAGGGATTGGCACTAGGTTGAATAACCCCTACAATAAGAAGTTCCTACACCATTTTCTCTATTTTTAATTTTTGGGCACATGGATACCTATAAGGTTGGACATTTGGAGGAAGACTACTTGGAATAAGATAAATTTCATGATTGTGAGTATGATGAGGGGGTAGTCCTTTGTGTTTCCCAAAAACTATGATATGTTTTTGCAATAACAATTGTAATTCCTTCAGATGGTCATTGTCTCTACTATCTAAGTATTTTATAGCAAATATTTTGGCCACAATGCCATGGGTTGAAATTTTTAATAGTTATTCCATCCTACGAGACAAAAATTTGAGTAGCCCAGCCTTTAAGCCACATAAGGTGTACTCTATTCCGTGTTGGCTGAATTTCATTCACAATTTAAAGAAATCCCATAATACTAGACTTAATAGTCTTAATCACTGAGCCTCCAAAACAACATCACACCCACATAGGGATAGGGAAATTATGTATACCTTAAGATTATATTATTCCCTATTTGTATTTTAACATTTTGACACTTTTTCTTACAAGGAAAAGTTCCTCCATTGATAATCATGACTTTAAAGGAGTTACAAGTATTAATATAATAATTCCCTTGTATGGCCACCCTTTGGTTAATAAGTTATGTGTGCTCCAAGAGTCAATGAGAATTACGATTCATTGTCCATTGAAGTATCCTGTCACCTTCATGGTTTAGGGAGTTGATATAACTACTAAGGCATGCACCAAGATTTTTGGTTGGGATTATTCTAAGACATCTAACTGTTCTATATGTTTCTCTTCTTGATGATCCTCTTCCTCCTTAGAATATTCGATGGTAATTGTATCATCCACATCCAACAAAAACATTTTTTGTTGTATGAATTTATTCCCCAGAGCATATTTCTCATCATATTTATAACATAAGCCTTGTGCTCTATGTGCATCCATTTCATCCCTAGTCAATTGCTTGATTGGTAGAGATTTATTGCTAGCATTTGATGTGAAATTGGAGGGAAATATGGGTTTGGCCTATGGGCATTTAGAAGATATCCTTTGGGCAAAAAAAATTCTTTCACTAATATTGCCAATTCTATGACTTGCATCATAGACTATGGTTTGAACATTTTTACCTCTACTTTGATATCATCCTTCAACCCACTGATATAACAACTCTAAAAAAATCCTTCACTCAACCCCTTTGTCTTATTAGCAAATTACTCAATTAAGTCTAATACTCCCAAGTAGTAGAGGTTTGTTTCGATTTGGTTAAGGCTCCTATAAAGTCCCCATACTCACTAGGGCCAAAACATGTGAGTAATTGAGACTTAAAGTCTTCCCAAGAAGGGTCAAGAGTCATGTTTTGTAACCATGGATATCATTGTAGGGCCTCAAATTTAAAGTTAAAATATGTCATAATGAACCAAAAATATTGGGGTACACTATGGAGTTTGAAAAATTGTTTTGCTTGACACAACCAACCATTAACGTACTTTCCATTATACTTGGAAAAGTCTAATTTAGCCATCTTAAACAAGGTATATGTGTCAAAAATAGTATGATGGGTTTCTTTCTCTTTATTGTTTAAATTATCCCATGGTACTTTAGTGTTATTATGTTGAAATGCTTTTGGGATTCCTTTAAACACTCTTTCACTGATAAGAATCTTTATTCAATCACTGTTTTGACTTTAATCTGGTTAGTTTTTATAAACTATATGTAATATTTCATATGTTTAACTTCTTATCCAATGTAGGACACTTGGCTTGTTAGGCTAATAAGTATTTGATTTAATTGTTCCATATATTGACTTTGTTCCAAATTCATTGTGCCTCTGGTCCCTTCAACCATATATATGTGATTTGGATCACCTCAATTGACTTACTAAACATAGAAGTGTTGTTCCAAGAGTTACTATTTTTAGTAATGGGTCAAAAAAATGTTTAGGTGTTATATATCTAAATGATCAACTTGAAAAGATAAATAAAATGGGCTAGGTCTCACAATGACAATTTTTAGTTTTCTTTTCTAGGGAAGTGCTATGTTCAAGTGTCATCTATTTTTTGCCTAGAGTCTTTGTTCACTCAAAAATTGACTATTGTTTGACAACCCTCTTAGCAAGCTCTATCGTAATTATTACTAACAACTATTATGTTTGACTTCTGTAAATAACCATTTCTGATGACTGTCTTGGTAGACTCTATTACTAGCAATTCCTTGACTTTTATGATTCTTGACTGTAACTAATAACTGCATAGGAAGACTCTGTCTTGAATTTTATTGACTATGGTCCTAGCTAGGAAGACTCTATCTACGTTTGGAGAATGAGAGAATTTGGAAAATGTACCTTCGATTGAGAGAGCTTTCATTTTTCTTCATATGCATATGGAGAATAAGAGAGTTTGGAGAAGTTTGATTTTTTTTGAGAGAGAGAACTTTTGTTCACAGTGAGTGCCTTCAATTTTTTTTGAGAGAGAGCTTTCATTCACAGTGAGCATCTTCACTTGCATTGAAAGGATAAGAGTATTCATTTACATTCGAAGGAGAAACCATGTCCAAAAGAGGCGATTGAAGATCTACCAAATTAAATCAAACAAGAGCATCATAATACACGACATTGAAGTGGCAATGTACCTTTTTTTTGGGTAGAGTGTTGTCATCAGAATAAAAAATATGAGTTCAAATCGTACTATGTGACTAAGAAAGGAAGACGTAAAGCTTGATAATAAAGAACCACAATAATATTTTTATCATAGAAAGGAGGAAGATCCACCTAGGAAATAAAGAATTGAAACTTTTCATGTAGTGTGATTGAGCTTCCACACAAAAAGCATAAGAGTGCAGTGTGCTAGGATTTCCACACAGATGGTGCAAAGATTGCAGTGTGATTGAGCTTCCACATGGAAAGCGTAAGAGTGCAGTGTGCTAGGGTTTCCACAAAAATGAAAAAAATAGTGTAGTATGTTTGGGCTTCCACACAAAAAGCATAAGAGTACAGTGTGCTAGGGTTTTACACATACGATGCAAAGAGTACAGTGTGCTCAAGATTACACACAGACAACATAAGAGAGGAGTGTGGTCTCCTCATGGAAAGTATAGAATTGGACTCAGACATATTTGTGTGCGCTACCCCAGCAAGACATGAGTACATGTGGCAAAGAGTTAGTGTCAGGGCAGCAAGCAAGTGATCTATAGCTACATGGAGTTGGAAAGCCTTCAACTTCAATAGGAAGGCAATAAAACAAAGAGCAAACGAATACAAACATAAGTAATCATTTTTGCCTTCATAAGTATTATTATGTTTGTCTCAAAAGGAGAAATAAGGGTTTGAAATGTTTTGATTTAATATTTAAATCAAAAAGGAAAATATAGAGTTGAGATGCATTATCTTTGTTGAGATAAATTTGAAATGCATTATCTTGTTTGAGATAGATTGGGAATACATTGAGGCACATCATTATAATTGAAGATAGATTTTGATATGCATTATTGTTGAAGATAGAGATGCATCATCATTGTTGAAAATAGATTTGGAGTGCATTATATTAAGGTAGATTTGGAAGTTTTATTTAATAAAGGGATTAATGCACCTAAAATAAAAATGGGGAAAAGTGCATTGGATAGTAAAAGAATAGCAAGGTATTAATGTCTCAAATTCTATATGCAAGTGAGTGCTAGACCTGGGCTACCTTTAAAATGTAATAAGTGTGATATATGTGGAAGGAACCAATGTATTGAATGTAAAAGGTAGCATGTTTATTTAAAGTTTTCAATACAAATATATCATCATCTAGATGTGCAAGAGTTGAATGAATTCTGGGTAGAATATGTCTGAATTGTTTTAGTTGAAGAAAGCACATTGAAAAATTGGTAAAGAATTTGATGACATCATTATGCAATATTTGGGAAAGGTATGAGCATTGGTTGTATGCAATATTTGGGAAATATTTGAGCAGGTTTGTGAGTAGAGTTCAACAGGTTTTGTGAGCAGCTTTGAGCAGAGTTGAGCAGGTTTTATGAACAGCTTTGAGAAGAGTAGTAAGAAGATTTGTGAGTAGATTTGAGCAGAGTTGTGAGCAGGTTTGAGCAGAGTTGTGAGCAGGTTTGATTAGTGGTTGTGAATATGATTGATCAGGCTTTGGAGCAAACCAAAGCAGAGGGGATTGGTGTCTCCTATAGATAGAGGTCCATGAAGAGTAGAGGAATTTGGTGTCTCCTGTGGATAGAGGTCCAAAAACTAGAGCAAAGGGGATTGGTGTCTCCTATGGATAGAGGTCCACGAACCAGAGCAGAGGGGATAAATATCTCATGTGGATAGAGGTCCACAAACCAGAGTTGAGGGGATCAATATCTCCTATGGATAGAGGTCCATGAACATTGTAATAGGGAATTGGTTCACAAGAAATTGTTGAGAAAATTTATAAGAAATATTTCTTCGTGGATGTAGCCCACATTTGGTGAAACATGTTAAATCTGCGTCTCTTGTGTGTGATGATTTGTGCATTGTTTCATTATTGCAATTGATAATATTGGATGATATAGCTTTGGAAATAAGAGTAAAAGTTTTATATTATACTGTTCACCCCCCCTCTCAGTATAAACTTGCATTCTTCAATCCCCACGTTGGAAAGGGATCATTACATAATAATGTTATGATAGGGTCCTACCATAAATTATTCTAAGAATATTTAACTTTCCCAAGTTTTGTTAGAATATATTTGAGATTATTGATTGGTTTCTTCTTATTTATTCTTCTCCCTTAATATTTCTTCCATTTGAAGTTAAAGTACATTTTATTCAATGAAAATTCAAACTTGTTATGTTAGTAGCTTGAAAATATATGGTATTTCTACCTCCTATTTTAATCCATCTTCTCTAGATTTTATGCCTAAAATAACTTGTTTTACTATAATACATTATGATTATAATTTTTTTAGATATATACATCTTCATCCATTCCATTGATTCTACTATCTATTGTAAATTGGTAATCTTGAATTTAATTTTTTCTTTTCTTTTATATATTTTACTAAAATATTTGACATTCCAAATATTTTTTAAACTCTTTTATATTTTTCATATTTTGAATAAACATGTACACATATGATCCTTCAAACCTTTCTTCTTAATATACCATTAAGAAGAAATCATAGTATTGGAGCCACATTGATTGAGCACCTTATTTGATAGAAGTGATTCAATAGTTTTAAATATTTCTTGTCTTGGCTAAGAAACTTTGCCAATAACTTGAGCTTCACCCACTTTAACTTGCTTTTATTTTGAATTCTATTTTGAGTCATTTTTTATCATTTTAATTTGAAATAAATTAGATTAATATCAAAGTAGATGACCTTTAATTTTTCCCTCTTTGTTTTATTTTCTTTCCAACTTAAACTTAAGAGGGTATGCTGATGTATTTGGATTGTTATTCTACGGGATATTTTTTTTGTTTTTTATGTAACTCTTATTTTAGAATTTTTTACTATTAGGATATTATTACATTATTTGTAATAAATAAATGTTGCCTCCATAGTATGCATCCCAAGAACATAAAGGAGTTGGTAGGTGGCTAATATTTATTATAGTTGTTTGTCTCTACTATAAGCTCATAAGTCTATAAATATGTACCTTGTAATACATCTAATATATCATATATACCAAGCTTTTGATCTAACATTGGTATTAGAGTAGGTTGATTTGCCTACCCTATTATGGGAAATCCTTCCCCTTTCTTCTTTCATCCCTTCACTCAAATGCAAACAATTCTAAGTATGCTCTAAACTTGTGATATTATGTTGATTTGGTTTATAAAAATTGATACCTGCTAATGGAGAAAATTCATGAGAAGGTAGAATGAATCCCTTCTAACTTACTTTCACACACGTACTCTCTCCTCTTGTCCATGAAAAATAAGAATGCATATACCCATATTTTGAAGGATATATTAATTAGGTGTTTTATGTAAAATAATTTATTTTGGGTGAGTAGAGCTAAAATGGCACCATTCATGCTCTACAATCTCACTTCCCATCATTAGACAAACCCTCAAAGAATAGGTCCATTGTCCCTTTGAACTTAGAACAAATTTGGTAATGCTCAAGTTGTTGAAGTGGGCAATGCTGTAGAGAGTTATTCCATCGTAGTTTACCTAATTTCTCAGCATGATCATCACCAATAAATCCTTGTCGCATGTGCTAGAGTCAATGGTAGTGATCCAAGGGGCCACATTGTCCAGCTTCATGTGATTTGGGTTGATATTTTTGGGTAAATATCCTAAATGTTGTCTCTCTAGAACTGGAGCCCATTGATACTCCATATCGAGAAGCGCATGACCATTCAATTTTAGGCTATCACCCGTATTCCTTCACCTCTTCTTTTGAATAAGATTTCCAAAGTATTAATTTGAATTTAGAAGAAAAAACCCATCACCCTAATGACTCTGAAGATGAAGTCTATAAAGAATACGATGTCATGTTGATAGCCTCTAATGAATTTGATAAGGAATCGATGCCCATTATTCCATTCACTTAATATGATGAGTTTTACCTTAGAATGTTCCCCATCCATTAGCCCATATTTTGCTTGCTTCTTCCATAAGAAAGAGCTGAATCAATCGGTGAACCACCTCCATTCCATTAATATCACATATACAATGAATACCCGAAGGCTATATACAATGGAGAACCAAGGCTCATATACAAAAAGTGCATTTAAGCACTAAAGTCTATAGGAGGACCCCTATAATCTCAAAATAGCCCTAGACCTAGAGCTACTATGCCTATATTCACTATTCCTAACAAATCCAGATATGGATGAGGAAGGTGGATCTAGTAGTCCAACGTGGTTCTGCATCAATCGATCCTCAAAAACCTGGATATATCCATTTAGAAATTGAAGGTATCGTACATCATATATTTGATGATGATACCTCTCAAGTAGCTCTACCTGGAGCCTCATGATCTTATCCTCACCTCCACCTATAGCCATCCGTACCTCTAGCTCCACCTAAAATTGAGCTATCTCTACATCCTAAGCCACTATCTCTATATCTCACTCTACCACCATCTACTTGAGCCTCATCCACTCCTCCTCACTCCAACCTAGAGGTCTCTCTAGAACCTCCTCCATATCATCATCATCATCACCACCTCCATCACCTCCAATATTTGGAGCCTACTCTACTGCATCCCTCACCCATCTCTCTTGACTGCTATATTGAAGGCATATCCAACATTTGGGAGCCTAATCTACCTCCTCCTCCTTGGCCTATACCTCATCCTCACCCTCCCTACCATCATCCATCACCAAACCCAATACCCATGGTGGTTATGCAGTGAACTATGCATCATACTCCATAGTAGTTCCTACATCATCCATATCGAGAAGATCTATCTCCTCGTCATCCTTATAAGTCACCCACCATGCCTCAACACAAGGTAGACCCATCTCATACCAATGGGGCTTGTACAACACTGCTACCTCAAGAACCCCCTATCACAACCCAAACTACCTCAAAACTCATGAGAACTGGATCAGCTCCACATCACTCATGTGCCTCCCAACCATCCACCTAGCCTACCATTCGTAGCTACTCCCCATCACTAGTCCAAGTAGTGCCTCACCATTGTCTCCAAAATACCCGAGTAGATGTTAGCACTGCCCACATATCCCTATACTCCAAGCTAGTCTGGATAGGATGACTCAACTACACCTCCTCCATAACTCACCATATCATAGCATAAGGTTTCTCCCCATCCCATGCCTTAGTAGGCAAGCCCATAGGTTGAGCCACACTAAAGTGCTCCCAGTACCAATACTGATGTAGCACACTGCATACCAAACCCTTATGCCTATGCCTCCTCACCTCATACAAATATTGGTATAGCTGAGCTAGCATAGTAGGTTCGCATGCATACACTCGAGGCTCATAGATCATATTGTAAACTAGCCTAATCATGTTCCAAGGGAACCAACAACTAGTGCTATTTGAGGCCACTATATTGGCCAACATGAACATGACCAAGGTAGAAAATACCTCCAACTTCTTATCCACATACATCACCAAGTACCTTATCCCTCCATCCTTCACACTTTCATCTCACCATCCATATCCAAATATCCAGATCATATCATGCCCCTTATCATGTCTATTGGGGCAAAACATTGGTTGATTTTTGTCCTATATATATATCACAACCCTCACATTTAATTTGTCAAACTAGGGAGCTCGTAGACTTTTGAAGTTCCATGATGAATATTTCTCACACTACCACTTCTGAGATGAGTCCGCTAAACTATCATTAGGGGGTGTTTATAAAATAACAATTGATTCATCCGCACCAATAAAATTTATGCATAAATAAAATACGTGAAAGAAAACACACCACACTAAAAGCGGTAAGCACAAATTCGTAATTAAAAGGTACACAGCACACTAAAGCAAGTAAATTAATCTAGGAAATAAACACACTACAATACATATTTAAATCTAAGAAAATAACTTATAAGCAGGGGAGGAATATTGGCTTGGAGTGGGCCCGTGCTCCAGCAGATCCTGCCTGATAAATCACGAAGACAATACGCTACGAAAAGAAATCTTGAGATTTTATTGATAGAGTAATGCAATGTTACATGTGATAATGTTCTCTAAAAAATATTGCCTCCTTCATTTTAGATAACTCTGTGTGTTTATATAATACACACAGGACTTCCTATTACAATTCTGTTACAATAGGTGTCCTAGTTACAGTCTAAAATAGGACAGTTTAGTTATTGTAATAGGCGCATGATAAATAAATTTTCATATTTTCATGGTGATAGGATGATATCTAAGCTATTTGGGTGCTGCTTCATTGAGTGGTTATGTTTTCATCCATTCCATCTGGGATAGATCGTTCGTTTAGTAGTTTCCCATAGATAGCCTGCATGATGTGGAACTGTGGTCAATGGGGTCCTTCTGCAGTCATCCGATCAACGTGCATAATCATATGTAAGACACCTTCTTGGCACCTTATTGAGTAAGGCACCTAATTGGATCCTACTTGAGTAAGTCACCTGCTTGGTGCCTACTTGAGTAAGGTGCCTGCTTGGTGCCTACTTGAGTAATGTGCCTACTTAATATGCCTTAGTCTGATGAAGCAGAAGCATGCCAGGTCCATGTAGGACCTCGAATGAGTAAAAGACGACAAAATTAGCGAATAACTACACAAAACACACTCCACAAACAAATTAGATAATGCACATAATTTAATTAAATAAATACACAATGATTCATAAAAATATACAACTCAAATATTTTTGTGCAAAAACCATTGGTACTTATAAAAAAATATGAGCATATCTGATGCTCATCATCCCCCCATGCCTAATAAGTGCCACATCCTTGTGGAACCTAAAACCAACAATCACCTCCTTCCTATAGGACACATATTCCTATTTCCTTTTCTTATTGGTTGCCTTGGCTTTCTCTTCATTCTGAGGCTTCCATTTCTGCTGAGGGGCATTGGTTTACTGTGGGGCATTTTTGGGTTGCGTTGGCCTCCAACTATGTTGGCTTTTAGCTGTGTTGGATTGGCATTCATCCTTTGGCTGTGCTAACTTCCTATTGTGCTAGCTACACCTATGCTGGGTGCCATGACCACAGTCGTTTCTCCTTTTTGGAATACTGCCTTTGCTTCCTACCATAGGTCAGCATGTTGAGGGTGTAATTCTCTAAGTGGAATATCAAAGTCATCCCTCTTTTCAATACCACGCTAGCCTTGTATAGCCAAATTTCCTCAGGGGTGATGCCAATGTTTTCTTCTGCAATCATTGCCATTTCTACATCTGGTCCGAATACCCCCCATATTTCTAATCATTTCCTCATTTTAGAGGGCTGACCCTGTGATGAACCATATATCTCCCAAAATTGGTCATCTATAGCAGGGTCCACATAGATGCTAGGCCCTCTTTTGGTGTTCTTGGTAGCTTTTCTAGATAAATTTACCACCTCAAACTCTTCATGGAGCTTTTTGAAATTTTATTTTCGCTCAGTGAAGGTATGCATGCCTTCTTTCCATTATTCATCCGAGTGGGGGTTCGGTTCGACGAACGTAACTCTGGCCTTTATTTTGGCCTTATTCTATGATGTATGAGGTGCCTTCCCATTTTTCCTCTTTGGTATTGTGGTAGTCTACGTGGGGATATCTTCATTTCCCATGAGAGATGCTTCCCTATTAGAGGATCCAAGAATTTGCCCTTCTGGTCTTAATTCCCTCGTAGCTGTCTCCCCTATTTTGTTGTCATTCGATGACTACTCATTGGGTGATTTAGGTATTGGTCCCTCAATTTTGGGTACATGGCACTCTTGAGAGTTCTTCTTGGTATCGGGTTCAGGATCTTGCCCCTGGCCCTACCCCAAATTCTCCTCATCATCGTCAATATCGATTACAAAGGTTTCATGTTTGAAAAATATAATTCCCCTGCTCCTCTACAATTACTCTGTCAGAGGTGCACAAAACCTCTCTTGCTTCTACTTACTTTTGGGTGTTCGACCTAACTACATGTATGAGACTACCCTCTTTGGTAAGGTTGAAGAGTTAGTGGGCACCTCAATTGCCCAATCTATTTGGGTAGAGACGTGTCATCTCTCGATCACCCTAGCCTGCAATTGCTGATTTTCTATCCTGAGCTGCTGAATTAGTTGATATAGTTGGGCTATGGTGGCATCCTACCTCTAAATTGTTCTCATAGTCATATACCTGAATTCATCAAATAGTACCTACATCATGAATTTCTTGCTCTACCCAGTGCCGTCCTCTTCCATCGGTACCTCGGGTTGCTATTGTAGGCCTGTTGAAGACTGCGGGTCTTGTGGACTATGAGCAACCAAATTTTGCAACATTTAGGCTATGAATATAACCTCTATATCTTCCTATTCTTCCTCACTTGATATAATTAGTCATCATAGGAATCTGTGACTGCGTATGAGCTCCATATGATGGGCTATAGATTTAGGGCTGGAGAACTCCAACCTATCTTATGTATAATTGGGCAAAGGACTCTACCCTTATTTTGCAAAATCTAACAAGGTTTGGGGCTGTACCCCTTCTTCTTTAGCCATTCCCCATAATTTGAACTCATGCCTTGCTTCGATCACTGCCTACTCCTATGCATCAGAATGTTCGGTCCCTACTTCTTTGATCGCTTCTTGTAATTTGGTCTCTTGCCCTACTTCAGTAGCCACTTGCTCTTGTGTATCGAAATATTCGGTCTCGACTACTTATGAGCTTCCCCTATGTTCCTCAGCATGGTGTATTAGGGTTGTAATTAGCCCATGAGGGGCTAGAGAAAATACTACCCCTCTCTAGTACCACGATGCCTTGTCCTGAAGGATACTTTCTAGATAGAACAACACATTAATTTCTCGCTCATGCACCAGGTGGTTTAGGAACTACATCTGGTTCATGTTCAGCTGCAAGTACTTCCCTATGCATGTGAAGTATATCACAACCTATTTTAAGAGCTTCCTTAGGTGCATCGAAAGTCCTTGCTTTGGGAGCCCTCCATGGTTAAGTTAGATGTTCCTATATTTGAGCAATAATTATGCATATTGGATTACTGTGTCATCCTTATATGTGCACTCTCTAGTGAGGGGGAGGTTGGTGATACGAGTGATGTGATCTGGGGTGACTGGAATCTCCAGTACATGCAGTCAAGCAACCTCTCCTCTCACAGTGGAAACAAACTCTTTTGTTGCCTCTATGTCCTAGTTTTTGCTGACCAAGCGATAGTAATCCATCCACTTGATTGCCTCAAAATGGTTATGAACTTCTCCTCTAATCCCCTTAGTGCCACTAGGCTCATGATTTTTGAGCACATGGTTCTTTGATTGTCCTCCCATGGTGAATTCTCTATTAATTTTGACTGGTTTGATGCCTTATTCACAGTAAGACACCTTCTTATATATTTAGGTGCCTAACCCCAAAAAGTGCTTCTGCATTTGGGTTGACAAGGTACACCACCCGAATTGATTTTCGGTATGACATATTAAGCATGAGGGACCAATTCAATTCTTGCACCATAATTATTTTTAGAGAAGCATATCGTATGAAAAATTACGTATATATATAAAAAAATCATGTGCATACCTGATTGGTCATTTTGTGCTTCGTGGAGTATGCCAATTTTGTAATCCATGGTAATGGTTGGTGAGCAAAAATCATGTCTCAAAAAATAATAATTTCTCTTCCATAAATTATCAATCCAGTAAGTCCGTAAACTTACGAGTGTCATGCACAGTATATGCCTACAGTGTTGGGAAATGAATTTGGTTGTACCTTATTTAGTTTGGTGGGGGATGTTTGTGCATTTTCATTTCAGCCAAACTAAATAAACTAAGTGTGGAATAAATAAATAAATTAATTAAATACTGGAAATGAAATGTTGGAAAGAAATGTATAGGAAATTAAATGCGTGGAAAAGAATCACACACCTAAATTAAATAAAGCAATAACTAAAGCAATAAACTAATCTACAGAAAATAAAGAACAAAAATAAATAGGGGAGGACTATAGTAGGGAGTGGGCCCAAGCTCCCACAGATAGTCCGCCCGACTAGCTACGTAGAGCTTGCTCGAATAAGAGGAGTTGCACTCTTAATAAATTAAACAAAGAATGAAATGGAATAATAATTTGTGTAAATTAATTATTGATTTTCTTTCATCTGGCCTGCATCTTTATATAAAGCATAGCCAGATATTGTTACAATAACAAATTAATCTAATTTAATCACATGACGTGAGTAGTTTACAATTGGTTCTACACAGATTTTATTTCCCTATTTTAAAGGATGTTCATTCACCAGAAGGATAAATATATATAAATCCTTAGGTGTACGTAACAAATACATCCTTAAATTAATGCATCTAAATATAACATGATTTAAGAGCTTTACAAAGTCAACCAACCAATCGGTTAATAATAAAAATACTTTATTCTAATTTAATAATAATGCATTATTAAAATAGTTCTCCTTTGTCTTCATGTACAACCTCCTCCTTAGCCCCTTGGTCAACCTGGTCAATGTTGACTTGGTCATATGGCACTCCAACGCGGATGTCTCCAATGTATGGGAGTAAGGCGCCTACCTTAGTAAGGCACCTCCCCATGTATGGGAGTAAGGCGCCAGAGTAAGGTGCCTCCCATGTATGGGAGTAAGGCGCCAGAGTAAGGCGCCTTCCCAATATGCCTTAGAATCATTGAAGAAGAAGCATACCAGGTCCAAGTGGGGTGTAGAATGGAAAACACCATATTAGTAACAAAACCTGCATTTATACATAGTTTCCACTAAAAACACCCGTTAAGCATAATACCATATTTTCTATCAATTATATGCATAAGTTAAATAAAAATATATTTCTAATGCTAATTAAACCAATGATGATGCCCCTTAATAGTGTATATAAAATGAGCATTTCTGGTGCTCATCATCCCCCCATGCCTAAATATTGTCACGTCCTCGTGACAACAACCCCCAAAAAATAGTCCTCAAAATAATTTTTTTTTCAGCATCTCTATTTCTTTCATTAAGCACATTGCACTGTGTTTTTATTTATTAAACATTGCGGCACCAGCGAAAGCACACTACGGCATGAGCGAAAAACAACATCTCTATTTTTCTTCATTAAGCACTGTTGTTTTTTTTCATTGAGCACTACTATATTTTTTTCATGGAGCGCTGTTGTTTTTTCATGGAGCACTGTTGTCTTCTATTGAGCACTGTTATTTTTTTCCCATGGAGCGCTGCTGTGTTTTTCATGGAGCACTACTATTTTTTTTTATTGGGTACATGCTGCCATATAATTGTTAAAACCAAAAAATTACAAATACATATAAATCAAATGTTGAAGTCAACCGCTTGAAATATATATGTTTTTTTTTCTTTTTGGCATTCCACCTTACGGATTTATCACAATGCGGCAATAAAAAAAATGCCAAATATTTTCATGTGAATGCCATAGCTCTTCCCATTCTTTTTTTTTCAATTACTCTAGGGTTATTTTGCACTGTGTTTGTCATCATGTCAAATCTTTTCACGTGAATGCCATAGCTCTTCCCATTATTTTTTTTTTAAATTTCTTCGGGGTGTTATTGCGCTGCCTTTGTCATGATGTAGCAATGCCAATTTATTCACGTGAATGTCATAGCCCTTTTTTTTTTTTTTTCAATCTCTTCGGAGTGGAGCAGGTGTTCTTTTATTCCTACGTGAATCTGCTGTCGGATTAAAACCAAGCATTCTTATTCCACTTCAAAATATAGGCCTAAGTCATGCAATGGGGAAAATTATCTGAACTGCTGTTCTTCCCCCCATGCCTAAAGATTGTCACGTCCTTGTGACAACAACCTCCCTGGAAGTTTTTTTTTTCAATTGTTACGAGGTACTAGATTTTTTATATCCAAGGTATATCATGTGGCTGGGAGATTTCGACAGAAAGAATTTATAAAGGGCATCTACTGAGTTTAGCATAGAAATTATTTTTAAAATACATATAATTAATACAAAACTCAGTACATACTTGGGTGAATTTCACATATTTTGATCTATAGCATGCTGGTGGTGTAAAAACATTTCCATGTTACCCGTAACCAAAGTGTTCCAGAAAAAATGAGATTTTTGGTGACGCTGATGCTCTTGGAGAATTTTTTACTTTTAATTTTTATTTATTTTTCTGGATGCCTTCATCTTCCACACCGTTGTTCTTTCTTTGTGCATTGCTACTCTAGTAGTGAGGCCAGTAAAATGAATATGTTAGAAGCATCCTCACAATCAATGAAGACATCACTTTCCCTGAGCATGATAATCTAGAAAATGATGCAGTTCTTTAAATTTCCACCCTAGCTTTCAAAATGTAGATGTAAAATTTTGTGCCCATCCATATTGCTGACAAAGAATAGTAAAAGCATGGCATTATTTCTATGGTGTTCTCCTCCAGCAAACGAAGTCCAGTTATTTTGTGTGAGTCATGCACCGCCTTTCCTAGAAAATAGGGGAATTATTTTTATGAAAGCAAGTGTCGTATGAAAATAGACAGGGGAAATTTGTTGCACATACGACTGCACTGTATGCATTCTTTTGTAGGTGTGGAATTAAACAAGTCCAACATCACAACGATGCTTTTTTTTTTCTTTCTTGCTGGAGATTCAGGTTCACCCATCCTCTCCCCCACTTTAAATTGGTGACACCCTCGTCACCAGGAATAGGTTCACCCAAATCCTCCCCCACTTAAATTGGTGATGCCCTCATCGCCAGTAACAGGTCCCTTTGTGCAACAGGTCTACAACCCTTTGAACATCAGGTCCCATACTGATTAAGAGGAACCCCAATATAGGGAGAAGAAGTTTGAGCAATGCTGGGATAAAGTGGATTTATAGTTCTCTTCTCCAGGGAGTGCTGTAAATATTTTTTTAGTACTCTTCTCTTTCCCAGCCATTCGATTTTTTTTTGTCTTCTCACAGAAGTTACATGTTTCTAGCAATGAGTATTCAATGCGCCTTCTTACTGTTGAGAAGTCAACAATCACTGATTTATCTATTTTTGCAGAGTTGATCAGGCTCTCCAAAACTTTTATCGTGCCACATCAACATCTACTTCATCCAGGCATAGAGGTAGGTACCTCATCCCTTTGCAGGAAATTAACACCCATGTCCATGCCCATATGGGGACTATCTCCTTCGGATGGAAGCAGTCGAATTTCTATCTCTAAAAAAAAAGTGCAGGTTCATGGATGCTGAGCCGATTTAGGCCTTGTCTCCAAGATGCCTATTTTTTGTACAATCAGGCCACTTCTCCTACAAAAATAAAAATAACTACAACACATGAAAGTAGGGAAACATTTTATGCTAAACAGGATAGATGATGTGCGACTTTTTTATTTTTCCCTTTTATTTTTATTTTTATTATAAAAATAATCGAGGCACCCTTGACGCATGACATCAAGGTGCTTGTCCTCTTATTATTATTATTATTATTATTATTATTTTGAATTATTCAATGCACTCTTGACGTATGACATCAAGGTGCCATTGTTTTTTGTCTTCCAACTGTGATCAAGTGCCTCCACTGATGGACATTGAGTGGTGCATCCCTCCACTAATGGACATTGGGCGACGCATACCTACAATGATGGAGCAAGGTGCCTACTTGAGTAAGGCACCTACTTTAGTAAGGCACCTACCTTAGTAAGGCACCTACCTGAGTAAGACACCTACTTCAGTAAGGTGCCTGCTTCAGTAAGGTGCCTACTTCAATAAGGCGCTTCCTTGAGTAAGGTGCCTACTTTAGTAAGGTGCTTGCTTCAGTAAGACACCTACCTGAGTAAGGTGCCTACTTCAATAAGGTGCCTGCTTTAGTAAGGCACCTACCTGAGTAAGGCGTCTACTTCAGTAAGGTGCCTACCTAAGTAAGGTGCCTACTTCAGTAAGGCACCTGCTTTAGTAAGGCACCTACCTGAGTAAGGTGCCTCCTTTAGTAAGGTGTCTGCTTCAGTAAGGTGCCTACCTGAGTAAGGCATCTACCTCAGTAAGGTGCCTAGTGATTATTACATCACCTTGGCTATTGCAATTATGGTTCACTCGAGGTACCATGATGAAAATGCAGTGGATCCTATTGGCTTAGGTTGGGATGCATCTCCTCCGACAGTTGGCCTTGGGACATGCAAATATCCTTCCCAATAATTTCAAAATATTTTCGGGTGCTTTTAGATTTCCATCATGTGAGGTGATGATGTTGGTTTTGACCGCTCCATGTACCGCCAAGTTGCACATGTGCTTTTGATTCAATAAATGTGCCTACTTGAGTAAGGTGCCAGAGTAAGGTGCCTGCTTGGTGCCTACTTGAGTAAGGCACCAGAGTAAGGCACTAGAGTAAGGCACCAGAGTAAGGCGCTAGAGTAAGGCACCAGAGTAAGGTGCCAAAGTAAGGCACCTACTTCATCACACATGTTTTTTAAAGAACTCTTGGGGCACCTCTGGAATAAGGCACCTTATTGGTGCCTACTTGAGTAAGGTGTCAGAGTAAGACACCAGAGTAAGGTACCTCTCTTCTACGGTAAACCATTCTCCCACCATTAAAAATTTAGCAATAGATGACGTGTTCATTTATGTGAGGTTGATCAAGCCTTCTAAAATTCTCCTCATACTATGTCGATATCTACTTCATCCAAGCATGGGAGTGTGTAATTTTCCTTTGTGGGGAATTGGTGCCCATGCCCATGCTTGGATCAAAACTATCTTCTAATATGTGCAGGTTCATGGATGCTAAGCTGGTCTAGGCCTTGTTATCCAAGATGCCTATTGTTTGAACAATTAGGCCATTCTCATGCAAAAATAAAATGAAAAATAAAAAAATGTAGTTAAACATAGTTCGTGCCTGTTAGGCCCTATCTCTCAGGATACCTGTAGCTTGCATGCGGGTTTTGTCCCTACAAAACACACCGTAAGCTAGAAAGTAGGAAAATATGTAGATCTAGTGCAATCCGTGCCTGTTAGGCCCTAGATCTTAGGATACCTACAACTTGCATGCGGGCATCGTACCTGCAACACACAAAAATAAGAAACTAAGACTAAATTTTTGGTGGACGTCTTTGTGTCCATCGTGTTGCTAAGAAATTGGTAATTTTAATTGGATGGGGTTTCCCTCATGCCTGTTCTAGGCTCCACCATTAAATTCTTAGATGTGTGGTATGGGCATAACCGATGGCCATTAACCATGAGAATGGTGTTTCTCCTGTCAATTATTTTAACATGCACAACACCATTTCTGATTAGCTCCACCACCTCGTATCATTTCATCCACCTCTGCATCAACTTCCCTTTCCATTCTTGGAACCTATAATCATACAATAATATTCAGTCTCTTTCCTTAAACTATTTTGTCTTAATATGGCGATCATGCCATTGTTTCCTTTGCCTTTGGAAAATTTCTATTCTCTATAGGATGTCCATTCGGTATTCATCCAGCTAATTTAGCTATCAAATATATTTCTTCTATGCTTCATCTAGGCTCAAGTTCAGTTCCACCACCGTTCTGAGTGTTTTAATCTCAAATTTTATGGAAATGATCACATCCTTTTTGTATACCAATAAGAATGGTGTAAAGTTTATGGTTGATTTCCACATTTTATTGTATGCCCACACTACCTCTGGTAACCTTGCAGCCCAATCCTTCTAATGCTATTGCATGGTTTTCATTAGAATATTATCTATCTCCCTATTGGTTACTTCTATCTATCCATTTTCATGCAGATGGTAGGAGGTAGTATTATTATGTTGGACCCTGTATTGCTTCATCAATTCCCCAATTGCTTTAGAGCTAAATTGGGGTCCTTGGTTTGTTGTAATTTACCTAGGCACCATGAACCTTGTGAAAATATGGGTGAAAAAAACTTTTTCCATCATTCTCTCCTTAGAGTCCATTAGTGCTTGGACCTAGACCCACTTAGTGACGTAGTCTGTGCATATCAAGATGTATCTCTTTCCAATCAAAGGTGGGTTGATTGGTCCCATGAAATCCATACCCCATTTGTTGAAGGGCTCTATGTGCATGTGAGGTTGAAGAGGCATTTTGTTCTTGTGGGTCAGCCTACCCATTCGCTAGCACTCATCACACTTGTTGGTGTATGTGGCTGCATATTTGAATAAAGTAGGCTAAAAATGCCCAGTTTGTAGGACTGTGTATGCAACCCTCCTTGCTACAAAGTGTCCTCTGCATGGCTCACTATGATAGGCTTTAAGTATCTCAACAAAATCATGCTATACTATGCACCTCCTTACGATTTGATCAGGCCTTGTTTTAAACAGAAGGCCATCAACCCACATAAAAGAGGTACTTTTTTTTATTACTACCTGATTCCCTTGTGAAAAAAGAGTAGGGGATGTTCTACTAGTGGCCAGATAGTTGGTGATGTCTATGTACCACAACATTTGTTTGTTGATGGCAAACAAGTGTTCAACTGAGAATTGGTCTTCCACCACTGCGTGATCTACTAGTATTAGTCTAGATAGGAAGTATATGATGACGTTATCTTTCTTGAGATTGTCTACCATTATGATGTCAAACTCATGTAATAGTAAGAGCCATATGATAATCCTGCCACTAATCACTGGCTTACTCATTAAGTACCGAATGGATGCATGGTCCGTATGGATGAATACCTTATATCCAGTGATATAGTGGTAGAATTTATTGATGGCATGCACAACTGTGAGGGATTTATTTTCTATCACTGTGTAGTTAAGGTCGGTCCCTGTTGAGTTCTTATTGACATAGTAGATGACGTAGAATTCCTCACCATATTTCTTCCCGAGAACAACTCCAATTGTGTTATTGGGCGCATCATAGTAAATATGAAACGAGACTACCCAATTTGGGCCCCACAGGACTGGGGTAAAAATCAACTTCTCCTTCAGTTTTTGAAAGGCTTATTCATAGTCTTCTATCCAGATAAATTCCATGTCTTTCGAGAGCAGGGTGTGCAATGGTTTTGCAATTTTACTGAAGTCGGTGATAAATCACCTATAGTACCTAGTAGAGCCGAGAAACCTTCTTACTTCCCTCTGTATTTTTAGGCTGGGTAGGTCCTTGATGACTTCTATTTTATTTTTATCAACTTTAATTTCCTCTACTGAGAGATGGTGCCCAACAGTATGACCTCACACATCATCATAAATCACTTTTTGTTACTGAGGGATAAGTTGTTCTCACATCTCTGGAGCACTCGTTCCAAGTTTGTCATTGCCTATTTGAAGGTTTCATCATAAATAGTGAAGTTGTCCATATACACTTCAACTGCCTCCCCCATCATATCCAAAAATATGCTTAGAATCGCCCTTTGAAAGGTGGTTGGTGCATTGCATAAACACTCTATAGGCAAACATTCCTCATGTATAGGTAAACATTGTCTTGTCTTGGTCCTCTGCTCCGATATAAATTTGGTTGTACCCACTGAATCCATATAGAAAGGAGAAGTATTTCCTTCTAGAAAGTGTATCCAATACCTGATCAATGAAGGGAAGCAAGAATTGATCCTTCTTGGTCACCTTATTTAGTGATTTGTAATCGACATAGATTCACCATTTCCCATTTTTCTTGGGGACCACCATAAGTGGTGATACCCATTCACTGTTAGAGATTGGGTAGATGAACCCTATAGACAAGAGCTTCTACAACTCAGCTTTGAAAATCTCCTTCATGGTAGGGTTCATCCTTATTTGCAGCTATCTACCTAGAGTCACTTGCTCTTCAAGGTAGATTCGATGGATGCATATTTCTGGGCTGATTCCTTTCATATCCAAGTAATCCTAGGTAAATGCTTGTTGATGCCTGGTTAAAAGTTCTTTTAGATCTATCAGCTATGTGGGTATAAACTCACTACTAATTTTCAACGTTCTACTCTGTTCAATTTTGATTTGTAGGGTATGATGATCCTGAGCATCGACCAAGGGTGATTCAAGAATTATAGGGAAGGACTCTCCCTAGAGGAATCTCGTAATGACACCATCTTCATAGGATTTCTCCTCCAACCCTTTCAATGCCATTACTAGTTGGAGCATGGATAATGACTCATTTTATTGATTATCCCACATGGGTTTACCCAACACATCCATGGACTGCGCAGGGGGAGAGATCATCAATATTTTGATATTCTAACCATTTGAGATGATCAACAGTACATTGCAGTAGCTGATCTATGTGTCGACTATTGCTAGCCACGACCTCCCCAAGATGAGTGGGTAACCTCCTAGTCCCAATTTTGATTGTAGAACTAGGAAGTCCACTGGATAATCCCATGTGTTGAATGTTATAATGATGTCCTCGAGTATTTATTTCAATGCTATTGTTGACCTATCGGCCGGATGCAGCACCGTCTTGGTGGGATTTATATTGGAGAGTTTTAGCTTCTACATGGTCTCCTACAACATCATAGTGATGGCTACACCAGGATCAAATAACGTGTTAGTCAATAAATGCCCTCCTATTTTTACAATCAAAATTGGATGACCTAGATCTACGTACTTGGGATGGCACACTTTCCCCATCATTAAGTTGGCCAACTTTTTGACGATGTTGATGGTCTAGGCTGATTTTCATCCGAATTTCTTTAGAAAAAGTTCCTTTATATCGAAACATATCGAATATCTTGGAAGAGGAATAATAATTGTTAGATTCCTCAATCTAGAAAGGAAATCGAACTCCGGTTGTGTCGACTTCCTTTGCACCTGCAACCGTTTAGAGAATGGGGCCTCTATTTTCTCAAAAAAAATTTCTTCCTCCATCTATTTTATAAGAGGGGGGTCATATACATTTTACTCATCTTATAATAGGGGAGTTTCTTCTACTCCTAGTTACCTACCTGATCTAAGTTGAATGGGATTACAACTAATATTGTACATCGAATACATATCTCCCTCTACTTGGTATGCTGGCTGGTTTTCTTATTATTTGGGTTCACCGTCGGTTGTGCTAGTAACTATGCAGGTCTCACCATAGGAAGGGCTGACAGGCCTTGTTGTGGTGGAGCCTATACCATGTTTTTTGGAGTGGAGTTCCATGGATTGTGGTTCTTCCAGTATTGCCTAGAGTGCTGATATAGCATCCATGGTTGCTGATTGGGAAACACAACTCCTAGAGGTATGTTCGTCCAAGGTGGTGGTCTCTATGATCCCATATTAGGTGGTTGTGGCTGCCCCTATGGTATATACAGTCCTCCTCCATAGGGTGGCATCCTCGTTGGCATATTCCCCATAGGGGGTTGCTGCTAGTTTCTTTGATTGCCCACAAAATAGGCTTCACTTATGTCAGCATCTTTCTTGATATTGGGAAGCTATGGGTACAATTGGATTTTGTAATTCTATTGGAAAACCATGTATAATCTGACTTTTTTCTCTGGGTATGCATTCCTAGCATGCTTCCATATGTATTTCAAGTAGAAATAGGCCAACACTACTCCATTCTCTTGTTTTTTATTCTCCAGCAAGAGTGTATCCAACTGTAGTACTAGAGATGAGAGTATTTCACTTTTAGATCTTCCAGCATGTTGCCTATCTCTATTTTTGTGATTGATGCAGTTGCCTTCATGGTTTTGAAAGTGGGTTTGCCTCTCCTTCATGAGTAATTTTGGCACAATTATCAGATACCTTCCATTGGGTGTTGGTATATGTTCCCTCTAAAAATCATGTTGAGCACCTCTAGTGACTCATTGTTGAAGCCCCTCAAAAATATGCTTTTGAGGGACTTATAACCTAGCTTTGCATGAGGGGATCACTAAAAGTTGAAATTTAACCTCTTTCGGTAATCCTCTAGAGATTCATCCTCCTTTTGTGTCATACTTAGGACCTATTCTCTGGAGTCTCATGCTCTGCCAAAGTCTTGGTATTGTTATAGGAAGATTTTCCTTATTTCTTCCCATGTGGTAATTTGCTTGTTCCCCAACCTGATAAAATAGCGTAGAGCTAAGTCATCCAGTGTTGATGGAAAGAGTTTTAGCTTTTGAGCATGTGATTTATAGTTGACAAACCTACACAACACATCAAATTTAAATAAAAATAGGTTAGGATCTTTGGTTGGGTATACCCTGAAAGTAGAGAGATGGATAGGGGATATGTTTTCAATTTTGGTTTCCCCTGCTTCCTCCTCTATCGAGAAGCTAAAACTATATGAAGTATCTTCAACTATTTTTTAAGGAAATGTGGTCTCTAATGCAGATTCTATGGCATTTTGGTCATTTTGGACTTTTTGTACTAGAGCCTCTAAGTCAGCCGGTGTTATGGTTTGATCCTCTATGACTTTCCATAGCTGTTATTCTTCGGAGGGGGTTCTCTTAAACATAAGATTTAGAATTATCCACTCCTTTCCTAGTTTATGGGATGAGGAAGAGCTCTGCACAAAGAGAGGGTGTTCACTCTAGTGGACTATTGGTGGGGATTCAGGAGAATCTAATTCAAAATCAAAATTTTTGGTTGACTCAAATTTCTCTGATGAGCTCTATTTTATGAAACGACCGTCGGGTCCTCTTTTTATCAATGGACTTATACAAATTTAGATAGAAGGTTTTAATACATACTGTAATCAATCTAATAGTGGTGATTCCCCGACAACAATATCAAAATGTTGGGGCAAAACACTGGTTGATTTTTGTCCTATATATATGTCACAACCCTCACATTTAATTTGTCAAACCAGGGAGCTCATAGATTTTTTAAGTACCATGGTTAATATTGCTCACACTACCACCTAAGATGAGTCTACTAAACCATCATTGGGGGTGTTTATAAAATAATAATTGATTCGTTCACACCAATAAAACTTATGCATAAATAAAATACATGAAAGAAAACACACCACACTGAAAGCGATAAACGCACTTGCATAATTAAAAGGCACACCACACTAAAGCAAGTAAATTAATATAGGAAATAAACACACTACAATACATATTTAAATCTAAGAAAATAACTAAGAAGCAGGGGAGGAATACTAGCTTGGAGTGGGCCCGAGCTCTAGCAGATCCTGCCCGACAAATCACAAAGACAATACGCTACAGAAAGAACTGTTGAGATTTTATAGATAGAGCAATGCAATGTTATATGTGATAATGTTCTCTGAAAAATATTGCCTCCTTCATTTTAGAGTCCATGTGTTTATATAACACACAAAGGAATTCCTGTTACAATTCTGTTACAACAAGCATCCTGGTTACAGTCTAAATTGGGATAGTTTAGTTACTATAACAGGTGCACGATAAATAGCTTTACATATTTTCCTGGTGATAGGATGATCTATACACTATTCAGGTTTTGCTTCATTGAGTGGTTATGTTTTCATCCACTCTGACTGGGATAGCTCGTTCGTTCAATGGTTTCCCATAGATAGCTTGCATAATGTGGAACTATGGTCAATAGGGTCCTTCTGCAATTATTCGGTCAATGTGCATAATCATTGTATAAGGTACCTACTAGGTGCCTACTTGAGTAAGGCACTTGCTTGTCACCTACTTGAGTAAGGTTTCTTCTTGGCACCTACTTGAGTAAGGCACCTGCTTGGTGCCTACTTGAGTAAGGTGCTTTCTTGAGTAAGGCATCTACTTGAGTAAGGCACCTACTTAATATGACTTAGTCTGATGAAGCAGAAGTGTGTCAGGTCCATGTAGAACCTCGACTGAGCAAAATATGATAAAATCAGTGAATAACTACACAAAACACACTCCACACACAAATTAGATAATGCACTTAATTTCATTAAATAAATACATAATGATTCATACAAATATACAACTCATAATATATTGTAGTGCAAAAACCATTGGTACTCATACAAAAATATGAGCATAACTGATGCTCATTAGTGTCCAACCTTGACATGCAATCCCTCCATTGGTACTTTGAGGATGCGATATACATCCTCAAGTGTCACTGTCACCTCTCTAGTAGGGAGCTAAAAGGCCCCCCTATTTGGATTCCATCTCTCTACCAAGGCACAGAGATACCTCACCAGCCCTCACCACATCAATCTAGGCTGCCCTAGCATGCCCCAACTTCTCTAGTCACTTCCACTTCTCATCCCATAGCACCTTTCTCACCCCTGGGTTGAGAGGTGAGAAGTGATGCTAAGCCTCCAAAATCATCAACTATAGCACAACACATACATAAGGGAAACACATTAATGTCACATTAATTTGCAAACTTAATTCAATTTTTTTTTTGGCACAAGTCCAAACAAAGAGTGCTAATGAAACTTACCTCAACAATATGTGCCTCCAATCCTGCTATCCCATTCACATCCTCCATCGCTATAGCTTCTTCCCCACCACACTCCTTCACTCCATCTCACTTTTCCACTCGCTCACTCCTTTAGACGTAACTTCTAGAATTCACGAATGCAAGAATAAATCTAATTTTATGTTTGAAAACTATTTATAGCTATTTTTTATGCACTGGAATGTCCATGGGAATTCCCAGGTGCATTAAAATGCTGACTAAAGTATGTAGAGTGTCAAAATCTTGTCGACATCTAAGGATGTTGAAGCCGCTAGCCGTCGTCTGGTGTCAAAATTGGTAGGAAGACCAAAATAATCCAAAAAGGTAGCATACCTCCACAAAATAATTCCAAATTGCATTCATACATTCATTTCATCATCATACCATGTTTTGTGAAACCAAAAATTGATTTGGATGCTTAATTTTTGCTTACAACCAAAAGTCAAAAAATTGCTTTATAACTTTCAAAACGTACCAAAATGGTCTGAATTTTCACAAAAAGACCTTATTCATCATTCCAATTATCCACTCCAACATTTCATTCATATTTGTGATAACATGGATTGATTAGGGTGATTAAATTTTGTTTACGACCAAACGTTGCAAAATTGTCCAAAATTGCTCTAAAAATACTCCAAACCAATGCAAAAATTTACAAACTCATGCCATTAGTTCATAAATGCATTTTTCATCATCACATCTCCATTTGAACATCATAAAATCCAGCAGCAATTGTATTTGCATCAAATATTTTCCAAGTTCACATACAATTTCAAGTGAACCTTGTATCTAGTGGTCTATTTTATCTCCTTGGTGATTGTAGTGATTGGTTGTCCATGCAATTCGGTAAGATGGATAAATCACCATAAGGATGCTTGACCATTTTCATCATCCAATATCTCTTTTTTCGAGAATAAAATCATTTTTGATCCCTCATTTTTGAGTGCAACTATGCTCAGATTAATTTGCTCAAAAGCTATCATTGATGGCCTTGTTCGTGGGGCTTGAAACATGGACAATTCATATTACAACATTCTCTTTCACATTTAGAAATTGTGCATAGTCACTAGGAGGGACTTCCTAGAAATCACCTGATCCTAGGTTGATTAGTTTACAATATTTTGTATTTTCATCACTTTGCATTTCAATGATGCCAAAATACACTTTTCTTCAAAAGCATGGAATCACCCCAACCTTGGGGTAAACAAATTTGATTTTGATTTCCTACTGTGGGATACATATTACATGATCGTGGCATTTACACTTGGAAAAAACCCCCTTTCTCCGTTGGGGTAAAAATGATATCACCTTATATCATTCATATCATCTGTATTTACATCATACATTTGCAATTACACCATACAGCTGCACTCATTTTCCATAATTTTGTCAATTGGCTTATGAGATTCATTCTTCACTCATTTTACAATTGAGGGGGTAAGCTACACATACACACTCTTTTATCTTCAAAATCATCTTTGCACTCCAATGAAAGAAAGCTGCTTCATCATGCCAAACCAGGTGTCTCGTATTTTTGCATCACATTGTGTTTCACATAACACGATACAAAGGGGCATCTCTAGACACCAAAATATAGCCACTTCTCATCTATTCGTGCCCTCCAATCACAACCATTCATTATTTATATATATGTATTTGTTTAAAAATATTAATATTTTATATTTTATATTTACATATTTAATAAATATATATGTATTTATATAAATTAATCCTAGCCATCTATCATGTTTTAATATCAACCATCCATCCAACTCAATCCATGTCACTTACCCAAAATTAATCTCCACCCTTCCTCATGTTTTAATATCGACCACCCATTTTGTGTCGTCGAAACCCTAACATGTTTAAGGACAAATTATAAAAGATGAGTCATTTAATAATCCACAAAATGACCATATTCATCATTCCAATAATCCACTCCATCATTTAATTCATATTTTTGATAACATGGATTTATTTGGGTGGCTAAATGAGTATTTATACTTCTAAATCCTCAAAACCTACTAGTTGGTGTCTAAGGCTATCAATTTTTAGAGCTGAAAATCTTGAGTGTTTTATGCTATGCAATCTCTTCACACAAACTCCCCATAGATATTTGAGTAATTTTGATAATATATGGTCAATTAAGGATTTAGAAAAGGGATAATCTAGTAAAAGAATATACCATCCTATTTAAACTGTAAGAAGGTTTTAGACTTGAACATATGATTTATAAATGATAATAGGGTAACCTTTGTTTGTGATAACTCAATAAACCTTATAAATGTTATTGATTTAAAACAATCCATTAATGTAACTCCCCTTACAAGTACTTTAACTTGTTTTCTTATCTCTTTTTCTTACATCATCCCTGATTATTTCCAACTTATCAAACCCCATTGTACATTGATACCTTTATAATTAATTTGAATAAGATTTGTAATTGTATTGAGTACATGAATATAGGAGATATTGGGCCCAAAAAATCAATTAAAATATAGTATCAAATTAAAAATGGTAATAATAGATAATCCCAATATTATCATGTACTCAACACATGATATGATCAAGTTGTGTAATAGAAAAATGATTATTTATCGCATTAAGTCTTCAAAATTTACTAATAATATATAAGGATATCAACTTCTTAATTGATAGATTCAATATTTTTTTATTATACATTCTCTTTACCCAAAATCCATGTGAAGACTCTTTGATTTATTTGAAAAGTATTAATATTCTTTAAAATATTTAAATAATGGTGTCTCAATTTGTTACAACATGCTGGAGAAAAAATGAATTTAAATAAGCCTTCTAAGTCAATTGATTATATTATAAAAGTTAATTTCCTAATTGATTTAGATCCCTTATAAGGATATTTAGTATGCATATAAGAGGTCTTGTACCTAATGGTCAATCAAATGATATGATCACTACACATGGTTATCAAGGATATATCACTCTTATGACATTCCCATCTCACCACACTCATCATCTATAATTAATAGATGTTTCTTTAGCTTAAATCCTCAAAATATATAAACTATCAATCTCTTTCTATAACATCTCTAAATGTAATTCACTCGAATAAAGTATTAAAAAATAATTTCCCTATTTGTTTAGTTTATTTTGTCATAAATTAATTCCATAATTATCAAGCTAGTACTAGTATGTCCATATCAACTCTATGTTCTTTATGAACCTATTGTAGGACTTTTATTGAATCCTAAGATATTATATTTAGCCATGATTGAGTTTTAAATTTGATGTCCATGGTAATAATTATTCACTAATATAGTTTAAGGTTTTAAAAATTAGATGTGTTTTAAAAATTATATGCCTTTATGTTTAAATTCAATCAAAATATAACAATTGTAGTTATTTCATAAATGCTAATTACTACTCATATAAAAATAACATGATTGAATTATCTATAAAATTTTTGTTCAAGTGATAATTAACAAATGATTCCTTCATAACAACAATCATTATTATGGTCTTAAATATTTAATATATTCTTCTTACAAATTACAAGGAATGATTACATAGTAGTAGGAATCAAAATGTATTATAGTCAGTACACACACACACACACACACACATATATATATATTACATAGTAGTAGGAATCAAAATGTATTAGTCACACACACACACACACACACACACACACACATATATATATATATGTGTGTGTGTGTGTGTGTGTGTGTGTGTGTGACTATAATACATTTTGATTCCTACTACTATGTAATATATATATATATATATATATATATATATATATATATATATATATATATATATATATATATATATAAGATCAATAAAATATAATGAAATAAGCTCTAGATATACATTTACAATAATGAAACATGAAGTATTCAAAGTTATTACTCTATTTGGTATATACAAAAACATAACATATATATTGAATTAAATCATTACATAAATTATAATTCTAGATTTAGTATTTTCAACTAGCATTACTTTTGATTATTTTTATGTCAAATAAGAAAAGCATAGACATAATAAAATCATCCGTTTTCTTGCTAATCATAATGGAGAGACAAGACATCATCTAGGAACTTTACCACCACACCAAAAAATCCTATCATAGTGTCCTTATCTCAAATTTAGTCACTAAATGTCTAGCCCTTTATTAAGGAGAAAATACATAGTGCCAAACTAGCTAGAGAGTCAATTGAGTGCTTATGCGAGCCTTTATGCATTAATGCAAGATCTATTACATATTAAACCATGAAACTATGAGAAACTGATCATAATTAGATTCTAGATTTTAGTATGAGAATTAGTCCACACTAAGATGACACAATTATTATGTATATCATAAATATCCACATCTATGTTTGCACTTATTATCTACCATGGATGGGACTATCACCCTTTAGTGCAAACTAGTTATTCACCTTCTTCATGGTGCACCTAGTAAGAATATGATGGCCTATCTCCATCTCCTAGAATGACATTTCTAATTCATAAAATTATGCATCATACATACATAATGAAAAATGTGCATCATCTATGAAATTCACAAAGGAGAAAATACATAGTGCCAAACCAACTAGAGTGTCAATTGAGTGCTTACACGAGCCTTTATGCATTAATGCAAGATCTATTACAACTTAAACCATGAAACTATGAGTAATTGATCATAACTAGATCTGATAATTAGTCCACAATAATATGACATAATTATTATGTATATCATCAATACCCACATCCATATTTGCACTCCTTATCTACCATAGATGGGACTGACACCCTTGAGTACAAATTGGTTCTTCACCTTTTTCATGATGCACCTAGTCAAAATAGAATGGTCTCTCTCCATATCCTAGAATGGAATTTCTAATTCATACAATTATGCATCATACATACATAATAACAATCATGCATCATCTATGACATTCATCAATGCTTCCCATATTTTTGATGTCTTAAGGATACTCAACCATAATCAAAATAAAGTGACAATTTAGTCATATGCAACAAACATAGTTAATCCATAAAAGGTAAGTTTTGTAAAAATAAAATTAATCATAAAATTTATAATAATAATATAAGTGATAGGCCAACCATAAAATAATATTGATTAAACTAAATACTTGTTTGAAATTAGTAGCAATCAAGCCAGTAATGACTCATCCATAGGCAAGTGACAACTTAGTCAAAAATTACAGTAGCTATGACTCAATCACAAGCAAATGATAGGTCGGTAAAAATTCATAATAATCTAGTTCAACCATCAATTATAGTAGTTTAAACAATTTAAACCATACAAATTTAGTAGTTAGGCCACACAACAAATATATAGGTGTGAAATACATACCTCTTGATAGGTTCTATTTTCCTATAAGGAGGAAGCATAAAGTGTGTTTCTGATTCACCAAGTTGACAAAGTGCCTCATGTGATAATATATGAACAAATGACTCATATGCCAATGGTAAGCTCATGAATCATTAATTTCAGAATATATCCTCTTACCAAGTATTTAATAAAACTAGTCAATGCATTTAACACTTCTCAAACCAGTTCGAATTGTAGCAACTAAGACTCACTATAGTTATCCTTTAAAAACTTAACGAATTTTCACAAGTCATTTCTATACAACAAAAATATTTCATCTTGTTTCATCTTGAAGCATCATCCCTATTCTTCTTCTTCTTCTTCTTATAATAATAATAATAATAATAATAATATATAATTCATGCAATAGACCATCAACCTAGAAAAGGAATCCTTGTCGAACTATAACTAAAGGCTGGAAAGAAAAAATACATTAAGAAGAGAGATGTGATCTACAAAAGAGGTGATAAGAAGGTCAAAAACTAAAGTTTAGTTCATTCAAACCAAGAATGAGCTTCATAATATTCATAGTCTAAGAAGAGATATATGTTTACACTTAGTGATTTGTAAAAATATCAATTTTGAACCATGTAACCCATTTTTAATGGGTTATATGAGATTGAAATAAAATTTTCTTATACTACATATTTTTTCATTTGGTTATATGGGATTGAAATGGGTCCCACCAGTATTACATCATCACCACATAGTGGTATTACAACAAAGGTTGGATATTATCCATGTATAGTTTGGATATGAACAATATTTGAACCTTGGTACCCTATTTTAATATCGAGGAATCTATTGGTTGAACTAATGCCACTTGATATACTACATCATTTTGTTGAGTATATGATATATTTCATTAAATTGCACAATAAAATTAACACAATAATATTTTTAAAATTATAGTTTTGTCTGACAAAATTTGAATTCTATGTTTCTACATTGAATGTCCATAGCTTAATGGCTCAATTTATGCCATTTGATAGTTTATTTTTTGTTTTTACTTCATACTAATTTATTAATGATGAAGTTTATATTTTTTTATCTTTATTATTTGTGTCAATGAATGGATATGTAATTTTACATGATTAAGTGAATGACTATTGAATCCCTTAAATACTGATCATATTAGTTTACAAAAATAAATATTCTTGTTAGCCCATATGAAATAAAAAATTATACTAATATAAAAAATATTTAAATAAGTTTATAAGTTGTTTGAAGTTAAATAGGTGAAATTTATTGTAACTTTATAATACAACTATTGACTTCATTGATCTTTGCTGTAACTTTAAATATTTTCAATGTTAAATATAAACATATATAACATTATAGATTTTTATGGTATTATTATCTTTTAAACACTTTTGAAGTCATATGCAGGGTTATGCATAAGGGGTCGGCCCCGAAATCTATTTATAAAATCAAGGTGAATTATCTTGGAATCCCGATGAATTATGTAGAAGTATACATGGCGAATTGCATTTATTTGTCTCCAAAATTTTTCAAACCGTGGTGAATTGCATTAATTTATCTCCAAAAATTTTCAAACCATGGAAAATTTTTCTGTGTTAGGGGCTATGAATATCGGTTTGCAAAATCTAAAAATGTACGGTAAACTTAAAAGCTTTAGGTTGACATGAAAAAATTTTAGCCTTTATGATTTATGATGATCGATTTGAGACATGTATGACGATCGACTATAGGCATGAAAATTAGCTACAGACATGACGACCGATGACATGCATGACGATCGGTTGTAGGTATGACGATCAGTTGTAGGTATGTTGATTGGTTGCAGTAATACCGATTGGTTGCAGGTATGAATATCGGTTGTAGGAATGATGATAAATTGCAGGAATACCAATAATTTATAGGTATGTTGATCGATTGTAGGTATGATAATCAAATATAGGAATTCTAATCGATTGCAAGTATGATGATCATCTACAGGCATGATTATTGGCTATAGATATGACGATAGACTACATACATGATGACTTGTGGCATGCATGGCAATAGGTTGTAGGCATGATGATTGGTTACAGGTATGAAAATTGGGTGCAGCTATGATGATCAGTTGCAGGAATACTGATCAGTTGCATGCATGATGATAGGCTGTAGGCATAACGATCAGCTATAGGTATGATGATCAGTTGCAAGAATGTCGATTAGTTACAGGCATGATGATCAATTGTAGACATGACAATCGATTGTAGGTATGACAATCGACTGTAGGTATGACAATCGATTGTAGGCTTATATCGATAGACATGGCTCTACAATCGATCAGCTTATGTTGATAGACATAGCTCTACAATCGATCGACTTATGTCGATAATCTTGTACTGATAAAAACTCCTTTGCAACCGATCGACTTATGTCGACAAACACTCCTCTGCAACCTTGTCAAGTTTTTCATTGTTTCAGAGCTATTTTTGAGTTAGAGTATTTTAGATGTATATTTATCAATACCCACTACAGTATATATATGAGTAGTATATGAGGCGATTTGGGTGGGAAAAATAAAATCATTTATAATTTGAAGGTGAATTAGGTGGGAAAATCAAAATCATTTATAATTTGAGGTCGAGGAATTAAAATAAAAATAGGTTAATTATTATCAACGACGAATGAATTTACCCCAAAAAAACTTCCACCCCATAAATTTTGGGCGAATGGGCCCTAGTGAAAGGATCCAAAATTAGCCAATTTAAAATCTTGAAAATCCTAAATAGAGAAAATTTATGTTATTTCGCGCTTATGCATAACCCTGGTCATAAGTATCAAAATGATGCGACCACTTTCATTTTTTTATATAAATTTAACAATTAATATTTAAAAATCTAATTGTAACTATTTGCTTTTATATATTTGAAATATTTTATTTTATCATAAGTGTAGATACTCCTTTTTTAGAACCTTGAAGTTTGGGAGTGGATAATCCCAAAATTATAAATTAGAGATCACACAAGAGTCAACTAGAGATGACACTAGAGACTCAAACTTATGTCAAGATAGATAACATTTAATGCTTAAGATATTTTATTTTGTTAAAAAGGCTTTTGTAGTACTTATAGGCATGTAAAGAATCTACATCATCATCCCTTCCAAGCAAACAGGGCTTTCATCCAAAATTTTACATAAGAGCAATAGTTGTCTTAAATACATTTTGCTAATACAAGGACAAAGGAAACTATGACTTTCTTCTAAGTCACTACATACAAGAATTAGAGTTGTCGACATCGATATAGATAATATGGTAGAGATCTTCTCTAATTTTCTATGTCCACCATCATGGAGGATATTATAAGAAGTCAAATCCTCATTGTTTAAATCCTAATTCACCATAGCATATGCAATATTATTTTATGCTTGAGGAGCATGAAACAATCTACTATTCTAAATCTAGACTAAAGCACATGTATATTGTCAATCACCCTTTGTAACTTCCAATATTGAGAGGAGGTCTTGTTGGGCACCTTTAGTTGATTAATGGTTACTTGTGAGTCTGATTCTACTTATACTATAGATCAAATAACCTTAGCAGCTTCATGAATACCATAGGTAATAGCATATGCTCTTGCAAGATTATTAGTCTATATGCAAACATTCTCTACAAAAAGAAAAACATGAGTACCATCTAAGAGTTTTTATATGCCTCCTACACTTGCCCTTATTGGGTTACCTCTTGATGCATCAATAATTTTGATCTTCTCCATACCTATAGATAATTTTTTCCATGGTACATCCCTCTTAATAGTAGTTCAAGGACCCTATGGGTGCCAACATCTCCATTCAACCACAGGGAGTTGAAGCCGAGAGAGTATATTGTACCACTATTGAGATACCATGGAGGGGTATTTAAAGTATGTAAGGTATTTTTTGTAGTGTATTCACACCACTTTATTGCACTTTAATACAAAATCTCAACCACAACCAATTGAAACTTTAAAAACTAGCAGCCAAGAAGATAGCTTTTCCTTGAAACACTCAAGAATAAGTTTTGACACTGAAATATTGTGCAAACCCCATTAATAAAATGAAATAAAAATCTCAAAATATATTACAATGAGACAAAAATGTAGGAGTCTTTCCAGATAAAGGCAACTCCAGTTTCAAAGGTTTTGTAATGTTTGATCAAGCATCAACAACAAAAGTCCTAACCAGCCTATTGATAGTCTAGATTTTGAAAGGACCAAGGAGTTGATGCAGGAGCCTATCTTTAGAGGGTTTTTTAAAAAGAAGTTTTAAAGTAATTTTTTTATTACTCAAAATGAAATTATTTGACGTAAAATATAATTTGTCGAAAAATGTAATTATTAAAAATGCAAATTTTTATGAAAAAATAATTTGTTGAAAATAGTAATTTTTTTATTTCTAGGGTTTTAAGCTTTAGGATTTTCTTTTAGGGTTTCTTTTAGGGCTTCAAGTTTTAGGGTTTCTTTGGGGATATATATTCCCTTGGTATTGCATTGTAAAAGGAAAAGTGAATCTAGGAATGAGAAAATAAATTATTTACTGGTTTATTTTCATGTACTATAGTTTTTATGTGAATGGAGGGTTTTATTGATTATTTTCATTTATTGCAATTTTTATGTAAATGGAGGGTTTTACATATTATTTTCATTTACCGCAGTTTTTATGTAATGGGAGGTATTTTGTTTTGACCTCTTGCAACTGGATTTACATCATTTGGTATCAGAGCAAGTTGGATCTTGTTGGGAGGAGAAAAGAGAAGAGAATAAAAAAGAAAATGAGAGGAGAGCAAAGAGGCTCAAAAAAAAAAATTGGCACTCTATGCAGTGCTTGTAGAAGGTTTGTAAAACCTTGGAGACAAAAATTGGCACTCTGTGTAAGTGCTTGGAGGAGGTTTTTTTATGTAAAAGCCTCAGAGAAAGAGATTGACACTTTGTGTAGTGCTTGTAGAAGGTTTGTAAAACCTTAGAGAAAGAAATTGACACTTTGTGTAAGTGCTTGCAAGAGGTTTTTTTTATATAAAACCTCAGAAGGAGGAATTGGCACTTTATGTAGTGCTTAAAAAAGGTTTGTAAAATCTTAAAAAAATAAATTAGCACTCTGTGTAGTGCTTGTAGAAGTTTTTTTTTTTCATTAAAAACCTTAGAGGAAAGAATTGGCACTTTGTGTAGTGCTTGCAGGAGCTTTGTTATTTTAAAATCTCGAAAGAATAAATTGGCACTACGTGTAGTGCTTGTAGGAGGTTTGAGATATAAAAACTTAGAAGAAGATTGGTACTTTGAGGAGTACTTACAGATGTGTGACTATATGGAGAGCGATTATGAGTTTGATCAGAGGAACTCGTAGGAGCATAGTTCTTTTCAACCAAAGGAGAATGATGCATGAGCCTATCTTTAGAGGGTTTTTTTAAAAAGAAGTTTTAAAGTAATTTTTTTATTACTCAAAATGGAATTATTTGACGCAAAATATAATTTGTTGAAAATGGTAATTACTAAAAAGGTAAATTTTTTACAAAAAAATAATTTGTTGTAAATAGTAATTTTTTTATTTCTAGGGTTTTAAGCTATAGGGTTTTCTTTTAGGGTTTCTTTTAGGGCTTCAAGTTTTAGAGTTTTCTTTTAGGGTTTCTTTGGGGATATATATTCCCTTGGTATTGCATTTTAAAAAGGGAAGTGAATCTAAGAATGAGAAAATAAATTATTTACTGGTTTATTTCCATGTACTATAGTTTTTATGTGAATGGAGGGTTTTGTTGATTATTTTCATTTATTGCAGTTTTTATGTAAATGGAGGGTTTTACTTATTATTTTCATTTACCATAGTTTTTATGTAATGGAAGGTATTTTGTTTTGACCTCTTGCAACTGGATTTACATCAGAGTGCATCAAAATTTGGAACTACCACTAATATTTTAGTCAAGTAAAAGTGCAAAGGAATATGAAAAATTTATGTGCACTAAGTTAATGTATTCTTTCCTAGAAGGATGAAGACCATGTACCAAATAATATTTGAACTAAATGACTTAAACATTCAATTAAAAAGAAACATTGTGCTGATAGTCCTAAATTTGACATTCATTTTGACCCAAAGGTACCTCATTTAATATTTAGGATCCCTTGAGAAGGTAGATGGAGTTGTTATATTTACCTATAGATAATTTTAGAGGGAAATATTCTCTATTGTAATCTATAAATAGTAGTAGCATAGACTGTAAGAAGGATTGTTGAGTTTGCAATTGTAATCTCTTGTAGGCTCTCCCTTAATTTCCTTATTGTAGTAAAATCCTGAGCAACTTGTGGGTAAATAAAACGCCTACTCTTGAAACAATCTTTTGTAATTGCACTATTTACATATGTATATATATGGATACCTATCTCAATTTTTGGATCAATATTCTATGATTTCTTGTGGACCCATTTTTATGTGTGTGTGTATGCTTGTAGTCTTTACTTGCATTGGATTTTATTGATATATGTATGTGTAAGGAACCTATGTTAATTTTTGGATCAACCATTTGTGGCTTTTTACAAATCCATCTTATTTATGCATGCTTGCATTGTTAAATTCCATCTATGCTTAACTATGTTGGGGAGTGGAAGAGTTCATCATTGGCACATAGTATTTAGACCTATTGTGTAGAGGGATCTTAGTGGATCTTTTGGCACATCACCACCTTTTTCCTTTTGTTGAGTTGTTTATTTTTATTTTATTACACAATTTTTCCTTTTTGAGTCCATGTGCACCACAAATATCACATCTCAACAAGGAGGTAACCTTATAAAAAACTCTTGGAGGCCCTTGACTAAGCCAAACCCCATGCTCTCAATTGTGGCCCTACTATATCACTCCTCATTATGTATGATTGTTTTTATTGGAACAATCAAAGATGATAATCATTTTATTGAAAAACCAATGGGATCCCAATGGCACATCATTGATCCTATAATGAAAAAAAGAAGTTAGGCTAGACTTTTTGAGGGTCCGATCCTACCTTTACTTGTTGAAGCACCTCTCATTCACCTAATGACTCAAATTCAGAATGAACACTAGAAGAAGCCACTATTAGAGTACACTAAATCAAGGATGTTGTGAAGGCCTTGATCTATCTACTTTTAGAGCACAAGATCTATTCATGTGGTGAATCCACATCAATGAAAGAAGCCCAAAGGTATGTGAGATAACCCATCAATGGAACTTTTTTTTAATATCTCTATTGTATCAAAATTACAGTTATGGTAATTTCCTTAGTCAACATACCCTAAAAATGGGATAGTACAAGCCTTATATGCCCCCCAAGGCCACCTATTTTATGGAGAAAACTCCAAGAGTCGGTCCCCACCATATTGCTAAAATATACTAGCGAAGGCCCAATTACTCTGCTAGATAAATTAAAGGAGTTGGTGTTTATATACTAGGTACACTATGTTATAGAGCAATATATCACTCTAATACTATTAGTAGTTTCACTCAAAGGGGAGATACTTCAAAAATATAAATATTTATCCTCATACTCTATCATAGAGTGGGACCAACTATGTGCTATGGTTATGAATATATTTGAAAGCACTCAACCTGAAAGAAATTACTCAGAGCCCTTCGGTTTCCTTGGGGAAAGTATAAATAGTAAAAATAATGCATTCCCAGATGAGGGAACCCCAAAAAATAAAAATAAAAAAGGAGAAAGGCTAACGAGAATTGGATCCCAAGAAAAATTAATAAATTCCAATATGCATGACACATCCAATGGTTTATTAACTATTTAGAAAGAGTAAGGCAATAGCTTAGACTTAGGTAAAAATATGACAAACTCTAGAAACCATAGGAGCAAGAAAACAAGGGTGGATATAGAGATGGTGCAAAAAATAAAATAATTGAGCCCTGTTTCTGCAATAGAAGGAGAGCACTATTTTCACCATAAAAATTACACAACCAAAAATTAAAGTATAGAATTAAAAGTAATACTTAATTCATACAAGAAGATACATGGTGAAACCAATTGGAATGGGTTGTCAAGACATTTTTCAAATAAACTTAAGAAAAGGGTTCTAACACCAAAATGGTACATTGTGCAAAACATAACCAAAGAAAGTGGGTAGGTTAATAAGGGATAATATGTGTTCTCTTCAAAAAAATTCTCAAGTTCAAAGTCAACCAAGGTTTGAGATCTAAGACCCAATTTTGGGCCAAGTGCTAGAGTAGGCTAAATATTGACCATTCTTTGACTTAGTAAAACGACAGGGGGAATATCTCATTTGATAAAAGAAAGGCATAAAAAGTTGTCATGACAATTGGAAGATCCTAACCAATTAGGAGATGTGCAATGATAAAAATGGGATGGGTGGATACCATTGAGCTAAGATAAAAAAGGGAAAGGATGCATCCAATTACAGATAAGGTAACATAGGCCAATGATGAGGAATAAATGCACTATTTAAAAAATTATATGTATATTTAAATAAAATTTCATGTAAAGTATATATTAAAATATTATTATGTAATGAATCTTCTAGAAAGGTATGGTGGATACATTTTTTATATCTTTCCATTACTATAAATATTTATACCTCTCTAGACCTTTCGATTACTCTATATCTTTCTATTCCTCTAGATCTTTCCATGATGGGTCTGTAAGACCTATAAATATGTCACAAATGTTTATGGCAATACAATTTTCAAATTATGAATCTTGTTTCTAGTTCAAAGGGTCCCATATCAGCTGGTATTAGAGCCAAGTTTCCTTCCAACCTTGGGTTTGGGTTTACCTTTCTAATCTAGTGACCAAAGGATTTGGGATCACTATTTTTATCGTTGGTTAGGGTTTCATATCCTTTTTGTTAGGAATTGAGTCCATAATATCTATCCCTACTTAGAGCTCTTGGGTTTATCCTTATTTTGGGGTTCTAAATATTTTTTGGCTATAAGGCTTGGTTTCCTTTCTAGTCTACGGTTAGGGTTTAAGGTTCTAACATAGATCCCTGCTCTTAGTATGAGTTTGATAGATTCATTTCCTATAGTTATGCTTTTATCAACTAACATCAACTATCCTTTTTGCACCATATTTGTTTGGCACATATTTCACACAAAGCTATAAACTCATCTTGCATGACATGGGCTATGTGCATCCTACAATTTCTTCTGCATCATGAAGGGTTCAACATTTGTTTTTACTACTAGAGTTGGATAATTTCCCTATGCATTTTGTTTTACATACTTTATAGTTGAGGGACTTCACATTTTTCCCTAGCAATAAAAATTTCTATTTTTCTTTTGTTGCTTTTATTTTTATTTCTATTTAAGACACCATGCTATCTCTAGAAGAGATATCTCAACAAGCCAAAGATATCTGAGTTGAAGTCATGAATATTCGAATTGCCATGATAGTAGAAATGGCAATAAAATATATTCTTCTCATTGTAGAAGAATATTAATTTGAAGAAGTTGTAGAAATCTTCAATTGAGATCATGAAGAAATTATTATTGTTGATGAAGATGCTCCAAATAAAGCTGACATGTTAGAAGTTGAAGATCTCATTGAGGAAGGTCTTTTTAATGAAGAAAAATATCTTTCTGATAAAGATAAAGATACTAGTTCTATTACTACTATGGTGATTGTGGTTGTGCTAGTTCCTCCACCTCTTGATCACCATTATGATTTTGAGATTCAACAACCTGCTACTAGTCACATCTGCATTAGCCCTACTTAGATTTCTCAATTTTAATAGACTATGATATTTATTTCTATGGACATCAACATCTCCTTTCTATAAATGTTAATACTACCCTCGATGAAAATTATAGAAACTTGCTCTCCACCTTGCAAATTTTTTTTCTAGATCCTACCAGCCTTGATGTCACCTATCTCAGTAATCCTTGTAGTCTTGTTAGCCCTAGCCACCCTCCTATGGATCCAATTGCATTGCTAATGCTCAAGTTGTCATAAACATAGTTTCTTACCATAATCCCATTATGGTTGCTTCCTTGTTTGACTAGCTAGTACTCCCATAGATCAATGTTCCTACTCATTGTTATCCATGAATGAACTCATGGATTTATTTGTTCACAATACCTTGTGGTCCCTATGTATCTCTTGTGTGTTATCCCAATTTGCATAATCATCAAATTAATTTTTTATCCACCCGTATGGCCTCCATCATCTTTAGTTTTTTTGTTTTGCACTATGATAGTGCAACCATGTTTGTAAAGCTTTCAACATGATTTGACACATGTCCCTCTATATCCATCCCTAGGAATTTTTCTCTCCTTTTAGCCACAATATTTTCCATGGATTTTGACATCAACCCTAGCTAGGCCTCATTGAGTAAACCCTCGATCACCCACAATGTTTCCTATTGGAGGAAGCCCTAGCACTACATTGGTTCCTATATCAATTTTTTTTCCATTTCAAGCCATTTCCACCACAACCAAGATCTGCTTCTCTCTTCCATTGCAACATTTTGGCATATTGTCCTCCACTTTTAAGTCCTTGTGTTGTCAGTTCTTTCATCCTTCCTTTATGGTCTTTATGCATAGTATTTATTCAAGCCATTAATATTTTTTGCATTCTTACCTATTGTTTGATTTGACCAATCCATATTATTTCAACCTTATATTTGTTTCTTTTTTATATTTGATATGTTGGTGAAAAAAGAAAATAAGGTGATAGCAAGCAAATTAATATTTTTATTTAAAAAAATGTTAGGAGCAGGCATATTAATGTAAACAAAATGCACCATCGACAAGTCATGAAACTACATTTAAAAAAATAAATTATCCCACATAATGTGGGATAGGGGTTTCAAACATTTTTATGTACCATTTTGTATGTTCACTAAAGAAGGCCAAGAATGACCCATTGGAATTATCTTTTTGTGGTGACTTACTCTAGTTATTGCAATGAAAAGTTTGGATCATTGTCTTCTAGTTTTTACCTTTTTCCAACTTGTTCTTCTCCTTGATTGTACACATTAGAGTCCAATGCTTCTATGGTGGGAAGGAATGATGAGGAATAAAAGAACTATTTAATTTATAAATGTATATTTAAATAAAATATCATGTAAATTTTATATTAAAATATTTTTATGTAATGGACCTTCTAGAAATGTCTGGTCAGTATATTTTCTAGATCTTCCATTCCTCTAAATCTTTCTTCCTCTCTATATCTTTCCATGATGGGTCTACAAGGCCTATAAATATGTAATAATTTGTTATGGCAATACAATTTTCAAATTGTGAATCTTGTTTCTAGTTAAAAGTGTCCCATATCATACAAGGGTTTTCATTAACCAAGAGAAGGTTGAAATACCATTTCATAAGTGAATGTGATACCAAAAAAATATCGAGTTTCTAAAATAGCCCCCTATGTTCAGAGCCATTTCTCCCCACTATAAAACTGGTTCCATCCCAACATTCATTCAGGAAAACTAGTAGTACTCATGCAATCTATGGAAAAGGAAAAAGATGCAGCTATGTCAGATAAGCCTACAATAAAAAGGGTAAAGCAAACATAGGCTATAAATATAGAGTCACCCAGATATATTTAAGATGAAACTAAGAGGGTTGGGGATCCTAGACTATTGAAAAATTATATGGTGCTAAGAAATGAATCTAATCAAAGGCAATTGGAAGCTAAGGAAGGATCCTTTGTAGAAATATTATGGAATAGATGCCTTTACCAATACCTTCTTTTGTAAGTACATCCCCATTATGAATTGGTAAAGACATGAGTGGAACAACATGAACCTCAATCCAAAATTATTCTAGATCCCTAAGGTATTGCCTTTCAAGTAAGAATATTTGGGGAGGCCATCCAAAAAGTGCTCTAGGTTTCAAAGGATTTCAAGATAAAATCAGAAGCTAGTATATTACATTATCTAAATATAAGAGGCAAATTGAGTTGCCCAAACTAGAATTGTACATATACTAAGAAGCAATGTAAGGATGAAACCACTCATTTTTATTTCAATGATTTCATTGCTCAAATGATTCATAAGGGAATGATCAACTTCATACGAAATCAAGAATTTAGGTATTGTTCATTCTTACTACACCTCATTCTATATAAAAATAGCTAGAATATTAATAACCTAAATCTAATAAGGGAAAATGAACAAGGCAAGGAAACCCCATAATTGAATGGATAAATATTCTATACAAATTATAGACGATAAAAGAAGCACCATAGAAAAATGAATTAAAATAGATGTAACATTTTATGTTTTTCCTTTTTTTCGTTTCTTTCGATTACAATCAAACCCTCATAGGGTTGTACAAGTATGGAGGGAATGGATTCCCTTTATAAATGAAAAACTGGTGCATTGTCTTCTTTCGCTACAACATTCTATGGGTGGGTTTTTTATGACCACAACTTTGTTAAATCTATGTTGGATCTGTGTTGACTGGATCTACGTTGGATCTTCTAAATCTGAACTGGATCTAGATCTGGTCTAGATCTAATGTCTAGATCTAGATTTGGTATTTGAATCTATAATCAAATATAGATTAGATATTCTAGTTCTAAGTACCTGCACACACGTAAACTATAAAATTATCAATAGTAACTATCGAGCCTCCCAAAGTGAGGCCTAAATCTAAAAAAAAATCAAAATGTAAAAGACTTATACTGATATGTAAAGTAAGATATTAGATAAACAGTTAAGCATTTCTCACCTTGTTGTTGCTATGTTGCATTGCTTCATGTTGTATTAAAATATCTATGTGCGGGTTACCTCTAGATGTTGATCATCCAAGGTATACAAACTGCATATTTAGACCATCTAGGTCTAGATGACTATGACTTGATGCCATTTGAGGTTAGATGATTGACACATGTGGCTACTGAAATTAAGATCCAGGCCTATGAAATGCTATGATCAATGTATAGCATAGGATAAGGATGGTGGCATGTGATAACTCAAGCGGTTGATACAAAGTTAGCTCAAATTTTTGTTAGTGTGCGTTTACGTGTTCCATCCTCATGGACCATGAAGGAGGAGAGGGTGCATTTATAGATATCTCGGAGGGAATGGATGAGGTGGTGGTTGAACCAATTAAGTGGTGTTAGCTAATCCTTTTCTTCTACATTGATATTATCGTAAAGGATGTATGCTTGTAGAGGAGGATAAGCTTGTATTGGAAATATCATCGGATGTTCACACCTTGAAGTTATCACCAAGAATATACGTGTAATTTTATAATGTGTGTATATTGGATATGCATGTTAACTAAGTGTGTATGTTGAACTAAAAGTGCATGTGGATTAAATATGTATTTTAAATTAATTATGCATGTTTATCCATATGTGCATGTTTGAATTGTTTATGCATTTAAATTAAATATGTTTATTTAATTTAAATGTGCATGTTGAACTATGAGTGCACATTGGGATTATGTGCATATTGGAAATATCCAATGTGAATATGGAGGTGCAACTACGAGTTATGATATGTGTAGTAAACTAAAGTTTATTTCTGGAAAAGGGTAATCCTTTCTTATGCATAACTAGAATGGGGGATATGAGGTGGAACTGGAGTGAACTGTGAATGATGTGGCCATGGGATGGAAAGGGGGATGTTCCCATAATTTCCATGGGTTAGACATAAGGGTGAGTGGATGGGTAGCTTAAGCATTAATTAACTAATTATGATTGATTAATTAATTAATTAATACCTAGGTGGATGAATGCTTAATTTAATATTAATTAATTTAATTAATATTAAATATTCTAATCAATTGTGATTAATTAGTTAGTATTTAAGATGCTTGATTTTGGTATCTACATATTCCCTTTTATGTATCGTGTTGTGTGAAAACACAATGCAATGCAAAAATAAATGACACCTGTAGTTGATGGATGAATGAATGATGGATGTGACTTTTGTGCCTAAGGGGTTGACGTTTGATTGTCCCATATCAAGAACAATGTAGGATGCCCTAGTGATGAAGGCAACAAATATCTTTGAAGCTTATCATTGACAAATTGATGAGTGCCTTGGTTTTGGTGAATGAACTAGTCATATGGTAAGTGTTCTCATGATGCTATAATCGATTATAAGTGGTTGATCAACATTGCCATATTTATTATAGCATAAGATATGCAAACCCTTATAGAAATTTACCTAGCACATAGCCACTTGGATTTGTTAAGAGAATTTTTGTATTTAGACCCGATATATTAGGGTGTATGATTAGTCATAGACAAGGTTCTTGGACAAATGTTGAGTCTAAAATGGGTGTTTGATTATTGATCTTGTTTGAGATATGATTTTGTTGGTGTTTTCTACCCCCTCAAGCGACGAGTTGGTGGAAGACAAGGTGGATGACAACAACGAGGCAATTGACCTTCGGTTTTCAAGGGGCCGGTTTTTAAAAAAAATTTTTTTTTTTTTTTTTTTTTTTTTTTTTTTTTTTTTTTTTTTTTTTTTTTTTTTTTTTTTTTTTAGTCACCTATCATATTGCATGAATAACCAGTCATTACAACCGCTAGGTGACTAGAGTAAATTACTAGATATAAGGTTCACTCAAGGATCTAGGCTAGCAAATCGATAATAAGACATGAAATCTAATCTTATGAAAGTAGGTAAATTACATGAAAATAAATTTGACTAAAGAGGTTTTGTACCTTTGGAGCTTTTAAAAAGAAAATCTAATATAATGTGCATGAGAGAATCCAAACTATGATTCTCATTTTGCTCGAGTAGAATGGGGCTCTAATCTATGGATCTACTTTTGCTCGAGAAAAAATAGGGATCTAATCTATGGCTCTGCTATTGCCTAAGAAGAATGGGGCTATAAGCTAGTATAATATATGAAGGTAAAACTATGCTATGGTTTTGTTTTTTCCCAAGTAGAAGGGGGCTCTACTTTTATCCCAATAGAATAGGGCGGTAATCTAATCTAAGCTATGAGCATGAAAGGGGACCTAGTATTGAATGAGTGTCCTTATGGTAATATACTCATCCTAATAGATTGCATGGGTAAACAACCATTGCAACTTATAGGTTTCTAGAGTATATTATTGGGTACAAGGTTCACATGAGAGCCTACCCTAGGAAAGCAATAAAAGCTAATCTAGGAAAGCAAGAAATTGTATTAAAGTAAAGCTAAGCTAGAAAGCAAGTAAATTGCATGAAAGGAATTTTGACCAAAGGAATTTGGTACCTTTGGAACCTTTGGGCTAAAATTGGAATTGGAATTGAACCAAAGGGATCTGGTGCCTTTGGATATTTTTAATGTAAATGTGACCAAAGGGGTTTGGTTTCTTTGGGACTTTTGAATTGAAATGTGACCAAAGGAGTTGGATGCCTTTGGATATTTTAAGCTAAAATTTGAATTGGATCAAAGGGGTTTAGTGCCTTTGAGGCTTATGAATGGAAATGTGAGCAAAGGGGTTTGGTTCCTTTGGGGATTTTGAATTAAGATTTGACCAAAGGGGTTTTGTGCCTTTGGAGCCTTTGAGCTAAAATTTGAATTGGATCAAAGGGGTTTAGTTCCTTTGGGGATTTAAAACTAAAATTTGAATTGGACCAAAGGGGTGTAGTGCCTTTGGTGCTTTTGAATGGAAATATGACTAAAAGGGTTTGGTGCCTTTGGTGCATTTGAATTGAAATTTTAAGATGTTGACAAAAGGAGTTTAGTGCCTTTGGGACCTTTGAGCTAGAATGTGACCAAACATGATTTGGTGCCTTTGGAGATTTTTAACTAAAATTTAAATGTGACCAAAGGGGTTTGGAACCTTTTTAATTGGAATTTTATAGCATTTGATGTTGTGTTGAGATGTGAATACAAGGAAAAGAGCACAACCTTTGAAAAAATGATGCAACCTTTGGAACATAGCAGTTGATATTGTGTTGAGATGTGAATGCAAGGTAAAGGGCACAACATTTGACAAAAGAATGTAAAATTTTGAACCTAGCATCTAATGTATTTTGATATGTGAATATGAAGTAAAGGGTGCAAATTTTGACAAAAGTATGCAAAGTTTTGAACCTGGTAGCTCATTTGTTGATTGAATATGTACTAGTATTAACAAAAACCATGCCAAAATATTGATGGCTAGGTAAAGTGCTTGATTTATTGATTGATTGATCATTTTTCTAGATTTGTGGGGAAGGTGTGATACTTGAAACATCCCCAAGTGGTTTGATGATTGTTTGATTACTTGATGTGGAAGGTGTGAGACCTTGAACATCCCTACTATACATTGTGCTTGATTGATTGATTGATTGAGCCTTTTGTTGGATTGGTGGGGAAGGTGTTATTCCTAAAATATCCCCACGATGCATTATGATTGATTAAATGATTGATTGAACCTTTTTATATATAGGTGGTGAAGGTACGATACCTAAAATATCCCCAAGTTGGTTGATTATTTTTTGATTTATGGGGAAGGTGTGATACCTTGAACATCCCCAAGTTAATATCTTGTTTGATTAATCAATTAATGTGATTTTATTGATTGTTGGGGAAGGTATGATACCTTTGAGTATCCTCAAATTGGTTGATTGCTTGATTGATTATTGGGAAAGGTGTGATACCTTGAACATCCTAGATATGGTTGATTTGCTTGTATTATTGAGTGTTGGGGAAGGTGAGATACCTTGAAAACTCCCACGTTGGTTGATGATGGTTTGATTACTTGGATTTGAGTGATTTAATTTATTGATGGGTGGATAAGGTATACCACATTGAATAACCTTGAGTTGTTGATGGTTATTTGATTGATTAATTTATAGGGAAGGTGTGATACCTTTATTATCCCCAAGTTGTTTGATTGCTCGATTGATTATTGGGGGAAGGTGTGATACCTTGAACACCCCTAGGTTGTTGATGGTTGTTTGATTGATTATTGGGGAAGGTGTGATACCTTGAACACCCCAAGATTTTTGATGGTTGTTGGGTCGATTATTGGGGAAGGTATGATACCTTGAACACCCTCAGGTTGTTGATGGTTGTTTGATTTATTGATTGATGGGGAAGGTGTGATACCTTGATTGTACCCAAGTCGATTGATGATTGATGTGATTGATAGTGGGGGAAGGTGTGATACCTTGAACATCCCCAAGTTTTTTAATGGTTTTTTGATGAATTGAAACTTACACTTGATTGGTGGGAAAGGTGTGATACCTAAAATATCTCCACTTTGTGTTCTATATGATTAATATGATGTTGCTTTGTTAATGTTTTTTTGCCTCATGTATTATTATGATGTGATGAATGATGTGTGTAATGAATGAATGTGATGGATATGTATGCATATACATTTGATTATAATTCGATAAACACTTAAACACCTATTACTTTTCACAATTTTAATCAAGTAATCAAGAGTATCAACATAATGGTACTAACATACATGTGGGGTGAATGGAAATGGATGTGATGTAATGGATGCAAGGGATGCATATACTATGGGGATAATAGTGACATGACTTGTCCTTTCATGTGTCTTAGGGATGTAGAATATGGAAGTGCTTTCAAGAAGCTCAAACATCCTAGTGACATTGATCAAACTCTACTACTAATCAAGTAGACACTTGGAGATACTAAGACCAACCAAGTTAGTCAAGTTTTGCAAAGACCAATTGTGTGTGCAGTGATTATTCATTTCTAATTTTGAGTGAGGTTGGACTCATCATTTGTGACTTATACCAATAAGATAGCTCATCCAAGAGTGTACATAGGTCTATACAAAATATCACTAATGTGATAGACATGTCACCATGCAGGATGTACTCCACTGCCAGTTAGGTATCTATAGCCCTAATGGAGGTTAACCCCATGATCTAATGACCTAAGAATTCTAGGGATTCAAGATTTTTATTTGCATTTTTTTGAGACTTGATTTTTTTGATTTTTGCTTTTGCTTTGTGCTTGTCCTTTTGCCAATTCTCAAGGTTAGATCATGTGCATGATAGGATGAGTAGGAAAAATTATTCGCTTTATGGTGATAGTGACTCATGAGTTTATCTTTCCTAGGCATCAAAATTTTATTAATGTGTGATACATGTGCGTGATCTTAGAGAAAAATTAAGGTAACTAGGAAGACCTGTAGCACTCAAGAGTTAATGATGTTCAATAGAGGCTAAAGGAGACACTAGGTATGGTTGAGAAACCAAAAGAACCTAAAAATTCTCCAAACTAGAGACTTTGATAAAGACAAGATGTCACAAGATGTGCTATGAGTGGATGTGAGGATGGTGAGTGGTGGATGTAGCAAAGTTCATGTTTATGGAAGCATAATGCAAGACATATACCACAAGGAAGATACCCTTGATTAATGTGAAAAAATCAATCTTAGAAAAATGAATGAAAATATGAGTTGAATGATAACCAAAGTATTATTGGTTATGAAAATAATGTGAGGTCGAATGATTGGATGTGTGTGAATGCAGTGTTCTTTGTAGCAGTGTGTGTTATTATTATTATTATTATAATGATGATTATGACTATGGGGAAGGTGCAATACCTTGAGCATTCCCAAGTGGGTTGATGATTGTTGTGATTGAATGATTTATGGGGAAGGTGTGATACCTTGATTACCCCCAAGTTATTTGATTGATTGAGTTTTGTGCTTATTTGATGGATTGATTGAGCCTTTTGATTGATTTGATTGATTGGTGGGAAAGGTGTGATACCTTGAACATCCCTAATTTGTTTGATAATGGATTTTATTGATTGGTGGGGAAGGTACAATACCTTGAGCATCCCCAAGTTGGTTTTTAATTTGATATGATTGATGGGGAAGGTGTAATACCTTGAACGCCCCCAAGTTGGTTGATTGCATGATGGGATTGATGGTTGGGGAAGGTGTGATACCTTGGTTTCCACCAAGTCAATTGATGATTGTGTGATTGATTGCGTTTAAATTGATTTGATTGTTTTGATGAGGAAGGTGCAATACCTTGACTATCCCCAAAGTGGTTTTTGTTGGACATTTTGAGTTAAAGTTGTCATTTATGTCAAGGAATGAAGTCATCATTGATGTCAAGGAATATGTCAAGGAACAATGCAAAGGTTAATGGCAAAAGAGCTTCATAATATTTTTAATATTATGTGGAAGCATATGAAGGCATATTTTTATTAAAACCATGGATGAGCAAAATAAAAGATTTTTTCGTAAAAACCCAATGAAGCATTTTGAAAATTTAAAAGAGGTTTTAAATATTTATTTTATAAAATATTTAATTTCAATTTGAATTTAAATTTTATAAATAAATATTATCTATGCAAAGAGGTAAAATCAAAGAGGGCTTTAATAAGCCAAAAAGGATTTATAAATTAATTTATAAAATTTAAATTCTAAATAATTTAAATAATTTATAAATTAATTATTTGAATTTTGAAGGTGCCGACGTTCAAAATTATTGGAGATAATATGTATAAAAACTATATGCCAAAAAGGCATAGAACTTACCCTTCATTCGAAAGAAATAATCATGGCATATGTTGTGTGAATACTCATGTGGAGAAGAAGATGAATCTTCATCTTAAGGTGCCAACGAAAGTGTTGAAAATGATTGAAGGCAAAACCCTCATATCCACCAAGGCACGTGGCCTAGTGGCAAGCAATCACGAGTTAAGTTGTGCGGGCACAAATTGGTTTGCATTCAATTCTCGATAAGGTCATTTTGGTGTCTTGTGCTTTGGAGTCGAAAGAAGTGACACATTGATATTTTGGTTCAGTGCTTAGGGAAGAGCATAAGAGCATGTTGTGCTCTTGGTTCTCCAAATGAGCACATAGCTCATGCAGATGTTGAAGCCGCAACTAGGGCATGGGGAGAAGTTGCATCGAGGGTTTTATTCTCACCTAGGCAAAGGTAATAAATTTTACATTAATTTTTAATTGCCTAAGGTATGAACATAAGGTTTTAGGGAGTTATAAGGGCTTTTGAAAGGTGCTTATTTCAATTATTAGTTTTTGATTAAATGAAGGAATAAGGTGTTGAGATTTATTTTAAATAAAGTTATTGTGATGTTTTTGATTTATCAAAAAGTGAATTGAAGAGTAATTAAAATTAAAAGGACTTGCCATTGGGTTAGTTTGAAAAGGAGATTGTATTGACAATATTTTTGTTATTGAATATTTTTTTAGTTGGGAGCTCATAAGGTGTATTTGGTCAAATCATTTTTGTATATGTTGATGGATGCTTTATTTAATATGGAGTGATAAGGTGTATGCGTGTTTTGATATTTTGCATTGTATATCTGAGAGAGTTTAGTATCTTCTAATTCCTTGAGTTTGGCAAAGAAGTGTTTATGGTTGTGGCAGATATTTGAGGTTTGTTCATCATCAAGAAAAAGGTATGACCACATTCTGTTAGGATATCATCCTAACCCTTAATGTAATAACTTCCTTGATGTAATAATTCCTAGTGAACGTGGGTAGTACCCATGATTAATATTTTGTAATGTTCTAAGTTTTAGCTTAGGTAGTGCCTATGACAAATGGCACCCTTTTCTATGTAACACATGGTAGATAGGTTAGGTAAGGTGGCCTTGTGCATGTAATTCGAGTGGCATTGTGCATGTAATTCGTGTGGCATTATGCATGTAATTCGAGTGGCATTGTGCATGTAATTCAAAGTGGCACTATGCATGTAATTCGGGTGGCATTATGCATGTAATCCAGGTGGCATTTTGCATGTAAGCCAACCTTGGAAGGAAACTCTTTAAATACCCGAAAAGGCACCAATGTAATCATATTTTTGCAAATTAATGAAGTGTTGAAGGAGGTTGCCCCCTCGAAGAGGCCTCGCGATTCTATCTATTGTGAGATTGTTCCTTTTAAGTAATTTTTGTTATCATATGCATTTAATTCTGAATACTGTTATAATGTTTCTGTGAGTTTATTTCCAAGCAAATGTGTGAGAGTGTGTTTATTTGAGTTGAGAGTGTGTTGTTTAGTATATTTTATAGTAGGATCCTAACAAGTGGTATCAGAGCGCTTTCCAGGGCCAAGTTCTACTGCAACTGCAATGATTCTTGCCATCCAATCCGCCTGTTAGGTATAAATTCTATGTGTTTTTTCCGTTCCTATTTTTCTTTATTAAAAAAAAATCCAAAAAATACAGTGCATTTTTTTTCCAGACCAAAAAAAAAATCTTTTTAGTTGAGTAGGTAGAAACCCTGTGTCGAGGGTTTTAAAATATCGTGAAGGATCTGTCGTTATTGGCTAAGCTAGATAGCCCATAAAGCGTCTAGTGAAGTGAGGGGCGATCAGGCTCCAATACCTAGGCCTCAGATAGAACTCGCGCACGGACTTGAGCTCCCACGTATCTTCGGGTATATCGAGAGACCATCTAGGTTTAAACAAACTTTTAGCCATTAGGAAGCTTTTCGGCCTTGTATTACTCATAGTCTATGGGACACAACATCCTGGACGATTACCCTCCCGTATTGTCAGAGGCAGGTAGTGTGCTCAAGGGTATGTGTGGAATCCTCCTTGAGTAGTGGCCTAAAATATTGGTCCGAGCACTATTGTTCATCACTGTCGGTATAATAGAGGGCCTATGGGTGGTACATACTCCTCTACCTAGCATTCCCTGGTTCTGTTAAAACTTCAACCTATAAAAAATAAAAATATAAAAAAAGAAAACCAAACCTCCCTATTCGTAAACCTGCATTTCAAATCCCCAAAAGTGAGCATATGAGAAAGGAGTCCTCTACTAAAAAAATAATAGAAAGTACATGCATTCAAGATAGACCATGAGGGTGACACTTAAGCTGATAGTCTAGAGAATAACAATCAAATTTACAGTGGCAGTCACATACAGTCAGGTCAGAGAGGTCAGCACAGTTAGGTCAGAATTTACAGTTTTTAGGGTCAGAACAGAACTGTCATAACAATCACCTACAAAATATAGAGAATCTTGGGGCTAGTGAGGTCAGTAGTGTTAGAGAGACTATCAGGACTAGGCCAACCAGTGAGAGCATGACACGAGGCCAATTATAGATAGTGCTCCAATACCCAACTTTTGCTCTGTAGCTCGTAATCAAAAACTGTAAACACTGTTAGACTCAAAAAAATAGATAAAAAAAAAAAAAATCTGGGGTGCCAAAAAGTAGTGTTGAGAGATATAGCTCATTGTGACCACCTCTTCGAGCTGATCGTTTTGATATATAGCACCCAAGCACTTTTTTGGGCACTTACTAAAAATAGTAAGTCCTAAAAACTCAATTCTATTTTTAGTAACTGGTCACAAAAGGTTTCAAAATGGCCCAGGGTACCCGTGGACATCAAAAAGAACTAGACCACTTGGAATCCTTAACAAAATCCATTGAGAACTTGCACTCGGATTTTCACTCCATAAGGGAAGAAGTCCAAGGTCTTCGCCTAGAGCATGAGGCCACTAGTAACCGCTTAGAAGAAGCACTGATAGAAGTAGACAACAAACTAAAAAGAGGACCACCCAAAATAGAACACCAAGTTGAGGGTTCTGCAAGGAATCATGACCATGATCCATCCTTTAAAATGCCCAAATTGGACTTTCCCAAATTTAGTGGGAAGGATGTTGATGGGTGGCTATGTAGGGTTGATCAATTCTTTAGACTTCATAATGTCCCCATATTTCATCGAGTCCAGATGGCTTCCTTTAACTTGGAATCTGAGGCTCTACACTGGTTTCAATGGTTACGTATTGCCAACCCAAATCTCTCTTGGGAGAATTTTGAATCCCAACTACTCACTCGATTTGGTCCTAGTGAGTATGAGGACTTTACAGGGGCCTTGACCAAACTACAACAAATAGGGTCATCCGTGAATACCAAGCTCAATTTGAAAAATTGGCCAATAAGACAAGAGGATTGAATGAAGGGTTCTTCCAGAGTTGTTATATCAGTAGGTTGAAGGGGGAACTCCAAGCGGAAGTAAGAATGTTGAAACCACAAACTATGATGGAAGCTATCAGCTTGGCCCGTTTGGCCGAATCTAAACTCTCTGCCCAAAGGCGCCCATCAAAGTTTCCTCAAAATAGACCTTCATTTCCTTCTCGATCCCAACACCCAGTTGATAATAAACCTGCTGCACCCAAGCGCCTAACCACAGAAGAGATGGATGCACGTCGTGCCCAAGGATTATGCTACAATTGTGATGAAAAGTTTTTTAAAGGGCATAAGTGTGCACACAAAAAATTGTTCTTGATAGATGTTGAAGAACCTGATAACTCTGACTAGAGTGATGAGGATGAGGACCCTCCGAAAACACCTTCTCCACAAGAAGAAGTGAAACAGGAACCTGAGACAACAATTACAGTCCATGCTCTTGCAAGCATTACTACTCCACAAACCATGAAGGTTGCGGGATTTTTCAAGGGCCAACGTCTTTCCATCCTTATGGATTCGGGAAGCACGCACAACTTCATTGACCCTAGAGTTGCTCAATGGGAAAATTGCTATATCCACACTTGTAATTCCTTTGAGGTCATGGTAGCCAATGGGGGAACCTTACCTTGTAAAGGAAAATGTCGCAATGTTAAAATCAAGATAGGGGACTATGAACTCAAGCAGGACATGTTTGCCCTCCAGTTGGGCGGATGTGATATTGTTTTGGGATCTCAATGGTTGAGTACGTTGGGCACTATCAATTGGAACTTTGCCGAACTCTGGATGCAGTTCTCCCAAAATGGACAAACACACATCATCAAGGGCTCCCCAACAGGAACACCTCAAATTATTAGTTCAAATGGCATGGAGAAATTGCTAAAGAAATCATCACGTGGGGTCATTGCACAACTATTCTCCATCCAACCATCCACCTCTCAAATGGGTGAAACCCCATCAGACCTGCAACAGATTCTCCACAAACATGAGGCCATCTTTGTGGAACCAACTACACTACCACCGCATCGCTCTCACGACCATGCCATTCCATTATTGTCGGATAGTGCACCTCCCAATATCAGACCATACAGGTACCCTCATGCCATGAAGTCAGAGATTGAGACAATGATACAAGAATTACTCAAGGTGGGTATCATTCGGCCTAGTACTAGTCCCTACTCTGCACCAGTCTTACCGGTCCTCAAGAAGGATGGCTCCTGGCGACTGTGTATTGACTACCAGGAACTCAACAAGATAACTATCAAGGATAAATTTCCTATCCCTGTGGTTGATGAATTACTAGATGAATTACATGGGACCATGTACTTCACCAAGCTAGACCTTCGCTCTGGGTACCATCAGATCCGGCTCAGGGATGAAGATATTCCTAAAACTGCTTTTTGCACTCATGAAGGTCATTATGAATTCTTGGTAATGCCATTTGGTCTCACAAATGCTCCTTCCACATTTCAAAGCCTGATGAACAACATCTTTCACCCTTTTTTGTGGAAGTTCATCCTTGTGTTCTTCGATGACATCTTGATTTACAATCACACATGGGAAGAGCATCTCAAGCATGTAGATCAAACCCTACAACTATTGGCCGACCATCAACTATTTGCAAAAAGGTCCAAGTGTTCCTTTGGTTTGATTGAAGTGGAGTATCCTGGGACACATTGTCTCAAAGGATGGTGTCAAGGTTGACCCTAAGAAGATCCAAGCAGTCCAAGAATGGCCGAAACCTCGCACTCTCAAGGGACTTCGAGGATTTTTAGGGCTTACAAGCTATTACCATAAATTTGTCTATAATTATGGAAAGATAGCCGCCCCCTCACCTCCATGTTGAAGAAGGATTCTTTTACTTGGACAGGGCCGACTGAGCAAGCATTCCCGGACCTCAAGCATGCCATGACCACCACTCCAGTTTTAGCCATGCCAGACTTCTCTAAAAAATTTGTCATTGAAAGTGACGCTTCTGGTCATGGTATTGGGGTGGTATTGATGCAAGAAGGACGCCCTTTGGCTTTCACCAGCAAAGCCCTATCTGATCGCAATTTAGGGAAATCCACATATGCCAAGGAAATGTTGGCAATATTGCATGCAGTCCTGCATTGGCGACCTTACCTCATTGGGCGCCATTTCTCCATCAAAACTGACCACCAGAGTCTGAAATACTTTCTAGAACAATGGGTTGCCACCCCCGAGCAACAAAAGTGGGTATCAAAACTCATGGGCTATGATTATGACATCACGTACAAAAAAGGAAAGGAGAATCTTGTGGCGGATGCTCTCTCTCGCCAATTTGAGACCCTTAGTATGTTGTGTGCCATTTCTGCACCATTGCCCCAATGGATTGAGCCCTTACGTCAAGAAATACTTCAGGATGTAGATTTGAAAGACTTGGTTGCTTCACTTATGGATGATCCAGAGTCTACACCAGGATATAGTTGGGATGGCCAGGATCTGCATTACCATCAACGCCTGGTTCTTCCTCCTAAGTCCCCACTTCGAGAGCTCCTCATGAAGGAATCACATGCTACTCCATCTGCTGGCCATTCAGGGTTCCTAAAAACTTATGAGCGACTCAAGCGCACCTTCTTTTGGAAAGGTATGAAATAGGACATTCACTCTTTTGTAGCTGACTACGACACATGTCAAAGGATGAAAGGGGAAACAGTGCGCTCTCCGGGCACTCTTCAACCATTGTCGATCCCAGAGCAGGTGTGGACTGACATCTCCATGGACTTCATAGAAGGGCTACCTAAATCTGGAGGCAAGTCAATTATTTTTGTGGTAGTGGACCGCCTTTCAAAGTATGCTCACTTTTGTGCCCTAACCCATCCTTACACAACATCCACTATTGCCCAAATTTTTCTTGACTCCATCTTTCGCCTTCATGGCATGCCAACCTCCATTGTATCTGATCGTGATCCCACCTTTACTAGCAATTTTTGGCAAGAGTTGTTTAAGTTGTAGGGGACTCAACTCAAAATGAGTTCAGCCTACCATCCACAAACGGATGGTCAAACAGAGGTTGTTAATAAATGCTTGGAAACCTACCTTCGCTTGCTTTGCCTCCGATCATCCTACTCATTGGGCAAAATGGCTTTCCTTGGCCGAATGGTGGTACAACACTTCCTATCATACCGCCACCAAACTCACACCGTTTGAGGCAGTTTACGGGCGCCCTCCACTCACGCCTTCCTCCTACATTTCGGGCAGCTCCAAGGTCCAGGCCGTTGACAATGCTCTGAGTCAACACACCGAGGTCCTCCGCCAACTCAAGCAAAATTTGAACATGGCCCATAATCGGATGCGCCAACAAGCTGATCAACATCGTTCTGAGCGTAGTTTTGATGTGGGTGATATGGTCTTCCTTCGCTTGCAGCCATACAAACAATCTTCCCTACAACTTCGTAGGTGTCAGAAGCTCGCTCCAAAATTCTATGGTCCTTATCAGGTTCTACAACGGATTGGCCCTACAACTTACAAATTGGCTCTTCCCCCCACTTCCAAGCTCCACCCTATTTTTCATGTTTCCCTTCTCAAGAAAGTTGTGGGCACAAAGGTACAGGTTCAATCAACACTCCCCGAATTGGATGAAGAAGGCTCCATCTTACTTGCACCTGAGCAGCTGTTGGATCGTCGAACTCGCACTCTGCGCAACCGTACCATTACAGAGGTCCTTGTTCAATGGCATGGGCTTCAACCTGAGGATGCTACATGGGAGTCTCTCCATCAACTCCAAGCAATAGTTTTCTCATTTTCAGCTTTGAGGACAAAGCTTCTTCAAGGAGAAGGGCATGTTAGGATCTCATCCTAACCCTTAATGTAATAACTTCCTTGATGTAATAATTCCTAGTGAACGTGGGTAGTACCCATGATTAATATTTTGTAATGTTCTAAGTTTTAGCTTAGGTAGTGCCTATGACAAATGGCACCCTTTTCTATGTAACACATGGTAGATAGGTTAGGTAAGGTGGCCTTGTGCATGTAATTCGAGTGGCATTGTGCATGTAATTCATGTGGCATTATGCATGTAATTCGAGTGGCATTGTGCATGTAATTCAAAGTGGCACTATGCATGTAATTCGGGTGGCATTATGCATGTAATCCAGGTGGCATTTTGCATGTAAGCCAACCTTGGAAGGAAACTCTTTAAATACCCGAAAAGGCACCAATGTAATCATATTTTTGCAAATTAATGAAGTGTTGAAGGAGGTTGCCCCCTCGAAGAGGCCTTGCGATTCTATCTATTGTGAGATTGTTCCTTTTAAGTAATTTTTGTTATCATATGCATTTAATTCTGAATACCGTTATAATGTTTCTGTGAGTTTATTTCCAAGCAAATGTGTGAGAGTGTGTTTATTTGAGTTGAGAGTGTGTTGTTTAGTATATTTTATAGTAGGATCTTAACACATTCTTCCATAGTTGAGTTGATTGGTTGGTTTTCTGGAAAATAAGTTTAGAGTGAAAATGACTTGATTAGGGTTTCCTTATTGAGTGTGTTGAGTTAATGCTTCAAGGTTTTCTAGAATAAAGAGTTGATGTTAAAATCTTATTTTATAAGCATTGTTGTTGAAGCCATTGATTGTGTGACAAACTTGAACTAGGGTTTGAAAATAACATGAGTATCATTGTTATGTGAAGTTTATCTTATAAGCATTGTTGTTGAAGCCATTGATTTTTTGAAGAAATTGAACTAGGGTTTGAAAAGAACATGAGTATCATTGTTATGTGAAGATTGTCTTATAAGCATTGTTGAAGTAAGTTATTGGGTGAAGAACTTGAACTAGGATTTGAAAAGATCATGAGTATCATTGTTATGTGATATTGGTTGTTGAGCATTGTTGGAAAATTTTGAGTGAGTGATCATATACTTGGACTAGGGTTTGTGAACAATGATTGTTTCATTGAGTGATTGGTTGAGTCGAGTTGGTTGAGCCTAGTCAAGTGGATGTGTGAAGTGATTTTTCAAGTTCCATAAAACAAAATATTATATATTCTAAATTGAATTGAGAAATAGGTGAGTGATGTGAGTGTGAAGCATATTGAGTCTCTAACAAATCTTTGTATGTTTCTAAAAGAGTGATTGAAAGTGGAGTGAGGTCTTCATTTTCAGGAAGATTGAGCATTGTGATGAGTATAGAGCATATTGAGTCTCCAAAAATTCTCTATATGTTTCTATGAGATTGGACAAGTTCTAGAGAGGACTTGTTAAGCAGAGTTGAGGCAAGTCTTTGAGAAGACTTGTGGATAGATTTGAGTGAGCTTTTGTGGAAGCTTACAAGACAGATTGAGAGCATATTTGGATAAGTTCTTGTGAGGACTTATTGAGAAAATTTGGATAAGTTCTTGAGAGGACTTATTGAGAAGATTTTAAAAAGTTCTAGAGAGAACTTGTGGACTGATTGGTGTGAGCTTTTGTGGAAGCTTACAAGGTATATTTGAGACAAGTCTTTGAGAAGACTTGAGAGTAGAGTTGATTGATTGATTTGTTCAAACCTTGAGTTAAGGTTTGGGTCAGATCCAATAGAGTTGACTTGAGATTGAGCTAAGCCTTGAGTTAAGGCTTAAGGATAGATATTGAGGACATATTTATGCTAGATCGAAGGACTATGTTTAGTATAGATTCAAGGACAGAGTTTGGTGTAGATCAGAGGACAGGTTTGTGATAGACTAGAGATAGAGATTGAGGATAAATTTGTGCTAGACTGATAAAATGTGTTTAGTACAAATTTTAGATAGAGATTTGGAGGTGATAGAATACAGAGGATGAAAGTCTCCAATGGATAGAGATCCATTAGCTAGGGTAGTGAGGACAAGTGTCTTCAGTGGATAGAGATCCATTAGCCAGAGTAATGGGGGCAATAGTTCTTCTAGAAGATCACCAACCAAAGCAATAGGAGAAAGGAATTCTCTTGTGGATAGAGATCCATAAACTTGATTAAGGGGATTGGTTTCTGATGAGACAAAAAATTGCCTCATAAAAGACTACTTTGATAAACTTTTAAACCCATTTGGAACTGCTTATGTTGTGATTTTATGTTAATCTTAGAGATACTATGCATTATGTGATGGTATTTACATGTTAAGATGATGAAAGTGCATATACTCTGTTTTGACTAATTTGTCCATGTTTTATATTCTATTTTGGTTGTTTATTTCAGTATATTCTACATTAATTTAGGTATTACAATATTTAGGTACTTCATTCATAAGGTTTATGTTTCTTCCATAAGTGTATTTCACCATTTTCCCATTTTTTTTAAATTACTTTAAGGCACCAAGAACTCTGTCAATAGTTGACTGTGCAGGAAACTGGACTTTTTCCATACAAATTCCAGCCAGCTGTACATATACAACATGGCATGGAATTTGTCCACTCCAACTCAAACCAAAAGTGGAATTAGTCATCTAGGTGCTCAGAGAAACCATATCCACCACCACAGTTGGTCGCATGTGCTTCTATTGCCAGATATAACAACAACCTTGTTCTATTGCCTGATATTCTAGAGCTGCTCCGGAATAAGCGCAGAGGGTTTAAAACTAACTGAATGCATCTTTAATCACCATAAATAGGAGGTAAACGATGACTGCAATCATTTTAGGAGTATCCTTATCCATTCTTACACCTGTCCCTCACCGATGGAAGCCAGCAGCTTGAGTGGAGAAGGCCTGAAGGGTCAAAACCCTGCATTTGTGGAAGAACAAAATTGAAACAGTTGTAACAGTCCTATGTAACAACATTAAACCTTATCTTTAATGTACCTTATTTGTATAAATAAAGTGCTCCCATCTGGTTGAAGAGGGAGAGAAGGGAGGAAGTAAGTAATAGGAGTTTTAGATATTGTAATTGTGTATTACAACAACATAGTAGTCTGCAGGTCTTTCCCTGCACTATTGTTATGTTGTTGGGAATGAAATAAAGGTGCATCATTTATCATTTATTTATGTTCAATTCTGCATTGAGTGTGAGGACTTAATAGTTTAGAGCAAGTTTATTTGCCCTCTTTTGGTTCAGGAAGCAAGGGCCACTTCCAGGTCTAGAGGAGGGTTTTTACCTAACAGAATTCTGCTATTTTTGGTTGCAGCAGGTCAGCAGAGATCTGACAATTTTTGCATGGTTAGTGATTAGGATAATGTGGCATTTGAATGCATGGTAGGTAACTCATCTAGAATAGATTTTATAGCATAACATTTTCTATTTCAGCTTCAAATTTCTAGTCTATATTTCATAGTTTCCATCAGAATTTCTGGTTAATTCAGTTTGCTACAAATTTGCAATATTTGCTTACCAACCTTTGAATTTCATCATTGTCTTAGGTTTCATTTTTTGCAGGTGTGAAGTTTCAATTCTGAAAAGTTTCATTGTTGTTATAGTTAATTCTGTGATTTCAATTTTGTTATTTTAAATTCTGTCAATTAAATTCTGCTATTTTTAGCTTTGCAATAGTTTAGTTTTATTTTTTTGCAACAGTGTGAATTTCAATTCTGCAAGGATAAGTAGGAGTTTAGTTTTAGTTTTTAGGAGTAAGAAAGGAGACCCCAAACACCCCAATATCTAACTATTCCATGAATAAATCCATGATCTAAATGAACTAAAATTCAGTCTGTTAACCCCTGCTTTCGTATATAGCCTTGGACACCGCCCTGGATTGACATATAATGATTAAATGATGAAGATTTGATGACACTCATCATTTTTGGCACCATTTTTGGGGACACTTAGGTGTTGTTAGGAGAGGTCTAGTAGTCCAGAAACTATCCTATTTTAGGAAATAATTTTTGGAAACCTGAGGTTTAGTTTATTTAGTAAATAGGCATGAATGCATAGGCCAAGAGATGAAAGAGGAAGGTTTATCAGAACTGGCTCTTTTCCACCAAGGCGTTCTTCATGATCAGGTGAAGATCTGCCTATGTATGAACTTCCTGAAAGACTTAAAAGAGAATCATCTTCTTCATCAACTGAAATTGTAGGATCTTTGCAAGAAGAGCTCTTAGAGGCACTTGCTTCTAGACATACCCATAGGGCTGATCCATCTGAACCAGTTGAACAAATTAAAGCTGAGGAAGCACCTATGGCAGAACAAGGAGAACATGATAGGGATATTGTTGGTCATGATGCTGAAAATCCTCCTATTAGAACTTTTGAATACCCTATTCATCTGAATCCTACTCAGAATGCTCCTATGAAAACAATTTCACCCTCAGTATTACCAATATTTAGGGGAGTTGTTTCTGAAGATCCTGATCAATTTCTGTTTGAATTCAAGGTCCTGTGTCAGACTTATGACTATGTCAATGATAACCAGAAACTGAAGTTATTTCCCTCTACACTCAAAGATGCAGCCTTACGATGGTTTATGAGCCTTGAACCAGATTCAATCCGCACTTGGGATCAAATGGAAACTGCATTTTTAGATAAGTATCAGGAGTATTGTAGAGTGAGAAATAGGAAGGATGAGTTATTTCGGATAAGACAAGAAGAGGATGAAAACTTAGAGGATTATCTTGATAGATTTACCTTTATCCAAAAGAGATGTGGTCCTATGGAAACTGACTTATTAAAAACTATATTTCTGAGAGGTTTGCAGGATGATTCTAGAGAAGTATTAGACTTAATGGGAAAAGGAGATATAAACCAACTTGATATTAATGATATTGTAGAGTTGTGCAGAAATTATTCCCGCACTAGGCAAAGAAGAAGGAAAAGGAATCCTAGTAATACTGATATAAAATATTTGATGGAGGAAATGGCTAATATGAAAACTGATATACTTGTTCAACTAAACACTGCTTTAGGAGAAAGGAATACAAGAGCCAATTCTTCACCACCCCTGTCTATCTATTGTCCTAGGTGCAGAAATAAGCATGCTCTGCAAGATTATCCTTTGGACAAGACCTCAATTTCAGCAATTTGTGGCATTTGCTCAAAGGATCATAAAACTGATAAATGTCACCTTTTGCCCCATCTTCGGAGTGTTTTAGAAACCCAAGTTGAAGAACTTCATGCTATTGGGCAAAGGCCAAGAGGCAACTTCATACAAAACCAAAATGCCCCTCGCTTTTCTTCAAATTGGGGATAAAATCCTTGGAATATGCCATGGGCATATACCGAACCTCCTCCCCAAACTTGGAATCAATCTTGGGCAGCCCCTCAAGATTGGTCACATTCTAGTTGGAATCAGCCATGGCATTCAGTTAATCCATCTTGGGTACCAAATAAGTCAGGGCAAATATGGGGGCCACAATACCCATCCTATCAAGGGCAGCAGAGGTATCAATCACCAAATCAACACTTGCTGCCAACCCCTAATCAAAATTTTTAGGGAAGAGTTCAACCACAACAAACACAGCCAGTTAAGCAACCTCCACTTCCAGCTCAGCCTATGGCTAACCCCAATAACAATAGACAAGCAACCCCTATTTATGGAGCTGAGTTTGAAGAGACTATTGTAGTCCATGTCCTTGACTGTAGTAACATCCAGTTACATTCAGGGAAGGTTTTACCTGACCCTGCACCACCCACTATTGAAGAAATTGATGGAAAGCAAGAATTTTCAAGTCCAAAAAAACCACAAACAGAGCAAAAAGAGGAAAAAATAGAAAGTTTACAAGGAAAAATTGAACCTGCCTCAATAGACCTACCATATCCTGAAAGGTTTGACCACACTATCACTGCTCCTAAATCAGAATTAATCATAGAATTGAGGAAAATGTCTATCTCACTCCCTTTGTTGTAGGCAATAAAGGATGTACCTCTGATTAGGAAAACCATTCAGGAGCTGTGTATTAGGAAACCTGGCAGGAAGAAGAAAGCCTTTCCTAAGACTGTACAAGTAGAAGGTAAGTTGGCTGACCTACTTTCTGGAAAACTAGTACCCCCTAAATATGGTGATCCAGGGAGTCCAATAGTTACAATTACTATTGGGTTAGTTCAAATTCCAAATGTACTTATCGATTTAGGAGTTGCAATCAACGTGATGACTAAGGAAACCATGCAAAAATTGTAGCTCAATAACCTTAGTCCTACTACCATAGTTTTGGAAATGGCAGATAGGTCAGTGGCTAAACCGGAAGGAATTCTGGAGGATGTTGCCATTGAAGTGTCTTCTTGGGAATACCCTATAGATTTCTTAGTGTTGCAGCCTAGAAACTCAGCTAATGGCTATCCTATTATTCTAGGATGACCTTGGCTTGCCACTGTAGCTGCATTTATAGACTGTAGGTTAGGTGAGATGACCATTTCAAATGGTGTAGACCTAAAAAATATTTCCTTGTATCCACCAGCCCAACCTTCAACCAAATTTTTTGGATAGATATGGTATCCTGAGTCTGATGAAGAACAGGAAACTATTGTCACCTTGGCCACCATTGTAGTAAAAGAACATATTGAAGAACTTAATTCACCAGAAAGAGAAATCTTTGAACATGAAACAATTTTGGTGAAAACATTGCAAGAAGAAGGCCTTAGGGATGATCAAATTCTTGTCCATCGTTTGTTATGGAAATATGAAGAACAAACTGTTGAACATCTGTCATCTATTCCACTACAAGAAAGCTCCTTCACATTGCCACATGGATGGCATCATCATCTTCTGACTTCTTTCATCTGTCCTATGCAAATGATCCCATCAGGTATCACATTTACACCAGAATCAAGAGTATTTCATACTCTGCAGCCACATCATTGTCCCTTAAATGCTTTAATCAGTAAATATGAGGTTGTCAACTCTGTTTATCCAGGGATTAAGCAGATTGAGATACAACCAGGAAAATTTTTGAACATTAATAGTTGGTTGACTAATGAGCAAGAAGCCAAATTATTTGTTGTTTTATAGAGACATGTTCAAGATTTTGCTTGGAGTTATAAGGACATGACTGGCATTCACCCTGATGTGTGTACACATAGGATATACACTGAAGATGTCAAACCAGTAAGACAACCACAAAGGCGTCTGAATCCCGCTCTGAAGGATATTGTTAAGGAAGAAATCAAAAAACTATTGGATGTAGGATTCATTTATCCAATTTTAGACAGTAGGTGGGTTTCACCATTGGTCATTGTTCCAAAGAAAAATGGGAAGATGAGAGTATGTGTGGACTACAGGGAATTGAATAAGGTCACACATAAAGATCACTTTCCATTACCATTTATAGACCAAGTGTTGGACACCCTTGCTGGTAAGAAATTTTTCTGTTTCCTTGATGGTTTTAGTGGTTATAATCAGATCCAGGTTGCACCAGAAGACCAAGAAAAGACAACTTTCACATGTCCTTGGGGAACATTTGCTTACAGAGTATTACCCTTCGGTTTGTGCAATGCACCAACAACATTTCAGAGAGCTGTTTTGGCTATCTTTTCTGATCTAACAAATGAAAGTGTAGAGATTTATATGGATGACTTCACAGTGTTTGGAGATACATTTGAATATACTTTAGAACAACTTGAAAAAGTTTTAATACGTTGTGAAACATATCATTTGTCTCTGAATCTTGATAAATGTTTCTTGATGATGGAAGAAGGAATTGTTCTTGGACATCATATTTCTGCTTATGGAATTAAAGTTGATCCTAAAAAGGTAGAGGTCATCAAGAACCTTCCTCCTCCAAAAACTCAAACTGATGTCCATAGTTTCTTAGGACATATTGGCTTTTATCATAGATTTATTGCTAATTTTCAGTACCATTGCTAATCCAATGTTCGCATTGTTAACAAAGGATTCTAAATTTGTTTGGTCTGCTAGGTGTCAACAGTCCTTTGAAGTTTTAAAGGAAAAGTTAACAACTCCACCTGTATTGAGAGGTCCTAATTGGGAGTTACCCTTCCATATTCAAACTGATGCTTCCAATACTGCTATTGGAGCTGCATTAGGGTAGATTGAAGATGGACAACACTATGCCATATACTACATTAGTAAAAATTTGACTGGAGCTGAAAAGAATTATACCACAACCGAGAAGGAATTTTTAGTTGTGGTGTATGCTATTAACAAATTTTGACACTATATCATAGGATATCCCGTATTCATCCACACAGACCATGCTTCTATAAAGTATTTGATGAATAAACCCTTGGTTAGTGCATGAATTATTCGTTGGTTAATACTATTGCAGGAATTTGATATTACTATAGTCAATAAACCAGGGAAGTCTAATGTAGTGGCAGATTTCTTGTCAAGATTGTCAAATGCAGATACGGAGGAATTGGTTGAGGATGCATTTCCTGATGAGAAATTGTTTGTTATTTCTGTACAATCTCCATGGTTTGTAGATATAGCTAATTATTTAGCTACAGGGAAGATTCCTCTTCACTTTACTCCTAAACAAAAGAAACAGTTGATCAAGCAAAGTTCTTCTTTTGAATGGATAGGAGGTTTATTGTTTAAATGCAGTCTTGACCATGTTTTGCGTAGGTGTGTTCGCAAGGACGAGGTATATGACATCCTGCGAGCATGTCATGATGAACCATCAAGAGGGCATTATTCAGTGAAAAGTACCATTCAAAATATTTTGGGTACTAGTTACTACTGGCCATCATTGCACAAAGATGTCAAAAGGTATGTCAAAAATTGTGATGCATGCCAAAGGATGGGTAAGCCTACTTTTACTAGTGAAATGCCTTTACAACCTCAATTAGGTACAAAACCATTTGAAAGGTGGGGGCTAGATTTTGTAGGACCCATTGATCCACCTTCCCAAGGGAAAGTGCATATCTTGGTATGTACTGATTATGTAACCAAGTGGGTAGAAGCCCGTGCTTTTAAGCATGCCCGAGAAGAGAAAGTTGTTGATTTCCTATATTCACAAATATTTCTATGATTTGGAGCCCCACATTCTATCACCACTGATCAGGGACCTCAGTTTACCTCAAAAGTTGTTGAAGCCTTTACAAAGCTGTATGAAATCAAACACCAAAAATCCTCACCTTACCATCCGCAAGCCAATGGCCAAGTTGAAGTGACAAATAGGGAATTAGAGAGGATCTTAACCAAAACTGTAGCAGCCCATAGGAGGAATTGGGTGGAGAAGTTACCGAAGCAATTTGGGCTTATAACACCACTTGGAAATCCACTACTGGATTTACTCCCTATGAATTGGTTTATGGTAAAAAGCCTCTTTTGCCTATTGAGTTTGAATTACTAACTCTTCGAACTGCTTTGGAAGTTGGTATTGATTTGTCACAAGCACAAATGGACCGAATTCTGTAGCTCAATGCATTGGATGAGCTAAGGAGGGATGCATTGCACCAGATCGAGGTGATCCAATCACAATGCAAGTTGTGGCATGATAGTCATATCCAACAACAAAAATTTCAACAAGGTGATTGGGCTTTGTTGTTTGACTCCCGGTATGAAGACTATCCTGGCAAGTTGCAGACTCGGTGGCTCGGACCTTATCAGATTGAGGAGGTGTTTGCAAATGGAGTTGTACGTCTTTCACCAATAGATGATTCAAGAAGGAAATTGGTGGTCAACGGTCATCGTCTCCGAGTCTATCACAAACCGTTAACCAAGGAGGAGTTTCTCAAACAAGTGGGAAACTTGGATGTATTAGTATTGGAAGAAAACATTTCTTCCAAGATGAATTCCATCAAGTGACATGAACAATTTGTCATTTAAAAAAAAAATGAAAGAAAATAAAAAAATATAGAAAAATGAAAACAAACTTGACAAAAACAAATAAATCAGAATGTGAAAACCTCTTTGAGGCACATCTGAGTTGAGTTTACCTGAAAACAGGGTTGTCCGACATGTTTGCCTCACTCTCCACCATTATTCCATTCACTCTTCATCATTCCATTATTCCATTCACTCTCACTATTACTCACCTTTGGTCCATTCATTTTCACTTCACTCCATCATTGTTAACGTTTGTTCCACTCATTTTCCCCTTTGTTTCACTATAGTTCAGATTGCACCATGTAAAGAGTTAGCGCAGAATCAGCCAAAAACAACATTTGTACAAAATGTGGATAAACAAGTTTCTTCAGGTATGTGCCTTTTTCTATTTTAATAGTGTGAATACTTCTTGTATGATGTATGATATCCCTAATTGGCATAAAAGCATACATAAGTTAGTTTTGGAAGGTTATCAAAAGAAATCCTCTTGAAATGATAAAACTGCTCTAGAATAAACCTGTTGCATACAAATACTCTCGAATGAAAACTCTGGAAGATGTCTTGCTCAAGAATAAAGCTAATGATAAAAGTTGGTAAAATGAATTAACAAATGGTTAATTCATTTTAAACTCTAGAACCATGAGGCTCAGGCTCAAAAGTCAATTAAAATTTCTGTGGGTTCATAAAAGTTACGCCAATCAGGATTGGAAGTTGTACCAAGGTGCAGGTTTCAAATTGGAGGTTCCAAGGCATGGATTCTATGAAAATATTTTACCGCATGTAATTGGTTGGCACACAACTCAATGGGAGGTTATTTTAAACCAAGCAGTTTCCATTAATAACTGTTTGCCATATCACCGCAAACGACGTAACAAATTAATTGCATGCGGGAAGAACAGGAGTAATGATGAATTATGTGCCGCCACCTACCAAGATTTACCTCATGTCACATGATTTCTCATCATTCTGGCACTGCTTGCATGTGTTTATCATCCTCAAGTTTCATTCTTTCCCTGACAGAAGTATTCCAGAATGAGAGAGAAAAAACCTGTGACATATTTTCAAATTAAAGCAAACAGGGTACGGGAAAATTCACCATGGGTGGACAAAAGAACAAAATTGAACCAAGAAATATAGAGTTTTTGCAGAGGGACGAGGAGTGTATGTGAATCTTCATGGAAGGGGGTTTTCTGCCCTTCTTGCACAAATTTTATGGGCATTCAGAAGGTTTAACAATAGAGTTCGCGCGCACTTTTTGCAGCAACAGAGTTCAAATCAGTGGCATGACTATTCAAGTAAGTCCTAAAATTCTTAGCCAAGTCACTGAATTGCCTCTGCAAGGGATTCACATAGGCAAATCTGGAAAGAATACATTAATAGAATTAGTTAATCAATTTAGAGGGGAAAATGATAGACCTACTGAGTTCATAATAAGCAACAATATTTGCAAAGGAGTTAAGAGAACCAGTCTGCAACCACCGTGGGATGAAGTTGTAGTCTGGGTCATCAGGTTTCTAACCTGTGATGGTCAATTCCCTATTCTTTCTGGTCATCATTTATGAATTTTAACTCACCTCCGCTATGGTCATTTAAACACTGAATTAAGAGTCAATTTGCCTCTGTATTTGTACCAAGAACTTGCAAATATGGCTAAAAAGTATCAGGAAGGCAGGGGGTCACCCAAGCATCATGGGTTAGTCAAAATTATTTGCAAACATCACTTTAGGGGGAATCCTAGGAGTTTTGACCACTTTTTCCATACTTGGGATGAGTTTGCTGAAGAAAACATTGTTGAGAGTCCCACTTATGGAGAAGAGACAGAGGAGGCTAACCCTAACCCTGAGCATAAACCTGGAGCTTCTATCAACACAACCCCTTCATCTCCAGAAGGACCTCCCTCATCACGAATGAGAACACAGAGGAATGCTAGCTCTAACTAGAAGAGAAAGGTCACATTTTTAGAGGATGTACAAACATTCCACACTTCTGAAGAAGGGGAACCCTCTAATCAGCAAGAAACTAGAATTTTTGAGTCTAGGTCTCCTAGTTCTAAAAGAAATAGGAAGCAATCTATTTCAGGGTTGAGGAGATCCTCAAGGCTTCAGAAAGTTGTTGATACAAAGGATATGCAAACAGAGGAGAGGATGGAATAGAATGATGTTTCTGAAACCAATACTCAGCTTGTGGAGGAAACTATGCAAGAAGCTGAGGCTATCAGCGACCAAGATGTAGATATCTCTGGACAGAATGTGGACACTACAGCAGAAGAGGAAATGCCTTCCATTTCTCTCAATTATTCATCAGATTCTGAGGAACAAACTGAAACAGGGGAAGCACAGGAAGACACAACTATTACTGGTCTACCAAGATCCCTTGTAGATTACCCTGACTCTGAAGAAGAGCTTGAGGCAGCAGCAAATGAGAAAGATGATTCAAGTGCAGAGGAAGAGGAGGAAGTTGATATTAAATCTCAGTTACATGCAGCCAGAAGTGTGATCAAGACCCAAACAGGCTGGATTGAGCAAAATGAAGCCTCCTTAAAGGAGAAGGACAATATCATTGCCAAGTTATGGCAAGAGATAGAAGTTGTAAAGGCTAGGCTCACACTTTTGGAACAACAACCTTCTCAAACAGACTCAGGGGATGAATTGGCTAGTTTGTTAATGAATTTAGTAGGAAATGCAGAAAGAAGTTCACCTGGCAGAGTTGCACCTGACGAAGCACAAGAGGCACAGCAGAATTTAGGGGATGAGCAACCAGGGGCACTTGTGCAGGTGTCCAAGGAGCCACAATAGATGACCATGACAACAACACCCCCAGAAGCAGCCATAATAGTCCAGGAATAGGTAAATCCACAAATTCCCCAAAATATTGTTAATGTGAACATTCCTGAAATTAAGCTAGTTGAAGTTGGGATACAAACAGAATCCCCTATAGTAGAAAAAGTAAATGTTGGCATTCAGGTTAATATTGTACCTCAGATGCAACCTATGAATAGGTCACCTAAAATAATTTCATTAGTAAAATATAATGAGGATATAGCATATTGGATGACCAAATGCCATCAATTGGAGGGAAAGGTCTCCTCATTGCAGACCTTAACAGAAGAAATAAAGCAGAAAGACTCTAAAATTGAGAAATTAAAGGGGCAAGTACAGGACATATGTCAGATTGTTGAATGCATGGTTCAATGTCGGAGGCCTACCAGATTTTATAGTTTAATTTTGAAGGAGAGGTACCTCCGATGGCAGACAATGAGAATTACCTCTGGTCTCTCCCACACATTTGAGACACCAGGTGAATTCTTGGAAGCTTTCTGGCAGAACTCTGGAGAACACCAAAATTTACTATGTGAGTTATTTCTTCATAATTTCTTTCTGCCAACTGAAGTTATTTTCCTCCCCCACATATTTACTGGCGATATTCAGCTGAGGGCTTTTCAATCAATGCTTCAGAATCAGATTTACTGGGAGCAGGAGAAAAGGGCTAGTAAATCCATAGAATCCCAAGTTGTTTTGCTCATTAGACCTATCCACTTAAATCATAGAACTTCCACCAATCAACATTATACACTAATGAGAAATGACAGGGTAAGGAAAATGTACCTGGGAAATTTGCAGGCGTGCATAGATGGTTTTCAAACATTTTGTGCAACATCATTTGCTGACGCTTTGTCAGCCTGCAAAAGTAGATGGGGTGAGTTACCCATATCTTTGTAGAAGAGAGAACCTGTCACACCTAACAATTTAATATGGTCAAGAAGAAGGGCTACAAGCATAATCCAAACCATATTTGAGGTCAGGGAGCAGTGGATTGGACTCAGGTACAGAATGCCAACTATAATCACTCCTGTTCCATACTACTTTGATAATGATTCTCAGTCGGAAGAACAGTTTCAGGAATGGCTCGGGGAGATTCAGATGCACAAAGGATACTATCAGGTTGGAAGCAGATTGTGGAAGTATGATGAGCGATACCTGGATGTGGATCTTTGTGCTATTGTGGCAGAACAAAATGCATGAGGACATGCATTAGAACAGGCTGGGGGGAAATGATGAGGCAAAAAATTGCCTCATAAAAGACTACTTTGATAAAATTTTAAACCCATTTGGAACTGCTTATGTTGTGATTTTATGTTAATCTTAGAGATACTATGCATTATGTGATGGTATTTACATGTTAAGATGATGAAAGTGCATATACTCTATTTTGACTAATTTGTCCATGTTTTATATTCTGTTTTGGTTGTTTATTTCAGTATATTCTGCATTAATTTAGGTATTACAATATTTAGGTACTTCATTCATAAGGTTTATGTTTCTTCCATAAGTGTATTTCACCGTTTGCCCATTTTTTTTAAATTACTTTAAGGCGCCAAGAACTCTGTCAATAGTTGACTGTGTAGGAAACTGGACTTTTTCCATACAAATTCCAGCCAGCTGTACATATACAACATGGCATGGAATTTGTCCACTCCAGCTCAAACCAAAAGTGGAATTAGTCATCTAGGTGCTCAGAGAAACCATATCCGCCACCACAGTTGGTCGCATGTGCTTCTGTTGCCAGATATAACAACAACCTTGTTCTGCTGCCTGATATTTCGGAGCTGCTCCGAAATAAGCGTAGAGGGTTTAAAACTAACTGAATGCATCTTTAATCACCATAAACAGGAGGTAAACGATGACTGCAATCATTTTAGGAGTATCCTTATCCATTCTTACACCTGTCCCTCATCGGTGGAAGCCAGCAACTTGAGTGGAGAAGGCCTGAAGGGTCAAAACCCTGCATTTGTGGAAGAACAAAATTGAAATAGTTGTAACAGTCCTATGTAACAACATTAAACCTTATCTTTAATGTACCTTATTTGTATAAATAAAGTGCTCCCATCTGGTTGAAGAGGGAGAGAAGGGAGGAAGTAAGTAATAGGAGTTTTAGATATTGTAATTGTGTATTACAACAACACAGTAGTCTGCAGGTCTTTCCCTGCACTACTGTTATGTTGTTGGGAATGAAATAAAGGTGCATCATTTGTCATTTATTTATGTTCAATTCTGCATTGAGTGTGAGGACTTAATAGTTTAGAGCAAGTTTATTTGCCCTCTTTTGGTTCAGGAAGCAAGGGCCACTTCCAGGTCTAGAGGAGGGTTTTTACCTGACAGAATTCTGCTATTTTTGGCTGCAGCAGGTCAACAGAGATCTGACAGTTTTTGCATGGTTAGTGATTAGGATAATGTGGCATTTGAATGCATGGTAGGTAACTCATCTAGAATAGATTTTATAGCATAACATTTTCTGTTTCAGCTTCAGCATTTCCAGTCTGTATTTCCAGTTTGCATCAGAGAATTTTTGGTTAATTCAGTTTGCTATAGATTTGCAATATTTGCTTACCAACCTTTGAATTTCATCATTGTCTTAGGTTTCATTTTTTGCAGGTGTGAAGTTTCAATTCTGAAAAGTTTCATTGTTGTTATAGTTAATTCTGTGATTTCAATTTTGTACTATAGTTCCTCAATAATTTTTCCACAAAATTATACTATAGTTCCCTACAATTTTTCCACAAATTTGTACTATAGTTCCTCAATAAATTTTCCATAAAATTATACTATAGTTCCCTACAATTTTCCATAAATTTTTACTATAGTTCCTTAATAATTTTTCCACAAAATTATACTATAGTTCCCTATAAATTTTCCACAAATTTGTACTATAGTTCCTCAATAATTTTTCCACAAAATTATACTATGGTTTCCTACAATTTTCCTAAAAAATTGTACCATAGTTCATCCATAATTTTTCCATAAAATTATACTATGGTTCCCTACAATTTTTCCACAAAATTGTACCATAGTTCATCCATAATTTTTCCACAAAATTATACTATTTTTTTTTTGGTAGCTAAGATACTATAGCATTAATACCGGGTTTTACAGGTTGACCCAAAACATTTTACAAAAATTAGCCCAAGGCTGTTGATGAACATATCCTTACTAAGGATCCTATATATGTAAAATCTACATGCCGCAAAAGCCATTACATCCGGTAAGGCACATAGCCTATTATAAAAAAAAAACTTCCCATAAAAAATTTTCGGTATACCCCAAGAAAACACACATGCATCATAATTACAAAAAAGAAACAGACACAGATCCCTTCCTTGAGACAATTGAGAAACAAAAAGCTGCAGACACACATAGTAGAGTACTGAAAAAAACTCCCACAAGCTCTGTATTGACAGTTACTCTTAATAATTATTTGGTAATTGCTTTTTTTCATATATGATATGCTTTGGTACCACATACTATCTTGGCCAATCAACCATGGAGAAGTGAACCTGCTGGCTAGATTTATGGCGGTGGCTATCTGGTGGTCCACGTGGCTTTGGTTTGAAGTCTTATATTGCCGTTTCTTTCCTTCCCTGTGATTATCAACCAACCTAAAATTACTAAGACGACTAGGAGCCATGTTATTTGACATGTGATTGTCCCCATTAGTCTTTGTGGTATTTCCAAGCAGCATCCACGAAGACTGATAGCTCAGATAATTTTTATTGTGAGTCTAATTCAAAAAATATACGGGAATACTCCTAGCATTTGAACTTACAGTGCCTTCCCTGTTGGTAAATTTGACTATCATTCTTGGCATTCTTGTTGAATAAGCTCCTCTACTTCACTCGGGATACTGTGTTCCCATTTGAAAAGTCTGTCACCATCGACACCCAAATTGGCCAGCTTATCAACAATTTTGTTAGCTTCTCGAAAGACATGTTGGGATTTTCTATCTTGTATTCCCTGGAAAAGGATCCTAGCCTCTTCAACAATTGTTTTAATCCTCCAAGGAGGTGTTTTTCAATTATTGAGGAGATTTATAACATGCATAGAGTCTCCTTCTATGATCAAATTGCCTTCTAAGTCTTGAGTCATTTGAAGGCCTTTCCACATAGCTCTAGCTTCAGCTTTGTTGTTAATCCTTGTTCCCAAATATTAGGAAAATGCAAGCATCATATTCCCATTATGATCTTGCACAATGCCACCAGTGCATGCTCTGCTAGGATTGTTCTTAGCTGCTCCATAAAAATTAATCTTAAACCAACCCGTAGGAGGTAGAGACCACTTAACATTGGCTCTAGGGTTGACTACCCTAGGCATAGACTCATCTAAAAAGATTAAGCTTAAATATTAAGCAATTGTGGTCTCCTACAGATGAGGTTTACAACTATCAAAAGGGATAAGGTTCACATTCTTGTTGGCAAAGGATAGGATCTTGGCAATGATAGTTTTATGATCATGGATAGACTCATTAAAGACTCTATGGTTCCTTTCTAACCACACCTGCCAAAGATAGTGATTGAGACAAATTTTCCACATGTATCTAAGTCTTTGGCTTGAAAAGGGGCAAGGCCACTGGATGAATAAATCAAGTACGATGGCTGGTTTAACCCATAAAATATTGAAGGCCTGAAAAACCCCATTTAGGACAATCAAGGAAAAAGGTCACTCAAGAAAAATGTGATAAATGGTCTCCGAATTAGCCCTGCATAGATAAAAACGATTAGTGATACAAATACCTTTACGCATCATATTATCAATGGTTAGAATTCTTCCTTGGATAACCAACCATGAAAAGACTACAATTTTTGGAATTAAATTTTTTATCCAAATTAAGTCCTTTTGGAGGACAAAATCCTCATCATCAAGCAGAAGCTTGTAAGCTGATTTAACAGTGAATCGCCTGTTTTCCGTAGGAGTCGAGGTCACTTGATATTCCTTGGGTCTCATGGGGATAAAATGTTGCCCGAGAATGTTACAAAGATCATTTGATTCCACTTGAAATCCTTGAATTCTTATTTGTTCCCACTTCATTCTACCTATGTCCTCAACCATTTCATCGAAGACTTTTCTGCCAATGAGTTCTTTTGTGATATCTCTGATTCGGGCTAAGTTAGGATATTGCGTTAGTGGTTCGTCCTTAGCCCACCTGTCATTCCAACAATTTATCCTCTCACCATTGCCTAAAACCCATATTAAATTTTTTTTGATGATTTCCTTACAATTAAGAATTGCTTTCCAAAAAGTAGAACCTTTGATTGGAACTAAGTCACTTAGAAATTTCATATTTTGAAGATACTTTCATTTGATGATAGCTGTCCATTCATTTTCTTCACTAGAAATGAGATGCCATGTCTGCTTAGCTAGTAAAGCTAAATTTATATGAGCAATTCTCCTCAGACCTAAGCCCCCATTTTCCCTGGTTCTGCACACTTTGGTCCATCCTACAAGGTGTATCCTTTTTTTCTCCTCTGATCCAATCCATAAAAATTCTTTTTGGAGTTTCTCAATTTTCTGGAAAACCTTCACAGGGGCTTTGAAAACGGAGAGGAAATAGACTAGAATGCTCTAAAGAGAGGCCTTAGTGAGGGTCAGATTTCTTGCTTGAGATAGAAGATGACCCTACAAATTTTCCACAAATTTGAACTATAGTTCCTCAATATTTTTTCACAAAATTATACTATAGCTCCCTACAAATTTTTCAAAAATTTGTACTATAGTTCCTTAATAATATTTCCACAAGATTATACTATATTTCCCTACAAATTTTCCATAAAATTGTACTATAGTTCTTTAATAATATTTCTATAAGATCATACTCTAGTTCTCTACAAATTTTTCACAAATTTGTACAATAGTTTTGAAGAGACAAAAACACGACGCTAAAGCAAATATAAAATAAATGATTCTAGAAAGACAGTAATTGCACAAAATGATATTTTATTCAATAATTGGGGGGAGTTGAGAAACTCATTGTTACAATTATTTTGTCCAAAAAAATTATTTTGATACAATAATTACAACTACTAGGGTTCTCCGAAACTGTAGCTACAAAAATTGAGTGTCTTCAATATGCTTTGCTCTCAACAGAGTGAGTGGGCTTTGTTGATATCCAAAGTACTAGTATGATGAATAAATCTATAGATCTAAACACATACCAATAAAAATAAGGGATCATAAATACCTGTGAGGACTCCACAATGTGAGACCCTCAGTTATCAATAAAACCCTAGCTATTAACGAATGAAGTAGCATGTAAAATATGTAGATAATAAAATGAAATAAAAAACAATGATTTACCTTGTTGTTGTTATTGATGATCCATTGTGTCATTGCAAATTTGATGGCAGGTGATCTTGTGCAATTGATTCAGGTATACGACTGAGGTAACAACAAGTACTGAGTTGTGCCTACAGGACACAATAGGTGTGTGGCTACACTTGTGGGATGAGGTAGGCATGTGGTTGTGCCTATGGGGTGAAGTAGGTGCTCAACTGCACCTGGGGATTAGGGTTTGATTTGCAGAAGCAAATCACAATAATACAAAGGAGGAAGTGGATGGGATATGGTGGTGGCGATAGAAGATGGCTGGGGAAATTGTTGGAATGGGAAAATGCTAAGGAAATATAGGGTTCTTAAGAAGAATATGCTAGGGCACAATCTACTCAACTCTAAAAATGGTATTCAAAATGCATGAATCTCAGACTTCTTCAAGATTTTAGGACTCAAATTTTCCAGGGGTTGAGCATTGAGAATGCTCCTACTTATAATCAAGCCTAGGGTTTTCTTAGGGTTTTAGCCTAACACTTTTTGATCATGTGGCTAATATTAAATCAAATACAAAGGCTAAGTTTATACTTTAAGTGTGACATGGATTAAGGAAGATGGATGGCTGAGATTATATTAGATCTAATGGCTGAGGTTAATTGGGATTATAAATATATATTTTATAATAAATATATTAAAATATAATATAAAATATTATATTTAAACATAAATAATATAAAATAAGTATAAATAATTCAAATATGGGTCGAAAAATGGTGGGAAAAGGCTAAAGTGGGCCATTGGATGGTGGGAAAGGCATGGAATGACAAATTGAATGGTACGAAGGGTTGATGGTGGATAAGTGGCTAGGACTTGGTGTCTACAAGTTCTTCAATAATATTTCCACAAGATTATACTAGAGTTTTCAAACTATTAGGTTCGATTTATACACCACCAATTTTAATCAATATATATAGATTTACTTCTACTATTTTATTTTGATAGCATTGTACTTTGGTTTTAGTAAAATTATACCATATAACCTCCAATTAAAGGGTTAGAATGGCAAAATAAAAGAGTTTTTAAGTAAGAAACTCTTTCAAAAATAAAAATGATTAATTAGTCAAAAATAAGGGTGGAATATTTAAGGTCAACTAATCATAATCAAACCCAAATTAGCTCGTAATCCATACTCAACCTAAGTTATGTTGGGACTTAAATTGAAGGGGATTATATTATTGATAAAAATGGTTACAATATATAGGCATAAGCCTATATTCAACACATGACACTTGTCAAGAGAAACTGACAAGTGTCAAGGTGAAGGCATAGTGCACTTTAACTCTAACATTCCCCCTTAAAGTGCACTATCCTAACTAAATAAGAAACAAAACAAGTCAACACTAGGTAACATTCCCCCTTAATGTTGACTTCTCTAAAACAACCTATCATCCTCTCTTATTGCTGATTTGGTCTAGGCTCGTGCTCTTTGCGCTTGGCTCTCCAACTGTGAATAATGCTAGATTCACTGTGTATACATCTCGGTCTATTGCCTCAGGGTCAGCCACTTCCACGGGTCTATTGCCACTGGGTCAACTGTCTAAGTGCCTCAGGGTCAGCCACTTTTGGGTCTGTTGCCTCTACAGGTCATCCTTAGAGGATGTTGCCTCTCGTAGGTCACTGACTAGATTCACCATAAATATCAAATCCTTCCTTATGGTGAAATCAATCTAGAAGGTGTCGGTCTCAGCCGAAAATGCACCTTAATACAAATGAAAAATGAGCCATATAAGAGTGTCGGTATCTACCGAAAATGCACTCAATACAATAAAATGAGCCATAGATCAAAATAGGAGGAGAGAAGAAGAAAAGAAGAGAATCTTCTAAAGTGTCTTCGTCTGTAGTCTTCAGAAGTAGATCCGAAAAAAACCTCGGATAGAGTCTAGGGTGTCTTTGTCTGTAGTCCCTAGTATAAGTGTCCTTATGGTGACCATGTCATCCCATCGAAATGCATGGGTAACCAGCCGCTGCATTCACCAAGTGTATAGAAAAGATCACTAGGTACAAGGATCACATATAAAATTACCTTGGGAGTGTTAGGTACAACCGAAAGTGCACTCCAAGGTAGAAAAAACTTTTGAGGCTAAAAAATGCATTTGAAATAGCCTCAAAATTAGAATATGACACCACCATTGTGTCTGTCATGAAAAAAGGTTTCCAATGACTATAAATACCCCTATACTTGTGTCTAAATGGGGCCTTCAACTTGCTGGGAAAACAACACCATGCCGATCTAGGTAGTAAACAAACAACATCGCTCAATGGCAGCATCACTCTCAGGCGGAATAAAAAATCAGTCCTAAAATTTCCCTCATAGGGGAATTACATGGCAGCCATGTGGGCCTTCCACATTCCACTTCCAATAGGAAACAAATGGCCAAAGAGGCCCATTTGTCCTCCATATGCAAATATCCCCTCTTTCATTTCATATGAAAAATAATAATTTAAAGTGGTCCCCGCCACTATTAAAAAAACAATACCCCTTTAATACATAAATTTCCTATAAATAAAGTGGCCACTCCTCTTTAATAAAAATAGAACACAATGTTAACACAGCACGTGGAGAACAAAGCCATGAAATATAGGTCTACTGCTGAAAAACTTGGCCACTTCGCCTTTCGGGTGTGACAGCGTCTTCACCATAGGCATATTCCGGCATATCACCTAGACACGTGGGATCGGAGTCGCAACAGGAGGTTACGTGGCACATCGATTATGTGGCCCAACTTGCACTCGTGGTGTTCCCCATAAATAGTGGTGTCATTCATGGCTACAGAAACAAACTTCTGAATGGTTCAAACTTCTCATGATGTTGACATCGTTGGGCACTGATGCGAGGACCTGGAGTCAAAAAAATGGCTCACGACAGGTGTCGATGCACTGTATCACAGCGTAGATCTGAGCAGTAAACAAAAATATGAACTATGGCTCTCCATATTTGGCTCCAGCTTCATCTCCTCGATGATAGTCACTGCCACACTCTCGACTGGTTGAGACACATGGTGCGGTAGGTACGCATCAACGCTTCTCCAGCTTGTACCGCCACTTCAAGCTATTGATCTTCTCCCTGCACTACTTCATCATCTTCCAGAACTTTGAATGCCATGAAAGTGCCACTCATCAAACTCGATGCCCTGACCTGAATATCTTAGTTAATTGCTGTCACTGATGCCATGGATTTTTGAGGGCTCTACGTCTATGATTTTTTCAAAAAAACCATCAGGAAATCGTGTGGTGGGAGGTGCGGCATACTTGTTGGCCGTGCCATCACATTATTAATCAAGAACTATCGAAGTGTCATTCACGGAGTTATTGTGGGACATGGCCAAGAATTGGCGAGCACTATTTCCAAGGGCTTGCCTGGCTGGAGGTGAGAGGATCGAAATTGGTCCCAGAATACGGCCGTTGCGACTACCGATAAGCGTTGCTCGATCGTCGACGTCATCCACCAAATACACAGACCAAATATACATTCATGCATTCTGGACATCTCAGCAAATATACAGCCAATAGACCAAATGTCAACAGGCGTTGAATAGTCCCTATGCAGATTGTGGGGCTTCAAGTCCCTATGCATTACACCACGACTGTGACAAAAGGCAACCCCCTTGCATAACTGGTACATGAAGCTCTTGATAAGCTTAGGAGACATTTTTTTGGACTGCGATGGAAGGTATCAATGTACCTCTTAAGATCAGAGTCCATGTATTAAAAAAAAATAGATCCAGAAGGGGCTTTCCAGTTTTGCTCTCAGTGTGTTCTACATCTAGCAGTCTGATGATGTGGAGATCCTGAGAAAGCATCTACAACAGAGAAATCTCACGGAGGGCGGTTGGAGGGATTCCTTCCTCATTGGATTCACCCCATTTTCTTGTCTTTGGCCTTGTAAACCTTGCCATAAGCCCCTTCTCCCACATTCTCCAGCTTCTCATATGACTCCATCGCTGCCACAGTCACCATGGCTTGCACAAGACAATATCGACAATTTTGGGAGATTGTTGTTGCAGAGAAATACAGAGGGGTATCCTGCTGGGATTGTGCAATAGATCTTCACTTCAGCTACTGTAGTGTCTCTGCCTATTAATGTGGGTGCTCTGAACTTTAACTATAGATCTGTGGATCAAGAATAAAAAAAAAAAAAAACCTTCCATAATTTCCATAATTTCCAAGGCATAACAACACTCATAAAGGAGATCTCCATACTTCCCCAATAACTTAGTCTTAAAAAAAAATTGGCACCCATTTAATCTTCCAACTTCTGGTTTCTGATCCATCCAAGGATGGAGAGCATACTCCCTAGTTTTCAAAAAAAATGGAGGAGCTAAAAAAATGAGGGGAGGAGGGAGGATTTCCATGAGGGAAATCCCCCCTCAAGGGTTTCACAGGTATGGAAAGCCTGCTCTGATACCAAATGTTGGGACTTAAACTAAAGGGGATTATATTATTGATAAAAATGGTTACAATATATAAGCATAAGCCTATATTCAACACATGACACTTGTCAAGAGAAAATGACAAGTGTCAAGGTGAAGGCATAGTGCACTTTAACTCCAACAAGTTAAACCATTCAACCTTAATCAATTGATTTCAATTTGGTCAAACCTACACCGTACCCAAACCATTTGTACCCTAACCTCCATGGTTAGGTTGGCTATTTTTTGCAAATATTCCAACCACCACCTATGGTCATTTTATTAGAGGTGATTTCCCTTTAAATGCACCTTCACATGCTTCCATGGAGAGCATGTGGAACAATAGAACATATGATTTCTTAAAAAGGTTTAACCAATGCTACCTCAAGTAATCAATGCATAAATGACCCTTTATGAGGATTGTGCAAAGAATAATATTGGGCTGCTATGAAAGGTGGGGGATTCAACACCTTGGATAGTAGTTGGAGTGGATGGGATGAAGCAAAAAAAGTAGAGGTGGACCTATGGATAAATGAGATATCTCATTAACATAGCCCCAATGATATTGGTTTGAATCCATAGAGGTGGACCTATGGATTGCATTGATTTAGGGGTTAGATATTCTAAGTGGAAAGAATTCTATGGGAATACCATACTCAAGATGTGGATCGACGGGATGGGTTGTGTGAGCATAAACTTTATCTTAGGGTATGGGAGAGACTGAATGAGGTAGAATGATTAATGGTGGTAGGGATGGGCATGGTGAATCTAACGAAGGAAATAGACCATGGAGGACTTGTGCAACACAAACATCGATGATTATGATGTGACCTAGGAACATAAGGGTCCTTGGACTAGTGGATTCAAGAATATTGGTGGGTATGTGGTGGTAAGTAGTATTCGAGCTGTGTGTCTCAAACAGGTTGGTGGTGGGATGATGGATGTAGCTAGACAAGCTACCTTGGGATGGTTTTGAGGCTACCTCCTATTGATTCAGAGGAGTGGTGGATGGATGGGAGGTCTGATAGGATCAGTCCATTATGGCTTGGGCTCAAGCTTGGACTTGGAATTGACTTCGAGTCAAGACCATAAGTTGAGTAGGAAAAATGGATGGAATATGGATTCGAGAGTTTGATGGTGATGGTGTGGTGGAGGTAGATTTTATATCTACACAAAATAATCAAGTAAATAATAGTTTTAATATTTATTTATTTCAATGTGCTAATGTTTGAGTTGATGTATTTGTGAGATGTGTTGGGACTGTTTTTATTTTTTTAATATTTTTGGTTTTTTTGGGGGATTTGGTTTTGTTTTATTTTTTTCCTATGTTTGATAAATCTAGATCTAAAACTATAAATGTGGTGGCATAATACAATCTAATTGGGTGTGTTTATGCCCACCTCTCTAACAAGAAGTGGTACAACAATGGCTAAAATGGCTTCCTAGGATGGTTGTGGCTTATGGTAACCTAAGGGGATAAATTACCCTCTTGAAAGAGGTCATGTTGTCTAAGTCTTGCTACTGGTCTACCCAAAATTTTGCTTCACCCTCGGGTAGGCTTGGATAATAATGACAGCTATGAGTCCACAAATTATTAAATTTCATGAACAAAGGGGTATCTAACCTAATCCACCCTGAGATATTCTCAAGAGTGGGGTATTTCCTAGTGATGAAGTTTAGAAAACTGCTCATGGGGGCTGCTACAATGTTTAGGGATTGAGCCAATGGAAGGAGGTGAATTCCAACGTCATTGGTCTTGACTGATGATTGGTGATGAAATCCAACATCATCGATGTTTGTGAGTTATGTAGTGTGTGTGATCTTAATTATTTTTAATTTTTCCTTTTAGGTTTTGTTTATATATTTATTTATTTGTTCCTTTTTGTGTTTTTAGCACTACTTATAAACTAAGAAGGAAAAATATCACAACTTGAAGAAAATAAAAGCAATTAACTATTCTAGGCTAAGCAAAATTAATTTTTATCATCTACTCTAGACTCAATGATTATGAGCATAAAGAAAACAAAAATTCCAAATGTGCCTATATAAAACTAATGTTGATTCAAATTCATAATAGAAAGGAATAAAACTACCCCTACATGTGGTCTTGCACTGTGTTGAAGATCAATAGTTGGAGGTGTTTGTACTCTACGACCATCCAGGGTTGGATGACTTCTATTTGAGACCATATAGGGTTAGACGGTTGCAAGCTAAGAATATCTTGGATAAAATAATTTCTTTTGTGTACACTGTATGCAACATGTGTAATACCCAAAACATAAAATTTGTCAAAAATGTTAGAATGCAACAATAAAATCAATATTAATCATAAAAAAACAAACAACTTAAAATATTACACAAAAGCAAAGTCAAGGGAATGACCACACCATGATCGCCATATTGTAGACAAGAAAATGATACACCATAGCAAAATTAATTAAAAAACTTCATTTTTTTTGTTTCTTTTGATTACAATCAAACCCTCGTGAGGTTGTACAAGTATGGAGGGAATGGAGTCCCTTTATAAATAAAGAATGGTGCATTGTCTTATTTTGCTATAATATTTGATGGGTGGGTTTTTTGTGACCACTACTTCGTTGGATCTATGTTGACTGGATCTATGTTGACTAGATCTGTGTTGGATCTTCTAAATCTACGTTGGATATTCTGAATCTAAGTACCTGCACACATGCAAACTAAAAATATATTACTAGTAACTATCGGGTCTCCTAAAGTAAGGCTCAGATCTAAAAATAAATAAACTAGAATGCAAAAAAATTATACCGATATGCAAAGTAATATATTAGATAAAAAAATAAACATATCTCACCTTGTTATCATTATATTGTGTTGTGTTATGTTGTATCAAAAGATCTATGTGTGGGTCACCTCTAGATGTTGAGTGTTTGAGGGATGACAACCACATATTTATACCATCTAGATTTGGATGACTATGACCTAAGGTTGTCCAGGTTCGAACAACTAAGACCTATGGTGTACTATTGTTGTCAAAAGTTAGATCCAAGATTTTAGAATACTATGATCAATGTCTGGCATGGTATGAGGATGATGGCTTGTGATAATTCAAGTAGTTGATGCAAAGTCAACTCAAAGTTTTATCAAAATCTATTTACGTGTTCCATACTCATGCTCCATGAATGAGGAGAGGGTGCATTTATATTATCTAGGGGAATGGATGAGGTTGTGGCTCAACCAATTAAGTGGTATTAGCTAATGCTTTTCTTCTACATTGATATTATCTTGAAGGATGCATGCTTGTAGAGGAGGATAAGCTTGTATTGGAAATATCATCGGATGTGCACACCTCAAAGTTATCACCAAGAATACATGTGCAATTTTGCAATGTGTGTGTATTGGATATGCATGTTAACTAAGTGTGTATGTTGAACTAAAAGTGCATGTGGATTAAATATGCATTTTAAATTAATTATGCATGTTTGAATTGTTTATGCATTTAAATTAAATATATTTATTTAATTTAAATGTGCATGTTGAACTATGAGTGCATGTTGGAATTGCATGCATATTGGAAATATCCAATGTGTAGATGGAGGTGCAACTGCGAGTTATAATATGTGTAGTAAACTAAAGTTCATTTTTGGAAAAGGGTAATCCTTTCTTGCACGTAACTATAATAGGGGGTGTGAGGTGCAAATAGAGTGAACTATGGATGATGTGGCCATGGGATGGAAAGGGAGATGTTCCCATAGTGTCCATGGGTTAGACGTAAGAGGATGAGTGGATGGGTAGCTTAGGCATTAATTAACTAGTTATTTAATTGATTAATTAATTAATACCTAGGTGGATGAATGTTTAATTTAATATTAATTAATGTAATTAATATTAAATATACTAATAAATTGTGATTAATTAATTAGTATTTAAGATGCTTGATTTTGGTGTCTATAGATACCCCTTTTTGTATTGTGTTGTGTGAAAATACAATGCGATGCAAAAATAAATGACACCTATAGCTGATGGATGAATGAATGATGGATGTGACTTTTGTGCCTACGAGGTTGATATTTGATTGTCCTAGATCAAGAATATATTTGAAGTGATGAATGTCCTACTGATGGAGGCAATGAATGTATTTGAATCTTATCATTGATAAATTGATGAGTGCCTTGGTTTTTGTGAATGAACTAGTCATATGGTAAGTATTTTCATGATGCTATAATCGATTATAAGTGGTCGATCAACATTACCACCTTGATTATATCATAAGGTATGCAAACCCTTATAGACATTGACCTAGCGCATAGCCACTTGGATTTGTTAAGAGAAATTTTATATTTAGATTTGATAGAGTAGGGTGTATGAGTAGTCATAGATAAAGTTCTTGGACAAATATTGAGTCCAAAATGCATGTTTTATTATTGATCTTGTTTGAGGTATGATTTTTTTGGTGTTGTCTACCCCCTCAAGCGATGAGTTGGTGGAAGACAAGGTGGATGATAGCAATGAGGAAATTGAACTTATCAGGATTATGGTAGATTGATGAAAGATGGTAGGTGATTGTATGGATTCGGGAGGGATTGTAGGGCTGGTAAGTAATGTGATATACCCTCTTATGAATAAATATGGTGTGCATTAACTCTTTATTGGTTGTTGTTCTGTTGCACTTGCTATTATTATTTTTGAATAAGTGTCCTTATGGTAATCTACCCATCCTATTGAATTGCATGGATAATTAGTCACTACAACCACCAGGTGGCTAGAGTAAATTACTAGATATAAGGTTCACTAAAGGATATAGGCTAGCAAATTGATGATAGAATATGAAATCTAATCTTATGAAAGTAGGTAAATTGTGTGAAAGGAATGTTGACCAAAGGGGATTTGTTGCTTTCAAGCTTTTAAAAATAAAAGCTAATATAATGTGCACGAGAGGGAATCCAAGATATGTTTCTTCTTTATCCTGAGTAGAATGGGGCTAAAAGGCAATCTAATCTATGAAGGTAAAACTATGCTATGGTTCTACTTTTGCCCGAGCAGAAAGAGGCTCAAATTTAACCCCAATAAAGTGGGGTGGTAATCTAATATAATATATGAGCATGAAAGGGGACCTAATATTCAATAAGTGTCCTTATGGTAATATACTCATCCTACCAGATTGCATGGGTAACCATCCACTACAACTGCTAGGTTTCTAGAGTAGATTATTGGGTACAAGGTTCACATGAGAGCCTACCCTAGGAAAGCAATAAAATCTAATCTAGGAAAGTAGGAAATTGCATTAAAGTAAAGCTAAGCTAGAAAGCAAGTAAATTGTATGAAAGGAATTTTGACCAAAGGGGTTTGGTGTCTTTGGAGCCTTTGGGCTAAAATTAGAATTGGACCAAAGGGATTTTGTGCCTTTGGAGCTTTCAAATGGAAATATGACCAAAGGGGTTTGGTTCCTTTGGGGCTTTTGAATTGAAATGTGACCAAAGGATTTTGGTGCCTTTGGAGCCTTTGAGTTGAAATTTTAATTGGACCAAAGGGGTTTAGTGCCTTTGGGGCTTGTGAATGGAAATGTGACCAAAGTGGTTTGGTGCCTTTGAGGATTTTGATTTAAGATTTGACCAAAGGTTTTTGGTGCCTTTGGAGCCTTTGAGTTGAAATTTGAATTGGACCAAAGGGGTTTAGTGCCTTTGGGGATTTTAAACTAAAATTTGAATTGGACCAAAGGGGTGTAGTGCCTTTGGGGCTTTTGAATGGAAATATGACCAAAGGGGTTTGGTGCCTTTTGGGATTTTGAATTGAAATTTTAAAATGTTGACCAAAGGAGTTTAGTGCCTTTAGAGCCTTTGAGCTAGAATGTGACCAAAGGGTTTTGGTGCTTTTGGAGATTTTGAACAAAAATTTAAATGTGACCAAAGGGGTTTGGTGCCTTTGGAGCCTTTTGGACTAGAATTTGATTTTTGATATGGAAAGGCAAATGGCACAACCTTTGATAAAATAACACAACCTTTAGAACCTAGCAGTTGATATTGTGTTGATATGTGAATGCGAGGTAAAGGGCACACCCTTTGACAAAATGATGTAACCTTTTAAACCTAGCAACTGATGTGTTTTGAGATGTGAATACAAGGTAAAGGGTACAACCTTTGACAAAAGAACACAACCTTTTGAACCTGGCAACTAATTTGTCTATTGAATGTGTGCTAGTATTGATAAAAACCATACCAAAATCTTGATGGTAAGACAAAGTGCTTGCTTGATTGATTGATTAAGCATTTTGCTAGATTGGTGGGGAAGGTGCGATATCTAAAATATTCCTAAGTGGTTTGATGATTGTTTGATTACTTGATGGGGAAGGTGTGAGACCTTGAACATCCCCATTATATGTTGTTCTTGATTGATTAATTTATTTATTGAGCATTTTGTTGGATTGGTAAGGAAGGTGCGATACCTAAAATATCCCCACGGTGCATTGTGCTTGATTGATTTATTGATTCAAACTTTTGGTAGATTGGTGGGGAAGGTGTAATACCTGAAACATTCCCAAGTTGGTTGATGATTGTTTAATTTATGAGGAAGGTGTGATACCTTGAACATCCCCAAGTTGTTTTATTTTTTTATTTTGTTTTATTAATTGATTAATGCGATTTAATTAATTATTGGGGAAGGTGTGATACTTTTGAGCATCCCCAAATTGGTTGATTGCTTGATTGATTATTAGGGAAGGTGTGATACCTTGAACATCCCAAAGGTGGTTGATTTATTTGTTTGATTGACTGTTAAGGAAGGTGTGATACCTTGAACATGCCTAATTTGGTTGATTATGGTTTGATTTCCTGGATTTGATTTATTTAATTGATTTGTGGGTGGGGAAGATATGCCATCTTGAACATCCCTAAGTTATTTATGGTTGTTTGATTGAATGATTGATGGGGAAGGTGAGATGCCTTGATTCTTCCCAAGATTTTTTATTGCTTGAAAACCTTCCCTAATAATCAATCAAACAACCATAAAAAACCTGGGGGTGTTCGAGGTATCACACCTTTCCCCAATAATCAATCAAATCATCATCTTGTAGGCAAGAAAAAAATACACCATAGCAAAATGAATTAAAAAAGATGTAATATTTTAAGATTTTTATTCTTTTTTTTTCATTTATTTCAATTACAATCAAACTCTCACGGGGTTGTACAAGTATGGAGGGAATGAATTTCCTTTATAAATGAAAAATGGTGCATTGTCTTCTTTTGCTACAACATTCAACAGGTGGATTTTCCATGACCACCACTTTGTTGGATCTATGTTGGATCTTCTAAATCTAGGCTAGATTTAGATATAGAATTAGATATGGGTTGGATCTTCTAGATATGAGTACCTACACACACACAAATTGCAAAACCATGAATAGTAACTATCGGGCCTCCTAAAGTGAATCCTAGATCTAAAAAGAAATAAACCAAAATGTAAAATACTTATACCGATATGCAAAGTAAGATATTAGAAAAATAAAAATATATTTCTCACCTTGTTGTTACTATGTTGTGTTGTATTGTGTTGTATAAAAATATCTATGTGTGGGTCACCTCTAGACGTCGAACGTTCAAGGGATGACAACTACCCTTCAGACTGTCTAGGTCTATATGACTATGGCTTGAGGCCATATGAGGTCATATGATCGAGATCAATGATGTATTATGATTAACAAAAGTTAGATTTTGGCCTACAAAATACTGCAATCAGTGTCTAGCACATGATGGAGATGTTGGCATGTGATAACTTGAGTGGTTGATGTGAAGTCAGCTTAGAGTTTCATCAACATGCATTTACGTGTTTCATACTCATGGTCCATGAAGGAGGAGAGGGTGCATTTATAGAATTCTTAGGGGGAATGGATGAGGTGGTGGCTCAACCAGTTAAGTGGTGTTAGATGATTCTTTTCTTTTGCATTGATATTATCCCAAAGGATGCATGCTTGTAGAGGAGGATAAGCTTGTATTGGAAATATCATCGGATGTGCACACCTCGAAGTTATCACCAAGAATGTGCATATAATTTTGCAATGTGTGCATATTGGATATGCATGTTAATTGAATGTGTATGCTAAACTGAAAGTGCATGTGGATTAAATATGCATTTTAAATTAATTATGCATGTTTATCCGTATGTGCATGTTTGAATTGTTTATGCATTTAAATTAAATATTTTTATTTAATTTAAATGTGCATGCTAAACTATGAGTGCACGTTGGGATTGCATGTGTATAAGAAATATCCAATGTGCAAATGGAGGTGCAACTATGAGTTATGATGTGTAGTAAATTAAAGTTCATTTTTGGAAAAGGGTAATCCTTTCTTGCACATAATTGGAATGTGGGGTGTGAGGTGGAACTGGAGTGAAATACGAATGAGTGGTCATGGGATGGAAAGGGGGATGTACCTACAGTGTCCATGGGTTAGACATAGGGGTGTGAGTGGATGGGTAGCTTAGGCATTAATTAACTAATTAACTAATTAATTAATTAATCAATACCTAGTTGGATGAATTTTTAATTAATATTAGTTAATGTAATTAATATTAAATATACTAATCAATTATTATTAATTAATTAGTATTTAAGATGATTAATTTTGGTATCTACACAAATATTTACTTTATCATGCTTTTTCAAATACGTTCCTGGTCCCCATAGTAGTAGCATTGAAGGGGAAGGAGCCCAAATAGATATTGGGAGAAACTATGAAAATACTAAAGACACAAATAAAATGAGATTGGTATTTCTTGGAACAAGGAACTATAATTTGTATATTTGGTTTCAAATAAGCAATATTTGTTCTACCAATATATGTAACCAATAGAGTGGCATGTATAGAGATATTAAGACCGATGGATTTGATAGATTCTACCTATGCAAGCGGGTGAAACAAAATGAGATTCTGTAAAACCCTATTGCATTTGGGAATAATAAATAAAGATAAAGTTAAGGTAGTTGAATGGTTAGAAGTAAATATAAAACAAATAGGGCTAGAGGTTTTGGAAGATACGTGAAGCTATGACCCTGATGATAAATTTATAGCCTAGTTAAAAAATGCTCACATCTCTAGGAAATTCGAGCATGAACCAAAACCTAATTTGGAAAAATATGAAAGTAAACAAGAAAAATTATTTCCTCTAGTTATAAAGAATATTTTATATAGCAAGAACTTCAAAAGAAAATATACAAAAGTTTTTATGATAAAATAAAAGACTTCAATTCTACAATGACAATCAGGTCATCTTTACAAAAAACACTTAAGTATTCGTGGTAGAGTGATAATAATATCAGAGCATGGTGGAAGTTACATCAAGATATTGATAAAAAAAAATCACTATATGGGAGCCTAGATCCAGATGAAGATAAAGTATTCAGTATGACCTATGACCAAGACCATCTAGGGAGGTGTTAACAAAAAGCAAGAAGAATGAGGCTACAAAAGTCAATACTAGTCAAGAAAGGACCATAAGGGCTTCATAAAGACATTTGGAGAAGGATAAAGAGCAAGGGAATATAAGGGATAAACCCTTTTCAAAGAAACAAAAATTGGTAATCCAATATAAATAATCAGAATAAGAGGAACGACACGAATTCCAAATCTAAAAAGCCACTCATCGGACTTGAAGGTAGAAAGTAGAACATAATATACATGTAGAAGAAGAGAGTGTTGATGGAGAAAAATTCTACAATGACATTGGTTACCACCTCAGAAAAAAAACTAGCCTAGTTAGAGCAAGAGAAGAGGTGGGGATTAAGCCTCTAGTTAACCCTATAGACCCTTTTGTGGAGCATACAAAATCCTTAAAGGTGGAAAACATAGTAAAAGAGACCCCAAATGCAGTTATCTCAACAACCAATAACCCTATAGGCCTCCCTCATGACTCAGAAAACTAGGATTAGAAAAATTCATAACCATATAATGGCACTACCCCTTTTAAATCGAATGCCTCTTTCAAAAAATTGCATGTCATACAACCACAAGAATTATAGAGCTTGCACCAATGTTTAGAACAAATAAACCAACAAAAGTAAAGCACTATTCCCAATATTGTGAGCTTCCATCCAAATAAATTTCCACTTCATTCCTCAAGATGAAACTTTAAAGGTTTGTAGAAGGGATCCCTTGGTGGAAAAACGTGAAGATCAAATGACAAAACAAAACTGGAAAACAATATTGAAAATTTTGGATCTAAAAGGTATGAAAACCTAATACAAGATATGATTCAAGAAGGAAATAAAAACAATTAGTGGTGCACAACTGTGAAACTATAAATTTCAAATTCAAAGAGGCAAAGCATACAAAAGGAAAATAAAATATTGAACAAAATAATAAAACAGAACAACAATATGAAATTTAATGCCTAACTAAGAAGATTGTTGTATTATACTAAAACCAAATTATCTATATGGCTCACTCATTTTACGAGAAATTCAAATTTATCAAGGTAATTGTTCTGTTAGAAGCACATATTATATTGGGAAAATAATCCAACATGGCTAATATTTTTACAAAAATTAATGGAGGTCAAGACATATTAGGATATGAACTAGAAGCCATGGGTATTCCTAATAGAAAATCAATGATGCAAAGGATAATGGCCCTGGTTCATAAGGAACGAATTACACAAGTATGTGAAGCTTGAGTTATGTCATTAAACAATACCATAACATGGTTCAAGGCAAAAATTGATATATTACTACAAAAAGTGTTTCCTTCTCCCCGTAGTGAAAGGAATAAAATGGTAGTAGAAAAAGAATATATAAAGCTTCTTGAATATTGCAAGGAAATCGGTTTACCTTAAAAAAAGGTTAAAATTATTAGAAAAAAAAATTCATATAGGCAACTAAACTAATCCTTGATCTCAAGGATCAGATATACTGGGTCACTGCAAAAATTAGAAGCCTCCCAATAAGGAACAAGATCAAATAAGAAGCTACACACAATCATTTCTAGATTATTCTGAAGAACACAAGCTTATACTGAGAGGGGGGGTGAACAGTATAAGACCTCTTTTTACTTTTTCCTTTATACTTCAAAATAGTAAAGAAATATACCCAAAGCAATATAAAAAAAAAGCACAATATCATCCACAAAGGACACCAATTTTAACGTGGTTCACCCAGAAATCCTGGGCTACGTCCACAAAACTTTTCTCTAAAAGTTATCTCAAAGTTCTTTGGGAAACCTTCCCAATTACAATGTTTATGAGCCTTGGCCCAAAGGAGATACCTTCCCCCAATATAAATTTATGAGCCTCTGCTCAAAGGAGATACCTTCCCCTCTATCTAAATTTATGAGCCTTTGCTCAAAGGAGATACCTTCCCCTCTGCTCTAGAAATGATCCCTCAGAAGATCAACTACCTCTACCTCTTGCCAGCATGTGGAACTCCTTTCCATCGAAGACCTCCTATCCTCAATGCTTAGCCTAAGAGACCTCTGCCTTCTATGATCATGTCCACAACAACTCAGCAACTAGTACCAAACACAGTCAGTTGGTCTAGTACAAGTCTTCCTCTGTTTGTCAGATCTGTCCAACTCTTGAACAAATCAATCCTCTGCATACAAGCCTTCTCAAAGACTTGCCAAATCTGTCCTCAGGTTCTTCTCAAAGAACCAATGCACCTCTGTCCTCAAGTTCTCTGATAGAACTCTCAAACTCAGCTCACAAGTCCTATGCTAGGACCTATCCAAATCTGCTCACAAGTCCCCACCGGAACCTGTCCAAAACCTTCTCACAAATCCCCACAGGAACCTATCCAAAATAGCTCACAAGTTCATCAAGAAACCTTTCTTAGCATGAACCCACAAAGAGAATTGTTAGAGACCCAATGTGATTCATCAACCTCATAGAAGCATAAAGAGAATTGTTAGAGACTCAATATGTTCTATACTTAACTCCCAATATCAATCTCAACTCAATCTCAATCTCAACGAAATAAGATAGATGTAGTATGCTTTTCTCAAGAACATGAAACACAACCCAACAATTGCCAACCATGCAATATCTCATATAACAATGATACTCATGTTCTTTCCACAACCAATTAGGGTTTTAACAACAATGCTCATCAAATAAGGTTTAGTCAACGAACACCATTCAACTCAACATCAACCTTGAAGCATTCAACCAATCATCACAAGAAAAGGAAACAAGTAGAAATCCTTTTCCCTCCACACTTATTTTTAGAAAACCATCAATCAATAATAACCATGGAAGAATGTGCCCATACCTTTACTTTGATGAAGAAGGAGAACTCAAAAACTGTCACAACATTAACTCTCAATTTACCACCAATTAGAGTTAGCAACTATACTATAATACACAATAATAAAGATCCAAAATAACACCTTATTACTCCAACTTAATATTAACCACAAAAAATATAATATACATACAAAGTAAAATCTCTTTACACCTTATTACTCCACATAAGAATCAAGCATTAATAATTACAATGTCAAAACAAAGATTGCAACTTAACCTTATACCACCATCAATAATTCTTGATCAAATCAACTCAAATATCCCAAGTCAACAATAAAAGGATTTACCTTGGCAATACTTAGTTCTCCAACCTTAGGAGAAATGAGGAGCCACCACTATAAGCGCTAAAGCACATTCTCCTCTACTTACATAGCCCAATCACAGCCGCTCTCCTTCGTGCATCGCAACAAAAGGAAAAATGCACTCGATGTGATTCGAAACCTGTATCTCTGCCTAGTGAGCGCCTTTACTCAAACTCCATCATCGTTGGAGCACAAGTGCTCGACAAAGAAATATTAAACTATCCTTTGTTTTATCTTCACTTGATCGTAGGATATGGAAAACATATTCATTTTCCTAGCACTGTCCAAAACATAAGTCACTGAATGCTTGCATTAATCATCTCATAGCACAGTCTAGAAAAACACAGTTCAGGTGCAATTGCCAATCCACTAACGTCAAGCAAAAAGTAAGGATGCATCCCAAGCTCAAATTCGAGTATGCCAATCATGGTTTCCAAGACACAGATCAAGCACGATTTCAAAGACGTCAATTGGAGATTCAAAGACATATGGCAAGCACAAATCGAAGACACCAAGCACTTTTTGAATGATACAGAGCAAACGCAAATCGAAGACACCAAGCACTATTCGAATGATACAGAGCAAACACAAATCGAAGACTCCAATTAATCGGTGGTACTTTTACTTTAGAAAAACATCCCCACTTATATAGCCATTTCTCCTTAACTATTTGATGTTGGCGCTCCTCCAACGATGGCAACATGTCGGTGAAAGAAAACTTTATCTGCGTCTCTTAAGGGTTAAAAGACCCTTTAATAATAATTAAAATAATAATAATAATTATTTTATTAATAATAAATTAAACTTAGACCTTTGTCAAAGGTTTGAGTTAATTTAATTATTAATAATAAACATGGACCTTCAAGGTTTTTCAAGAAGCAAAAACCTTTGCATTAAGTTAAGCTTGGTTTTAATAAAAACCCTTAATGAGTCCAAATGGTTTTAAGAAAAACCTTTAACCTTGTCACCATGGTTTTAATAAAAACCCTTTAACAATATGAATCTTTCTCAAGATATTTTTGACATCACACTCTTTTTGATATCAACACAAAAATGCCTTTTGACATCAATGACAACTTATACACTTGAGCAAAAGCAATGTACCCAAAGTACCCAAAATTGCCAACAGATTCAATTATTGTTAGATGAAGAATGGATAGGGGTCAAGCAAGCACACCTTATGATATTACTTTGCTTTCTTCTTTTTATTTTTTGTGCTTTCTTTCAGAGGAATTTTAAAATATTAACTCTGAGCCCAAGGATAAATGTAATTTTGAGTTCTTCTTAAAGCAAGCTATAAGGCCCTTATGAGCCACCAAAATTGTAGTGGCTTCACAATACTTGCTTGCACTTCAAGGTAAAGTCTCGACCACGTCCAATTGAAACTTTAAAAAACTAGCAGCCAAGGAGATAAATTTTCCTTGAAACATGCTAGAATAAGTTCTAAGATATTGTGTAAAATCCATTAAGCAAAGGAAAGAAAGTCCCTACAAATATGACAATGAGGTAAAAAATCAAAATTCTTTCCAAACAATGGCAACTCCAATGTAAGAGGTTTTGTGATGTATGATCAAGCATCAACAACAAAAGTATCAACTAGCCTATATATAGGTTAGATTTTGAAAGGACCAGGGAGCATGCCAAAAGTTAGAATTACTACTAATATCTCAGTCAAGTCAAAGTGTGAAGAACTATGGCAAAAGAAGGTACATTGAGTTAATGTATTCCCACCTAGAAGGATGAAGACCACCTACCAAATGATATTTGAACTAAATAACTTAGACATTCAATTAAAATAAATTATGGTATCGAAAGTTGTAGATATAAAATCTGTTTTGACTTGGAGGTACCTCATTTAATATTTAGGATCCCTATAAAAGGTAGTTGGAGTTGTTATATTTACTTGTAGATAATTCTAGAGGGAAATATTCCCTATTGTAATCTATAAATAGTAGTAGCATAGATAGTAAGAAGGATCGATGAGTTTGCAATTGTAATATCTTGTAGGCTCTCCCTTCATTTCCTTTTGTATAGTAGTTATATCCTGAGTGGCTTATGGGCAAAGTTAACCCATACTCTCGACATAATATTTTTAATTGCACTATTTGCATATATATACATATATATGGATACCTCTATCAATTTTTGGATCATCCATCTATGACTTCTTGCATACCCATTTCTATGTGTGTGTGTGTGTATGCTTATATTATTTACCTGCATTAGGCTTTGTTGATGTATGTATGTGTGAGGGGCCTATGCCAATTTTTGGATTAGCCATTTGGAGCTTCCTACAAACCCATCTTATTTATGCATGCTTTCATTATCAAATACCATATGTGTTTAACTGTGTGAGAGAGTGGAATATTTCATCGCTAACACATAGCATTCAAGCCTATTGTGCAGAGGGATATTAGCGGATATTTTGGTGCATTGCCACCCATTTTATTTGAGTTTATTTTTTTTCTCGCATTCATTTTAATTTTTGAGTCCAAGTGTGCCACATATATCGCATCTAAAAAATGAGCCAACATTGTAAAAAAATCTCAAAGGTCCCCCATTGAGCTTAACCTCGTGCTCTTGTTTGTGGCCCTACAATTTCACTCCTCATGAGGTGTGATTTTTCTAACCAAGACAACTGGAGACAACAACAATTTTATTGATATTGGTTGTAGTCTTGTCCCAAATATGTTGGAAATTATGGTGATTCACTTTAAATGTTTTTTATTCACTTTTTTTCAAATATTCTAGAGCATTAGAGAGATGCTAACTAAGGCCATATCTTTCATCGAGATATCCAATCCATTCACCCTATGTGAAGTCCTCCATAACTACTTGAGGGAGGTGAATTGAAGGAGTCTTATATCTAAAAGGATTGTCAACCATTTACATAATTGAATGAATAGTGCATAGAAGAAAAAAGGTGATCCTAGATCTTGTTCTCTACACAACATAGCTCACATCTAATTGACCAAAAGAAATATGCTTCATCAAATGGTATTTTGTAAGAATCCTATTACAAAGGATACAGATAAAGAGTCTCACTTTAGACCAAGTCAGTTGGAAACATCACTAAATGGATTTTAACAATGGTGAACGAGGGATGAGTATCCTAGAGCTATAATATACACATAATTAGAATGTGAGCCCCATCGTAGCCTATCTTTTTATTTTGTCCAAGATAGTAATCAAGTTCTAATAACCTAATGAATAGCCTCCTTGTCGACCTCTATTGCTAGGATTGACCAGTTCCTTACTAGAATTCATACTTTATGCTTTGCATTCCTTTCCACATAGTTTCCATTGTATTATGATATCTTTATCCATCATTTACTATGAAGTTGTTCAATGAGGTCTCACCATTTTAGAAATTGTATAACCAATGGAGGTAAACCATCCTAAGCATCTATCCAAAAATTTACTTCATTGCCATTTCCCACTATCCATAACAATTAAGATTTTATAATTGTCTCCCCTACCCTTCATATCTCAAGAATCGAAGATCCTCATAGAGTAAGCTAATATCTAGTAAAAAAAATTGGAGCTTGATTTTTTGCGTAATTGGCTCTCAAGATCCACACCCATAACTCATTGGCAGAAATGATAAACTGCTTATATATTTTCTACCAAGGCTAAGTTATTTTAAACACTGATTGAAGGACCAAACCTTTCTCTTTTTTTGGAAGTTAAAGTTGACCCCACTTCGCTAGAGCCCACATATGCTTTGCTTTTCCTCCACTCCATAATAATATTTGATTAAAATTGTCCAACTTTATCAATACATCCTTATGAATACTTAAGACTAGGGAGACATAGATGGGAATAGATTATAAAATTTATTTAACCAAAGTGAACCTACCTCTAATGGAAAGCCATTGATTGGTCTAATTATTTAGCCTACTCTATATATTCTCTATCAACCACCCCAATTCCTCCTTTTCTTGTTTTGTCACCTTTAATGGGACTCCTAGATAAGAGATTGGAAGATATACTTTTCTAAAATTTAAACTTTTTAGAATCATGACATCCACTCTAGCAGTGCAATGCAAGAATATGGTCTTAGACTTTTTCTCATCAATAAGTTGTCCTATGGGTACCAAAAAGAGCTTTAGAATTCTTTTGAATCTAGATGCTTTTGATGTAGTATCACAATCCATCATAAATTATGTTTTCTACAAACTATAAGTGAGAGAGTGAAGGGGCTATAGATGCACATATGATTCATTGAATGGGTCCATTATTCCTTTCCTTAGAGATAAGGAAGCCTAGATATTCTATGAAAAAATGATCAATAGATATAGGAAAAGAGGATCCTCTTGGTGTAGTACCCTTGAAGTAGTAAACAGAGGAGACAAACTACCATTTATCATCATAGCACAAGAGATAAAGGAAATAGTGTCTCTTATCCAATCAATCTAATCCTACAAGAAGCTAAACTTTCTCAAGATCTGAATATAAAAATCCTAGTCTACCCTTTCATAAGCCTTGGAGAGGCCTAAATGGATAAACATGGAGGGGGATATATGTACATACATGGAGTGAAGGACTTCCCATGAAAACATTACTTCATATAAAATTTGTCTCCTTTCTATAAATCCTAGTTGCTCTGACAAGACTATTGTAGGGAGGAAGGGTTTCAACCTCTGATCTATCACCATCATGATGACTTTGAGGAGAACATTACACAAGGCCGTCAGTCTAAAACTAAAATTTTGATTTCTCTTTGGACATAGGTATGAGTGCAATATAGGTTTTGTTGATTTCTTTCAAAAATAAAATTTCCACTCTTGCTTCCTCTACCATTGCAAGTAGATAATCCTTGAATAGGTCCCAAAATTATTGGAAGAACTCAATAGGGAAGCCATCTGGTCTAGGTGATTTTTTTTTTTAATCTTGAAAAATACTTGTTTTAATTCCTCCATAGAAACTAGCATTGTCAATACCTCATTATCCTATTCCTTAATAAAGGAATGGATTCCCTATAGAATCTTCTCTCGAGCTCTAGGATCTAGGGGACTATAGAGAAAAGTTTCTTGAAGTAGTCAGTGACAATTTTCTTTATACCATCCCAAGAGTAAACTAGATTGCTAATGCTAGTCTTTAGAGAGGGCACAAAGTTTGAGGATGATATAGCTAGTAAATATTTATGGAAGAAAGTATAGTTTTTGCCCCCTTCCTTCAACCATTGGATCATAGATTTCAATTTCCATGAGAGATCCTCCCTCCTTTCCCATTTTGCTAACTCATAAGAGATTTGGATTTCCTATTTGATGAGCTCCTTTGTAAGTCCCAACGACTGAATTTGAGTGTTCACTTATTTTATTTAGAAAGCCAAACCTTCATTTTTATCCCTCGCATCCCCAAACTCCTGCCAATTCCATTCCTTAATCTAGTTTTGATAAATTGTGATCTCTTGATAAAGCAATACATCTAGGTGGTGTATCTTGGTTTTCCCCTCCACCACTGAAGAACTAATAGCCTAAAGAAAGTATATTTAAATGACATAAGCTAGAATTTAAAGGGTGAGTAATTTCTAGTAAACTACCAAAGATCTAGCAAAACAGGCTAGTGGTTTGAACTCACATTATTAAGGATAAGAGTTTTTTAAATTACTTTTAGAGAGAGAAAGTTATCTAAAAATTACAAACCTATCCAAGTACTCTAGGATGCATGTGGTCCCTATCATCTATTCATCCATGTCATCAATCCATCATTGGGCTTGACATCAATAAAGTGGAAATGCCTCAAATGCTAATGTATTAAGTCAACCATAGTGTTGAGTGTTCTCATCCCTCCCATACTTTCATCTAAAAAGAGAATGATATTAAAATCCCCAACTATCAACCTTTAGAGACTAAGTATCTAGGAACTATCAAACTAAAGGAGAATTTTATATTACACTCTATCCCCAATAGCTATTTCCTATTACTTTTAAGTATGAATTGGAATTTTAGTACTATTTCCTTAATAACGGTTATTTTCAATTTTAATAAATTAAATTTAATATTTAGATACTGTTTCCTAGATTTTTTAAATGTATGTAACAAACGTGACATATTTAACTTGAAACCAAGTTCTCTTGCGAATCAAAATAATTTATTTTGATTGTAAGTTCATCGCCCACGAAACAATCTTAATCTTTTATCCGGGTGATACTTGGAGCTTACGTTCAATTGATTTTACAGTTTATTGGCATGCATACGTCTGAGAAAGTGATACACTACATCACGTCCTTCGTAGCTTGTAGACTTTTACATACATAATTGAAATGTGATATGACAATTACAAATATGGCATTACCATTCATTAGATTCCTTATTTAGGCAAGCAATTATGTCACCAAAGTTGTCTGTTGTTCGGGTTTTCTTGTTCGGGAAGATGTCAACTATGAATGCAATAGGTAGTAGGTAGACATAATTCACAAGATCTTTTAGATATACTGTTTTATTCTAACAGTGTCTATTTCATAAGTGCTGTGTTGAATTAGTTTAAATTTATCCTTATTTTATAAGGAAAACGTGTTACTCTAGTTGAGACAACCTGAGAGGTTGAATGTAAAAAGACTCAATTAAAAACTTTATATTGAAGATCAGATCGACTAACCACAGAGCTCAACCCCTACTCTTCATTTTGGCCAACATCCAACTTATAAATTCAAATGAGCCAACTGATTAATCCAAATCAAGAATGACGTATTAAAAACAACTATCAATTTCGTGTGACCGGAATCATAGCGTTTGACTTCATGGTGTTCCGACTTTGATTTGATTCGTGAAAACAAGGATACTGAATCGCACTGTTACGGGAGGATGCTGAACAAGCGATCATTTGGAAAGGTAGTTGAATATGTTAAGAATAATGAATAAAGTGCAAATCATGTGCACTCAACATGATGATAGCTGTAAGCAAGACTTGGTCTTCCAATAAAAGGGGTGATAATGGTAGGTGTCTTTTCTTCCGATTGTCGTCATTGTCCTTCAATTTTATTTGTAGGGAAATAAGTTTGTGTCGTCTTTATAAGGACATGAGAGTAAATATGTTTTTGGTGTTTGTCTTTGTAATGTTAAGAGCTTCAAGGAAGTAGTAATGATGGATGAGTTTGAGATGTGGGATTTTGGTTTGATATATAATTTTTTGAAATGGAGGTTTATCAATTACATGGTAAGATTTTTATTACTTAATTTAAGTATGTTTAAGATAGGTTAAAGAAATTCATATTGCAAGATTATCTTATGGATACTTCATTAGTTTGTGGTGTGAAATTAACGAGGGATGAAAATAGTTGGAAGGTTGATTACAAGAAATATAGAAGTATGGTTGGTAGTTTGATGTATCTTACTAATATTAGACCATATATTATTTTTGCAGTCTCATTAGCATCTAGATTTATGATTGATCTAATAGAAAGACATCTTCAAGTAGTAAAGAGGATTTCTAGGTATGTGAAGGAAACCAAGGAGCATGGCACCATTATAAATCATTCAAGAATGAAAGATTGATTGGTTTTGTAGGTTTAGATTGGACAAGGTCAGTAGAAGATGATAGAAAATCTACATCACATCACTATTTCTCTTTTGCTAGTTAATTGATTTCTTTATGTTCTAAGAAAAAAACCACAATTGTTTTGTTTTCTATAAAGGTAGAGTTTATCGCATTAGCTTTCAACATGTACACAAGGAATGTGGTTGAGAAGAGTTCTTGAGGATTTTGGAGAGGCTTAAGATGAGCCACCAAAGATATTATATGACAATGGAGGAGCAATTGAGTTGTCCAAGAATCCTGTGTTTCATGCAAAGATAAAATACATTGAGATAAAGTATCACTTTATGAGAGATTGGGTACATGACTAGAAGGTGGTTGTTAAGTATGTTAATTTTGAAGACCAAGTGACGAACATCTTGACCAAGGGGCTATTGAAACATGCCCATACAAAATTGAAGAAGGAGCTAGACATTTATTCATTTTGCATCAAAATAAGGAAATGTTGAAGATTATGATAGATAATTGATTAATTATTAATTATTAATTAATTAAAAATACTAAAATAATAGAAATTATTATAATTTATTTATTTAATTTATTTTATTTTTTTAAACTATTAATTATTTTTGTGACTACCTCTTAGCACATAAAAAACTAGGATAACTTAGAAATTGCCTTATCATACTTTTAATTGAGTATTATTATAATTTTTTAGTGAATACATATGAATTGCATGATGCAAACTCAATGCATAATGTCCATAATTATAAATAGTTGAGTGCTAAAAATAGAATTCTAAAAATAGAAAATGAAGACTATATAATGTTACCATTCAAATGTAAGATGTCTATATATTGTGTGTGAGGCACCTATTGTAATATGTATTCATTTGCAGGATTTAATTGAGGATTTAGTAGGATCTAATCAATTCAAAATAATTATATTGAAGAAAGAGTTTTGTTGTGTAATATTCAGATGCTCAGATTTGATGCTCTAATTTGAACATATGTTGTGTAATTTTCTCTTCCATAATTAATATAGATTTTAGAGGATTTTAAGCCTAACAACTTGTATGATTCTAATTTTTTAAAATTTCTATTATTTTTAATATGTATCTTTGATTTATCTTGAGACTCACTTCCACTCATTTAAGCCCATCTATGCCTCTCTCTAATGAGAGTCCACAATTTGGTAACACATTAACAAGGCAAAATGAAAGATTAATTTAGCATATTTTTTTAAAGCAAGTCTCACCCCCTCCAAGGTACCTACCAATATAGTAATAAAGCAAAAATCTAGCTTTTAAAACAAGTTGGCAACAAAACTATTAGGACAAATATTTTAAGAATTCTAAGGCATTGGCAATAAGGATTTGGAATACACATATTTTGAATTTTTTTTTTATCATAAAAATTAGCTTTTAAATTTTTATGTATAACAACATCTGACTCTCCAGTTCATGTAGCTATCCACCATAGCCCTTGTGCTTCCTATATATAGAGTGTTCATATCATAAAGAAAAGACTAAGGGTATATGCAATATTTGTTTACACATGCACACAAGACCCTTCTCATTATTTTTAGTTTTAATATATATTTTCATTACTTATAAAATATTAATTGCATTATCATTTGCTTTATAGAATAAATGTTTTTATAATCAGCTCCATCCTTTCATGAAGGATTGTAGGATCTTAAAAGGATATTTTATTTTGTAAACTGAATTCCATTATAGTTATTATGGGGCCTTCAATATTGTCAATTTTATTTCATGTATTTATTTTTATATAGATTGATTTTAGATTTGTCTTCATCTATATTTAGACCAGACTAGTTTATAAATGGTATATTACAAGTTATTGTTTAATTAGATTGTATTAAATCTCATGTAAATTCATTTCTCCTATTAAAATTAATGTTACTTGTTGTATTTTGATATGTGTACATTAGCAAAGGGATTTTTTTGTAGGAATTCATTAACATTGTATGTTGCACTTTATAGGATATAAGTTTGTAAATTATAGATTTATCCCAAGAATCATACTTTTGGTCCTTACTATAACAAATAATAGTGCTAGTTATAGGTCCTACTTCTTGTAGTTAGGCTACAGATATATTATTTCCACATTCCCTTGGTGTTTTTGTGAGAAAATCTTTAAAAGTGTATTTTTTAAATAACAAACATTATAATTTTATCCATCATTGTCTTTTCCATCTGTATGTTTATAAATCATGGGTGATTATCATATCAACACAATCCTTTTATTCAATTTGATATTGGGCATTTGATCAAGTTCATCATTGAAGGTTTGCTTTTGCTAACACATTATGTTAGATTAGACTTTGTTTTATGTATATTTTATTAGTACATGTATTTGAGGAGAAGAAGTTAGTTACTTCCATCTATTCAACAACAAAAAATAAAATCATAATTTCTTTCTTCATTTTCAACATTTATGGTACTCAACAACTTAATTTCTATCATCAATAAATAATTAAAGGGGTCAAATATAGTTTCACTTTAAACCTTAAGTGAAGTAGGGGTCTGACTAAGGTAGGCCTTTGAATGAGTCTAACTATTTTTATTTTAAGTGTAGGCATTTAATACATGAACACATCATAAAAATAGACTAGATGCTTGCATACATTGTCAAAAGTTTAAATCATATTCAAGCTTCTAAATTCAAGTTTGTATTATCTTTTTACTAATTTAATTTTTAGGATATTTTGTTTAGGTGTGTACCCTAGTGATTTGAAATGAATGAAGTGAAAATAAATACATTTAGGCTACATCATAGATATCTTTATTATCTCATTTTGAATTCCTTTCATCTATGTTTTTTGTAAAGTTTATTATAAAATAGTTGTATATTAATCTTTTATTTTATATTTTTAACTTAATAAAAATTTACATCTTAATAATAGTGTTATGTTGTAGGATGTGTTTGTTCTCATAATATTGAGCTAAAGCAACACTTTTTTTAGCGTCCTCTATTTGTTGTGCTTATTTCAAAGTTAAAATAGAACCAAATATTATTGCAGAATGTAATTAGGAGACATCTGGGTTGTTTGTGTAAATTGTTAAAATATAGTTATTTTATTTTATTGCATTAAAAATCTATTTTTACTTCAAGAAACTAGAAATCATATAGGTTGTATGTTATGTTTTTGATCAATCAACATAATGGATAAATCAACATAGGTTTTTACTACTGCATCATCATGCCAATTATTTATTATTTTAAAAGCTTAGATTACTTAAGAATTTTTTTTTTGTAAGTATATCTAGTTAATTATAAATTTTTCTTAAGTAAAATACTTACAAAATAATCTTAGTTTTGTTAAAATCTATTAGTTTAATAAGGAAACTTAGCATAGCTTATGGCACCATGGTCATGAAAATGACATTTTAGTGAGCACTTGGTCATCTACAATTCTCAATGTTAGCATAGTTGCTTTATAAAAAAGAACAATGAACATGGACTAGATCATACTTAATATATTCATGGTATTTGCTTCCAAGAAATGGATATTCTATGCTTTATTGGGTGTTCTTCCACTTAAACATATTTTCTATATCTAATAATTCTCTACAATATAGTATTTATATTTTATCTAATATGGTGCTTCAATAATATTTTGTTCTATGGTCTTCTTAAATGTAGAACTCCAACATATATTATATTGACAATCCTTCTCAGTGTTCACTAGACTATTCTCTCTAAATATCATATGTCTCTTCCCCAAGTGATATGAATTTGGAATTATCCTTTGGGTGAAAATATTAATATTTTTAAGGTTTTGCACTATTTGCATAAATGTATATTTATACAAAAAAAAAACTTAGGCACTACTCTTTTAATTTGCTCTCATGCAATCATTTCACTTTGGATATTGTATTTCCTTGAAGATAAATGTTTATTCCTCATTAATAAATGTAGATACTCCTTATGAATAAACATAAATGATTTTCATCATCTATGATATACCTATACACAACAATATAATTTGAAATAAAATGCATGTATAGATAATCTATCTTCCATACTCTTTGTAAATGACCTAAACAATGATTTTTATTTTTTTTTGAATTTACATGGTGGAATCGGTAGCATGACTTAAACAATGTTAGAAAATATCTTATTTTATTTCTTACTCCTTTATGGTTTCATGTTGATTATAAACTAAGTGATATATGCTCATGCTCTATGATGAAACAATCGTTCCAAATATCTTTCTCAAATTTAAAACTTTTACAACATGTTCTTCTACAAGAAAATAATGATGAAAAAATAATGAATTCATGAACACATTATCTCTCTCTCTCTCAAATCAATGATTTTACTCCGAACTTGCAAATATCTTAAATTTTTGCATTATCAAGGTGGCTAGGAAATTTTCACTCTTCTATAGAAATATAATAGAAAATATCAAAAGGTATAAAAATTCTTCAATACCATTGTTTAGGTATGAGAAGGGTCAAGTGGTGTACTTGATGTAACAAATCCATTCATCAATAAATTGATAACATCCTAACTATTTGTTTGAGATAGTTTGGTACTATTTACCTCTAACAGGTGATGCATATTTTGATAGTCAAGTTAGAGATGGTTTCCTAAGCCAAGTTGAACTCCATTTAGGTAGAATTTATGATCTAAATTATTAGGTTTTTTGTTGGAACTTGAATATAGAGGCAACTGAATGACCCTACAAGAAGATTTAGAAAACAAAAAATAAGAATAATGGAGCATACCACTAAATAATACAACAAAGCCTTAGATTTTTCATTCATTCAATCAATTTTATTCTAATACATACATCTTCTCGATCCTTTTGTAAGAGTAAATAGAAATACCATAATATGGTAGTGAGAAGTTATTGGATCCTTCTAGAATAGGTGGAAATGGTGGTGGGTAAATTTTGTAGTTAATGCTCTGACATTAAGCATTAACTCTCACATTATCCTCCTTTAATGCTTAATGTAGTGACTCCTAATAATTGTCTCATTCTAACAAAATTTTCTTTGCATAATGCTTTAGTAAATACATCTGCTAACTGATCATAGCTATTACAAAACTTCAATTCAATTTGTCTTGCTGTTACAAGACTCCTAATAAAATGATATCTAATATCAATATGTTTAGTACAACTATGAAAAACAAGATTTTTTGTAATAGCAATTGTAGATTTGTTGTCACAATAGATAGTAGTTACCACATCTTGTTCACATTTCAAATCTGCCAAAATTCTCTTTAGCCAAATTGCTTGACATGCTGCTATTGATGTTGCAATATACTTCACTTCTATTGATGATAATGAAATAGTGGTTTGTTTTTTTGACAACCAAGAAATTGCACCAGAACCCAAGCTAAAAACATATCCTGAAGTGCTCTTTCTATCATCAATATAGCCTGCCCAATCACTATCTGTGTATCCAACCAGTTCAAAATTATCAATTGACTTATATAAAATACCAAAATTGATTGTGCCATGCACATACTTGAGTATCCTCTTTACTACATGAAAATGGACTTCAGTTGGATCTTGCATATATCTTGAAGTCAAGCTTACTACATGCATAATGTTAGGTCTGGTGGTTGTAAGATACATAAGACTACCAACTAAACTTCTATACATTGTAGCATCCACATTTTTACTTCCATCATCTTTGACCAACTTTTCATTCCAAATTTATCAAGCAAGTTATAATAATATACAACCATAAGAAACATCTTTTACTTACATAAGATTTGCAATTTTTCATTCTAAATTTATCAAGCAAGTCAATTGCATACTTTTCTTGAGAAATAAAAATACCATCATTCAACTATCTTACTTCTATGCCAAGAAAATAGTGCATCATACCCAAATCAGTCATTTCAAATTCATGCTTCATAGCATTTCTAAACTCTTGTATCAACACCTCGCTATTGCTAGTATAAATCAAGTCATCAATGTATAAGAAAACAACAAGTAGGTCATGAGTACCTCTAGATTTGATATACAATGTGGGCTCACTTTTGCTTCTGTTGAAGCCATGTTTCAAAAAATATCCATCAATTCTGCTATACCAAGCCCTAGGCGCTTGTTTGAGGCCATACATGGATTTCTTTAACCTATAAACTTTATGCTCTTGTCCTACAACTTTGAAACCCAATGGTTGTTCTACAAATATCTCTTCATTCAAGTAACCATTCAAAAATGTTGATTTAACATCAAATTGAAAAATTGGCCATTTAAATTGTGTTGCCAAAGCTAAAACAATTCTAATAGTATCAAGTCTTGCAATAGGAGCATAAGTCTCATCATAATCTATACTTGGTTGCTGAGAGTAGCCTTTAGCTACCAATCTAGCTTTGTATCTTTCAATTGACCCATCAACTTTATATTTCATTTTGTAAACCCACTTTAATCCAATAAGCTTCTTTTCTGGTGGAGGATCCACAAGCTCCCATGTTCCATTTCTTTCAATGGTAGCAATCTCTTCCTTCATGGCTTCATGCCAAACTTCATCTTTCACTACATCTTCAAAATTTCTTGGCTCTACTTGGATATTAGTCAATAAAGCATAATTCATGACTGAACTGAAACCAAAAGTTCTTTCATAAATTTCTTTAAGATATTTTACCTTCCTTGATGGAGGACTTGCAGGAGGACTTGGGCTAGATGAAGAAGATGATGAACTTGATGAAGGAGTGGTTGTGGAACTTGAGCTACTACTTGGTCTAATAGGATGAGGTACCACTCTTGGGTTGCTACTTGGTCTGGCAAATTGAGGCACCACTTCTAGTTTTGTATCCATAAATACTGGATTTTCCTATTGTACATTTCCATCCCACTACCATGCTTCATTTTCAGAAAAAATCACATCATGACTAACAATCAAGTTCCTTATCAAAGGATTATACAACCTGTATCCTTTTGTTTCCTCACTATAGCCAATAAAAATATATTTTTCACTTTTATCATCAAGTTTTTGTCTCTTTTCTTCAGGTACATGAGCATATGCAATACAACCAAATATCCTGAGATGTGCTACACCAGGCTTTCTTCCACACCATGCTTCATGAGGAGTCATATTCTTTATAGATTTTGTTGGGCATCTATTCAACAAATAGATAGAAGTAGCTACAACTTCAGCCCAAAAAGAATTTGGAAGACCCTTTGCTTTAAGCATACTTTTGGCCATCTCCACAATCATTCGATTCTTACATTCTACAACTCCATTTTGTTGTGGAGTATAGCTTGTAGTCAACTACCTGCAAATACCATGTTTTCTACAAAAATCTCAAAATTCATTGGAGGTAAATTCTCCCCCTCTATATGTACATAGGGTCTTTAAAAAATAACCACTATGTTTTTCTACGTTAGCTTTAAACTACTAAAAAATAGAGAAAGCTTTTGATTTTTCTTTAATAAAATATGCCCAAGTCTTCCTACTAAAATCATCAACAAAAATGATAAAATACCTATTTTGTATTAGAAAGGTTTTGTTTTTTAAACCGATCTAAAAAAAAAACCATTTTTTTTAGTGATAAGGTCTGCATTGGACCACAAATATTTGCATGTACTAGCTAAAGTGGCTCCTTAGCTCTCCAAGCTCTTCCTACTGGAAAATAATCTCGATGTTGCTTTCCAAGAATACAACCTTCACAAATTTGATCATCACATTCAATCAATGGAAGACCATTCACCATGTGCTTTTGATACAACTTTAGCCCTCAAAAATTTAGATGCCCATATCTCATATGCCACAACCAAGATTTATCATCTAAAACAACCTTCAAGGCTTGAGTTTGTGCATATGCCAATCTCAAAGGAAATATTCTATTAGGTAGCATACTAACTTTTGCTACAATCTGGTTGCTACCAACTTTATCATAAATGACACATTCATTATTCTAAAAAATAACTGAATATCCCTTCTAAATAAGTTATCCAATGCTTAAGATATTATGGGCTAACTCAGGCACATAGAGGACATCATGAATAAAATTTTGCATCCCCTATCTTGTTTTGATTGAAATGGTCCCTTTGCCTTTGACTTCAACTTTATTTCCATCTCCAAGTTTTACTTGGGAATTAACATAATAATCTAACTTGGCAAAGATGTTATTGTTTCCAATCATATGACTGCTACACCCACTATCTAGGAGCCATACATCATCAAATATTTCTTTTGCTATATCACATGCCAAAAATAAATTATTTTGTGCTTCCTTCTCTTCAGAACTATTAGCATGTTCTTTCTTCTTTTTCCAACAATCAGAAGCATAATGACCAAATATTTTACAGTAATAACATTGAATTTGAGATTTATCAGAATTACCTCTTCCTCTGTAGTTTGTTCTACCTCTACCACATTGGTTGCTACCTCCATCTCTACTTGAGCCTATGCCACCATGTCCTCTTCCTCTAAATTTTTCTCTACCTTTGTTTGAGGATGATCCTTTAGATTCTCTTCCTTTATCTTTGGAAATATTAAGTTTTGTTTGAAAAGATTTTTCAATTGGCATATTTGTAAGCCTATTTATCCTTTGTTCATGACTTTGAAGTGATCCCATCAACTCATTGACTGATAGCTGTGATAAGTATTTTGATTCTTCAATGGTAATTACCACAACATCATATTTTGGAGGTAGACTTATTAAAATTTTCTCTACAATCTTCTGATCTGTTAGATTTTCTCCATGGGATCTAATTTGATTTACTAATCCCATAACACGATTGAAGAAATCTTGTATAGACTCAAAGTCCTTCATAAATAAATTTTCAAAATTCCTTCTAAGTTGTTGAAGCCTTACAACTTTTATTTTATTTATACCTTGATATGACACCTACAATAAATCCCAAGCTTCCTTTGACTTTGTGGTTGTAGCTATTCTAGGAAATATGGACTCATCCATGGCTTGCTGAATAAAAAATAGGGCTTTTGAATCCTTTTTTTATTCTCTTTCAATTGATCCTTTTGTGCCTTTGTCCATGTGGCTAGAGCTTGAGCATTTGCTGGCTCTATATATCCATTTTCTACTATATCCCATAAGTCTTGTGACTTGAAAAAAAGAATCTATGGTTGAGAAAGACCTAAGTTGTTTGTAGCCATACAAAAAAATTAATGTTACCAAGTATTGGTATTCCAAAGCAAATATTGTAAATATCATTCTTAATATTCCATGCCTCCCACAAAATGGATAAGCCTAGGCTTCAATTGATTAGGATCTGATAAACACCAACTCCTTTGGAAAAATTATGAATCCTTTTGAAGAGTCAGATACTCACCTAGATATAATACTTCCACTCTAATGATGGCACAAATTGGCCACACACAGTTCCTAGCACTTTTTACAACTTGGATCAAGGAATTTCAACCATAGCCTTGAAAATCTATCAATCTCTATGAGAAAAGTAAACATGATCTATAGAAACAAAAGAACTCATGCTTATGCAAAACCTGCTTTGATACCAAATATTGAAACAATAGAATGGCCTTGTAGGTAGATTCAAAAAATAGAAAACAAGAAGAATATAGCACACTACTAAATGCTATGGCAAAGCCTTATATTTTTCATTCAATTAATCAATTTTATTTTAATACATACATGTTCTCGATCCTTTTGTAAGAGTAAATGCAAATGTCAGAATATGGTGGTGAGAAGTCAGCAAATCCTTCTCGAACAAGTGGAAATATTGGTGGGTAATGAAATATTTTAACACATGCGGGAGCGAAATGGGACTCGAGGCAACACACAGCAGACTGCAAATATTATTGACCCACTTGCCTTCAATGCAAAAACTTGAGCAAAATAGGAATCTTTTGTAATTACTCTAAAATGTAGCAGATTATGCGATGCTATAAAATACTCTAGGGCATCAATGGAATGAAGCAAGGGAAGAAGTCAATGGGCTGCTGAGTCTAAATTTTGGTGCACATTTCAAGGTAATAAATGAGTAGATGGTAGCAAGTTTTATCCACTCATTTAACATGAAAGGAAGAGCAAAATGAGGTAAAATTACATTTTGCTTTCTTCTATTCTAGGGCACACATATTAATGCTTTGCGAGAGAAAAATAGATCAATGTCATAGAATTAAAAGGAAATACAAACAATAAAATGTGACAGGTCAATAATTAAAGCTTGCAAATTTATAATAAAATTAAATATATTCTATTCCGCTCAAAAATACAAATACTTAGAGAGGAATGGAGCTTAATCAACTACCACAAGATTTTACAAGAGATCTCGAGTGGAATGGAAATAATATAAAGGTTAACTTTGCTAAGTTATCAAACAACACACAGAAGGAAAAATACATGCAAGTATTATTTATTGCTCATAAATACATCCACATACATTGGATTGGAAATACATCCACAATCATATGTAATTAAACTAGTTTGCTGGATATTTTATGTGCTTCTACTACGCTCCTCTGCTCTGCTGTTTCTACTCCACATAATGCTACTGCATTCTTTTTCTACTCTATTCTACTCTTTTTCTCTCAATGTCTCATCAACTTATATAGCCGAGAAAGGAGGGAAAGGCTTACTAAAATTCTGACATACATTAAATTCAAAACTAGGGTTTCTATCCATTTGCCAAATAACCTGATAATTGCAACTACCAGTAATAACTGCTCCTACTACAAAATGTGGTGAACGACTTTTGTAGAGAAGATCTGTCAGAGATCTAATAGATGTGAAATCAAGTTTAATTTCTAACATCCTATTTTAAATGAGATTTTACAAGGATTTTTACACCTAGCTTTTCCATTAATCTGTTAAAGTCCTCCTTCAAAGTTTTTGTGAAGATATCCACAACTTGGTATTTGGACCTGCAAAACAATAACACAATTTCATTAAATTTTACCATATCCCTAATGAAGTGGTAGTGGATATCAATTTGCTTGCTCCTGCCATGGAACACTAGATCCTTCGATAGTGCTATGGCCAAATTATTATCACAAACAATTTTTGTTACCCCTTCCTAGTGATGATTGATCTCACCCAAGATTCTTTGTAGCCATACTGCCTAACATGCGGTTGAGGTGGTAGCAACATACTTTGCCTCTGCAGTAGATAATGCAATAATTGGTTGCTTGATGACCATGAAATTACACCTGAAACAAGATGAAATGAATAATCGAAAGTGCTCTTCCTATAATCTATACTGCTAGTCTAATCGCTATTTGTGTAGCCAACAAGTTCAAGTTGATCTTTCCTTGCATAAATTTTTTTATGGTTCCTAGTCCCATTGACATAATGTAGAATCCTCTTCCTTACCTACAAGTGAGTGTTCTTTTGTGCTTCCATAAATCTTCTTATCAGACTCACTGCAATCATCATATCTGGTATAGTTGTTGTCAAATATATTGAGACTTCCAAATAACCTCTTATAGAAATTTGGATCAATATTGCTGCTACAATATTTCTTGCTCAATTTTAGGCCTGTTGCAACTGGAGTAATTGTTGGTTTACTATCCTCCATTATGAACCTCTTCAAGACATAAATTGCATACTTGAAATGAGAGATGAAGATGCCATCCGAAGATTGGTCAACTTCAATGTCAAGAAAATACTTCATCAAGCCTAAATCTGTTATCTCAAATTCCTTCTTCATGGCATTTCTAAATTGCTTAAATAGCTTTCTGCTATTGCCAATATAGATCAAATCGTCCACATACAAGTATACAATTATCATTTCACCCTATGCATTTGTCTTCATGTATAGAGTGTGCTCATATGGATATTTGATGAACCCATTCTCTTGAAAGTAAGCATCAATTCTGCTATACCAAGCTATAGGTGCTTGCTTCAACCCATACAGAGCTTTCTTCAATTTTAGGATCTTGCCTTCTTGTCCTTCCAACTCATAGTTGGGTGGTTGGTCTATGTAGACCTCTTCTTACAACACTCCATTGAGGAAGGTAGAATTGACATCCATCTAGTAAAAATTCCAACCCTTTTGGGTTACCAATGCCAGGACCATTCTGACTATGTCCAGTCTCGCTATAGGTGCATACACCTCATGATAGTCAATTCTTGACTTTTGCTTGTAGCCTTTTTCCACCATTTTGGCATTATGCCTATCCACTTCACCTTGGGAATTAAACTTAGTTTTATATATCCACTTCACACCAATGGTCTTATTCCCTATTGGAAGATCCATTAACTGCTAGGTCTGGTTCTTATCTATTGATTCTATCTCATCATCCATTGCTTTTATCCATTTTATATTCTTAACAACATCTTCAAATGAAATTGGATCACACTCAAAAAATAAAGCAAAATCAGAATGTTTTGCTTCTTCAATTTCATTTCTAGTTACCTCATATATATCTTGCAAGCTCCTTATCTTCGATGGTGTCTTCAAGTTGGATATCCTTGTTACAAGTGGAGGTGACCATGATGATGAGGATATGCTGCTACTGGAACCACTGTTACTTCTTGAAACTATAGGCTGATACACTCTATTTTTCCCCAAGTCCTAAAACTTAATAACTACTGGCTCTTGCTAACTAGTATTTTATTTCCAATTCCAAGCTTCATTCTCTAGGAACTTCACATCTCGACTGATGATCAACTTATTTTTATAGGATTATACAACCTATAAGACTTTAATTATTCACATAGCCAATGAAGATACATTTGTCTACCTTGTCATCTAGCTTCTTTCTCTTCTCATCTAGGATGTGTGCATATGCTATGCACCCAAAAAATCTTAAGTGAGCAAAACTTGGCTTCTGGTTGCTCCATACCTCTTGAGGAATTTTATCCTTCACATTCTTTGTGGGACACATGTTCAGCGGATAGACTGTACAAGCTACAACTTCTACCCAGAACTCATGTGGCAATCCCTTTACCTTCAATATACTTCGTGCCATTTTCATTATAGTTCTATTCTTCCTATATGCAACACCATTTTGCTATGGTGTGTATTTGGTAGTGAACTACCTTTGAATTCCATTTGCTTTGCAAAAATTATGGAATTCATTGGATATGTACTCACCTCCTCCATCTGTTTTGAGACTCTTCACACATTACCTGCTCTGTTTTCAACTAGAGCATTGAACTCCTTAAATTTACCGAAACCATATGAATTTTTCTTAATGGGATATACCCATGTCCTTCTACTAAAGTCATCTATAAAATTTAGGAAATACTTGTTGCTGGTAAATATGCTAGTTTGCATAGGACCACAAATATGTGAATGCATCAGCTCCAATGGCTATGAAGCTCTCCAAGACTATCCTGTAGAAAATGCATCCATGTGTTGCTTGCCAACTAAGAAACCTTCACAAACGTGACTGGGTTTCTCTATAAGGGGTAAACCCTTCACCATTTGCTTCTTGTGTAGCAGGTTTAGGCCACTGAAACTCAAGTGACCAAATCTAATATGCCACAACCAAGTGGCATCTTTCACAACTGCACTAAGTGATAATAGCGATTCATTCTAAATCTACAAGGGAAACATCTTGTTCTTTGTCATGGACACTATTGCAATTTTCCCATGCTCTTTGTCTCTGATGGTATATGATCCATATTTAAATTGAATAGTGTGCCCCTTCTACACAAGTTGTCCAACACTCAACAAGTTGTGCTTCAACCCATGAACATAATAGACATCTTGTATTTACTTTATTTCAACTTGTCTGATGTGGATAATGATTTTTCCTTTTCCCATGATAGGTACCTTGTTGTTGTTCCCCATATTCACCTCAGACTTGATTGTTTTATCAAGCTATGAGAACATCTCTCTGTTCCTAGATATGTGGTTTCTACATCCATTGTCGAGATACCAGATATTTTTTTAGCTCTTCTCCTTAGTACTATAAGTTAACAACACATTCCCACAAGCATCTCTACACTCTGCATTTTCATTTTTATTTGTATAGTGGGCTTGCTACTTATTATCCTTGGCCATATTCTTTCTACATTCATAGCTATAATGACCAAACTTCTTGCAATAATAACATTGGATCTTTGAATTATCATACCTTTGATTAGATCCTCCTTGCTGATTTCTATCATTGCCTCTTCCTCCTGTTTGATGGAAGTTACAATCGATATCTCCTTCATTGGAGTTGGATCTTCCTCCTCGCTTGTTACCTCTTCCACGCTTGCCTTTATTGCTCTGTCCTATTCCTCATTGAGAACATGAGGCACCTTGATGGGATTCTTCTCTTTTGTTGTTGTCTCATAATAAGACCTACATTTTGAATGCTTGCTCCAATGAGGACCGAGATGATCGACTCAATATCTACTCATGTGTTTGTAGATAAACCATGAGCTCATCCATAGAGAGGGTTTTCAAATCCCTCGATTATTCAATTGTTATTACAATCGAGTCAAACCTTGTTGGTAGGATCCTCAATATCTTTTCCATAATTCTCTGGTTCTCCACATTTTCACCATTCAACCTTATCTAGTTGATAACACCTATTGTCTAGGTAAATAAGTCACTCATAGACTTTGAATCGCTCATTTGTAGATTTTCAAATTCCCTTCTTAGCATTTGCAACCTCACCAACTTCACCTTATTTGTGCCTTGAAAGGAATTGGCTATAATTTTGTATGCTTCCTTCGATTTGGTTACTGCTGCAATTCTTGAGAAATTTTTTTCTTCAACTCCCTGCATTATGTAGAATAATACCTTATGGTCCTTCTTATGATTCTCCTTCACCAAGTCTAACTTTGCTTGGGAGAGAGTGCTCAGCACTGTTGCGTCTGTTGGTTCTACATAACCATTTTCAACCAAGTCCCATAGCTCCTAAGACCTGAACAACATCTTCATTTGGATACTCTAGTAATCATAATATTTCCCATTGAACCATGGGATTTGCAACTGCAAAGGGTTACTATTGGAAGCCATTGCTTCTTATCATCCATAGGAAGGCTCTGGATCTGATACCAATTTGAAATATTTTAACATGTGTAGGAGTGGAATGAGACTCGAGGTAACACACACAACGAACCGTAAATATTATTGACTCGCTTGCCTTCAATGCAAAAATCTGAGCGGAATAGGAATTCACTGGCAAGTACTCTAAAATGCAGTGGATTACGGGATGCTATAAAATACTCTAGAGCATCAACAAAATGAAGTAAGGGAAGAAGTCAGTGAGCCACTAAGTCTAAATTCTGGTGCACCTTTCAAGGTAATAAATGAGTGAATGGGAACAAGTTTCTATCCGCTCATTTAAAATGAAAGGAAGAGGAAAATGAGGTAAAATTACTTTTCACTTTCTTCTATTCTAGGGCACACATATTAATGCTTTGCGGGAGCAAAATAGAGCAATATCCCAGAATTAAAAGGAAATGAAATTCGTGGAATGTGACAAATCAATAATTAAATTTTACAACTTTATAATAAAATGAAATATATTCTATTCCGTTCAAAAATATAAATACTTAGAGCGTAATGAAGCTTAATCAACTACCACGAGATTTTACAAGAGATCTCAAGCGAAATGGAAATAATATAAAGGCTAACTTTGCTAAGTTATCAAACAACACGTAGAAGGCAAAATACATGCAAGTATTATTTATTGCTCGAAAATACATCCACATACATTGGATTGGAAATACATCCACAATCATCTGCAACTGAACCTGTTTGTAGGATATTCTCTACATTTCTTTGCGCTTCTCTGCTCTACTGCTCCTTCTGCTCCATACAATGTTGTTGTGTTCTTTTTCTACTCTATTATACTATGTCAGAATGGTAGTTTTACTTGATGGTTTACCAATCCTTTTCCTTACTTGTCGGAATGGTAGTTTTACATCGAGCCTGACCTTAGAATCGCAGCAATAATATTTAGAAAGAATTGTTCATCTTTGTGTAAGTGAAGAAGGTAAGCTTGATTTTATTGAACTGTTGAACAGAAGGTCTATAGTTGAAACCTTTGAGATGCAAAGGGGGACACAAAGAATGTGTGTTAAATTCCATACTGATAAGCATAGCTCTCAGCTTTACCAGAGATCATGGTTAGGAGCAGACTGGCTATGTGCATTGGTCGTAGGATTTCTCACACTAATTTAAAATTTAAAGAAAAACAGTTGCTAGTTCCTTTATATATAAAAAAAATATTTGAAAAAAAAAAAAAAAAATTAAAAGCGTCACTGAAATCTATCTACTTTATTTGGGTAGCTATATATTTTACGCGGTAGTGTAGAGTATTATCAAATAAATAAACAAATAGAAGACACCATTCGCTACCATGGATATGGCGGTTACAGTATCATATACCAATCTGAAACGTGATATGACAATTTTTTGCGACCTTAAATTCATTAGATTTCCTCTAACTTTTCTCCTTTCTTGTCCACACAGGAGAGAACAGAACAAACAATTAATTCTCAGAATCTGATAATAGCTTTATAGACAACTAAACGGAGGGCGAAGTAGGTCTGACAGCGTTTTCTGAAGCCCTCATAATATAATTACGAAGCTAAACTACCTACATGGAGTGCGAACTGGGAACACTATGGAAAACTTATGAAAAATGTACACGTGAAAGAGAAGTTTGACGATGGAATTACTTGAATGAATTCAAACAAATATAAATATAAATAACATCATGGAAGCCTACTATGACAAAAGTAGGCTTCCATGATGTTATAGATATGTTCCTACCTTAGCTTCACCGGTTTACATTGGTAATAGTTTAATATAACCTTTCGTCTGTAAAAACCCGGAAAAAATTAGTTTAATATTTATCACATGTTATATGCATCAAAAGCTATGTAAATCTAACATTTTTCAACGCTATATTATTTTATTGGAAAGGGCGGCATGCTGTGTGGCCCTTGTGATACCTATTATTACCCCATTTACATAAAAAACTAAGAAGTAGGTTTTCAATCAATTAAGTCCTACTAATGGACGTCGCTTTTGATGAAGGCAATTAAGTTAATAAACAACAATCAATTTCGCCAATATTTGTGTTAGAGTTAATAGTAAGATCCTTGTGTTATGGTCAGCAGTTGGAAGACTAATTTATCCCTGCAACGAATTACATTGAATTGAAAGTGCTAGCCAATTGAAAGGTTTAACAAACGCCAACGCAAGTAAATATTATTAGTCTGTAGTGTGAAAAACGGAATCAAGTGGATATTAGACACATACCGCTACGGAACTTGGGTAAGCAACTTCTACCACATATGACGAGGGTAAATAAGATTGAAAACAAATGTGTTGGAAAAGCCAAGGTCCCGGTCTTATGCAATGCATTTGTGTAGGGGCATTCTTATAAAATAAATTTTGAAGGATTAGGTATATTGTTAAGCACAGTTGTGGTTGAGCATTTACTAAAAAGATATTTAGGTTTAAATTTGGGAAGCCAACCTTTTGCAAAGGTAGTAGTTTGATCTGAATCTTCTGACCAGGCGTTAGACTGACCATGGTAAAAATCCCCATAGGTCCAGTTCACGGAGGGCTATATAAAAATAGAAGATCAGCTTCAAAATTTAAACCTTGCTTGATAATAGAAAATAATTGTAACTATAATAAATTCATTATATAAAAAAATATGGTATAAAATTATAAATAATAACGACGGTTCAAATATTGGAAAGCAAACCTTTTCCTTGGTAGTGGAAGCTATGAGCCCACCGTTATAAGCAGAAAGTCCTGAACTCGTGTTGCATGGTCGTCGTATAGACCGATAGGTTGGTAGGTATTTCACGCCATTTCTCGTCTATAAACAATCATAAATATAGGTATTTCACGTCATTTCTCGTCTATAAACAATCATAAAATCGCATAAGAAGCTTGTCCATCCAATTCCGATATTCTTCTTGATATCACCCGTTCATACGGTTGCAGTATAGCAATTGAGCTCCTTCAAAATCTTGGGTCGTTCTGATATACACTAGTTCATCACAACATATTTCGACGCGTAAAATCTTGTCTACGTAATTGTTTGTCGGTGTCTCTTGTTTTTAAAGAGCTCAGTCGGTGAGAGAGGACGACTGGAGTTTTTATCAGCATGGGTCGTACGCCGGGTTTTGATAAGGGCAGCCTCAAAAAGGGCCCCTGGACGGCAGAGGAAGACCAGAAGCTTATCGATTACATCAATCGCCATGGCCATCATTCCTGGAGTTCAATTTCTAAACGTGCAGGTGACATGTTTTAAAGACTTTGTTACAAATAGGCACAGCATAATTATTTGGTTTACCAAGGCTGTCCAAGAACAGTTACATGTATAGGACAATGTTTATGCGGTAGGAATGCAACAAATAACTGTATAAATCTTAAGATACTTGCATATTCTATAAATGAAAGTATGTTACTTCCTTGGACGATTTATTCGGTTTAGAAAGGATTATTACAGCTTGTGGTTTCATTATTATTTTTTTTATTTTTTGTCCAGGACTGCTGAGGTGCGGCAAAAGCTGCAGACTACGATGGGTTAACTACCTCAGACCCGATATAAAACGAGGGGATTTTTCCTTCGAGGAACAGCAGACGATAATACAACTCCACAGCAAGATGGGTAACAAGTAAGAATCACTAAAATTACGATTGCTATATTTTAGCGATGTTTTATACTAATGGTTGCGGTCCTGTGCAGGTGGTCTGCCATAGCCGCACGTCTTCCCGGCAGGACGGATAACGAGATAAAAAACTACTGGCACACTAAGCTGAAAAAGAGATTGATACAAATGGGAATCGACCCCGTGACCCACGGGCCAAGGATGCATCCTGCTAACATGGACCAGCTTATCGGATCGGTTGCACTGAGGCAAGTGACTGCTGTGCTGCAGGAAGCCGTAACAAGAGAATATCTGAGAACTATTGCACAAGCCATGATGATCCAGCAGACTGATGGGTACACTCAACCTGTAGGCGAAATTAATTCCACCAAGCCCCTGGCCAGATCTCTTCCTCAGGATTCATTACCTAAACCAGATTTTATCCCTAGTCCCCTTATGTCTCAGATTTGGGTTCCAGATCCCATGAACCGGCTAGGATCGCTTCAATACAATACATTAGCCTTCCACGCTCCGGAACATATTCTATCCCGAGCGCAAACCATACAGAAGATGCAGCATTTGCCCCAAGCATCCAATTTGCACTGCCTTGAAACCCAACAAGAACGCCAAGACAATTATACTACTTCCCACTCTGCCCCCATGATCACTAATCAAGGTAGTATGATTTCTGATGAAAAATTCAACGGAATCGAGACCCATAGCAATCTACGAAACGCTTGCAGCTTACCATGGCAGCAGCACTCCGAAAACCATGGCATTAACTCATCCGTAGCCTTGGGTATTTCAATGCTATGGCCCCATGAGAACCTGTTTCGTTTTTCTAAAAGCGATTCAGAGCCTCTACCAACACTTGTATCGCCCACATCTTCTCAAACTATATTCAACGACTCTTGCTTGGTTACAGATACTTCTTCACCTGTTGGAAGCATGAAGGTGAGCAACACTGCTGATACGTCTACTGCTACCAGTAATGAAACATATGTATCATCGCCTGCGTTTCTCTTTGATTTTCCAGAAAGTTCGAAGAAAAACGATATATTTTCAGATATGCAGAGTATTGAAAATAGCAGAGATTATTGGACCAATATGTTAAAATATGTTGCAGAAAGTAGTCTCAATAGCAATTTGGACCTCCAGATTTCAGACTATTAGTGCTCACAGTAATAAAATCAAGAGATGCCATGTACGTGGAGGAAAGACAGTAGAGTGCCACTGCCGACAAATGTTGCTTATAGACCACCATTTAAGGATTCATGGCATAATGGAGTTGGACAATTCGTCCCCGGGACGTAGCTACCAATTTAAAAGATCCGCAGGAAAGATGCTCCTTACTCTCTAGGACCCAAAAGGGACGGGGGTTGTCACTTATGTCATAATGGTTGGTGTTTAGATACCATATGTAAAATCTTGTTTTGTACTAAATGTTGCCAGGTGCTAAGTAAGTTTGTTATTAGTAGATTGATATAAATTTTAAATAAGTTTATTGAAATAATTTATAAATTTTTATTTATATTAATTATATAATAAATTTTAAATATATTATTTTATAACAAGATGGTATAAAGTGGTATAGGTTTATTGGGAGCAGCTATGTGGTTTGAATCTTATATTTAACAATAAAAAAAACAAATAATGATATCTACAAATATATACATTACTAGAACAATTATAAAAAATTATTTAACAAACTTTATTTCCATGATAAAGAATTAATATTATTTATTTAAAATTTTATAAGATAAGAGTGATTCATATATGAAAAATTGTAAAATAAGTTAAACTATAAGAACATGTGGTTAAGTACATGTCACTTGATTTCTTAGAACTAATTGACTTGTAAGGTATATACCTTTCTAAAAATATTCATTAAACCTTTCTTGCCTTGTAATTTTTGTAATATTATTTGTGGTTTTTAAATATAATATATATACACTTAAGTCAATTCGTTGTGATTGTTATTATTTTAAATTTTTTTCTCTTAGCATCTTTTAGTATGTTAGAATGCTTTAAATATTTGGTATTTCTTAACTATTATTCATGAGAATATCAATAATATGGAACTAATTTGATTCCTTGTAACTTTGATGTGCATATTTATGGTACTCTTAATTAAGGTTGTTGAGAACATTCATATCTTTTGAAGAGTGGTGTTGAAAGTCTATTTTTAAGTATTAAATAATTTTACAACATATTCATGATAAAATTGAATGAAATCAATACATCACCATAATTTCTTAAAGAAAATAATTGTTAAATGATAAAAAAAAAGAGCAAAGACATGATATAATGTTAAGAGAAATCAATAAATTACTAGAAATCTAACATCAAAAATAAAAATGATTATACAATAATATCCAAGTGGAGGTATTTATACTCTTTATGATACATTTTAGGAATCTCAAAAAAATCACATATTGATATAATATGGTTTTGATAACTAGCACAAGGATCAAATATGCAATGTGATAATCCATATGTATCCATTTTACTAAAGAAAATGTCAAAACTATAAATTATGGCTATAGTAAATACTACACATATTCTATCATCTCCTATAAGGATTATGTAGAACATATTATTTAACACCCCCCTTCAAAACCAAATCATGTATGAAAAGTAAAATATCAAATCTAAAAGTGACCTTCACCGTAAATTTTGGGAATATTTTTTTAATTTTTCTTTGTACAATTCACGTTAGTGAGCAAAATTCATCCCTATAGAAAAGTGTAGTTACCTAATTTTTCCCATAGCTGAGGCATTCTACATGTCACTAATCGCGCTTTGATCGATTTGAAAAAATTACCCGTATGTACCTAAAATCAAGGTAGAAGACACCATCAAATTTAACCTTTAAAAAACTTGATCAAATAATCTCTAGTTTTCACAAATTTGGTACCATTGGAAAGATCTCAACAATACTTTTCTAACAAGTATAAACACAACCATGTTTGACCATCAAGGTGAACTTGACCCCTTGAGGTAAATTTGACTCCTTAGGGTGAATTTGACCTCTCATGGTGAATTTGACCCATCATATTTCTCATCCTAAAAACTTGATCAAATCATCTCAAAGTTTTACAAATTGGTACTATTAGAAATTTCTTAAACATATCTTTCCAATGAGAATAAACATAACTATTTTTTATTGCCAGGGAAAATTTGATCCCTCAAGGTAAATTTGAATCCTTAGGGTGAATTTGAACTCTCACAATAAATTTGACCCATCAAAATTATTAGGCATAAAACTTGATCAAATCATCTCCACACTTCACAAATTTTATACCATTGGAAATATCTCAAAAATATTTTTCCAATACATATAAACACAACTACGTTTGATTACTAGAGTAAATTTTACCCCTTAGGGTGAATTTAGCTCAAGGAGAATTTGACCTCTCATGGTGAATTCAATCCATCAACTTATCAATTAAATAACTTGATAAAATTAGCTCCAAAATTTACAAAATTGGTACCATTGGAAAGCTCTCAAAAATAATTTTCCAATGAGTATAAATATGATCTTTTTTAATAATCCACATGAATTCATAGGCTTAGGGTGAGTTCATAGTCATAAGAAAAAATCATAGGCCTAGGGAAATTTTTTAGCCTTGAGGTAAATTTGTAATATCTAAAGAACACAAGCTTATACTGAGAGGGGGTGAACAGTATAAGACCACTTTTTACTTTTCTTTCCCAATCAATATTATGCAATGTATAGATAGCAATATCAACAACAATAATCAAAGCAATGCACAAATCACCACACACAATAGAGACACCAATTTTACGTGGTTCACCCAATGTGGGCTACTCCATGGAGAAAATATTTCACTAAAATTTTCTCAATCAATCTCTTGGGAATCCTTTCCCTATTACAATGTTTATGGACCTCTATCCAAAGGAGACACCAATACCCTAATCAAGTTCATGGATCTCTATCCATAGGAGAACTCCTTTCTCCTCTTGCTCTGGCTGGTGATCTTCTAGAAGAACTGTTGTCCCCACTACTCTGGCTAATGGATCTCTATCCACTGAAGACACCTATCCTCACTGCTCTGGCTTATGGATCTCTATCCACTGGAGACTATCATCCTCTATACTCTATCACCTTCAAAGCTCTATCTCAAATCTACACTAAACATAGTCCTTCGATCTAGCACAAATCTGCTCAATATCTATCTCTATCTAGCAAAAACCTATCCTCAAATATACACCAAAATATATCCTCAAATCTATACTAAACACAGTCCTTCGATCTAGCACAAATCTATCCTCAATATCTATCCTCTGATCTACACTAAACATAGTCCTTCGATCTAGCACAAATCTATCCTCAAGCCTTAACACAAAGCTTGAATCAATCTCAAATCAACTCTGCTAGATCTACCCCAAACCTTAACTCAAGGTTTGAACAAATCAATCAATCAACTCTACTCACAAGTCTTCTCAAAGACTTATCTCAAATCTACCTTGTAAGCTTCCACAAAATCTCACACTAATCTATCCACAAGTCCTCTCTAGAACTTGTCCAAATCTGCTCAACAAGTCCTCACTAGAACTTGTCCAATTCTACTCAATAAGTCCTCACTAGAACTTGTCCAAATCTACTCAATAAGTCCTCACTAGAACTTATCCAATTATGCTCTCAATATATATTGTAAGCTTCCACAAAAGCTCACACAAATCTATCCACAAGTCTTCCCAAAGACTTACCTCAAATATGCTCAACAAGTCCTCACTAGAACTTGTCCAATCTCATAGAAACATAAAGAGAATTGTTAGAGACTCAATATGCTTCACATTCATCACAATGCTCAATCACTTTCAATCACTCTTTTAGAAACATATAGAGAATTGTTAGAGACTCAATATGCTTCTCATTTACCTCAATGCTCAATCACTTTCAATCACTCTTTTAGAAACATACAGAGAATTGTTAGAGACTCAATATGTTTCACACTCACAAACTCTCAATCACTTTCAATCTCTATTTTATCATAGAAACATATAGAGAATTTTTAGAGACTCAATATGTTTCACACTCATCAACACTCAACCTCTTTCTCAAATCAATTCAGAATATAGAACAATTTGTTTCATAGAACTTGAACTATCACTTCACACATCCACTTGACTAGGCTCAACCAACTCTACTCAACCAATCACTCAATGAAATAATCCTTGCTCACAAACCCTAGTCCAAACATATGAACACTCACTCAAATATTTCCAACAATGCTTATCAACCAATCTCACATAACAATGATACTCATGTTCTTTGCAAACCCTAGTTCAAGTTCTTTACTCAACCAATCACTTCAACAACAATGCTTATAAATAATCTTCACATAACAATGATACTCATGATATTTGCAAACCCTAGTTCAAGTTCACTCAACTTAATCACTTCAACAACAATGCTTATAAAACAAGGTTTTATCAACAACTCTTTATTCCAGAAAACCTTGAAGCATTAATTCAAAACACACTTAACAATGCTTACCAAACAATCCTTTTCACTCCAACTTTGCATTCACAACATTCAACAAACACTCACTAGGAAGAATATGCCCATACCTTTATTTGATGTAGAAGTGACCTTGGAAAACCTGTCTCAATCACAATTTTCTCTTTTGCCAATCTCAATAGTTAGATGATAAAATATCACACTAACTTTCTCACAAAATAATTCTCAATTACAAAAATAATCAAACTTAATTACACCTTATTTCTCCTTCTTAAAATAATATCCAACACCACAAAAACACTTCTTCCAAAACTCTAACTCATCAAAAGAGCCTCTTAACAATTTAATTTCATCATAACCCTTTTTAGAAATATATCTCAAAAATAATCCAAACTCTACTTATGACTCCCTACTCAATATTGCATTTAATTTAAATAACTCACTTTATAACTTAATGCAATAAATCAATTTCCACTTTCCTAAGGTGAAAATAAAATTACCCTAGAAAAAATTAACCTTTCAACACTTAGGTTAATATCAAAACTTACTTGCACCTTATCCCTCCAACAACCTTAGCATATGCAAAATAAAATAATTCAAAAACTTTATTACCCGCTTTGCAATCGACGAGATTCGAACTTGCACCAAATGCTTCAACAACGCCTTGGCCGTGGCTTCCATACCGTGTGAGCCACATGCTCCCTTGATGCTCTAAAGTGCAATGTGCGCTTTGACCACTTCACACTCCTCTAGAGCCTTTGGCTCTTTCTTCAACATGACGCCTGCCTCAAACCTTGCACTTCGGAGGCACCTTTAATTTTGCATGAGCTCTCTTCAATGAATATTGTGGATGCATTAATCGAATTACCAAACTAAGGTTTGGCTAAGGTATAAATACCTTATGCCCTTGTTCCCATGCACGTCGATGGAGACGAATTCGTTGGGGGTCGGTGCTTATGTTTTAACTCCGAAATATTTAATTTATAATTATTTAAATTCACTAGAATTTAAATATTATAAATTAATATTTAAATATTTTGGCTTTATTAAATATTAAAGCCTCCTTAGGTTTTAATAAAAACCTTTTATTTTTCCCACTATGGTTTTTAATAAAAACCTTTTATTTTGCCAATCCATGGTTTAAATAAAAACCCTTCTACTTATGCTTCACATAATATTAAAAATAAATATTATGAAGCTCTTTTGCCATCAACCTTTTGCATTGCTCCTTTTGACCTTTTGGCATCAATGGTAGCTTATTCCTTGACATCAATGACAACTTCATTCCTTGACATCAATGACAACTTTGACTCAAAATGTCCAACAATCTCCCCCTTTGTCATTGATGGCAACCCAATAACTTTTTACCATTTTCTTGACCTTTTCATTTTTCTCCCCCTAGGAAACTGCTCCCCCTGACTCAATGCTCTCTCCTTAAACCAAATCTCTCCCCCTTACTCAAATATCTCCCCCTTTGACATCAATGGCAAAGGGTCACCTTTGGGGCTTGGGGCTAAGAATGAGTCTCTTAGCTTAGCCCCTCCCCCACCTCCTCTTGAGGTGGTTAATTCTAGGGTGGGAGTATTTCTACTCCAAGCAAGCATTGGTCTTTACCTTTGTCCTCTTTCCTTCTCATTTGATCCTTCTGATTCCTTTGACTATTCTTGTCCATGTCCATGTTCATGTTCATGTCTTATTCCTATTCCTATTCATGTCCATATCCATATTCTTTCTATTCCTATTCTTTCATTTATACCCTATTCTTGTTCCTATTTTCTTTCATGTTCATGCTTGATTCTAGAATGTCTGCTCTACACCACTTTGTTGTATGTCCATCATTATTGCACTTATAACACTTAATGTTATTATTCCTTGGAGGTGCAAATGTCTTGGGATTTCTCCTAGTGAAGCCATCTCTGTTCCTATCATGTACCTTGCAATTCATTGCCTTGTGACCAAACTGATTACATGAGTAGCAATACCCATGGAAAAGTTGCCTATTTCTGAAGTTCCCATATTCTTGTCTTTCATGTGTCCTACACTGTGAAGCCATGTGCCCAAATATGTGACATGAGAAACATCATCCATTGAAATTTCCTTGCCTTGACCTCATTGGTCTCTTAGTCTCTCTTTCTCTATGTTGATTCCTGTTCCATATATTTCTTCTTTGTGCATTGTTCCTTTCCTTGTTGAAATTTCTATTGTCCAACTCATCCTCAGAAGTCTCACTTTCTCTTACACTGTCTTCTTCTAAAGTTTCTTCTTCTTTAGAACTTGAGGTTGACTTTTCTTCTTGTTTCTTTTGAGCCTATTCAAAACCAAGACCTATTTTGTTTGTTGACCTTCTTTGTACCTTGATCATCTTATCCACAATCTTTGAACTCTTTCCAAACTTGTGTAGCTTATCCTTGGACTTTTCTAAATCTTCCCTTAATAGAGCTACTTCTTGTTCTAACCTTTCACATTCTAAGACCTTTGCTTCTAGCTTATCCTTGAACTTATTTGTCTTAGCCAATGACTTGTTTAGATCCTCTATAAGCTTTCCTCTCTCTTCATCACATTCTTGAAACTGAAATTCAAGTTGGGAGTTTTGCTTTCTTACCTTCTTTAAAGTTTTAAGAGCATAAATAAGCTCTCCCTCAAGATCAACTCCTCCCTTTTCTGATTCTTCCTCTATTTGTTTACCTTTGTCAACATCTTCATTCTTTTTTGACTTGTCTTCTATAGGATCACCTTCTTCTTCTTCTAGAGCCATTAGAATATTCTCTTCTGGTCCTTCAAGTGTATCTTCATATTCATCATCACTAAAACTAAAACCATTCCTTGTACAACTATCTTCAAGATGTCCAAAATTACCACATCTAAAACACTTGAGAATTATTGGTGACCTTTTCTTAACTTCTTTTTCTTCTATCAAAAATAGGACTTCATCTTTATCATTATCTGAGAAACTATTATCACTATCACTTGAGTACTTACTTGCCTTGTCTGCATAGTAGCTCCTCTTTTGTCTTTGAAAGAACTTCTTTCCTTGTTTGCCTTGTCCATCCTTGCCTTTCTTTTGGTACCTGTATCTTTCTGATTCCCTGTTCCTATGATCCTATTTTTCTTCATCATTGTTATTTTTAGCTTCTTGAAAATCAGTTGCATAGTGACCATACTTTCCACAATTGAAACATCTAACATATTTTGCATCTTTAAATCTTCTTGAATCCTTATTCCTTCTACCATAATTAGCTTCTTCATCACTGGATGACTCATTGCTCGATTCTGACTTCTTACCCTTTGTCTTCTTAATTGCTTTGAAGGTTGCTTCCTTTCGAATATTAGGTTCCTCTTTTGTTCTTAACTCAAAGGCTATGAGAATACCAAGTAACATATCTCTTGTCAAAGAATCACCATATTTTGATTCTTCTATAGCAGAAATATTTTCACTAAATATTTTTGGAAGAGATCTTAAGACCTTATCACAAACATCTGATTCTTCAACATTAAGTCCAAGTCCTTGCATGGCATTAACAACTTCATCTACCCAAAGTAGATAAGTACTAATGTTTTCCTCATCCTTCATTCTTAACTCTTCAAATTGCCCTTTGAGATTTTATATCTTTACCTTTTTGACACTTTTATCTCCTTCATATATGCTTTGCAACTTATCCCATATTCCTTTTGCATCTTTACAATGCATAAATTTTATTGATTTTATTCTATGCAAACCTCTCAAAATTGCATTCATTGCTTTTGAATTGTAATGTTGTAGAAGCTTACCTTCCTTATCTGTAGGTGGATCAGATGGTGGTATGTATCCATTTTCAACTGCTTCCCAAATTTCATTGCCAAGTGCCATCAGGTGAATCTTCATTCTCATACTCCAAAATATATAATCACTTCCATAAAATATTGGTGTTGAATTATCTGAGGACACATTCTTAGAATCCATTGTGTTCTTGAAAGCTTTTCCTTCAAGCTGTTAAACTCTTTCGAAGGAACCCGCTCTGATACCAATTGAAGAACACAAGCTTATACTGAGAGGGGGGTGAACAGTATAAGACCACTTTTTAATTTTCTTTCCCAATCAATATTATGCAATGTATAGATAGCAATATCAATAACAATAATCAAAGCAATGCACAAATCACCACACACAATAGAGACACCAATTTTACGTGGTTCACCCAATGTGGGCTACTCCATGGAGAAAATATTTCACTAAAATTTTCTCAATCAATCTCTTGGGAATCCTTTCCCTATTACAATGTTTATGGACCTCTATCCAAAGGAGACACCAATCCCCTAATCAAGTTTATGGATCTCTATCCATAGGAGAACTCCTTTCTCCTCTTGCTCTGGTTGGTGATCTTCTAGAAGAACTATTGTCCCCACTACTCTAGCTAATGGATCTCTATCCACTAAAGACACCTATCCTCACTACTCTAGCTTATGGATCTCTATCCACTGGAGACTATCATCCTCTATACTCTATCACCTTCAAATCTCTATCTCAAATCTACACTAAACATAGTCCTTCAGTCTAGCACAAATCTGCTCAATATCTATCTCTGATCTAGCACAAACCTATCCTCAAATATACACCAAAATATATCCTCAAATATTACTAAACAAGTCCTTATCTAGCACAAATCTATCCTCAATATCTATCCTCTGATCTACACTAAACATAATCCTTCGGTCTAGCACAAATATATCCTCAATATCTATCCTCAAGCCTTAACACAAATCTTGAATCAATCTCAAATCAACTCTACTAGATCTACCCCAAACCTTAACTCAAGGTTTGAACAAATCAATCAATCAACTCTGCTCACAAGTCTTCTCAAAGACTTATCTCAATTCTACCTTGTAAGATTCCACAAAAGCTCACACTAATCTATCCACAAGTCCTCTCTAGAACTTGTCCAAATCTACTCAACAAGTCCTCACTAGAACTTGTCAAAATTCTCAATAAGTCCTCACTAGAACTTGTCCAAATCTACTCAATAAGTCCTCACTAGAACTTATCCAATTTTCTCTCAATATATATTGTAAGCTTCCACAAAAGCTCACACAAATATATCCACAAGTCTTCCCAAAGACTTACCTCAAATCTTCTCAACAAGTCCTCACTAGAACTTGTCCAATCTCATAGAAACATAAAGAGAATTGTTAGAGACTCAATATGCTTCACATTCATCACAATGCTCAATCACTTTCAATCACTCTTTTAGAAACATATAGAGAATTGTTAGAGACTCAATATGCTTCTCATTTACCTCAATGCTCAATCACTTTCAATCACTCTTTTAGAAACATACAGAGAATTGTTAGAGACTCAATATGTTTCACACTCACAAACTCTCAATCACTTTCAATATCTCTTTTATCATAGAAACATATAGAGAATTGTTAGAGACTCAATATGTTTCACACTCATCAACACTCAACCTCTTTCTCAAATCAATTCAGAATATAGAACAATTTGTTTCATAGAACTTGAACTATCACTTCACACATCCACTTGACTAGGCTCAACCAACTCTACTCAACCAATCACTCAATGAAATAATCCTTACTCACAAACCCTAGTCCAAACATATGAACACTCACTCAAATATTTCCAACAATGCTTATCAACCAATCTCACATAACAATGATACTCATGTTCTTTGCAAACCCTAGTTCAAGTTCTTTACTCAACCAATCACTTCAACAACAATGCTTATAAATAATCTTCACATAACAATGATACTCATGATCTTTGCAAACCCTAGTTCAAGTTCACTCAACTTAATCACTTCAACAACAATGCTTATAAAACAAGGTTTTATCAACAACTCTTTATTCCATAAAACCTTGAAGCATTAATTCAAAACACACTTAACAATGCTTACCAAACAATCCTTTTCACTCCAACTTTGCATTCACAACATTCAACAATCACTCACTAGGAAGAATATGCCCATACCTTTATTTGATGTAGAAGTGACCTTGGAAAACCTGTCTCAATCACAATTTTCTCTTTTGCCAATCTCAATAGTTAGATGATAAAATATCACACTAACTTTCTCACAAAATAATTCTCAATTACAAAAATAATCAAACTTAATTACACCTTATTTCTCCTTCTTAAAATAATATCCAACACCACAAAAACACTTCTTCCAAAACTCTAACTCATCAAAAGAGCCTCTTAACAATTTAATTTCATCATAACCCTTTTCAAAAATATATCTAAAAAATAATCCAAACTCTACTTATGACTCCCTACTCAATATTGCATTTAATTTAAATAACTCACTTTATAACTTAATGCAATAAATCAATTTCCACTTTCCTAAGGTGAAAACAAAATTACCCTAGCAAAAATTAACCTTTCACACTATTATCAAAACTTACTTGCACCTTATCCCTCCAACAACCTTAGCATATGCAAAATAAAATAATTCAAAAACTTTATTACCCGCTTTGCAATCGGTGAGATTCGAACTTGCACCAAATGCTTCAACAACGCCTTGGTCATGGCTTCCACGCCATGTGAGCCACGTGCTCCCTTGATGCTCTAAAGTGCAATGTGCACTTTGACCGCTTCACACTCCTCTAGAGCCTTTGGCTCTTTCTTCAACATGATGCCTACCTCAAACCTTGCACTTCAGAGGCACCTTTAATTTCGCACAAGCTCTCTTCAACGAATATTATGGATGCATTAATCAAATTCCCAAACTAAGGTTTGGCTAAGGTATAAATACCTTATGCCCTTGTTCCCATGCACGTCGATGGAGACGAATTCGTTGGGGGTCGACGCTTATGTTTTAACTCCGAAATATTTAATTTATAATTATTTAAATTCACTAGAATTTAAATATTATAAATTAATATTTAAATATTTTGGCTTTATTAAATATTAAAGCCTCCTTAGGTTTTAATAAAAACCCTTCTACTTATGCTTCACATAATATTAAAAATAAATATTATGAAGCTCTTTTGCCATCAACCTTTTGCATTGCTCCTTTTGACCTTTTGGCATCAATGGTAGCTTATTCCTTGACATCAATGACAACTTTGACTCAAAATGTCCAACAATATCATTATCAAAACTTTAATCTTGGCAATGCAACTACCATTGCCAATTCCATCAATTCTACATTTGATGCAATGTAAATCAATATTTATCTAAACTACAAATTAAGACAATTAACTAGCCAATCCACCTCCAATAATACCATGCAACTACCAATCAAGTCTATTAACCATATGAAATACTGAGGTAACAACCCAATCAAGACATGCAACTAGCCTAACTAGACACTACATCATATTGAGTTGCACACATTAAAATTTTCCCTTGCAAACCCTTGATGAATATTTCCAAGCTTGTCATATTCTATAGAAGCTCCCTCTAGGAAGCCAAAAAAGAGCCTAGCATGAAGAATTTGAACCTCTTTTGGGAGAGCAAGAAACTATTAGCAAGAGATTTTGATGAGGCTTAAAGAAAATATAGTGGATTCAATGCGAGGAGGCTAATATTACTATAGTTAGGAGCTTGAATTCTTGGCATTTGAGAGGCTCAACATAAGGAGATTTGAAGTTGTGGCTTAGTTTTTTTTATCTATTCTCTTTTAAGAATTCATTTTCATATTTTATCTATATGATATCATATCTAGGTAATTTCCATTTCATTTCCTTAAAATCCTTAAGTGGAAAACTTAGGGCTTGGTCCTTGGATCCAGTTAACTTGATGTTCCATATTGAATGGACATGCCCAAAATATACTGGTTCAATCTCTTTTGTTTTCTTTGCAATTGTAGGTTTCTATTTTTTCTATTTTTGTAGGTTATAGAGTCGATTTGTAGGTCTATGATAGATTTGTAGGTCTATCATGGATTTATAGTCTTGAAGCAAATTTGCAGTTCTAAAGTAAATGTATTATCGAGGCAGGATTTTAGTCTTAGAGAAAATTTGTAGCCGTAGGAAGGATTTATAGTATCAAAACAAATTTATGGTCTTAGAGTGGATTTGTAGTCTTAAAGAATAGTTGTGATCCTAGAGTGGATTTGTGGTTCCAAGGCAAATTTGTAGTCTCAAAGTGGATTTACATTCTTGGAGAAAATTGGTGGTCTTAGAGTGGATTTACAATCTCAGAGTGGATTTATAGTCCCAAAGTAGATTTGTGGTACTAGAGAATATTTTTGGTCCTAGAGTGAATTTTTGGTCCTAGAGTGGATTCATGGTGAATATACACTCCTAGGGAAAATTCTTCAGTAGTCCATATTTCCATACAGTTTCATGAAATAGGTCTAAATTCTCATCTCTATTTTGTTTTCAGTACAAAAGTAGGTATATTCTTATTTATTTTCATTTTAATTTTTTTATTTTATGTGTATCTTGACAATGGTGTAAAATATTATCTTTCAGATTTCACAATTACTATAAATATAAGGCTTAGTGAATGCATATTTTATTTTCATTATTGTTCCTTTTATAACAAGAATTTCTTTTTGCTAAGGTATATCTTAATAGTGATTAATCAAATCTTGTAACTTTAGCTCGTTTTATGCCATTTTCATATTAAGTTTTCCCATAAAAGCAACATCTTTTAGTGATGATAGAGCAAAGTCATTGCTTTTATTTTGTTTGACCAAATAGTGAATTGTACAAGCTTTTTATAATATGTTACCTTGCATAAAGGTTTGATATCTTTGGTTCATTATTTTGAAAATAAAAGAAAAGAAAAAAAGAAAAATACTTAGTTCAAAAGAGGCATGTATGTTTGCATTTGCATTTGAAATGGGATGTATCTACTCCTATTTATTTTTCCTTTGTATTATTAGGTTTGAAGGACAAAAGTGGTCATTTGGTGGTAAAAGAGGTAGGAAAGAGTCTAGGATGTAAGCAAAATTCTTGTAAAAAGCCCAAGTAACTTCGTTCCTTGATTTCTATATTGTCACACTCAAATTGTTTGCACTATTATGATCACACATAAAAAAGTCATAAATTAAAGAATTAGGATTTTTATTAAATCATAAACTAAGGAAACCTAATATTTTTATGTTTAATAGACATTTGAAATCCAAAATTGTATATAGTATTTGCATCTTTAGGTTAAAAATAGAGAGGGGATAGGAACCTAAGTCCAAACACCTCCCCAGACTGATTCATTACCTAGCATCAAGTCCCGTCTCTTTTAATATAATAGGGAATCCCATTTTTAAAAATATCCCCCCTCACCTCGCTTTCCAAAATAGAATGGGGAGTATCTATTTTTAAGGGGTTCTTGCAACATTGTATTAGTCATCAATCAATTCATTCTACTAGTTGAGAGAAGTGCGGCCCCTCGACCAAATATTCAATTCCAACCACCCATGGTAAGAAGGAGTAGGTGGTGTTAGAAAATATTCCATTATTTGGCATATTTTCCCTTTTTACTCTGATAGGTAAAATAGGTAGTATATTGCATTATACTACATAGATTATTACATTTACTTTTTACTACTTACCAAGGAGATATTTACTGTTCTAAATATCTATTGGTAAACCTAGGTTAGTATCTAAAATATCCTAGGTTAGATATTTTAGATTAGTAGTTAGTTCATACTTCTCTACCTAGGTTAGTTGTTAGCACACTACTCTCCTAACGCGTTGTGTTAGCGTTATTTGTGCTAATTAGGTTATATTGTAACCTATATATTGCTTAGACCTTTCTAAGCTAATGTTCAATGCATATTTAATTTATCAAATCAATTATCTTACCTTTCCATTTGGTTACATTGGCATCAGAGCTAGAGGGAGCTGGAGGGAGGAAGAGCATCGGGACACCTTCGTTCCGCTAGAGAAGGTGAAGGCACACCTTCGTTCCGTTGGAGAAGGCGAAGGCGATCGTTGGTGACTTTAATTAATTTTTTTTCCCTTAGTTCCTATAGTTTGATCATTGATTTATTTTTATTAATCAATCATTCCACTAAGCCCGAAGGCAGAGGAGGAGGCGATCTGGAATTATTTTTCCAGCCCACATTGACCCCACCTTAACAGGTTGTGGGGCCCACAGGAAATCGACCAGGCAGGACATTGTCCATCGATGATCATGAGAGAAGACAGGAGAGGACTCGGACGAAGCCCTCTCGAGGCTACCACTCAGTGGGAGTGTGCCTCCATGGCTCAGCCAACTGAGAGCACATTGAGGGTAGAAGTGTCGTCATGCTCCCCATGGTCAAGCCAACCGAGAGTGCATCAAGGGTAGGAGCACCCTCACACTCCCGACACAATGCTGTATGTTGAGGGTAGAGACCACCCACATGCCTGGCACAATGATTAATGCACTGATCGAGGCTCAAAGGGACCTAAACCTACTTGGCACATGGATCAAGGTGGGTGGACACCTGACGAGTGAGCTATAGACCCTAAACCTACATGGCATGCGAATCAAGGCGGGTGAAAACCTGGTGGCTAAGTTGAGAGACTGGCCTAGTAGGGAGGACATTAAGGGCTAACCTAAACTAGACACATGGATGTTGACTGGACCTGACACATGGTGAAGAGCCATAGGGACTGGACTAGACACAAGGTGACATGTGGTCGACTGTCCACGTGGCACCTGACCCAGACCTGACACATGTGTGACACATGGCGAAACTGGCCACGTGCCACTCGACTCGACCTAGTCATGATGTGACAACGACCAAAAGGGTGGGTGATGGTGACTATGACTACCCGCAGGCAGTCAACAAAATAAAGGCTTGAAATCCCTTTTAAAGCCCACAACATCCCCTGCATGGGCAATGTGGGATAATTTCCACAATTTTTTCCCCGCCCGCGTGAGGAAAGAAGGGAAAGGGAAATTAATTCCCTTCCCTTCACATCGGGCCCTATAGCCCGACCAGCAAAGGAGGTCGGGCTAAGGCCTTGGGCGGCGGGGAGTCATGAGTTCGACTCCCGTCGACCCTACAAAGGCATTCTTTTGCCTTATAAAACAATTGGTAACCAAGGTAAGATAAAATATTTTATTTTTTTTTCTTTGCACTTTATTCAAAATTTGTTCAATTTTTTTTAATAATATCATTATTACTTTGTTTTTAATAAAATCAAATTCAAATTTTATATTTTATTGATTTTATTTTAATAAATTTATTTTATTATTAATTGAATTTGTTGAGTAAATTTTTTATTTTTTGCAAAATTTAAAAATTAAAATTAAAAGGAGATACCTTATGTTTTTGCAAATTTCAAATTCAAAGGTGCTTGTGTTTTCTCACAAAATGGAGATATAAGACATAGAAAGAGCACATTTTTTGTTGCAAATTAGAAACCTCTTCTCAAACCTTGTTAATTTAGCATACAATAAAGCTTCAAACCTGGATTCTTTTTTGACAAATTGTAAGACAAGGAGACACCAAAATTTGCAAAATTCAAAGGCAAAGTGTGCATTTGTTTTCTCTCAAGGAGGGATATAAGACATAAAATTGCACATTCTTTTTTGCAACCTTGAGAAGAATTTGAAGCCTTGGGTCCATCAAAACCAAGTCATTTGTCGACTGGTTCTGGAAGCCTTTCAAACGTGGGTCGTGTGTCGACTTGTCTTGGAAGGAGTGCTTTATTTGTTCATTTTGCAAAATAAAGGGGGGAAGACAACATTGTACTTCTTTTGCAAAATTGTAAGACAAGTAGGAGACATAAAAATATCATTTTTTTGCACAACACAAATCCACATTTTGTTGCAAAAATTAAAAGGTGCATTTTCGATTTTACTCGACACCTTAATTGGCAAATTAGGTGCATTTTCGGTTGCATCCGACACCTAGGTGATAAGAATTTTGTGGGCATTCTTGTTTGATTATTGCATTATTTCTTTTGCAATTATAAGTCATAGAATCAAGAACACACTAAACCCCAAAAATTTCACAAATTTGTGTAAATCCTTGCACAGTTTTAAAGCCAATTTCACTTGATATTCTCTCCTAAAACAACAAAACCCCTAATTCACTCTTATTTGTTTGGCTTAATTTCCTCAAACTGATTATTCCTCTTCAAGGGGATTTTCAGGCAGGTGCCATTAAATATCTTTTTGAGTGAATTATCTTTCATCTCTTATTTGTTTGGCTTAATTTCCTCCAACTGATTATCTCTCTTCAAAGAGAGTTTTCAGGCAGGTGCCATTAAATACCTCTTGAGAGTGAAAGAAAGAACAAGTTTTTTAAAATAAAGGAACCTTGAAAGTGGCAATTCTTTTGCACTAAGGGGGGATAATTCCTTTCTTCCTTCAAACACAAATTTTGACAAGAGGGAGATAAAACTTGTAAAGGCAATCAGAAAAGCATAAGTCATCATAAAAATATACCTTTTCTTTTAGACTTCATAATAGCAACTATGCTTGAAGAACTTGCAATAAGGAAGGATGATTTGGTGAACTTTTTTGATAAAATTGCCTAGAAAACAAAGTTTTGCACAAATTGTAAAAATGACAACCATGACACCATTCAGTGTTGGTTTCAAAACAAGCAAAACTAAAATGGCAAAGGCACACCACAGAAGCCATGTTTCTAGTGAAGTGTCTCATTCTGATTCTGAATCTGGTTCAAAGAGAGCACACAGAGTGCTCATGGCTCAGACAGTATTGTAGAGGGAAAACACATTTGTCACCTTGGGCAAAGCACCATTTCCTCTCTCTCCTCTTTTAGGCTTCATAAATAGCATAAGTTTTTGTTTGAAGTACTTGTAATAAAGGGGTGATTGTACCTCTTTTTAGGCTTCATAAATAGCAAATTCTCATTGTTTGAAGTCCTTGAAACAAAAGGAGGGAATTTTCTGGTGTAAAATTGCCTAGGAGGCAATATTTGTAAAAATCCTTCACAAAACTCTTGAGTTGCACATATTTTTGCAATTAAGGGGGGATATACATTTCTTTTTCTTCACAATTTTTTGTAAAAAGGGAAGAAGACTTATAAGGGTGCATTTTTGGCAGCGACCGACACCTTAGTCATACTTCTTTCAGAAATTAATTACAACATGTTTTGCAACAAGAAGGGGGGAACTTATAAGGGTGCATTTTCGACAGCGACCGACACCTTAGCTACCTTATCTTTTGCAAACTCATATTGTAACTGAATGAACCTCGTATGAAGTGATCTATTCTACTACACCTAGTGATTGCAATGGTTGGTTACCCATGCAATTCGGTTGGATGACGAGATTACTATAAGGACATTCGTTGGTGTGAAGACAAAGTGAGGAATGACCCACTTTTTGCTTAGGAGCAGCCAGAGCACTGTGACAGAGCAAGAACCAGCAGATCAATAGTTTCTTCCACTATATTGGGACAGTTATATACTTTACCCAAATATTGTTGTATAGGAGGATAGGTATACATTACCCAAATAATGTAATAAGGGGGGATGTTAGAGTAATATTCCATTATTTGGGATATTTTCCCTTTTTACTCTGATAGGTAAAATAGGTAGTATATTGCATTATACTACATAGATTATTACATTTAATTTTTACTACTTACCAAGGAGATATTTACTGTTCTAAATATCTACTGGTAAACCTAGGTTAGTATCTAAAATATCCTAGGTTAGATATTTTATATTAGTAGTTAGTTCATACTTCTCTACCTAGGTTAGCTGTTAGCACACTACTCTCCTAACGCATTGTGTTAGTGTTATTTGTGCTAATTAGGTTATATTGTAACCTATATATTGCTTAGACCTTTCTAAGCTAATGTTCAATGCATATTTAATTTATCAAATCAATTATCTTACCTTTCCATTTGGTTATAGGTGGGATATTGACTGGATGGATAGATTCCTAACAATAGCTACTAGAGTTGGAATAAGACCATAAGAGGTGATTCCAAGCTTGCACCCTTGCTCAAAAAATAAAATGATGCTTTCCTTTTAGTTTATAGTATTTACCTTAATTTGGCATTGCAAGAAAATCAATAGGCATATAGGTTAGGAATTTTTTTTTCTACATATTGTCTTCATAATGAATAGCTCAATCATCCATTTTGTATTATAGTTAGAAAAAAACCTTACATGTATATAAATTGAAAAAAAAAAACTAGATTTAGGGTAATATTTAAAAACCCTTGGTGAATTCTAAACTTTCCCACCAAAGAAACTAACAAGGCTCAATTGAGAACCCTTGTCCAAGTGTAGAAGTTGATATTGGGTTTTTGGTGGATATTGCCACTGGATCCCCAAATCCATGCTCTACATATTTTGTGAACCCGATGTGAACTTCATGTGGGTTCAAAAAAAATCTGACCTAAGCCTTAGCCTTAATCAACTTAAAATTTACCAATATTTAATCAAGGCCATTTAATTTATTTGCATAGAGAAAAACACAATAGTCAAAGATTATAATAATATAACCAATTATTAGTCCTAATGGGAGAAGGATAATGACCTATCTCTTTATCGAAAGTAGCGGCTAGTAGAGAATAGAGGAAAGATAGTAAGCAACCTATCTCTTCATCGAATGAGGGATTCCAAGTAAGTATCCTCTTATGTGTTTTCTTGCTTTCTATGTTTTCCTCTCCATTAGGCTTTAATTAGCTCACCTAGCCAAAATTTAAAGGGAAAACACATGAAAATTTTCTTTTTTGTTGTTAGCCATGACTGACAATAGTAGCCAGCTCTATTAGCTATGGTTGTCAACAATGGCTAAGATTTTAGTTGCGTTTCTATCCAACGGTCGAGTTTGTTGCCTTCTGTATAGAATAGTGGCTAGCATTTAAACTGTGTGGTAGGGTTTTGCATGCTTGGGGCCTATCCAAAGGCCATTTTCATTTAATTTTGCATTGCATTCTTAATGAAAAAGCATTTAGCATTGCATATTTTTGAAAATAAAACATCTTTTCCTAGGCATGTAGGAAATGATCATGAGTGCTTTGTGATGCATTTTTATTTTATGCAAAATTAAAAAGACCCACCACACACCACGTTTCACTTAAACATCAGTGGCGTTGGGCTCTCACATCCAACCCGTTGATCGAGACCAATAGTGGATGTCATTACCACTTGGTTGGCTCATTTGAAATTGTACTATCGAGACCCGACCATGGCCAAGGCCGATTCAAGAACTATCCTATCCATGAAAAATAGCATGCACTCCTCTTCGAAGGGGTGTATCATTGATCACGGTGTGCTGGGTGAGAATCGGTAGTACCTATGCTCCTTGACTGGGTATGGGCTTCATCTCCATACTTTGGTGGGTTTACGTGACCAAAATTTCATTATCGATTGTCGAGCTGTGAGTATATAGGTGAAAACCCTTAAACTATCTAAGAATATCATCAAAAAAATTGAAAAACACGATGAGATTTAGCTTATATACTCAATGAACCAAAACACACTAAACAGTTTTAGGATTCACAAAGAATATTTAAAAGAGATAAACATCCTTGTATACTTTGTATTTTCTAAAACTTACATAAGAGATAAATTCACATCATGGTCAACACATGGAGAGGCCAACCTCGACACACAACCGAGGTGGAAGTCGAAGCTCTAGAACACACACAAAATAATGAGTTGGAACCTCCCACATAGAATATTCCTAAATGATATTCGACTAGTATCAGAGGTGATAACTCGACACATGGGGGTTCTAATCAGAATACCCCAGTTAGAGGAGGTAACACACACTCCTCATGTGATAGAACTGAGGGAGGCTCAAGGCCCCCATCATCACATGATAGACATAGAGAAGATCTACCCAATCAAGGGTAAGAAGATAGGGCTGCATCAGAATGTAGACCCCTAAGGACTCCAAACCCTAATGAACCTAGAAGGTTCACAATAGATCTTGCCACAATTGGAGTCAATGGTACACCTCCAAATGAACCTTGGAGGACTAGTCAGCTAAATGGACTAGACCAAGTTCTAGGGAGACTAGGGTATAAGACCTCTTATGTGCACTCTCACTCTATGAGCTCACATAGTGAGGACATACAGAGGCATACCAATGAGCCAGGAGAATTCTCAAAGTACTCCCATAGTGCACATGCCCCATCTACACATGCGAGCATAGAGCACAAACAACAACACAACACAAATATCATCTACATAGATAAAGGCAAGAGTGTGGTAGATAAATCTATTGGGGCTCATACTAATAAATCCCCTCATATAGAGCTACAAATTCAGAGGTCTCACATAATCGATCTGATAGATCGATCACATAGGCTAGCTTTAGAGTAGAGACAATGCATATTCCAAGACCAATTGGAAGATGTGCATGCAGAGCATGAGCACCTCGAGCATGAGGACTCTCAACATCAAATGTTGCTTAGGAAATATTTATATGAGTAGCACATGAGAGAACAATGCATCCTTGATCAAAAGGAGCATGAAGAGAGAGGATAGACTAGCTCAAGCTAATATACCTCCTCAAAGTGAGTATAGGGAGTGCAACCAAATATATGTTGCATCATAGCCAAAATTGCACCCTAAACAAGTTGAAAACCATCGTACTACACCCATAACATGCAACAATAGCCAAGCACTAGAACAACATGGGTGTACCCAGTATGTATGAATCAGAAGGAGATGAGCAAGATCAGAAATATCCCAAGATCTCCTTAGTAGATGTGGATGATGAGCCTAATCCTCCACCTCGACCTAAAAATAATCTACCTTTGATAGCTCCATAGAGACCCCTTAGGGAAGAGGAAATTTTATCCTCTCAAGCATACAAAGCCTTGGCTAAAAAGGTAAGAGCTATTGAGAAATAAGGGATGACTTATCAAAAGCCTACCTTGAACAAAATTCACAATGAGCCTCTATGTCCTTTAGTTCCTAGCCCAATGTATCTCGATCATTTTGAGATGCCTAAGCTAGATAAATTCTAGGGTGATGAAGATGCACAAGAGCATGTGATGAGCTTCATGAATATGTGCTTCTAGATCCAAAGTAATGATGCCTTATTACTAAGAACTTTCATAATGACCCTTTTAGGCCTAGCCTTGGAATGGTTTAATCAATTGAAAAGGTATAACATTACCAACTTTAAACAATTAGCAAATGCATTTCTTGAATGCTTTTCTTTTGGCATCAAGAAGAAAACCAATTTGTCTGACTTGGCTACTTTAAAGCAATATGATGATGAGCTAGTCATGGAATTTGGTAATAGATGGAGGAAGCTAATGGCTAAGCTACCATTCTCCATCCCCACTACTGAATTGATGTGAATGTTTACCAAGAGTTATGCAAAACACATCTCATTGTTATTACAACTATAACAATACCAAACATTCGAAGAGGCTTTGGTGCAAGCCAAGGTCATAGAGGATATCAAGTTACAAGAAGGTGACTTGAAACTCTAGATAAAAAAGGAGTGGAACAACAAGAACACAAAGAACCAGAATCACCAAGCCAAGCTTGCACATGTGAATCAGGTTGTGTTAAATATTCAGAAAGGGGATAAGGGCCAACAACCACAAAACTATCAAGCTCAACCTCCCCCTATGCAATATAATCAATGCAACAACAAAAATTAGGGCAAGAACAAAGAACATCACCCTCCTCACCAATTTACACCATTATATGAGACTATGGCATCGATATTCAATCAATTATGTGAGGCCAAGGCCATAACATTACTCGAAGTTCAATTACTTGATCCTAATCACCCTAAATCAAAAGGATATAGGGAAGATCATTACTACCCATACCATAGAAAAAAGGGGTATGATATCGAAGTGTGCCATAACTTCAAGCATGTGGTACAGAATATGATTGATAGGAATGAGTTGATCATTGATAATCCTCTAGCTCCAGACAATCAGAATATGGGAATATTCAAAAATCCCTTACCAAATCATGAGCCATCGAGGAATAATATCGGTCAAGTCAATCAAGTGCGGATTGAACCACCCACGCAAGGATTTATTAGCATGGTGAATGTGGTCACTAAAAATAGGAGGTACAATCAGCCAGATCCTCCTCCTACACTAGTTTAAATTCAAGTTGCACCCCCACAAAGGCCAGCACAAAATCCCTTGCTAGGCCCACCAACTAGACCGATGGTGACAATAAGGAATAGACTCATTCAAAGTCTATAAATGACCTCGAAAAATTTATCAATATATGAGATAATACAATAGTCTCCTAGGCATAGGGAGATGCTAATGGACATCTTAAGGTCCATAGAAGTACAATCCCAAGATCCAAAAGCTTTCACAAATTTTGTGGGACATGTGCAGTAGTGCCAAGAGCCTGTGATCCAATTCTATGATCATGAAATCAAGATAGTCTCCACTGCTATAGCGGACCCACCACTTCATATCATTACATGTGTAAACCACACACCCTTCAAGTGGGTGTTGATCGATACAAGATCATCGATCAACATAATTACCATGAAGGCCTTGGGACATTTAAAATTGCCTAAATCGCATATCGTGCCCTCAACTTTCACACTACGAGCATTCAATGATGCATTGTGCTCGATAGTAGGTACTATAATCCTTCCTATTTAGGTTGGATTGAAGACCATCCCTATGATGTGTCACATGCTTGAAGGTGCGATGCAATACAATATTCTCTTAGGTAGGCCATGGATAAGAGAAATGCAATGCATCCCTTCGATCTTGCATCAATGTATCAAATATGTGCATGAGGGACAAGTGCATGTGGTTCCTTCGGATGAGGAGCCATTTAAGTATGTCAATCAAGTGGATTTGCTAGGAGATTTCATCCTCCCATCTACGCATCTAGATATTAGACCTACATCACCTATCAAGCATCCAATGGATAAATCAAAGGAAGTGTGTGTCGGTCCTTCAACATCGGCACCATGACCAACTTCAAATACAACAACTGCTTCTATGAAGCCTATGACATCGACAATGCTTAGGAATGATCAGAAGCTAAAGGTAGTATTGGGTGAAAAAGAGTCTAAAGAAATCCCCAACATAGCAACTACCGAGATCCCAAATCCCATGGAGGAGGGAAACTCACAAAATAAAGTCGAGGAGGTACCTCAGCCTACCTCACCTATGTCTTCAACTAGGTCATCTGCACCGTAGGTGACAATTCATTTAGTCAATCTTAGGTTAGAAGAATACCTAGTGTAGAATGTAACTTTTACACCAATCATAGAATCTGCATAGGATATGGGTAGGCCTCAAGCCCATCACTTTCCTATTGGGATGGTGGTACCACTAGGGGTGCCACCTAATCAGACTAACTTCATCTATGGAGGTTTAGATCAACTTGCAGATCATTCACCCATAGAAGAAGATGATGATGAACCATTTATAGTAAATATTCATTATCTATCTAACCCAGAGTTTACCCTTCATTATTTTGATCATTACCATTGGCATGGTTATGATTTGGGTCTATTTGAACAAGGGCATCGAACTCCATATCAACCATACTATCAACTATCGATTGATAGGTTTAGATTGGGTTATGACATAAGAGGTCAGGATGAGCTATTAGCTATATCTCTAGATCACCTAAACCTAAGCATGGGGGTGGATGTTGATTGGAACCCATATCATCCTAACCCTTCATATTCTCGAAGGGGTAACTAGCCGATGACCATGGTTACCATAGAACCACCCTTGGTCTATCATGATAACATTTCAATAGAGGCTAATCTAGATGATATTCCAAAAATTGATTGGGTTTTTAGAAACCATGAATATACCAATGACATTAGCATTGAACCCCAAAATTCTAGTACAATAATAGTAGAGCCTGAATCAGAAGCCACTTCTAAGGAAGGAGATTCAAAATCCATCTCTAAGAGAGGTGGACCAAAATATAATTCTGAAGAAGATGATGATGAATATTCCTTAGAGGATGAGGAATATGAGGATGAAATAGAGATGGCCTACCTAGGGCCTCACCATTTACATCATCTTAGGGAACCTATCGACATGGAACCCATTTATCATGAGGTGTTCCTAGGTCCTCCCATTCAAAGAAGGCCAGTAAATCTGGAAGAGATATACCATATGGTTTTTCTTGGTCCTTCAAATTTAAGGCAATTGCTTCCCCTTAAGGATCCAATTGTTATATCTATTCCTAGAGTAGACCCGATAATCCCCATTCCACCTGAGCCACATCTAGAGCAGGGGGAGAAATCTGAAGATAGTGAGTTGCATCCACGTGGTCCTAGAGATTTCTTCCATTCCATAAACATGATCTCCATTGATTTGACCACTCCACTCCACAATCCATATGACCCTTCAAAACATTTGTACCTCAATCCTAAGGCCATTGATTTTGATCATGCCAATTCACCTTTAGAGCCTGAATATTTCTTCCCTAATGAAGAAATGTTACAACCATTTCATTTTGCACTAGGCTGTGCATATGATGTTTATCATGCTGAGGATAATCCTGATTCAGTGGAGCCTTTAAACCTAGTAGATGACATCCATTTGATCCCTATGCCTCACCATCTTGAGGAGGGGTCACATATGTCAATAGAGGAAACCTTCGAAGTGGATATCAATGATGATCCCACCAATCCAAGGAAGGTTAAATTTGGAGAGAGCTTATCTCCTGAGGAGCATGCCAACCTCATTCCTCTATTGAAAGAGAGACCTGATCTCTTTGCTTGGACATACAAGGACATGTCGGGTCTAGATCCAAAATTGGTTACTCATAACCTTTCGTTGGACCCCACCAAGAAGCCAGTAAAGCAAAAACTTAGGAAGATGCATCCAACCATCACTTTGATGGTTAAAGATGAATTACAAAAATTATTGGATGTAGAATTCATCATTTCCATCGACTATCCAGAATGGGTATCAAACATGGTACCCATAGGAAAACCTGATGGAAGAATCCATATTTGTACGGATTTTAGAGACCTCAATAAGGCAACACCCAAGGATTCATTTCCATTGCCTAATATCGATGCTCTGGTAGATGCAACTATAGGTCACGAAATGCTTTCCCTCATGGATGATTTTTTTGGTTACAATCAAATTTAGATTAAACCCGAAGACCAACATAAAACCACTTTCACCACGCCATGGGGAACATTTTGCTACAAAGTTATGCCATTCGGTCTTAAAAATGTTGGTGCCACATATCAATGGGCTATGACATATATCTTTCATGACTACATGCATAAGATCTTAGAATATTATATCGATGACTTATTGGCCAAGTCATTGCTACATTTAGAGCATGTCGAGGTTCTCAAAAAAGTCTTCGATCACCTGATAGAGCATAATGTCAAGTTGAATCCCAAGAAATGCGTCTTTGGTGTAACCTCAAGTAAACTCTTGGGATTCATCATTTCTAAATGAGGGATCGAAGTTGACCCAGTGAAGGTCAAGGCCATTTTAGAAATGTGTCCTCCCATGAATATCAAGGAATTGAGAAGCCTACAGGGCAAAGTAGCATCCATAAAGTGATTCATCACACAATTATCGGATAAATATCGACCCATGAATCGAATGCTACACAAGGGGGTCCCATTTAATTGGGATGAGGACTATCAAAAGGCCTTCACTGAGATCAAGCAATATCTAGCAATACCACCAGTACTAGCTCCACCTAGACCAGATGTGCCATTCTTGCTATATATATCTACCACTAACTTTGCACTAGGAACCATGTTAGCCCAAAAGAATGTGCAAGGTAAAGAATAGGTAATATATTACATCAATCAAACTCGGCTCAGCTATGAGCTATGATATGCATATGTGGAAAAACTATGCTTAGCAGTAGTCTTTGCAATGAAGAAGTTGCACCACTACATGTTGAGCCATACGACATATGTAGTATCAAAACAAAATCCTTTGTAGTATATGATGAGCAAGACATATCATAATACATGTACTGCAAAGTGGATCATGCTATTGATGGAATTTGATCTAGAATTCATAAGTCAAAATTCTATCAAGGGATAAGTCATAGCAGATCAACTAGTAGAGGCTCCTCTTCAGGATCATAGGCCTCTTATCATAGAGCTTCCCGATGATGCAATCTTTGCATTATCAGAGTTGCCTAAACCTGAAGAACCTGATAATCAAGCAGATATGTCTTTATTCTTTGATGGTTCCAAATGTGAGCAAGGGGGTGGTGTAGGAATTATGTTTTTCATGCCACAAGGTGCTCCAATACCCTTGTCATTTAAACTCAATTTCCCTTGCACAAATAACAATGTTGAATACGAGGCCTTAATCTTGGGTCTCCAAATAATGCTCACCATGAAGATCAAAAAGTTAAATATCTTTGGTGACTCCTTGCTCATTGTTAATCAAGTTAAGGGGATCTATCAGTGTAGATGTCCCATATTGAAGGTATATAAAGAGCTTGTGGACACATACCTAGCCCAACTAGAATGGTATGACATCGAGGTAATCCCTCGAACATCCAATAGATTTGTAGACACCATGGCATATTTGGGATCCTTAATCCCTCAGAATCCATCTACTGACTTCACTACCATTCAAGTGAAAATGCTATCACAATCCATGATACGATATGAGGCACAAAACAATCAAGAATCAGTCCACATGATTCAAATAGAACCAACCCATGAATGGTTCTACAAAGCTAGAGACTTTCTAAAAAAGGTGCCTTGGGGATCCTTGCTTTCATAAGGTCCTGCAGAGAATGGTACCACTATTCTCCATAAGGTTGTTTCCCAATAGACTTTTGTACAAGTCGAACTATAGTGGGAACATGTCATTCAATCAGTTGAAGTTGTTGCCTATCAAGATTGGATGTCATAATTACATGATTTCCTTAAGCTTGGTATAATCCCACAAGGATTATCGCATGCCATAAAAAGAGCATTTAAACAGAAAGTGACTAAATATGTCTTGCTAGGAGACATCTTGTATCATCATAGCTATGATGGAATTCTCCTTCATTGCCTTGAGCCCCAAGAATCAACTTGGGCAATCTCACAAGCTCATGATGGTACATGTGGTGGCCATTTTAGTGGCATGGCCATCATCAAGCGCATCCTTTGAATGGGCTATTATTGGCCCACTATGGAGAAGGATTGCACAATGTATGTCAAGAAATGCATCAAATGTCAACATCATGCTAATCTTATGCACTTGCCATCATAGGCCTTACAACCCATCCAAGCGGCTTGGCCATTTGCTCAGTGGGGTTTGGATCTAATTGGTAAGATCTCTCCCCCATCGTCAGGATGACACACATTTATTATAATGGCCACTGAGTACTTTACAAAATGGGTGGAAGCAATCCCTTTAACAACAATGATAGGAGCACGTATTGTGGAGTTCATACTCCATAATATCATATGTCATTTTGGGATCCCATCCAAGATCATATCGGATAATGGAACGTCATTCAAAAATAAAACTATAAGGGCTTTAACGTCCAAGTATAATATACAACATAGTTTTGTGACTCCATACTATCCACAAGCAAATGGGCAAGTAGAAGCTTCTAACAAGATAGTGGTAGCAATCTTAAAGAAGACTATTCAAGAAAACCATAAATATTGGCATATCCAGCTACCCCTTGCATTATGGGCTTATAGAACTAGTATACGAATGCCCATTAGGGCAACCCCATTTTCACTAGTATATGGCGTTGAGGCCATTATGCCCTTGGAATTGGAAATTCCAACCTTGTGCATCGCATTGAAAGAGTTCATCGATGATGACACTACATGACAAGCTCACCTAGACCAATTGATGCTTCTTGATGAACATCATGTGAATGCCCTTGAGCATCTCCGAGTTTATCAAGAATACCTAAAATGAGCTTACAATAATAAAGTCCACCTGAGAGACTTTAAAGTTGGGGATCTTGTGCTAAAAGAAAACCAATAGAACTCAAACCTACCACCGCATCTATGAGACAAATTTATGGCCAACTAGTTAGGTCCATATATCATCTCAGAGAAGATAGGACCTGAAACATATCACCTAACATCACTTGAAGGTGTTGAAGAGCCTGAACCTCTCAAAATTCTTCATATTAAGGTATTTCACACATAAAAATCAAAATTCAAAAACAATTAAAAAATCAAAATTCAAAACAATTTAAAACACAAAAATCCAAACAAATAAAAAAATAATAAAATTCAAAAACATTGCAAAACATCAAAAATACAAAAACATTTACATTTTTTATTGCATCACATGCATTCATTTAATTGCATTGCATTTAGGCATTTTCATCCATTGCACTTGCATTAGGATAGGTTGTGTTTACAATCTTACAAATGACACCACGTTTGTATCTTAATCATGCATCTATTCATTCATCATCATCCATCACCCTTGTGAGTAATTGTGTTTTTCAACACAACCCCTCCTATTGCTATAAGGAATATACTAGGGTTTTTTCAGTCATTCAACCATACCTAGTGATCTTCTCAGATTTTGTAGAAAGCTATCTTTGCTTTTGGAGATGAGGTCTAGTTTTGATAGCACCTAGCATATGTCAAAATCCCATCACTAATTAAACACATTAACAATCCTAGTCTAGACAAGGAAAGATGAACACTACAAAGTGGTCCTAGTCACCTTAAGTGAAAGGTTTTTACTTGCTCATCTTGTGATGTGCATGGTCTAGAGTGTTGATCATTGAAAAAAGGACAAGCTCCCCCTACCCAAAGAAATCCCTTGCTTTCATACAAAATAAGCAAAATCCCAAAATCAAAGCAAAATCCCTTGCTAAAAAAAAATGCAAAATAAATAGTGATTTTCATCACTAAGCATGAGCAAGTATCCCAATAAATGTGAAGAAAATAAGGGGGTGAAGAGCTTGAATCCCTAGAATGTTCACTACTCGAAGCCATTGAGTGATCCCCAATACAACAATGGGCTGAATGAATCCCGCTTAGCATTGGGGTAGTTCTAAGCAATTTACAAATGAGCTAGCTTTAGGTGGCTTGTATTACCTAGTAGTCTAGTCCAACTACATCCAAACTTAGGATCATGATGAACATTTGGTGATCCTCATTACAACAATGGGCTGAATGAATCCTGCCTGGCAATGAGGTAGTCTTATGTCTCATCTAATATATTCATTTGCACACACAGGGATAATGAATATCTTGGTCTTCATAACAAAAACTTTTATCTTTCAAGAGTCCTGTATAGTCATTATACAACTTTTGATTAATCAACTAGGGTGTTTGAGTCTCATGGAAAACCTCAAAAATCCCTTATAGCAACAAATCATATCATCAATCAATCATAAACTTTTCTTTATGAGGTTTTATTTATTAAAGGGTGTTCATAAAATAGGATAGATACCGATGGATATCAGCAATGATATTTAGATGCCATTTTTTCATATCTTTTAATTTACAAAATATAAAAAACATACATCTCACATCATCTCATCTCACATATGGATGCTTAAATGATTAATTCTTATGATAAGAGTTACCATTTACATTCATGATTTTTATACATTCTATGGTGTCATCCATTAGTTTGTTAAACACATATTACATTCATTCCTTATGTTTTAAGTGATTAAAGCATACAGGTTCATTTGCATTAGTTCATCATCATATAATTAATGCATTACATTACATATCATATATCATATCACATAAATTAAGTGCATAAACAATTGAAATAAATTAAACATGCATTTAATAATAAGCAGTGCATCCATATATGTACCCATCATCATAATGCATCCATGCATGTAGATCATAGCATCTAACCATACATCTATCATCTAGCTAGTGCATGTCATCAATACATCGCATCCATATAGCATAAATCAACACATCATATAAGCATTGCATCCATGTGCATCTCATAAACATAAAACAATAAAATGATACACATAATGAGCCATAATCAACTAGAATATCATATATATATATATGTGTGTGTGTGTCAAATGTATACATAGAGGTACAAAATACCCATAGGCTACAATAGTGTAGGTCCTCAGACCTTACACTCAAAAATGATATAGTGTCATCAAGATACAATCATGAGTGGCCTATGCCCCCTGAGTCACCTCCTCCCTCTCTGCCCTCTCTATGAGGCTACCTGGAGCTAGTTCTAGCTGACATATCAAATCGAGCACCTGTCCTCTTAGATATGCACACAAGAAAGACCCTAGGGATTGGTAATCTAGAATAGAAAAATGGTTCTTGGAGAGAGGCTTCATGAGAAGTAAAAATTATCCCACTCCTTACCTAAGAAATTTAGGTAATGACGTTATTTATGTCTGATTGTATGCTGATGATTTGATTTATACATGTGGTTTAAGCGATATGTTTAAGATAGGTCCAAGGTTCAAATCCCACTCAGTATGAGAGGACTAGGACCCCTCACAAAACCTGTGTAAAATCATTGAAAAAAAAATATATATTTAAGAGCTTCAAGGAAATAATGATGGATTAATTTGATGAGGGATCTTGGGTTGGTGCATTATTTTATTGGGATGGAGGTTCACTAATCACATGGTGAGATATTCATTAGCCAAGCCAAGTATGTCTAAGATAGGTTGAAGAAATTTTAGATTACAAGATTGCAAGTCTATGGATACTCCAATAACTTATGGTATTAAATTGATGAGGGATGATTGTAATCCCAAGGTTGATCAAAATAAATAAAGGAGTATGATTGGTAGTTTGATGTATCTTACTACTGGTAGATAATATACTATTTTTATAGTCTTATTGAAATCTAGATTCATGATTTGATCTAATAAAAAGACATATTTGAGTAGTGAAGAGAATTTTTAGGTATGTGAAGGGAACTAAAGAGCATGGCATCTATTATATATCTTTCAAGAATGAATAAAAAATATCTTGAAGAAAAAATGTTATACACATGATACGAATGAATATACGAATGAAGAAAACAATTATTATTTACCACTTTAGTATGGCTAAGTCCTTTGCCACTAAGAAGGGATAAGTCCTTGTGAATACACAAATCATATTCAAGAAGTTAGATGATAAAATAATAAACAAACTACTTCTACTTATATTAATAAATTAATGAATAAGTGAAACTTAGAAATATAGCCGACTTGCTATATTGGTGTTGTAACATGGCTCCCCTCCTCGGAAAGCTTTGTCTCAAATATGGAAATGCCAAAAAATACCTTATGTTTTCCATGTAGCATCTTATATTGGTATGCCCTACTATTTGATTATAAATTTATGTTATGTGGTGAGATTGAAGATGTCGTGATCTGCTTTGCAATATTGCTTCTGGATGAAGATATATACATCCTTGTTCATCAAGTAATAGAAGCTTTGACTGAGAGTGTACTCTTTGTTCAATCACATTTTTGAGACATAAAACATGAAATATTGTATGTATGTGGGATGAATGAGGAAGCTCTATTTGATATGCCACTTTGCCTATGTGATGCACTATCTTGTAAGGACCATAAAATCTTGGAGCCAACTTCTGACTAGTCTTGATATTCAATGATAGTTGTTTGTAAGGTTGCATATGTAAGAAAACCATATCACCTATATTAAATTATTGCTCTAAATGGTGTGAGTCTTGTTACTAATTCATACGATTTTGTGCTTGTATCAAATTATATTTGAGAATGTTAAGCATTGTTCATTGGTGCTAGAACCAATCATCTACTTGAGTTACTTTGGAAGATCATGGACGATAATCTACTATTGCTGGTGGTTTTACCCCATACAATGCTTCAAATGAGGACATATTGATGGAGTAATGGTAAAAAGTGTTGTATCACCATTATGCCAATGAAATCCAGTGACTCCATTGATACTGCTTATCTTGAGCAAAGCATTGTAGATAGGTACCCAAACATTTGTTAACAATTTCAGTTTGGCCATCAATTTGAGGATGTTATGTAGAAGACATATTTAATTTGGTACCACTAAGACAAAATAATTCTCGCCAAAAATTTCTAGTAAATATGGGATCACAATCACTTACAATATTTTTGGGCATTCCATGTAACTTGAAAATGGAGTCCATAAATACCTTAGCCACTTTTCTTGCTGAATATGGGTGTTGTAGAGCATTGAAGTGAGCATACTTGGAGAGATGATCCACCACCATAAAATCACTATTTTACTTTCAAATTTAGGGATACCTTCAATAAAATCCATTGATGTGTTCCTATTGGTGGTCCGTAATTGGTAATGGTTGAAGAAGTTTGACTGTTTCACCCTTGTTGAATTGACATACTTTACATTTGGCCATAAATGTTTTGACATAAGATTTTAATAATTTCCAATAAAAGGATTATTTTACCCTCATATATGTATTCAAATATCCCGAGTGCCCTACTGATGGGGAAGCATGTGATTGTTCAAGGACCCTGGATTTAATGATGGAATTTTATGGAATGTAAATGCGATCCTTATTTCTTAACACCTTGTTACTATATGAAAAATGTGGATGCTTGGATAATCCTAGAATCAATTCCTAAATTATTTGAGCAGTTTCAGTGTTTACCAACCATTCTTCTTAGATTTGAGAAACCCATTGAGAACAATGACTCGAAATGGCATTGATGGAAACTTCATTTTCATATTTATGAGATAATGCATCTACTACACATTTTATTTGCCCTTATAATCAATAACAAAATCATATCCCAATAAAATTTTCAACCACTTGTTTTATTGTGGATAAGAAAAGCGTTGTTCTAGAAAGTGCTTGAGACTACTATGATCTATTTTTATGATGAAGTGACTACTGATTAAGTAGTGTCTTCATTTATCAACTACATGTAGAATAGCCAACATCTCTTTCTAATATGTGGACCTTCCCAAAATTTTACCTGAAAGTTGCTTGCTTTCAAATGCCAAGGAATGCCCCTCTTGCATTAAAACTACCCTAATACTTATTCTCGAAGCATCACATTCGATAAAAAATGGTTTGTAAAAATCTGGAGTAGTACACATAGCTTCCTTGAGTGCTCTAAATTATTGAGTGGCCACATCCGACCAATGAAAAGCATCCTTTTTTGTGAGGGCAGTGAGAGGAGATGATTTTACCATAATTGTGAATAAACTTGTGATAGTAATCTATAAGACCCAAAAAACCATAAAGTTTCTTAATGGTTTTGGGTAAATGCCAATCTTGAATGGATTTAATTTTATTAGGATACACTTTAACACATTCGTGAGAAATGATTTGACCCAAATATTCAACTTCTTGAATACCAAAAAAACACTTGGAGCATTTGATAAAAAGTTTCTCCTTATGTAAAATATGAAGAACTTTCCCCACATGCATCAAATGATCCTTCCATGATTTACTATATATTAAAATATCATCAAAGAAGACAAATAATTTTGTGAATAAATGGATGAAAAACATGGTTCATGAGACTTTGGAAGGTGGAGAGGGCATTGGTAAGACCAAAAGGCATGACTAAGAACTCATAATGACCTTCATGAGTATGAAAGGTTGTATTGGGAATGTCCTCGTCTCTTACTCTGATTTGATGAAAACCTAAACATAGATCTAATTTGATGAAGAATTTAGCACCATGTAATTCATCTAATAAATCATCTATGATAGGGATAGGGAACTTGTCCTTGATTGTGATTTTTTTGAGGGACTTAAAATCAGGATACATATGCCAATAATTATCTTTACGATGGGCCAAAACCACTGGTGATGAATAAGGACTAGTGCTATGATGGATGACTCCATGTTCTAATAGTTCTTGGACAATATTTTCAATTTCTATTTTTGAGGTTGAGGGTATCAATAAGGACATACATTAGGAGGGAGACTTACAGGTACAAGATATATGGCATGGTCATGAGATCACTTGGGAGGGAGCCCTTTTGGTTCATTAAAAAATTCATCATAGTTAGCCATAATATCTTGAATATCCTTTGAGGGAATTACCAAGGTATCTTGTGCTTGCACTTCCATGTAATTTATTTGAGCTATGAATCCATAACCTCCTTTATTTAATATTTTTTCCATGTTGTGGGAACTCACTACCTTTGATGGTGGAGTTTGAATTCCTTGGAGGTGAATAATATTCCTATTTTAATTCCATTTTGCAAATAATTTTTGAAATTTAAAACTAACAATGTCTAATTGTTCCAACCATTCAATGCCCAAAATAATATTCAAACTTCCCAAAACCATAATGAAGAGAGTTCCTCGCCAGTGTAACTTCCCATTTGTATTAAAACGAGAGAATTTCTATCAATACATTGAGCATTTCTGCCATTTGCAATTAAAAATTGAAACCTATATTTATTGAAATAATTAATGTGCAAGTTCAATGCTTAGTAGTCTTGATGTCAATAAAGTTATGAGTACTACCTGAATCAATCAACACATGTATACATTTTTGCCTAATAAATCCTGGTACCTTGATTGTATGATGAGTTGTTAACCCCATAAGAGCATGCACTAAAATAGCCATAGTGTCCTCTTCTGATGTTACTTCACTAGTATCTACTGAGATTTGTTCTATGGGTGACTCTTGTTGAATGATATCCTCTGCTTCTTCTTCTTTGTATTTATTTTTATACTCTATTTGAAAGGTTTGATGTGGTACACATGCTTGCTCTCTGGGATGATGATTGCGATATTTAAAACAAAAATATCTTGATGGTTGTTCATTTTTGTGAAAGAAATTATTGTGATATTGAGGACGTGTATTAGAGTCTTGTCTAGAAGATGTCCAATTTTGAAACTTCTTTTTAACAAGCTTAGCAATCCTTATAGTATCATCCAAAGTGTATGGATCATGTAAGTCCACTTCGAGTTGAATATTTTCTTTTAGACCATGTCGAAAGGCAGAAACCACCATAGAAGCTTTTACATATTTCGTATATGCAAGAAGACTTGTGAAATATGAAACATAATCTTGGATAGAACCAGTTTGTTTGAGATCCAATAGGTGAACAATGTAGGAAGAAGAACTACCTTCATAAAATATCTTGAGGAAAAGATCTCTAAATTCAGGCCATAATATGGGATGATTATGTTGATGTTTCTACCAAGAGAACCATTGATAAGCTTTAGGAATACGATATAAGTGTAGGATACCCTTCATTTTAGCTAACCAACCATGTGGATCCCCACCCTCAAAGGTGGGAATATCAGTACACGAAACATTAACACCTATAGGCCATCTTGCATATTGAGAAACTTCCCCTGTATCTTGGTTGGGATCATTGTGACCTATGGGGGGATCTTGATCCTCAATATCATTTTGTCTATGGGAATTTATTGGAGAGGAAGGAGGTTCAAGGTTTTGTTTATTTACTAGTTTTTTGAGAATTATTGACATTTTTTTATATCAGTAGTTATTTTGGATAGACACTCATGTAATTCTTGGTTACATTTAGTAGGGATTAATATTTCCTCATATGTGAGATTTTCTTGTGATGAGTTGGATAAGCTAGAAGGAGCCATGGGGTTAGTTGCAGGGTGGTTGGGGTTAAAACTGTTAATGCATAAAGGAGAATTATGTTGCATACCTTTATTTCATGGAGGTATTCTTGGTGGATTTATTGGTCCTTCATTTGGAATATCTTCACTATTTAGTCTTCCATTTGGTTCGTGATTCCACCTATCACTCATGAAATTGCTTTATAAAATTTTACAAAATGTTTTAGACCAAGTTGACCAAAAATTGGTTATTCTTTTGCCAAAAATATTTTGTTAATTGGATAAAAAATGTGTTTGTTTTGTCAAATTTCATTCCAACTACAAAATTATCACTCCAACTGTGATTTTTTTACTCTTCTTCCAATGACTAGTTGGGATTCAAATGCCAATGACTAGATTTTTTAATGTCAACGATTAGTTTTATCCACAGTTAGTGGTGGATTCATGTGTCAATGGCTAGTTTTATCCATAGTTAGTAGTAGACTCATGCATCAATGACTAGTTTTATCCATAGTTAGCGACGGACTCACATGACTCAAGATGACTCTAGACAACATAGGAAAGAACATAAAAGATGCCATGAACTCACGTTACTCAAGGCAATGTAGGGAATAATGGAAAATATGCCATGAACTAATGCAACTCAAGGCAGACTCAAGATGATGTAGGAAAGAATGGACAATCACGTGGAATCTAAATCAACTTACTTGGAAGAATGAGGAGTTTGGAAGGCTGTGAGCAAACTAGACTAGCACTTGAACTAAGAGTGGAAAATAAATAGGATAATTACAATCTGATCAGGTTTTGAGACTAGCACATGAGGAGAGATGAATCAATATGTGAACATAGTCACAACTACTATAGTACCTAGGGTACGTAATAAACACGTTTATTCCTTCCACACAACTCGTGTGGGATAAAATGCATGGAAAAATATAAATGATACCCTTGAATATGTTATAAATGAATTTTAAACCTTATTACCTGGATTAATTCTATGTACCTGATTGGAGCAAATAATTTAGGATCGATGAAAATTATATGTATCAATTTATTTAATGGTCTTCTTTGTGCGTTGATTGGTGGTAAAAAATATTGCATTATTATTGATGCTCCAAATAATTTTAACCATTTGACGACTCTTCTATATGCTTTCTATTAGTATCCTATGTTTATGAAGCTATTTAACAGATATTTCTATCGATGAACCACTAAATCTGTCTATTGGGAATTCCAATATACCTATCGGTAATCACTCGATTGCCATCAGAATAAACACAACGTAAATGATTTATCTAAAGTACTAAACCTTAGTAATATTTTTCCGATGTAGTTAGATTTGTGTGCTTTTCTTCTGGACCCACATAAACCCTTGTGAACTAAAATGACACGTGCACTGCTAAAGTGGATCTACCATGCAGGGATGCCTTGATATTTCTTGTTGTTCATATATTTAAAAAATTATCATAATACACCTTGTTGCTTATGTAAATTTCTCACTCCAACCTAAGGTATTTGGTGAGCTTCTTATGCATTGATTTTTTTTTAACTGAAAGGATATCTTACTTATTGGTGTTCTCAAAAGACTTCAAAATGTTGACTAAAATTTAATTTCATGATTTTTAATCTTAGCACCTTATAAAAAATTTCACCATAATACAACATTGTTACTTTATAAAACAAGAAACCTTTACGTGCTGGATACATGAATGGATCTGCATTGGTTAAATACAGACGACGCAGTCTCCTAGAACTTAAAAATTTTACATTGCTAACCTCAATTTCTATCCGAAATATACCTATTTATTTATTTTCTTCTTACAGAATGAAAAAAAAATATTAGCACACTAGGATCTTGGAGCTCTGATACCACTTGAAGCAAAAATGTTATACACACGATGCGAACAAAGATATAAATAAAGGAAACAATTATTATTTACCACTTTAGGAGGGCTAAGTCCTTTGCCACTAAGGAGGGCTAAGTCCTTGCAAATACACAAATTAGATTCAAGATGATAGATGATTAAATAATAAACAACCTACTTCTACTTATATTAATAAATCAATGAATAAGTGAAACTTGGAAATATAGTTGACTTGGCTATATTGGTTTTGTAACACAGAAAGCAAGATTAATTAAATTTATATATTCAGATTGGTTAGGATCAACATATGATAGAAATTCTACATCAAGGCACTATTTATATTTTGGTAGTTAGTTTATTTCTTGGAGTTCTAAGAAATAAAACACAATTGCTTGTTTTCTATAAAGGTAGAGTATGTAGTATGATATTTCAACATGTACACAAGGAGTGTGGTTGAGAAGAGTTCTTGAGGATATTGGAGAGGCTCAATATGGGCAACTAGAGATATTCTATGACAATGGAGGAGCAATTGAGTTGTCCAAGAATCCTATGTTTCATGCAAAGATGAAACACTTTGCGCTGAAGTATCACTTTGTGAGAGATTTGGTACATGAATAGAAGGTGGTTGTTAGTATGTTAAATTTGAAGACCAAGTGATTGGCATATTGACTAAGGGGCTATTGAAACATTACCCATACAAAAATTAAAGGAGCTCGATATTTATTCATTTTGCATCAAAGGAGAGAATGTTGGATATTGTGATTCTTAATAAAAATAATAAAATAATAATATTAAGTATTTATTTATTTATTTATTTTTGTATATGAATCTTACTTTTAGCACATAAAAAAGTTAAGATAACAGAAGAACTATGCTATCTTAATTTTAGTAGTGCATGCATAAATTGCATGATGCAAACTCAATGTCTAATGTCCATTATTATAAATGGGTGAGTGTCAAAAATATAATTCTAAAAATACAAAAGGTTAAACAAAAAAAAAGAAAACCAAATATAGAAAAATCATATTATTATTGTCATGTAAAATTTTTATATATTTGGTGTGAGGCACCTATTATAATATGGATTCAGATGTAAGATTCATTTGAGGTTTCATTTGTATGTACTGAATTCAAAAGATATGTATTGAAGAAAGAGTTTTATTGTGTAGTATTCAGGAGTTTAGAATTGATGTTTTAAGTTGAACACATGTTATGTAATTTCTCTTCCATGATAAATATAAATTATAGAGGTTTTAAAGCCTAACAACTTGTATTATTATGTTTTTAAAATTCTTCTATAATTTTTATGTGCATTTTTTATTTATCTTGATCCTCACCTCCCTTTCACATCTCCTTGAGTCCTCACAAGAAAGTGATCAACTATTATTGACTAGCTACATCCAACTCATCTAAACTCATCCATGACTCTCTAAAATGGATGTCTCTAATTTTTTAATATATTAACAATAATGAATTAAATATTAATTTTTCATTTAAAAAAAATTAATCTCACCCTCCCAAGCTACCTACCAACATAGTAATAAAGCAAAAATCTAGATTTAAAAGCAAGTTGGCAATGCAACTAATAGGATAAATCTTATATGAATGCTAATGCATTGGCAATAAGGATTTGGAATACACATGTTTTGAAATTTTGTTTACTCATGACAATTGACATTGGTATTTTTATGTATAGCAACATGTTAACATTTGACTCTCCACCGCCTGTAGTTATCCACCATAACTTTTGTGCTTTCTATATCTATAGTATTCACAACATAAAGAGAAGACTAAGGATATATGGAATTTTTGTTCATAGATGCACATGAGATCTTTCTCACTCTTTTTAATTTTAATATCATTTTTCATAAATTATAAGATCTTAATTGCATTATCATTTAATTTTTTAGAATAGATGCTCTTATAATCATCTCCATCATATCATGAAATATTGCAAGATCTTATAAGGTTATTTTATTTTATAGAATAAATCCCATTATAGTTTTTGTTGGATCTTCAATCTCATAGATTTGATTTCATAATATCTTTTGTAGATACATTGATTTCAATTTTTTTCTTCATCAACATTTAGACTAGATTAGTTTATAAATAATATATTACGAGTCCTTGTCTCATTATATTATATTGAATCTCACATAGAGTCATTGTATTCCTTATTAAAATTAATATTATTTTTTGTATCTTGATCTATGTACATTAGCAAAGGTATTTTATAGGAATCCAATAAAATTATATGTTGCACTTTATACAATATAAGTCTGCAAATGATAGATTTACATCAAGAATCATACTTCTGATCTTCACTATAACATATAATAAAACTATTCATATGTATTGCTTCTAGTAGTGAGGTTAGTGATCTATTAATGCCACATCCTTTTAGTGCTTATGTGAGAAAACCTTTGAAAAATAATTTTTTTTTGCAAATAACAAACATCATAAATTTTCCCATCCTTGTATTTTTTTATTTTTATATGTTTATAAATCACGGGTTAACTCTCATATCAATATAATATTTTTATTCAATTAGATCTTATCCATTTGATCAAGTTCATCATTGAAGGTTTGGTTTTGCTAACACATTACATTAGATTAGACTTTGTTTTGTGTATATTTTATAATTACATGTATCATATGAGTAGAATTTAGTTACTTCCATTTATTCAACAACCAAAAATAAAAATATAATTACTTTCATCACTTTCAATATCAATGACACTCAACAATTTTACTTCTATCATCAATAAATAGTTTTTTTAAGAGGTTGAAAAGCAAGGGCACATTAGGGGCCACCCTCACCATATAATGAACTTGGGTCTTTGCTAATAGAGTCTAATGCCTTTTATCATTGCGATATCCCTATGAGGACATCATCAATAAATAGTTAAAGGAGTCAAATATAGCTTCATTTCAAAGCTTAAGTGAAGTAGGGTCATGACTAAGGTAGGCCTTTGAATGAGTCTAACTCTTTTTGTTTTATGTGTAGGTATTTAAGACATGACCACATAATAGAAATAAACTAGATGCTTGCATCCATAGGTATCTTTATTATGTAATTTTGAATTCCTTTCATCCATATTTTTTCTAAAATTTATTATAACATAGCTCTTACATATTTAATTTGATTCTAAATTTTTAACTTAATAAAAAACATACATATTAAGAATAGTGTTGTGTTATAGGATGCTTTTTTTTATCATAGCATTGAGCTAAAGCAATAGCTATTGATGTCCCCAATCTTTGGTGTTTCTTTCAAAGTCAAAGTGGAATAAAATCTTATTATAGATCTTAATTAGGAGACACCTGGGTTGTTTCTGTAAATTGTTAAAATATAGTTTTTTTGGTACTATTAATAAGAAAGAGGGTTTTAAAGGGATCCCACAACCTGTACAATCAAAATGCCACCCGGGTGAACAAGACCAAAACTAAACACCCCACCAGACAAAGTGGGGCAAACCAAAAAGAAACTGCATAAAAAAAAGACCCAAGAACACATACAAAGAGGAGAAATGACATAGTTCTACCCCAACCTACCCACATATTGAGAAATAGTAGTAGCCAAATGGGAAATATCCTCAAAGTAGTCCAACTCTGTCTTTAGTGAGCCCTAGATTTTCCTTTGATTGATATAATGAGCTTCAGATTATGGAAAACAAAGTATTTTTTACCCTGGATGTCCTTCGGGGCATAAACCTCATAAACTAATTCCTCCCTATGGATATATCTTGGTAGAACATAAAAATAAGAAGGGGGATAGAGAGGAGAGTATCCATCATCCTCATGCTTCTTGTTACACAGACGTTTAGACTTACAGGTGCCACTACCCTCTGTTATATTTTGATAAGCATATATCTTGTTGCATTTCTACTTAGCTAACTTAGATGCTATTTGTTAGATCTATTTTAAGATTTGTTAGAGATATCCTTGTGATTTGTTAGGAATGCTATTCTAGGATTTGGTTACATAAATTATGTATTCCATCTATGTTGAGCTATGTTCGGTTGTGATCTAGCTCTATAAATTGTAACCTTCAACAAGTAATGGTATCTAATGATTGTATCTCCTCATTTTGGTATCAGAGTAGCATTGAAGATCTCGTGTTGGGATAAAAACCTGGTGGTGTTTGAGAATACATAGAGTTACATGAGGAATCGTACACGTTTATAAGCCAACAATTAAGTCTCTTGTCTTGAGATAAAAATTATGTGTAAGGAATAATGTTTGCTATGAGATTATGATATGTTGTTCTCTTGTATTGATATTGACAAGAGACCATGAGGCATGTGGCCAAAAGGTACGTTTTCACAATTGTGAAGTGCTATAGATTGACGATATTGTAAATAGGCTTTCCTCATAGAATTTGACTTGATTTGCAAACCTGTTTTCCTGTAATGAGATTTTAGACACCAAAACAACACCAATCCGATTATGTGACTGTAAACACTGATCGCATTGACACACACAACCCCAAGGGCAGCCCCCAGAGGTTAAACAGTGGTCCTAACCACTCTCACAATAGTTTTGGAAGGTCAAAGATCAATTTGGCACCTTCAGGAACTTTGCTCAATATCCGTTCCACCCTGGAATGAATTCAAACTAGGATTCGCCCCACCCAGGGACGAATTCTGGATTCGCTCCAGGGTGGGGCAAATTGCAGGTTTGACGGGAAAAAAGTCAAATCTTGACAAATGGCAGCTCAGATCCACCACTCAACGCTTCCTTCATCGCATGGGAGTATGGGTGAGCATTTTCGAGTGTTAGAGGCAATTACAAGGGCAGTCATGAAGTCCCTATTCAGGGAGGAATCTCCTTCCCCCTAGGAAGGCATGATTGCCAAGTGGCGCCTTTGCATGCCCATTTCAAGAGACCTCCAGGTCTATAAATTGGTGAGTTTCCTCACCCCAAAATATAGAGAGAAGGAGCATTTTAGAGCAATGAAGTGCTGTCATTTTATTGTCATACCTCACACCTTTTGGATTTGCGCCTTTCACATCCTTGATCTCCTTTAGAGGGGAGGTCATTGGGTGACTATTGGGAGGACAAATATTGAGCCCAAAACCCGACATTTGGCCACAATATCCCACCAAATTTGCTGAAAATACCCCACAAGAGGTTTTGGACCCATCCCAAGTGGATTGGTGCCAAAATTAGGCCTCAAACGGTGGGCGGCCTGCCCCATGGGCGCCCCCTCCCACACTGCCACAGTCCTAATCGCCCCCTTTTGAGCGATGGGAATCCCATGGCAGACTTTCTTTCTTTAATTTTTGCATTCAATTCTATGATGCTTAGATAGGTTGTCATTTAAATTTCGTCTTGTTTTGAACAATTTTGATCATATTTCTATCTTTGCTCGCTTCTACTAATCTACAGGTAGCATCATCAAATTACTATTTATGGAGGACAAATTGGGAAAATCTGACCATCTGGGTCTTCCCAAAATGCCCCCAATTAGCTAACCCCAAGTTTGTAGGTCTTTTGGAGCTTCCTAGGTAGGACATTTGGGACAGTACCTTTTCGGCATTTTGTTGCAGGTGAATTCATCCCGCCCCAGAGCGAATTCAAATCGGCGAGGAATTTCTTGACTGTTATTTTTGCAGGGCCTTCCTGGTGGTGTCTTGATGCCCCTGTCAAAATTTTAGAGCTTTTGGATTCATTTTAGTCATAGTTTAATTCATTTTTCTTATTCACTTATTGTAGGCTTGGGGATTGCATGCTTTGTTTTATCCGTAGGTGCTACTGATAGTTTCTTGTTCCTTTGAGCATAGGGTCTGGACATTAGAGGAGCAGCAAGGAGTCAAGACTCATCAACGCAAGTGGCGGTGATATTTGGTCCACCCATTTTACATGTGGGCACGCGGAAGAAGGAAAGGCACCCATGGATGTAACAAGAACGCATACTTAAACGCTCCTAGCCCTTGGAAGGGGAGGATGCGCATTGTAACCAAGTTGTGAAACATATCAATAAAAAGGGCTGTCTTCTTTATTCACATTTGTTTCATTTCTATTCACTCATGCTTTTCCCTCTTTTCATGCACTTTCAAATTCCTAGGATTTAGCGCTAAGTCTGGTTCTGTTTGCATCGCATATTCGCTTTCATTTTTGCTTCCGTATCCTCGTGATTTCAGTGGCGATCATGGTGGGACCTTGTCCTCTATTTTTAAGATCAGATATCTGATCCAAACTTGGTTGTTTTTTGCTTGCAGGTACCACGTTTTCATACGTTGACTGCTGTTCGTTCCATCAGAGGGCGAATACAGAGTTGTAATTCATCTCACCCAGGGACGAATGGGAATTCACCCCACCCTATGATGAATACAGTCCTGTAATTCATTCCCCCCTAGGATGAATTCCAGTCTATGAAGTTTTCGGGAAAAACTCAGAACCGATAGATTCGGGCAGAGAAGAGGTAAGAGTCCTGAACTTTTCTTGTCATTTTCTGTTATTATTTTTCTATTTTTTTGGTTTCTTTTTGCGTGCTTAGGAAAGTTTTGCTGCATGTTTATTTTTTTCCATGCAAAATAAAAAGAACCCCACACACCACATGGAAAATTAAACACCAAGGAGTTGGTCGTAAAACCCCAGCCCTTGATCAAGACCAACGGTGGATTTCATCACCACCTTGGCTTGAATTTTGCATTCATAAACCCCGATCGCTACTATTGCTAGACATAAATCCTGACGAAAGTTGACCGAGTGTATCTGGGGTGATTCCCAGTGCATGAGGATAAGTCTTCTATGGTAGGTGTCATAAACAGGGGGATTCCCCTTCCGTACCTCCTATGTTCCATGTACCATCTGCTCTCACGTACCTATAGTTTCCCTCACATAAGGGCGGGTATATAGAGAGGTTGGTATATCGGCCTGGAAATGGTATATCGAAGGGGCGACCAATTTTGGGAGTCATAAGAGCCCTCATTTTGCATTTAAACATTCTTTACAAAAACCTTCAAAAAAAAAAAAAAACAAAACACACTAAACCAGGTTTAGGACACACTTTTAATCTTTAAACGAGATAATCACCACTTTGTGTATGTGTGTGCTCTTTTCTATTTAGTGTAGCATAAAAAAATCATAAAAAGAGATAAAAATCTATTTAGCTTGTAGAAAAACAACACCATGGTGTACACCCATAGCCAAGCCCAATCAAGGGCAGAAGCTGCAAAAAGTGTACAAGGGGGCACAAGTCACCTCCGCTATAGCCCTAAGGACTTGGTCATACCGCCTTGGCGGCCTGACCCATAAGAGAGTCCGCATCATTCCATGTCAAGGTGGAACTATAGGGACACCCCTTTGGGGGACATGCCCATTCATCATAGCCCCTTTCAGGAGGAGTCCTTACACGTGGCGCTCAACATAGACAAGAAAGCTCCCTTAGAAGCTCGATATGAGTGGCCACCATGCGATGAAGTGCTAGAGTGGCATAGTGTCCATGAGGAGAGGCCACATGATTATGGCATCCCTCCTTTGCCCCCCATCACTATTAGAACCAATAGACAAACCCCAGAGCATAGGGCTCTTCAAGCGGGGCGAGCCAACTCTACCCACCCCTTTCACACATACGAAAGGGAGCATGAGGAAGACCATTACATTCCTCGAGAGCAATGTACAACATGGGAGCCATGCGCTTTCGCACCCGCTATGTACCATGGTCACCCACTGAGGCTAGAGCCTCGGGTAAATGCCGCCAACCTCGACAGAGGGAAGCGACCCATTGAGATCTCGGATCATTGTGATCGAGGTAAATGCATAGGAGAGGCATCCAGGCCTCCTAGGCTCAAGATGGCGAAACAAATTGACCTGGCAGTCACCAGACATGCCACCCGCCAAGCCCAAATCATGCGGCTTGAGCAAGATCAACAACAGCTAGAGCATCTATACCGCCTTAGCAAGGAGCGCATTCAGCACCAAACAGATGAGCTGCTTCATAACCCAGCTGAGAGGGTTCCAACCCCTCGCACCCAAAGAGCAAAACCATATGAGAGGCATAATCCCTTGGTGCGAGATAGGTCTCCATGACCTTATCAAGTTTTGCCTCCGAGACCCCCTAGACCTGAGAGGGAGGCCACTCCCCGGAACAATGATGGGTACCCTCCACGGGGACCCACCCAGGGTCATAGGTCTCACCCAAAGACTCCTCAAGAAGCTTACGAGGAGTATGAACAAGAAGAAGAGTGGGCCGAAATGCCCTACCAAGGTGGAGGGGTTGCTATCCGGCCACCCCCCATAGGCCTCAAGTCTCCCACAACCCACAACGGGAGCAAACTAAAGAGGAAGAGATTAAATCTTTCGATGCATACAAAGAACTGCTAGAGCATTTGGAGTCTATGGAAACCAAAGCTTCTGGGCCCCAAAAGCCCATGTTACGCCAACTCCGCAGTCATCCTATGCATCCGTCAGTGCCTGCACCCCCTTACCCCGAACACTTTAAGCTGCCTCAGTTGGCAATCTTTAAGGGTGAGGAGGATGCCCAAGAGCATGTGACCAGATTCCTGAGCCAATGTTTTGGCATTCAGGACAATGATGCGTTGTTGCTAAGGACATTTATAACCACATTCACGGGCCCTGCCTCGGATTGGTTCACTCAGTTGCCGAAGCATAACATCAATAACTTGGATCAGTTAGTGGATGCATTCCTCGAATGCTTCACCTTTAACACCAAGAAGAAGGCGTCACTAAGTGACATAGCCAGCCTTAGGCAGTATGAGGAAGAAACCATGGTAGCCTATGGGAATCGATGGAGGAATCTACTTTCCAAGCTACCCTACCTCCCTCCTATGTCCGACCTTACACAAATGTTCTCACGAAGTTGTTTGAGATCGATCTCTGTGCTATTGCAACTGCAACAATATGCCACCTTAGAGGAAGCTCTTGCGCAAGCCAAAATCATCGAAGAGATCAAGATACAGGATGGTGAGATTGCCAAACCTAAGAAGAAAGAATGGAACAAGAACACAAAAATAGGGACTATGCAACAAAAACCCGTTGCGGTCAATCAAGTTGCTATAAATGTCCCTAAGCCTGCACAAGAAATACAACCTCAAAAGGCTAACTATCAGGCAATGCCTCCTAATAATTATGAAAGAGAAAACTAGAAGCAGGAGAAAAATTAGTAGCATCACCCTAGGTGACAGTACACACCTTATACGGAGTCTAGGGACTCCCTATTTGACCGCTTGTCAGTGGCGAACTTGATCAACCTTCCAGAGATTCAAACCATAGATCCCAACGCTCCCAAGCCTAAGGGATACCGAGAGGACTTGTATTGTAGGTTCCACAGGCGGAGGGGACATGACCTGAATGCATGTTGGAAGTTCAAAGGTTTGATACAAGACCTGATTGACAATAAGACCTTGGCAGTGGACAACCCCGTAGCACCAAAAAACCAGCAGATGGGAGTTTTCAAAGACCCCTTGCCTGCCCATGAGGCACAGGCAAAACCCCTTCAAGTCAATGAGGTGCAACATAATTGCCCCATGCAAGGGTATGTAGGAATGATAAGCATAGTGACTAGGAACAAGAGATACCCAGGATTTTCCCCTGAGGCAGCCACAAGAGAGGTTCCATCGATGTCACAACCTCAACAACACCCTATGCAACTACCTTCGCCTAGACCCACGACCATGATTCGGACCAAACTCACATAGAGTTTGAGGACCACGTCGGCTAGGCTCTCCATATACAAGCTTATACAACAATCAACACCCCATCGGGAGGCTCTAATGGAGATATTGAAAGCCATTGAGTTGCAGCCCCATGAAGCGAATTCCTTCAACAACTTCATGGGACATGTCAAATGATGCACGGAGCCAGTCATCACCTTTCGAGAGGATGAAGTTAAATCAGTGTTTGATGACATGGCAGATCCACCCCTGCATGTTATCGCATGGGTCAACGGGATCCCGTATAAGAGGGTGTTGGTAGACACTAGCTCATCCAGTAACATCATTACCACAACAAGCATTGAAACATCTAAAGTTGCCAGCCTCTCACATCACGGCTTCCACCTATACACTGTGAGCATTCAATGATGCGATATGCTCGATAGTTGGCACAATTGTCCTACCCATTCAAGTAGGACAAAAGACGATACCTACATTGTGCCATATTTTGGAAGGCGAGATGGCTTATAACATCTTGCTAGGGCGGCCATGGATCAGGGACATGAAGTGTGTCCCTTCGATAGCTCATCAGTGTTTGAAGTATACATTTGAAGGGGAAGTACATGTAGTCCCGATGGACTTAGAACCCTTCAAATATTGCAATGCGGTGCATCTGATGCCGTAATCGACCCTCCCATCGATGCACTTGGATTTTTAGTTAAATCCATCTAGACAGGGTCCGATTCCGCAAGCACCACTAGTGATAAATCCATCAAAACCCTAGCCAGGTACATCTTCATCGTCCGGTCCTTCACCAACAATGCCACCTATCATGGCTAAACAGAAGGACAAAGGGAAGCAAACCCTGGAAGAGGCTCAACCCCTAGAAGAGGCGCTGCCAATAGTATCAACCATCTCTACCGAAGAGATGCCTAGCAAGATGGAATTTGAGGCTCCTAGTTCACCCAACATGGAGTGGACTCAGGAAGAGCTTCCATTCCCTCCCCCTCAATCGCCAACAATCACTGTTGAAATGGCCAATACGGGCCTGGGGGAGTATCTCGTGTGGAATGTTGTAGCAATGACCACGCTAGAGTCCATGCAAGACATGGGGAGACCTCGCCTCCCCATCGGTACAATTGTTCCTTTAGGCTACCCGCCAAACCAGACAAATTTTGTGTATGGGGGCCTTGATCATGGTACCAAGCCATGCATGCAAGAGGACGAAGATGAAGAGCCCTTTGCAAAAGATGTCAACTATCTGTCTAACCTAGACTTCACTCTGAGATATCTTGGCCAATGCAATTGGCATGGATACGGGCTAGGCAGGTATGAGCAAGGAGTGCGTGTCCTTTGCCAGCCAAGATACCAAATGCCTTATGACAAGTCGGGAGTAGGGTTCAACCACCCCCTGCCCTTGGACATCTTGGTGGAAAACATGCAAGGCCTAGGGATAGGCAACAAGGGTGGATTGGCATCAGATCCTTATGCCAACCCGAACACAACGTATACATTGGGAGATTACCTCCCATGGTCAACAACCACCCTTGTTAACCTCAATAACCCTTCTCCTTTGCTAGAGAGAGGCGAAATTTTAGGGATTCACTTTCAAGGAAGGTATAAACAATGTCAAGAGGGATCTTCGGAGGACGAATCAGAATATGAACCAGCATCATATGATCCCTTCGAATCCGATAGTGATCACTCACAAGTGATCCCCATGAATGACTATCAAGAGAGCCTCTTGACAATGTTCCCTCTAGAGGCTCCAAGCGAGCCAATTTCACGTCAAGAGAATCAGGCCCCCCCACGAAGAGTGGAACAACCACAATGGGGCCAGATTAATTTGCTCGAGCAGGATGAGCCTGTAATGCCTCAAATAGTTGTCAAAGCCAACGAGGGCTTTTGGATCTTCGATAGTGATTACGAAGATGAAACATAAATGACATATCTTAATCACATGCGGCAGAGGTCGCAACCATACCCCTTGGAGATTAACGACATATTTGAACAGATGGGCATAGTGCCAGGGCATGAGTGGTACGTAGACCCAATGGGGTGGGACCAAGTGTTGGATCCGCCGCTCTAGGTATATGAAGAGCACCTTCCACCTCGAGACCCTAGGGTGATATCAGTGTCAAGGGCAGACCCTGTCCTCCTATCAACACATAGGGCCGATCCATTCGTGCCAATACCTCTAGAGCCAGATCCAGAGCATAGAGAACATCCAGAATGTTTGAGTCATCACACCCATGATAATGGAGACCAAAATCATTTCATCAACATGATCTCCATTGACTTAACCACCCCCATCCGCAATCCGGCCGATCCAGCATGGTCCTTGCATCTAGACATAGATGCCATTGACTGGGATCACGTCAATTCACCTCCATCCCCATCAAAGTATTGGCCTTTTGGTAAAATGCTTCATTTTACCCTAGGGACAACTCAGGATATCTTTCATGCTGAAGAGGAACCCGAGGTTCCCAATGTAGATTTAAACTCAACAAATGATATCCATTTGATCCCGACTCCACATCAGTTGGAGGACGGATCCCACATGTCGGTCGAGGAGATGACTGACGTAGACATCGGCTTGGATCCAATGAATCCATAGATCATCAAGCTGGGGGTAAGCTTATCCCTTGAAGAGCAAGCCGACTACATTGCCCTTCTCAAAGAGAAGAAGGAGGTTTTTGCATGGTCATACAGAGACATGCCGGGGCTAGATCCGTAGCTAGTCATGCATAATCTAACGCTTGATCCGACAATCAAGCCAGTTAAGAAAAAACTACGTAAGATGCACCCAACAGTGGCCTTGATGGTCAAAGATGAATTGCAAAAGCTGTTGGATGCATAGTTTGTCATCTACGTGGATTATCCGCCATGGCTGTCCAACATGGTGCCCATCAAAAAGCTCGACGGGAGGATTCACATATGCACTAATTTTTGAGATCTAAACAAAGTGAGTCCTAAGGATGATTTCCCCTTGCCAAGCATTGACGCATTGGTAGACGCTACAACAGGTCATGAAATGCTATCCCTCATGGATGGTTTCTTGGGATACAATCAGATTCGTATCAATCCCGAAGACCAACTAAAAATGGCGTTCACAACGCCTTGGGGGACATTTTGTTATAAGGTCATGCCTTTTGGCCTTAAAAATGTTGGCACCACCTACCAACGTGCCATGACGTACATCTTCCATGATTACATGCATAAAACTTTGGAAGATTACATGGATGATTTGTTGGCCAAATCTCTTTTGCGCCCAGATCATCTCGATGACTTAAGCAAGATCCTCGATCGCCTCATGGAACATAAAGTTAGACTGAATCCCAAGAAGTGCGTATTTGGCGTCACATCTGGAAAACTCTTGGGTTTCATAGTCTCAAAGTGAGGCATCGAGGTGGACCCAAACAAAGTCAAGGCAATCCTTGAAATGCTTCCCCCAACTACCATTAAGCAGCTCAAAAGTCTATAGGGAAAGGTCACGTCAATCAAGCACTTCATAGCGCAGCTATCTGACAAGTGCCGACCCATGAACAAATTATTGCACAAGGGGGTAGCATTTCACTGGGATGACGAGTGCCAGTCAGCCTTTGATGACATCAAATGATACTTGGCTTCACCGCCAGTATTGGCACCACCTAGACCAGGAGTGTCATTCTACTTATACATCTCAGCTACTGAGGTGGCACTGGGCGCCATGCTAGCCCAGAAGAATGAACTTCACAAAGAACAGGCTACTTACTATCTTAGCCGCACCTTGGTCAGTTATGAACTTAACTATGCATACGTCGAGAAACTCTGCTTGGCAGTGGTGTTTGCTACCAAAAAGCTATGCCACTACATGCTGAGCAACACTACGTATGTTGTGTCTAAGGAGAATCCATTGCAGTACATGATGAGTCGTACTTATCATAGTAGCCGCACGGTGAAATGGATCATGTTGTTGATGAAATTTGACATAGAGTTTATTGGATAGAAATCCATCAAAGGACAGGTCATAGCCGATCAACTAGCAGAGGCTCCTCTCGAAGACGATCAGCCTCTGGTCATAGAACTACCCGATGATGGGGTCTTCCATGTCTCAGAATCACCAGATTTTGATGAGCCTGAGTCACAGGCCGACATAACCCTATTTTTTGATGGTTCTAAATGTGAGCAAGGTGGTGGCATGGGAATTGTATTCTTCACACCACAAGGGGCTCCAATGCCTCTGTCCTTTAAATTAGACTTCCCGTGCACCAACAATAATGCAGAGTATGAAGCCTTGCTCATAGGTCTTCAGACAACAATCACCATGAACATCAAATGACTGAACATCTTTGGTGATTCGCTGTTAATTGTCAACCAAGTCAAAGGGGTATTCCAATGCAAATGCCCAGTTCTGCAGGCCTACAAAGCCCTTGTGGACAAATTCCTAGTGAAGCTTGAGTGGTACGACATCGAGGCACTCCCTCGGTCATCGAATCATTTTGTGGACACTATGGCCTCCTTGGGGTCACTAATCCCGCAAGACCTTTTCGGTGATATGACAACCATTCAAGTCAAAACACTATCGCAATCCATGATGGAGCGTGCAAGCTCTGACTTGACGCCAGGAATCCACATGATCCAGATTGAACCATCCTCGGATAAGTTCTCTCGAATCCACGATCATCTGAAACATGCCAACTGGGGGTCCTTGTTCTCCCCTACTCCCATTAATAGCAACACAACGCTATTCTTACAAGTTCTCTCCCGCTCAGCGTTTGCTAGGGATGAACTTCAAGAGGGATTGGCTGTTCATACCATCGAGGCTTTCGATCAACAGGATTGGTATTCACCCATAAGGGACTACCTCAAGTTAGGTAATCTCCCACTTGGATTGACGCATGCCGCAAAATGAGCATTCAAGTAGAAAGCGGCTAAGTATGTCTTGTTAGGAGACATTTTGTACCATCGCAGCTATGAAGGAATCCTCCTTCAGTGCTTGGACCAGCAAGAGTCCACTTGGGCGATCGCCCAAGCGCACGATGGTACGTGCGGTGGCCACTTCAGTGGTATGGCCATCGCAAAGCGCATTCTTTGCATGGGCTATTATTGGCCATCTTTAGAGCGAGATTGTTGCGCATATGTAAGGAAGTGCATGAAGTGTCAACACCATGCTAATTTGACACATGTACCTTCCTAGGCCTTGCAGCCGATCCAGTCGGCTTGGCCGTTTTCGTAGTGGGGCTTAGATCTAATCGAAAAGATCTCCCCTGCGTCGTCAGGTCATCACACGTTTATCATAACGGCCACAGAGTATTTCACCAAGTGGGTGGAAGCAGTTTCGCTTACCTCTACGACAGGACCCCGCATTGTGGAGTTCATTTTGCATAACATCATATGTCATTTTGGTATTCCATCCAAAATAATCTCGGATAATGGGACGTCATTCAAGAACAAAGACGTGCGTGCTTTGACCACAAAGTACAAAATTTAGCATAGTTTTTTGACACCCTATTATCCGTAGGCAAATGGGCAAGCAGAGGCATCAAACAAAATGCTAGTTGCCATCCTCAAAAATACAATCATAGACAGTCATAAGGATTGGCACATCCAAATCCCACTTGCCCTGTGGGCTTATCGCACTAGCATTCGGACGCCCACTGGGGCAACTCCATTTTTGCTCGTGTATGGCTCCGAGGTAGTCATGCCTCTCGAGTTGGAAATTCCTTCCCTACGCATATCAATGCAAGAGTTCATCGATGATGACACTGCATGGCAGGCCCGGTTAGACCAGCTTACGTTGCTTGACGAACGATGCGTTAATGCTCTCGAGCATTTACGTATCTATCAAGAGCGACTTAAGAAAGCTTACAACATGAAAGTTCACCTGAGGGATTTTCAGGTTGGTGACTTGGTCTTAAAAGAGAACCAACAAAACTCTAGTTTGCCGTCCCATCTAAGGGACAAGTTCATGGCAAATTGGTTAGGTCCATATGTAATTGATAGTAAAATAGGACCTGGGACATACCGGCTAGCCTCTCTTGATGGAATCAAGGAACTAGAACCCTTGAACATCAGTCATTTATGGCCATTCCATATCTAAGAGAGCCATATCCCAAACAAAATGCTCCAAGGATTCCTACAATCGCTTGGTCAATCCCCAAAATGCTCCAAGGATTCCGACAATCGCTTGGTCAATCCCAAAATGCTCCAAGGATTCCTACAATCGCTTGGTCAATCCCAAAATGCTCCAAGGATTCCTACAATCGCTTGGTCAATCCCAAAATGCTCCAAGGATTCCTACAATCGCTTGGTCAATCCCCAAAATGCTCCAAGGATTCCTACAATCGCTTGGTCAATCCCAAAATGCCCCAAAGGTACCCATTACCGCTTGGTCAACCAAAAAGCTCCAAGGATTCCCACAATCGCTTGGTCAAAAATAAGAAAATTCAAAAATAGTAAAATCATCAAAAATAACAAAAATTTGCATCTCATTTCCAGGCATACTCCAACTCATCACAACAATAAAGAGCTCTTTTCGCATCTCATCTTCATATTCACAAAAAAAATCAATCCATCAAAAACACAAAAATATGTAGCCGCATTAAGCATCACATCCATACATTGCATATTTGTGGTCATACAGGTCAAAGGCACCATAGACTGTAATTACTCCGCCAATCCATCTTGTTCCACATTTCTCCATTCTATAAGCAGTCCATCAAAAATAAATGCCATTCACTTCTTTTTACCATACCAGAGTCGGTGGTCTTCTAATGTATCAAGAGTTTTCGTCCTTCAGTCATCATTTGCTTTCTAGCCACGTACTGTACCAAGTCAGACAGATTTTACAAAGGTAGAGTTCTACTTGGATCACACCTTGTTACGTAGCATCCCAACACAAATTAAAACACATAAAAATTCCCAAGTTGTGTGAATGAAAGATGAAACCTGCAACACAATCCAGGTCACCATAAGCGAAACGGTTATCTTGCTCATCCCCCTGTGCGAATGACCCCAAGAATGCTCGAGAGTTGGCAAAAGGACAAGCATCCTCCCTACCCAATTCCCCAAGAATCCCAAGTTCTCAAAAAGTTGCAAACATCATAAAATCTTGCAAAAAGTCAAAACTCCAAAAATTTGACATCACCACCAAAGTGCATACATCAAAAGGCACATACAATAGTGATTCTCATCACTCGAAATTCAAATCCCTTGCTCAAAAGAAAAATATAAAAAAATAAATAGTGATTTTTATCACTACAAAAGAGCAAGTATCCCAATACAATTGAAGAAAAGAAGGGAGTCGAACTTGAATCCCTGGAACTCTCAGCATTTCGACAGGTCATGAGGCAAACCTCGGTACTGGTTTGGTGGATAGCCTATCGGTCACCGATGGTAAACCTCCCGCATGACGATATATCTGTCACATTAACTCGTGTACAAATCAATGTTTGCATGTGGATGAGCTAGCTTATGGTATCCTAGATAGCACCGCAGATTAATCAGACTAAATACAACAAAGGAGTTAGTGGAGCTAATTAGGTGATCCTCGGTACAGGTTTGGTTGACAGCCTATCCGGCACTGGCGGTATCCCGACAAATACCACATAAACGAACTCAATTGCACACATAGGGATGTGAAATAACTTGGTCAAAGACAAGTCCGATTCATACCTTGTCCAAAAGTCTTGTAAGATAAAGTACAGTCATGGCTAGTTAGTTAAAACCGTCTGAGTCTTAGGAAACCTTAGCTACATTCTAAACCAACTGCGCTATCTTTCATCCTCGCATTGCCATCAGCAATCACCAAAAACCACAAAGGTCTAAACAGTCTATGGTGCCCTCGCCAAACAACACAAATTCAATTCATCCATTACATTTGCATATCCTCAAATTTAGAAACATTTGCATTCATCATAACATATGCATCCATCAAAATAAATTAACATGCATACATCCATACTCATCACTCATCATGCATAAAATCAAATCATCACATGCACATAAACAAAATAAAGTCATCTGTATATATCATCAAAAATGCCCGTAGGCTACAATGAACCGGTCCTGTGACCCCGCAACAAAATCCAAAAGCTCAAAAACCCCCAAGCCTAGGGCGTCGGCCACCATGATCACGCAGGATCGGTGCGACGGGAACTACCCCCCATGGTGTGGGTCCTATGAGACCCCTCAAGGCGGCTGCTGCTAGCCCCCGCATCACGCCTACTCACCCCCTCATCCAGTCGCCTACGTCGAGAGGATGCTTGACTGCTCAGTCTCGCTCCCTCTCGAGCGGCATGACGATCCGCCTCTGCTGAAAGTAGGGACCCGCCCACCAAGGTGGCTAATCTCTGCCTCTAGCTCCAACCGCTGTCACACTGAGTCCATCTCCCACTGGCGATACGTCACCAAGTTCTCGCATTGTGCCAAAGCCCTATCCCTCTCTGCCAGCTGCGTCCGTAGGAGATCCCTCTCCCGTGCAACATCAGTACCCCCATCCTATCGATGGTAGGCAGCCAATGCATTCTCTCACTCCACCAACCTCATGTGTAGGAGATCCCTCTCCACCTCCCCCAACTCCTCATCACACACCAACCCCTCCAACCAGCAATCGACCAATTCCTCTACTTCCCAGGCTAGGCATCTCTGAACAACCCGCTTGCTCCCACTACTATTGATGTCCTACATCTCCGACCGATCTAAACCACATAGCCTATATCCTTATCCTCCATCTCTGTCTGAGTCATCCATCATAACCCACGCCTCTCCACCGCTATGTGTGCCAAGCCCCTCTACAACATAGCCAAGCTAATCCCCTTCCCCTTCGACAGTGGACCTCGTACAACTCACCATAGAGCTATGCTAGCAACATCTATCCCCACATCATGATCAATGGTGCCTCCTCGGGCACTCCACCAACCACCAGACCACATCCAACAGGTTCCATGGGAACCTCGCACCTGACGAGTCAAGTAGCAACATGTTGGAAATGAGGCCCATAAGTACTGTGTGCCTCACTCCCAACACCCCTCTCTCAAGCCACCATCAGACCAAAATCCCACCAATCTGGCAGTCACCCTCTGCCCTCTCCACTGGGCTCTCCACACCCAACTCCTCCCCATGCCCGAAGCATCATATCAACACTGCTATCCGTTGATCATGCGACGACGTTCTGATCGACAGTCCATCTATCAAAATCCACAGAAGCCGATAGACGTCCTCCAAGGTCACTATCATCTCCCCTATTGGGAGATGGAAGGTGTTGGTCCAGGGATCCCACAAGTTGATCAGGGCCGTCAGATAGGCCCGATCCCCGACCACAGGCTCCAGTCGAGCCACCTGCTTGAGCCCAAGGGCATCAAGCCACTCCTAGTCAGCCACAGTTAGCACCCCCCATGCTTCAGCAAAAGCAGTAGGTACATGATACCGGCTCTTCACAACCTGCAAAAGAAAACAACACAAAAACATTAAAATCATGAAAAACTGTACAACAATAACATGAATATACAGTACTGCCTACCAACGTACAACTCAAAAACAACAAAATTCACAAAAATTCAAAATAGATACAAAAACAATTCAGCAAATATAGTTTGTCAGTCTTAGGGTTTGTACTCTAAGTTTAAAACTGACAACAACATAAAAACACAAAAACATTTTAAAAAAAAATACAGTTGTCAGTCTTAGGATTTTTGTATTCTAAGTTTAAAATTGACAAAGTCTGCACAAACAAAACAAAATTAAAATAACAGTTTTTTTAACCTAGGGTTTTCACCTACATTTTAAAACTGACAAGCTCAACCTAAAAAACTAGGGTTTTACATTCCGTTTATCCTAGGGTTTTAGTTTAGCAAAAATCAAAAATTTTCCTAGGGTTTACTTTAGTGTAAAGCGGATTTCTATTCCATTTTAAAAAGAAAAATAAAATTTCCACCTAGGTTTAAACTACGTTTTCCGTTCAATTTTTAGTTAAAGTCTTGGTTTGTGTTCAACTCAGTTTTAGGGTTTCAATTTTAATTTTGAAAAGCAACATAACAAAGAAAAACAAACAAATAACTTGCAGTTTTAAAACATATAACAAACAAAAGCAATAACGCTAAGGAGCACTTACTGGTCTCGCTTCGGCTTCGCCGCTCGATCCGGTTTGTGCACTCATGATGTCGGGAGAAATTTGGCAGTGCTTCGCTTCATAGAATTAACCTCCTCCTCCCCAGAGCTCCAAATCGCAAGAAAATTTGAATGCAAATGAGCCCAAACCCTAGTTTTGGCCTTTAAATAGGCCTTTTGAGCTTATATTCATTCCTCCCTGGGATGAGCACTCTAGTTAGCACTCGTACCACCCTAGGATGAATACTAAGCTGGTATTCGTCCCACCCCGGAACGAATTCAAGGCAAAAATTTCAAAAAACAACAAAAATTGAACAAAAATGCACCAAAACAGCTAATAAACTTGCCCGATGAGAGTGCTTTTGCACTTGACATCCCGGGCATGCAAAATAGATGTCGGGGTCACAAATCCTCACTATCCTACTCCCTAAGAAGGCTACCATAGCCGGACCGCTCCACGGGAAGATGGATTTTCGAGAATTTCATCCCCAAATGACGTCGCCAAAAGGGTCAAAACCCACCCAAAAATAGTAATAACATTGCCGAACGAAGGCGCATTTGTGCCTGACATTCTTGGCATCCAAAATAGATGTTGGGGTTACAAATTGTCACTATCCTACTCCCTAAGAAGGCTACCATAGCCGGACCGCTCCACGGGAGGATGAATTTTTGCCAATTTCAGCTCCAAAAAGCATCACCAAAAGGGTTAACACCCACCAAAAATAGGTCTAAATGTCGAAAAACTGCACACGCTTAATGCTAAAACATCTAAAGGCACCCTCACACAAGTCATCTTGGGTCAAGCGACTCGTCGCTTTTCTCATGAAGGTCATTCCCTCATCGATTCGTCGCTTGAGGGGGTAGTCACACTTAGTCACCAATCAACAAATACACACCCAATTAAGGAAAATGACATGCATTCAAAGAATCATTGACAAAGACAATCACGCTCCTGCTTGGGGCAGTAAACAAGCAATAATCACAACCTGATCAAATCACTTGGCATTTCGTGAATCATGAACTCAAGGTTCTCACAGACAAAAGGTTGCACCCTTTGCCTATTCATGATCGATCAATGTCCAAGATCAAGTAACACCTCACCGAAAAAGGTTAACACTTGAATTAAGTTCCTTCGCTCGTCAGAAGCAAGGATTCAAGAATGCATGCCCTTTCCATACTTGGGGCATCAAAAGTTGGTTAGGTTACTAAGAAACCCTAATCATTAGTGCTTTGGTTATCTATTTTTGCTCGACGCTGCGCCATGCACAACGCATCCCAAAAAGGGGCATCTGTAGACACCAAAACAGCACCAATCCGATTATGTGACTGCAAACACTGATCGCATTGACACACACAGCCCCAAGGGCAGCCCCTAGAGGTTAAACAGTGGTCCTAACCACTCTCACAATAGTTTTGGAAGGTCAGAGATCAATTTGGCACCTTCAGGCACTTTGCTCAATATCCGTTCCACCCTGGAACGAATTCAAACTGGGATTCGCCCCACCTAGGGACGAATTCTGGATTCGCTCTAGGGTGGGGTGAATTGCAGGTTTGACGGGAAAAAAGTCAAATCTTGACAAATGGTAGCTCAGATCCGCCACTCAACGCTTCCTTCATCGCATGGGAGTATGGGTGAGCATTTTTGAGCATTAGAGGCAATTACAAGGGCAGTCATGAAGTCCCTATTCAGGGAGGAATCTCCTTCCCCTTGGGAAGGCATGATTGCCAAGTGGTGCCTCTGCATGCCCATTTCAAGAGACCTCCAGGTCTATAAATTGGTGAGTTTCCTCACCCCAAAATATATAGAGAAGGAGCATTTTAGAGCAACGAAGTGCTGTCGTTTTATTTTCATACCTCACACCTTTTGGATTTGCGCCTTTCACATCCTTGATCTCCTTTAGAGGGGAGGTCATTGGGTGACTATTGGGAGGATGAATCTTGAGCCCAAAACCCGACATTTGGCCACAATATCCCACCAAATTTTCCGACAATACCACACAAGAGGTTTTGGACCCATCCCAAGTGGATTGGTGCCAAAATCAGGCCTCAAACGATGGGCGGCCTGCCCCATGGGCGCCCCCTCCCACACTGCCACAGTCCTAATCGCCCCCTTTCGGAGTGATGGGAATTCCATGGTAGACTTTCTTTCTTTCATTTTTGCATTCAATTCTATGATGCTTAGATAGGTTGTCATTTGAATTTCGTCTCGTTTTGAACAATTTTGATCATATTTCTATCTTTGCTCGCTTCTACTAATCTACAGGTAGCATCATCAAATTCCCATTGATGGAGGCCAAATTGGGAAAATATGACCATCTGGGTCTTCCCAAAATGCCCCCAATTAGCTAACCCCAAGTTTGTAGGTCTTTTGGAGCTTCCTAGGTAGGACATTTGGGACAATACCTTTTCGGCGTTTTGTTGTAGGTGAATTCGTCCCGCCCCGGAGCGAATTCAAATCGGCGAGGAATTTCCTAACTGTTCTTTTTGCAGGGCCTTCCTGGTGGTGTCTTGATGCCCCTGTCAAATTTTTAGAGCATTTGGATTCATTTTAGTCATAGTTTAATTCATTTTTCTTATTCACTTATCGTAGGCTTGGGGATTGCATGCTTTGTTTTATCCGCAGGTGCTACTGACCGTTTCTTGTTCCTTTGAGCATAGGGTCTGGACATCGGAGGAGCAGCGAGGAGTCAAGACTCATCAACGCAAGTGGTGGCGACGTTTGGTCCACCCATTTTACATGTGGGCACGCGGAAGAAGGAAAGGCACCCATGGATGTAACAAGAACGCATACTTAAACGCTCCTAGCCCTTGGAAGGGGAGGATGCACATTGTAACCGAGTTGTGAAACATATCAATAAAAAGGGTTGTCTTCTTTATTCACATTTGTTTCGTTTCGATTCGCTCATGCTTTTCCCTCTTTTCATGCACTTTCAAATTCCTAGGATTTAGCGCTAAGTCTGGTTCTGTTTGCATCGCATATTCGCTTTCCTTTTTGCTTTCGTATCCTCGTGCTTTCAGAGATAGCATGTTCACTATGTTTGTATGTAAAAACAAAAAGAGATAGACATCATGTTGGATACTCTACAACTATAGATTGTGTTGGAGGAATGAGAGCACGTTGTGAATTGTTCATTGTGTTTATGTCTACGCTACAGTGAGGAGGACTATGGACTATGGACTAGAAAAATTAAAAAAAAAAGATTTACAGGCCATGAGAAGAATGATTTTTGGAGGAGAAGATCTGCGTTCTACATAATTTGAACATGATTAGCCATCACTGAGAGAATATAAAAGTGATTTTTTGAAGAAAGGCAAAACAAGGTGGTATGATTTATGAGAAAAAATGTCATGCTACATTGTAGCCTATTGCAAAGCCAATGAACATCCTTGTGTTGGGATAATATTATTATGAAATGCTGAAGAAGACTGCATGGGAGGTCGTGAATGTGCTGATTTACTGTTGCTGCAAGAAGAAGTTTGCAAGGAGAAGTCAAAAAATAAATAAGAAATGATTTGCAAGACCGTGACAATCTGCTACATAAAACGTCATTGTAGAGAAGTCTGCGATTAGAGTAAGTTGTTAATAATGATAAAATTTTGTTGAATCCTCACTATGGGAATGCACCACCTCCATTACTAAGCAACAATCGAGAGTTGGAAGCCATCAAGCCTGTAAGCGACAATCAAAAGTTGGAAGTCACCAAATCTAAAGTGAAAAGAAAATAAACGTAACACTGTTTCCAATTGGCTATACCATTGGTAGAGATGAAATACTATTTCCTCCTTAGTAATTCATGACGTCAGTTTTCAAAATGCTATCTCAGCCTGTGATTAACTACACTGAAAAAAATAGCTCACACTGTGTAATAAAATCATGTAAGGTGATAAAATCTTTTGTTTTATTTGCAGTGATGAACATGATGGTCAAACCTATGTATTGTCAAAATGAAGAAGCACTGAGAGGAGATTGCTGTGTGGTGGTTCTATGCTAAGGAGCCTAGACTGATGCAAGGTAAACAATATTGTAAATACGGTTGGTTGTTGTTTGCTACTGTTCCTGTAGGTAAGATAGCAATTTGGTTATTATTTGGTGCAACTTTGACAAAGCAACAAGTTGGTTATTGTTTGGTACAAATTTGACAAGGACAGACATTATTTGGAAAAGTTGTCTCTATGTCTAATTGATCGCCTCAAATATTTATATTGTTGCTTGTGTTCTATTTTGTCAAATTCGAAGCATCTATTCTAACATAGAAGAGAGAAATATTTCAAAAGGTTGGAAAGAATGTATGTGGAGTAGTCTACTTTGTAGAAGCCACTCATACTGAAATTAAAAAAAATAGCTTGTAGTTATTTTTGTTGCTCTTTTTGAGGATAAATTACAAAGAAATAGATTAATGGCTGCTAATAATAATCTACCCATTCCTGAATTTAATGGGTTAGATTATGAGTATTGGTCTATCAAGATGAAGACCTTACTCATTGGAAAAGGGTTATGGGATATTTTAGAGGAAGTCTACACTGAACCTGCTGATTGGAACACCTTGAGTGTAGCTAATAGGACTACTAAGAAGGATTCCCAAATGAAGAACTCCTTTGCTCTCTACCATCTCCAAGAAGATTTGGAGAAAAGCATCTTTCCAAGGATTGCTTCTTGTTTAATAGCTCTAGAAGCATGGAAAGCCTTGCAAGATAGCTATCAAGGGAGCACTCAAGTAAAGAAAGTGAGGATTCAAACCTTGAAAAGAGATTTTGAAAATCTCAAAATGCATGATGATGAGAGAGTAGGTGATTATTGTGTGAGAGTGAAAGCATTTGTAAACAAAATGGAGACACTTGGAGAAGACATAAAAACTGAAGTGGTTGTGAAGAAAGTGTTGAGAAAACTTCTTCATAAATGGAATCATATTGCTATTATTATTTAAGAATCTAAGGATTTGTCTACTCTAACATTTGATGCACTAATTGGTTCTTTGATGTCCCATGAAGAGAGACTTCAAGGTTCTACATCAAGCTTTGGAGGTAATGAAAAAGCATTCTCATAGAAGGAAGGTGAGACTCATGGCAATGCACAAGGAAGAGGACAAGGAATATGACATGGAAGAGGCCAAAGGAGAGGCAAAGGAAGAGGTAGATCAAGAGGTGGAAACAAGGGAAGAGGAAGAGGAGGTGATAAATCAAAGAAAGCTTGTTACAATTATGGTAAGCTTGGTCACTTTGCTAAATATTGTTTGTCTAAGATTTTTCAAGAAGGGAGAGGTCAATATGGAAACTATGGATAAGAGGAAGCAAATTCAAATTTATTCCTCACCTATGGAAAATTAGATCAAAATCTCAATGAAACTTGAATTTTGGATACTGGTTGCTCAAATCATGTGAGTGGTAAAGAAGAGCTATTTGCTACAATGGATTCCACCTAAAAGTGAAAGATAAAATTGGGAGATGACAAGGCACTACAAGTTGAAGCTATGGAAGCCATGGAGGTTCCAACAAAAAAAGGCACAAAGAAGGTGAAAAATATCTATTACACTCCTAAATTTCAATATAATTTGCTTAGTGTTGGACAAATCATGGAAAAGAACTATAAACTTGTTTTTGAAGATGGAAAATATGTGATTTTTGACAAAAAATTGTAATAAAGTTGTCACAAATGTACCTATGACAAATAATAGGTTATTTCCTTTTAATCTTGGGGAACAAGAAGGTGCTAATCTTGCTAGTGTGGCCATAGAAAATCCAAGTGTGCTTTGGCACTTGATACATGGTCATCTTAATTTTGTAAGCTTGAAGTTGTTGACTTCACAAGCTATGGTGTGTGGATTACCAAAATTTGAAGAGCACAAGGAGGTGTGTGAAGGATGCGTTTTGGGAAAGCACTCAAGAACAAATTTTCTAAGAGGACAAGCATGGAGAGCAAGCAATCCATTACAATTGGTACATTTAGACATTTGTGGTCCAATGAATACCAAAATCTTGGGTAACAATTCTTACTTTCTCACTTTCATTGATGATTTCTCTAGAATGTGTTGGATTTATTTTTTAAAAACTAAATATGAAGCTTTTGAATGTTTCAAGAATTTCAAAAATAATTTAGAGAATCAAAGTGATTATGTTGTAAAAATATTAAGGACTGATAGAGGAGGGGAGTTTTGTTCAAATGCATTTCTCAAATACTATAAAGATTATGGGATCAAAAGGTAATTAACTACTGCTTACACCCCACATCAAAATGGTGTGGCTGAAAGGAAGAACCACACTATTGTAGAAATAGCTAGATCAATGCTTCAAACAAATAAACTCAGTAACATGTATTGGGATGATGTTGTTAGGACAAGTTTTTACATTTTGAATAGGAGTCCCACTTATAGTTTATATGGGATAACTCCATATGAGGGATGGTATGGCAAAAAACCAAATGTAAAGCACTTTAAAGTTTTTGGTTGTCTTGCATATGCACACATTCCTGATGAGACAAGAAATAAACTTGATCCCAAAACTCAAGCATGTATTTTCATTGGGTATTGTGAGTCTTCAAAGGCATATAGACTCTACAATTTAAAAACACACAAAGTTGTTATTTCTAGAGATGTGATTTTTGATGAAGGGGGAGTATGGGGTCATCAAATTTTTTTTGCTGATGATGTAACTCAAGATGCAAGATCCTCTCAAGTGCAACCCATTAATAAAATCATAAATCCTCCTCCAAGTCCAAATAAGAGTTCTACTCCAATTACAACAAGTGCTACTCCAAGTTTTTCTCCACAAATATCAACAAGTTCTTCTCCAATGCCAATGGAAGTAGATTCACCATCAAGAGGTAGTATAAAACTTCATTACCATCTCTCCTACTAAATGATGGATACGAATTTGCAAAGAATATACACTAGAATCCAAGCTTGTGAAATAAATGAAGTCTTGAAAAGACTAAAAAATTTGCACATGTATGGTGATGAAGACTCTCAAGAGCCTAAGGGGGATGTTGTAAACTATGCTTTAATAACTAGTGTAGATCTAGAGCCATCTAGTTATGAAAAAACATGTACTCATGATGTATGGCAACATGCCATGAAATAAAAGTGACCTCTATAAAAAAGAATGACACTTGGGAGCTAGTGGATATTCCTAAGGGTAAGAAATGTGTTGGATGTAAATGGGTCTTTAATACCAAGTTCAATGATTATGGGAGCATTGAAAGACATAAGGAAATGTTAGTAGCAAAAGGGTTTACTCAAAAGTATGAGATTGACTATGAGGAAACCTTTGCTCTTGTTTCTAGATAAGAGACCATCAGATGAGTACTTTCCTTGGCTACCCACAAAGGGTGGAAAATTCAACACATGGATGTTAAGAGTGCCTTTCTCAATGGGTACTTTAATGAAGAGGTTTTTATGCAACAACCTCAAGGCTTTGAAGAACAAGGTAAGGAGAACCTTGTCTACAAATTGAAGAAATCATTATATGGCCTACAACAAGCACCAAGAGCATGGTACTCACACATTGATGGATACTTTCATAAGTATGTATTCACTAGGAGAAAAAGGGAACATACTCTCTACTACATGAAATAAGGTAAATACATTCTCATTGTGTGCTTATAAGTGGATGATCTAATATTCATGGGTAGTAGTGATAAAACGAATGAGGATTTCAAACACTCAATGATGAAAGAGTTTGAAACGAAGGATATAAGTTTGATGCATTACTTCCTAGGAATGGAGGTACATAAAAAAGGAAATGGGATCTTCATATGTCAACATAAATATGCTCATGACATGATAAAAAAAATTGCTATGGAGCAATGCAAGTCTATTGCAACTCCAACAGGTCATGGGATACAATTATGCAAAGAAGATGGATCACGAAAAGTTGATAATACCACTTATAGGAGCATGGTTAGGAGTCTAATGTTCCTCACCAACACATAGACAAATATTCAATATGTCATTTTTGTAGTATCAAGGTATATGGCCGATCCATATGAACTTCATCTACAAGCAACTAAAACAATTTAAGATATGTAAAGGGTACATTAGATTATGGGATTCATTACCACAAAAAGATGATGTAAAATTAGTTGGATTTAGTTATAGTGATTGGGGCAGCAATATAGATGATAGGAAATCTACTTCAGGGAATTGTTTTAGTCTTGGGTTAGGACTAATTACATGGAGTTATAAAAAATAAACTATTGTAGCACTATCATCTACTAAGGCTGAGTACATAGCAATCACAAATGCTAGTAATCAAGCCTTATGGTTGGGAAAAGTACTTGAAGAAATAGGTGAGAGACAAAATGATCCTACCATATTGTATTGTGACAATATGAGTGCCATCCAATTAGCACATAATCCTATCCACCATAGTAGGTTAAAGCACCTCGACATAAAGTATCACTTCATTTGAGACATGATGGAGAAAAAGGTGGTTGAGCTACAACGTTGCAGCACTTTGGACAATATAGCAAACATTTTCACCAAAGGAGTTGCTAAAGCTTAGTATATAAAGCTGAGAGATTGTATTGTTAGTCCTCTCAAATTTAATGGGGAGAATGTTGGACTTTCATTAGCATCTATCTTGTTGCATTTCTACGTAGCTAACTTAGATGCTATTTGTTAGAGCTATTTTAGAATTTGTTAGATATCTCCTTATGATTTGTTAGGAATGCTATTCTAGGATTTGGTTATGTAAATTATGTATTCCATCTATGTTGAGCTATGTTCAATTGTGATCTATTTCTATAAATTGTAACCTTCATCAAGTAATGGTATCTAATGAGTTTATCACCTCACCCTTAGCCATGCAGTTAGGCATCAGGTCTACATCCACAATCCCGGTATCAATTACCATAGGAGATGAATCAAACCTAATAGAGGGTCCAGACAAGGAAGCATGACTACCATCACCAGACGCCTTATCACAATCACCCTTAATAGAAACCTGGATCTTCCTCAAAACCTTTTTAGGGCCGAAACCAAAGGTGAACTAGTAAATATCATCACTACTATCAGTAGAAACCTTCGAATCTATGTTAGAACCACCAACAATAGGGTATGGTAAATCCATGAACGATTTAAGGATTTCATCAGCTGATAAACCATGTTTCAAAGCCGCCCGCTTGTTCAAACATGAGCAGAGCAAGGCCTTTATGGAGGGGGACCTGACCATGATCCAAGGTTATGCATAGTGGCTATTTATCACCAAATTGGCTAAAATTTGGATTTTAAAAATTTGAAATTGGCTAATATTTGGGACCCTTGACCAGGGCCTATTAACCAAAAAATTTTGGGTGCAAATTTATTTTTGAGTTGATTCGCATTAATTTATAATAATTTGACCATTTTAAGTTTAAATTTCCAACACTTTCCCCAATAATAGTGAACCTTATACATGCATTTGGACACTATTCTCTTGGATTTCGAAATTGATTCACCAATTTTTTATAAATACATTTTAGGGCAGACCCTTTATGCACAACCATGCCACGACCGTCTTGCACGTCCATAAAGGATATTTTTAGAGACTAAAATAGAAACAAAGGAATATTCATGCAAACATGGTGATGTAAGTGATTAAGGAACATAGCATGAAAACTCCTAATTATCTCATAGGTAGAATCTAAAGTGAAATAATCCATAATAACCCTAGCAACTCGATCCCAGGGAGAGGACAGTGCCATTGCACTAAAGCCATTCTCGGCTCTTGGAAGAAATTCCTCTTTATCAAGAAATAAACTAATCTCCTTCAACAGAGAGTGTTTGTCATGATTGTGATAAGCACTGTAAAAAATATAGTTATTTTATTTTATTGTGTTAAAAAAATAATTTTTACTTTAAGAAACTATAATTAATATAACATGTATGTTGTATTTTTGGTCAATCAACATAGGTTATTTATATTGCATCATCATGCCAATTACCTATTATTTCAAAAGTTTAGATTACTTAGGTATTTGTTGTTTTTCTTAAGTATGTCTACTTAAATATGATTTTTGCTTAAGTAAAATGCTTACAAAATGTACTTATTTTTGTTCAAATGTATTAGCTTAATAAATAAACTTAGAATAGCTTATGACACCATGGTCATCCAAATGGTATTCTAGTGAATTTGTTAACCTATTTGCACTTGTTCATGTAAAATTCTCAATGTTATCATAGTTGGTTTATAGAAAAGAACAATGAACATGGAATGGATTAGGCTTAATCTATTCATAGTATTTGCTTCCAAGAAATAGATATTACATGCTTTATTGGGTGTCCTTCCACTTTAGCATATTTTCTATATCTAATATTTCTGTACAAGATTACATTTATATGTCATCTAATATGGTGCTTCAATGATATTCTATTCTATGGTCTTCTCAATTGTAGAACTCCAAGCATAGAATATATGAACAATCCTTCTAAAATTTCACTAGACTATTCTCTCTAAAGATCATACGTCTCCTCCCCAAGTGATCTAGTATTATCCTTAGGGTGAAATTATTATTACTTTTAAGTTTTTGTATTATTTGCATAAATGCATATTTAATCAAAACTAACCTCAAAAACTACTCTTTTAATTTTCTCTTTTGCAATCATTTAGCTTTGGATATTGCATTCCCTTCAAAATAAATGCTTGGTCCTCACCAATAAATGCAAACACTCCTTAGGAAGAAAAATACCTGCTTCTCATCATCTATGATATGCCCATGCACAACAATAGTAATGTAAATAAAATGTATGTATGAATAATCTAATTCCTCTACACTCCTTACATACTCCTTGTAAATGACTTGGAAAATGTTGAATAATTTATTTGATTTTTTTCTCTTTTATAATTTAATGTTGATTACTAACTAACTAATGCATGCTCATGCTTTCCAATGTAATGATAGTTCCAAATATATTTATTAAGTTTAAAATATTACAAAATGTTCTTCTACAAGGTAACAATGATGAAAAACAATGAATTCATGAACAAACCCTCTCTCTTGAATTAGCTACTTTACTCAAAACTTGCAAATATCTTAAATTTTTACATTCTCAAGGTGGCTAGGAAAATTGTACTCTCTTCTAAAGTAATGGAGTAGAAAAAACTAATAGGTATAAGAATGCTTCAATACCACTTTTTAGATATGAAAAGGTTCAAGTAGTGTGCTTGATGTAACAAATATGTTATTTTATAGATACACATTCATTCATCTATAATTTGATAACATCCTAAGTACTTGGGCACTATTTACCTCTGGTAAGTGATACATCTTTGAATAGTCAAGTTAGAGATGGTTACCTAAGCCAAGTTAGACTCAATTTACGTAGAAGTTATCATTCAAATTATTAGGTTTTATAGATAATTATAATTCTGATGACATTCCCATGATGGATTGATTTGATATCAACAATAAGACCCTCAAGGTCTTGACAATTTTACTTTCTTTTTGAATTGTGATATTAAAAATATAAATAATAAATATATATTTTTAAATCTTATCTTTATGTAAAAACATTATTTTAAGAATAACTAAAATTATCTATTCAAAATGAATGTATTAAATTAAACTTATTTATAAAAGAATGTATGCAAAATTCAAGTTAGAGGAATAAGCAGGTCAAGACTCAGGATTCCCCTATTTATAGTAATGATGCTGAAGCGGACTTTTTCACTACAAGCCTGAATGACCTCACTGCAAAGCCTGCTTCTGCGAAATTAAATTTGATTGTCATTTGGGTATTGGTTTCTCCTTTCTCTTGTTTCCTTGCACTTTTTTTCCCTCTCTTTGTGTTGGTTGAGGATAGTTTTTTTTTTGCTTTTGTTCTGTTTTCTAGGCAGATTGAGGATTACCTCAAGTTTTGATTCTATATTGCTTTTTAGCTTCTGGTTGATGCTCCTACGGGCTGGTATTACCTTTTGTAATCAGGTTTTGGGTCCTTTTAAAACATCTTTTTAATATATATCTAATATTTTTGACCGATCAAAAAAATATTAAATGCAAGTGAAATTATTATTCTAAATTAATTAAATGAATAGAAGTTGACTTAGATTAAAATTAAATGTAAATATTAAAAATTATATAATTTTTTTAAATCAATTTAAAGAAATTATTTTTATATAAAAAATAGAATTTGATAGCTTACCAAACCATTTCCTTACTTGTCGGAATGGTAGTTTTACTTTGAGCTTGCTTAGGATCGCAGCAATAAAATCCGGAAAGAAAAGAAAGTCAATTTAACAGCGTCACCGAAATCTGTCTACACGTTTTTAAAGGATTTTATTAGTGTAGCTATATATTTTACGCGGTCGTGTGGAGTATTCTCAAATAGACAAACACAAGTCACCATTCGCTACCATGAATATAGCGTTTACAGTGGCATGCACCAATCTGAAATGTGATATGACAATTGGTTGTGACCTTAACCTCATTAGATTTCCTCTATCATAGAGGAAACGCTGTCACCATGAGGCTTTGTGCCTAACTTTTCTTCTTTCTTGTCCACACAGGAGAGAACAGAACAAACAATTAATTCTCAGAATTTGATAATAGCTTTATAGACAACTACAACTAAACGGAGGGCGCAGTAGGTCTGACAGCGTTTTCTGAAGCACTCACAATATATTTACAAAGGTAGACTACATACATGGAGTGCGAGCTGGGAACACTATGGAAAACTTATGAAAAATGTACACGTGAAAGAGAAGTTTGACGATGGAATTACTTGAATCCAAAGTTAAGTAAATATGAGGCCACTGTTACTGAACCTAACGCGAGCCATATAGCCATATGCTCGTCTTCTAGATAGATAGGTCGGTCGGTAGGTACTTCACGCCATTTCCTTTCTATAAACAATCTTCTTGTTATCACCCATTCATATGGTTGCAGTATAGCAATTGAGCTCCTTCAAAATCTTGGGTCGTTCTGGCATATGTTTGTCGGTCTCTCTTCTTTTTGAAGAGTTCAGTCGGTGAGAGAGGACGACGGATTTTTAATCAGCATGGGTCGTGAGCCGGGTAATGATAAGGGGGGCCTCAAAAAGGGCCCCTGGACGCCAGAGGAAGACTTTGTTACAAATAGGCATAGCACCATTATTTGGTTTGGTAAGGCTATCAAAGAAAAGTTACATATATAGGACTATGTTTATGCCGTAGGAATGCAAGAAATAACTGTATAAATTTTAAGAGACTTGCATATTCCAATTATGAAAGTATGGTACTTCCTTGGACGATTTATTCGAATTAGAGAGGATTATTACAGCTTGCGGTGTTGACATTTTCTTCATTTTCCTTTTTACCAGAACTGCTGAGGTGTCGTAAAAGCTGCAGACTACGATGCGTTAACTACCTCAGACCCGACATAAAACGAGGAAATGTTTCCCTTAAGGAACAGCAGGCAATAATACAACTCCACAGCGAGATGGGCAACAAGTAAGAATCACCAAACACTGACAGTGTCTTAGCATTGCTATATTTTATCCATTTTTTATACTATTGGTTGAGGTTTTGTGCAGGTGGTCTGCCATAGCCGCACGTCTTCCCGGCAGGACGGATAACGAGATAAGAAACTACTGGCACACTCAGCTGAAAAAGAGACTGATACAAATGGGAATCGACCCCGTGACCCATGGGCCAAGGATGCATCCTGCTAACGTGGACCAGCTTTTCGGATCGATTGCACTGACGGAAGTGGCTGCTGTGCTGCAGGAAGCCGTGACAAGAGAATATCTGAGAATTATTGCAGAAGCCATGATGCTCCAGCAGACTGATGGGTACACTCAACCTGTAGTCGAAATTAATTCCACCAAGCCCCCAACCAGATCTCTTCCTCAGAATTCATTACCTGAACCAGATTTTATCCCTAGTTCTCTTATGTCTCAGATTTGGGTTCCAGCTCCCGAGAACCGGCTAGGATCTCTTCAATACAATACATTTGTCTTCCACTCTCCGGAACATATTCAATCCCGACCGCAAACCACACCGAAGGTGCAGCATTTGTCCCCCGCATGCAATTTACATAGCCTTGAAACCCAACAAGAACGCCAAGACAACTATACTGCTTCCCACTATGCTCCCATAATCACTAATCAAGCTATTTTGATTTCTGACGAAAAATTCAACGGAATCGAGACCCATAGCAATCTACGAAACGCTTGCAGCTTACCATGGCAGCAGCATTCCGAAAGCCATGACATTAACTCACCCGTAGCCTCGGGTACTTCTTTACTATGGCCCCAAGAGAACCTGTTTCGTTTTTCTAAAAGCGGTTCAGACCCTCTACCAACACTTGTCTCGCCCACATCCTCTCAGACTATATTCAACGACTCCTGCTTGCTTACAGATACTTCTTCACCTGTTGGAAACATGAAAGTGAGTAACACTGCTGATACGTTTACTGCTACCAGTAATGAATCACATGTATCACCGCCTGCGTTTCTCTTCGATTTTCCAGAAAGTTCGAAGAAAAACGATATATTTTCATATGTACAAAGTATTGAAAATGGCAGAGATTATTGCACCAGTTTGTTAAAATATGTTGCGGATCCATAGTTCAGACTATTAGTGCTCACATTTTGTAAAATCAAGAGATGCCATGTAAGTGAAGGAAAACCAGTATAGTGCCACTGCCCACAAATGTTGCTTATAGACCTACATTTGAGGGATAATGGACAAGTGGCCGTCAGGACGTAGCTACCAATTTAAAAGATCGGCAGGAAAGATGCCCATTACTCTCTAGGACATAAAAGGGGCGGGGGTTGTAAGTTATGTCATAATGGTTGGTGTTTAGATACTATATATAAAATCTTGATTTGAATTAAATGTTGTTAGGTACTGAATAAGTTTAGTGTTTTTTTTTTTAATGTAGCACAATGATATTAATTTTAAATAAGTTATTGAAATAATTTGTATTTTTATTTTTTATTAATTAAATAATAAATTTAAACCAATATTTAAGTTATAATAATTTTTATTTTTATTGTTGTTATGGTTTTTGTCAAGATTTATAACTCCTTTGTTATTAAAAGTATTTGGAAAGCTTGGGAGCATCTCACTCCTTGGATTTGTTGGAAAGGAGATGACTTCCGTAAAGACTTATCAATCAATTCTATGAATATTTGGTGGTTCCTCGTGTTTTTCATCAAGGTTCTCCCTTAGCTTGGGTGCAATGGATTCATGCTCAACAATTTTAAAAAGGGTATTGTTACTATAGCTAATTTATTTTCTCACCAGACCAAGGATTGGATCCTATGGAATGAGTTCAAATGTACCTTTAGGCTGAACAGTGCAGACAAAGATACTTCTGATGTTGTTATTGCTCTCACCCCTTTTCTATGTTGCACAAGATTGGTGTGCGCTCGCTACGTCCTTGGTGGTCAAACTAGATATGACATGTTGACACTCCTTTGCTCAATTATAAGGCTCATTTAGTGTATAAATGGTTATCTCCTCATATTCCTAGGGTGCGTAAGCTCAATCAATGTTGGTACTTATTTTCTACAAGGACTAGATGGAATTCTAGATTTCAGAATGTTTGGGCTACTTATGTTGAGCCCAAACAGTCATTTTTTGCATGGATCTTGTTGTGTCAAGGTATCCCCTTGAGGGAATGTTTGAAGTACCTTGGAATTCTTGATCCTAAATGTCCTTTTTGTGGTGTACCCGAGTCTTGTATTCACCTCTTTTAGCACTACAGAAGATCTAGGTAAGCTTGGGAATGGATTTCTTTTTTCTCATTTACAACTGCAAGAGTTTTTTGACCCGGAGCTCTTCTTGGGGACTCTTTTACTTTATCTCTCTCGCTTTTGAGGTGTGGTAGGTTTTCAAAATTAGCCTGCTCTTTCATATTTGGAATGCCTGTAACATAATTATTTTTAATTAGTATACATCTACTATCATATTTACTCATGCAGATAAATTAGAAGTTTTTAATGACATGTGGCTACATATATGTACTCAAGCCAATAAAGTTGCTATGGAGTTGGATCAATTGTAAGTTCTTATGGCATATTAGACCAATGCTCCATGTATAGTCAATTGGATCCCCCTAGAGCGCTCTTCTCAGGAGTGTTTTTAATCCTTCTCTCGTCATCAACCTTTGTCATATGCAAGAAGTGCTCCTGCAGACATGCACTGGTTTTAGTCCTCACCAATGAAGAAGTAACCTAATATTGATATTGCTTGTTTGTCTCACCAGGTTAGGGTTTGGGATGATGTTCAACCAGATTTACCTAGGCTAGTTGTTGGTTCGAGTGATGCGGGTACAAAAGGCCTTAATAAGAATCACGATGTGGAGGGGTGGATTCCCATCCCATAATAACTAGCAGTTTATGTAGGACGACATAGTATTCCATTTGATATGCTTTCTTTGATCAATGAAGATTCATAAACTTGTGTTTTGTTGACAACTTTGTTTCCTAACCCTTATCAATGAGGGTTAGTTTGATTTCCCATGGGGTGTGTTAACCCACCCACTTTTTTATTGTAAAGGTTGTTATCTTAATTTAATGTAAATAGCTTTTTTCATCAAAAATAAAATAAATTTTAAAAATTTTGTATTATTATTTTAAAATATTAATTATTAAAATATTTTTTAACAAGTTTTTTGATTTATTTATTTATTTGTAATAAGCTCACTTACACACACAAGGACATGCACCCCACCATGATTTGAATTTGAATTTGGTTCTTTCAGAAGAGAGCCAAAACCCAAACCACTACGATGCCCTCTCAAAATACAAATATTATTTAGATGATAAGAAATTAATATTGTTTAAAGTTTTATAAGATAAAAGTGATAAACATATATACATATATATAAATTAAACTATAAGAACATGTGATTAAGTACATGCCACTTTACTGTTCTTTAAGGTATATTAAAACTTTCTTGGTTGAAACTTTTATAAATTATTTGTGGTTCTTAAATATAAGCTATTATTATTTTCAATTTCATCTCTCCATATATGTCTAGACTTTAATAACTTTTTAGAATATTGGAATGCCTTAAGCATTTGGTATTTCTTAACTATTATTTATGAGAATATCAATAATATGTACCTTGTTCGTTCCTCATAATCTTGATGTGTATATTTTAGGGTATTCTTAGCTATGGTTGTTTAGAACATTCATATATTTTGAAGAGTGGTGATGAAATTTTAGGTACAGGTATTAAATAATTTTGCAAGATATTCATAAGAAATTGAATGAAATCAATACATCACCAAGAAAATTTAAAAGAAAATAATTATTCAATGACATAAAAAGAGAACAAAGACATATATGATGTTGGAAGACACCAATAAATTACTAAAGATCTAGAAATAAAACTATAAATGATTTTACTATAATGAGTAAGAAAAGGAATTTATATTCTTTATGATACATTTTATTAATCTCAATAAAATCACATGTTGATATAATATGGTTTTGTTAACTAGTACAAGAAGCAAATATGCAATGTGAGGATCAACATGTATCCATGTTAAAAAATAAAAGTAAAAAATGAAAACTATAGTTATAATAAATACTATACACATTCTATCATCTCCTATTAAATTGAACAGGGATCATGGGGAATACATTATTCAACATCCCTCTCCAATAACAAATCATTTATAAAAAGTATAAAATAAAACCTAAAAATGATCATCACCATAATTTTGTTAGGAGTTATTATATCATAGCCCATGTGAAATGGTGTATGGTATAACCATTCATCACAAGGTCTATGCATGCACTATGAGACAACAATAGTTATAGGTTTAGTTAGAGGGTTTTATGTCAATATTGGGTAGCCTATGCATTTAAATATCTACCATTTGATAATTCAAAGTATAAAAGCATTGATTTATAACATATGGTATCAGATCATGTAGAAATAAGGGCCATATCTCCTTTAAATCCGTTTCTTACTTGGATCTAGAGAAGCTCAAGAAATGCTTTGTTGAAAATAAGTTTTAAGAGTAAATAATTGTATAGAATATTGTTTAAGGTTAACCTCAAATGAATAGGTAATCATATTCTTCATAAAGCAATTTCATTGAAGAAAATCAAAATATTTGGACAAACCTAAAAAGAAAGGTAGTCATCTCCATGAAGCAAATTCCATTAAAAACTTAAAATGTATGTTACATTCTAGACATTTCTAGGATAGAATCAAGACCTACCATTGAAAATATTGATATAACATTCTTACAAGTATGTAAGGAAGCAAAAAGAAGGCAAATGATATAGAAGAACATGAATATATTAGATGCTATTTATTTGAGAAACCAAAAGGTAAAAGAAACTAGATTTGGTCGAAATAAACTAGTGCATATCTTGTAAAAGGTAAGAACAACAAGAATAATAAACCAGTGCACATCCATGTCAAAGAAAGTAACAAACCAATGTGTGTCCATATCAAGAAGTAACAAACTCATGCACAAATAAAGTTTTGATTTAGCCACAAGTATCCTATGTCAAGGAGTAAACCATACAATGATGATCTCATGCACATACAAAGTTCTAGCTAAAAAATGAGTGTCCTACATAAATGAGGAACCCATATAATGTTAAAATAATGTAAGAAAAATGTCATCCCATCACTTGTCTCTTACATCAAAGGTAATGTTTACTCAAACATAAATAGTTTACTCCAGCATCGAGATATTTCATGAGCAACACATATTAAACCACTTGTAGATATTGTAGATTTCAAAGCTTTATATAGTATAAAGTATTCAATCATAAGGTATATTATCTAAGACATCTAAGATAAAGGCATGAAAATATATTTTTCAAGTTGAACATGCATACAACTAGTAAGCATAAAGCATGACTAGTGTCCAACTAGAAGACCATTTAATCCAAATATGCAAAGGAAATCAAAGACATCTTAACTAGAGCAAGATGCCAAAGGCATTTTATGAGCAGTGACAAACAAGCACACTCAAAACTTAAAACAACTATACCAAGGAAATTGAATTTGTAGAACAAAAGAGTATTTTTAGAAAAAAATAACATTATGGATGATTTTGAATCCACAATCCGATTCAAATACACAAAAAATATGTAAAGAGAATATTAGGAAATATTTTTTTTCAAACATCCAAAATATCAAACTAAAATTCCAAATTCAAATATAGCATGTTGCAGTAAAAGTTCCATCAAATAATAAAAGGCACCTCTTTTCATCAACAAGAAGATTTGATCCATCAAACGACTCATTTGGTTATCCTACACACATTGTGGAGAGGATTAATAAAGCATATACCATTTGCATTCTTTTCCTTTATTATTGTAGGTGAAAAGGAGAAGAATATGATTTTGAAGTGTTAGAATATTTTAGAAAATATTTTACAGATTAAGGCATTATTAAGGTAATGAAACATTATTTTTCTCATAGATTAAGGCATCAATTAAATCACAAGTATAGACATATATATACTTGTCAAAAAATAATTTTTGAGGTCAATTTAGTAGAGTAAAAAATTTTCACCTCTATGATGAATTTCTATGGCTAGTGGTGCATTGAAGTTTTCATTGTTCATTTCTCAACTATTAATGAGGAAAACATTATGCTACTTAGAAGACCAAACACAAAAATATCTTGAGTTTGGATAAGTATATAAATTAATATATGAAACCATTACCTCTCCTAATATAGAAGGTGACAATGAAACAATGTTTAACAAGGTAGATAGAAAGGTAAGGATAAGCATCATGATCGAAGTAGAATATGAAGTGCAAGCATACATTTAGGATTAAACCATGAAAAAATATGCATGGGAGAAGCTATATACAATATTTCAAGCAAAGAATCAAAATTAAATTCTATTTCTCTAGAGCCAACTTGTTTGCTTGATGATGAAGCCTAGAGAAAAATTTGAATCTTTGAATCACTAAAAGCATTAGGCGAAAATGCATCTAATCAAAAATTATTTCCAATTATTTTAAGAATTTTCCTTTCAAAATATAATGTTTTGTGATGACATTATCACTAAACAAACACCAAGCTTTGAAATGTTGGTGAACCTACTTTAAAAAGTAGAGGCCTCACATATACAAAAACAAGACCAAGTAACTCTTAATAATAAAAAATAAGAACAACTATTCAAAAGAGGCACAATACCTCAACAATACTTCTAATAGAGAAATAATTCCTAAGAATATTAAAATCAAAGAAATAATTTTCAAATAAATACTCTTCAAACATAAAATATGTATGAACTTTGTGGTAGAAATGACCACACAATGAGGAATGTTTGGTATAATCCATTATAAATGGATATCCTTCATGAGATATGAACCAACAATAATATAAATCATCATCGTACTAGAAAAATCAAATTTGGAGAAAGGAAAAACAAAATAATGTAGTTATAGAAAACCAAGTTAAAGAAGAAGAAAAGGATCATGAATAAGAAGAACATGTATTTGTTGCACAAGCACAACTGAGACAATACAATAATATTGAATATTACTATGATGAAACCAAACATATAATAGGTTAGGAAAAAAATATTAATAATAAAAATAAAATAAAGTAGATTCAAGCACCTAAGGTTGAAGATGTGCATTCTGAATGTGACTCTTCTTAATCCATGGAAGAACTTTAAGTAGAAGCCAACAAATATAATGAGGAATCAATGCATAAAAAATTTAAGATTCAACCTTTGATAGCACATCAAATAAAGCATGAATACATTGATATCCACAAACAATGTCTTCTTTAGATGAACAATTCTAGGACAAACAAGAAGCAGAAGGTGATTGATCTGTCTATATCAAGTGGTAATCAAAACATAAAATATATATAGAATAACATAGAAGATATGGAAGCATACAATAAATATTGATGATCATTAAATTCAATAATAGTCATAGGTTGCATGATATAACATGTCAAGAAACCTCCACATAAAGACACAAGAGGAAGAACATATCTTGTAACAACCCACCAAAACCAACCCAAGAGAGAGATAATTTCTTTTTACAAGCAAGGTTCACAAAGAAGTCCCAAATAAATTTCAATATTATAAGGCATAACCACATTTTGAGTTAATGTCATTGTAGATGATATTTAAATGGACAAGAGTGGTCAATATCCAAAATTTATGGGGTTAACCTTTCTAAATATCACCATTTAGAAAGAACACCAAAAATGGTCCCCCCATATTTTCTATATCCTCACCAATATAGGACAACTTGACCACAACATAGGGATTATCCTTCAAGGACCATAATTATTGAAGGGGAATGTCTTCTCTCTATCCTTATATAAGTTCTTCTATGTATGTCTATTCTAGCATAATGCCTTAGTGCTTAGTTACCACACCTTTGTGGTCTAACTAAGGTCATTACCACTCACTTGGTAATGAGCATGGTTACCCGATCCTCATCATTCAAGGTACCACCACTACTATCTTGTGAATGGCCTTTAGGCCTCACTACCTAGGACTTCCCTAATAGCCTCACTACTTCTGGTAAACCTGAGCCTCACTTTTCAACGTGGATATTCACAAAATTTAAATATTGCATCATCGCAAATCCTCCCAGATATATACCTAATTGTTGCATCATTGCAACTCCTACCAAGATTGGGATTACCTTCTTGACTCAAGGGTATTAATATGGCTCTAAGTCATGCCCAGAACCCCCAAGAGTCTAACCTTAAAACATCTCTCCCACATATAACAATTTCTACACTTTAAAAGTAGAGTTTTATGATTTAACATGATCACATGCATCATTACATCTATAAAGACTAAGATATTCTTGAAAGAAAAAATAACATTTCCATAAAAAACATGAAGCATTATTTTCCATAATCCATACATTGAACATAATTCTTCATTTTGGCACATAACTAATTATTTCAAGAATTTACATAAAATAATATGATCTTTCATTCTTCATTCAAGTTTCATATATAATATAATTATTTTGAGTATATTATTTCTCTAAAGTATTTCACTTCCAACTTTACAATAACTTTAAATAAACATCACTTTATTTTCATCCTTAAATTCATTAATACATTTTCCACCTAAGAGGTCCCTAGCATCAACTTCCTTTCATGATCCTCTTCATGAAGGAGAATATTACATGAACTTGAGAAGAAGCTTAGGGATCATGACAACTCATGAATTGCTTATGCAAGTCTAATATGCATCAAGCAATAATATCATGCAAACATACAACCATGCATTTATACATCAACTTCATGCAATCAAGTAGGGAATCCCATACTTCCCTCCATAATGGATTCCTTTATCTACTCAAGCCTTAGGAACTATTATAATAATACTCACCTTACATCTAACTTTTATATCAAACAATATTTATGGATAGCAACTATTATATTCATCCAACAATATTTAATCCATAAATAAAACAAGATTTATCTTTTTCTAAAAATATGCCAATGCATTTCTTTTCATTACCTTAAGATATCAACTCACAAATTCCAAAAGGCCTAACAAAAATATAACAATTTATTGACCCACTCCATCATGAATAAAAATCTAAAAGATAAATATTATTTTATAAAAGAATTTATTTCTTTATAACACTATCTTGTTATATAATCATGCATTTATTTCCTAATACAAAATTCCAAAGGAACTAACTAGAATATTTTTAATAAATTCTATCTCTTAACATGTATAAAATTATAAATTACAAGTCCAAGATGCTTAGTATTGATAATGATCAATATGATGCTTGCATCCAATTACAAGAATATTAACGTGTTTTTCATCCAAAGACGCTATTAATATAAGTTTATTTCTAATGATTAAACATATAAGAGGTAAAAATAACCCTTAGGAAACCATACAATAACATGAGCATAGCAAGGTCTACCTTAAAAGATCTATCTATAAGCAATAATAACCTAATAAATATGTTAATATCCTTTAGACCTTGACCTCAATTGATGTGCACCTAGATTCATGATCAACCAATGTATGCCACAAGGCCTACGTTAACACTCGCAAAACAAGATCACAAAATAAGTAGGTATCCAAGGGATTGCTAGAAGGTAAGGGCATTGCAGACAATGCAACTCTATGACTGCTCCAATAAAAGAACAAGCTACTCAACTCTATAGAAAAATATTTTCTAGAGAACCACAACCAAGGATACTCCAACCCAACAACTACCATAGGATCCTACAACTCCTATAAAGCCCATACCACATTGGGACAAAGCACAATTTGATGTTCAATGTTGCAAAAAACAACACAAGTTCTACTAAGCTAAATAAAGGATCCAAAACAACACCACAATGGAGGCTACAACACTCAACTAACTGGTTCTAAAATTAACCAACCAACACCCCCTCAATAAGTCATATTACAACTAAAAAACATAAGGAAGGAAATGTGTCCTATTTTCCAAACAAAACTCCAAAAAATAATGATCATAAAAATACAACATAGAAGCAATAAAAATAATTCTAAGCAAATAAGAAACCATCCTCAAATATTTTAGAAACTTGTACCTTACCTATAATACTTCCAAAACTTTATTTTGCTTCAAGATCTCAAAGATCCCCTCCTTTCCTTCTTGCTTCCAATCAAACTCTTTCACTAAATATAACCCACATCTATGGCCTTTTGCTATTATATCAAGCCATACGTTCCTTTCTTGAGCTCCATTACAACCAAGGTATTGAGGAAAATAATGCTACCTAGCTAGTAATGCAAGCTACCCATGTTCACCTCGATGGACAACCTGGTCATGCTCTAGCCAAATCAGAGTATTAAACTCTCACTTATAGAGCATTCTAAGTTCCCAACAATAGAGGCTAGAATAAGTCTAATAATTATTTATCCTATATTAATAAGGTAACTTAAATAATTAAAATTCATCATTCAATTAATACCTTATAAGCAAGTATTCTTAAACAAAATATTTCCTTACATTTTGCTTAAATGTTATTATCTCTTTCTAATGTTAATACTAACATTAGTGCCACATCATTATAATTAAATTAATTATTGTTTAATTAATTTAACTAATACCAAGAGTTAATATTAATTATTAACATCGATATTAAATGCTACCAATCACATGGTATTTTATTTGATTAACCAATAACCAAACAATTTCTATGCTTCAAAACACGAGCATCAAAAAGGCTTTGTAAACAAAATATGCAACCATATCATCCTTGATCAGAGGGTTTTATAATAACTATAACGCTATCATCCTTCTACTAAATAGGATTCTTTTGCTTAAAGGCAACCTCCTTGCCCAATGGTTTATTACAATCAATCAAACATATATGCATTGCATCTATATGAAAGGTTTTATTTTACCCTTGAGTTGTCAATGAGGTTATATTCCATAATTTCCTAATGGTTGTCCCATACCAATCCACCCATGAGAGTACTTGGTCTTGTAACTATAAAATTTTTCAACAATACCATATTCTCCATATATAAAAATAAAAAATAAAATATGGCTATCAAAAGATCTTGATAACACAAAATAATATCCACACATCAATACGTAAATCAAGTGTTAATATCAAGTCTTTCCAAGGAGGCCCATTACATACTTCACCCTTGGACTAAACACAATACTCTGTGTTTACTAAAAATAAAGTATATTTCATTCAATTAAATGTGGGAGTTGCTTTCTCATTTCCTCGACATCTTCCTAAGTTTAACAATTTTTAAAATATTTTTTGAAAAATAATTTGAAAAAACTTGTATTAAAACAAAGATCATTTACAAGTTGGGATGAGACTTTTTGCAGCCTTACTCAGAGAGAACACATGTTTACAACAGTAAAAGAAGATTTGCATTGGAGCCAAATCTCTTAAACCATATTTCTACAATGAATGTTCACCTGTTTACAACTATAAAAGAAGATCTACATTGAAACATAAATCTCCTTAAATAGTATTTTTGGAATGGTTATCCAAATTAGCTAAGCACTAGATTTGATCACCAACCTGCCTAATCATCTCATCCCCAATAGCCATGACACTGTGCCACTGAACCCCTACCTCCTTCTTAGTACCCATCTTATCCAGGAAGTCTGCCACTTTATTTAGATCTCTACTCACATAAACTGGAATCACATCATCTAATTCCATCCATAATTCCTTAATTTGAGTGACAAGAATCCTCAACCTCCATGTTTCCAAAGCAAAGTTCCTCATGCAATCTAGAGCTCTAACCATTATTTGAGAATTTGATTCTAGGATTATCCTCCTATGACCTTATTTTAATGCCCAAATAGAAGCATATTTGATAGCTAAGGCTTATGCTTAATTGTTTGTGGCTCTTCCCAAGCCTTGCAGCTCCCAATAGAGCATTGTTCCAACATAATTCTGGAAAACCACTCCAATTCTAGCTCTACCCGGATTGCCTTTTGCAGCTCCATCAGTATTAATTTTAATCCAACCTTCTGGGGGTGGTTTCCAACTAGCTCTGTCCTGTCCCTCTTGCACTTAAACTTCCTTCTCCATTGCCCCAATAACAACCTAAGTTTCCTCTTTAGCATAGACAGCCACAATTTCTGTGACTTTGCTCCAAATGACCTGCCAAACTCCATCTAAAGAAGAAAAAGTTTCTCTAAAAATTCTAGCATTTCTCTCCAACCACACTTGCCACCAAATAAAGTTTAATCCAAGCTCCCAACCAATACAAATATCTTTAGATTTAAATCTACCCCTCTTCCATCTTTCCCAAATATTAATCCAATTCAAATCACCATTAACTTAAATTTTATAATATAAAAACCATCTCTCCCAAATCTAGCGCATGAATGGGCACTCAAAAATCAAGTGATCAGCTGTTTCCTTGCTCTTGTAGAATAAAAAAAATTGATATGGACCAATGATTCCCCTGCATTTGAGATTATCAAAAGTAAGAATTCCATTATGCATGAAATGCCAGGCAAAAAAGTTTACTTTTGGCCAACCCTTGGACTACCAAATATTTCTCCAATCCTCAACCTGATATGTATGAGGAGGAGGCTCTGGAAGGATCTTATCATATCTGTCCTTCACTTTGTAGACACCAAGGCTCCCATAGCCCCAAGCTAATTCATACTCCTCGTCTCTACCTGTGAGAAAATTTTTGCCAAGATTTTAGTTATGATGGGTGTCAAATCCGGAGGGATTGAAATTGGCCACTCATCCAACTTCTTAAACTGCTTAAAATTATAATCCCCCAGCTAACTAGTGTTGAAATAAATTTCAATTTGGACTCATACCTTGGTTTCTATGGCTATTTTTATTGGTTGCAATTTAGGAAATTCAACAATGATAGGTGGGTATTGATCCCATGAATCTGTCAAAAATCATGCCTTCTCCCCTCTCCCCACTTTCCAAAATAATCTATATTTTACTACCTGAGATCCTAACTTGAGAGCCTGCCACACTAAGGATCCATTACCATCCAAAGGGAAACGACCCACCTCATTTGGGTTTACATGTCCCAAATATTTACTAGTTAAGATTCTATTGAATAAAGAAGTTGGTTGGGAAATCTACCTCCAGTAAAGCTTTCCAGCCAAAGCTTTATTATTTAACTTTTATCTTCTCAGTCCCAAACCTCATTTTACCTTGGGCTGGCTTACATTATCCCAACATACTAAGGCCCATTTCCTCTCTCCTTTTACTCCTTCCCATAAAAAATTTCTAGCCATATTGTCCAACTCTTTCCATATGGTATGTGGGGCAGCAAGGATAGAAAATTTATAAATTGGCATGGCTTGAATGACTGACTGTAAAAAAGTTAATCTACCCCCATAGCTTAACCATTTGTGAGACCAATGATTAATTATGTCCTTTATACAATCCAAAATATTCCTCCAGATATCTATTTTTATTTTTTTTAAATGCAATGGGACCCCCAAGTATACCACTGTGAGATAAGTCCTTGTGAATCCCAAGATCTCTAAAATTCTATCCTGAAGCCTTTAATCAAGATTGAAAAAGACCACTTTGGATTTTTTATCATTGATGACTTGGTTTGTAGCCCTAAGGTATAAATTAAGTATATCTCTAATCATTCTTGCTTCCCTGAAGCAGGCCACTCCCACCAATCCTATGTCATCCACAAACTGTAGGTGAGTCAAAATTTCCTCACCCACCTTGATACCTATTAGCAAACCTTGTTGTCTTCTCCTCAATATGAGTCCACCCAATCCTTCATCCAATATGAGAAAAAGATAGGGAGATCAAGGATCTCCTTGACGAAGGCCTCGAGTAGCTCCAAACGGTTGCGAGGGAAGATCCTTGATTAACACTGAGTATGTCAGAGTAGAAACACAACTCATGACCCATTATATCCAATCCCGAGAGAAACCAAAGGCTGTCATCATCTTTGTAAAGAAGATCCACTCCACCCTATCATAAGCCTTTGACATATCTAATTTTATGAACATTCCTCTATTACCAAATGTTTGCATTGAATGGATTGCCTCCTGAGCTAGAACCACACCATCCAAGATCTGCCTACCCTCTACAAAACCCCCTTGCTCTGAGGAGACAATGTTATGTAGAAGAGGTTTTAACCACTCAGCCATTACCTTTGTGATTATTTTATATATGACATTGCATAAGGAAATAGGTCTATAATCTGAAATATGTACCCCCTCCTCCCCTTTTGGAATTAAGGTAATTAAAGTAATATTTAATGCTTTAAGCATTCTTTTACTACCTTTGGACTCCTCTATAACAACCATTATATCCTCCTCCAAGTTATCCCAAAAGGCCTAAAAAAACTCAATTGGAAAGCCATCTAGACCTGGTGTTTTTTTGGTGCTCATTCCAAAGACTACATTCTTTAGTTCCTCTCTATAAATGGGTTTAAGTAGGGTTTGATTTCCTTCTTTAGAGATAACAGAGGGTGTGATAGCAATAACTTCTTTTTGAGCCTCTTCATCTTGCACCATACTTTCCTTAAATAGTTTAGAAAAATAATCCATTGAATGGAAATGCATACCTGGAATTGTATCAAAGGAGTGTCCATTATCATCTTGAAGAGATTCCATGTTGTTCATCTGTCTCCTAGCACAAGTAGTCCGATGGAAAATTTTGGTATTTTTATCACCTTCTAATAACCAAGTGGTTCTTGCTCTCTATTTCCAGTAGGTCTCCTCTTGGTTGTCAATGTCCTCAACCGCTTTACGCAATGCATCATCCTCTTATTTGAGTTGTTCTGTAATTGTTACTTCCCTAAAGTTTTTTTGAACCTCATCCCATCTGGCCACCAATGGAGCTCTTTGGACCTGGAAGTCTATCTTGTTAGCTCACCTTCATTGTTTCAATTGATCTTTGACATAATGAAGTTGTTTGTGGAATCTAAACATTGTTGTCCCATATGCTGGGCAACCTTCTTCCCACCACTGTGGAATTTTATTTCGAAGTTCCTCTTTTTGTAACCAAAAGTTTTCAAATTTAAATGGTTTGTGATGCTGCATTGTCTTGATCCCTCCTTCCAACAAAATGGGAAAGTGATCTGAAACTAGACCCTCCAAAATCTGAAATTTTATATTCCATTTTACAAATGCCTCCTATGAAACCAAAAAATGGTCTAACTTCACCTTTCTACTATGTGGCTCCCTCCTCTTATTGGTCCAAGTATAGTTGGTTCCGGGGCATTTAATATCCACCAAGTGTAATGCCTGGACTTGGGCAATCATAAGTCGATCCCCTGGGTCCAAAATTGGGGTTCCCCCTTTCTGATCTCTAGAGGATAATTTAGCATTAAAATACCCAGCAATAATCCATTCTAAATCTTCCCTTGATACTCTCATGTTATGCACAGTTTTCCATTGATGCATCTGACCATCTAGGTTTTGAGCACCATCAAAATTTGTGATTAAAACATGTTCAGCTGTGACATTATTTCTAAAATGTGATGTGATAAAACCCCTCCAAGCTATATGTTCTATTGTAGTCCATTCAATAGAGTTCCAAAGAGTAACTATCCCCCCTAAGGCACCTTGGGCAGCCACTTCCATATGACCAACACCCCTCCAAATTCTGTTAACTATTTTACACATAAGATCTAACGACATTTTTGTCTCCTGCATAAGCAAAAAATCTGTTTTACATTTTTCAAAGAGTCTTCGAACAATAGATTGATGGGTTCTACTATTTAAACCCCTAACATTCCATGATTGTATAATCATTGGTGACCTTGAGAGTAGTTAAAATCTATTGGCCTTACCGATCCTCTAGTGATCAGTTTGTCTCCTTGAACTGCTATCAATTCCTTATTTGATTTTCTACCCACTCCTTGAGAGTTGCTATTTTTTTATCTCTTTTCCACCTAATTTATGCCTAAAGTTGGTCTTTCTCTGTTCTTTTCTGCTATGCCCATGCTAATATCCTTAATTATTGGTTGCTCTTGGTTATGCACTATCAATGCCCCTGCACTCTCTGACTGCGGTAACTCACTGTACTCAATTACCTGCTCTATGATGGGGGGAGATGAAAGAGGAGCTTGAACATGGATGTTATTATTTTCATTATTCCCATCCACTCCTTCCATGAATTGTTCTTCTTGGTCCATTAGTGTCTTAAATATCTCATACCTATTGGAGGGCTTGAGTTGGGTTTGCTCTTTACCATTTTTTTTCTTTTGCCTTCTCCTTCTTTTGGGCTATTCAAAACCATCTCCCTGTGCTTCTTTACCCTAAGAAATATTCGTTGGTTCTTTGTTGATTGTTGACTTACCCTCCTTAGGAATATTTGACATTCCTAGAGGAGCCTCCATTTTTATGTTCATATTATTTGGGCAAGATTGGGCCAAATGCCCATATTTGTGGCAAACTCTACATTTGAAGGGCAATGCCTCATAATCTAGTTGTTGAATCCAAGATAGTCCTGCAAGTTCAAGTTCCACCTCTATCAGTAGAGGCTGGCTAAGATCCATTTCCACACATAATCTTGCATAAACAGTTGTGTTTCCTTCTATTGTGTCTTTGGAAACACCCAAATGTCTTCCAAAGGAATTACCAATAATTTCCAATACCTTATCACTCCAAAACTCCATTGGAAGTGCATATAAACAGATCCAAACCGGGACAGTAGTGGGTTCAATTCGAGGATCAAATCCCACTCTCCAGGGTTGAACAAATAATCTTGTCGTACCATGATTCCTCTTTTTTGATTCTAAAGCCCTATTTCTATTGGCAAGTGAAGAAAAACTAACAACAAAATATCCATTGCTAATAAACCATAAAGAATACTCACCAAGAGGCTCCTAGTTTTGTCGGACCCAGGAATGCAAAAAATTCAGGGTAGGGCGAATACCCATGAATTTATAGATCAAATCATGATTGGATCTATATAAAATTTTTTATTCAACCATCCTTTGCTCAATGACAATCTTTGGCCTTGATTATGACTGTGGCAAGCATCCATTAATTCGTTGAGATTTTGATCTATTTCCAGCAGCCGTAAAGAGCATTTTTAATGCAATTTTTTGTGCTTCTTCAGTCTTTGATGAAGATTTATCCTTTAACAAATTTGTAAAAGAACTATGTCTCTCTAGAAGAGGATCCGAAGGTGTCCCCATTGGACCCTCCTGGGGCAGCAATCTTGTCTTCAAATCCATAGTAACCAGAAATCTCTTTGGCTACCCAACTCACAATTTTTAAAATATTGCTTCCACTAGATATTACATTAATGTAGGGTTTATTTCCTCAACATATTGGAACAAAACCCTAGAATCCTTATCGATTACACCTCAATGGTTGAGGGATCTACCATCTATAATTTTAAAATATTTCAAACATGATAAGGATCAACAACATATTTTCTAAGTAGGGATATATGGAAAGTATAATGGATATTTGATAGTTTGGATGGCAAGAAAAGCCTATAGGCTACTAAACTAATCTTATCAATGACCTCAAAAAGTATAACAAAACAAGGATCCAACTTAGTTGACTTGATGGCACTTTTCATGGGTCTTACTCTTAAGAAAACTCTCTCCCCAAAATAATTCTCTTGGTGATCTCTTTAGATCAGTATAGCTCTTTTGGCGATTGGATGCTTTCTTGAGCCTTAGCCAAATCACTTTGATATTCTCTTCCATATAATTGATAGTGTTTGATTTTATCACCACCTCATATTTTAGATTATCCTATGATACAGGTGTTTTGCATCTCCTACCATATAGGGCTTCAAATGGAGCCATTCCCAAGAATGCATGGTATCCATTATTATAAACAAATTATACCAAATGCAAAATGTCTTCCCACTTAGACTTTTGATCCATGTAGTATATGTGAATCATATCCTCTAATACTTAGTTCTTTCTCTCTATTTGACCATTTGTTTTAGAATGACATGTAGAACTAATATTCACCTTAGTGCCCAGTGCACGATGAAAAGCATGCCATAATTTATATGTAAACATAGAACCTCTATCTAATATGCTCACCTCAAGAAAACCATGTAACCTAAATATTTCCTTGACAAACATATTTACCACAATCGGTGCATCATATTTGATGTTTTTTATAAAATGTGCAACCTTGGTCAACTTATCAACCACCACAAGAATTGCATCATGTTGGTACCTAGTCTTAGGTAAGACCACAATAAAATCCATAGATATAACCTACCAATTTTGAGTAGGTATATCATGTGGGTACAATTTCCCTATTATATATTGATGCTCTACCTTAACCTTCTAGTATTCCAAACATCTAGCAATAAAACTAGTGATATCTTGTTTCATTCCTGACCAAAATAAAGGTCTTTTTCATATTTTCTCTCATGTTTGCATCTCTTGGATGAGTAGAATAATAAGAACTATACACCTCTTACATAATAATTCTTCTTAGATCATCATTTTTGGGTATGACTACCCTATCCTTGAAGCATAAAAGTCCATCTTCTAAGTTCAAATCCTTATTTTCTTCATAATTTCTCTCAAATATTATTTGTATTTCAATGCAATATTGATCATGTAGTCGTATTTTTCTAAATTTATCCATTAAATCTATATGAATCTAGATCGATGCTACTATATGACTTCTCCCACTTAAGGCATCAATAACCTTATTTTATTTTCCTTTGATATACTCAATACCAAAGTCATACTTATCTAGGAACTCTATACACCTTCTTTGTCTTACAATCAACATAGGTTGGGTAAATATATACCTTATACTTTACTGGTATATCCTTAGCTTGAATGGTTTCCCCAATAAATAGTACCTCAAAACCTTTAATGCATGCACAATCGTTGCCAACTCTAGGTCATATGTAACATAATTCATTTCATGTTTCTTGAGTTTCCTAGACTCATATGCTTCTATAGACTTATTTTGGGACAAGGCCCCACCTAAAAATTCTAAAGAAGTATTCATACACACTATAAAATTCTCAAGATGATCTGGTATTATGAGCTTTGGTGTTGTAGTTAGCTTATTCTTTAGAGTTTCAAAGGTGGCCTCACACTTATCTATCCATTTGGATTCTTTTCATTTCCTCTAAAGGTTGGTGATAGAGTAGGTAATTTTGGAGTAACATTTCACAAAACACTTGTAGTACCCAGTGATTCCCATGAAACTTCTAACTTTTAACATATTTTTTGGTGCAAGCCAACTCAGAATGACCTCAATTTTCTTAGGATCTACAACAATCCCTTTTGCATATATGATATAACCCAAATACTGAACTTGTGAGGCATAGAAATCACACTTTGACAACTTTTAGTAAAGTTGTTTTGGTGGTCATGTTCTTCTTTGGTGCTAGAATATATCAATATATCATGTAGAAATATAAAAAAATATCGATCTAGATATTTTTGAAACTCATTGTTCATCATATTCATAAATTTTTTTGGTGTATTTGTTAACCCAAATGACAATACTATGAACTCATAGTGCCCATACCTTGTCGTAAAGGTTGTTTTATGAGTATCCTCCTCATGAATTCTCAACTGATGATATCCAAATATTAAATCAATCTTTTAAAATATAGTGACATCCTTTAATTGATCAAATAAATCATATATTTTTGGTAAAGGATACCTATTCTTGATACTCACCTTATTCAACATCCTATAATCAATGCACAATCTCAAGGAACCATCATTATTTTTTACAAATAGTATTGTAGAACCTAGGGTGACACACTAGGTTTGATCAAACCCTTTTCCAAAAAATCTTGAAGTTGTACCTTTAGCTCTTACAACTCAATAGGGGTCATTATGTAAGGTGTCCTTGCAATAGGTTCAACTCCCAATATTAGTTCAATGGCGAGGTCAAATTCACACCAAGGTGGTAGGCCTAGGATATATTTTAGAAATACATTCCTAAATTCATGAAAAATTAGATGTTATAAAAGTTTTTATTTGATTTCTTCTGTCTTTATAGTTTTATGTTGATTAATTACTAACTAATGTATGCTCATGCTCTCCAATGAAACGATAGTTCCAAATATATTTCTTAAGTTTAAAGATATTAAAACATGCTCTTCTACAAGATAACAATGATGAAAAAATAATGAATTCATGAACACACCCTCTCTCCATCAAATCAATGATTTTACTCAAAACTTGCAAATATATTAATTTTTTGCACTATCAAGATAGCTAGAAAATTTGCACTTTCTTCAAAAGAAATGGAGTAGAAAAAACTAACAGGTATAAACATGCTTCATTGCAATTGTTTAGATATGAAAAAGCTCAAGTGGTGTGCTTGATGTAAGAGATATGCCATTTTATAGATATCCATTCATTCATAAATAATCTAATAACATCCTAACTACGTGATTGCTTGAACTACTTGGGCATTATTGCCTCTAATAGGTGAAACATCTTTGGATAGTCAAGTTAGAGATGGTTGCCTAAGCCAAGTTAAATAGAATATAGATAAAATTTATAGTGTAAATTATTAAGTTTTGGGGACAATTAAAATCCTAATAACATTCTCATGATGGATTGGTTTGATATCAACAACAAAATCCTTAAGGTCTTGAGAATTTTATTTTATTTTAAATTATAATATAAAAAATAAATATATATTTTTAAATCTTATCCTTATATAAAAATAATATTTAAAAATAACTAAAATGTTCTATTAAAAACAAATTAATTAAATTAAACTTATTTATTAAAAAATATATGCAATACTCAAATTAAACTTGAATAGATGTAAACAACTTGGAGTATATTAAATGTAATTTAAATTATTATTCTAAAAATTAATTAAATGAATAGAAGTTGACCTAGGTTAAAATTAAATGTAAATATTAAAATAAAAGAAGTTCTTAATGTCAATTGAAATAATTTATTTTTATATAAAAAGAGAAACCGGTTGTTTACCAAACCATTTCCTTACTTGTCGGAGGGGTACTTTACTTTGAGCTTCAGCAATAATATCGAAGCAATACTATTTGGAAAGAAAAGAAAGTCAATTCGACAACGCCGTCACCGAAATCTGTCTACACTTAGCGTCACAAACAGAATTAGAAGGCTAACAACAGTCTTATTTCCACTTAATTCTGTTTTGACGCCAAGTGTCAATGACAAAAGTAATGATTTGAACAGAAAGTAGGCTTCCATGATATTATAGATATGTTCCTTACCTTAGCTTCAGCGGTTCTGTAGGATAACCTTTCGTCTAATGTTTAAAATGGCAATAGTTTAATATTTATCAAAAGCTATGTGAAAATCTAATAATAAAAACATTATAATATTTTTATCTCTATTTTATATTATTTGAAAGGGTCGCATGCTCTGTGGTCCCTGTGATACTATTATTATCCCACTTGCATAAGAAAGAAGTAGGTTTTGAACCTGTCATACCCCATTTACATAAAAAACAAAGAAGTAGTTTTTGAATCACGCCGCTTTTGATAAAGGTAATTAAGTTAATAAACCTCAATCAATTTCGCCCATAATTGTGTTGTATTGTTGGAAGACTAATTTATCATTTCAACGAATTACATTGAATTGAAGGTGCTAGCCAATTGAAAGGCTTAACGAACGCCAACAAAGTTAGTCTGTAGATTGGCAATCGCAGTTTAAGTGTGTGGACATAAGACACATACAACTACGGAACAAGATCGAAAACAATTGCGTAGGAGGCGCTCCCGCTTTATCTCTTTTCAACGTTATATAAAATAATAAATTAGAAAGAAGCGAATTTAAATGTGAAAGACACGTTACCATGGCCGAGTCGCCCAACCACTTCGATGTAAACTGTTACGGACAATTTCTTTGTAGTGGAGTTGTCTCGCACCTATGAGGCCACTGTTACTGAACCTAACGCCAGCCATATAGCCGTCTTTATATGGAGAAAGTCCTGAACTCGCGTTGCATGCTCGTCTTCTAGATAGATAGGTACTTCACGCCATTTCCTTTCTATAAACAATCATAAATTCGCATAAGAAGCGTGTCCATCCAATTTCTTCTTGTTATCACCCATTCATACGGTTGCAGTTTAGCAATTGGGCTCCTTCAAAATCTTGGGTCGTTCTGACATACACTAGTTCATCACAACATATTTCGAGGCTTGAAATCTTGTCGACGTAAATGTTTGTTGTCTCTCTTGTTTTTGAAGAGTTCAGTCGGTGAGAGAGGACGACGGAATTTTAATCAGCATGGGTCGAGGGCCGGGTTATGATAAGGGGGGCCTCAAAAAGGGCCCCTGGACGGCAGAGGAAGACCAGAAGCTTATCGATTACATGAATCGCCATGGTCATCAATCTTGGAGTTCAATTCCCAAACGTGCAGGTGACGTGTTTTAAAGACTTTGTTACAAATAGGCATAGCATAATTATTTGTTTTAGACTTTTAGTAAGGCTATCCAAGAACAGTTACATATATAGGACTATATTTATGCCGGAGGACTGTATAAATTTTAAGAGACTTGCATATTCCAATTATGGAAGTATGGTACTTCCTTGGACGATTTATTCGAATTAGCGGTGTTGACATTTTATTCATTTTCTTTTTTTTTTCAGAACTGCTGAGGTGCGGTAAAAGCTGCAGACTACGATGGGTTAACTACCTCAGACCCGACATAAAACGAGGGGATTTTTCCCTTGAGGAACAACTAGCAATAATACAACTCCATAGCGAGATGGGTAACAAGTAAGAATCACCAGATATTAATTAATTGTTTTATTTATAATACAACTCCATAGCGAGATGGGTAACAAGTAAGAATCACCAGATATTAATTAATTGTTTTATTTATAATGTTTAAAGATTTGATAAACAAGTAAGAATCACCAGATATTAATTAATTGTTTTATTTATAATGTTTAAAGATTTGATAAGATAAAAGAAGTAGCATGTAGACAGTTAGTTAATTTTTTGTTATAAAAACCACATTTAACTGTTTTCTACTCTTATTAAATATATTAATATTTTTGAATGTATTATCATTATCATAATGAAAATGATCTTTCCTTCTTTCCTTTTGTCATTAGCATTGAGTTTGGGTATTAAAACCTGATGTGAAAGCTCAAAGTGAGTGTTGATGCTAGGAGTCCCAAGCATTTGCAAAGTGGTTTAGGGGATGTTGGAGCAATAAGTAGTAAGAATCTTTCATTCGAATCATAGACTAGTTCAAAGGGGAACTAAAAGCTAATAGGAGATCAATCTTAACAAATTAAGGTCCTAGATTCTAGTTTTAGTTGGTTTATACCTTTAATAGGGTATGAGAGTTGAGGCAATCAAAAGAAAAAAAAGATGCAAATAGAAGAGAAAGAGCAGTAGCAAGAGTATACCCAAAGGAAAAAAGGGGAGAAATAAGAAAAAATAAAAAAGAAAAATGAAAGAATGTTTTCATGGTCAATTACAATTGGTTGTAGATTTGTTTATGTCCTCTTTTTGTAGTGAGACTATGTTAAAAGTCTTTAGCTTCGTTAGGTGATTGTATTTGTTAGAAATTGCATGTTAATGTTGTTTCTCATTTGGTGAATGAATTTTTTGAAATTTATTTTTTGGGTGTCAATTAGCAGAGTCACTATTTTCTTACTTGTTGTAGACTGAATTTGATGAAAATGAATTTGTTAAAATTCATTTGGGGCGACCATTTTCTTGTGTGATGCACTTGGAATATTGGAGGACACATCATGATCAGAAAAATAGGATGGATGCTGCTGCAGTTTGAATACATCAAAAAAGTTTTATTTTAGAAATTACAAAAACACTGAACCCTTAAACATTAAAAAAAAAATTGTTAAAAAAAATTAACTAATTTTTTTATTTGTAATACCTAAAGATTATATAAGATAAAAGAAACAATAGTTAAGTTGAATAGTCGAGGATAAGGGATTCAAGCTCATTATCTCTTTTTTTCTTTATTTTTTTGATTGGGGAAGCAAGGGGATTTATTTGCTTTAGTGGTGAGAACCTTTAGTGGTGAGAACCTTGAGTGTTGAGGTGGCAGAAAGACAGTTGTGTTTTCGTAATAGAAACTTCATCTAACTATTTTGTGTATAAATATTCTTGAATGTATCATCATAATCCTAATGAAAATAACCCTTCTTTTCCTTTGCTTTAGTAGTATTGAGTTTGGATATTTGTTTTTTTCGTTTCGTGCTCTATTTTGGTTGGTTTATTTTGCAGGTGCTGTTTTCAACAGTGTTTTAGCTATATATTATAGACTTTTTATACTATTGGTTGCGGTTCTGTGCAGGTGGTCTGCCATAGCCGCACGTCTTCCCGGCAGGACGGATAACGAGATAAAAAACTACTGGCACACTCAGCTGAAAAAGAGACTGATACAAATGGGAATCGACCCCGTGACCCATGGGCCAAGGATGCATCCTACTAACGTGGGCCAGCTTTTCGGATCGGTTGCACTGAGGCAAGCGACTGCCGTGCTGCACGAAGCCATAACAAGAGAATATCTGAGAATTATTGAAGAAGCCATGATGCTCCAGCAGACTGATGGGTACACTCAACCTGTAGTCGAAATTAATTCCACCAAGCCCCCAACCAGATCTCTTTCTCAGAATTCATTACCTGAACCCGATTTTATCCCTAGACCTCTTATGTCTCAGATTTGGGTTCCAGCTCCCGAGAACCGGCTAGGATCTCTTCAATACAATACATTAGTCTTCCACTCTCCGGAACAAATTCAATCCCGAACGCAAACCACACCGAAGGAGCAGCATTTGTCCCGTGCATCCATTTTACACAGCCTTGAAACCCAACAAGAACGCCAAGACAATTATAATGCTTCCCACCCTGTTCCCATAATCACTAATCAAGGTAGTATGATTTCTGATGAAAAATTCAACGGAATCGAGACCCATAGCAATCTACGAAACGCTTGCAGCTTACCATGGCAGCAGCATTGGGGAATTGATGACATTAACTCATCCGTAGCCTCGGGTACTTCGTTACTTTGGCCCCAAGAGAACCTGTTTCGGTTTTCTAAAAGTGGTTCAGAGCCTTTTCCAACACTTGTGTCGCCCACATCCTCTCAGACTATATTCAACGACTCTTGCTTGGTTAAAGATACTTCTTCACCTGTTGGAAACATGAAAGTGAGCAACACTGCCGATACGTCTACTGCTACCAGTATTGAATCATATGTATCACCGCCTACGTTTTTCTTCGATTTTCCCGAAAGTTCGAAGAAAAACGATATATTTTCAGATATGCAAAGTATTGAAAATGGCAGAGATTATTGGACCAGTATGTTAAAATATGTTGCAGAAAGCAATCTCAACAGCAATTAGGATCTCCATAGTTCAGACTATTAGTGCTCACATTGCTAAAATCAAGAGATGCCAAGTGAAGGAAAGACAGTATTGTGCCACTGCCGACAAACGTTGCTTATAATCCAACATTTACGGGTTCATGGTGGAAAAGTGGTCGTCAGGACGTAGCTACCAATTTAAAAGATCGGCAGGAAAGATGTCCCTTCCTCTCTAGGAGCCAAACGGGGCCGGGGTTGTAACTTATGTCATAATGGTTGGTGTTTAGATACTATATATAAAATCTTGGTTTGAATTAAATGTCGTCAGGTACTGATTAACTTTAGTGCTTTTTTTTTAATGTACAGGTAATTTATACATTTTTTAGTGTCAGGTAATTAATTAAATAATAAATTTTAGATTTTTTTATATTATTATTTTAAAATATAAATTATTAATTTTTTTTTTTAATAAATCTTTTATTTTTATTATTATTTTTTTTAATAAGAACTTAAAGTTTAAACCATTGCAAACATTATTTCCATAAGGCGAAATTAAAATTGTTTAAAGTTTTATGGGAGATTGATCTCAGTCAAGTACTGTTGGATCATCGTAAGACAGACTTTGATTTCCTGTAAAAAAACAATATCAACTCGATTTCGCGATATAAAATAAAGTAAACTATAAGTTAAGTTAAGTACATGTCACTTTATTGTTAATGACTAATTGACTTTTAATGTATATTCTTTTTTTAAAATATTAAACCTTTCTTGTTTGGAACTTTTGTAAATTAATTGTGGTTCTTATATATAAGTTATTATTATTATTATAAATTTCATCTCTTCTAGTATGTTTAGATTTTAATATTTTTTTTAGCATATTGGAATGTCTTAAGTATTTGGTAATTTTTAACTACTATTCACCATAATATCAATAATATAGGTCTTAATTGTTCCTTGTAATTTTGATGTGTATATTTTAGGATATTCTTAGTTATGGTTGTTTAGAACATTCATATCTTTCAAAGACTGGTGATGAAAGTTTGGTTTTAGGTATTAAATAATTTTTCAAGATATACATGAGAAAATTGAAAGAAATCAATACATCATAAAAAGTTTTTAAAGAAAATAAAATTTCAATGATAAAAAAAGAGAACAAAGACATGATAATTATTAAAGATCTAAAAACTAAAATTATAAATGATTTTAATATAATATCTAAGGGGAGGTATTTATAATCTTTATGATACATTTTATTAATCTCAATAATATCACATTGGATATAATATGGTTTTGTTAAATTGTACAAGTATTAAATATGCAATGTGATTAATATGTATCCATGTTAAAAAAATAAAAGTAAAAAAACGAAAACTATAGTTATAATAAATACCACACACATTCCATCATCTCCTATTAAATTGAACAAGGATTATGGAGAATACATTATTCAACATCCATCTTCAATACCAAATCATGTATGAAAAGTAAACAATAAAACTTAAAAGTGATCTTCACAATAATTTTGTTAGGAGTTATGATATCATAACCCATGTGAAATAGCATGTGGTATAATCATCCATCACAATGTCTAAGCATGCACTATGAGACAAGGGTAGTTACAAGTTTAGTTAGAGATTTTTTATGTAAGTATTAGGAATCCTATGCATTTAAATATCTACCATTTGATAATGCAAAGTATCAAAGCATTGAATTCTAACATGTGGTATTAGAGCTTGTAGAAAGAAGGGCCATCTCTCCTTTAGATCCTTCTCTTACTTAAGTCTAGAGAAGTTGAAGAAACACTTTGTTGAAAAAATTCAAGAGTAAATAACCCTATAGAAGATTGTTTAAGGTTAACCTCAAAAGAATAGCTAATCATATTCTCCATGAAGCAATTCCATAGAAGAAAATCAAAATATTTGGACAAACCTCAAAAGAGAGGTAGTCATCTCTATGAAAAAAATTCCATGAAAGACATAAATTTTTTGATAAGTTCTAGTCATTGCTCAAACAAGAATCAAGGCATACCATTGAAAATTTTGATATAACATTCCTACAAGTATATGAGGAAGTAACAAGAAGGTAAATTATCTAGAACAAAATGAAGATATTAGATGATATTTATTTGAGAAACCATAAGGTAAAATAATCTAGATTTGGTCAAAACAAACTAGTGCATATCCAATGAAAGGCAAGAACAACAACAAGAATAACAAACTAGTGCATGTACATATCAAAGAGTAAAAAACTCATACACAAATGGAGTTTTGATTCAGCCACAAGTATCCTATGTCAAGGATAAAACCTTACAACAATAAGCTCCTATGTCAAGGAGAAAACCTTACAACAATAAGCTCATGCACATTCAAAGTTCTAATTCAAACATGAATTCTATGCATAAAGGAGAAACTCATATAACACTAAAATTGTACAAGCAAAGTTGTGTCCCATCATGAGTACCTTACGTCAAAGGTAAAGCTTACTCAAACCTAAATAGTTATTTTTAGCATCGAGATGTTCATGAGCAACACGTATTAAACCACTTGTATATACAGTTGATTTCAAAGCTTTATTTAGTATAAAGCATTCAATCATAAGGTATATTATCTGAGACATCTAACAAAAAGATATGAAAAGATATTTTTTAAGTTGAACATGCATACAACTATTAAACATAAAGCATAACCAAAATCCAACTAGAAGATCAAATAATATAAAGGTGCAAAGGAAATTGGAGACGTCTTAAGTAGAGAAATATGTCAAAGGCATTCAATGAGTAGTGAAAAACAAGCACACTCAAAACTAAAAACAACTATACCAAGAAAAATTGAATTTGTAGAACAAAAGAGTGGATAAAAGAATAATATTATGGCTTATGTTGAATCCACAAGAAAATTCAAATACATAACAAATATGTGTATTAGAAAATATTTTTTTTAAACATCCAAAAGATCAAACTAAAATTCCAAATTCAAAAATAGCATGTTGCAGTAAAAATTCCACCAAAAAATAAAAGGTACCTCTTTTCATCAACAAGAATATTTGAGTCATAAAACAACTCATTTGATTATCCCACACACATTGTGGAGAGTATTAATAAATCCTATACCATTTTTCTTATTTTCCTTTATTATTGTAGGTGAAAAGGAGAAGAATATAATTTTGAAGTGTTAGAATATTTCAAAGAATATTCCCTAGAGGAAGGAGATTCCCTCTAATTAATAGTTTTTCAAATGAAACATTTTTTTTTCTCATAGATTCAGGCATTAAATAAATCACAAGTATAGACAAATATACTTGTCGAAAAATATTTTTTTAGGCCAATTTAGTGGAATAAAAATATTCCACCTTTGTGAAGAATTACTATGGCTAGTGGTGCATTGAAGTTTCCATTGTTCATTTCCCAAATATTAAGGAGGAAAAAATTATGCTACTTAGAAGACCAAACACAAACATAGCTTGAGTTTGGAGAAGTATGGCAATTCATAGATGAAACCAATATTTTTCCTACTATAGAAGGTGAAGATGAAACAAAGTTCAAGAAGGCAGATATAAAGGTAAGGTTAAGCATCATGTTCGAAGTAGAAAATGAAGTGCAAGCATACAATTAGGATTCAAACATGACAAAATATGCATGGGAGAAATTATATACAATATTTTAAGCAAAGAATCAAAATTAAATTTTATTTCTCTAAAGCCAACTCCTTAGCTTGAAGATGAACATTGGAGAAAAATTTAAATCTTTCATGGGAGAATTATAGAATTATGAAAATCACTACAAGCATTAGGAGAAAATGTATCTGATGAAACATTAGTTCCAATTATTTTAAGAGCTCTTCCTTAAAAATATAATGTTTTTCTAATAACATTATCATGAAACAGACACAAATCTTTTAAATGTTGGTGAACCTACTTTAAAAAGTAGATAACTCACATATACAAAAAGAATACCAAGTACTTATTACTAATAAAAAATAAAAGAAAACATTCAAAAGATGTACAAGAGGTCAACAAGACTTCTAAAAGAGAAATAATTCTCAAGGATATCAAAATCAAAGAAATTATTTTCAAAGAAATATTTTTCACACACAAAACATGTATGAAATTTGTGGTAGAAATGTCCATACAATGAATGAATATTCATATAATCCATTTAAAAATAGATCTTCTTCATGAGAGATGAAACAAAAATAAGACACATCATCATAAGACAAGCAAAATCAAATTTAGATAAAGGCGCAAAAAAATAATATAGCTATAGAAAGCCAAGTTAAAGAAGAAGAAGAAGAATAAAAAAAAATCATGAAGAAGAAGAACATGTGTTTGTTGCACAAGCATAAATGAGACAACATAATGATGTTTAGTATGACTATGAAGCAACCAAATGTATAATAGGTTATGAGAACAAGATGAATGATCAAATTCAAATAAAGCACATTCAAGCACCTAAGGTTGAAGATGTGCATTATAAATGTGATTCTTATTCATCCATGGAAGAACTTGAAGTATAATCCAAAAAATATAATGAGGAATAAATGCATTAGAAATTTGAGACTTAACCTTTGATAACACATCAAATAAATAATGAATACATTATTATCCAGAAATAATGTCTTCTTTAGATGAACAATGTCAAGACAAACAATAAGTAGAAGGTGATTGATATCACTACATCAAGTGGTAATCAAAAGAAAAAATAGAGATAGGTTAGCACAAAATATATGGTAAAACATAATAAATATTGGTGACCAATCAATTCAATAATCGACATAGGATGCATGGTATAACATGTCAAAAAACCTCCATGTAAATACATAGGAGGAAGCACATATATTTAACAACCCACCAAAATCAAGCAAAGAGAGATAATTGTTTTTTTTTACAAGCAAGGTTCATAAAGAAATATTAAATTTTTTTTAGTATTATAAGGCATAACCACATTTTGAGTTATTGTCACTGTAGATGACACTCAAGTTATAGGAGTTGCCAACATCCCATATTTTTGGGGTTCAATATTCTAAACCTCATCATTTAGAAAGGATGCCAAAAAAGGTCCCTCCACCTTTCTTATACCCTCATTGGTATAGGAAAACTTGATCACAATGTAGGGATAATCCTTTAAGACCCATAATTATTGAAGCAAAATGCCTTTTACCTAACCTTACTTAAGTTCTATTTAGGTCTATTCTAGTGTAATACCTTAGTTCTTAGTTACCACACCTCCATGGGCTAACTAAGGCCATTACCACTCACTTGGTAATGAGCATGGTTACCCAACCCTCATGGTTCAAGGTACCACCACTATTATCTTTTGAATGACTTATAGGCCTCACTGCTTAGGACTTCCCCAACAAATTCACCACTTTGGGTACACTTGAGCCTCACCCTTCAAGGTGGACATTCACAAAATCTAGTTATTGCATCACCACAACTCCCCCATATATATTCCCAGCTATTGCATCACTACAACTCCTACCAGTGTTAGGATTACATTCTTGACTCGAGGGTCCTAATATGGCTCTAAGTCATGTTTCAAACCCCAAGGGTATAACCTTAAACAATATTTTTTATTAATAATAATTTCCACACTTTAAAAGTAAAGTGTTATGATTTAACATCATCACATACATCATTACATATATAAATACTAAGATATTCTTGAAAGCAAAAATAATATTTCATAAAAACCATGAAGCATTATTTTCCATAATCCATACATTGAACACAATTCTTCATTTTGGAGCATAACTAATTATTTCAATAATTTACATAAAAGAATATAATCTTTAATTCTTCATTCAATTTTCATATATAACAAAAGTAAATAGAAGACATTATTTCTCTAAAGTACTTCACTTCTAACTTTACAATAGCTTGAAATAAACATCACTTTCTTTTAATTATCAAATGCATTAATATATTTTCCACCTAAGAGGTCCCTAGCATCAACTTCCTTTCATGATCCTCTTCATGAAGGAGAATCTTCCATGAACTTGAGAAGAAGCTTAGGGATTAGGACAACTCATGAATTACTTATGCAAGTCTAATATTTATTAGGCAATAATATCATGCAAACATACAACCATTCATTTATAAATCAACTTCATGAAATCAAGGAGGGAATCCCATACTTCCCTCCATAAAGGATTTTTTTAACTACTCAAGCCTCAAGAACCATTATAATAATACTCACCTTTCATCTAACTTTTATATCAAACAATATTTATGGATAGAAACTATTATATCCAATTCCCAATAATATTTAATCCATAAATAAAATCATAGACACCTAAAATGTGTAATCACAAGGAGATTCTTCAAAGTATCTCCTTCAAAACCACCTAGGGTAGCCTCAAGGCTATTTTAGTGCCATCCACAGTAAAAGTACACTTTTCCCTCATGGGATGTAAGGTCATCTTGCCCACGATGATCTAAGGATCGAGGCCATCTTGTTGTGAGACGGTCACATGCACATAACTGTAAAAAGAATGATCAGGTAGCATGACTACCTGTCAGTGCAAAAGCTAATTTTATACCATCCTTGATAACCTGTAATCATCCCTAGCAACCTTTTGTTGTCCCTACCACCTACAAATTGGAAATCAAGGTTACCCCTAATTGCCACTTGCCTCTTTGGTATTTAGCCAAGGAGGCTATAAACGGATGGGTCCCCTCCTGGTTTAAAAATTCAAAAATCATCTACTTGAGCAATGAAGTGCTACAAAAATTTGACCAGTCATATTTTCTAACTGAATCAATGTCTCTGCTTTATCACATTGCATCCATGAACTTTGCTTGACCAACATCATAGTTTTAGAATGCTCAAATCTACATATTCATCCATACATCACCATCAATTTGCTAACAAAACATACCCTTGGATCATCCCAAACTTGCCCTAGAATAGTATCAGAAAGTTGTAGGTCCATGACTGAGATCATCTCTGCTGAGATGGTCCCTTATCCAAGACCATATTGTCTAAGATTACCTTGATTAGGTGATCATTTTTAGTCTTTTTTTTGCATTTTATTTTAGATTCACATTGGAAATGGTAGTTTTAACAATAGATATTTCAATTTTAGCACTTACATTATAGTATTAGCTTATATCTCTTGTAATTTCATTCATGCATTTACTCTGTTTTCATTTACTCTATAATTTCATGCATGCATTTATATCTCTTGTAATAGATTTGTTTTGAAGAGCTTATATCTCTTGATCGATACAGGCCCAACCTATATGGGCCCTATAGATGCTACTGACCTCTTCTATTATTTCATCGCATGCAAGTGATAGTATTAAAGGTAGGGAAATGTTTTGGATCTCATCATTGCATTGCAATATGAAGGAAACCCACTACCGAAGACATTGTTGTAGGCATGAAAATTGCTTTAATTGCACCAAGAAAACTATTGTAAAAATCGTATCATGGGTAAAACCCCTAAAAGGGATCACATGTAACACATTTTGAGAAACTAATGTAATAATAATCTAGCTGGATTTCGTTGTCATTTGATATCTCTTTTATCTCATGTTCCTTGCATTATGTGTTTCCTATCGGTATTTCATTTCATTCTACCTCTTTATCATTTGCATGGTGTATTTTTTTTTCATGATTTTAAATGGTAATCACGGTGGGACCCCATTTGTGTCCCCCTATTTAATTTGTTGTTGGTTTATTGCACCCAAATGATTGCTAAAATTCTATTTGTTTGCTAGTTTTTACAAGTACATAGTCACAACTATCTAAAGTGAGAGGACCCTTGTTACGAAACCGTCTTAGATGATATGGCCCCTATTATGTAACCATTTCCAATGAGATAGCCTTGAATGAGAGGTAAAAGTGTAGGGATCTATAGGATCAACATCAAATGAAAGAATTCTTGTTTATTCCTTCACACCTTAGGATATCTCGATTTTATGTTTTAAATGGAAAAAACTAAGAAAATAACATAAATACACATCTTGATTGCATCCATGCATCTGTATTCTTAGTTTTCAATTTATCATACTATGGCCATATCGATAGAGACTTTCTTGGGTCTATGTTCATCGCATTCGATATGGTCTTGCTATTTTCACTCTATTTTTTTGCATTGTTGATTGATGAAAAATTGAGCATTGTTAAAAAAAGATAAATGCATTTTACCTTACAATTTGCATTCTTCTTATATAATTTGTGTATGCTCTCTACTTCTTTTTTACAGTAAAATAAATCCACACACACACACATGTATCACATAAACATTGGCAAGGTTGGCCTTCATCACCAACCCCAAATAAAGACTAATGATGTTAGATTTCACCTCCTTCCATTGGCTTTCCCCCTACACAACTTAGTAGCCCGCAAAATTGGTTTCTTGAACTTCATCACCAAGAAATACCCTAATTTTAGATGCATATCGAGGTAGGTTAGGCTTAAATTCCCCTTAACCATAGGGTTTAATAATTTGTAGAACACGACTATCATTTATATCCAAGCATGCTTGAGTGTGAAGTAAAAGCCTAATTGTGCACGTAGTATGATTTAGACAATGCAACCCCTCCTTGGGGAGTATTTTTTTTCCTATAGTGTTACCCATTTATCAATTTATTATTATAGGAAGTCACTTTTTTTGTTTGTGTCACATTCCTCAATAGAGGAGGTGCGAAAACAACCTTTTTATAAAATTTCTCTTTATTCCCTTTAGTATTTTAGGAATAGAGGTTCCAAAAATAGAAACACACAAAATCAACTAAAAAACAAAACAAAAATAAAAAATCAATCAAAAACAAAAAAAAATTAGAAAAAAATAAAAATAAATAAATAGTGTTTTCTTGTTTGTTTATTTTATTTGTTTACATAGCTTAGGTAGTGCTCACGAGTGTAGTCATAATTCTATATAGATCATCTACCTAGAATATGGTCGTAACATGCAACCAAGCTCATTCACAAGCTTACGCTACTGAGCCATTGCCTAGAGTAATGGATCATATTTGAATTGATCCATATGATCTCATTATTCCTAAGCGGTAATGCAACCATTATGGATCAAATGCCATCCACCACTCCATGGATCCTAATACATCAGGTACCCAAATGCATAATTCACCCAAAAGTAATAAGTACGATCAAGACATGAATTATCCTGATCAAGATACCTTGCATACCTTTTATAGGAATAACTACAATCAAGTTGAACTATATAGAAAACCCCTACCATGCATCTATATCCCAACTCAATCTATGACTCCCCTAGAATAGTATCAAGGGTACATCCCGCAACAATATAGGGTACAAGCTACTCCAACTGATCACCCTTGTATGAGTTGTAATTATGATCATCTAAACATATACAATGAGTAAGGTAATAATAATGCTACCACCTTAGCTTCTGGACCCAAGGATGATGATCCTAATTCTCCTTCTATATTGTATGATATGGAAAATTGTCAAGTACGATGTGCTTCGACACCTCTTGATTATAGAAATCCTATTTTTCTATAGCAGGACCAAGTTAATGCAGCTTCTCATGACCCCAAGAAACAAACCATTGATCTCTTTGGGGCCAAAGTGCAACAAATACCTATGTATATCACCCACACACAGGTGAATAAGCCACACACCACTAATATGGAAAATTAAATATTAGTACCCAGGATGAAAATGGACCATCAAATGCAATGGGTGATGCATGAAAGGTTTCCCATGACTATGTAGTAAATGCAACTGGTCTAGTATCACCTAGGATTCCAAGCACAATGGCACGAACTGCCACTATAGCTAAACCACAATATTCCACCTTGGCCATTCTCAAATCCCACTCATCATCAACATCTTAGACCATCATTCATACATCATCATCAACCCCACTTACCAGAATGCTATAAAGTATACCTCTACCAACAAGACAATGAAGCCTATGAGAAAAAACAACCTTAGTATCAAGAACCAGTTGATACATATCTTGAGGTAACCTATGATGACTTTATTATTGGTACCACTCACCCTCTACACCATCCGTAATAAAATATCCAAATAAAATAAGGCCAAAGGTAAGCAGATGCCATCATCTCACCCAAGGCCTAAAAAAATTGATAGAGCACCTTAACATATTAGAAAAGCAAGCCTCAGGATCAAGGTATCAAAAACCTACATTATGGTAGCTTACAAATAAGCCTCTACACCCATTAGTTCCATCACTACCCTATCTTGAACACTTTGAAATGCCAAAGTTAGACAAGTTCAAAGGCAATGAAAATGTACAAGAACATGTGACAAGCTTCATGAACATGTGCTTTCTTATTTAGGATAGCGACTCCCTCATGCTATGAATATTTCTCATAATGATTTCTAGGGGTGATTTGGAGTGGTATAATCATCTACCATGCCATAGTATCTTGACCTTTGAATAATTGGTAGATGCTTTTCTAGAATGCTTTACCTTTATTATAAAGAAAAATCCCACCATGATTTATTTGTGTAATATTCACCAATTCAAGGATGAACTGGTCATGGATTATGGTAATATATGGAGAGTTGTAATAAAAAAACTATCTTTCACTCTACCCATACTAGAGCTAACTTGAATGTTCACTCAAAGTTACATCAAACAAATATCATTACTATTGCAACTTCAATAGTATAGATATTTCAAGGAGGCCTTGGCCCAAGAAAAAGTAATAGAGAACATTAGATTCCAATAAGGAGAGATAAAACTCCAAAAAGGAGTGGCCTAATAAAATATAAAAGATGGTCAAACTCAACCTAAGGCAACTTTGGTAAACTAGGTTGTCTTTGTTAGAATTTCCCAAGAGTAGAACTACAAAGCATTACAATATTTGAAGAGACAAATAGAACTGATTGATTTATTCCATGGATCAACTTTGTATAAATAGCAAAGTTGATCATTGAGAGTCGTTGGATTACAACAACTCACTAGTCTAAACTGAGAGTTCACCTGACTCATGGAAGAGTGGTAACTCAAGTAAGTTTATCCTAGTAGAACTTAAGAGAATAATTATTTATTCTAACACCCCCCTTAAGTGATACTAGGGGTGAATGTAACAAATGAGTCCCGACAATAGTGCCTGATGAGGTACTCATTTACAATGATTCTTATTGAAGAGATGGTAAAAAACCACATGGGAAAAAACCATCTATCAAAAAGAAAAATGAAGAGGCATGTCTTCGGATGGCGAAGATTGTCCTCATTGAAAAAGAAATGAGTCCCAACAACTGGGCCTGATGAGGTACTCATGTACAATGTTATTACATATAGGAGAGATGGTAAAAAAACCACATGGGAAAAACCATCTATCAAAAAGAAAAATGAAGAGGCATGTCTTCGGATGGCGAAGATTGTCCTCATTGAAAAAAGAAATGAGTCCCGACAACTGGGCCTGATGAGGTACTCATGTACAATGTTATTACATATAGGAGAGATGGTAAAAAAACCACATGGGAAAAAACCATCTTCCAAAGAAAAAGAAACAATAAGAAGAAAGGAGAGGTGAAAACCTCTTTTGTACCTTCTAATGCATCTGCCTTACTCCAAGTTTCTCTCGCAACTGAATGTAACATGGAGAAGGAAAGGATTTGGTGAAGATGTCTGCAATTTGATTTTCTATGGGAATATAGTCCAAGTGTATTTCCCCTCTCTGAATATGTTGTCGAATGAAGTGCATGTGAATTTCAATGTGCTTGGTACGTTGATGCTCAACTGGATTACGGGCAATATGAATTGTGCTCTGATTATCACACCAAAGAGTAATAGGTTTGTCATGGAAAAAACCAAATTCTCTTAGTATCTGATGAAGCCAAAGAGCTTCCTGACTTGCTAAAACTATTGCCCTGTATTCTGCCTCTGTAGATGATAGTGCTACTGCTTGTTTTTTTTGCATGACCAAGCAATTGGTGAAGAACCAAGACAAAAGACATAGCCAGAAGTTGAACATCTATCTTCTACTAAACCTGCCCAATCAGAATCTATGTAACCAATGATATCCATGGATTTTCCTTCATATAAGAGCCCAAATTGAGTAGTTCCTTGCAAGTAGCGTAGGATTATTTTTGTTGCTTGCCAATGGCTGAAATGAGGTTGATGTGAGAATCTAGATATCAAGCCAACAACATATGAAATATCTGGGTGAGTATGAGTGAGGTATAACAGACTCCCTACTAGTTGTCGGTATAGAGTAGCATCACATAGAGGGGATGTGCAGGAAGTACTTAGAGTGACTCCAGACTGAAAAGGTGTAGAAGAGGGCTTACAATCAGTCATCTTAAACCGTTGAAGAAGGTCTAGAGTGTATTTCTATTGACACAATGAAATTCCTGCATCTATTTGATTTATTTGAATCCCAAGGAAGTAATGAGCTAAACCCAGATCAACCATTTCAATTTTTTTAGAAAGAGAGTCTTTGATAGTCTGAATGTGAGAAATGTCACTACCAGTGAGTAGTAGATCATCAACATAGAGAACAAGTAAGGTGATCTTCTCTTCATCTCTCCAAATGTAGACTGTGGCATCAGACTCACAATGAGAAAAACCTGAGGAAAGAAGGAAGGAGTCCATTTTTTCATACCAAGCTCTAGGAGCTTGTTTGAGGCCATAGAGAGATTTCCGTAGTCTACAAACAAGGGAGGAGTCTTGAGTGAATCCAGTAGGTTGTTCCATGAATATCTCCTCTTTTAAGTCCCCATGTAAGAAAGCACTTTTTACATCCATTTGAAAAATAGGCCACTTTTGGGAAGCAACTAGAGCAAGTACCAGTCTAACAGAATCCATTTTGGCAACTAGTGCAAAAGTTTTAGAATAATCAATCCCTTCAATTTGAGAGAAACCTTTGGCTACCAGGTGAGCTTTGTGTTTGTCAATTTCTCCATTAGGTCCATATTTCATTATGTAAATCCATTTACAGTGAACTAACTTCCTTACTTTAGGTAGAGGAACTAAATCCCAAGTTTTATTTTTTATTAAGGAAGAGAATTCATTTTCCATGGCATCATCCCATTATTTAATACCAGTTGCTTCTTTGAAGGATTGAGGATCTATGGAAATGGACTGACAGACAAGACCAGAGCCTATGGAGTTGCTTAATCTGGATGATGGAAGATTTTGGATGTATGGAGTTGCTTCTTCAACAATGATGCGGGCCCATTTAGGCATTGTGGAAGGAGTAATTGGAGTGGTAGGACTTTGAGTTGGAGTTTGGAGTATAGGATCCTCATCTTGGTCATTTTGATCATTAATCTCTAAAGTGGGTTCTTCATTATATTGAGGCTCTAACATTGGAGATGGCTCAAGAGAATCAATGGTGGAAGAGGATGGTTGAGGATATTTATGAGGGAATGTTTCATCAAATTGAACATTCCTATGAAAAAATACCTCATGAGTTGTGGGATCAAGTAGCCTGTATGCTTTCATTTCCTCACAATAACCAACAAAGATGAGCTTTTTGCTTTTCTTATCTAGAGCCTTCCTTTTCTTCTTTGGGATATGCGCCCAAGAAGTACACCCAAAAATATTGAAGAAAGAGACATCAGGTTTTGAGCCAGTCCATGCTTCCTCGAGAGTCAAATGGCCAAGAGCTTTATGAGGTGTGCGGTTTTGAATATAGTTTGCATAGTTAATTGCTTCTGCCCAAAAAACTTTTGGAAGATCTCTTGAGTGGAGCATACAATTTGCCATTTCCTTTAAAGTTCTATTTTTCCTCTCTGCAATGCCATTTTGCTATGGATTATGGGAGACAGAATGTTGATGAATTATGCCATGACCTGATAGAAAAATTGAGAACTCATTACTGAAGTATTCCCCCCATTATCTATACGAATTTGCTTGATTTTGCAAGAGGCCTGATTTTCAACTAAGGCTTTGAAGATTTTGAAGTGGGATAGAACATCACTTTTGTATTTTAGGAAGTAGACCCAAGTTCTTCTGGAAAAATCATCAATGAAGGTTAAAGCATATTTTGCTCCTTTGAAGGAAGGCTCTAGGAAGACCATCAAGTCACTATGGATTAACTCTAGAGGGGATGAGGCCTTTAGAGAACCACTTGGGTGGAAAGGATCTTGATGTTGCTTTCCAAGAGCACATCCAGGACATACTCCATCAATAGAAGAGACTTGAGGTAATCCTGTTACCATTTCATGGGTGTTCAATTCCTTTAGGTAGTTATAACTGAGATGTCCAAACCTTTCATGCCAAATTTTGCTTTCAAGATCTCCATGTGCAACAAAACAGGAGGCCCCTTCTAAATTTTTGAATCCTTTGAAGTGAAATAGGTGAGTGTTGTGATCAATATCTCCTTTTTCTATGAGAGAGTTTGGGTCTTGAAAGTCTCTTATCTCAACTCCTATTGGTGAGAAGAGAACTATTTTGCCTTTTCCAGAAGTACAAATCTGATAGACGGAGAGGAGATTTGTTGCAATGTTTGGTACATAGAGAACATTATTGATATAACCACCATCAATGGATATGTCACATTTTCCTTTGACTGGGATAAAGGATGAGTCACCAACTTCTATGCTACATGTTGAACTTGAGGAGATTGAAGTGAATGACTCATCTGAGGAAGTCATGTGATGAGTTGCTCCTGAATCTAGAACCCAATATTTTGATGAAGTGTTTATGGTCTTGCCTTGAACATTTAAGGCTTTTCCTATCTACTTCTTAGTGTCTATATTTTGATCCTTCATTGTTGCCTCTAGTTGTTGTAGTCTTTTCCAACATTTGTTCACAGAATGACCATTCTTTTTGCAGTGAGTACAAGTTATGGGACTCCTTTCTTTATTTTTGAATTTTTCTTTAGTAGAGGTGGATGCTACTAAGGATTTTGAGGAAGAGGAAGAGATCTCATACTTTGCAAGTTTTGTTTCTTCTCTAGTTAGCCTATCACAAAATTCCTCTAAGGAGGGCATTTTAAAACTTGCACCAAGAGCATATTTTGTAGACAGAAAGGTGGTTGCAAAAATTTGAAATACACCATTTAATTTAGAAATAATTAGATAGATGCATTCTTATTCTATTTTATTCTTGCCACTACCTTTGTATTGAGTGAGGACTTATTTAAATTTGGTGAGAAAGTCAACAATATTGTTGAAGTCTTCAGGAGATAATGTTGTTAATTCTGCCTCTAGTTGCATTGACCTTATTTGATCTACTTTCCCAAACAAGTTCTTTAGTTTCTACCAACTTTCATATGGAGTTTTACAATCCGTAATGTGAAACCATAAGCTTTCATTTACATTAGTGCTTATAATACCCATTGTTTCATACATTTTCCCTTTATGAACAAATATTTCATATTCCTTTTCAAATTCAGGTTGCTTCTCTTCTAGCAGGTGTGTGAGCCCTTTTTGAGAAATGAGATTTAATATTTTGGGTTTCCATGTATGATAGTTATGAGGGGTGAGTGGATCAATTGTATTCATTGTATTCATTTTGCCAAAGAAAATTGAAGTGAACCAATAATTCCCCCCTTTAACTTCAAGTTTTTAGAGAATACAATGGAGCTTTAAAGAAGGGAACAAAAGCCTGATAGTAATACCAATCTCCTCAAATTACCCACCCTAACGTGAGGGAAACTATAAGTAAATGAGGAGATTTGATATATTAAAATAGGCTAATGAAGCAAGAAAAATTGGCCAGGCCTTTATACCTATTCTTCTCAATTACCCGCCCTTACGTGAGGGAAACTATAAGTAATGAGTAGAATTGATACGTGGAACATAGGCTTTTGATGCAATGATAACCAACCAGACCGATATATCGTATTTCTCAATAACCCACCCTTACGTGAGGGAAACTATAAGTTAGTGAGAAGTCCAATACTTGGAACATAGGTGATTATAAATTTTGAAGTGCCTTTATGAAAAGATTTTATTTTGTTGCTTTATTTTAAGTTTTATATGATTTGAAAAAAGGAGCATATATTGTATGAAAATTATTTCTTTTTAAAAGAGCTGAAATGATATGAAAGCATATGACCAAGTGGCTAAAAGAAAAAGCCACATTTAGTTTCACATCAAAAAATATCTCCTATTGTTGTTATGAGTAATGAACTTTTAAGAAAGGGATTAGAACAAATTCAATGATGCAAAAAAGAAAGAAGCAATGACCAATAATAACAACAACCCCCCTTGAAGCCTTAGAAAAAAGGTGCAAGTGTTGGCACCTTTAAAACCCCCCAAAAAAATTATTATTTATGAGGTTACAAACTTGTCAATTTTTTCTTTTAGTGGCAAAAAAAAGGCACTAAAGAAGTAAAAATGATAGCAAATTGATGAGAGGGTGTTATATTTAAATACAAAGAGCAGATATTTATTTTAGTACTGGTTATTATAAAAATAAAAAAACCAGTTTTAAATAGAAGATCTGATTAATTAACCCTCTCAATGGATGAAAAGGCTCGAGAGAGCACTTCTAGGGCTTTGACAGAGCCCACTAAATTTTTAATAGGTGACTCGAACCCCACAAGAGACGTCAATGAACAATGAGAGAAGGGTCTTCGAAGGGCTCGAAAGAGCATGACTCTCATTCTTCACTGTACTCTGAGGATGCTAGATTACCTATGATATTTACTGTACTTTCGAGGATTAGAAAAATAATAAAAAAATACAATATTACCTGACCCAGATTGGACGTTCATCCAAAAAATATATGGGTCTTCGAACAATGAGAGAAGGGTCTTTGAAAGGCTCGAAAGAGCATGACTCTCATTTTTCACTACACTTTGTCAATGAACAACGAGAGAAGGTTCACTGCACTTCCGAGGATGCACTCCAAAAGGACGTCAACGTTTACCTACGATTACACTGCATTTTTGAGAGGATATTAATATGTCAAATAATATTAAAAATTTAATAATACTTTGTTTACTCTTTCCTAAAAATGTGATGCAGAAGATGCCAGGGAAGGTGCTCATCAAGCGATCGAAAGACGACAGGGAGTGCGAAGAGAAGATAACGAATGCGAAGGTGTTCATCAAGCATTCATTGATCTACCAAATTACCATAGAGGGAAGGCTACATTGCTCACTGCATCAGAGAAGGTAAGCAGCACACAACATAACAAAGCCATACACATTCAAAAAAATAACGATGTTGATTGAAAGCTAGGATGGGAGAGCAATAATCATCACATTCGGATTTATAATATTTGAATATGTTTCTTGCAGTGCCAGAGAATGGATAATAGGTGAAGCTTAGAGTAAAGTGAAGAGGGAAAATCATTTAAGATTTAGCTTCCACCGAGTTCTAAGATCCTTTCGAAATGCCCATTGAGGAAGACGAGAAGAAAGAACGTCGCGCTCCAAGATATAGACGTTGGCAATGTTGGAGATAACTTGCCACATTTTAATATTAAGTATAAGCACTATGGTATTTAAAATTAATGACCCAACGTCTCTTGAGATGAGACGCAAAAATTGTGCTTTTATAAATATTAAAATATCTCACGAAAATATACTTTGGATTTTAATTAAAATACAAATATTCGTGAGATAAAAAGAGGCCACGAAACTGAATGATCTCCACGAAAAAAAAGGTACACCCACGAATTTACTTTCCACGAAGATGACGCAGTGATTGCGAAGGAGGAGCCAAGGCAAAAGCATTGTCAAGAGAGGTGGACCAACGTGTTCTTGTACTGTGATCTATGGAGAACAAGAAAAAAATGGCAGGAACAAATGGAAAAATGATATGCCTATATTGCATTTGCAATTTGGCAAAAAAAAATTCAAATACTTGTTCCTATAGTGAGGCAAATATCAATATCTTCTAAAATTAAAGGAGAATCTATTATGGTAAAATAAACTTGTAAAACAATATTAGATAGAACCATAAATAGATTTTTCACAAAAAAATTGTAGATGAAATATGAGCAGTCTACAATAGATATGAAAAAAAAACTCCTTTTTAAAAAAAGATAAAAGATAAGAACCAGTTTGTGAAACTGCCTTCAAGAGAGAATGCCTAGCAGAATCTATCCTGCTCTGGTACCATGTTAGAATTTCCCAAGAGTAGAACTACAAAGCATTACAATATTTGAAGAGACAAATAGAACTGATTGATTTATTCCATGGATCAACTTTGTATAAATAGCAAAGTTGATCATTGAGAGTCATTGGATTACAACAACTCACTAGTCTAAACTGAGAGTTCACCTGACTCATGGAAGAGTGGTAACTCAAGTAAGTTTATCCTAGTAGAACTTAAGAGAATAATTATTTATTCTAACAGTCTTAAGTACCCTTGGATCCTCAAATTAGGATCCAATGGTACCACCTAACTATCAGGCCTAACCTCCATCAGCACAATATAATACTAAAGCGACCAATCCACTACAACTCCAAACTCAACTCCATCGGCTACCTCACCAATATAAACCATTATTGGAGTATTTGGTATCAATATTCAATCAATTATGCAAGGCACGAGCTATTACACTCATTGATATCCAACCATTGAATCCAAATCATCCTAATACCAAATCTTACATGGAGGATCAATACTTCAACTATCATCGACAAACAGAGTATGATATTCACTCATGTTATGCATTCAAGTACATAGTGCAAGATATGATTGACATGCAATATATTCAGATCAATAATCCTCTTACCTCCAAAAATCAAAAAATATGTATTTTCCAAGATCCCTTACCCCAACGTAGAGTGAACCCAATACCTACTATTAAAATAGAATAATAGTTGCATGCCACCCCACCTAACCAAGGTTTCATGGGAATAATTAACATAGCGATGAGAAACATATGGTATTTAACACAACCCATACAACTTGTGGATCCTACTAATGTACCATCAATATCACAGACACCACCAGCTTCAAATCTAATTATGCCTACACTACCTCACCCAGTGCTCACGCTAAGGAATAAAATTACATAAAGTCTTCGAATGTCATCGATGAGGCTCTCCATCTATGAGCTAATTCATAAATCAAATCCATATTGAGAGGCTCTGATGGATATCTTGAGATCCATCAAATTGTAAGCACAAGATCTAAATTCTTTCATGAATTTTGTGGGGTATGTTCAAACATATCAAGATCCTATGATTACATTTTAGGATGATGAAATTTATATTATAACCATTGATATACCTGGTCCACCATTGTACATCATCACTAGCATAGATGTGATCCCCTTTAAACATGTCTTTATCAATATAGAATTTTTAATAAACATCATTATCTCCACCACCATTCAACACCTCAACCTTCTACCATCAGCCATCATAACCTCCACCTTCACCCTCAAAACTTTTAATGATGCCCTATATTATACCATTGGCACAGTAGCCCTTCCTATCTTGGTTGGAAAAAATATTATTCATGTACTTTGTCACAATTTGGAAGGTTTCATGCAATACAACGTATTTCTTGGTAGGCCCTGGATCTAAGACATGAAATGCATACCTTCGATATAGCATCAATGCATAAAATACATACATGAATGATTCATTGTATCCCTACAAACTTAGAGCCTTTAAAATATTGCAATATGGTTACGCATCCCTAGTATTTCACCTTGCCTTCTACACTACTGGACTTGTGGCCCAACAAGTCCATACAACCCATAAGAGCCACATCTCGATCATTTGTTACCCCACTACCACCACATCCATCAAAACCCTCACCATTGATTTCATCAGAGATGTATTCATCATCATCCAATAATCCACCTCAAAATTTGTAAAAGGCACTTGTCACATCACCCTCATGTCCACCTCCAAAAATATACACATTCACAGTTCAACCATCCAACACACTTCCTACACCCCTAATTTCAATCATTTCCACTATTTCCACTTATGCTTCTTCCATTGAGGATACGTTTCCTATCATCACACCATTTTCATCACAACCTTCATCTTCTTTATCACCTCCCTTGATAAATTCACCATAAGTTACCATCAATATGATAAATATGAGTTTGGATGAATACTAGGTGCAATATGTATCATGCACACTGCTCATGGAGTCAATTATAGACTTTGGGCACCCATGTAGCACATTTCTTCCTATAGGTACCATAGTCCCCCTTGGGTATTACCCAAATCAAACAATTTTTTTCTATGGAGGCATTGATACTACCACATATGCATTGCCTATGATAGAGGATGAAGAGCCATTTTAGGCCAATATCGATTATCTATCAAATCCATCCTTTGCTATGAGGTATTTCAATCACCATAATTGTCATGGGATGGCTTGGGATGTTACAATCAAAGCCCTTGAAGTCCTCTAGAACCACACTATCAGCTATCGATAGATAAATTAGGTTTAGGCTATAATACCTACATGTCTAATGAGCTCCTTTCTGATTCCATACAATATCTTAACTTAGGCTTGGTGTTAGACATCAATGGCATTGAGTATGTTGATCCTAGTAATGCTCATCTACTTAGCGATCATCTACATATCGCTACCTCAACTGTTACTAATAGTGACTCATTAGAAGAAAAGTTCAAAGAATATCAGGACTTAGAGTATGATTGGGTGTCAAAAGCTGATTAGAAAACCTGATCTATTCCCTCTTTTAGATTATAAAATAAGTCTATCCTTATTGAGCCTCTTGTGGATCTATATTAATTCTATATTCATATTTTTCCAAGATTATCCCAACCTCTTTGGCACCAACTCCTTCTGCTTGAGAACCCTATTATCCTTGCTCCCCATAGAGCTCCCCCCGCCATCCTGATTCCACCACAACCACACCTTGAATATTTGTGTTCTCCCATATTTGACAGTCTCTTCCTATATTATGGAGATAATCCACCATCCATCAATATGATTTCCATTGATATCACCACTCCACTCAATTATCCCGATAACCCTTCTCTATCATTTCCTCTCAATTATAAGGCTATTGATTTTTATCATACTGCCTTTTCACCCTCACCATTAGGGTTTATCCCTTGTAAGGATATACTACAATCATACCATATGCCATCCCATATAGCATTAGTTGTCCTACAATCTAAGATAGAGTCCAATAATGTATTCGAATCTCTTAATCCAAATAATAGCATTCATTTGATTCCTACTTCTAATCAATTAGAGGAGGGATCACATATGTTAATGAAAGATATGGTTTGTATCAATGTCAATTATGATCTCGAGCACTCTTAGATTCTCAAACTAACTAGGCAAACGTCTTTCAACCAAAGAATGTAAGGTATTTTTTACTCTTATAAATAAGTACAAGAAGGGTTTTGCTTGGTCATATCAAGATATGCTTGGTCTGGATCCAAATTTAGTTAACAACTTGACACTAAATCCAAAAATTAAACCCATCAAGAAAAAAAATTCAAGAAGAATCCAACAATTTATATTATGATAAAATATGATTTACAAAAATTGTTGGATGTAGGATTCATCCAACCTATTGACTATCCTAACTAGGTGTCCAATATGGTTCCTATTCAAAAGTCGAATGAAGGGGTGTGTGTATGCATAGATTTTCATGATCTTAATAAAGCGAGTCCCAATGAATAATTTCCACTGCTAAACATCGATAAATTGGTAGATACAACCATGGGCCATGAAATGCTCTCTCTCATGGATGTCTTCTCTGGATACAATCAAATTCAATTCAATCTTTAATATCAAGCCAAAATAGCTTTCACTATGCCATGAATGACCTTCTACTATAAGGTCATGCCCTTTGGCTTAAAGAATGTGGGTTCAACCTATCAACAAGAAATGATGTACATTTTTCATGATTACATGCACAAGATTTTTGAGGATTTTTTTGATGATCTTGTGGCTAAATATTTACTGCATCAAGACCATATTAGTGTTCTTGAAAAGATATTTGATCACCTCCTAGAGCATAATGTATGCTTGAACCCTAAAAAGTGTGTTTTCAGTGTAACATCCAAAAAACTTTTATGTTTCATCCTAGATAAATAGGTTATTGAAGTTGAGCCTAAAAAGGTTAAATAAATCACATGTATACCTCCCTCCACTAACCTCAAGCAGCTTCACAACTAGTAGGGGAAGATACAGGGCATCCAATAGTTCATAACACAACTATCAGTTAATTTTTGGTCATTCAATCATCTTCTCTAGAAGAGGGTGACCTTTAATTAGAACAAAGATTTCCAAACAACATTCCAATATATCAATCAATACTTGGCTTCCATGCTAGTATTATCTCCTCCGAGACCTAGTGCACCTTTTCTCTTATACATCTCAACCATCGATTTTGCCTTAAGGACCATGTTGGCTCAAAAAAATAAGGTAAATAAGGAGTAAGATATCTATTACATTTGTTGCACCTTGGTCTCATACAAAATAAAGTATGCTTACATCAAGAAGCGTTGCTTAGCGGTGGTCTTCACCATCAAAAATCTCTATCACTACATGATAAATCAGATAATATACATCATATCTAAAGAAAACCCTTTGCAATACATGATGAACCATACTTATCACAACAGTCAAACTACAAAGTGGATCATGCTCTTGACAAAGTTTGACCTAGATGATGCAATATTTGTAGTATCTATCTCAGATGAATGAGAAAAACTAGAGCATAAAGAATATCTTACGCTATTACTTGATGGTTCAAAGTGCGAGCAAGGGTATGGCGCAGGAATTATGTTTTTCACACCACAAGGAGATCATATTCCCCTTTCATTCAAACTTGATTTCCCTTGCACTAATAATAACACTAAATAAGAAGCCCTCCTTTTGGACCTTTAAATAGCTATTTCCATGAATGTAAATAGAATAAAAATATTTGGTGACTCCATACTCATATTTAATCAAGTAAAATAAATATACCAATGTAAATACCCAGTCTTAAAAGCATACAAGACCATTGTGAACAAGTTTCTTATAAAGTTTGAATGGTGTGACATTGAGATCATCCCTCAGTCCTACAATCATTTTGCAGATACCAAGGCTTCCTTGGCATTCTTAGTTTTGTAAAACCCATCAAATGATGTCACTACTATTCAAGTAAAAGCACTTGCACAATCTACAATCTCATAGGATACCTCTACAAAAGAGCCAAAAATCCACATGGTAGACATTGAACCACACCAAGATTGGTTCTTACAAATTCAATACTTCTTGAACTTTACTTCCTGGGGATCCTTAATCCCTTAGGTCCCTTATGATAATGTCACAACCATATATCTTAAGGTTCTCTCACAATCTGCATTCGTACAAGATGAGACAAGAGAGAAGCAAAGCATTCATTTAGTCCAAGATGAGCAATATCAAGACTAGTTATCCTAGGTCAAATATTTCTTGAAACTTGGTAGCCCTCCTATGGGATTTTCACATGCCATAAAATAGTAATTCAAGCAAAGCATGACTAAATATATATTATTAGGAGATATAATATACCATTGAAGTTAATTATGGAGTTCTTATTCAATTTATAGAGCCCCAAGAATCTACTTTGGCTGTTTCACAAGCTCACGATGGTGCATGTGGTGGCCATTTTGGTGGCATGGCCATAGCAAAGCACATTCTTAGAATGGGATACTATTGGCTCACAATGGAGATGGATTGTTGTGTGTATATCCAAAGGTGTGTCAAGTTTCAGCATAATGCTAAATTATCACACATACCTTCACAAGCGCTACAACTAATTCACTCCTTACGGTCTTTTTCTCAATGGGGTATTGATTTGATTGGAAAAATATCACCCCCATATTTGAATTGACACACATTCATTATAACGGCCATGGAGTATTTTACAAAGTGGGTTGAAGTGATACCACTTACTACTATGATAGGCGTATGCATCACGAAGTTCATACTCCATAACATCATCTATCATTTTCATATCCCATCTAAGATAATCTCATATAACATGTCATCGTTCAAGAATAAGGATGTCCAATATTTGTGCAAAAAGTATCATATCCAGCATAGCTTTTCAAAATCATATCATCCAGATACTAATCGGTAAGCCAAGGCATCAAAAAAAATTATTATCACCATCCTCAATAAAGTATTTAACAATCATCACAAGGATTGACATATTCAACTACTTCTGGAAAGTTGAGCTTATAGGATGAGCATTTAAACACCAACAGGGTCAACTCCATTATCGCTAGTATATGGCATTGAGGGCATTATACCCTTGGAAATGGAAATCCCTTCATTGTGCATCTCACTACAAGAGTTCATTACTGATGATGATGCATGGTAGGATCACCTTGATCAACTCATGCTTCTTGATGAAATATGAGTTAATGCTCTCAAGCACCTTCTTGTTTATCAAGATCACATCAAATGTGTAAACACTAAAATCATGTAAATCGGATAAGACTATGATTATGCCACTCTTATCAACACCATATGGACCTATTGGGAAACCATTATGGGTTAATTAGGGATCCTAACCACTTTTGGGAAGGTTTACCCCATGTTTTGGAAGTTTTGGGCCATGTAGCCATGGTCGTCCCACCTCAGGATGACCATAGTTTATGGCTATCCCACCTAGGTATGACCACAAGCAACCATACCTAGGTGGGATGGCCATGGTCTAGACTCCTCAAAAATTCAAAGGAGGAAAAAATAGAAATTAATTTCTACCATTTATCCCACCTAATGACTTATGACAGATTGGGATATTATCTAGGCCATCACAAACTACAAATTGGAGGCTCAAACTAGAGGTCTCTTCCACCCAATGTATGGCAAGGGCTTTGAAAAGTAGCGGAACCTACCTTGCATGCCCCAAATTTTTCCTTTACCTCTTTTTAACTCTTGGGATATAAATTGGAGTGATTCCATTCAATTTTATAGAGAGGTCTTTGCAAGTATTCACCACAAAGTGCTACCAAGATTTGATCTCACCTTTTACCATTGTATTTGCCCTTGGAATCTTCATCAATCAAAGGAGTTTCCAAGGCACTCCCCAAATATGCACATCCCTTATAAAACCCATCTATTCCTATGAATCTAATCACTAAATTTGATGAAAACACCCCTAGGAGTATTCTAGACTATATCCCATTTGAATTGGTGGTAAAAACCACCATGTTTGGTGGTTGTCCCCACCTGGGACGGATAACAATACAAATTGGAACACCTAGGGACGACCATGTATTGGCATACAATTTTGAATCAATTTTAGTGTAGATCATTTTTAGAGTAGTATATACTCATCATATCTTAATTTGGTGAAGTTTTTAGTAGTTTTGTACCTTCAATTAGGGTTTTTGTAATGACAGTCCTAATTGTCCCACCTAGGGATGGCCACATATTGTGCTCATAATTTCATTTCAATTTCTACATTGATCATTATAAAAGTAGATAATAGACATCATGCTAAGTATTCATGTCATTTGTAATAATTTTGCATTATCTATTGCAATCTTTATATCCTATTGTTACATGCATTTCTTTGATTTTATCTTAAATCCGCACATGTTATTAACCAATTTCAATTTTTTGTGTGTAGGTATAGGCATTCCAGTGCATGAGGAAGGAGCTAAAGATTTGAATATGGACAGCTCATCATAGTGGTAACAAAAATCCATGCTTCAATCATGAGTGCAAGGAAAACACTAAAAGCACACCGTATATTTATGAAAGGATTGGATCCTTCAACATTGTAGTTGGATTGTATCAATTGAGAGCCCTCAAGGGGATGTTTGTAATCATGTATTTGACAAAATAATCAATATAAAAAGAACCCCATATTTCTTTCAATTATTTATCATTTATTTCTTACTTTATCGTCGCTTTTGAATGCTTGAGTAGAACAATAGATGCATTTCAATTTTCTCTTCTAGGTGATTAATTTTTTTGTTCTACATTGGCGATCATGGTGGGACCCTTGTCCCTTTTCATTTTTGCAACTTTTGAACTTGTTTTTGCACTTTGAATATTGTGGGTTTTGGTTTTTTTGGACTTAAACGACCCCTAAATTCCGAATTGGAACACTCAGGGATGGCCACAACAACCATCCCACCTAGGGATGGTCCCCAAATTTGTAGTCATTCCACCCTGGGATGACCACAAAATAGGGGATTTTCAGCCCAAATTTCTAGATATAGTAGATTCTTAGACCCTCAAGGTAAGTGCCTAAACCTTTAATTTGCATTAATGCTATTTAGAAAAAGTTAAGTTTTGATTTTTCATGTCTTTCATTGTTGATTGAAAGGTTGATTTTTGCTTTTCCTAAAATTTAAAATAAAAAACAGAAGAAAAAAAGGAAAAAGAATAGTTTTAGTATGTATTTGAATGGTTTTTTTGCATGTGACCTACCTAAGGGTTAGGTTTTCATATATGATAAGTATTTTGTAGGTTCTTTATTCACTGCAAAAATTTCTAAAAGTGAAATTTTTCTTACACATTTAGTGAAGGTTTATTGATGCTATTTTATTTTACTTTATTTAATTATAAAAGGAACTACACACACCACATCACATTTGAACATTAGTGAGTTGGAATTTCATCCCCAACTACTAATAGAGACCAACAATGGTGGGTTTCATCTCCACCTATTGGCTCACATCCTACAAACCCTATTTTTTTCTAAATTTAGCTCCAAGAACCATCTTAGCTATGGAAAATAGCATGCACTCCTCTTCAGAGGGTGTATCACTACCCATGGTCAATATGGGTGAGGACTAGTAGGACCTGTGATCCTTGATCATATATGGGCTTCATCTCCATACTTTTTTTGGTTCATGTGAGTAGACTTTCATTGTCAGTTTTTGAGCTGCAAGCATACAAATAAAATCCCTTAAACAAATTGAGAATTACATCAAAAATATTCAAACACGTGAAAAGAGATTTATTTGCAAAACAAAAAATAAAAAATACACCAAACAGTTTTAGGAACACATATAAATCTTTAAAAGAGATAAATACTTGTATTATTGTGTGTTTCAATTTTGTGTGTTGAATCATTAAAAATTCTAAAGGATATAATCACGTAGGGTTTATAAGGAAGTAGTCATGGTATGCACCCGTAGCCAAGACAAATCAAATGCTGATGCTACAAGGATTAGGCAAGGAAACGTAGACCATATTTGATTTGACCCTAAGGATTTGGTTATACCTCCTTGGTGGCCTCCTACTTGCCCAAGTCCTAGAATTTCAAATAAGAAACCTAGCCTCAAAGGGACCCCCATGTGGAACACCCCTACAGGTTGTGGTCCTAATCAAGGAAATTATTTTCTGAGTATAGACACATCAAATGCCTTCTTTCAATAATGACAACCACACATTGAGGCACCCACAAATAGAGAAATACCATACATTCATGTGCCTACTCGGTCTACCTTGCACACCTATGCACAGGATCAAGACTATGCACCATGGGCAAGGATAAATGATCTTAATACACCCTTAGATCACCTTGATAGGTCTTATAAGTACAAGTAACAAGATGAGTATGATACTCATCGTACTAGGTAAGCCAATTCTGCCCTTCCCTTACTCATTTATGAAGGAAGATGCAACGAACATCTTGACTATCCTTAGTGTAATTAATTAATCCATGCAAGCATGATGTGATTCTGTGCCAATAGAGTATAAAGATCATTTTTTTAGGAGTGAACCTCAAGTAAAAGTGACCTCTCTCAATCGAGGGAATCTCATAGTGGATTTATCATATCTTCCTGAATAGGTTAGGTATCATGGCGATATTACTAGGGCTCATAGGCCTCACACAGTTGAGTAGATAAACCAAGTTCTCAAAAGGTATGCTGACCACCAAGATCAATTTAATTAGATTCTGCTAGATAAACAATGCTTGGATCTCTTAGATCACCAAAATCAATTAGAAAAACAAAGGATTGAACAGTAGATTCAAGAGACCTTGTGCAACAAGGTTCCTACCCCAAGTAAGCATGGACATGGGGGTCATAAGAGGTAATCCACTTATAATCAAGATAGGCTTCCTAGGCATAATAAAATGTTACCTCATTGACCTCCTAGGACAAATCAGGACTTTCTTCCTAGGACAAACATAGATCACCTTCAGTAGGTATTAGTTCCTCCTTGTAGGTCAATCCAAGAAACACCATACAAGGCCTATGATGATTTAGAACCAAAAGAGGAATATATAGAAGCACCTTATTGAGGTATGGTTGATGACAATCAACCACTATGCCATATGCTTAACATTCCTTGCGCTCCCCCATGAGGACAAATTAAAGAAGAGAAAATTAAATCCTCTGATGCATATAAAGCATTGCTTGAGTGCATGGATACCATAGAGAGAAAGACAACTAGGTCTAGGCTTCAAAAGTCCACTTTGCACCAACTGTGCAACCAACCACTGCATCCATCTATACCTTCTTCTCCATATCTCGAGCATTTCAAACTAGTCAAGTTGGATAGATTTAAAGGAGAGGAAAATACACAAGAGTACATAACTAGGTTCATGAACCAGTGCTATAGTATTTAGGATGATGATGCCTTACTCCTTAGAACATTTTTTATCATCCTCTCTGGCCTAGCCATAGAGTGGTATAATCAACTTCCAAGGCACAATGTCCATACCTTTGAAAATTTTGTAGATGCATTCCTATAATGTTTCACCTTCAACACGAAGTGAAAGGCGACTCTAACAGAACTTATGAGGATGAAGCAATATGAGGATGAGTCGATCACAAACTATGGTAATAGGTGGTGAACACTTCTTTCTAAGCTATGATACCTATTGCCAATATCTAATTTGACTCAAATATTTTCTAAGAGTTGTTTAAAACCAATATCCTTATTGCTACAACTCCAATAATATCAAACTCTTGAAGATGCTCTAGCGCGGGCTAGAGATATAGAAGAAATTAAAATTCAAGAGGGAGAAATCACAAAACCCCATAAAAAGGAGTGGACAAAAAACTGAAAGGGCAATCTGGAGCAATCAAAGCTGATAGAATTCAACTAATTTTCCATAAATTTTATAGGGCCTATGCAACCAATGCCACATAAAAAGATAAATTATAAAGGCCAACCTCCTCCTACAAGTTACAACAACAACACTCAAGCAAATTGGGGACAAAATCAGCAACGTCACCCTAGGCAATAATTTACGCCTTTTGTTGAGTCGATGGACTCCCTATTCGAGTGTCTATGTGCATCCAAGGTGATTACTCTACCTGAGATCTGACCTATAGACCCGAGTATAGGCAAAAAAAATCCTATGGGATGTCGTGAAGACCTATATTGTAGATACCATAGGCAAATTGGACATGACTTGCCAACGTGCTATGATTTCAAAAACCTAGTACAAGATATGTTCTTCAAGTGGATAACCCTCTCACGATAAAAAATTAGTAGATGGGTGTTTTTAAAGACCCATTACCCACTCATGAGGTACCGACAAATACTACCAAACAAGTAAATGAGTTCCATGTGACACCTCCTCAACAAGGGTTCATCAGGATGGTTAGCATTATGACCAAGAATAGACACTATCTAAATCAAGTTGTGCCACCTATAGCTTCAAGTAATATTCCCTCAACATCATAGCCTCCACCACCTCAAGTGCAAATCCTTCCATATCGTCCATTGGTTACAATAAAAAGTAAGATTTCTCAAAGCTTACAAACAACATCGACTAGACTCTCCATATAGGAGCTTATTCAACAATCTCCACCTCATTTATAAGCTCTTCTGGACATTCTTAAGTCGATTGACTTGTAGCCCCAGGAGTCTAACTCCTTTATCAATTTTATGAGGTACATCCAGAAGTGTAAAGAGCCATTGATCATGTTTCATGAACATAAACTCAAACCGATAGCAAGTGATGTGGTTGATCCTCCTCTACACATAATTACATGTGTAAATGGAAAATCCTATAAGAGTTCTAATTAACATTGGTTCATCAAGTAACATCATTACCACCAATGCTCTCAAACATATAGGACTTCCAACATCCCATGTTGTTGCATCCACCTACACCCTTTGAGCATTTAATGATACAATATGCTCAATAGTTGGCACTATAGTCTTACCTATTTAGGTGGGATGTAAAACTATACCAACTTTGTGTCACATATTGGAGGGCGTAATGGCCTACAATATATTGTTGGGTAGACCTTGGATTAGGGACATGAAGTGTGTACCCTCCATATCTCACCAATGTCTAAAGTATACTTATGAAGGGCAAGTACATGTTGTCTCTACAAACCTTGAGCCCTTAAAATATTACAACTTGGTGCAGAAGATCCTCGAGTCAACTTTACCATTGACTCATGTGGAATTCCAACCGAATACAACTATTCAGGGTCCAATTATCTCACCATCACCTTCCATTAATCCATTACCATATTATTCCATACCATCATAATAATTGGCACCTTTAGAAACACCATCATCATCATCCAATCCTCCATAAAGGAACATGTCAAAGAGGCCTATTGATGAGATCCCTCCAATCATCTCCACCATTTCCATGAAAGATATTATAGTCTAGTAGATGAGGAACCATCTCATGAGGTAAGCATTGAGTCATATAAAGCCTTGCTTTCATATCCTCCATCTTCACCATCCTAGGTTATAGTCCATTTGGCTAGTAGATATTTAGGAGAGTACACAGTGAGGAATATTACAAAAGTTCCAGCCATGGAGACAATACAAAATATGGGATGACCTTGACTTCCCATAGGTACCATTGTACCTCTAGGTATACCTCCCAATAAAATGAATTTCATATATGGAGGTATTAAGTATGGAATAAAATCATATCCTCAGTACGAAGAGGATAAAGAACATTTATTTGATGATATTAATTACATTTCTAATATCAATTATGCCTTGTGATATCTCCATCACTACCATTGGCATGGCTATAGTTTGGGGTTATATGAAAAATGCACTCATGTTCCTTTTCAACAACAATATCAATTGCCATATGATAAATATATCCTAGGACACAACAAGCCTATGCCCCTTGATGTCCTTATAGAGAGTTTAGAACACCTATGTTTGAATTATATGGATGAGCTTGCATGCAATCCCTATGCTAATCTGAATTATGTCCACTCTTTGAGGGATTATTTTCCTACAAATATGATAGATTAAGGGATATCTCACAATTTCACCCAATCATTTGAAAAAGGTGAAGTTTTCGCATACACTTCCATATGACAATGAGGAAGACGATCAAGGTCCCCATGAGGAATGGACAACTGATGATGAATCATATTATGGTGTAGCACCCATAAACTACTCTAGTTCAGATGAGGAATATGAGTAGGTCATATCATTGGATGATGAAGAAAAATTCTACCTGCATATGTTCCTAGTGAAACATCCTATCTGGTGATAGCTTTTACCACTCGAAGAGCAAGCTCATTGCCTTCCAAATAGACCACCATCAGTCATTATACCTCCACCACAACCACCCCCCATGAGTTGTGAGACAACCTTTGGTCTCTAGACCTAATTGCCCATCCAATGGATATCATCCATTTATCAATATGATTTCCATAGATCTTATGACACCATTGCATGATCCGAATAACCCATCAAATCCATTGCACCTCAACCTTGTGGTAATTGAATTTGATCAGGGATATTCTCCCCCATCTCCATCAGATTATTGGCCTTGTGATGAAATGTTACAACCATTTCATTTTTATCCAAGATCTACTCAAAATGTCTTTCATGCCGAGGTTGAGCATGAGTTTCCAATTAATGACATAAACCCAACTAATGACATTCATTTGATTCCTACTCTACACCAGTTTGAAGAGAGATATCATATATGAATTGAGCCAATAATTGACAAGGATATCATCACATATTCTAATAATCCCCAATTCATCAAACCAGGGGAAGGCTTATCCCCTAATGAGAAACCTGTTTACATAGAACTGTTAAAAGAGAAGAAGAAAGCTTTTGCATGGTCTTATAAAGATATTCTAGGACTAGATTCCAATTTAGTCATGCATAATCTTATGATTGACCCAAATGCAAAACCAGTTAAGTAAAATATATGCAAAATGCATCTAAAAGTAGCCTTAATGGTGAAAGACAAATTGCAAAAGCTGTTATATGTCAACTTCATTATATTAGTTGATTATCTACCATGGGTTTCCAATATGGTACCTATCAAGAAACCTGACAGGAGGATTCACATTTGCACTCATTTTTTAGATCTAAATAAAGCGAGTCCTAAGGATGAATACCCTTTACCAAACAATGATGCACTTGTGGATGCCACAGTAGGTCACGAGATGTTATCTCTAATGGATGATTTCTCTGGATACAATCAAATTTGTATTAATGTAGAAGACTAACTCAAAATAGTGTTCATAATGCCTTGGGGAACATTTTGTTATAAGGTCATGCCTTTCAACCTTGAAAATACTGGCACTGCCTACTAGTGAGCTATGACTTATATCTTCCATGACTACATGCATAAAATTTTGGAAGATTAAATAGATGAATTATTGGCTAAGTCTTTACTTCGTCATGAGCACATTGATGTATTGTATAAAGTTCTAGATCACCTCATCGAACACAATGTTAGACTAAATTCCAAGAAGTGCATATTTGGCATCACATCTGGAAAACTCTTGGTATTCATAGTCTCTAAATGAGGTATAGAAGTTGATCCATATAAAGTCAAGGTAATCCTAGAAATGCCTCCCCCCACTACTTTCAAGTAGCTATGTAGTCTGCAAGAAAAGGTCGCATCCATCAAGTGATTCATAGAGCAATTTTTGGATAAGTGTCGACCTATGAAAAAAAAATTACACAAGGGGGTTGCATTTAAGTGGGATGACGAGTGTCAAGAAGCCTTTGATGATATTAAGCAATATCTGCCTTCACCGCTAGTATTGGCTCCTCCTCGACCAGGAGTGTCATTTTATCTATACATCTTAGCTAATGAGCTTGCTTTGGACACCATGTTGACCCAAAAGAATGAATTACATAAATAATAGGCTACATACTATATTAGTTACACCTTGGTTAGTTATAAAATAAATTATGCATGCATTGAGAAGCTATGCTTAGTAGTGGTCTTCACCACTAAAAATATACACCATTACATGCTCAATCATACCATGTATGTAGTATCCAAAGAGAATCCATTGTGATACATGATGAGTCAAACTTACCATAAAAATCACACGGTGAAATGGATTATGTTGTTTATGGAATTTGACCTCAAATTCATAAGACAAAAATCAATTAAAGTTCAAGTCATCATCGATTATATCATAGAGGCTCCACTCAAGGATGACCAACCTCTTAGTGTAGAGCTTCTCGATTATGGAATATTTCAAGTGTCAGAATCACTTGATCTTGAAGAGCCTGAAGCACAGGCTGATATGACTCTATTTTTTGATGGCTCTAAGTGTGAGCAAGGAGGTGGCATGAGAATTGTATTTTCACACCATAAGGGGCTCCAACACCCCTATAATTCAAAATCCCGTGCACTAAAAATAATACCAAGTCTGAAGCTCTTCTCATAGGCTTTCAAACAACAATCCCATAAAAATAACCAAGCTCAACATTTTTTATGATTCCTTACTCATAGTGAATCAAGTCAAGGAAATATTCCAATGTAGATGCCCAATATTGCAAGACTACAAAGACTTTGTGGATAAACTTCTAACAATATTTGAATGGTATGTTATTGATTCACTCCCTTGTTAATCTAATAATTTTGCAAACACAATGGCCTCCTTAGGGTCTTTAATCCCACATAAACCATATGATGATATCACAACCATCATGTTGGACATTTTGAGTCCTCTAAGTCAAAGTTGTCATTGATGTCACCTGATAGAGTTATCACTCATATCAAGGAATTCGGCAAGAAATAAAGTCATCCAAGGTTGTCACTATCATCCAAGAAAAAGCTTCAACAAGTGCAAAAGTGAAAGGAAAAAGGCTCCATAATATTTTAATATTATTGGGAGCACAGAGTTAAGCGATTGGTTCATAAAAACCCAAGATGGGTTATTGCCAAGGTTAAAAAGGAGGTTTAATAATTATTTATAAATTATTTAAATTCACAAGGAATTTAAATTTTATAAATAATATTCGTTACACCAAGGTTGTGCATTAAGACAAGGCTCCAAGGTTTAATTAAACTAAAACCTAAGGTTGGTCTAATTTAATTTATAATATTTAAATTTATTTAAATTTAAATATATTATAAATTAATCAACCAAGCCGACGTCGAATTAAATCGATGCGCCGACGTGATTGCATGGAAGACAAAGGCATTATATATAATGCCCTAAAAGGCATTAATCAATTTTATCCTTGCTAATTCGTTTGGAGTGCATGCGAATTAAGGCTCGTGTTTTAAAAGACTTTACGAATTACGAAAGGGTTGAAGTAGGGAACGTTTGACTTGTGGAGCACATAGGCCAGCTTGGCCTAGCGGTGCATTGGCTTGGCGAGACACAGGAGGTCCCACGTTCGATTCGCTTGGAGGTTGCTTGCAAGGTCAAAGCGCTCGAAGCACGTTTTGATTATTTTGAAAGGTGCAGTTTCATGAGGTTGTTGATGCAGTTCATGCCTTCTTAGGCACGTGTGGGTGCGTGGCCCAAAGTGGCTTGGCCATGGTTAAGGCATTGGGAAGGAAGATGTCGGGGGATCGAATCCCTCCGAGAGGAAAGGCAAGTTAATTTTTATATTTTAATTTTTATTAAATAGCCTTAAGGGAGAAATAAGGGTTATGCTATGCCCTAGAAAATTGAGAGATTTTTTATGGTTTTATTTTTGGAAGGGTAGCATATTATATATCATTGGAAAGCATTTTTCAAGGGCTATTTGATTAACTTGCTTAGAAGGAGAAATAAGGTGTGTGTAAAGAGATATTTCTATTTTTGTAAAGGGGTTCAAAAGTGAGTTTGATTTATTCTTTTTCAAAGGGGATTATTTCTTTCATGAGAGGACATGGTGAATTTTATTGAGTAGGAGTAATAAGGTGTTATTGGGATATTATTTTTATTGTTGTGATATTACTCAAGTCCTCTAACCTCTTTGTGATTGAAAAGGAAATATTTGAAAGTGTGTTGAGTTTGACAGATTTTGTGGACAACTCCTTGGCATCAAAAAGGTATGGGCAATATTCTCCATTGACTTGATTGGGTGATTGATTTCTAAAAATATCATTGGAGAGAAAAGGATTGATTGTGGTTTCCTTTTCGAAAGTGGTTGGTTTAATGCTTCAAGGTTTTATAGATTGAGAGTTGTGATTAAACTTTTTTTATAAGCATTGTTGTTGAAGCCAATTGGTTATGCAAAGAACTTGAACTTGAGTTAGAAAAGAACATGAGTATCATTGTTATGTGAGATTTGTGGTTGAGCATTGTTGGAAATATTTTGAGTTGGTTGATACATGCTTGGACTAGGGTTTGTGAGAAAGGGTTGTTCCTTGAGGTGATTGGTTGAGTAGAGTTGATTAAGCCTAGTCAAGTGGATGCATGTGGTTGTTCAAGTTCCATGAAACAAACTATTCTATATTCTGATTTGAGTTGAGATTGAGCTTTGAGAATAGAACATATTGAGTCTCTAACAATTCTCTTTATGCTTCTATGAGATTGATTTGAGTTGAGATTGAGCTTTGAGAATAGAACATATTGAGTCTCTAACAATTCTCTTTATGCTTCTATGAGATTGATTTGAGTTGAGATTGAGCTTTGAGAATAGAACATATTGAGTCTCTAACAATTCTCTTTATGCTTCTATGAGATTGAGTTGAGAAAGTGATTAAGCATTGAGTGTAGAACATATTGAGTCTCTAACAATTCTCTTTATGATTCTATGAGATTGAACAAGTTCTGTGTGGACTTGTTAAGCTGATTTGAGGTAAGTCTTTGAGAAGGCTTGTGGACTGATTTTGTGTAAGCTTTGTGGAAGCTTGCAATGCAGATTTGAGCAAGTCCTAGAGAGGACTTGTTGAGCAGATTTGGACAAGTTATGAGTGAGCTTGTTGAGAATATTTGGATAAGTTCTGAGTGGACCTATTGAGCAAATTTGAGCAGGTTCTGAGTGGACCTATTGAGCAGATTTGAGCAGGTTCTGAGTGGACCTATTGAGCAGATTTGAGCAGGTTCTGAGTGGACCTATTGAGCAGATTTGAGCAGGTTTTGAGTGGACCTATTGAGCAAATTTGAGCAGGTTCTGAGTGGACCTATTGAGCAGATTTGAGAAGGTTCTGAGTGAACCTATTGATAGAGATTTGGAGGTGATAGAGTATAGAGGACAGAGTCTCAGTGGATAGAGATCCAATAGCCAGGACAATTGAAGATAGATCTTCTGAGTGAGGAGTCTTCAAGTGGAGAGAGATCCACCAATTAGTGTAGCAGAGAGACAGAGTCTTCTAGAAGATCACTAGCCAGAGCTGAAGGGGAAAGAGTTCTCCTATGGAAGAGATCCATGAACTTGAGATTTAGGGGATCAACATCTCCTTTGGATAGAGGTCCATAAACATTGTAATTGGGAAGGATTCCCAAAATATTATTTGAGAAATATTTAGAAGAAATATTTTCTCTATGGAGGTAGCCCACATTGGGTGAACCACGTTAAAATATATGTCTCTATTATGTATGGTGTTTTGTGCATTGCTTTGATTACTACTATTGATACTGCTATCTATACACTACATAATATTGAATTGAAAAGAAAAGTAAAAAGTGGTCTTATACTATTCACCCCCCTCTCAGTATAAGCTTGTGTTCTTCAATTGGTATCAGAGTGGGTTCCTTCAGAAGAGTTTGATAGCTTGAAGGAAAAGTGGTCTAAGAACACAATGGATCAAAAGGATAAAAAATATGGGTCCTTCAATAATGCAGTACCAGTATTTGATGGAAGTGACTTCTTGTATTGGTGTGTGTTGATGAGATTTCACCTGATGGCACTTGGCAATGAAGTTTGGGATGTAGTGGAATTTGGATATGATTCAGTAGCCAATCCTCCTACAGATAAGGAAGGTAAGCTTCTAATGCATGCAAATTCAAGAGCTATGAATGCAATTATAAAAGGGTTGCGTAGATCAGAATCTATGAAGGTTATGGATTGTAAAACAACAAAAGATATGTGGGAACTATTGCATACCATATATGAAGGAGATAAAGGTGTCAGAAAAGCTAAAATCAAAAATCTCAAAGGAGAGTTTGAAAATTTAAGAATGCGAGATGATGAAAACATTCATGACTATCTCAATAAGATTGATGAACTTGTACATGAGATGAGAGGTCTTGGAATGAAGGTTGATGAGTCTGATGCTTGTGATAAGATCTTGAGAACTCTTCCAAAAAGGTATAGTGAAAAGGTTTCTGCTATAGAAACATCAATTGATAGTGATTCTTTGACAAGGAATTCTTTGCTTGGCATGCTTACTACTTTTGAGATAAGAACAAAAGATCCTATTCCTCTGAAAGAAGTTGCATTCAAAGTGGACAAAAATAAAAAGGGTAAGAAGACAGAATCAAGCAGTGAGTCTTCTAGTGATGAAGAAGCAAATTATGGTAGAAGAGATAAAGGTTCCAGAAGAACCATAGATCTAAGATCTATTAAGTGTTTCAATTGTGGAAAGTATGGACATTATGCAATAGAGTGCAAAGAGCCAAAGAGCAACAATGATGAAGAAAAATAGGATCACAGGTACAGGGAATCAGAAAGACATAGGTACCAGAAGAAAAGCAAGGATGGACAAAATAGACAAGGGAAGAAGTTCTTCCAAAGGCAAAAGAGAAGCTACTATGCGGATAATGCAAGTAAGTACTCAAATGATAGTGATGCTAGTTTTTAGACAATGATAGAGATGAAGTCCTATTTATGGTTGAAGAGAAAGAACAAGTTAAGAGAAAGACTCCAGTTATTCTCAAGTGTTTTAGATGTGGTAGATTTGGACATCTTGAAGATGATTGCACAAGGGATGGTTATAGTTTCAGTGATGATGATTTTGAAGATGCACTTGATAGACCAGATGAAAATCTTCTAATGGCATTAGAAGATGAAGTGAGTGATCCTATAGAAGACAAGCCAAAAGAAAGAAATGATATGGACAAAGGTAAACAAATAGAGGATTATTCAGTAGAGAATGGCTATGATCTCAAGGGAGAACTTATCTATGCCCTTGACATAGTAAAGAAGGTAAGAAAGCAACACTCTAAGCTTGAAAGTCAGTTTCAAGAATGTGATGAAGAAATATTATTGCTCATAGAGGATTTAGAAAAGTCAAAGGCTAAGGCAAGCAAGTTCAAGGATAAGTTAGAAGCAAAGATCTTGGAATGTGAAAAGTTAACACAAGAAGTGGCCCTACTAAAGGAATATTTAGAGGATTCCAAGAATAAGCTATACAAGTATGTAAATAGTGCAAAGAGTGTGGATAAAATAGTCAAGATACAAAGAAGAGCAACAAACAAGACAGGTCTTGGTTCTAAACAAGTTCAAAAGAAAAGGGAAGAAGAGTCTACTTCAAGTCTCGAAGAAGAAGGAACTTCAAAATAAGATACTTCAGAAGAAGATAGTGTAAGTGGGAATGAGACATCAGAGGATGAGTTGGACAACAAAGAGTTCAAAAAAGATAGGAACAATGCACAGAGAAGATACAGATGGAACAACAATCAGAACAGGAGACCAATGAGGTCAAGACAAGGAAGCTTCAATGGAAGATGTTTTTCATGTCACAGGTTTGGGCACATGGCTTCATAGTGCAGGACACATGAAAGATAGGAATATGGAAAAGGATAACTTTTCCAAGGGTATTGCTACTCATGTAATGAGTTTGGTCACAAGGCAATGAATTGCAAGATTCATGATAGAAGAGGATATGGCTTCACTAGGAGAAATCCTAAGATAGTTGCACCTCCAAGGAATAATAACATTAAGTGTTATAAGTGCAATAATGATGGTCACATAGCAAGATGGTGTAGAGAAAATATTCCAAAAATAGGCATGAATAGGAATATGAACATGAACAGGAATAGGAACAAGGATGAGAATAGGAACAGGAACAGGAACAAGGATGAGAACAGGAATAGGAATAGGAACATGGATGAGAACAAGAACAGAAATAGGAACAGAAGTGATGATAGGAATAGGGATGATGACTTGGAAAGAAACAGTCAGAGGATTCAAAAAACTTAGAAAAGAAGAGAGAAAGATAAAGGTAAAGAATAGTGCTTTCGAGGAGTAGAAATACTCCCACCCTAGAATTAACCACCTCATGTGGAGGTGGGGGAGGGGCTAAGCTAAGAGGCTCATTCTTAGCCCCATGCCCCAAAGGTGACCCTTTGCCATTGATGTCAAAGGGGGAGAGATTTGTGTATATTGGGGAAGAGATTTGATATGGGGAGAGATTTGATATTTGAGAGAGCATTGAGCCAGGGGAGCAAAGTCCCAAGGGGAGCAAAAAGAAGGTCAGGTTTCAGTAAAAGGATATGGGTTGCCATCAATGACAAAGGGGGAGATTGTTGGACATTTTGAGTCCTCTAAGTCAAAGTTGTCATTGATGTCACCTGATAGAGTTATCACTCATATCAAGGAATTCGAAAAGAAATAAAGTCATCCAAGGTTGTCACTATCATCCAAGAAAAAGCTTCAACAGTGCAAAAGTGAAAGGAAAAAGGCTCCATAATATTTTAATATTATTGGGAGCACAGGTTAAGTGATTGGTTCATAAAAACCCAAGATGGGTTATTGCAAAGGTTAAAAAGGAGGTTTAATAATTATTTATAAATTATTTAAATTCACAAGGAATTTAAATTTTATAAATAATATTCGTTACACCAAGGTTGTGCATTAAGACAAGGCTCCAAGGTTTAATTAAACTAAAACCTAAGGTTGGTCTAATTTAATTTATAATATTTAAATTTAAATTTAAATTTAAATATATTATAAATTAATCAACCAAGCCGACGTCGAATTAAATCGATGCGCCGACGTGATTGCATGGAAGACAAAGGCATTATATATAATGCCCTAAAAGGCATTAATCAATTTTATCCTTGCTAATTCGTTTGGAGTGCATGCGAATTAAGGCTCGTGTTTTAAAAGACTTTACGAATTATGAAAGGGTTGAAGCAGGGAACGTTTGACTTGTGGAGCACATAGGCCAGCTTGGCCTAGCGGTGCATTGGCTTGGTGAGACATAGGAGGTCCCATGTTCGATTCGCTTGGAGGTTGCTTGCAAGGTCAAAGCGCTCGAAGCGCATTTTGATTATTTTGAAAGGTGCAGTTTCATGAGGTTGTTGATGCAGTTCATGCCTTCTTAGGCATGTGTGGGTGCGTGGCCCAATGATGGCTTGGCCATGGTTAAGGCATTGGGAAGGAAGACGTCGGGGGATCGAATCCCTCCGAGAGGCAAGGCAAGTTAATTTTTATATTTTAATTTTTATTAAATAGCCTTAAGGGAGAAATAAGGGTTATGTTATGCCCTAGAAAATTGAGAGATTTTTTATGGTTTTATTTTTGGAAGGGTAGCATATTATATATCATTGGAAAGCATTTTTCAAGGGCTATTTGATTAACTTGCTTAGAAGGAGAAATAAGGTGTGTGTAAAGAGATATTTCTATTTTTGTAAAGGGGTTCAAAAGTGAGTTTGATTTATTCTTTTTCAAAGGGGATTATTTCTTTCATGAGAGGACATGGTGAATTTTATTGAGTAGGAGTAATAAGGTGTTATTGGGATATTATTTTTATTGTTGTGATATTACTCAAGTCCTCTAACCTCTTTGTGATTGAAAAGGAAATATTTGAAAGTGTGTTGAGTTTGACAGATTTTGTGGACAACTCCTTGGCATCAAAAAGGTATGGGCAATATTCTCCATTGACTTGATTGGGTGATTGATTTCTAAAAATATCATTGGAGAGAAAAGGATTGATTGTGGTTTCCTTTTTGAAAGTGGTTGGTTTAATGCTTCAAGGTTTTTTGGATTGAGAGTTGTGATTAAACTTTGTTTTATAAGCATTGTTGTTGAAGCCAATTGGTTATGCAAAGAACTTGAACTTGAGTTAGAAAAGAACATGAGTATCATTGTTATGTGAGATTTGTGGTTGAGCATTGTTGGAAACATTTTGAGTTGGTTGATACATGCTTGGACTAGGGTTTGTGAGAAAGGGTTGTTCCTTGAGGTGATTGGTTGAGTAGAGTTGATTAAGCCTAGTCAAGTGGATGCATGTGGTTGTTCAAGTTCCATGAAACAAACTATTCTATATTTTGATTTGAGTTGAGATTGAGCTTTGAGTATAGAACATATTGAGTCTCTAAAAATTCTCTTTATGCTTCTATGAGATTGATTTGAGTTGAGATTGAGCTTTGAGAATAGAACATATTGAGTCTCTAACAATTCTCTTTATGCTTCTATGAGATTGATTTGAGTTGAGATTGAGCTTTGAGAATAGAACATATTGAGTCTCTAACAATTCTCTTTATGCTTCTATGAGATTGAGTTGAGAAAGTGATTAAGCATTGAGTGTAGAACATATTGAGTCTCTAACAATTCTCTTTATGATTCTATGAGATTGAACAAGTTCTATGTGGACTTGTTAAGCTGATTTGAGGCAAGTCTTTGAGAAGGCTTGTGGACTGATTTTGTGTAAGCTTTGTGGAAGCTTGCAATGTAGATTTGAGCAAGTCCTAGAGAGGACTTGTTGAGAAGATTTGGACAAGTTCTAAGTGAGCTTGTTGAGAATATTTGGACAAGGTTCTGAGTGGACTTATTGAGCATATTTGAAAAGGTTGAGTGGACCTATTGAGCATATTTGAACAAGTTCTAAGTGGACCTATTGAGCATATTTGAGCAGGTTATGAGTGGACCTATTGAGAATATTTGAGTAAGTTTTGAGTGGACCTATTGAGCAGATTTGAGCAGGTTTTGAGTGGACTTATTGAGCATATTTGAGCAGGTTCTGAGTGGACCTATTGAGCAAATTTGAGCAGGTTATGAGTGGACCTATTGAGCAGATTTGAGAAGGTTCTGAGTGAACCTATTGATAGAGATTTGGAGGTGATAGAGTATAGAGGATAGAGTCTCAGTGGATAGAGATCCAGTAGCCAGGACAATTGAAGATAGATCTTCTGAGTGAGGAGTCTTCAAGTGGAGAGAGATCCACCAATCAGTGCAGCAGAGAGACAGAGTCTTCTAGAAGATCACTAGCCAGAGTTGAAGGGGAAAGAGTTCTCCTATGGAAGAGATCCACGAACTTGAGATTTAGGGGATCAACATCTCCTTTGGACAGAGGTCCATAAACATTGTAATTGGGAAGGATTCCCAAAGGATTATTTGAGAAATATTTAGAAGAAATATTTTCTCTGTGGAGGTAGCCCACATTGGGTGAACCACGTTAAAATTTGTGTCTCTATTGTGTATGGTGTTTTGTGCATTGCTTTGATTATTGCTATTGATACTGCTATCTATACACTGCATAATATTGAATTGAAAAGAAAAGTAAAAAGTGGTCTTATACTGTTCACCCCCTCTCTAGTATAAGCTTGTGTTCTTCACATTCAAGTCAAATTTCTATTGCAATCAACAACTAATCATGAGGAGCTTCACTCCATGCCAGAAGTGCACATGATTCAAATTGAACCTTCTCATGAATGGTTCTCTCAAATTCACAATTTCTTAAATAATGTTGCTTGGGGGAATTTGTTCCCTAAAACTTCTTTTGATAGTAGCACAATGCTATATTTAAAATTTCTCTCCCAATCAGCATTCACGAGAGATGAACTTCAAAAGGATCAAGAAATTCATGTAATTGAGGCTTCTTCAAAGCAAGATTGGTCCATCCAATCAAAATATTACCTAAATCTTAGTAATATCTCTTGTGGATTGTTACATGCTACAAAACACTTATACAAGAAAAAATTGGCCAAATATGCCTTAATTAGAAACATATTGTATCATTGAAGCTATGAAGGTATCCTCCTTCATTTCTTAGAGCATCAAGAGTTAGTTTGGGTAATCACCCAAGCTCACGATGGTACGTATGATGGCCAATTTAATGGCATGGATATCATAAAGCACATTCATCACATGGGCTATTATTGGCCAAATTTAGAGAAATATTGGTGTGATTATGTTAATAAGTATGAAAAATGTCAACACCATGTTAATTTGACACGCATACGTTCTTAAGATTTACAACCAATTCAATCAGTTTGGCCATTTTTGCAATGGGGATTTGATCTAATCAAGAAAATTTCACCCTCTTCCTCAGGATGTCATACATTCATCATTATGACCATCGAGTATTTCACAAAATGGGTGAAAGTGATTCCCCTTACCACTACAACTAGATCTTACATTACGAAGTTCATGTTACATAATATCATTTGTCATTTTGGTATCCCATCCAAAATAATTTTAGATAATGGGTCACCTTTTAAGAATAAGGATGTGTGTGCTTTAATAGCTAAATATAAAATCCAACACAACTTTTCTATGCCCTATTATCCACAATCCAATAGGTAAGTTGAGGCATCAAACAAAATAGTAATTACAATATTAAAGAAAACCATTCAGGATAATCACAAAGATTGGCATAATCAATTGCCTCTTGCCCTTTGGGCCTACCATACTATTATTAGGATACCCATTGGGGCAACTCCATTGTCCCTAGTGATTGGTACTAAGGTTGTCATGCCTTTAGAGCTATAAATCCCATCACTACACATATCCATACAATATTTCATCAATGATGACACCACATGACAGGCTCACCTAGACCAATTAACGTTACTTGATGAATGATGCATTAATGCTCTTGAGAACCTACGTGTCTATAAAGAGTAGCTTAAGAGATCCTATAACATAAAATTCATCCTAGATAATTTCAAGTTGGTGATCTTGTTTTGAAAGAGAACCAACAAAATTCTAACTTGTCGCCCCATCTATGGGATAAATGTACAACAAACTGGTTAGGTCCTTACATAATCACTAGTCAGATTGGACCTGTAACTTATCTCCTAGCTTCCATTGAAGGATGTGAGGAGCCTAAGCCCTTGAATATTTTTCACCTATGACCTTTTCATGCTTAAAGCACCATGCCTCACCAAAATTCTCCAAACGTATCTACAAAACCTTTGGTCAACCAAAAAGCCTCAAGGTATCTACAAACCCTTTGGTCACCCAAAAAGACCCAAAGGTATCTATAAACCCTTTGGTCACCCCAAAATGCTCCAAATGTATCTACAAACCCTTTGGTCACCCAAAAATATTTCAAAGGTATCTATAAACCCTTTGATCAGAACAAAATGCTCCAAAGGTATCTACAAAACACTTTGGTCACCCAAAACACCCCAAAGGTATCTATAAACTCTTTGGTCACCCAAAATGCTCCAAAGGTATCTGAAAACTCTTTGGTCACCCCAAAATTCTCCAAAGGTATCTACAAACCCTTTGTTCATTCCAAAATGCTCCAAAGGTATCTAAAAACTCTTTGGTCACCCAAAAATGATCCAAAGGTATCTACAAAGCATTTGGTCACCCCAAAATTCTCCAAAGGTATCTACAAACCCTTTTGTCACTCCAAAATGCCCAAAAGGCATTTATAAACCCTTTGGTCACCTAAAAATCCTCAAAGGTATCTATAAACCCTTTAGTCATCCCAAAATGCTTCAAAGATATCTATAAAACCCTTTGGTCACCCAAAACACCCCAAAGGCATCTATAAGCCCTTTGGTCACCCAAAATGCTTAAAAGGTATCTATAAACCCTTTTGTCACCCAAAAAGCTCCAAAGGTCTCTATAAACACTTTGGTCACCTAAAATGCCCCAAAGGTATCTATAAACCCTATGGTCACCCAAAATTCCCAAAAGGCATCTATAAGCCCTTTGGTCACCCAAAATGCTCCAAAGGTATCTACAAAACCCTTTGGTCACCCAAAAATTTCCAAAAGTATCTATAAACCATTTGGTCACCCAAAAATCCCCAAAGGTACCCATAAACCCTTTGGTCACCCAAAATGCCCCAATGGCATCCACTAAGACCATTGGTCAAATGTGTATATATATTTATCAAAATCCAAAAAAATCATTAAAATATCAAAAATACAAAAAATTATTGCATTGCATTATAAAATCACTTGAATTAGGCATACCTATAATTGCATTTTGTATTCTAGAGTTGATCATACATGTCTAGCACTAGGTCTGTACACTAACCATCATGCAAAATTAGCTTTGTCAAAAAAAATTATTCACATTCATCTACATTTCAATTATTATGTTCATCTGGATTTTTCATCTTTCATATTTGTGTTTGTTTTCCTTCACCTAGGCCATTGGTTATAAGATGTCATTAGGATTTTTGGTCACTCATCCATCTCTAGTTTTCTTTTCAGATTTTGTAGAAAGCTATCCTGATTTTTATAAGATAGAGTCTTGCTTTGATTATACCTTGTATACGTCATAATACCAAACACATTTTCACACTAATAAATCCAATTTTTGCACAAGGAAAGATGAAACCTACAAAGTGGTCCATGTTACCATAAGAGAAAAGTTTACCTCACTCATCCCCCTATGTGAATGGTTCAAAAATACTGAGAATTGACAAAATACAAGCTCCTCCTTACCCAAAATAATCAAACTCCCTTACCTCACACAAAATTGGGGTAAGTATACAAAGAATAAAATAAATAATGGTTTTCACCATTAGCATAAGAAAAAAGTAAAATAAACACTGGTTCTCACCACTACCAAAATCCCTTGCTCACAAAAAATAAAATTGAGCAAATCCCTAGAGCAATTCAAAGATAAAATAAAATAAGGGAGTACTGAACTTGAATCCCTAGAATTCTTAGCATTTGATAACCATAAGGTGATCCTCATTACAGGTTGGATGGCATCAAGCCTTCGTGTCAATGGCAATATCCTTATGCATGATGATATGTCTGTCACATTAGCAACCTACCTTTGTATAAACCAATGTTTACATGCATATGAACTATATTTTGATAGCCTGTATTGCCTAGTAGTCTAATCCAACTATGTACAAAACTTAGGATAATGATACTCATAGGGTGATCTTTAGTACAAATGGGTTGCATGAATCCAGTTTGTCACTGGGGTAACTTTATGTGTTATCATAAAAACAAACACATATGCACACACAGGGATATTGAATATCTTGGTCATCCTAGTAGATTTATACCTTGACAAAAAATCTTGCATGGTTACTATATAACTTTTGACTAGGTCACTAGAGTGTTTGAATCTCATGAAAATATCAAAGACATTATACAAAATATTACTATACATATCATTCCATATCATTTTATCACATTTTTTTTAGTGTACATTTTCACAAATCCATCACATAGTCTCATGACAACATTAAAAATGAATCTATGAATTTTATATAGTCTATGGTGCTAACATAGTGTGTCAAATAGTATTCATATTTCATTATACAGATCAACAAATCATTTATTTTATTATGCATAAACACATGTATATATCATCAAAATCATATTATAATACATGCATCCATGATAAGCATCCATAAATACATCAACAAACAAATAAGTAGACGTAAATACACATTTTGGCTCACCACAAGGAGCTTCATAAAGGACAATTAAGCATATCTATACGTCCAAAATCTTCAAAAATCATAAAATCAAAGAAAAAAATCAAAAAAATAAAAATATCAAGTGCACATTGTATTGAGTTATTTACCCTATAAACTTGGAGATTGAAGCAACTTGCACTCCATGCAATCCAACAATATGAGTAAATTACCATAATGTTACTTAAACCAAATTATTCATAGTTGAACTGAAATGTCTTCACTTCAATCCCCAAGAAGGCCATTACATCTAGACTACTCCATGATAATTAGGTATTCATTTTATTTCATCTATAAAATATCATCAAAAATAAAAAATTCAAATATCATCAAAAACACCAAAAAACATAAGAAAAAAAGCAAAGAAAATGGTCTAAAACCACAAAAAATAGGTCAAAATTGATAAAATTCACAAAGGATCAAGATTTAACACAAATTGCTCATGAATGAATTGAAAAGTCTCTACCTCAATCCCTAAGAAGTCCATTGTGGTCGGATCGCTCTATGAAAATGAGTTATTCAGTACTATTCTGCCATAAAATATCAAAAAAACCACCAAAATCCTCACAAAATTGATAAATCTTACAATGGGTACAACTAAGGGTAATCCCAATCTAGTCATATAGGTCAAGCAACTCATTAGTTTTATCACTTTTTCATACCCTCATCGACTCGTCACTTGAGAGGGTAGTCATAATAACAAATTCATAATCAAAATCAACACTTAAACACTCAAAAGTGCAACTTGCATACATTCAAAAGAATCATTGCCAAAGATAAATTTCAAGCCTACGCTAGGGCAAATAATTTAGCACCAATTCAAAAAAAAAAATTGGTCTCCTTGAAGCCTTGGTACACGTATCCTAGGCTTATAAAACAAGGAACCAAGACCAAGTATACCCTAAGCCTAAATTATTCGAACAACATGGCTAAAAGGTATACCAAAATCAATCCTTCAATTATGTCAAAATCAAGGATTCCAAGAATGTATGCTCTTTCCATAATAGAGGCATCTAAAGTTGGTTAGGTTACTAAATAAACTTAATCATTTTATGATTTAGTCATCTATTTTTGCTTTGCATTTTGTTTCACACAATGCATCTCAAAAAATGGCATTTATAGACACTAAAATCATGTAAATCAGATACGAATACTATGATTACACTCTTATCGACACCATATGGCCTCATTAAAAAACCCTAAAGGGTTAATTAGGGGTCCTAACCACTTTTTGGAAGGTTTACCCCACTTTTTGGAAGTGTTGGGCCATGTAGCCATGGTCGTCCCACCCCAGGACGACCATAGTTCATGGTCATCGCACCCAAGGATGACCACAAGCAACTATCCCTCGGTGGGATGGCCATGGTCTAGACACCTCAAAAAGTCAAGGGTGATATAAATGGTAATTAATTTCTACTATTTATCCCACATAATTACTTATGACATATTGAGAGACTGTCTAGGCCATCAAAAACTGCAAATTGAAGGCCCAAATTGGAAGCCTCTTCCACCCAATGCATGGCAAGGGCTTTGACAAGTGGTGGCACCTACCTTGCATGCCCCAACTTGCATATTTGTCCATTTTACCCTCTTAGGCTATACATTTGAGTGATTCCATTAAATTTTAGAGAGATGTCTTTGCATGTATTCGCCATAAAGTGCTATCGATGTTCAGTCTCACCTTTTGCCCTTGTATTTGCCCTTGGAATCTTCATCAATTAAAGGAGTTTCCAAGGCATCTCCAAATACACACATATCTTCTAAAACCCATCCATTACTATGAATCGAATCACCAAATTTTATGACAACACCCGTAGGAGTATTCTAGACCATATCCCATTGGAATTGGTGGCAAAGACCACCCTATTTGGTGGTCATCCCCACTTGGGATGGTTAACAGTCCCAATTGGAACACCCAGGGATGTCCATGAATTGGCATACAATTTTGAATCAATTTTAGTGTATATTATTTTTAGAGTAGTATATATACATCATATTTGAATTTGGTGAAGTTTAGAGCAATTTTGGACCTTCAATTAGGGTTTTTGTAATGACAATCCTAATTGTCCCACCCAGGGATGACCACAAATTTTGCTCATAATTTGATTTTAATTTCTACAAAGATAATTGTAAAAGTAGATAATACATATCATGCTAATGTTTCATGTAATTTGGAATGGTTTTGCATTATCTATTGCAATCTTTATATCCTATTATTGCATGCATTTCAATAATTTTATCTTAAATTCGCACATGCTATTAACCAATTTTAATTTCTTGTGTGTAGGTAAAGGTATTATAGCATATGAGGAAGGAGATAAAGAGTTGAATATTGATAGCTCATCACAGTGGTAACCAAAAACCATGCTTCAATCGTGAGTATGAGGAAAACACTGAAAGCACACCGTAGATTTAAGAAAGGATTGGATCCTTCAATATTTTAATTGGATTGTATCAATTGAGAGTCCTCAAGGGGAAATTTGTAATATTGTATTTGAAAAAATAATAAATATAAAGAGAACCCACCATTTATTTTAAATATTTATCATTTATTTCTTACTTTATCATCGCTTTTGAATGCTTGAGTAGAACAATAAATGTATTTCAATTTTCTTTGCTAGGTGTGCCTTTTTTTACGCTCTATAAAATGAGCTTATGATACAAAATTTTACACTAGGGAATTTAAATTTGGTGATCTTGTTCTAAAATAAAATTAGCATAAATCCAACCTACGTAGTCATTTACTTGATAAATTCACTACAATTTTGTTAGGCCTGTTCATAATAACACAAAAGGTGGGATCGAGTACATATCGGTTAGCTTCACTTGAAGGTGTTGAGAAGCCTAAACCCCTTAAAATTATCCACCTATGGGTATTTTATGCATAAAAAAACAACAACAACAAAACAATAAAAACAAAATAAAATCACAAAAACACAATATCTTCTCATTTCACCATACATTCATTGCACAACACCACTACTTTGCATAGCTTCATTTATTTTATTATGCATTTATAAGTCTTTATTTTTGCATATCACAGTGTTTTAATACACTTGTCATCATAATTACATTACGTATTCATAACACTACACTTGTAAGCACTAAGAATAGCACCATGTTTGTATCATTGTCATTGGTCTTTGGTCAAACTTTTTCTCGTCATTGTTTACACCTTTTCTTGTGATATTTTGATTATGAAGCGATCCACGTAATATAGGATAGACACCATATGACCATAAATAATTATGTTTATCTGGACATTGATTTGTTTACGCACACCTGTTAATTTTTGATAGTTCACAAGGGAAGCACCCATTTTTCACTTATCATCACATACACCCTTTTCTTTATGATATTTTGAGTAGTAAGCAGTCCACGTAAGATAGGGTAGATATTATATGACCATAAACAATAATATTTACCTGACCACTGACTATTTTATGTACACCTCTTAATTTTTGAAATTTTACAAAGAGAACACCTCATCACTGTTAATTCTCATCAACATCCCATTCATCGGTATTTGTATTTTACTAAGTAATTTGTAACAAGGTGTCTAATAGGGTATTTCGGTCATTTAGCTATCCCTAGTTTTCTTTTTAAATTTTGTAGAGATCCATCTTGATTTTTGATAGGTAGAGTCTTGCTTTGATTGTACCTTTCTTTTCTCAAAATCCCAACATAAAATTCACATTCTTAAATATGATTTTTGAACAAGGAAATATGAAACTATAAAGTGGTTCTTGCCTCAAAAGCAAAAAGTTCCTATTGGCATTTTTGCCACATTGTTTTTTTGTTGTTCATACAAAAGAATGCACACATTATGGAGACACTTAACAAATTTTGTGCTAAAGCAAAGGTGTCGCATTTTCGCGGCATCCATACCAGAAAAGAGCTAAGCCCAGAAAATGTCACGATATCGTGACATTTCGCATTTTCACGACCTGTCATGTTTTTGCGGCTAAAAGAAACCAAAGGAAGCAAGGGAGTAAAACTTTCATAATATCACAACATGTATTTTTGCACTAGGAAATAGCAAAGGCAGCAGTAACAGCAAAATGTCACGACATCGCGACATGTCGCATTTTCGTGACTTGTTGCAGTGAGAAAGTGAAAAAGGAAAATTATCGCAATATCACGACATGTCGCGTTTTCATGAAAGGGCTAAAGATAAAAACAAGGCGGATGAAAGATGTCACGATATCATGACCTTTTTGGAAATGAAGCCAAGCAAGAGAAACTTGTCATGATATCATGATAGAAAGCGGCCACGAAGGAGAAGAAGGAAAATTGTCATGATTTTGCAACATGTCAGGGCGAAACGACAAGGTGAAGATAATTGTCGCGATTTCATGACATGTCACATTTTTGCGAGGAAAAAGTGTTGAAGCATCCAGATAGTATGGAATGTCGTGATTTCATGACATGTCAAGTTTTCTCGGCCAAAAGCAGCAAAGTGCCAAAACAGAGAAAGATGTCACGATTTCACGACATTTTTGGAAACAGAGTCAGGTAGGAGAAAAGTGTCATGATTTCGTGACATGTCACGATTTCGCGACTTGTCACACTTTCACGATGATAAAGCAGGAAGGAGCAAGAAGATAGAAACATGTCACGATTTCGTGACATGTCTTGTTTTCGCGATGAGAAAGCGCAGAAAGAGCAAAATGGTACGGACTGTCATGATTTCGTGACATGTTACGTTTTCGCTAGTTGCAAGAAGATAAAGGAGACAGAAGGAAGAAATTATTGCGATTTCATTACATGGTGAGTTTTTGTGACTTGGAGTAGCGAACAAAGCTAGACAGAGGAGAATGTCATGATTTCATGACATATCATGAAAATAAAGCAAGGTGAAGAAAAATATCATGATTTCGCGACATGTGGAAAGGCAGCAAAATGAAGGCAGATGTCACGATTTCGTGACCTATTGCAGTTTCATGAAAGTGAAATACAAAGAAGAACCAAGCAAGAGAAAATGTCATGATTTCACGACATGTCACATTTTCATGACTGGTGGCAAAAGAGAAAGCAGTAAGGTAAAAGTGTCATGATTTTGTGACATGTCGCATTTTTGCGACCTGTCACATTTTCGTGATAGAAGCAATAACAAAGGCCTGATACAGTTCAATCCGCATTATTTCTTCAAAATTGTATAGGAGAATGTGAGGAGAAGATAAGGATCAAATAAAAGCTCTCCAACTGATTTTGAGATTGTGGTCAAAGAAGTCTCCGAGATTAAATGTTGTTGTTTACCTATGTGTGCAAGATGGAAGAACATGAGGTAGTTTTCGATGCCACCAAAATTAAAGATGCCTCCAGTATTTAAAGCTCCTATTCATGATCTCCTAACAACTTCAAGCATGCTCCGAGAACAACCATTTAATAAAGAAATATGGTCCCTTGTTTCTATTTAATTTTTAGTTTTGATCCATAAAAATAGGGACTGTCATTTCTCCGAGGCAGATTAAGGGGGATTGTTTCTTTTTTCAAGTGCACATTTTGTGGATCGCCTCTTCAAAATCTGTTTTATGTATTAAATGTTGTGATTCAAAAGGAAGAGGAAAGACCTCTATAAATACCAATGTAAAATCTCAAGCAAAAGGAGGAGGACATTTTTGCAAAAGTTGAAGCAAAAATCCTAGATGCATTTTACTCGATTCTTAGTGTCTCTTGAGTTGGTGATCCAAACTGTTGTTCATGTTTTGCTTTCTATGTGATTTACTTCGTTTTAGTCTAGTGTTAAAATATAAGCTGAATTCTATTGTTTTGAATTTGGCTGTATTTTCATTTGAATGTTTGAAGTATAATTGAAGGTGAACTTGTGGCTAATGCTTGATCCAACTTCTGCATGTGCATCCTAAGAATTTGTTGCCACTTTTCTTAGAGATCTTGTTTGAGATTATTTGCTATTTTAGGTTGTTCCCCATCAACTATCGGCTTCGGCCATATTTCCATCTCTTTCTATCATTTCCTTTTCTTTTTGTATTTTCCCATTTCTTTCCTGCATCTTTATCTTGAAACCAGTTTAGATTAGTTTGGGAGCCAGCCCTCTCTGGATATTTGCCTGGGAGACTTCTCTTTCTCTTAGAATTTCAATGTTGGCTGAGTCTAGGGTGCACAAGTGATAAAATATTGTACTTAGGAAGATTTGTGACCAATAATTTTTGGCACGCTCGGTGGGACAGACTGTTTCTATCTCAGAAAGATCCATAATCAGTGGGACAAACATTATTTCGACTTGATAAAACCACCTATGCCAACAGTTTTTGGCACGCCCGGTGGGACTCACAAGTCTCATATTTTGACACCCATAGGAATAAAGATTTTGATGAACTTTCTTGACCTCAAAGCAAAGATTGTAAGTTCGTATGGCAACTCTGCTGAGCTAAAGATCTAAATTTCTTGATCGTAGATGCCTTTTAAAGCTAAAATAAGATACCCCAAAGGAATAAAGGTTTGGTGAGTAGCCTTGACCTCACAAGTGGAGAAAATAATATTCATCTGGTGGCTCTAACTTAATGGTGATAATCGTGATCTCTACAGACTATTGCTATAATGGCAAGTGTAAGTTTTCCTAGCTGGAATGATCCTGGCCCCTTGAATCTACAAAGTCGGCACGAGATTCCCAAAATTTCCTTGAATACATTGACGAAATACAATGGCACTAGGGGAATGGCCTTAGAGCACATTGAATATGTTGCCATTTTTTCAATCATTCATGACATAATCCATGAAGATGTCATGATCAGACTTCTGGTTCTATCTTTGGAAGGAAGGGCATTGCAGTGGTACAGCTCAGGCATAAAAGCATCTGCTCATGGGATGACTTAGTGGAAGCACTAATCAAAACATTCAACGATGAGGATCCCTTTGATGGCTCTCAGGATCCCTTTCAGGTTTTAATGTACATCACGAGAACACCTCTAGAGAGCATCATAGACTTCAATGTCCGATTCTGCAAAAGTTGGAAGAGAATTCTAGAGAAGATCCGATTGACACCCGCCCAGGCCCACATCTTCTATGTTCGGGATTTCCACCTAGACATAGGCCTCCTCTTGCTACAATCAGGTGAACGAAGGTTCCCTCAAATATTTGAGGAAGCAGTGCGAGCAGAACAACTTTTGCTCCTGTCAAGAAAGTGGCAATGGGGAGAAATCCCATCACCTTATCTGGTAGTCACTACTCCTATCTACCCTGCGTAGTATTCACCATGGAAGATTCCTCATACTGAGCAGAGACCTGAGATGCAGCCATGTGGAGCTCAAGAGCCAACTTTCATCCAAGTCCAATGATGTGAATATGCAAGCTTTGTCCCGGCAATAGATAATATGGTTGCTTGTAGTTTCCATCAGGAGATGATCCAAGAAGAAGAACAAGCTCAAGTGGCAAAACCTAAGAGCAAAGAGGGCACATTTTTGCACCCTTTTTGTGTCCTAGGGCATAACACGCAAGAATTCAGCCAGAGCCCAATAAACATGTCTCATCAAGAGGCTAAGCCTGAGGAGATCCAGGGAAAAAGCCTATCGTCGAAAAAGTCTTGTTATCACATCAAGGGGTTGAAGGATCCTGCACTCGGTCTACAGCTAGTGGACTCTTCAAAATGGTGGTATTGGTTTTGGCCATTACTACAACTGGTACCCAAAGGAGCCCTCCATGTGACAAATCTCTTTGCTACATTATTCGACAACTGTGTGGGTATCGACATGCATGATAACCTACCACGTTGCACCCTATTTGCAACATGGAGAACTTTGGGAGGTCATCCCAACTTCAAGGACCAACTCAAGTACGATCATATCTGGTCTGGACATTGTAGGTTCACCGGATAGACACCCGAAGCTAGGTTTGTGGTGGCGGCATGCCAATCATGTCACAAAATTTGTGTAAATATTGTAAATATCTTGGCTAGTAAATAAAGTGCCAAGGGAACTAAGTGTTTCTTAGGAGCATAGTTGTAGTTTCTGTTTAGTTTGTGTGTGTTTCTTTTTATGCAGTAGTTGCAGGAATAAAGGAAGTTCTACTCTTCCATAAATTTTTGCTAAAGGTTTGTTGTTGAGTGCAGAGTACCAGCAAGAGCTTATTGCAGCAGCCCGTAGCAACGTCCAACATCAACCAACACTCACTTCTTCTACTCTTCCAGCTTCTTGACTCTTTTGCCCAATGGTTAAAGGACTAAGGTTTGTGCATACATCATAACTGTATACCCCATGAGCTGCCAAGAATGTTGGCATTTTTGCCACATTGTTTTGTTGCTGTTCATACAAAAGAATGCACACATTGTAGAGACACTTAACAAATTTTGTGCTAAAGAAAAGGTGTCACATTTTCACGGCATCCGTACCAAAAAAGAGCTAAGCCCAAAAAATGTCGCGATATCGCGACATGTCACATTTTCGCGACCTATCGCATTTTTACGGCTAAAAATAGCCAAAGGAAGCAAGCGAGTAAAACTGTCATGATATCATGACATGTTGGATTTTTGCGCTAGGAAACAGCAAAGGCAGCAGTAACGAAAAAATTTCGCGACATCACGACATGTCACATTTTCATGACTTGTTGCGATGAGAAAGTGAAAAAGGAAAATTGTCATGATATCGCGACATGTCGCGTTTTTGCGGAAGGGCTAAAGATAAACACAAGGCAAATGAAATATGTCATGATATCATGACATTTTTGGAAATGAGGCCAAGCAAGAGAAACTTGTCGTGATATCGTGACAGAAAGCAGCCACGAAGGAGAAGGAAAATTGTCATGATTTTGCGACATGTCAGGGCAGAACGGCAAGGCGAAGATAATTGTCGTGATTTCATGACATGTCACGTTTTCATGAAGAAAAAGTGCTAAAGCAGCCAGATAGTACAGAATTTCATGATTTTGCGACATGTCGAGTTTTCGTGGCCAAAAGTAGCAAAGTGCCAAAATAGAGAAATATGTCACGATTTCACGACATTTTTGGAAACAGAGTCAGGCAGGAGAAAAGTGTCACGATTTCGTGACATGTCGCGATTTCATGACTTGTCACACTTTCACGATGATAAAGCAGGAAGGAGCAAGAAGACAGAAACATGTCACAATTTCATGACATGTCTTGTTTTCATGATGAGAAAGCGTGAAAAGAGAAAAATGGTACGGACTATCATGATTTCGTGACATGTTACATTTTTGCCACTTGCAAGAAGATAAAGGAGCCAGAAGGAAGAAATTGTCGCGATTTCATGACATGGTGAGTTTTTGCGACTTGGAGCAGCGAACAAAGCCAGATAGAGGAGAATGTCACGATTTCATGACATATCATGAAAACAAAGCAAGGCAAAGAAAAAAATCACGATTTCATGACATGTTGTGGAAAGGCAGCAAAATGAAGGCAGATGTCCTGATTTCGTGACCTATTGCGGTTTCATGAAAGTGAAATACAAATAAGAGCCAAGAAAGAGAAAATATCGTGATTTCATGACATGTCGCATTTTTGCAACTAGTGGCAAAAGAGAAAGTAGTAAGGTAAAAGTGTCATGATTTAGGGACATGTCGTATTTTCGTAACCTGTCACATTTTTGTGACAGAAGCAATAACAAAGGCCTGATACAGTTCAGTCTACATTTTTTTTTCAAAATTGCATAGGAGAACATGAGGAGAAAAGGATCAAATAAAATCTCTCTAACTGATTTTGAGATCGTGGTCAAATAAGTATCCAAGATTAAATGTTGTTGTTTACCTATGTGCGCAATATGGAAGAACATGAGGCAGTTTTTGATGCCACCAAAATTAAAGATGCCTCAAGTATTTAAAGCTCCTATTCATGATCTCCTAAAAAATTCAAGCATGCTCCGAGAATAGACATTTAATGAGGAAATATGGTCCCTTGTTTTTGTTTAATTTTCAATTTTGATCCATAGAAACAGGGACTGTCATTTCTCTGAGGCAGATTAAGGGGGATTGTTTCTTTTTTTCAAGTGCACATTTTGCGGATCGCCTCTTCAAAATCTATTTTATGTATTAAATGTTGTGATTTGAAAGGAAGAGGAAAGACCTCTATAAATACCAATGTAAAATCTCAAGCAAAAGGAGGAGGACCTTTTTGCAAAAGTTGAAACAAAAATCCTAGATGCATTTTGCTCTATTCTTAGTGTCTCTTGAGTTGGTGATCCAAACTATTGTTCATGTTTTGCTTTCTATGTGATTTACTTTTGTTTAATTCTAGTGTTAAAGTATAAGTTGAATTTTGCTGTTCTGAATTAGGCTGTATTTTCATTTGAATGTTTGAAGTATAATTGAAGGTGAACTTGTGGCTAATGCTTGATCCAAATTTTGCATGTGCATCCTAAGAATCTATTGCCACTTATCTTAGAGATCTGGTTTGAGATTATTTGCTATTTGAGGTTGTTCCCCATCAACTATCGGCTTCGGCCATATTTCCATCTCTTTCTATCATTTCCTTTTCTTTTTGTATTTTCCCATTTCTTTCCTGCATCTTTGTCTTGAAACCAATTTAGATTAGTTTGGGAGCCATCCCTCTCTGGAGATTGGCCCGGGAGACTTCTCTTTCTCTCGGTATTTCAATGTTGGCCAAGTCTAGGGCGCACAAGTGATAAAATCTTGTACTTAGGCAGATTTGTGACCAATAGTTCCCTTTCTCTCCCATCATGTGCATGGTCTAGAAAACTAATAATTGACAAAAAGAGAAGCTCTCCCCCTAAAAAAAAAAATGTAAATCCCCTTGCTCCTATAAAAAAATGAGCATATTACCAATAATAGAAGATGAAAATTCCCTTTGTTCATATAAAAATGAGAAAATCCCCCCCAAAAAAAATGTAATAATATCCCTTGCTCATTTCCAAAAATGATCAACTATCACAAAAACAAAATCCTCAAAGAGCTTTAATCCATGGAATTCTCAGTTTTTCAAAAACCATGGGATGATCTCCACTTCTAGCAATGAACTATAGACTCTAGCCTAGCAGTGGAGTAGCCTTATGCATGGTGACACATCTATCACATTATCAACCTTCTCTTGTATAGATCAATGTCATCTTGTGGATGAGATAGCTTTGATGGCTTTCATTACAGAGTATTTATATCCAACTAAGTACAAAATTAGGTTAATGATGATCATAGGGTGATCTCAATTACAATAATGGGCTATAGATGTCGGCCTGGCAATGGGGTAGTATTATTTATCATATTAATGAACCTCACTATGCACACACATTGATATTGAATATATTGGTCTTCCTAGTAGATTATTATATTTCAAGGTCTTGCATGGTTAGTATAAAAATTTTGGTTGGTGTAGACACTAAACTCTAGTCAATCCGATTATGCTACCATAAGCAACGCCATCATGAAACACCAAGGCCCCCAGGGTAGCCCTTAGGATGCATACAGTGGTTCTAACCACTTTGTACAAGGTTTTGAAAGGTTCTAGGCCACTTTTGGGACATTTTGGACACCATGCTACTATTCCTTCCACCCTGGGATGAATACAAAATCTATTCATCCCACCCTGGGATGAATAGCAGTATTCGTCCAAGGGAGATTGAATAGCAGGTTTGACTGATAAAAGTTCAAATATGGACAAATGGTGCTTGGAAACAGTTAATTTTCTATTTTCCAATGCCTAGAAAGTTAGAGCATGCAACATCTTAATGCTCCAGCCCATGAGGGAGGTCAAATTGGGATATTCTCTTCCCTCTCCAATGCATGTCACCCTGGTGGCCAAGTGGAGCCTCATGCCTCGCATACCCTCTCATAACTTTTGATCCATGAAGCCTCCTTGGGCTATAAATTGGATGTATTTTCTACATAATTGGAGAGGAAATTTTGAGTACAAAGCAACGGAGTGCTGCCAAGATTTCCTTCCACCCTTTTGTTCCCATTTTTCCTTGGAATCTCTACCTAGTGAAGGAGGTTTGCGAGTGAACTAGGAGGTACAATCTGTTACAAAACCAAAACATTTGAGTGATTTACCACATAAAATTTGATGAAAATACCCCTTAGATTTTTTTGTACCATTTCCTAGTGAAATTGGTGGTAAAATTTAGGCATAAATGGTGGGTGTCCCACACCTGGGTGCCCCCCAATTTGTGACAATCCTATTCATCCCACCCTATGACTAATATAAATATGTGCATGCTTTTGTTACTTTTTTTAATTAATTATTTTCTACATTCTATCACTATGTTGAAGTTCAAATTTCAGATCTTTCTAAGCTATATTCGCTGAGATATTGTATTTTTAGTGTTTTACATGGTCTCTTGCAAGTATCCGACGGTCATTTGAGAGAAAACCCAATTTGTAACTTATATTTCAAATCTGATCAAATGGGTTTTCTTGTAATATTATTTTATGTATTCTTTCCAATTTTCATGCATTTTGGATATGCTAAGGTAAAAAATTCTTTACTTTGTGTTTTGTAGGTTATGCACGGTCATTGCAATTATGAGACCCATTAAGACTCAATCTTGGTACAATTTTTGGTGATATCTTCCCAAAAACTTCTATTTTACATAACTCTAAAATTTCATATCATTTGGAGTTTATTTGATACATTTTATCATCATTAGTAGTTTGGCCCCTATGGGGATTGCATGCTTTTTATCACATGCACTCGCTATTTGATGTTTCTGGTTTCCTTATGTGTAGGTGTAGGTCATTACAATGCATTGGGAAGGAGCATAAGACATTTGGATAAAATATACAAGTGGTGGCAACTTTGGCCCGCCCACCTCGATTGTGGGTACGAGGAAAGACATTGGATGTGCACCCAAATTTCTTGAAGGATTTTGATCCTTGGGCACCCGAGTTGTAAAAATTTGTATCACCCATTTTGAGCCCTCAAAGGGACACATTGTAACCTAGAATTTTATCAGTTCTATTAATAAGAAATCTATTTACTTTACATCATTTCTTGTTATTTGTTATATTTTCCATCTTGTTTGCATGCTTCCGTTTGAATCTCATACGCAATAGGACATAGATACTCTTTTTTTTTTTTTATAATTTGGTGCACCATTTTTCCCTAATTCAGTGATGATCATGGTGGGGCCTAGTCCCTTTTTCTTTAGGTAAATTTTAGATCTCATTTTTCATATTTTATATTGCAGGTGCTATTGTTCTAGACTGAAACAAACTCCGACCTGCTATTCGTGCCATCCTAGTATGAATGCGAATTCATCCCACCCTAGAATGAATACAAACCTGCTATTAATCCCACCATAGATTGAATATAACTAGAGAGCTTTCTGAGCATAATTCCATAAATATCAAGTTTTGGTAGTGATGAGGTAGGTCCCTGAGTCTTCCATCTCTGTTTTGTATTTACAGAAACTGTTTATTTTTGCATTATCTGGTTTTTCTCTCATATTTTGCTTGTTTAGAAAGGTTAGAATCTATTTTTCCTTTCTTAGGAACAAAGTAGTAAAAACACATAAAAGGAGAAAAATCAGAAAAAATTTAAAGTAGGAATGCATCTCTTTGGATTGCTTTCTTGTAGTCTACCTAATGGGTAGGCTTGCATTTAGGTTTTTCCGCATTTATAGATATATTCATGAGTTATTTTTTTTATATATACTAACCTTTCAAAAATTAAAATGCACCTTATGCATGCATTTAGTGAATTATCATTGAATGCTTCTTTTCTTACTTTCTTTAAAGTTAAAAGGAACCACACACACCACGATACATTTAAATGCTAGTGAGGTGGATTTCATCACCATCCACTAGTAGAGCTTGATGAGGTGGCTTTCATCTCCATCTGTCATCTCAAATCCCATGAACCTTGTTATTTGCCAATGCTGGTTCCAAGATATGTCATAGCACGTGGTTTATAGCATGTATCTCTCTTTGGAGAGGTATATCACATAATGCAGGTGAACTGGATGAGGAACTAGTAGGACCTATGCTCCTTGGCTGTGTATGGACTTCATCACCATATATTATAGGTAGGATAACGCAACCTGGAGTTCATATCTAGGTTGTCGAGCTGCGAGTATACAGGTGAAATCCAATTTAACATAAGTGTATCACTCCAAATTTTTTGCATCCTTACCTTTAGGCTATAGGATACGCGCCCGAAAGTGGGATGCGAGAAGGATGGGACAATACCTCTGATTGAGAGGCCCTTTGAAGATCACACCTCTTAGAGAGGGGGTATAAGGGTGAATTTTTGACAGATGGTGGGTTCACCAAGAAAATTTGAGTGGCATTTTCCATGCCTAGGTTGGGAATGGGTTTGATGTGTTCATTTTTATATTCAATCATTCAATTCCTAGGTTTGGCAAAGATGAATCTAAGCTATTCTATATGTCGATGCTGATTTATATGGATACAGAAAGCATGAATAAGTGCTAAACATAGAAAGTGTTCTAAATAAGACAAAATGTACCTGATTCCAGATGTCTGATGAAGATTTTGAGGTTTGTAGAAGTCCAGATCATCTCAAATCTTACATTATCGTCTATAATTATATAGAATCATCTCAGATCACAGTTGGTCATCTGAGATCATACGAGATCATCGTCGACCTGACGATTTCATCAGACAAATTCGTCAAAAACCTACAATCACAGAAATAGATACCAAAAACCAAAAATACAACTGCAAAAGTAAAGGGAAATGATAGAAATAATAGTAAACTTGCCTAAATGATAAATCCAGATAAAAATTAAAGGAAATGCATTAATTTGATAATTTATTTTAACTTTATCATGCATCTATGATAAATGAGGTGAACTCTAGAATGCAGAAATAGAATAAACTAAGTCAATGCATAAGGAAATGAAGAGAGAAGATAAAGAAATGCAAACTCCAAGCTCTGATTACCCCCAATCTGGACTGCAATCGAGATCACTTCCAATCATACGAGATCATCGTTGATCTGTGACAGGATCATCTGAAATCATCTGGAATCATCAGCGATGATCTGAGCTTGCTCCGACTGAAAAACAGTAAAATTCCTACAAGAAAATTTGAAATACACAATGCAAACAATGGTGTGAAGGTGTTCTAATGCACGAAAAGCTAAAGTTGTAGGGAAAATTAGCCAGGGGGAAGTCAAGAGAAATCCTAAGTTTATATAGGATTTAGGGAGACGTTAGGAGTTTTGGGATCATCCCAATCTGGGAGATCCTCAGCGGGGGAATATCCAACTGCATAGACACGCTTCTGCCCAAGTTGGAGCGGCTGTTAAAACATAAGCTAATTATGAAAATTCAATTTTGGGATGAAATCATATGGATATTCTGTTCTAGACGAATTCGTCAGATCTGGTATGATTTCGTCTGATCATCGATGATATCATCCAACGGTCAAAACAAATCCTAAAAATGGTGCAAAAAACAAGGGGAGCGGGTAACGAGCAGTTAACGGGCAGTTTTGGAGTTAAAATTCAAATTTTTATCTTTTTATTAAGGGTTTAACTGCGCCAATTTTAGGGTGCTACATTTTGCCCCCTCTTTAGCAAATTTTCCAAAGAAAATACGTTAAAGACGATTTCTTCCCATTTTATGAGAAAGCAAAAAATTACTCAATTTTTTAGACGACAATTCTAGGTCAAATCGTACGACTGCTTACTATGGTGCCCCCTTTGTGTTTTTACCTAAATCAAACGTTTGAGGTAAAAATGCGAAAAAGAAAAAAAAAATTAAAAAGTTATTGTTTTTAAATAAAATTAAGAAAAATAGGGTAAAACCCTAATTCATTTTTACTGTTTTTAGAGCTTTGTAGACAAAATGGTCAAAACCACGCACAGATCGACAGAGGTCCGGCGCGGGCTATGGGTAAGAATCTAAACCTAGTGAATTATGTTTTAATTTGATTTGTGTAAGTTGCAATTTAAATTTTGACTATTTTGGGGCATCATGGCCATTTTTAGGCCGTCGACGACGTCGGGACGAAATTGTCCCAATTTCGTTGAAATCATCTCTAGATCATCGATTTCATCTGAGGGCGAAATCGGTGAAATAGGGGCGATCCCATCCAACAAGGTGTGATTTCCAAGTTGAGAAATCGAAGATGATTTCATCCTACAAAGGACAATTAGATTTAATTTAGGATGATATCATCCAATGGTGGACGATATCATCATTTTTATGAAATTAAGATTGTTTGAATTGCATTTAATTGATTATAATAATTGTTTTATTAATGAAATTTGTTATTTTATTGTTCATTTTGTAGAGGGGATTACTAAAGAGTTAGGAATGGAAATATGGGGGGCTGAGGGATGACGTGGCCACGCTCGACCAGGCAGAGCGAGACCAACTGGCACATGTCGAACTACAGCATGTGGTAGAGATGCCATAAATACCGACAGACATGGGGCTACTGACAGCCCTAGTAGAGAGATGGTATCCGGGGTCATCCTGCTTCTGGTTATCAACAGGGGAGATGGCTCCCACACTATAGGATGTATGGAGGATCTTAAGGATCCCCATATAGGGATGGTTTATGACTCCTACGGCCAATCAAGGCCAAGATATGATGAGACTGTGCAGAGACCCAAGCTTCACCCTAGAGAAGGGTGGAGTGAACATCGAGTCTCTGAGGTAGATTCTTGGGACATCTATGTTGAATCAGGTTCTGGAAGGGATAGTGGGTGGCCTATTGCTATGCCACTAGAGCGGATGCAGATTACCATGGCTCCTTTTAGATGTGGTCTATGACATGAGATACCACGGTTACAAATTTGCATGGGGTAGCTTTGTACTATGTCACTTGTATATGATCTTGCACAGGGTCGTATACAAGGGAGGTCGATGTCTAGTTTTGACATCGTTGCTACAATTTTGGTGTTGGGAGCACATCATAGTGCAGAGGTCGATAGGACTCCCACTGACAGGTGTTGATCGAGAGAAACCTCGAGTTTTATATTGGTGGCTCTAGAGAGTGTCATAGCGATGGATAGATCTGCCAATATCTCAGAGGTTGCTAAATGACCTCATCCCTGACCAGATCACCTAGAGGCTATGGAGAGAGCATCTAGGGTGGGGAGAGGATAGACAGGAGTTTGCTTGCATCAGGCGAGTCTACTGGCTAAGGATGGAGTGGGGAGAGGTAGAGCTCCATCGCTACGATCGAGTTTTGTGATAGTTCGGTCTACAATAGGGGATCCCATATCTCAGGGACTACGAGTACTCTCGAACTATATGAGATAGTACTACACTAAGTGGGGCTCTAGATATGCAATGATTTTGGAGTCAGGACACAAATGATGCCCCCATATAGCCAGTTGATAGGGACAATATTGGGGTCGCTGATGGATATGATGTCTGGTACATAGGCATCTGCCCTCCTTGGATGACGAGGGCATAGGGTCCGATGCATGCGATTGTGTGAAAGATGGGGAGGCGGCACTAGGCAGCCATTGAGGCAGCGCAGGGTCACGGAGGGAGAGAGTAGAGACGGTCTTCATAGGAGAGACGCTAGAGGATGCCACAGGCTCCACAGAGACCATAGTAGATAGGGAGGATGGAGGAGGGATTCCCTTCTCATTAGGGGGAGAGGCCACCATCACATGATAATGGCAAGGGTGTCGAGGTAGGGGAGAGCAGTGAGATGGCGGCTCTCTAGGCTGAGAATGCCTGCCTACGAGCTCAGGTGTAGACTCTACATGATGAGGCTACACGACTCAGGGCTCGAAGTGGAGGGGCGAGCATGTAGGAGTTGGCACGATCTATGGATTAGACTACATTCTATCAAAGATCATACTTCCAGCTAGTTCCAGAGGGCCAGAGGTTACAGCTGCCAGTCGACATTGCGGAGCTAATCAGGGTGGGATCATCGAGGACATCCTCATGATCGACGATGAGGACCCAAGACACGGCTCAAAACTCTATGGGACCACCTCCTCCATGCCAAGGTGGGAGAGGGGATGATGTTGAGAGCTCGAGGACTTCTCGAGACTAGCTTCCAAAGACTATAGATTGGATATATTTTTGGGAGGATTGAGTATGCCAGGGTATATATTGTGGCATACCAATCCAGCTTTGATATGATGTACATAATTTGTTGATATATATATAGATGGTCTTTTTTGATGATATGACTTGTGTATATGTTGTATGATGCTTTAATTTTGGATTTGTTGATTGATTATTCATGTAATTATGTCATTGGAAATAAATTATAATTTTATGTCATGCCATAAAATTTAAATGGAATAATCTGATGTAAACAAATTGGTTGTTTTGGTGGTGTGATGTGATGCAAAATAAAAGGGACTGCTAACAATAATTTCAAAGGACATTGTTGTTGTTATAGACCATTTCATGGAGTCGTCGCTCGCTAGGTTGTCAAGCTAATCCCAGTATAGAAATATTGTTAAAAGTAAAAGAGTGCTTAAGAGACTATCTTAAGACTTTGTGTTGTGATGATGAAAATGATGATGGTGATGATTTGTTTTTAGATTTTCATAAAAATATTATGCATGAAATATAAAAGAAATATGATTTTTGCTAGGCATAAATTCCTAAGTGTGATAAAATTTTGAACAATTTCATAGGAATTATACCATCATTGCAAAATGGAATGTTGACATAATGAAATGAAAATAGAAAAAAAATTGCGTTCTTTTTAAAGCACAATTGTGTAACATAATGATGTAAGCCATATGTTTTTATGAATTATAATGAATGGAAATTAAAATTAGAACAATGGTTTGCGCTAGGCATAGAATTATAGGTATAGACTTATACCATCATCACGAAATCCAAAAAGGAAATTGATATAATAGTTTTATTGCATGATTTGATTTTTTTAAATAAACAAAATATAAGATAAGGACTTGCGCTAGGCATAAAATTCCTATTTAGGTTTTGGAACTATACCATCGTTGCGGAAGTTGAATATATAAAGAAATGTGACTTTATTGCATGTTTTGAAAGAAGTTTTAGATTTTGGAAAGAAATGTGTATGTAATTTTTTTTCTACTAAATAGATGTTCTTTTAAATAAGAAGATGAAATTATTCCAAAAAGAGTTGCAGAAATATTTTAAATTATCTCAAAGACAAAATGTAGATTTATAAGGAACCCCATGTGCAGATGTGAGTTCATTGCCGATCTTGATTTATCATAATGATACAAAATATCTCAAATACAAATGTGTGTGCAATTATATTGTTCATTCACCAATATTGAGCAAGATAATTTGATACAAGTAATTTGAATTAACCAAATAAGTGTTCGTTGACCATGATTTATATGCATGTAACAGTGCACGGACTACTATGTAAGTCGGGTCATCAAGAGCTAGCTGATCCATAAACAGACATAGGTCTCGTACAAAAGAAGGTCACTAATGTGACAGACATATCACCACGCTAGGAATTACCCAAGGCCAAGCGGGTTGGGCACAAACCACCTGTTATGGGGCTTACCTCACAGTTTTCAAATAATTGAGAATTCCAGGGATTCAAGCTCATTCACCCTTCTTTTTTTTTCAAAGGGTAGGAAAAGGGATTTTATTGCTTTTTGCTTTTTCTTTTCTCTTTTGCTTCTCTTTTTTTTTTTTTTGTATTTTTTCTTGGAACTGAGACAATGCTGAAATATTGTTGCGATGGTACGAAATAATATTTTTCTTTTCTCATTTTCTTTGACTTTTTTTTTTTCTTCCTATACTAGGGATACTTGCTTGGATTTGCTGTGGAGCAAGGGATTTTTATTCTGGGTAGGGGTGAGCTTGTCCTTTTGTCAATTCTCAAATATTCTAGACCATGTGCATGATAGGATAGCAGGGGAAACTTTTTGCTCAAGAAACCATGTCTACTATGTAGCATCATATCGAATTTGCAATGAAATCATTTTAATGTGAAAAGATATGATTGGTTCAAGTAAATAACAATATCAGTTCTCTATGCTCAAAAATTTATTTAATTCAACCGTGGACTTTGATATAAGAGAGATTAATAATCATACCAAATAAAATCAAGATATTTATTCATGTGAGTGTGAAAGTGTGGGATTCCAAATAAATGCTAATTTATCCAAAATAATTGAAAATATAACTACAATACTTCAATAAATAAAAGATGTTTTTGAATATTTTGATGATTTTGAAGTTTTTATATTTTTATTTTAATTTCTGAATTGAAAGAATAAATACTATTACTATTTTTGAAATTTTTATATGGATGACTAAAAGAAAACAATATGCAAAATAACAATATATACAATGATGAAATGACCATATTTTATGCATAATAGCGTTTAAGATGCATACTGTTCATAGGTTCTTTAAGATTTTTACCATATAAGGTAGCTAATTGGTATGCTCCCGAGCCAAATTTAGTAGTGATGATATACGGTCCAAGCCAGTTGGGCTCAAATTTACCTTTAAGGTCTTTAGTTGCATTAGTATTTTTTTTATTTTCTTTCAAGACAAGTTTGCCGATCTCAAAGGATCGATGATGAACTTTCTTGAGGTATGCTCGCTTGAGCTTGTTTTGGTAGGCACGAAGATGTTCCAAAGCATTGATGCGCTTCTCATCTAGGAGTTCCAGTTGACTAAGTCTGCCAGCACGATATTCATCTCCTACTTTAGTATCTTGAAGTAGTAGAGCCAAAGAAGGAACTTCTAATTCAAAGGGAAAAACAACTTCAGTGCCATAAACCAAAACAAAAGGTGAAGTACCTGTGGGGGTACAAACGCTAGTTTGATAAGCCCACAAAATAGGATATAATTGAATGTGCCAGTCTCGACCAAATTTATTGACCAGTATTTTGAGGATTTTAATTAATGTTTTATTAGATGATTCTGTTTGGCCATTACCCTGAGGATAATAGGAGAACACCATAATTTCTTGACATCTTTATTTTTGAAACAAGTTCCATTATCCGATATGAGATTTATAGGAATTATGAACCTATAAATAATTTGATTAAAGATAAATTTGGAAACTTGGGTTCCAGTGCAGGAAGCTAAGGGCATAGCTTCAACCCACTTTGTAAAATACTAGGTGGTGGTTATGATGAATTTGTGTCCATCAGATGACATAGGATTGATTTTTCCAATGATGTCTAAGCCCCATTTTGAAAAATGCCAAGGAGATAAATAGCCTGTAGTTCTTGTGCACGTGCATGAACAAGGTCAGCATGTTTTTGCCACTTGTCGCAATGGCGCACATAATCATGTGCATCATTCTCCATGGTAGGCCAAAAATATCCTATCCTAAGGAGTTTCTTAGCAATGGTGCTACCACTAAACTGTCCCCCACAAGATCCATCATGGGCTTCACTCAAAGTTGATCTAGATTCTTCTAGATTCAAACATCTCAATAGGATGCCTTCAAAATATCTCCTATACAACGTATTGCCAATAATTACGAAGTGACTTGCTCGTCTACATAATAACCGGTGTTGGTTGCTATTACAAATTTATCAGTGTACCAAGGTTTAGGAGTAGTTTCGTTGATTAGAAACACATCCAAAGGTTCTAAGCATGTTTTATTTGAAGTAGGTTCCTAGAGTCAACAAATAATTATGGTAGCATATTCATCATCTAACTCCAAGGGCAAAAGAGATGCAACTATAGCCATAGTGTCAGTCGCACAGTTGCTAGTTCAATGAGTAGCTTCCAAGGTAACTTGATCAAATAAAGATATTAATTGTAAGACATATGCTTTATATGGACGTAATTTATCATCTCTGGTCTGATAAACATCATTGATTTGATTTATGACAAGTTGAGAATCATCAAAAACCAATAGATTTTTAATTTTTAGTGCCAAGGCAACTCGTAATCCAAGGATTAGAGCCTCATATTCAGTAGTGTTATTAGTACAAGCAAACATTAATTTAAATGACAGAGGTATAAGATGTTCTTGTAGAGATATTAAAATAATACCTGCACCAGCCCCACTCATGCATCGGGCTCCGTCAAAGTATAGGGACCATTGCTCTGGATGGTCTGCCTCTAATTTAAGGCATTCATTAGGAAACTCAATGATGATGGGATGGGTAGACTCTAAGGGTGTAGCAGCTAGTTGATCTGCTATAATTTGACCCTTAATAGACCTATGTCCTATAAACATGAGTTCAAACTCGCTTAGTGCAAGAACCCACTTTGTTGTGCGACCAGATAAGTACGGTTGACTCATGAGATATCGCAAAGGATCGAATTTAGCAATAACATACATTTTTTGACTAAGCATATAATGGCATAATTTTTATGTAGAAAATATGACTGCTAGACATAGTTTCTCTAATGTTATGTAATGGGTTTCATAACTGATTAAGGTTTGGATAATGTAATAATTAGCATGCTCTCTTTTCTCATCGTCAAATTGAGCTAACATAGCTCCTAAGGCAAAATCTGAAGCAAAAATATACAAGATAAATGGGCGATCAAGTCTAGATGGTGAAATCATAGGCGGGTTAAGGATATATTGTTTTAGGAGTTCAAATGCTTCCTGACATTCATCATCCCAATGAAGAGAGACATATTTCTTAAGAAGCTTAAGAAAGGGGCCTATTTTATCCGCCAACTTATCGATGAAGTGACAAATAGCTTGAAGTTTACCTTGTAAACTCTGTAATTTATATATATTTGTGGGTGCGGGTATATCAGTGATAGCCACGATCTTAAGAGGGTCAATTTCAATGCCACGTAAAGAAACTATAACCCCCAATAATTTACCGAACTTAACTCCAAATATACATTTGGCTGGATTCAATCGGATAAGATATTCCCTTAACCGATCAAATACTTTTCTCAAATCATCTAAATGATCATCTTCTTTGATGGAATGAGCTATAATATCGTCTACATAATCATGTAGAATATCATGCATCATATCATGAAAGATATAAGTCATGGCTCGTTGATATTTTGCACCTACATTCTTCAAACCGAATGGCATCACTTTCCAACCAAAGGTCCCCCAAGGGGTAATAAAGGTTGTTCTAGCCTGATCTTCAGGAGCTATCCTAATTTGATTATAACTAGAAAATCCATCCATTAAGGATATCATTCCACTCCCAGTAGTAAAATCAATGATCTGATCCATGTTGGGAAGATGAAAATCATCTTTACGGCATGCAACATTAATATCTCCAAATTTTATGCAAACCCTAACTTTGGTAGCTTCTTTCTTAGTTACTGGAACTACATTCGAGATCCATTCAGCATAATCAATGGCTTGTATAAAAATAACCTTAAGGAGTTTTCCTAATTCCCCTTTGACTAGTAAGGCCACTTTAGGATGCATTTTTCTAAGTTTATGTTTAATAGGTTTAGCATCCGGATGGACTACTAGGTGATGCATAACTACAGAAGGGTCTAATCCTGGCATATCTTCATATGTCCAAGCAAAGACATCTTCATATTCCTTAAGAAATGCAATGTATTTATCCTATTTTTCTTGACTCAATTCTGATCCAATGTTGATTATGTGATGATTATCATTGGTTCCAATGTTAATTTTTATGACATTCTTTACTTCCATGTGTAGATCTCTCTCAAAATTAGGTGGGGCGGGTGAAATGCCCAATTCTTGTAATTCTTTTGAGGTTAGCTTATATAATTTGTCTTAAGGAGTCGTGGCCTCAAGTTGGGCTATACTAGGTATAGAGCCATCGAAATAAAATATGTTATGTAATAATTCTTCAACGGAGACATCATGGAAGATATCTCCCTCCTACTCATCATCAAATTTAGCGATCATATCAGGGTAAGCTATGGATAGCATATTACATGTAAATGGCTTATTCATTAAACACAAAGCATCACGTTTATCCAAATAATCTTGGTAACATATGATATGGTCATCATCCTCAAATGGGAAGGGATGACCCTTACTAGGAAATAGGCCCACACCACATCGAGCAGGCCATGGATCTACCTCAAAATGTTCTTTCTTACCATTTTGGAAAGGTCCCAAACCTTTCCCTTTATATCCCAATTTAAGCATTATAGATTTAGCTTTAGTATACTTATTAGCAAAATAACATCAAGCATATCCATCGTAATGAGTCTTGATGTTTCTGGGTATTATACCCCAGTCATATCCCTTATAAATAAAAGCACAACTCCCAACTTGGTAAATACTTCCCATAGGATGTGGGAGGCCCAAGGTGCGAGGCGAGGGTGGCAAATTATTTAAAATAAGGGAATCTTGCATAGCAGTGTGTGTTTTTTTTTATATAAGAATTTTAGATAAATCGGGTAAGAGCTCATCAGTAAGAGCATAAGAGGTAGAAGGAACATTTCCTACATCTTTGGATGCAAAAAATATGCCTCTGGTAGGTGTGGATGTTGTAGGGATGTCTATGGACGAGTCTATAGGTATGGAAGTTATAGGAGTAAAACAAGAAGCATTGGTTGTGGGTTTAGGATCTTGTTGAGGTCCTAATGTGGTTTGTTCGAAAGATGGTTGAACTATATGTAGAGGTGGAGTTGATGGAGAAAAATTAGATGATGTTATGGGTGTGTGTTTCACACATTTATATGGATAATGAGAATTAGGATGTGTGGATGACAGAGTAGGGAAAAATTGAACTCCAACAGGTTCTGCCAAAGCACACATATCAAAGGGTCTGGGATCACCATGAATGGTAACCAACTAATTTTTAAATTTGAATTTAATACACTAATGTAAAGTTGATGGAACAGCTCGCATCACGTTGATCCAAGGGTGACCCAAGAGTATATTGTATGATGCAGAGCAATGTACAATAAACATAGTCATATCTAAGGTTCTTGGACCAACTTGCAATGGGATAGTAATAACTCCACATGTTTTTTGTGTTTTGTCATTGAAGGATTTTATGATCATATCAGTTCTTTTCATTTCGTCACTTCTAAACCCAAATATTTGGTAGAAGTCAAAAGTGCAAATATTTAAAGATGAACCATTATCAATCAAGACTCGTTTAACTGCTACATCTCCAATTAGGGCAGTAATATATAATGGGTTATCCTTATGTAAACTATGTTGCGGTATATCTCTATCCCGAAAGTCAATACAATCAACTTCTCGAGCTATGATAGTATTGGCCATAGATTCAGGTTGAATATTTTGTGGTACCATCATTTGGCTTAATGTGAGCATTAATTCATCCCTATGTGTAGGAGATCTTAAAAGGTCCAAAAGGGAAATTATAGTTGTAGTATTTGATAATTGTTCATTAATATTATAAGGAGGTTTAGGTTGAACATTAGGCGCATGATTCCCTTTATTAGGAAATTTAAAAAAAAATGGAGCTAATCCATCATTTTGAGTTTGATCTTGTTGAGAATTTTGAGCCTGTTGTTGAGTAACAGCTCCAATGGTACCTACAATATTGTTTTGCAGATGATGAATGGGTCTTGGTCTAGCGTTTATGGCTTGTTCATTAAAAAGTAATTGGTGAGACGATGGTCTAGTAGTGACTCTTATTGGAAATGGTTCTTTCGAAACCATAGAATTTGTGATAGGTTGAATAGCATCTGATTCATCTTCAGAACTATTCAATTGATTTGATGTGATTTCCATGTCACTTTCAGTCTCGTATTCTGTATCACTAAGATCAGGTGTCCAAATATTATATAGAGGTCTGGTTGTAACCGTGGATAAAGTTGTGTCAAATATTTATAGATCATGAGCAGGTGAATGTCCACTAAAAGTCCCTACATATCAGGTAGGAGGGGGAACATTATGATGCTCAATTTTATTAGCCACCTCTTTACCATGCTTTGGTAAAGGATGTTGAAATATGTCTAATGATTGGTTGGCATCCTAATTTTGATTTTGGGGGATGTTATTTTGAGCATTATTAGGAGGATTTTGTTTGGTTTGAAAAGGCTTGCACCTCCATCTCATTATTATCAATCAGGTCTTGTATTTTATGTTTTAATATTTTACAAGAGTTGGTAGCGTGTCTAGGTCCTCTATGGAAATCACAGTGTAAATCATCTCTGTATCCGGGTATAGTTGGATCAGGTTCATGGATAGATGGTAATTGAATCAAACCTCGTTCTAATAATTACAATAAAATGGTTGATAGAGGTTGATTTAACCTAGTAAATTCTTGAGGTGGTTTATCAGGAGGTTTCAGTATAAACTTCTTTGTTGTTTTCATAGCATTAACATTAGCAATGTTTCTACTATCAGTGACTCCATCACCCATAACTTGTTTGTTCTTATATTGATTTCTAGATGTTTTCTCATCATATTTCTTTTTATGCTGACCTCTCCTAATGAGAGAATCTTCCACTCTTCGAGCTAAGTCTATAGCCTGATCGAAGGTGGTCAAGGTAGCGGTTGATAACTCATATGATAGTTGTTCTTGTAAATTATTGATAAAGATATCCAACATTTCTTGATAAGGTAACACAAAGTGCAATTTTCCTATCAATTGTCTCCACCGAGCTAGGAAATCAGCAAAACATTCATCTTTGTCTTTTTTTAAGTTGTACAAATCTTTAATGGTTACATGCCTTTTAATGTAGGCACTAAATTGATGAATAAAAGACTTGACTGTTTCTTTGAAATTCCTTAAAGAATGAGTGGGTAATTGATAATACCACTCTAATGCCATTCCTCCTAAACTTTTCGGGAACATTTTTAGTAATAACAAGTCATCATGTGATATATCATGACATGCTATCCTAAACATATGAATATGCTCTATGGGATCTTTGGTTCCTTTGTATATAGGTAGGACAGGCATAGGAAAGTGTTTAGGATATGGCTATGCTATGACTATAGGATCTAAAGGCTGACTACACATCTCTCGATAATTGTACGAGGGACGGTAGGGATCTATCTGGTCCATGCGGGAGACTAATTGTTTCACCATGGCTTTCAGATTACTAGTATGTCCACCATATTGGTTCAATGGTACCTGAGTATGGTATTTATGAGCTTATGATGGTGTGACGTAAGGATTAAATGCTATATTGCTATTATGCAAATGGTTGGTAGGAAGAGTGTTATGAAGAATATTTGTAGTAACATTATGTTGTATCCCAGATTGTTGGAAATTGGTGTTTGGTTTTGTTTTGGGATTTTGTTGATTTGAGGTATGTTGATCAATAGCTTGGTGAAATATAGCAGTGAATGAAGGTTTCTTTTGTGTGGGAATAACTCTAGGCTTGGTAACAGGCACTCTAGGTGGTTGGTTAACCTATTGTTGTTGCATGTTCTATATTATAGCGGCCATATCCAAATTGGATGGTCCAACTTGATCACTTTCTTGATCAACGAAGGATAAGGGATTAGTGCGTGTGTGATATATTTCTTCTAGGGTTGCTTGAGTGTCACTAATTTTATCCTTGTCCATATGGACTGCTCTATTAAGAGTGACAATATTAGTATTGAGGAACTTCCAAAAATGTTCCATGTTCTCAAAAGCAACAGCTCCTCCCAGAGATATTTTAGGGGATGAGGATCCTTTCTCTCTAACAGTTTCTCTTTGTTCATTTCCTTCAACAAACTCTTATTCTTGTTGGTCTAGGGTTCCTTCTTCCTAAATTGGGTCTTCAGGAAGGACATCCAGTTTATTTAATGGTTTTCCTAACCAATCTTCTTCTACTTCAGTCTGTTTTCCATTCCTAAGTCTAGTCATTATGCTTAAACTTAGATTTTAGCAAATAATATATATATATATATATATATATATATATATATATATATATATATATATATATATATGTGACAAGTTTGGGAGGTATATATTTTAATTATATACCTACTATAATACTTAAAGAAAACGTTTTGATTTTTGTTATATTTTTGTTTTGTTTTGTTTTTTTGTTTTTTTATAATAATATTATAAAGACAACAAACAACATACTAAATGCAAGAAATAATAATAATTAAAGAATGGCTTAGTTTTCTATAAATAGTTTATGGATATCATTAATAGGATTAAGTTCATCAGGAGTCATGAAATGCTCCTCTTCAAATTGGAAATGGGTTTTCAAGAATTTGACAAAATGTGCTATGGTGATATTATCTGTTTCAGACTTTGACCTATAGAAATAAATTTCATGGCAATACTCTCGATATAACACAGCTCTAGGAACTCTATTCCATCTCTTTCTATCCATAAGAATGACCTATTGATCCTCTATACGAGATAGAAATTTATGTACTACAATTGCGTTGTCGAGGTATTCCTCAAAGGTGTACAACTCAGAAGACACAAGTGCTCTTTTATCAGCTAACCACCTACGGCAAGCTCTCTGAAGCTCATGGTACAAAGTCACCTGAACAGGATCTAGGATTCTATCTAGGATGAACCTCTTAATTTGCCTAAGTTCTATCGACCTAGACGAAATAATACTCAATATCCTATTAAGTTCGTCCCATAAAGGTGGGACTCTATATGTTTGAGATACTCTAAGCAAAGAAGTAATCTCTATGGCTGCTAATTGATTTTCAACATTTATGGTGACAACTCGTCTTTTATTATAATCTACCATCTAAATATGATATGCAATCTTAATAATCTTCTTTTTTTTTCAAAAGGTTTTTAGTTTTCACGTCGGGTTCACCAAAATGTATCGCTCCAAATTTTTTGCATCCTTACCTTCAGGCTATAGGATCCATGCCCGGAAGGGGGATGCGAGAAGGATGGGACAATACCTCAGACTGAGAGGCCCTTTGAAGATCGCGCCTCTCGGGGAGGGGGTATAAGGGTGAATTTTCGATGGATGGTGGTTTCACTAGGAAACTTTGAGTGGTAGTTTCCACACCTAGGTTGGGAATGGGTTTGATGTGTTCATTTTTATATTCAATCATTCAATTCCTAGGTTTGGCCAAGATGAATCTAAGCCATTCTATATGTCGATGCTAATTTATATGGATACAAAAAGCATGAATAAGTGCTAAACACATAAAGTGTGCTAAATAAGATAGAATGTACCTTATTCTAGATGTTTGATGAAGATTCTAAGGTTTTTAGAAGTCTAGATCATCTCAAATCTTACATTATCGTCTACAATTGTATAGATTCATCTCAAATCACAGTTGATCATCTGAGATCAGATGATATCGTCGTCGACCTGACGATTTCATCAGACGAATTCGTCAGAAACCTACAATCACAAAAATAGATACCAAAAACCAAAAATACAACTGCAAAAGCAAGGGGAAATGATAGAAATAATAGTAAACTTGCCTAAATGATAAATCTAGATAAAAATTAAATGAAATGCATTAATTTGATAATTTATTTTAACTTTATCATGCATCTATGCTAAATGAGGTGAACTCTAGAATGCATAAATAGAATAAACTAAGTCAATGCATAAGGAAATCAAGAGAGAAGATAAAGAAATGCAAACTCCAAGCTCTGATTGCCCCTAATCTAGACTACAATCGAGATCACTTCCAATCATACAAGATTGTCACTGATCTACGACAGGATCGTTTGAAATCATCTAGAATCGTCAACGACGATTTGAGCTTGCTTTGGCTACAAAACAGTAAAATTCTTGCAAGAAATTTTGAAATACACAATGCAAAAAATGGTGTGAAGGTATTCTAATGCACGAAAAGCTAAATTTGTAGGGAAAATCATCCAGGGAAATTCAAGAGAAATCCTAAATTTATATAGGATTTAGGGAGAGGTTAGGAGGTTGGGGATCATCCCAATCTGGGAGATCCTTAGTGGGGGAATCTCCAACTGCACAAACATGCTTCTGCCCAAGTTGGAGCAGTTGTTAAAACATAAGCTAATTATGAAAATTTATTTTGGGGACAAAATTGTCTGGACGTTCTATTCCAGACGAATTCGTCAGATCTGGGATGATTTCGTCTGATCGTTTATGATATCATCCAACGATAAAAAAAAATTCTAAAAATGGTGTGAAAAATGAGGGGAGCGGGTAACAAGCAGTTAACGGGTGGTTTTGGACTTAAAATTCAAATTTTTATCTTTTTAATAAGGGTTTAACCGTGCCAATTTTAGGGTGCTACAATAAGATTATCATTCAACAATATCTCAAACACATGACACAAGGCCATTATTTACAAACAACACATCTGAAACACACAAAATAGTCTAGGGATTCACATCTAAAACTTAAAGGAGATAATCATCTGTCTTATTGAGTGTTTCATTTCTTGTTTTTTATTTCATTAAGAATTTGTAAAGAAGATAATCGTCCAGGGTTTGATAGAGAGGCACGATGGTAAACACCCGTAGCCAAGCCCAATCATGGGTGGAAGCTATGGAGAGTGGGTTAGGAGACATGAGTCATCTCCAATTTAGCCCTAGGGACATGGTTATACCACCCTAGTGAGCCTCCACTCCACCTAGACCCAAGATAGTAGGGCATGAGCCAGACCTTCGAGGGGACCCTCTACAGGACACCCCGAGGGATGATGGACATTACTTGGGAGAGTGTTATTGGTATGTATATGCATCACAGACCTTCCCTTATGAAAGAAAACAATGCGCTGAGGGGCTAAAAGATAGAGTGGTGCCATGTATCCATGTACCCATCAGGGTTGACACACCTATTCATAGGCAAGAGCATGACTTCACACACTAGGTAGGGCAAGTCGATATGACTTTGTCTGTGTGTTGTCTTGATATGATACAATAGCTTAGGCAACCCAAAATGTATGACACTCATTGCTTGAGGTGAGCTAATTATGCCCTACCCTTCCTCGTCCATGAGGAGAGACATTAGGAAATACCATATTTTCCTTAGGAGCAGTATTATATGCATGCTCGATATGCCTCTGTGCCTACTGAGTATAATGAGCATATGTTCCATCCCAAACCTCAAGTCAATGCGGTGAACCTCAAAATAGGCAAGAACCTGATAGATATCATATATTATCTTGAACGAGGTCAGCCCCAAGGTGAGGCCCCTAGACCCCTTAGGCCTTGCATTGCAGAACAAATCTAACAAGTGGTTGCAAAGTATGCAGAATTCCAAGCTTAGTTCAAGCAGCTTCGATGAGACAAAGAAAAACTAGACCACTTGGATCATCTTGAGAAAAAGAGGATTGAACGACAGACCAACGAGCTATTCCAGTAGACTCTACGGGAGAGGGTCCCTACCCCCAAGACCCATAGGTAGGAAGCCTGCCTAAGGAAAACCACACTCATTTGAGATAGGTCTCCTAGACCTTATCCAGTGTTGCCTCTAAGACCTCCTAGGCCATATCAGGACGTGCCTCCTAGGCCAAACATAGGATGCCCACAATAGACGGATACCCCTCTTTATATATTGGCTCAAAAGACACACTATGGGGACTACAAAGAGCATGAGTCGAAAGTAGAGTATTTGGAGATGCCTTATCAAGGAAGGGGGGTGACAGGCCACCACCCCATAATAGGTTGGAGGATCCTAGACCTCCACCATAGGATGTGAGCAAGAATGATGAGATCAAGTCCTGAGACCCATACAAAGAGCTACTAGAGCATATAGAGTCGATAGAGAACAAGACCTCTGGGTCTGGATATTAAAAGCCCACTCTGCGCCAGCTACATAATCAACCAATTCATCCTTTAGTACCTACATCTCCCTATCTAGAGCAATTCAAGTTGCCTTTATTGGCTATGTTTAAGGGAGAAGAGGATGCATAGGATCATGTCACTAGATTTTTGGACCAGTGCTTCGAAATTCATGATGATGATGCTTTACTTTTGCGAACATTTGTGACTACCCTTTCGGGCCCCAAATCGAAGTGGTTTTACCAGATCCCTAAGCATAGCATCCACACTTTGGATCAACTTGCATATACATTCCTAGAATGCTTCACCTTCAATACCAATATAAAGGTGACACTGGTCGATGTAGCTAGGTTAAAACAATATGATGATGAGTCAATAAAAAATTATGGTAATAGGTGGTGGGCCTTGCTCAAAAAACTGCCTTATCTCCTCCCCATGTTGGAGCTGACTCAGATGTTTTCCAAGAGCTACCTGAATCCCATCTCCTTGTTGTTATAGCTAAAATAGTACCCTACTCTTGAAGATGCCCTAGGGCAAGCTAGGATCATCAAAGATATCAAGATTCAATAAAGGGAAATTACGAAGCCTTGCAAGGAGTGGAATAAGAACACTAAGAGCACCCCAGTGCAGTCCAAGCTAGTAGTAGTGAATCAGGTTTCTATTAGCATCCCGGGGTCAGTGCAAGTTGTGCCACCTTAAAATCCTAATTATCAGGACACACTTGGGAACTATTCCAAGGACAACCAAAACAGTCAAGGGTAAAATCGACAATGTTGTCCCTAGCGGAAGTTCACACCCCTTGCAGATTCCATGAACTCATTTTTTGAGCACCTCCCAGTGGCTAATGTGATTCACCTGCCTAAAAGTCATCCTATCAACCCAAATGCACTAAAGCCCAAAGGGTACATAGAAGACCTATATTGCAAATTTCATAGGCAAAACGGGCATGATGTGAACATATGTTACAAGTTTAAAAACTTGGTACAAGACATGATCTATAGGAAAGACCTTCAGGTAGACAACTCTATCGCACAAAAAAACCAAAATATGGAGGTCTTTAAATATCCTCTGTAGGCCCATGCAGATCAAGCCAAGCTAGTACCCCAAGTGAATGAGGTTCGCCATGCCCCTCCTCAGTTGGGGTATGTCAGAATGATCATCATTGTCACGAGGAACTGGTGGTACCCAAGTATAGCCACACAACTTATGGCTCAGAGTGATGTCCCTTCGATGTCACAACAACCATCATCTCCTCTATCAAGCCTTCCACATAGGCCCATGGCCACCATCACAAGTAAGCTCGCTCGGAGCTTAAGAACAACATCCACCTGACTCTCCATGTATGAGATGATTCAGCAATCACAACCTCACCAAGAGGCCTTGATGGAGATCATTAAGGCCATAGAGCTTCATACCTAGGATTATGACTCCAACACTTTTGTGGGGCATGTAAGATAGTGCACTGAACCGGTAATCACCTTTCAATAGGATGAGCTTAAACTGGTTCCAAATAATATGGTGGACCCTCCCTTGCACATCGTCGCATGTGTAAATAGGACACCATATAAGAGAGTGTTGATAGACACCAGGTCTTCTAGAAATATCATCACCATGATAGATCTTAAGAACTTAAAGCTCCTGATATCCCATATTGTCGCATCTACATACATCCTTCGAGCATTTAATGATGCCATATGCTCAATAGTTGGTATGATTGTCCTACCAGTTTAGGTAGGAGAAAAGACCATCTCGATGTTATGCCACATACTAGAGGGTGATATGGTGTACAATATCCTGTTAGGTAGACCATGGATTAGGGACATAAAGTGCATCCCTTCCATTGCTCATCAGTGCCTCAAGTACACTCATGAAGGGCAAGGTCATGTTGTCCCTTTAGACCTAGAGCCCTACAAGTATAGTAACATGGTGCAGCATCTCCCCAAGTCAACCTTACCATCAACACACCTAGATTTCCAATTGAATAAATCCAACCAAGGTTTGAGTCCCTCATCATCGCATGACATACCTTCCTCATCATCGGTACCTCCTTCGATGCCCATTGGGCCTACGAATCCTTTTTTGAGGAACCTAGTGAAGAATCCTATTGATGAGGTCTAGTCGACCATATCCACCATCTCCATAGAAGAGATACCTAGCCCAGATGATGAAGAGCTACCACAAGAGATATATGATGAATCAAATCAGGACTCACTCTCATCACTCTTCTATCCACATCCTCAGGTGATAGTGCACTTGGCTTCCATCATATTAGGAGAATACATGGTTAGGAATCTCAAAGCTACCCCTGCTATAGAGTCGATGCAAGACATGGGTCAACCTTGTCTTCCCACAGGTATTATTGTACCACTAGGTGTCCCCCCTAATCAAAAAAATTTCATCTATGGGGGACTTGACTATGACATAGAATCCTACCAATAGCAGGAGGAGGATGAGGAGTCCTTCACAGAGGACATCAACTACTTATCTAACCCTAACTTTACCCTGAATTACCTTGACCATTGCAATTGGTATGGTTATGGGTTAGGCTTATATGAGCAAGGCACGTGCATTCTAATTCAACCCCATTACTAGATACCATATGATAAATCAGGATTGGGACATAATCACCCCTTTCCCTTGGATGTTCTAATATCCCTTTTCCAACCCTAATTGTGTCTACTCACTGGGGGACTATTTCCCTATGCCCTTGGGAGATGATGAACCACCTCGTGATGGTATCCAATCCTACAAGAGAGGTGAAGGTTCACACACTCTTCCCCATTATAGTGAGGAAGAAGATCTAGTGTACCCTTATGAGTGGATGCCAAATGATGAGTCAAACTATGAAGTCACATTGATTGACTATGATAGTTCTAATGGAGAATACGTGCAAGTCATCCCTTGGGATGACGATGACAAATACTATTTTGGTGCATGTTACCATTACAAGATTCCATTTGGAGATAGATTCTACCTCATAAAGAGTAAGTTCACCTGTAGCCACATCAATCACCACATGTCATTCCACCACCTCCACAACCACCTCCTCAGGTTGTGCTACATCTCGAGGTCCATGGTCACCATCAACCACCTAGGGGAAATAATCCATCCATAGATATAATTTCCATAGATCTGTTTGAGCCTCTGCAAGATCCTAATAACCTATTAAAGCCATTGAACCTTGGATTAGGGGTGATTGAATTTGACCAGGGAGATTCACCCCATCGTCTTCTGAGTATTGGCCTTGCGACGAGATGCTACAACTATTTTTCTTCTCCCCAAGGCCAGCTCATGATGTCTTCCATGCTGAGGAGGAACCAGAGGTTCCCATTGATGATATAAATCTAGCATATGACATCCATTTGATCCCTATCCCCCACCAGCTAGAGGAGAGGTCACATATATCAATTGATCCTAAGATTGACAAATATATTGGCTTAGATCCGAAGAATCCATAGTATTACAATTTGGGGGAAATTCTATCCCCTGAAGAGAAAGTCGATTACATAGCCCTTCTCACCAGGAAGAAGGAAGATTTTGCATGGTAATATAAATACATGTCAGGACCGGATCCAAATATAGTCACCCATAATCTAAGGCTTGACCCCAATACCAAGTCTGTAAAGCAAAAGCTAAGAAATATGTATCCAACAGTGCCCTTGATGGTCAAATACGAGCTACTGAAGTTGTTGGATGCCCAGTTTATTATTTCTATAGACTATCCACCATGGCTGTCCAACATGGTTCCCATCAAGAATCCTGATGGGAGGATTCATATTTACACTAATTTTTGAGACCTAAATAAAGCGAGTCCTAAGGATGATTTCCCTTTGCCAAGAATCAATGCCTTGGTAGATGCCACAGTGGGCCACAAAGTGTTATCCCTTATGGATGGTTTCTCTGGGTACAATCAGATTCATATCAATCTAGAGGACCAACTCAAAATGACATTCACAATACCATGGGGGACATTTTTCTACAAGGTCATACCTTTTATCCTTAAAAATACAGATGCCACCTACCAACGTGCCATGACATACATTTTCCATGACTACATGCATAATATTTTGGAAGATTACATGGATGAATTGCTGGCTAAATCTTTATTACGCCATGAATAGCTTAATATCTTGAGCAAAGTTCTAGATCACCTAATCAAGCACAACATGAGATTGAACCCCAAGAAGTGTGTCTTTGGTGTCACATCTAGAAAGCTATTGGGATTTATCATTTCTAAGCGAGGCATTGAAGTGGAATCCAATAATGTCAAGGACATCCTTGAGATGCCTCCCCCAACCATGATCAAGTAACTTTGAAGTCTATAGGGTAAGATTACATCCATAAAATGCTTTATAGCACAATTGTCAGACAAGTGTCACCCTATGAACAAGTTTTTGCACAAGGGGGTCACATTCCATTGGTATGATGAGTGTCAGGAGGTATTTGATACAATAAAATAATACCTAGATTTGCTGCTAGTGTGGGCACCACCTAGACTAGGAGTTTAATTCCAATTATACATCTCATCCACTGAGATGGCATTGGGTGCCATGTTATCCCAAAACAATGAATTTCATAAGGAGAAAGTTACTTACTACCTCAGCTGCACCCTAGTTACTTATGAGATCAAGTACACATACATTGAAAATTATGCCTAGCAGTGTTTTTTGCCACCAAGAAGCTATGATATTACATGCTTAGAAACACCATGTATGTTGTATCTGAAGAGAATCTATTGTGCTACATGATGAGCTGTACTTATCATAGTAGTCACACATGAAATGGATGATGTTTTTGACAGAGTTTGACCTTGAGTTTGTTGGAAAAAATTCAATTAAGGGTTATGTCATCACTGATCAACTCATAGAGGCTCCTGTCTAGGAATGATCAACCTCTTAGTATGGAGCTTTCCAATGAGGGGGTCTTCCAAATATCAGAATCACTAGATTTTGATGAGCCTGAGATGTAGGAAGATATGAACTTGTTTTTTATGGTTCCAAATGTGAGCAATGGGGTGGCATAGGAATCATATTTTTTCACAACACATGGGGCTCCCATACCCCTATTATTTAAACTTGATTTCCCATTCACCAACAATAATGTTGAGTACAAATCCTTGCTCTAGGCTTGCAGACGACTGTCACCATAAAAATAATAAAGCTTAACATTTTTTGTGACTCTTTGCTCATTGTTAACAGGTCAAAGGGATATACCAGTGCAAATGCCCAGTTATACAAGCCTACAAAGCCCTTGTGGTTAAGTTCCTGGTAAAATTCGAATGTTATAACATCAAGGCACTTCCTTGATCATCTAATAATTTTGTTGATATAATGGCCTCCCTAGGGTCCTTGATCTCGTAAGACCCTACAGATCAGATGACTACCATTTAGGTCAAAATGCTCTCACAGTCTACAGTGGAGCACGAGAACGCTCAAGTCATGTCGAAAGTCCACTTGATTCAAATTGAACCTCATCAAGAGATATTATCATACATTCATGAACACTTGAACTAGGATGATTGGGGGACTTTTTTCCCTCAAGCCCATTTTGATAGTAGCATATTACTATTCTTACATGTTATCTCCCAATCAACTTTTGCTCGGGATGAAATTCAAGAGGGATAGGTTGTTCATGCGCTCGAGGCTTCCTCAAAATAATACTGGTTCACAGAAATTAGGGAATACTTAAAGGTTGGTAACTTCCCTCTTGGGTTGTCGCACACCGCTAAAATAAAAATCATATGGAAGATGATAAACTATGTCTTGCTAGGAGATATTATGTATCATCATAGCTATGAAGGGATCCTCCTTCATTTCTTAGAGCATAAAGAATCAGCTTGGGAAATCACCCAAGGACATGATGGTACATGCAGTGGCCATTTTAGTGGCATGGCTATAACTAAGCACATTCTTCACATGGGCTATTATTGGCCAAATTTAGAACGATATTGTTGTGCATACGTGAGGAAGTGCATGAAGTGTCAGCACCATGATAATTTGACACACGTACCTTCTCAGGCCTTGAAACCAATTCAATTGGTGTGGTCATTTTCAAAATGGGGATTGAATTTAATCAAAAAAATCTCCCTCGCATCCTCGGGCTGCCACACGTTTATAATAATGGCTACTGAGTATTTCACTAAATGGGTGGAAGCAATTCCCCTTACCACTATGATAGGACCCTACATAGCGGAGTTCTTATTAGATAATATCATTTGTCATTTTGGTATTCCATCCAAGGTCATTTTGGATAATGGGAAATTATTTAAGAACAAATATGTGTATTCTTTGATAGCAAAGTTGTATCATTCCAAATTTTCCACACCCTTACCCTCAGGCTAAAGGATCTACGCCCAGAAGGGGGATGCAAGAAGGATGGGACAATACCTCAGACTAAGAGGCCTTGCGAAGGTCCCGCCTCTCGGGGGAGGTGTATTAAGGTGATTTTTCTATGGATGGTGGGTTCACCAGGAAACTTTTGAATGGCAATTTCCACACCTAGGTTGGGAATGTGTTTGATGTGTTCAATTTTATCTTTGATCATTCAAATCCTAGGTTTGGCCAAATGAATCTAAGTTGTTCTATATGAAATGTAGTTTTTAAATGAATACAAAAAATAGAATTAACAGAAAACACAGAGAATCAATTAAGTGAAGAAATCCATACCTGGTTTCGGATGTCTGATGGAGGTTCTAATTTTTGAAGCAATCAAGATCGTCTGGAATTTGACAGGATCATCTCCGATATGACAGGATCATCTGAGATTTGATGAATTCATCAGACAAATTCGTTAGAGACCTGCAAATAGAGAAATAGATACAAAATATCAAAAATGAAACTATTCTGATGAAGGAAAATGATGTGAAATAATAATAAGGATATTAATAAGATAATCCCGAATAGAAATGCAAGTAAATTGCGACACTTTAATAGCTAATCATGATTTTATTATGCAATTAAAATACATGGGTGAACTCCAAGATGTAGGATAACAGGAAATAATAATAAAACTGACTAAATGCAAAATAAAATAGCAACAAAGTATAGGAAAAGTGCAAACTCTAGGCACTGATTGCCCCCAATGCAAACTGCAGTCGAAATTATCTTGAATTTTGATGGGATCATCCAAGATTGTATAGGATCATCTGTGATGATCTGAGCTTTCTCCGGCTAAAGAATGACAAGGTTCCTACAAGAAAACTTGGAAAGCACAAATGTAGATGGTAATCCAGGGTATTCTAATGCGTGTAAAGGTCAAGTTATAGGAAAATTCAGCTAGGGGAATGTCAAGGGGGGTCCTAAGGTTTAAATAGGCTTAGGAGGGAGGTTAGGAGGTTGGGGATCATCCTAATTTGGAAGATCTCCAATGGGGGATGTCTTTAGCGATGCATACATGCTTCTGCCCAACTTACAGACGTCGTTGAAACATAAGCTAATTATGAAAAATCAATTTTGGGACAAAATCGTCTGGACGTCCTAGTCCAGACGAAATCGTCCGATCTGAGGCGATATCGTTCGATCGGAGACAATATCATCCAACGATCACAACAAATCCTAAAAATGGTGCAAAAAATGAGGAAACGCATAGCAGGCGGTTTTGGAGCAGTTTTGGGGTTGAAAATTTAAATTTGAATTATTACTAAGGTAATTTTAATTATTGCTAAGTTTTACTGTGCCAATTTTAGGGTGCTACAAAAGTATAATATCCAACATAGTTTTTTGACACCCTACTATCCGCAAGAAAATGGGCAAGCAGAAGCTTCCAAAAAAACATTGATTGCCATTCTAAAAAAACTATCAGAGAAATTCACACAGATTGGCATACACAAATACCCCTTACTCTATGGGCCTATCGCACTAGTATTTAGACACCCACTAGGGCTACTCCTTTTTTGCTAGTGTATGGTATCAAGGAAGTCATGCCTCTAGAACTCGAAATACCATCACTGCGCATATCCCTGCAAGAGTTTATCGATGATAACACCACGTGGTAGGCTCACCTAGATCAGCTTATATTTCTTGATGAACATCGTATTAATGGTCTCGAGCACCTATGATTTTATCAAGAGTGACTTAAGAGAGCCTACAATATGAAAGTCTACCTAAGGGAATTTTAGGTTGGTGATCTTGTTCTAAAGGAAAACCAACAAAATTCTAATTTGTAGCCCCATCTGAGAGAAAATTTTGTAGTAAATTGGTTAGTTCCCTATGTCATTACTAGTTAGATAGGGCTCAGAACTTATCACCTAGCCTCCCTTGAAGGTGTCGAGGATCTTGAACCCTTAAACATACTTCATTTGCGACCATTCCATGCCTAAGGCATGGTAGTCAGTCTAAAATGCTCCTAGGTGGTCTACGACCATTTAAGTCACTCCAAAATGCTCCAAGGGTACCTACACCCACTTGGTCAACCTAAAATTATCCTAGGTGGTCTATGACCATCTACGTCACTCCAAAATGCTCCAAGGATGCTTACATCCTGCTTGGTCAACATAAAACGCTCCTAGTCGGTCTCGAATCGTCTAGGTCACCCAAAAATCCCCAAAGGCATCCATAAGCCATTTTGTCATCCCAAATGCCCCAATGCCCCCCAATAATCTTGTTGATCACTTGTATATATATATATATATATCACTCAAAAATACAAAAACATCATCAAAATGTCAAAAATACAAAAATATTGCATCACATTGCATTTTAAAAGCATCCTCAAAATGTCACAAATACAAAAACATTGCATCGCATTGCATTTCAAAAGTATCATCAAAAGCATCATCAAAATATCAAAAATACAAAAATATTACATTTCATCATAGTGCATCCCATCACATTCCATCATCGCTTGCATTAGGCATACTCATCATTAGCACTTTACATTTTAGAGTTTGTCATACATGTCTAGCACCATGATGGTACACTACTTATCACCCAAAATCAATATTGTGAAAATAATTATTCACATAGTTCAATGTTTCACTTACCATTTTCACCCATATTTTCCATTTTTCACATTTGTGTCCACCCCTTCACCAAGTCATTTGTTTTAGAATGTCATTAGGGTTTTTGGTCACTCAATCATTTCTAGCTTCTTTTTAGGTTTTTTAGAAATCTCTCTTGATTTTTAGGAGGTAGAGACTTTCTCATATTATGCCTTGTGTACATCAGATCCCAAACATATTTTAACATTACTAATCCAAGTTTTGCACAAATAAATATGAAATCCATGAAGTGGTCTAGGTTACTTTAAGCGAAAAGGTCATCCTGCTCATTCCCCTGTGTGAATCGTTCAATAATACTGAGAGTTTGCAAAATGAAAAGCTCTTCCCTATCCAATTACCCAAAATAAACAATGGTTTTCACCACTATTAAAATCCCAATTTCCACAAATTCCAATCCCTCAAAAAAAAAAAAATCAAAGAAATAAAAAATTAAAATTCAAAATTCCCAAAAGTTTAATATCAAAATCCTCAAAAAGCAAAAACCAAAAGCAAAATAAACATTGGTTATCACCACTTTCCAAATCCCTTGCTCAACAACAACAAAATACAAAATAAACAGTTATTTTCATAACTACATATGAGCAAGTATCCCAATAAAATTGAAGAAAAGAATGGAGCTTGAGCTTGAATCCCTAGAATTCTCAACATTTGGAAAACCATCAGGTGACCCTCATTACAGGTTTGGTTGATAGCCTATCTATCAATGGTGGTAGCCTCCCGCATGATGATATGTCTGTCACATTAGCTTTTGCATGTGTGCAGACCAATGTTTACATGTGGATGAGCTAGCTTTTGGTAACCTATACTACCTAGTGGTCTAGTCCTACCAAGTATAGAACTTAATATTGTGACATTCATAGGTTTATCCTCATTCTAATTTTGGTGGATAGCCTATCTAGCAATGGTGGTATCTTTATGTGTCTCGTAGGAATGAACTCACTTTCACACACAGGGATCTGAAATACCTGAGTCGTCTTCATAGATTCATACCTCATCAAAAAGTCTCGTATATTTAGTATACAACCTTTGATCAAGTTAGCTAGAGTGTTTGAGTCTCATAAAAACCTCATCTACATTCTCTAACATTTCATTCCATTGATTCCATTTAATCACATTGCAATAGTTCATTTCCATACATCCATTACAAAAAAACAAAAATAGTATAGAATAAAAAAAAAGAAATAAAAATAAGAGCATTAATATGTATTGTACAGTCTAAGGTGCTAATATAGTATGTCAAATCATTAGCCATAGTCCATTTTTATCAATCAATCAAATATCAGGTCTCACTTTGCATCCACGCATATAGATAGCTGCAAATCAAATAAAAAAAAAATATACACGCATACATTATATATACCTATCATCATTCCATTGCATCCATATGCATAACATACTAAGCATTTAACACATAATCATCAATCCATACACACATTGCATTCATACAATAAAGCATTACACAAAACACATGATGACCACAATAAAATCTCATGTATATATGGGGTAAAATATGTATATCATAGTTTCCAAAATACCCATAGGCTATAATAAAGTGTGTCCTTAGACCTCACAATGCTAAACATCCAAAAAACCCAAAAATAATCCCATGAGTCTCCATCACCATGATCACACAGGATCGGTGCTAAGACTCACACTACCACCAGTAGTCCGGGTCCGTTGAGACCCCCCATGCCTACTGCCACTAGCCCTATCCTCCCTCCATATAGTAGATGATTGCACCATATTGCTCTATCGATATCGGTGTGATCTAATACTATCCCCATCATTTGGTAGCCTAGCTAACTCAACCTATAACTCTGAATACCAGTCACCCTATGCACCCTATGGTACTTGTGCCCCAGGATCCTCTACACCCACATCATCACCATGGTCTCCAAAATTCAATATATCTCCCTACTTATTGCCCTCCGCTTGGTCCTCCTTTGGAGCATCTAGAATCATATCATATACCGCCCTAGTTGCCTCACCTCCTAGGGCCCTTGAACCTCACCACTGGTGCATCACCCACCATGATTCATACTCCTCTATAGTCCTAGCATCATCTGCATTAGTAATAGCTACTACAAGATCCAACTCCTCACCCACCTCCTTCACAGTAGGCCATAACAACATCCTCTCATCCCTGTGACACTAATACACTACTGGATCCCTGGGAAATCCCTATTGTAGCCCAAACTATTGTATGAAATGAAAAAATGGGAAGTACTCCCTCTTGGTCCCATGTTGTGCAATCAACCATTTGCCCCATATCACCCACTAGAGCTGCTCCCCAACATCTACCTAGATCAAAAAATCTATGTATGGTCACCATAACACCTGCCCTGGTGCCAGGCAAGAGAAGATATCGGCATAGTGATCCACATCACCCACAAACTACTAACTTTGCCCTCTCTCCTATATTGTCTACCATAGGATATCATATCCTATATCCCTATCTAATAGCTATGCCTAGGTCATCTAGGGTAAGCCCTATGGTCGCCCCACAACTATGTGTTGCCACCCCTAGCACTACAATAAGAAACTATAGCCTAAGACCTTTCACTTACAACAATAGATCTCATACAGTTCATGATAGAGCTATGCCAGAAAGGTAGTCCCATATACCATCACTAGTGGCTCCTCCTTGGTGCACCCTGCCAGGACGTACACCAGCTCTAAGAGGTTCCAAGGGAACCTGGCTCCTGATGAGTCAAGGAGGAGCATATTGGATATAAGAGTCATCAGCAGTGCATGCCTCACCCCCAAAACCCCCTCCTCATACCAAATACCCCACCAATATACCTCTATTATGATAGTCCATCTCTGCCACCTCTACATCTTCCCCAAAGTACCTCATCGACACTGCACCCCTCAGGTTGTGATGCGATGACCAGATAGGTCACCCCCTCTATCAAAATCCTCAAAATCTGATAGATGTCCTCCAGTGTCACCATCACCTCCCCCATATATATATGGAAGGTTTTGGTGCATGGGTCCCATAAACTAATCAAATCCATCAGCCCGGTCACCTACCACAGGCTCCAACTGAGTAACTTGCTTGAGCCCCAAGGTATCAAGCCACTCCTAGTTAGCCTCAGATAAGGCATCCCATGTGGTCCCAAATATATTCATATTTCAATACCGACTCTTCACCACCTAAAAAAATAACAAAAACAAATAAAAACATCAAAAACACAAACCAAAAAATATATATAAATAAATAGGTAGTACACTTTTAATAAATGAGGTCATTTGAGTTAGTATTTACCCTCCTTGCATCGACCCCTTTGCTATATGCCTCCACCTTCTGAATCATGATTATAGAAGGATGGTTTTGACAGTGCTTCACTACGTGAAATCACTCTCCTCCTCATCACCTATCAAACCACAAAATAAAACATGCAATAATGAGCCCAAAACCCGCATTTGGGGTTTATATAGGCCTACAATAGTCCTATTCATCCTAGGATGGGACAAACGCACTTTTGGATGTTTGTACCACCTTGATATGAATACAAAATTTGTATTCATTCCACCCTAGGACGAATACAAGATTCATAGGTCAAAACAACTTCAAATGCACCAAATGAGTCCAAAAACCTACAAAAATAGCTCTATTTTTGTCAAAAGTTTTGTATCAATCTAGAGGCAACTAATAGCACTCCTAGATGCTTGAAAATAACCTTAATTCAATCCCTAAGAAGGCAACTATGGTTGGAAAATCCCATGGGAATGAGGTTTTTCATTCCTTTACTTCAGGAAGTGACATAGAAAAGGGTTCAAAACCCACCAAAAACAAGTCAAATCTTATGGAACTCACTCAGGCTCAAGACAAAAGCCCAACACAAGTCATATGGGTCAAGTGACTCATCACTTTTCTCATGAGTCATTCCATCATCGTCTCATTTCTTGATAGGGTAATGATACTCAAGTCAAATCAACAAGCACACACTCAATCATGCAAATTATGTTCGTTCAATGAATCATTGACAAAGACAATCATGCTCCTGCTTGGGGCAGCAAACAAGCACAAAATATCATATTAAAATTCTTGGCATCTAGTAAGCATGTGTAACATTGAGAACCTCCATTTCATGACCGAATGACATCCAAGATAAAGCAAGTTCCTTAGCTCGTCAGAAGCAAGGATTCAAGAACACATGCTATTTCCAGGATTGGGGCATCTAAAGTTGGTTAGGGTATTGAGTAACCTTAATAATTGAAAATTTTAGTCATTTTTTTTTCTTGGTGCTATGCTACACACAATGCATCCCAAAAAGGGAATTTGTAGACACTAAAATCTGGTCAATCTGATTATCCTACCATAAACAACGGCTTCATGACACACCAAGGCCCCCAAGGTAGCCCTCAGGAGGCATATAGTGGTTCTAACCACTTTGTACAAGGTTTTGAAAGGTTCTATACCACTTTTGGGACCTTTTGGATACCTTGCTGCTATTCATTCCACCTTGGGATGAATATAGAACCTATTCGTCCCACCTTGGGATGAATAGCAGTATTCATCCCAGGGGGAAGGAAATAGCAGGTTTGACTGATAAAAGGTCAAATTTGGACAAATGGCACATATCAACAATTACTTTTTTGTTTGTCAATGCCTAGAAATTTAGATCATACAATATATTAATGCTCCATCCCATGAGGGAGGCCAAATTGGGAGATTATCTTCCCTCTCCAATGCATGTCACCTTGGTGGCCAAGTGGCACCTCGTGCCTCTCATGCCCTCGCATGCATTTTGATCCATGAAGCCTCCTTGGGCTATAAAGTGGATGCATTTTCCACAAAATTGGAGAGGATATTTTGAGGACAAAGCAACGGAGTGCTACCAAGATTTCCTTCCACCATTTTGTATCTGTTTTCCCTCAAAATCTCTACCTAGCGAAAGAGGTTTGCGAGTGAACTAGGAGGCACAATCTGTTACAAAACTGAACCATATGAGTGAGTTCCCACACCAAATTTTATAATAATACCCCTTAGATTATTTTTTACCATTTACCAATGGAATTGGTGGTAAAATTTAGGCAAAAATGGTGGGCATCCCAACCCCGGGTGTCCCCTAATTTGTGATAGTCCTATTCATCCCACCCGATGATGAATATAAATTTGTGCATGATTTTGTTACTATTTTTAATTATTTATTTTATACATACTATCACTATTCTGCAGTTCAAATTTTAGGTTTTTCTTAGCTATATTGGCCGAGATATTGCATTTTTAGTGTTTTGTAGGGTCTCTTATAGGTATTCGGTGGTCATTTGTGATAACACCCAAACTATAACTGATATTGCAAATATTATAAAATAGGTTTTCTTGGAATAGTATTTTATGTATTCTTTCCAATAATCATGCATTTTGGATATGCATAGGGTCATAAATTGTTTGCTTTATGTTTTGCAGGTTGCGCATGGTTATTGCAATTATGAGGCCCCTTCAGTCTCAATATTGGAACCAGTTCTTGTGATATCTTCCTAAAACTTCTATTTTACATACCTCTACAATTTCATGTCATTTGGAGTTTATTTTATACATTTTCTCATCATTAACCATTTGGCCCCTATGGGGATTGCATGCTTTTTATCACACACACTCGCTATTTGATGTTTCTAGTTTCCTTCTATGTAGGTGCAAGTAATTATAGTGCATTGGTGAGGAGCATAAGACATATGGATCAAATACATAAGCAGCTAAAACTTTGGCCCGCCCACCTCGATTGTAGGTATGAGGAAAGACATTAGATGTGCACCCAAATTTCTTGAAGGATTTTGATCCTTGGGCACCCGAGTTGTAAAAATTTGTATCACCCATTTTGAGTCCTCAAGAGGACACGTTGTAACCTAGAATTTGATCAGTTTGATTAATAATAATTCAATTTACTTTGCATCATTTCTTGTTATTTGTTATCTTTTCCATCTTGTTTGCATGCTCTCGTTTGATGCTCATACACAATAGGACATAGATACACATATTTTTTATTGTCATTTGGTGCATAATTTTTCCCTACTAAGTACAAAATAAGGATAATGATGATCATAGGGTGATCTCCATTAAAATAATGGGCTATAGATATCAACCTGGCAATGGGGTAGTATTATGCATCACATTAATGAACCTCACTATGCACACACAGGGATATTGAATATATTGGTCTTCCTAGTAGATTATTATCTTTCAAGGTATTGCATGGTTAGTATACAACTTTTGGTTGGTCAACTAGGGTGTTTGAGTCTCATGAAAATCTTATTGTTCTCTTGTGAATTCTTACTATTCACTTTCCATTTCATTCACACATTGTCAATACATATTTTATTCTCATTTGGTTTTAGTGTAGGTCTTAAGTGAAATTATTTTAACTTTAATTCATAACTTTTATACATATGTGGTGCTCATACTTAGTTAGTTATTGCATCTTAGATTAATTCATTTTATTATTTATACATACATGAAGAACACAAGCTTATATTGAGAGGAGGGGGTGAACAGTATAAGACCACTTTTTACTTTTCTTATCACAATAAATATTATGCAATATATCAATGGAAATATCAAAAACAAAAACCAAAGCAGTGCACAAAAAATAACACACGCATGAGACACCAATTTTATGTGGTTCACCCAATGTGGGCTACTCTACGAAGAAAATATTTCACTAAAATTTTCTCAATCGATCTCTTGGGAATCCTTCCCATTTAAAATGTTTATGGACCTCTGTATAAAGGAGATATCGATCCCCTAAATCAATTTTATGGATATCTATCCATATGATCTCTTGGGAATCCTCTAGAAAACTATTGCCTCCATTGTAATGGCTTGTGGATCTCTCTCCATTGAAGACTCTTATCCCAACTCAGAAGACCTATCCTCACTACCCTGGTTGATGGATCTCTATCCACTCGAGACTATTGTTATCTCTAATATGTTACCTATAAATCTCTACACTAAACATAGTTCTTCAATCCAGCACAAATATGCTTAATCTCTATCTCTGGTCTGGCACAAACCTATCCTCAAATCTGCACCAAACTTTTCTTCATAATTCCACTCAAAAATTTCTTAATTTTTCTCAAGAAGTCCACTCAAGCTCAACCTGATCAACAAGTCCAATCAAAACTTGTTCAATCTGCTCAACAAGTCCACTCAGAACTTGCTCACTTTGCTCAACAAGTCCACTCATAACTTGCTTAATTTTCTCAACAAGTCCACTCAGAACTTGCTCAATCTGCTCAACAAGTCCACTCAGAACTTGCTCAATCTGCTCAACAAGTCCACTCATAACTTGTCCAAATCTGCTCAACATGTCCACTCAGAACTTGCTCAATCTGCTTAACAAGTCCAATATGAACTTACCCAAATTTTCTCAACAAGTCCACTCAAAAATTTCTCAAACCTGCTCAATAAGTCCATTCAAAATTTATCCAAATCTGCTCTCAATATGTATTGTAAGCTTCCACAAAAGCTTACTCAAATTTGTCCACAAGTCGTCTCAAATACTTACCTCAAATCTTCTCAATGAGTCCACACTAGAACTTGTACAATCTCATAGAAACATAAAGAGAATTTTTAGGGACCCAATATGTTCTATACTCAATGCCCAATCACTTTCTCAACTCAAATAGGAATATAGAATAGTTTGTTTTATGGAACTTGAACAATCACTTCACACAACCACTTGACTAGGCTCAATCAACTCTACTCAACCAATCACTTAATCAAACACCCCTTTCTCACAAACCCTAGTCCAAGCATATATCAACCAACTCAAAATTATTTCAACAATGCTCAACAAAAAATCACACATAACAATGATACTCATTTTCTTTTCAAACCCTAGTTCAAGTTCTTTGCACAATAACTCACTTCAACAACAATGCTTATAGAACAATCTTCGCATAATAATTATATTCATATTACTTTCAAAATTCTAACTCAAGTTCTTCACACAACCCATGGCTTCAAAAACAATGCTTATAAAACAAGGTTTTAACAACTCTTTACTCTAGAAAACCTTGAAGCGTCAACTCAAAAACTCTCGAAAAGGAAACCCTCATCAAGTCATTTTCACTCCAAACTTATTTTACAAAAAATCAATCAATCAACTCAACTATGGAAGATTTTGCTCATACCTTTTTCTTGATGATGAAGGGATCTCATAAATCTGCCACAACCACAACAACTTCTATGCCAATCTCAAAGATGTTAGAAGATAAATATTTACTTTCAATACTTTCTCAAGTATTCCTTGGACAAAAATAATCAACCTTAATTTATGCCTTATTTCTACCTTTTAAAATTAAATTCATTATACCAAAAAAATAATTTCTTTACTGTACCTTATAAAATCCAATAACACAAAACCCCTTAACTTTCAATTTAAAACATCCACAACAATTTTCAATTATTTTAAAACCTTATTACTCCTCTCACATAACTTATACTATAAAACCTTATATAAAGAGAAATTTCCTCTAAACCCTTATGTCTCGCAACCTTAGTATAAAGTAAATTAATATTTTAAAAAATACGAATGCTAACTCTGTTAACCCGTTTTTTGCTGCATCACCAACACTATCGTTATGTTCGTTTGGGAACTTACTACTACTTTGTCAACTATCACAGATGCATTCATTGTCTTTATATTTCTGAAATGTAAAAATCATTCCTCTCAATTTTCGTGTGCCCTCCTAGATGTTGCCATGTTGTCGAAAAACCTGAGAGGTGGGGGTGAACAATATAAGACCACTTTTTACTTTTATTATCACAATCAATATTATGCAATATATCAATGGCAATATCAATAGCATAAACCAAAGTAGTGCACAAAACATCACACACACATGAGACACCAATTTTACATGGTTCACCCAATGTGGGCTACTCCACGGAGAAAATATTTCACTAAAATTTTCTCAATCAATCTCTTGGGAATCCTTCCCTATTACAATGTTTATGGACCTTTGTCTAATGGAGATATCAATCCCCTAAATCAAGTTTATGGATCTCTATCCATATGATAACTCCTCCTCTTCTCTAACTGGTGATCCTCTAGAAAACTACTGCCTCCATTGTAATGGCTTGTGGATCTCTCTCCATTGAAGACTCTTATCCCAACTCAGAAGACCTATCCTCACTACCCTAGTTGATGGATCTCTATCCACTGGAGACTATTGTCCTCTCTGATTTGTCACCTCTAAAGCTCTGCACTAAACACAGTCATTCGGTCTAGCACAAACCTGCTCAATCTCTATATCGGGTCTGAAATAAACTTGTCCTTAAATCTACACCAAACTTTGCTCCACAAGTCCACTCAAAACTTGCTCAAACCTTCTTAGTAAGTGCACTCAGAACTTATCCAAATCTGCTCTCAATATCTATTGTAAGATTCCACAAAAGCTTACTCAAATCTGTCCATACGTCCTCTCAAAGACTTACCTCAAATCTTCTCAACAAGTCCACACTAGAACTTGTCCAATATCATAGAAACATAAAGAGAATTGTTAGAGACCCAATATGTTTTATACTCAATGCCCAATAACTTTCTCAACTCAAATAAAAAAATAGAATAGTTTGTTTTATAGAACTTGAACAATCACTTCACACAACCACTTGACTAGGCTCAATCAACTCTATTCAACCAATCACTTAATGAAAACCCCATTTCTCACAAACCCTAGTCCAAGAATATATCAACCAACTCAAAATATTTCCAACAATGTCCAACAAAAAATCTCACATAACAATGATTCTCATGTTCTTTTCAAACCCTAGTTCAAGTTCTTTGCACAATAACTCACTTCAACAACAATGCTTATAGAAAAATATTCACATAACAATGATATTCATATTCTTTTCAAAATCCTAACTCAAGTTCTTCACACAACCCATTGCTTCAACAACAACGCTTATAAAACAAGGTTTTAACAAAAACTATTTACTTTAGAAAACCTTGAAGCATCAACTCAAACACTCTCGAAAATGAAACCCTAATCAAGTCCTTTTCACTCCAAACTTATTTTCTAGAAAACCAATCAATCAACTCAACTATGGAAGAATGTTCTCATACCTTTTTATTGATGATGAAGGGATCTCATAAATCTGCCACAACCACAACAACTTATATGCCAATCTCAAAGATGTTAGAAGACAAATCTTTACTTCCAATACTTTCTCAAATATTACTTCGACAAAAATAATCACACCTCAATTTATGCCTTATTGCTCCCTTTTAAAATTACATTCATTATACCATAAAAATAATTTCTTTAATGCACCTTATAAACTCCAATAACACAAAAACCCTTAACTTTCAATTTAAAACATTCACAACAATTTTCAATTATTTTAAAACCTTATTACTCCTCTCACATAACTTATACTATAAAACCTTATATAAAGAGAAATTTCCTCTAAAACCTTATGTCTCGCAACCTTAGTATAAAGTAAATTAATATTTTAAACAACCTACCTTATAACTCCCAATATCAAACTTTACAACAAAATAAATTAACCATACAACTCCCATGTAAAATATTGTTACCTTATTAAAGAGCCCAAGTGATTCGAACTTCAAATCTCCCTTCTTCAAATACTTGCTAGCTTTCTGACTTTGCTAGCCCCTCTTATGGGAGTAGTACAGACTCTAGAATCTTTTGTTTCTTTTCTCAAGCGGTGACCAAGATGAAATCTAACTTTGTTAACCCGTTTATTGCTGTATCACCAACATTGTCGTTACGTTCGCTGGGTAACTTACTACTGCTTCGTCAACTGCCACAGATGCATTCATTGTCTTTTTGTTTCTGAAATGTAAAAATCCTTCCTCTCGATTTTTGTGTGCCCTCCTAGATGTTGCCATGTTGCTAGAAAAACTACTCCCCAAATATGCATCAATTTTTTTTTTTCCTTTAAACCGCGAATGCAGTGCCTTGGTTTCAAATAATCAATAGATACACTCCCTGTTTATATCAATCACTTCATGCGATGTTGTTTTATATTCTCCAAGTTTAAGCACTCAGAATGTTAATGGCGCATCATTATTTTTGGTTTTATACAATATGACAATGTGTCTTCGAAGTTTGTGTCACGCCCTTCGACTAGTACCTTAGTCTTTTTCTTTACCTCATAAAATCATGCTCTCTTTTTTCATCCTTTTCAAATATTTATTTTTTATACTTCACGATCGATATATTCTTTTGAAACATTTTATGCATCCTTTTATATTCAATAGAAGACCTTTTAATAATTTTGACGTTGGCGTCGGTCTCCTTATGCGCTCGTCAACGCATTAGATATATTAGCCCATGGATCTTTAACCTTTACATTTAATGCTTGCCCATGGCCCATTTATCCATTAGGGTAAAATCATAGTAAACATTTAATTTTAAATTATTTAAATAATTTGAATAATAAATTTTTTTACCCCTTCTTTACCCATGGTCTTAATTTTGACTTCAATAACTTTGGAGAAAACCTTATCTTTATTTTTGACATCAATGACAATAAAACCTCTTCTCATATTTCCAACAATCTCCCCCTTTGTCATTGATGTCAACCCAATTTCCTTCTATCATTTTCTTAATCCTTTTCTTTTCTGCGGCCCTGGGAAACTGCTCCCCTAACTGAATACTTTCCTTTTAACTCAACTCTCTTCCCCTTACTCAAATATCTCCCCATTTGACATCAATGGCAAAGGGTCACCTTTGAGGCTCAGGGCTAAGAATGATTCTCTTAGTTTTGGCCCCTCCTCTACCTCCTCTTGAGGTGGTTAGTTCTAGGGTGGGAGTAAAGATACTCCCATCATGCAATGTTCCTTTCCTTTTTTAGTTTTCTTTTTCTATACTTTTGAAGTCATACCTTTTTGAACCATTTGAAAATCCTCTTTCTTGCCTATCCTTGGAAGCTCTAGGAATTTTGTTCTACACCACATTGATATATGCCCAATATTATTGCACTTTTAGCACTTAATGTTGTGATTCCTTGAAGGTACAAATATCTTGTAGTTCCTCCTGGTAACTCCATATCCATTCCTGCCATGAACCTCGTAGTTCATTGCTTTATGACCAAACTAATTACATGAGTATAAAAACCAATGGAAAAGTTGTATGTTTTTGAAGTTTCCATTTTTTTGTCTTTCATGTGTCCTGCACTATGAAGCCATGTGCCCAAACCTGTGACATGAGAAGAATAGTCCATTGAAGAAACCTTGCCTATACCACATTGGTCTCTTAGTATCTTCTACCTATTTCCTGTTCCATCTATTCCTTACTTGTGCATTGTTCATTTCTTTGTTGAATTTTCTATTGTCCAACTTATCCTTATAAGTCCCACTCTCACTTTTACTTACTATTTTTGACACTTCTTCTTTTCTAGTGCTTGAGCTTGACTCTCCTTTTTAATCTTCCTATTTCCCTTGTTCTTCTTTAGAACTAAGTCCTATTATGGTGACTGATGACCTTTGTGCATTGATAATCCCATCCAAATTTTTTGAATTTTTCTCAAACTTGTGTAGCTTGTCCTTAGAACCTTTTACTTCCATCCTTAGTGAAACTATATCATGCTCTAATATTTCACACTCTAGATCTTTTGTCTTTATTTTTTTGGCCATACCTTCTTCAATTTTTCTAGTCTCTTCAACTTTGATTTTGAATTTGGTAAGTTCCTATAGAAACCTTGCTTTTGCTTTCTCATCTTCTTGAGCTTGAACCCTTAATCTTGAGTTCTCCCTTTTTAACTCTTCAAGAGTAACTATAAGTCTTTCACATCCTATCCTTTTTACCTTTGACTTTTCAATCATACCTTCTTCAACTCTTCTTGCCTTTTCAACCTTATCTCTCAAGTCAGAGAGATATTGTAGAAGCTTTGTCTTATATTTCTCATCTTCTTGTATTTGAGCCTTCAATTCTAAATTCTCTTTTTTCAATTCAACAAGTTCCTTAAGAGTGGCTTCCTCTTTTTTTTTTAATCTTCCTTTTCTTTCTTTATTTGATCTTCTATGGGAGAATTTTATTCTAATACTAAAAGTAGAATTTTTTCTTCATACCTATTTTGATTGTCCATGCTATCCTTTCTTGAACCAACCTCTAGGATTTCATTTCCAAAAATATCATCTTCATCTTCATCGCTACTAAACCCATTGCAATAACCTGCATCATGGCCGAGTTGACCACAAAAAAAATATTCTTCACCTTCTTGTGGACAATAAGCTGCATGGTGACCTATATTTCTACATCTTGTACAAAATTTTATCAATCTATTTTTTTCTCCACTGCTTGATTCATCTCTTGAATCTATTTCCATTCTTCCTTCCAAAGCAACAATATCAAATTCATAGTATTTTTCTTTCATGACCATGTGTGTTCTTTTCTTCTTGTGTCTCATGGTTCTAACTTTACCTTTCTTTGCCATTTATGTTATTTTAATCTTCCTTCAAAATGTTAAACCTTTTCTGAGGGAACCAAATCTGATACCAATTGAAGAACACAAGCTTATACTAAGATGGGGGGTGAACAGTATAAGACCACTTTTTAATTTTCTTATCACAATCAATATTATACAATATATCAATGGTAATATCAATAGCATAAATCAAAGCAGTGCACAAAACATCACACACACAGGAGACACCAATTTTACATGGTTCACCCAATGTGTGCTACTCCACAAATAAAATATTTCACTAGATTTTTCTCAATCAATATCTTGGAAATCCTTCCCTATTACAATGTTTATGGACATCTGTCCAAAGGACATATCGATCCCCTAAATAAATTTTGTGGATCTATATCCATAGGATAACTCCTCCTCTGCTCTGGTTGGTGATACTCTAGAAGACTACTGCCTCCACTACACTGGCTTGTGGATCTCTCTCCACTAAATAATCTTGTCCCAACTCAAAAGACCTATCCTCACTACCATGGCTAATGGATCTCTATCCACTGGAGACTATTATCCTCTCTGATATTTCACCTCCAAAGCTCTACACTAAACATAGTCCTTCGGTCTAGCACAAATCTGCTCAATCTCTATCTCTGGTCTGACACAAACCTATCCTCAAATATACACCAAAATTTGCTCCACAAGTCCACTTAGAACTTTCTCAATTCTACTCAACAAGTCCACTCAAAACTTGCTTAATATGCTCAACAAGTCCACTCAGAACTTGCTTAATCTACTCAACAAGTCCACTCAGAACTTGCTTAATCTACTTAACAAGTCCACTTAGAACTTGCTCAATTTTCTCAACAAGTCCACAGAAAACTTGCTCAATCTGCTCAACAAGTCCACTTAGAACTTGCTCAATATGCTCAACAAGTCCACTCAAAAATTGCTCATTTTTCTCAACAAGTCCACTCAGAACTTGCCCAAATCTTCTCAACAAGTCCACTCAGAACTTGCTCAATATTCTCAACAAATACACTTAGAACTTGCCTAAATCTGCTCAATAAGTCCACTCAGAACTTGCTCAAACCTGCTCAATAATTCCACTAAAAACTTATTCAAATATACTCTCAATCTGTATTGTAAGCTTCCACAAAATCTTACTCAAATTTATCCACAAGTCATCTCAAAGACTTACCTCAAATATTTTCAAAAATTCCACACTAGAACTTGTCCAATATCATAGAAACATAAAGAGAATTGTTAGAGACGCGGTATGTTCTATACTCAATGCTCAATCACTTTCTCAACTCAAATCGGAATATAGAATAGTTTGTTTTATGGAACTTGAACAATCACTTCACACAACTACTTGACTAGTCTCAATCAACTCTACTCAACCAATCACTTAATGAAACACCCCTTTCTCACAAACCCTAGTCCAAGAATATATCAACCAAATCAAAATATTTCTAACAATTCCCAACAAAAAATCACATAACAATGATACTCACGTTCTTTTCAAATCCTAGTTCAAGTTCTTTGCACAACTCACTTCAACAACAATGCTTATAGAACAATCTTCAAATAACAATGATATTCATATTCTTTTCAAAATCCTAACTCAATTTCTTCACACAACCCATGGCTTCAAAAACAATGCTTATAAAACAAGGTTTTAACAACAACTCTTTATTCCAGAAAACCTTGAAGCATTAACTCAAACACTCTTGAAAAGGAAACCCTAATCAAGTCCTTTTCACTCCAAACTTATTTTCCAAAAAACCAATCAATCAACTCAACTATGGAAGAATGTGCTCATACCTTTTTCTTGATGATGAAGGGATCTCATAAATCTACCACAACCACAACAACTTCTATGCCAATCTCAAAGATGTTAGAAGATAAATATTTACTTCCAATACTTTCTCAAGTATTCCTTGGACAAAAATAATCACACCTTAATTTATGCTTTATTTCTCCCTTTTAAAATTAAATTCATTATACCAAAAAAACAATTTCTTTAATATACCTTATAAAATCCAATAACACAAAACCTCTTAACTTTCAATTTAAGACATCCACAAAAATTTTCAATTATTTTAAAACCTTATTACTCCTCTCACATAACTTATACTATAAAACTTTATATAAAGAGAAAATTCCTCTAAACCCTTATGTCTCCCAACCTTAGTATAAAGTAAATTAATATTTTAAACAACCTACCTTATAACTCCCAATATCAAACTTTACAACAAAATAAATTAACCATACAATATTATAACTCCCATGTAAAATATTGGTACCTTATTAAAGAGCCCAAGTGATTCGAACTTCAAAATTCCCTTCTTCAAGTACTTTTTGGCCTGTTGTCTGTGCTAGCCCCACTAATGGGAGTAGTAGAGACTCCAGAATGTTTTGTTTCTTTCCTCAAGTGATGACCAAGATGAAACATAACTCTGTTAACCTATTTACTTCTGTGTCACCAACACTGTCGTTACGTTCATTGGGGAACTTACTACTATTTCATCGAATATCATAGATGCATTCACTATATTTCTATTTTTGAAATGTAAAAATACTTCCTCTCAATTTTCGTTTGCACTCCTAGATTTTTCCACATTGTCAAAAAAAAACTACTCCCCAGAAATTCATCGAATTTTTGTTTTATTCTTTAAATCGTAAATGCAACGCCTTGATTTCACATAATTAACATATATGCTCCCTATTTAAATCAATCACTTCATGCGACATTGTTTTATATTCTCCAAGTTCGAGCACTCATATGTTAATGGCACATCATTGTTTTTGGTTTTATGCAAGATGACAATATGTCTTCGAAGTTCGTGTCATGCCTTTCGACCAGTCATACCTTAGTATTTTTCTCTACCTCATAAAATCGCGCTCTCTTATTTCATCCTTTTTGAATATTGATTTTCTACACTTCACGATCGATATATTCTTTTGAAATATTTTATGCATCCTTTTATATTTGATAGAAGATTAATTTTGACTATGACATCGGTCTCCTTATGTGCTTGTCGGCGCATTAGATATATTAGCCCATGGATCTTTAACCTTTAGGTTTAATGCTTGCCCATGGCCCATTTAACCGTTAGGGTAAAGTCATGTTAAACATTTAATTTTAAATTATTTAAATATTTAAATAATTTAAATATTAAATATTTTTGCCCCTTCTTTAACTATGGCCTTAATTTTGACTTCAATAACTTTGGAGAAAACTTTGTATTTGTTTTTGACATCAATGACAATAAAACCTTTGCTCATATTTCCAAACAATACATTCACATTTCATATCATTTCATAACATCACATATCATTAGCATATCATATCTAGGTCTATGCACAAATAAATCATATAGGTAGGCACTCATTTCACATATACACATCGTCATATCTACAGATCTAGGCATTAATACATAATCATACATCATATCATAAGAACCATCATCACATCCAAAAATGCACAATATATTCATGATAAACCATCAATAAACATCATGTTATATATATATACCAAATTCATAAATACATCATGATACAAAAATACCTGTAGGTTACAATAATAAGTGGGTCCATCAACCTCACAAAAAAAAATGAAGCTAATACACCACCCTTGCTCAATATGGCCCTGCACCACCACTCTCACCACTATCCTTAGCCTGATCTCTATGAGGCTACTTGAATTTGCTAGCTCCTGATGTGTATGAGGTCCTTGGTGCTGGAAATAATGGCACTCAAGATCTCACAGATGACTCCCCTATGACCTCGATCTAGCGGCTTTGATGTGAATAGGATCGAGATGATCCTGATCATCAAGAGGCTAATAAACCACCAAGCCTATCCACCTCATCCTCCAAGTTGCAAATTTAGGCTTGTTAGACCAGATATCAAGACTGCTCCTCAGCCAACTTGACCCTTAGCTAGGATATCTCTATAGTCTTTCTTGCTAGCACTCCCCCATCCTAATTATGTAGATCATATCAATCTACTATAACTCTATTAAATACCTAATGTAGAATCACCACCTGAGCCTATAGTGTTTCCCTCTCCTCTATACAACTCCACCATCTCTACCTATCCATATCATATTGACTCTATGTAGTGGCATGGGTTGTGTCGTTGTCACTAAGCTAACACTAGAGGATATAAATATTCTCCTTTAGCACAACCATCTACTCTTGAGGGTCATTTGTATCTAGTCCCTTGACTCTCTCAAGTATCTCGATCTCCCATATACCTCCTTATGATGTTCCTACCTTCTTCTTTGTCTAGTGATGTACCCATCATTGTGTAGGATCTACGATTTTGGATCCTCCCCTCTCTACTACCCCTATATGGACCTATTGAGTAGTCTATCAAGCATCATAAGTAGTTATAGTCCCTTGGTCAATCACATCTCGGTCAAACAGTGGTGCATCATCCTCCTCTCCTAGTGGCTCCACCTATACTGCTAGCATTCAAGACTCTCTAGTCCTCTACCTATAAATCATTGGGTCCTTAGGTACATCTTGCCCAACTCCTAGCTGGTGGGTCACCCTCGAGTACTGGAAGTACTCATGCTCTATTTTGTGGTACCCTATCAGCCATCTATCATACCTCATCCACCTCAAGTGCACCCCATCCTCATCCTAGCTCAGAGCTCCTATCCATGGTACCTATGTCACATCCTCCAACTGTAGTCTATTAAATCCCTCAATATAGTGCCATAATGTGCCCTACCATGGATGGGTCCTACCTCATTCTCACTCATGTATACAACACATGGTGTAAGGAATATTCATATCTGTCATGTCACTCCTTGTGATCCATGGTAGTTTGAGAGGTTGATCGATGCTAAAATACTCCCAACCTCAAATCCACATAAGGAATTTGCATCCCAAACCCAATATCTTACAATGATAGATCTTGCATAACTCTTTATAGAGCTATACTAGCAAGGTGAGACCATATGCCATAATTTATGGCTGCTCCACTAGATCTTGAATAAGATCTAGTAGATTCCAAGGGAACCTACACCTAGAGGAGTCAAGTAGAATAATGTTTGGCATGAGGATCATTTAAAACACATGTTTGGCTATCATAGATGGATGTTGTATCTTGTCTCCACATGCACCCCACCACTAGTAACCTTGCAGTCTATGGTATCCCATTGGTATTTATACACTCAATGCAACAATATCTCTCTCAATCATCACATATATAGTAATGGATGCCCCCTATATGGGAATTTACAAGATTTGATAGACGTCCTCAAGAGTAATGGTTACTTCTTTGGTGGGCATATAAAAGGTGTTATTCTGAGCATCCCACCTATCATTCAAGGCCATCAGGTAGGATTTATTAGTATGCATGGACTTTAGCCACACTATATGCTAAAATCTCAAAGTTATCAGCCAGTCCTAGTCATCACGATCATTGAGCATTGCAGCACACACTTCCTTATAATGGTTTGGGAAGTGGTATTGTGCTCTAATAAGCTAATAAAATACATAAAATTAAATTCAAAATCATCGTGTCAAAATAATAAAGGTAAAATTAAAATCATCATGTCAAATAAAAAAAAGATCCTCTTAGAACACACCATGATCATCTTGATCAAGATGGTCATGGTACATGGTCATATTGATCAAGATGACCATGACACAAAATCATCTTGATCAATATGGCCAAGACACAAAACCTTCTTAACTGAGAAAACCACAAAATGGAGCCATCTTGATTTGAGATGACCCCTAAATTAAAAATAAAATCCAAAAAAATTAACAAACATACCTAAAGTCATAATTTTGCCTACCCATTCATTTAATTTCCATTTCATTTTTATAAGGTTCTTTTTTTTAATTAAGGAAAAGTCAAGATTTTCATCATTACCTTTCTCTCTCTGGCTCCTCCACTTGTGGACGTAGTGCTCGATTCCATGGTATTGATTGGTCTTTGATTAGGTAGTACTTCACTACACACAACTAACTACTCTCCTCCTTGTCTCCTCTTCTCATTCTGCATGGCAAAAATAAGGGCTTTTTCCACAAATTTCATTATTTATAGTGAAATTCATGGCATGGCCATCTCAAACGAGCACACAACGTGGTATGCTTATCTGATATGACAAAAATTTTGACCATCCAAGATAATCACATAGATTATTCGCAACGATATGAAAATTATCAGAAAAACAACAAAAATATTTTTGGTACTTATTCAAGAGGAGGCCATGCTAACATAGTCATTCTTGTTGAGTGACTTGTCACTATCATCAATTTTCATCTCCTCCATCGACTCGTCGCTCAAGGGGGTAGTCAATAACTGCAAAAATTTAATTTCAAAATCAAGTCAACAATCAAACACTCAAAAATTGAAATTGCGTTCATTCAAGAATCATTGCCCAAGACTATCATAAGCCCTTTTGTTGGGGTAAAACAACAAGCAAAATTTACACCAAATAAACATTTGGTATACCTAAAACCTAAAGAGTAGAATCAATCTTGTCTACCCATGGCTAAAAAGGTAACCAAGAATCAAATCAAATTCAACAGTGTGTTGGAATCAATGATTCAAATAAATGCATCCTTTTTATAATTGAGGCATCTCACATTAAATTTTTCAAATTTAACATCATCCATCATTAATTCAACCATTTTAGGTCATTTATTTTTTCCCCACATTGTGTTTATGCACAAAGGATCCCAAAAATGGCCCTTTATAGACATCTAAAATGTGTAATGATGATTGCACTCTAGACGTTTTTCGCAGGACTGCCCAAACCGCCGAACTCGTTTTGGCCATATCTCACTCATCCGAACTCGGATTGAGCTGAAATTTTGAGGGTAGATGCCTGAAAAACCCTAGAACGTCTCCACCAATTTTCATATCATTTGGAGCAACACATATCCTAGCGCATCCCTATGTGTGAACGATATATTTGGCAAGCGGCTATGCGAGGGTTTCATCTCGGGTTGAGTGCAAGCAGCTCCAGAGGTTGGTTTTTAGGGCCTTCGGGCCCTAGCGGCCAATATTTTTGTGGTTTATGCTCAATATTTTAGCAGGAAATGTTGCAGGGGATACAAGATGGGTTAGAAATTTGTCTTTCAACAGATCATACCGTGAACTTGAGTGACAACGGCTTCCAATTTGCTGCACAAAAGAAAAGTGAAAACCATACCTTTCCACGGCGTCTAGGGCAAGGATTAAAGAGACCACGAAATAAGTTTCAAGAAGTTGATCAAAAAATGGCTCATATCTCAAGTGAATCTGGTGCTAAGGTGCACCCACAAAATAATTCTACTGTGAAAACCCCCGTCAAGGGTAAGAATTTCGAAGACTCAGTCCCAAAAATGAATTTTAGGGATGCCCTTCATGGTGGACAACCTCAACCCAATGCTAATATCAATATTAGGGCTTCTCATAAACCTCTAAGAATGCCTAAGATTGATCCCAGGAAAACGGAGTCAGGATGTCTTAAAGCAGCTGATGGAACTCCTATTGTTAAGCTTGATATGGGTAACATTCAGACCGGCATTGAAGATTTGGAAAAAAGAGGACTAATTTGTCTGGCTCGTGGGTTTTCATTCGAGTCTATCTCGCTTTCAAAGTCTGGGCTGCAAAAAGCTGGAAAACTAAAGGTGAGTTACAAATCTCTATTTATCCAAATGGTTATTTTCTTGTTTTATTTGCTAATAATGAAGATAGAGAGAAAACTTTTCAAGGGGGTCCTTGGTTTTTTGGAAGGGCAGGGCTTTTCATGAAGCCCCGGCATACTAAATTTAAAGCCGAAGAAGAGATGCCTTCTATAGCTCCCGTGTGGGTTAGACTCTTTGGCCTCCCTATTGAATTTTGGAATCCTACTATTTTTTCTTCAATTGGAAACTCTTTAGGAACTTTTATGATGACTCGCTGATTGTACTCAAAATTTTGAACATATTATTTATGCTCGAATTTGTGTTTTAATGGATTTTGACAAACCCCTACCTAAAAATATCACATTACAATTTGGGGAAGACACTTGGGAGCAAGTAGTGGACTATGAGAACATTCCTTTTCGTTGTAGAATTTGCCATGAATATGGTCATTTGGCCAATGCTTGCCCAAATAAAATTCCCGATCAAAAGAAAGAAGATATAAACTCAGTAGGTTTCCAAATACCTAAGAAGAAGAACACTCAGAAAAAACCAAGTAATGAAGGATCAATCAAAGTCATTTGCTAATATGTTTGAAATCCTTTCCACAAATGATGTCCCAAGTGAGGAAGAGGAAATAATGGAAACTGAAATCTTAGAAACACAATTTAAATATGAAGGAAAGAACTCGGAGACAAACCAACAAATCAAAGGTTTTCAATAAAAAAAAAGGAGAAAATTTACACAAGAAAAACAATATTTCAAATGTCAAAACTTCAAATAATGCAGGTCCCAATATAGACTCCATTGAACCATCTAGTAAAATTTTGGCTGTGTATGAGCATTCTTCAAGGTTAGAAGCCATCTCAGATTCAATTGGAATAAGTCAAGAAACAGGGAAAAAAATTGAAGATGGATTCTAATCAAAAAGTAGGTCGCAAGACCAATCAATATCATATGGTAAAAGAAGGTGAAAAGCTTGTAGAGGAAGGTAAGATTAATGCCCTTCCCAACATTTTTAGCCCTGGTATTAATGAAGATCATCACTTGGAATATTAGAGGACTCAAAGGGAGTCTTTCAAAACAAAATGAAATTAGAAGAATGATTCAGATAAATCATCCACATCTTGTTTTCCTTCAAGAAACAAAGATGTCAATGGAGGATATGGACTTAATTGCCAGGAAAATTTGGCCAACTGGAAAAGTGGTTTCCCTCGCTCCCAAGGGACTTCGGGTGGCATTGCTTGTCTTTGGGACCCAAAAGAGGTAGTTATTCACCATATGGTTGGCAGTTGGGGTTTATTGGCTATAGCTATTCAAAGTAGACATTCCAACCAGATTATGCTCTCGCATTACTGTTTATGCCCCGACTTCTTTGGAGGAAAAAAGAAGACAATGGAAGGATATTACTCATATTATCTCTCATTTTCCTAAAGCTTGGATCTTGATCGGAGGAGATTTCAATACCATCCTCTCTCTGGATGAGAAAAGGGGGGAAATAGAAATTTGGACAAAAGTACTGACCTCATGAGCGAATATATTGCAAACCTCCATCTTGTGGATATCCAACCGGATAATGGCCTTATGACTTGGTCTAACAGAAGGCAAGGCTTAGCTTGTATAATGGAGAGATTGGATAGGTTTTTGCTCTCTAAAAATTTCTTAATCCATGGTCACATTCCTAAAGTGAAGACTCTTAATAATGCTGGTTCGGATCATTGGCCAGAAAACCAATGTGAGTTTCTCTCCTTTTCGTTTTCAATTAATGTGGCTTAGAGACATTTCCTTCAGACCTCGTGTGCAACAATGGTGGAAGGAAGGTAAACCTAGGCATGGGACTAAGATGTTCTGTTTTGCCAAAAGACTGCAATACATTAAATCCAAAATCAAGACTTGGAACTCGGAAAGAGTTTGGGGATGTTCATAAAAAAAACATGAAGTTATTGCTCATCTTGAAAATTTGAATAAGAAAATCCATTTAGATGGCCTCACAGAGAAGAGAAGTGCAGATGAAATTAAACTCACAACTCACTTAGAGGAATGGGAAAAAAGAGAAGAAATCTTATGGAAGCAAAAATCTAGAATTCAATGGCTCAAAGAAGGAGATCGAAACACAAATTTCTTCCACAAATCTCTTCTAGCTCGAAGATCTCACAACTTTATTTCTTCCTTAAAATCAGATTCTGGAGATGTTGTTTATACTTGGGATGGCATGAACTCTATTGTTGTTGATTACTTTTCCAATATTTTTGTCGCTACTCCTCTTGACTCAGCTTCACAACAAAATGTTCTTCAAGCAATCCCTTCTCTTATCACTTCGAGGAGAACTCTATTTTGACCGCTCCTGTTACTATCAATGAGCTTCAACAAGTAGTTTTTAAAATGCAAAAAGGGAAACCCCTAGGTCCTGATGGTTTTCCTATTGAGTTCTACCAAGAGTTCTGGGATATCCTTCATGTTGATTTATTAGAGGTGGTGGAAGAAGCCAGGAAATCCAAAGAAATTTTGAAGGTTATCAATAAAACTTATATTACTCTTGTTCCAAAAGCTCAAGAGGTTGATCATATCTCAGCTTTTAGACCTATTGCTTTATGTAATGTTCTTCTCAAAATTATTACTAAAATCATGGCAGAAAGGTTGAAGCCTCTTTTGCATAAGATTATTTCCCCAGAGCAAGGGGGATATGTGGAAGGACGTCAAATAGTAGATGAGATAGTTCTTGCTCAGAAGCCATCCATTCCATGGATATGCAAAATTCTCCTTCTATGTTCATCCGGTTAGACTTATCCAAAGCTTATGACAGAGTGGATTGGCACTTCCTTATCAAAGTTTTGAGGCAATTTGGTTTCTCTAAGGATTGGATGGATTGGATTATGGGATGTATCTCTTCAGCTTCCTACTTAGTTCTTATCAATGGTAGGCCTTCTCAGTTTTTCCCAGCTTCCAGAGGTATTAGGCAAGGTGACCCGCTATCCCCTTATTTATTCATCATTCTTGCTGAATGCTTGGGTAGGACTATAACCAAAAAGAGGGAAAACAAAACCCTTGAGGGAGTTACCATTGCTCATGGAGCTAGACCTATCTCTCATCTTCAATTTGTGGATGACTCTACCCTTTTAGGTAAAGCTACAGCTTAAGGAAGCTTCTAATATTAAGCAAATCATTAGCTATTTTTCTAAGGCTATCGGGCGCTTGATCAATGAAGACAAATCTAAAGTTATTTTCTTTCACTCGTCTCGCTAGACAGAATCCATGGTCTTGGATAAATTAAGATATAAGAAGACCTCTCTTCCAATCACTTATTTAGGTATTCCCATAAATATTCAAAGGCAAAAAAATAAAGATTGGAATTGGTTGTTGGACAAAGTCAAGAAGAAAATTGGAAAGTGGACCAACAAGTGGCTTTCTTCCGGGGGTAGAATCACCTTGGTAAAATCAGTCCTTCAAGCTATTCCTATTTATGTTTCTTCCATTTTGAATATCCCAAAGGTTGTTCTTCGAGAATTGGATCAAATCAGTCATCGTTTCCTTTGGAGTGGTACTAAGGAGAAAAGAAAATGGGCCTTGGTGAAATGGGATACTTTATGTCTTCCTAAGAGTGAAGGGGGGTTAGGATTCCGGTCTTCAATTAATAACAACAAAGCTTTAGCCGCTAAATTATATTGGAGGATGTTGCATAACCCCAATGCTCTTTGGGCCAATAATCTCCGTGCTAAATATGCCGAGAACAAAAGTCCCGAAGACCTTGTTCGCTATCAACTTCCTACCAAAGGTTCTCCCATTTTAGCAGTTCTTAAGACTCGGTGAGGATTTGATAAAGAAAAAATTATTTTGGATCATTCATAATGGTCAACATGCAAATTTTTGGACAGATTCTTGGGATGGTCACAAGCCTTTGATAACTCGGCTTCCCGATTGGAGGCCTTGGATGGAGGAGCTTCACCGAGCTAATTGGATAAAGGTGGCTAATTACCGTCGGTACCATACCGGTAATTCAAAGGTTGGTAGATATTGGATCCCTATTGAGGACCGACCTATTCAAATCCCGTAAAGGCAAAGACAAGATATCCAAGGCATCCTTCATATGAGATCCCTCTCTTGGTCCCATGAAAAAGATTGTTTTGGATGGAACAACACTACTAAGGGTGAGTATTCAGTTGCTCAAGGTTATTTGACCTTATGCCATAATAATCCCAACCATTCTTCTCGACATATTTTCTCAATTGTGGGCTCAAAAGCTCTGGCCTAAGGTGAGGTTCTTTAATTGGCTTTTATTGCATCGTAGGGTGCTTACCGGTGAGCAACTTATGAAGCGTGGTTTTCATGGCCCTTTTAGATGTGAAATGTGTGAAGAGAATGTAGAAAATATCAACCATATTTTTATTGAGTGTACTTTAGCCTCTGAGCTATGGAGGAGAATGGCAACTTTACTTGGCTTACAAGTGGTCCAATTTTTTCACTTTTGAACAGACTTTGGAGGGATTGGCCTAATCAAGAGGGTGTTGATCATTTTATTAGGCAGCTTAGTTTGGATGGGTTCTACCATTCTTCTTTGGAATATTTGGAATGAAAGGAACAACCAAATTTTTAATCAAGATAGGAAGGATATTCACTATATTTGGCAAAATACCATAGCCAACTTAGTTGAATCAGTCCATCAACTCCTTAATCACCCCCAAAACTCCCACCAAAGATGGGATCAAGTGATGCAAATATTGAAGATTAAACCTTCTAAGGGCAACCAACTTAAAGGGAATGTGAGTATTAGTAAGATGGATAGGACTAGAAATTGGCAACCTCCTCCTAAGGATTTTGGAAAAGTCAATACCGATGGAGCCTCTAGAGGGAACCCCGGAAAAGCCAAGGTGGGAGGAATTGGTAGACTTTCGGATGGCTCCCTGGTTTTTACTTTTGCCGAGAATTTGGGTATTCTTTCCAATAACCTTGCTGAGGGGTATGGTATCCTTAGAGGCCTTCAGGAGGCTACTAAGGTTGGATGGGAAAAGGTGTTAGTTGAGTCTTGACTCTCAACTTATGATTAATCTCTTGAAGACTCCTTCTAAGAATCATAAGGTGGATTGGAGAATAAAAAGAATTATTGAGAAGATTCAGCTTAATCCGGATGGGATTTTTGAAAGTTGATTACAATCATGTGGTCAGAGATCAAAACAAGAGTGCTGATGCTTTAGCTAATTGGGCTTTGGACAAAGGTGATCTTACTTGTTATGGCCACCCTCCTATATGGTGGGCTTCTCAAATTAGGGAAGCTCTTCTTTCTATCATTTCTTTGGATGGCTCCAGTTTTGAAGGTACCTAGTTTCTTCTTGTTTTTTTTTTTGTTTCTCTTTGGTTCATTCAGTTTTTTTAGTTCCCTAGCTCATTCTATTCTTTATTTTGTTTCCTCCGTTGATTCTTGCATTAATAGTCTTCCTCGGTCTAGATAGGTCATTGTTTTGTTCATTTTTTTTTCTTTTGTCTTCTTTGTTTTTTTGTTTAGTTTTTTAAGGTGGGTGGGTTCTTTTGTTTTGTTTTGTTTTTGTGTTCTTTGTGTTGTTTTTTGTTGTTCTTGTGTTTTTGTTGTTTTGTTTTTTTTTTATGTTTTTTGTTATTGTTCTTGTGTTTTTTTTCGTTCTTGTTCTTGGGTTTCTCTTTGTTTGTGTTATTTCATTTTTTTTATGTGTGAGTGTTTTCTATGTTTTTTGTTTTTGTTTATTGTCTGTTGTTGGTTGTTTTTATTTTTATTTTATTTATTTTATTTTTTAGGTTTTGGTTGTGTTTATTTTTCATGTTTTTTTGGGTTATGTCTTTGTAGTGTTCTCGTTGTTTTTGTCTTGTTTGTGTTTTGTTATGTGGTTCTTGTGTTTTTCTATGTGGTTTGTGTTGTGGTTTCTTTTATCTTATTGTGCGTGTTTGGTTGTGCTTTTGGTTTTGACACACTCAAGGAGCATGTTTTTTATTTTATTTTATTATTTTTGTTGTTATTTACTTTTTTTAATTTGGTTTTGTGTGTTTGTTTGCTCCTTGAGTATGTCAAAGGTGGTAGGCCAGGTCCGAGTCTTGGGCATTTTTTACGGAATGGATACCCCTGCCTCCTTGGGTCTTACCCGAAAGTGGCATCCCTTTTGGGATGTTTTCCACAAAAAAAAAAAAAAGTGTAATCATAAGGAAATTATTAAAAGGACCTCCTTCTAACCTTCTAACCAACTTAGGGCAGCCTTAAGGCTATTTTAGTGTCTTTCCTCTACAAAATTGCACTTTTCCCTCATGGGATGCAAGGCCATTTCACTCAAGATAGTCTTAGGGTCATGTTCATATTGCTATGATATGGTCATGCATGCATAGCTACAAAAATAATAATCGACTAGTAGAACTACCAGTCAACATGATGATGAATTTCCCACCACCCCTGACAACCTACAGTCACCCCTGGTTACCTACAGTTGTTCCAGCCACCTGTAAATTGGTAATCAGGTTTGAACCTAATTAACACTTTAATATTTGGCATTTAGTCAAGGAGGATATAAAAGGAGTGGTCTCCTCCTAGTTTAAAAATCTAAAAATCATCCGATTGAGCAAAAATATTATGTAGAAAATTTTGCCACACATCTTCGCTACCCAAATGAATGCCACTACTTCACCATGCGAGTTTCAATATTGCATCTAAAAAATTTGCTTGACCAACACAACTTTTGAATGCTTGAATTTATGCACTCATCCATACATCACCAATAATTTTCTAATAAAATCCATCCTCAAATCATCTCAAACTCATCCCACCCTGGTCTTAGAAAGTTGTAGGTCTACGACTGAGATCGTCTCTACTAAGACGGTCCCACAACCAAGACCATCTTATCTAATATGGGCTTGATCAAGTAAACTTTTTTTTAGTATTTTCTCATATTTTATTTAATATTCACATTGGAATAGTAGTTTTAATAACCTATATTTCAATTTGAGCACTTACATTACAATATTAGCTTAGATCTCTTGTTATTTCATGCATACATTTAATTTATTTTTATTTTATCTCTTGATCGATATGGCCCAACTTGGATGGGTCTTGTAGATGCTACTGACCTCTTTTGTTATTTTATTATACGTAGGTGATAGGATTCAAGGTAGTGAAACAATTTGGATCTCACCCTCGCATTGCGGTATCAAGGAAACCCGCTATCAAAGATATTATTGTGGGCACAAAAATCACTTTGATTGCACCAAGAAAACTATTGTAAAAATTGTATCATGGGTAAAATCCCTAAAGGGGATCACATGTAACATGTTTTGAGAAACTAATGCAATATTAATATGGTTGGATTCCATTGCAATTTGATCTTCTTTTTATCTTGTGTTTGCTTGTCGTGTGTTTCATTTCAATATTTCATTTCATTTTACCTCTTTATCACTTGCATGGTGCATGCTATTGTTTTTGTGCTTTCAAAAAAAATATTTATCTTTTGCTAAAAATATACCAATGCACTTATTTTCATTATCTTAAGCTATCAACTCACAACTTCCAAAAGACCTAACAAAAAGATAACAATTCATTGACCCACTCCATCATGAATAAAAAACTAAAAGATAAATATTCTTTTCTAAATGTATTTATTTCTTTATAACACTATCTTGTTATAGAATCCTGCATTTATTTCCTAATACAACATTCCAAATAAGAAAATAAGTATCATATTTTTAATAAATTCTATCTCATAACATCATTATAAAATTACCAATTACATGTCTAGTATGCTTAGTATTGATAACTATCAAAATGATATTATTGGTCATGAATCTGCCTAAGTACAAAGTATTATCACTTGTGCACCCTAGACCTGACAAAATTTGAAAGGCCAAGGAAAAGAGATGTCCTTAATGCCAATCTCCATAGGGGGATGGCTCCCTTAATAAATCCTACATGGGTTTAAGACTATAGTTTCAGGAAAGAAATTGGAAATAACATGGAAAATATGGCCACAGGCCAATGTAGGATTTGGGGTAGACTAATAGTGAGAATTCCCACCAAGCATTATATAGCATATCATATAAAGTAAGCAACATAATTAACTCACAATATCACAAAGATAACCTTTAGAACCACACTTCGGTACTCACTCCCTCACCAGCAATATTCAAACTCAAATTGTAGAATTTAAAATTTACAACAAATAATGAATGCGAGCAAGAAATAGAAGTGCTAAAATAGAAAGAAATCATATAGAAATTGCTTGCAAAATTTGGAAGTCAAGTTTCTTATATTATGCAAAAAACTTGAAGATTTTTCTTGCATAATGTCTCCTCCTTGATTACATCAAAATGCTTAGTATTTATAGAGGATTATGCCTCTTTCATTTAATGCATATACAAACAAAATATTGGTATATCAAAAACCAGCGTCCACATTTTTCTCCTTGGCATCAATGACATATTTATTTAAAACACTCATGATATGACTTTGGTGGGAGAATCACACAAATAAGTCAACAGGAGTAAATATGCTACATTCCAAACATAGCCTGCATCGGCTATGTTTTCCAAGTGCTTTAATATTTAGTATATATTTGATTTGCAATGGTTTAATTAAAATCATCATCTATTTTTATTTCTAAATTCATTTGCGTTATTCGCATTTTCCTATACGATGAGGGTGTGCCCACCTCAAGTGGCATTTGATTATTTTTATACTTTCGCTGCATTTCTTATTTGCAATCAGATATTTATTCATTCTATTCTAAAAAATAGTGGTGTGATCATTGTTCGTAATAGTTGATCGATCTCTATGTTTTCATTGTGAAGAAGGATAGAAATATCCTTTCAAGTGGTATCAGGAGACAGGTTCGGTGAAGGCGGTAGGGATTCCACGACCATCCAAGCCACTGGCAGCAATGGGCGGACATCCGATTGTAGAAACAGGTAGCAACCGAAGCCACTATGTTCGTTTTTCGATTCGCATTCCAGGGAAAATACCCTAGGAATTCAGACACCAGATCAACCTTAAAACATGTAAAGCAAATTCGGTTCGCGTTCCACTTATGTTGGGTGGTTATATCGTCTACTGCGCAAACGTCCAGACATCACCACAGAGAATAACATGCCAAACAATCAATCTGAAGCAACGGTGGTGTGGGTTTGAATGTTGCCTTCCAATGACTAGTTTTCCTCGACGTTAAATGTGAATGGAAATTCTGACAAGGTATTGAAACAAGTATGGAAATTCTGACAATACCTTGTAGCTCCCCTTATTTCCTTCATGGTTCTAGATAAACTCTTCTACCAAAAATAACCCATATCCATGGCCTTCTACTAATATATCAAGCCATCCATTCCCTTCCCCAACTCCATTACAACCAACACATTGAGAAAAAGAATATTTTTCATCTAGTAATTCAAGTTGCCTGCATCCACCTAGATGGACAACTCGCTCATGCTATAGCCAAATCAAAGTATTAGATGCTCACTTCTTAAGCATTCCAAGTTCTCAATATTATAGGCTAGAATAATTCTAATAATCATTTATCCTATCTTAATAAGGTAACTTAAATAATTATAATTCATCATTCAATTAACACCTTATAAGCAAGAATTCTTAACCAAAACATTTCCTTACATTTTTATTTAATTTTATTATCTCTTTCTAATATTAATAATAACATTATTGCCACATCATTATAATTAAATTAATTATTTCTTAATTAATTTAACTAATATTGAGTGTTAATATTAATTAGTAACATTTATATTAAATGTTACTAACTGCATGGTATTTTATTTGATTACCCAATAACCAAACATTTTATATGCTTCAAAACATAAGCACATAAAGGTTTTCCAAATAAAATATGCAACCATATCATCCTTGAGTAGAGGGTTTTACAATAATTATAGCACTGTCATCCTTCTACTAAGGAGGATTATTTTTCTTAAAATCAACCTCCTTTTCCAATTGTGCATTACACTCAAGAAAACATATATGCAATACAATTATATGTAGGGTTTCCTTTTACCCTTGAGTTGTTGATGAGGTTGTCATCCATAATTTTCTATTTTTCTCTCAATTTCAGTGATTGTCCCATACCAATCCACCTATGAGAATACTTGGTCCTGCACCCATAAAATTCATCAATAGTACTATATTCTCCATATATTAAAAAAAGCATAAAATACAACTACCAACACATGTTAATAACAAAAAATAATATTATGCATAAGATATCCACACATCGATATATAAATCAAGTGTCAAGATCAACTGTTGCCAAGGAGGGTTGTTACATACTCCCCATATTGGACTAAACACAATCCTCTATATTTCCTAAAAATAAATGATATTTCATTCAAATAAATATGGGAATTGCTTCCTTAGTTCATCAACATCTTCCCAAGTCACACAATTTTCAAAATATTTACGCCACTAGATCTTACATTAATCTAGGTTTTGTTCCTCAACATCTTGGAATGAAACCCTAGAGTCCTTATCGGTTACACCTCAATGGTTGAGGGATCTTCCATCTATAATTTTAAAATATTCCAAACAAGATAACGATCAACAATATATTTTCTAAGTAGGGATATGTGGAAAGTATCATGGATATTTGATAGGTTGGGAAATAAATCCGATATGTTACTAAACTAATCTTATCAATTATCTCAAAAGGACCCAAAAAAAGAGGATCCAAATTAGTTGACTTGATGGCACTTTTCATGTGTCTTACTCTCAAGAAAATTATATCTCCCATAAAAAATTCTCTTGGTGATTTCTTCAAATCAACATAGCTCTTCTGGTGATCAACTACTTCCTTGATCCTTATCCAAATCACTCTAAGTTGATCCTCCATATCTCTAACAGTGTTCGATCCAATCACCATCTAATCTTCTAGATTATCCCATGATAGAGTTATTTTGCATATCCTACCATATAGGGCTTCAAACAAAGCCATTCCAAAGGATGCATGGTATCTATTATTATAAGCAAATTCCACCAAATGTAAAAAGAATTATCACTTAGAATTTTGATCCATGTAGTATATGTGAAGCATATCCTCTAAAACTTGGTTCACCCTCTTCATTTGACCATCTATTTTTGGATGATATATAGAATTGATATTTATCTCAGTGTCCACTGCACAATGAAGAACCTTCTAGAATACTAATGTAAACCTAGAATCTCTATCTAATATGATCACCTTAATAAAACCATGTAACCTGAATATTTTCTTGGCAAACATATTTGGTACAATTGGTGCATCGTCCTTGATGTTTCTTAGTATAAAATGTGTAACCCTAGTGAGATTGTCAACCACCACAAGAATTCTATCATGTTGATACATAGTCTTAGGTAATACCATACTAAAATCCATAGATATAACCTACCACTTTTGAGTAGGTATATCATGTGGGTACAATTTCCTTATTGGATGTTGATGATTTACCAAAGTTTTTGGTATTTGAAACATCTAGCAATAAAACTGGTGATATCCTATTTTATTCTTGATCAATAAAAGGTATTTTTCATGTTTTCTCTTATATTTGAACCTCTTGGATAAGTATAATAACGATAAATATGTACCACTAGCTTTGGATATGGATACCCTATCCTTGAAGCATAAAAGTCCATATTTAATGTTGAAGTTCTTATTTTTCTTAAAATTTCTCCAACTTTTTCTTGGATTTCAATGCAATATTGATCTTGTAGCTGTATTTCCCTAACTTTATCCATTAAGTCTATATGACTCTAGGTCAACGCTCATATATACCTTCTACTTAAGGCATCAACAACCTTGTTTTATTTTCCTTTAATATACTTAATTCCAAAGTCATAATCATCTAGGAACTCTATCCACCTTTCTTTATCTCACATTCAACATAGGTTGGGTAAAGATATACCTTAGAATTTTGTGGTTTATCCTTATCTCAAATGGTTTCCTCAAAAAATAGTGCCTCTAGAACTTTATTGCATGCGCAACTGTTACCAAATCCAGGTATGTGCAACATAATTTATTTTATGTTTCTTGAGTTTCATAGACTCGTATGCGAATGTAGCCTCATTCTAGGACAACGCCCCACCCAAACCTTCTAAAGAAGATTTTTTACACACTATAAAATTCTTAAAATGATATGATATCTTGAGAATTAGTGTTGTAGTTAGCTTATTATTTAGATTTTCAAAGGTTACCTCCCACTTATTTGTCCATTTTTACTCTTTTTCTTTGCTTTGGAGGTTGATGATAAAGTAGGTAATTTGGGATTAACCTTTCACAAAACGCTTGTAGTACTCAGTGATTCCAATAAAACTTCTAACTTCTGACACATTTGTGGGTGTCGGCCAACTCAAAATGACCTCAATTTTTTTTAGATCTACAACAATCCCTTCTATAGATATGATATATCCTAAATACTAAACTTATGAGACATAGAACTCAAACAGACAACTTTTCATAAAAGTTGGTTTTTCTTCAATACCTATAACACTAACCTAAAATGTTGGTCACATTCTTCTTTCGTGTGAGAATACATCAAGATAGTATCTAGAAATATTAAAACAACCAATCCAGATACTTTTGGAACACACTATTCATTAGATTCATAAAATTTGTTGGTGTATTTATCAAACCAAATGGTAATTTTGTGAACTCATAATGCCTATACCTAGTCTTAAAGGTTGTTTTATGAGTATCCTCATCATGAATTCTCAGGTGATGATATCCAAATCTCAATTCAATCTTTGAAAAATAGTGACATCCTTTATTTGATCAAAGAGATCATCTATTATTGGAAAAGGATACCTATTCTTGATGTTCACCTTATTCAAAATCCTATTATTAATGTACACTTTCAAGGAACCATCCTTCTTTTTCAAAAATAATACTAGAGAAACCTAGGATGACACACTAGGTTTGATCAAATCCTTTAAAAAAAAAAACTTCAAGTTGCACCTTTAACTCTTGCAACTAAATAGGGGTCACTCTATAAGATCTCCTTGTAATAGGTTCAACTCTTGGCATTAGTTCAATGATGAAGTCAAATTCATGTGAAGGTGGTAGGTTTGGGAGATATTCTAGTAATACATCCCTAAATTCATACAAAATTGGATGTTTCTTAAATATTTCTTCATCCCCCTTTTCACCTATATTAATATTTATTTGGACTCCATACAACTTACCATCCCTTTTAATAGATTTATTTAGTTGCATATCTAACAATAGATATGATGCTTGCCTATTTTGAACCCTTACTCTCTTCTTATCCTTATCAGTGTCATCCATCCACCTCTCTTAGAAGTTGATTAAGGATCCATGAGCCTTTAACTAATCCATCCATAGGATAATATCGAAGGCATGTACTACCACTAAATATAATTTTCATATAGTGGATCCATTGAGTAAAGTGATCTCAACTATAGGTAGACATTGATCCACTAAATAGGTCTATCCATAATCATACTAAAATTTCCACCCTTGTGCTAAAAATATAGGTCTTTTTGGCATATCCATGATAATGCTAGTGGAAATAAAACTATCTGTAGCTCCACTATAAATTAATACTTTAACATTATAATTATAGAACTTACCATTCAATAGCATAGGAGTTGCTTGTCCATCTAGGTTCTAACTTCCTATGGCAACATAGATCTGGTGTAGTTGCTCCTTGACGTTGGTTTTTAGGGATGCGTATTAGTATAATGAGGACCCTCACATATGAAGCAACCTCTCCTAGGTGCCTAATATATTTCTTTCTTTATCTCCCTTATTTCCTCTTTCTATGTTGAATCATTTTGTTTCTATGGTTGAGGGTTGGAACTATTATTTTTTTATCTCTTCTTATAATTCCCTTGGTTCCCTTTGTTCTTATTCCTAAAATTAGGGTTCCATTAAATTTATTTTTATCTTTATCCCATTTCATAAACCCCGCACTCTTTCTCTTCTTGAGTTCTTATCTCTCTACCTCTATCAACCCTACATAGTTGAAGAAGGTCTTTTTGGTTTGAATATTGGTCTCTTCTTGTCTAGCCAAATTGTAAGCTTTTTGTAGGGTTTTATGTTTGAGAAAATTAATTACTATTTGAATCTTAGGATCCAAACCCAATATGAACTTATAAATTCTCAATTATTTATTGATATTTTAGTTAGGAATAATTTCAATAGTTTAATGAATCATTGATGATATAACTCCATAGACAAATTACCTTGTTAGAGCAAAGAAAATTCTTCAAACTTCTCTACATAAAATTGATTTGATAGGAATATCTTCCTAAATAACCTAACAAAACTATCCCATTTAAGGTCCACATATTGGATTCCTTTTCCTACATATTGATCTGATGTTTTCCACCATTCTAAGGTTACATCCTAAAGATGAAGCATATCCCAAACAATTCGGCTCTAGATGAATAATTCTTCATGGAAAAGAAATTTTCCAACTCATTTAACCATTAATTTATAGCATCACCCCCTTATCTTCCATTAAATTTTTCTACCTTAACATTCTTAATGTCTTTGGAATTTTTGACCTTTATTTGAGCTTTACCTTCATCGTTTCTTCTAACATGATTCTCTTATTGTGTACCCCTTAAATTCCTATTATTTGTTTCCTTATTAATCATGGTTTCCAACATGTTATGTTATTGTTCCATCTATTCTTGTAGTAACTTAACTTTAGAATAAATATCTTTTACCCTCTCACTAGATTCCATGGTTCTTCCAATTTTCTTGTTGGAGTTTGTTGTCCTTCTAGACTTTTTAATAGAGTCCATTATTCTCCCTATTTTTTTTGGAATACATTGTTCTTCTATACTTATTTTGGGTATGTACCATAACTTCCTCTTGTGTAGATGACCCTAACTTATTGGATGGTCCTCCTCTAAATACATGTGTGATATCTTACCCATAAAAAAAGAAGTTGAGTAAGTTACAATTTCTCCTAATTATACTTACAATTAGTTTCATTTCCTTGTGAACTAACATAGACCATTATCACTCACTTGATAATGATCATGGTCACACTTGTCTTACCACAATGTGTCATACCTAATAATAAACTCTAATATCTAGGACTTTACTCCTTGGTCTGACTAGTCCAAATGGTATGCAATACATGTCTTATCCTAGATCACGTTAACGTCCCTAATTGAGTAAGTTTCCCCAAAGTAGCTCATCAAGTCAAATATTATCCTAGTTTTTCTCCATAAAAGCTTCTAGTCCTATGATCTAGGCTCTAATACAAACTATAACAACCCAAAAAAAACAAACTAAGAGAGAGATTTTTTTCACAAGCCAGGTTCACAAAGAAGTCCCAAATAAATTTTAGTATTATAAGGCATAACCACATTGCGAGTTATTATCACTGTATATGATACTCAAGTGGATAATAGTGGAAAACATATTATATTTCTTGGGTTCATATTTATAAACCTCCATGTTTAAAAAGGATGCCAACAATGGTCCTCCCACATTTCTTATACCCTCACTGGTATAGAAAAACTTGATCACAATGTAAGGACTATCCTTTGAGACCCATAATTCTTGAAGGGGAACAAATTTTAACTAACTTTACATAAGTCCTTGTATGTAGATTTATTATGGTACAATGCCTTAGTGCTTAATTACCACACTTCTATTGGTTAACTAAGTCCATTACCACTGACATGGTAATGAGTATGGTTACCCAACCCTCACTGTTCAAGTTAGCACCACTACTGTCTTGTGAATAAACTCTAGGACTCACTACCTAGGACTTCTACAATAGTATCATTATCATGACCCTCCCTGGTAGGCCTTAGGGCATAGAAATTATGCATTGTTTAAGAGAACTTGCACATGGTTTTGTTATCAGTAAGGAAGCAAACAATGTATAGAATCAACCCTAAAGAGTATTATATATGTATAATAGTAGGATAAGATATTATAATTAAAAGGGGTTTAATTATAATATAAGCTATTATATATAATATAATAGGGAGATGAAATATTATAATTAAAAGGTGTTTAATTATAATATAAGCTATTATATATAATATAATAGGGAGATAAGATATTATAATTAAAAGGTGTTTAATTATAATATAAGCTATTATATATAATATAATAGGGAGATAAAATATTGTTTTTTTTTGGTAAGTAAGAAACTTCATTAACTACCGGGTTTTGCAGGTTGACCCAAAACCTGTTACAAAAATCAGCCTTATGCTGAAGCTATGGATCCTTGTCATCCTAAGGACCTTCTATCCTTTACTAGTTCTAGCCTGCCTAGGATGCATAATAGGTAAAGGAAAGCAACCCTTACTCCTACCACATATTAGTTCATACAAAATTAAGCAAAACTCCCCTAGACGTAAAACAAAATACTAAAAATAGGCATTCGCCTTGAGAGGATGACTTCCTCTGTACATTACGTAAATAAAAAAGATAACCACCAGGACTTGAGGAACCTTAGGCCTCATCTTTGACATCCTCCTTGAGCTCCTCATCCTTCTCTTCCTCCTCATCATCGTCGACATCATTGACCTCCACTTTCGACATGTAACCCTCATTGAAGAAAACCTGAGTCAAAGTGTCATGAGCCTCCTGCATCTGGTGAATGATGCTGGTGTAGGATTTCAAGACAAAACATTTTAGGACCATGGTTGTAGGTCCCTCATCCTCCAAGTCATTCATACTAACTTTGGAATTTCCTTGATTTTTATTGTTTTTCAGCCTCATGGATGATCTCGTCACGGGACCCTAAATCCTCAATCTATTATTTACCGTCCCTCCTCTACTGAATGGCTCCCCCACTCTTTTCCTCATTGGAGAGACGAAAGCCGGTTTGAAGGTACTAGGGCTAACTTTGTCCATCGAGCTCTCTGCATGGTGGCTAGGTTGAACCTCCTCAATGACCTGAGGTTCAGGATTGGGAGTCATGGCCAGCACCCACTTGTAGATAACTTTAAACAACCCCTGGTGCAATGGCATAGCAGACCCCCTCTTACTGCGACATGCATTAATTGTGTAATTCATTGAATTCATCAAAAATTGAGGTATGCTTATCGGGTTGACATCCCGAAAGAAGTTCACAAACACGTAGTGAAAACTAAGTAGGGTCTTGCTAGGATCCTCCGTCGTAACAAATTCCATTACATTTTTCATTACCCCATTCCATGGGGTGGGCAAGTCCATTCTGGTCAGACCATTTTTAGCCTCCTTAAATATTTTGGGGTTATCTTTAAATTCCTTCAATTCAACCTCCCAATGATGCTTTTATCGGTGAATGGAACGTCCTCTAACCATTTTCCCTGTCACAACAGCGAGCAGGTTGACATCAATGATAATATCTCTTCCCCGTATCTCTACCTTACCATCCTCCCAAGTTTCCATCACCGCCTGGGTGATGTCCTCCTCTGCTCCTGAGAATAAATCAAAAAATTGGGTGAACCTACACTCAGTCAAGATGGCTTGGGCGACAGGTTCTATAATGACCATGTTGGGTTCAATGAACATCATTTCATTGTTCACAAGCCTCTTCCTCTCAGATTTCTTAGTCTCAGTTGTTCTCCATGTCTTTTTGCCTTTGCCTGTGTTAAAAATATGGTGGGACTTATAGTGTTTTTGGCATGTAACGAAACCTTCCTTGTTATGAGTGCCATACCTAGGAAAGGACCACCCATCATCCTCCATGTGGATCTCTTGCCATGTGGCCTTGCCTATTAGCTTTATCAATGTTCTGGCAAACCCCATGTCATTATGATGTGGCTCCACTATAGTTGCACACTTGTCGACCCCTTCCTTGTTTGGAGTGCCCTACATAGGAAATGACCACCCATCTTCCTCCACTTGGATCTCTTGCCAGTTGGCCTTATTTTTGAGCCTCGTCATCAATCTAGTGAGCCCCATGTCATCATTATTTGGATTCACTGTCATTACACTTGTAGCATAGTTGACGAAACTTTCCTTGTTACTAGTGCCCCAAATTTGAGCACCTTTGGCTAGGTTTGACATTCTCCACTTGATGGGGATACGCATGCCATAGCTATCCGCATGATCACCTGGATTAAGGCCAATGATCTTCATCCTTTTGTAGCAGGGCCATATTCAGTGATGAGTGTTATGCATTGGGGATGAGTATGTTCTATCTTACCTTGGATACTCAACCTTTCGTGTTCCAAAGCTGGCCTCTCGCAATATTTCTATCATATTTGCCCTCAAAATTAAGGCCCTCAAATTTAGTAGCATTACTAAAAAATCCTCGTGATAATCGTGGGCCATGTGGGAGTTGTACCCCACGTGGCCCATAACAAAATTTTGTAATTAAAAGGGTTTTATTATAATATAAGGTATTATATATAATATAATAGGGAGATAAGATATTATAATTAAAAGGTATTTAATTATAATATAAGCTATTATATATAATATAATAGGGAGATAAGATATTATAATTAAAAGGGTTTAATTATAATATAAGCTTTATATTTATGATAGGGAGAGCTTATATCTTTTGTAAATAAAATATATTATAATGTAAACTATTATATGGAAAATAATAGGAGAAAAATACATTCTGAATCAAAGAATATTGAAATGTTCATTCGTTAAATAATGAAGTGACATTTTTAATGAATCGAATATTATTCCTTTAAAAATTTAGAATTTGATATTGTTGTTTTACATTTTAAAATAACATATCTATATCTGCCCTCTGCCATATTTAAGAAGGACATATGGTTCACATTAATGAAGAAATAATGATCTTTTGACATGGGGGATTATGACCTCCATTTGGGAGCAGACTACATTTATGATAGAAGGTAAGGCATGCCTTCAATATGGGCAGACATACTTTAATAAGGGGTGTGCATTCATTGGAGACATGTCTTTTGTGGTAGGGGCAACGAACTACAAGATAGGGAAGTTTGGGAAGGAAAGAGTTATTAGAGGAGTCATGTAGATGAGAAGGGTAGGGTCAAAAAGAAACAAAGAACGATCAAAGAACCCAATATAGGAAGGAAAAGGACCTCAAACCAATTTTTTTTTTATCTTCTCTTTATCGTATGTTGTTTTACGATTGATCTAGCTATTTTTAAATATTTGTTGTGATTGTAGCTACTATTTTTAGGGGTACTATAGGATCCCCATCCTAGAATCATGGATATCTGAGTGAAAGTAACACCATTGTAGCATGAAATGGATGTCAATCAATATTAAATAAATCTTACCTTTCCAATAACCCCTATAGATGAGGGTCGATGGTCACACCCTCTTTCCTCTTCGTTTGATGTCTAGACTATGGTGATTGTCCTATAAATTTTTTGTTTAAAAATGAGAATCCTGAATCAGTTGTTGTATCACTAAAGAGAGAAACCAGTCTTGGTTTGCACCTATCATTGAATATCTCTATGCCTTTTTTAAGGAAATGGCATGCATTCAAAGAATCATTGACAAAGACAATCACGCTCCTGCTTGGGGCAGAAAACAAGCAATTATCACAAGCTGATCAAACACTTGGCATTCTAGAATCATGAACTCAAGGTTCCCACAGAAAAAAGGTTGTGCCCTTTGCCTATTCATGACTAAACAATGTCCAAGATCAAGTAACACCTCACCGAAAAAGGTTAACACTTGAATTAAGCTCCTTAGCTCGTCAGAAGCAAAGATTCAAGAATGCATGCCATTTCCATACTTGGGGCATCAAAATTTGGTTAGGTTATTGAGAAACCCTAATCATTAGTGCTTTGGTTATCTATTTTTGCTCAGCACTATGCCATGCATAGTGCATCCCAAAAAGGGGCATCTGTAGACACCAAAACAACACCAATCCGATTATGTGACGACAAGCACTGATCGAATTGACATACATAGCCCCTAGGGCAGCCCCCAGAGGTTAAACAATGGTCCTAACCACTCCCACAATAGTTTTGGAAGGTCAGAGGTCAATTTGGCACCTTTCAGGCACTCTGCTCCCTACTCGTTCCACCCTGGGATGATTACAAACTGGTATTCGTCCCACCCCGGGACGATTAGCAGCATTCGCTCCAGGGTGGGGCGAATAGCAGGTTTGATGGGCAAAAGGTCAAACCTTGACAAATGGCAGCTCAGATCCGCCACTCAACTCCACCTTCAATGCATGGGAGTGCGAGTGAGCATTTTTGAGCTCAAAGAGGTAGTCATAGAGGCAGTCATGGAGCCCTTAATCAGGGAGGAATCTTCTCTCCCTGAGAAGGCATGATGGCCAAGTGGCGCCTCTGCATGCTCATTCACAAGAGACCCTCAGGTCTATAAAATGGTGAGTCTTCTCACCCCAAAAGAGGATAGAGCAGGAGCATTTGGAGCAATGGAGTGCTGTCGAATTACATCCTCACCCATCGCTTGTGCTTCTTACATCCTTGATCTCTCTTTTGGAAGGGAGGTTATTGGGTGATCATTGGAAGCGCAATCCGGACCCAAAACCCAAACATTTGGCCATAATACCCCACCCAATTTTTTGACACAACCCCCTAGGAGGTTTTGGACCCATCCCAAGTGGATTGGTGCCGAAACCAAGCCCCAAACGGTGGGCGTCCTGCCCTCGGGTGCCCCCCGCACTACTGCAGTCCTAATCGCCCCACCCCGGAGTGATTAGAAATCTGTAGTATATTTCTTTACTATTTCATTTGCATTTCATTTTAGGTCACTCATATAGGCTGCCATTCAAATTTCATGTCATTCTGATGAATATTGGCTGTGTTTTCAGTGTTTTCTGTTTTCATTAACATACAGGGAGCATCATCGGATATAGGGCGATCGAGGTAGAATTTGCAAAATTCGACCTTCTGGGTCATCTCAAAATGCCCCATTTTGCCTAACCCCAACTTTGCAGGTGTTTTGGAGGCCCCTGGATGGGACATTTAGGAGGTCACTTTCTGACGTCTTGTGACAGTCCTAATCGTCCCACCCCGGAGCGATTAGAAATCTGTGGTAGATTTCTCGACTGTTCCTTTTGCAATGTGTTCTTGGTAATGTTTTCATGCCTCTATCCAAATTTTAGCTCATTCTGATATGTTTTGATTATAGTTTTAATTATTTTATGCATGCATTAACCGGAGGCCTTGGGGATCGCATGTTTCCCTCCATCCGCAGGTGCTTTTAATCATTTGCTATTTTTTTGAATGTAGGATCTCAACACCGGAGGGGAAGCAAGGAAGCACAGATGCATTCATGCAAGTGGTGATGATATTTGGCCCACCCATTTCACATGTGGGCACGCGAAAGAAAGCGTACCATCCGTGGTGTGACAAAACTATGTTTAACGCTCCTAGCCCCTGAAAAGGGAGGAGACGTATTGTAACCTGATCTCGAGAAAATTAATAAAATAAAGGGCTGCACTTTACATTTGCTTTACATCTCATTTCATTTCGCTTGTTTTCCCCTTTTCATGCATTTTCGTTCGTAGGACTTAGCGTTACGTTTTGCTTTTGTTTGCATCGCACCCGGTACGCCATTTTGCTTCCGTATCCTCGTGCTTTCAGTGGTGATCATGGTGGGACACTGTCCCTTGATTTTGAGATCAAATTTTTGATCAAAATTGTGTGTTTTTGCTTTCAGGTGTTAATCCTTCAAGCGTTGGACTGCTGCTCGTGCCACCCTATGACGAATACAGACTAGAATTCATGCCACCCTGGGATGAATAAGGCATTCATCCCACCCTATGATGAATACAGATCTGCTATTCATCCCACCCTGGGATGATTAGCTCTCTATGCAATTTTTGAGCAGAAACTCAGGGGCATCTGGTGTGGGCAGAGAAGAGGTAGGTTGTCTGAACACTCTTTGTCATTTTCTATTTTTTGTCTCTATAATTTTTAGTTTCTTTGCTTGCATAAAAAAGTTTTACTGCATGTTTTCTTTCTTTGTGCAAGTAAAAATAACCCCACACACCACGTGGTAATTTAAACATCAAGGAGTTGGTCGTAAAACCCCAACACTTGATCAAGACCAACGGTGGATTTCATCACCACCTTGGCTTGAATTTTTGCATACATAACCCCGATCGCTACTATTGCTAGACGTAAATCCTGATGAAAGCTGACCAAGTGTAGTTGGGGTGATTCCCAGTGCATGAGGATAAGTCTTCTATGGTAGGTGTCAAAAATAGAGTGATTCCCCTTTCGTACCGCCTATGTTCCACGTATTGTTCTGCTCTCGCGTACCAATAGTTTCCCTCACGTAAGGGCGGGTATATTGAGAGGTTCGGTATAACGGCCTGGAAGTGGTATATTGAAGGGGCGACCATTTTGGGAGACATAAGAGCCCTCATATTGCATATACAACAAAATTTTCTTTACAAGGTTTTCAAACAAAAATCAAAACACACTAAACCAGATTTAGGGCACACATTTAATCCATAAACGAGATAATCACTTCTTTGTTTGTGTGGCTCCTATTTGTTTAGTGTAGCATAAAAAAATTGTAAAGAAGATAAAAACCTACGTATCTTGTAGAGAGACACCACCATGGTGTACACCCATAGCCAAGCCCAATCATGGGCAGAAGCTACAAAAAGTGTACAAGGGGGCACAAGTCACCTCCGCTATAGCCCCAAGGACTTGGTCATACCACCTTGGTGGCCTGACCCACAAAATAGTCCACATCATACCATGACGGAATGGGACTATAGAGGCACCCCTTCGAGGGGCACTCCCATTCAACATAGACCCTTTTAGGAAGAGTCCTTACACGTGGCACTCAACATAAATGGGAAGGCTCCCTTAGACACTCGTTATGAGTGGCCACCATGCAATGAAGTGCTAGAACAACATAGGGTCCATAAGGAGGGGCCACATGATTACATCATCCCTCCTCTACCCCTTATTACTGTCAAAAACAATAGGCCAAATCCAGAGCACAAGGCTCTTCAGACAGGGTGAGCCAACTCTGCCCGCCCCTTTCACATATATGAAAGGGAGCATGAGGAAGACCACTACATTCCTCAAGAGCAATACACAATGTGGGAACAATGCGCTTCCGCACCTGCTATTTATCAGGATCACCTACTGAGGCCAGAGCCTCGGGTGAATGCCGCTAACCTCGATAGAGGGAAGCGACCTATAGAGATCTCGGATCACCATGACCGAGATAGATGTGTAGGGGAGGCATCTAGGCCTCCTAGACTCAAGACGGTAGAACAAATTGACTTGGCATTTGCCAAACATGCCACCCGCCGAGCGCAAATCATGTAGCTTGAGCAAGATCAACAATAGTTAGAGCACCTGTATCACCTTAGCAAAGAGTGCATTAGGCGTCAGACAGATGAGTTGCTCCAGAACACTATGCCTGAGAGGGTCCCAACCCCTCGCATGCATAGGACAGAGTTGTATGAGAGGCACAACCCCTTGGTGCGAGACAGGTCTCCATGACCTTATCAAATGCTGCCTCCAAGACCTCCTAGACCTGAGCGGGAGACCACCCCTAGAGCCAATGATGGGCACCCTCCATGGGCACCCACCCATGTTTATAGGTCATGCCCAGGAACTCCTCAAGAAGCCTATGAGGAATTCGAGCAAGAAGAAGAGTGGGCTGAAATGCCCTACCAAGGCAGAGGGGGTGCTACCCGATTACCCCTCCATAGGCCTCAAGTTCCCCATAATTTGCAATGGGAACAAACCAAGGAGGAAGAGATCAAATATTTTGATGCATACAAAGCGCTGCTAGAGCGCTTAGAGTCTATGGAGACCAAGACTTCTGGGCCCCAAAATCCCACTTTATGCCAGCTCCGTAGTCACCCTGTGCATCCTTCAATGCCTGCACCCCCATACCCTGAACACTTTAAAATGCCTCAATTGGCAATATTTAGAGGGGAGGAGGATGCCCAAGAGCACGTGACAAGATTCCTGAGCCAATGCTTTGGCATTCAGGACAATGATGCTTTGCTTCTAAGAACATTTATAACCACGTTCATAGGCCCTACCTCGGACTGGTTTACCCAGTTGTCGAAGCATAGCATCAGTAACCTGGACCAGCTAGTGGACACGTTCCTCGAATGTTTCACCTTCAATACCAAGAAGAAGGCATCATTAAGTGACCTAGCTAGCCTCAGGAAGTATGAGGAAGAGACCATGGTGGCTTATGGAAATCGATGGAGGACGTTGCTTTCAAAGCTACCTTACCTCCCTCCCATGGCCGACCTGACCCAAATGTTCTCGAAAAGTTGTTTGAGGTCGATCTCCATGCTATTGTAGCTGCAGCAATATGCCACTCTCGAGGAAGCCCTGGCACAAGCTAGAATCATTGAGGAGATCAAGATACAGGATGGCGAGATTGCCAAGCCATGCAAGAAAGAGTGGCCCAAAAATGCCAAAATAGGGACCACGCAACCGAAACCCGCTATGGTCAATCAGGTTGCTATCAATGCACCAAAGCCTGCACAAGCAACACAACCCCAAAAGGCTAATTATCAGGCAGTGCCTCTTGACAGCTATGAAAGAGAAAATCATAGGCAAGAGCAAAATCAGCAGCGTCACCCTAGGCGACAATTCACACCATTCACAGAGTCTAAAGACTCCTTGTTTGACCGCTTGTCAATGGAAAACTTGATAAACCTACCAGAGAGTCGACCCGTAGACCCCAACATGCCAAAACCCAAGGGTTATAGGGAAGACTTGTACTGTAGGTTTCATCGATAGAAGGGACATGACCTTTATGCATGTTGGAAATTCAAAAGTTTAGTGCAAGACCTAATAGACAACAAGATGCTAGCGGTGGATAATCCCATTGTGCCAAACAACCAATAGATGGAGGTCTTCAAAGACCCCCTGCCTGCCCATGATGTGCAGGCAAAGACCCTTCAAGTCAATGAGGTGACACAGAACTGCCCCATGCAGGGGTATGTAGGGATGATAAGCATAGTGACTCGAAACAAGAGGTACCCAAGCACAGCTGCCCCCGTGGCAGCTACAGGAGAGGTTCCATCAACGTCACAACCTCAACAACACCCTACACAACCTCCCCCACCTAGACCAGTGGCCACGATTTGGACTAAACTTACCCAAAGTTTAAGGACCACGTCGGCTAGGCTCTCCATCTACGAGCTCATCCAACAATCACCGCCCCATCGAGAGGCTCTAATGGAGATATTAAAAGCCATCGAGCTACAGCCCCATGAAGCAAACTCTTTCAACAACTTTGTGGGACATGTAAAATGATGTACAGAACCAATCATCACCTTTAGAGAAGATGAGCTAAAATCGGTGACTGGTGATATGGCAGATCCACCCCTGCACGTCATTGCATGGGTCAACGAGATTCCATATAAGAGGGTGTTGGTGGACACTGGCTCATCCAATAATATAATCACAACAATGGCTTTGAAACACCTCAAGTTGCCAGCATCTCACATTGTGGCCTCCACCTATACTCTTCGAGCATTCAATGATGCGATATGCTCGACGGTTGGCACAATTGTCCTACCCATCCAAGTGGGACAAAAGACTATTCCTACATTGTGCCACATCTTGGAAGGTGAGATGGCCTATAATATCTTGTTGGGCCGGCCTTGGATCAGGGACATGAAGTGTGTCCCTTCGATAGCTCATCAGTGCCTAAAGTACACATTCGAAGGGCAGGTGCATGTAGTCTCGGCAGACTTAGAGCCCTTCAAGTATTGCAATGCGGTGCAGCTGATGCCGCAATCGACCCTTCCATCGACACATTTGGATTTTTAGTTGAATCCATCTAAACAGGGTCTGATTCCGCATGCATCCCCACTGTTAAGTCCCTCAAATCCCCAGTCAGGTCCATCTTCATCATCTGGTCCTTCACCAACGATGCCACCTACGGTGGCCACACCGAAGGACAATGGGAAGAAACCCCTGGAAGAGGCACCACCATTAGTCTCAACCATCTCTACCGAAGAGATGCCTAGCCGAATGGAAGTCGAGATGCCTAGTTCACCCGACATGGAGTGGACTCAGGAAGAACTCCCATTCCCTCCCCCTCAACCACCAACGATCACCATTGAGATGGCCAATACGGGCATGGGGGAGTACCTAGTGTGGAACATTGTAGCAACACCCGCACTTGAGTCCATGCAGGACATGGGGAGACCTCGCCTCCCCATCGACACTATTGTTCCTCTAGGCTACCCGCCCAACCAGACAAATTTTGTATATGGGGGCCTCGATAATGGCATTGAACCTTACCTGCAAGAGGAAGAAGATGAAGAGCCCTTTGCTGAGGATGTCAACTATTTGTCCAACCCAGAATTCACTTTGAGATATCTTGGCCAATGTAATTGGCATGGATATGGGTTAGGCAGATATGAACAAGGAGTGCACGTTCTTTGCCAACCAAGATATCAGATGTCATACGACAAATCAGGAGTAGGGTTCAACCACCCTTTGCCCCTTGACATCTTGGTGGAGAACATGCAAGGCCTAGGGATAGGCAACAAGGATGGGTTGGCACAAGATCCATATGCCAATCCTAACACAACATATACATTGGGGGATTATCTCCCATTGTTAACAACCAACCTTGTTGACTTCAACAACCCTTTCCCTTTGATCGAGAAAGGAGAAAGTTTGAGGACTCACCTACAAGAGGGATATAGACAAGGTCAAGAAGGATCTTCAGAAGATGAGTCAGAGTATGAGGTAGCACCGTGGGACCCTTTCGAATCTGATAGCAATCATTCGCAAGTGACCCCCATGGATGACTATCAAGAAAGCTTATTGGCAATGTTCCCCTTGAATGCTCCAATCGAGCAAGGGCCACCTCAAGAAAATCAGGTCCTCCCGTAGAGAGCGGAACAACCCCGATGGGACCAGATCAATTTGCTCGAGCAAGACGAGCCTCACATGTCGCAAATAGTTATCGGAGCCAACGAAGGCCTATGGATCTCCGATAGTGATTATGAAGATGAAACTGAGATGGCATATCTCAATCATATGCGATAGCAACAATACCCCATGGACATTGATGACATGTTTCAACAACTAAACATGGGGCCAAGGCATAGGTGGCACCTAAACCAAGCACAGTTGGACCAACTGCTTCACCCGCCACTTTAGGTATACAGAGAGCACCTTCCACCCAGAGACCCCATAGAGCCATCAGTGCCAAGGGTAGACCCTATCCTATTATCTACACATAGGGCTGATCCATTTGTGCCAATACCCCCAGAGCCAGATCCGGAGCACAAATATCACCAAGGAAGTCCGAGTCACCACACCCATGGTAATGGAGACCAAAATCATTTCATCAACATGATCTCCATTGACTTAACCACCCCCATCCACAATCCAACCGATCCAACATGACCATTGTATCTAGACTTAGATGCTATAGACTGGGATCATGCTGACTCACCACCATCCCCATCAGAGTATTGGCCTTGCGGTGAGATGCTTCATTTCACCCCAGGACCAACTCAAGATATCTTCCATGCTGAAGAGGAACCCGACGTTCCAAACGTAGATCTAAATTCAGTGAATGATATCCACCTGATCCCAACTCCACACCAGTTGGAGGACGGGTCCCACATGTCAGTCGAAGAGACGACTGACGTAGACATCGGCTCTGATCCAATGAATCCACAAATCATCAAGTTAGGGGTAAGTCTATCCCCCAAAGAGCAAGCCGATTACATTGCCCTTCTCAAAGAGAAGAAGGAGGTTTTTGCATGGTCCTACAAAGACATGTCGGGGCTAGACCCATAGCTAGTCATGCATAATCTAACGCTTGATCCGACAGTCAAGCCAGTCAAGCAAAAACTACGTAAGATGCACCCAAAAGTAGCCTTAATGGTCAAAGATGAGCTACAAAAGTTGTTGGATGCATAGTTTGTCATCTACATGGATTACCCACCATGGTTGTCCAACATGGTACCCATCAAGAAGCCCGATGGGAGGATTCGCATATGCATCAATTTTTGAGATCTAAACAAAGCGAGTCCCAAGGATGATTTCCCCTTGCCTAGCATCGATGCATTGGTAGATGCTACAGTAGGCCATGAAATGCTTTCCCTCATGGATGGTTTCTCGGGATACAATCAGATTCGTATCAATCTCGATGATCAACTAAAAATGGCATTCACAATGCCTTGGGGGACATTTTGTTATAAGGTCATGCCCTTTGGCCTTAAAAATGTTGGCGCCACCTACCAACGTGCTATGACATACATCTTCCATGATCACATGCATAAAACTTTGGAAGATTATATGGATGATCTGTTGGCCAAATCTCTTTTGTGCCTAGATCATCTCGATGACCTAAGCAAGATCCTCGATCGCCTCATCGAACATAAAGTCAGACTAAACCCCAAGAAGTGCGTATTTGGCATCACATCTAGAAAACTCTTGGGTTTCATAGTCTCAAAATGAGGAATCGAGGTAGATCCAAACAAATTCAAGGCAATCCTTGAAATGCTTCCCCCAACCACCATCAAGCAGCTCAGAAGCCTGTAGGGAAAGGTCACATCAATCAAGCGCTTCATAGCGCAGCTATCTGACAAGTGTCGACCCATGAATAAATTATTACACAAGGGGGTAGCATTTCACTAGGATGATGAGTGCCAGTCAGCCTTCGATGACATTAAACAATACTTGGCTTCACCACTAGTATTGGCACCACCTAGACCAGGAGTGTCATTCTACTTATACATCTCAGCTACTGAGGTGGCACTGGGTGCCATGCTAGCCAGAAGAATGAACTACACAAAGAATAGGCTAATTACTATCTTAGCCGCACCCTGGTCAGTTATGAACTTAACTATGCATACGTCGAGAAGCTATGCTTAGCAGTGGTATTTGCTACCAAAAAGCTATGCCATTACATGTTGAGCAATACGACGTATGTTGTGTCTAAGGAGAATCCATTGCGGTACATGATGAGTCATACTTATCATAGTAGCCGCACGGTGAAATGGATCATGTTGTTGACGGAGTTTGACATCGAATTCATTGGACAAAAGTCCATCAAAGGTCAAGTCATCATCGATCAACTAGCAGAGGCTCCTCTCGAAGATGATCAACCTCTGACCATAGAGCTACCCGATGATGGGGTCTTCCATGTCTCAGAATCGCCAGATTCTGATGAGCCTGAGTCACAGGCTGACATAACCTTATTTTTTGATGGTTCTAAATGTGAGCAAGGGGGTGGCATGGGAATTGTATTCTTCACACCACAAGGGGCTCCAATGCCTCTATCATTTAAACTAGATTTCCCATGCACCAACAACAATGCCGAATACGAAGCCTTGCTCATAGGTCTTCAGACAACAATCACCATGAACATCAAATGCTTGAACATCTTTGGTGATTCACTGTTAATTGTCAACCAAGTAAAAGGGGTATTCCAATGTAAATGCCCAGTTCTACAGGCCTACAAAGCCCTTGTGGACAAATTCCTAGAAAATCTTGAATGGTACGACATCGAGGCACTCCCTCGATCATCGAATCATTTTGTGGACACTATGGCCTCCTTGGGGTCACTAATCCCGCAAGACCCTTCTGGTGAGATGACAACCATTCAAGTCAAAACATTATCGCAATCCATGATGGAGCGTGCAAGCTCTGACCTAACGCCAGGAATCCACCTGATCCAGATTGAACCATCTCAGGATAAGTTCTCTCGAATCCATGATAGTCTGAATCATGCCAACTAGGGGTCCTTGTTCTCCTCGACCCCTCTTAATAGCAACACAATGCTATTCTTACAAGTCCATTCCCGCTCAGCTTTTGCTAGGGATGAACTTCAAGAGGGATTGGCAGTTCATACCATCGAGGTTTTTGATCAGTAGGATTGGTACACACCCATAAGAGACTACCTCAAGCTAGGTAACCTCCCACTTGGATTGATGCATGCCATGAAAAGATCATTCAAATAGAAAGTGGCAAAACATGTCTTGCTAGGAGACATTTTGTACCATCGAAGCTACGAAGGGATCCTCCTCCATTGCTTGGACCAGTAGGAGTCCGCTTGGGCGATCACCCAAGCGCACGATGGTACATGTGGTGGCCACTTCAGCGGTATGGCCATCGCAAAGTGCATTCTTTGCATGGGCTATTATTGGCCATATTTAGAGCGAGATTGTTGCGCGTATGTAAGGAAGTGCATGAAGTGTCAACACCATGCCAATTTGACACATGTACCTTCTCAGGCCTTGCAGCCGATCCAATCGGCTTGGCCATTTTCATAGTGGGGCTTAGATCTAATCGGAAAGATCTCCCCTGCATCGTTAGGTCATCACACGTTTATCATAATGGCCACAGAGTACTTCACCAAGTGGGTGGAAGCAATTTCGCTTACCTCTACGACTGGAACCCGCATTGTGGAGTTTATTTTACATAACATCATATGTCATTTTGGTATTCCATCCAAGATCATCTCGGATAATGGGACGTCATTTAAGAACAAATATGTGCATGCTTTGACAACAAAGTACAAAATTCAGCATAATTTTTCAACACCCTATTATCCGTAGGCAAATGGGCAAGCAGAGGCGTCAAACAAAATGCTAGTTGCCATCCTTAAAAATATAGTCACAGATAGTCATAAGGATTGGCACATTCAAATCCCACTTGCTCTTTGGGCTTATCGCACTAGCATTCGGATGCCCACTGGGGCAACTCCATTTTCGTTGGTGTATGGCTCCGAGGCAGTCATGCCTCTCGAGTTGGAAATACCTTCCCTACGCATATCAATGCAAGAGTTCATCGATGATGACACTGCGTGGTAGGCCCGGTTAGACCAGCTTACATTGCTCGATGAACGACGCATCAATGCTCTCGAGCATTTACGTATCTATCAAGAGTGACTTAAGAAAGCATACAACATGAAAGTTCACCTGAGGGACTTTCAGGTTGGTGACTTGGTCTTAAAAGAGAACCAACAAAATTCTAACTTGCCACCCCATCTAAGGGACAAGTTCATGGCAAATTGGTTAGGTCCCTATGTAATTGATAGTAAAATAGGACCTGGAACATACCGGCTCGCCTCTCTTGAAGGAATCAAGGAACTAGAACCCTTGAACATCAGTCATTTGAGGCCATTCCACATTTAGAGAGCCATAGCCCACCCCAAAAGCTCCAAGGATTCCCACAATCACTTGGTCAACCCAAAAGCTCCAAGGATTCCCACAATCGCTTGGTCAACCCCAAAAATGCCCCAAAGGTATCTATAAACCCTTTGGTCAACCCAAAAGCTCCAAGGATTCCCACAATCACTTGGTCAACCCCAAAATGCCCCAAAGGTATCTATAAACCCTTTGGTCAAACCAAAAGCTCCAAGGATTCCCACAATCGCTTGGTCAACCCTAAAATGCCCCAAAGGTATCCATAAACTCTTTGGTCAAACCAAAAGCTCCAAGGGTTCCCACAATCGCTTGGTCAAAAACAAATATTCAAAAACAAACAAAAACAAAAGATAATAAAAAATAACAAAAAAATTGCATCTCACTTCCATGCATACTCTTAAAAATCAAAACACAAAAATATAATAAATTGCATTTAGGCATCATATCCATACATGGCATATTTGTTGGTCATACACGTCATAAGCACCATAGACTGTAATTGCTAGGCAATTCCATCATTTTCCTACATTCAGTCCATTTTGTAAACACATCCATCAAGAATAACATCATCCACATTTTTTATCATAGTCAATTGTCTCCTAATGTATTTAGGGTTTTCGTCATTCATTATCTTTAGATTTCTAGCCAAAAACTGTACAAAGTCAGACAGATTTTTACAAAGGTAGAGTTTTACTTGGATCACACCTCGTTACGTAGCATCCCAACACAAGTTAAAACACATAAAAAAATTCCCAAGTTGTGTGAATGCAAGAGAAACCTACAAAGCAGTCTAGGGTACCATAGGTGAAAGGTTAGCCTGCTCATCCCCCTGTGCGAATGGTTCGAGAATGCTGAGAATTGAAAAAAGGACAAGCTCTTCCCCATCCAATTCCCCATAATAAATAGTGGTTAAAATCCACTATCAAAAAACCCCAAACACCTTTGGTCCCCAAAGTCATAAGGATTCGTACTACATGCCCCTGACAAGGATGGGTAGTCATCCCCAAGGCCTAAAATATCAATGCCATTACATAATCATATCCCCAATCACCTTTGATCCCCAAAGTCATAAGGATTCATACTACACGCCCATGACAAGGATGGGTAGTCATCCCCAAGGCCTAAAATATCAATGCCATTACATAGTAACATCCCCAATCACCTTTGGTCCCCAAAGTCGTAAGGATTCATACTACACATCCCTAAACAGGATGGGTAGTCATCCCCAAAGCCAAAAGGGATCAATTCCATTCGCAAGCCAAAAACCTACGAGCTCAACTTTGAAACCTAAAAATGCAAAATCAAATAACAGTGGTTATCACCACTATTCAAACCCCTTGCTCAAAAAGAAAAACAAAAGAGAAAAATAAATAGTGATTTTTATCACTATGTATGAGAGCAAGTATCCCAACAAGTTGAGCAACCGAAAGACGCCTGAGCTTGAATCCCTAGAATTCTCAGCATTCAAAAAACCATCTAGGTGATCCTCATTACGGGTTTGGTGGACAACCTACCTAGCAATGGCGGTATCCTAAATGCATGACGATATGTCTATCACATTAGCTTTGCATGTGAGCAGACCAATGTTTGCATGTGGATGAGCTAGCTTATGGTACCTTAGATTGTCCTATGGATTAATCTTACTAAATACAACAAAGGAGTTAGTGGAGCTAATTAGGTGATCCTCAGTACAGGTTTGGTGGACAGCCTATCTAGCACTAGCGGTATCCTGACAAATACCACATAAACAAATTCAATCGCACACACAGGGATGTGAAATAACTTGGTCAAACTCAAGTCTGATTCATACCTTGTTCAAAAGTCTTGTAAGATAAATGTACAATCTTGGCTAGTTAAGTTAAAGCATCTGAGTCTCAGAAAAACCTTAACTACATTCTAAAACAAATGTTGTACATGTCCATTCTTACATCACCATCAAAAAATACAAAACAAAAAAAAATATTACACACACAAAGTCATCACATAGTACAGAAAGCCAGTAAATCCTGTACAGTCTATGGTGCCACCGACAAGTTATCAACAAATCATTCCATCCATTCCATATGCATACATCATATAATTAGAAACATCGCATTCATAATAACACATGCATACATCAACTAACTAAAATGTGCATAAAATTAAACCATAACAAGTGTATAAACACAAAGAAAGTCATGTATATATATCATCAAAAATGCCCTTAGGCTACAATAAAATGGTCCTCTGACCTCACAAACAAAATCAAAAACTCAAAAACCCCAAGCCTAGGGCGTCGGCCACCATGATCACGCAGGATCGGTGCGACTGGAACTACCCCCAGTGGTGTGGGTCCTATGGGACCTCTCAAGATGGCTGCTGCTAGCCCTCGCATCATGCCCACTAGCGCTACCCTCACCCACCCACCTACGATGAGAGGAAGCAGACTGCTCAGTCTCATTGTCTCTCATTCGACGTGAAGATCCACCTCCAGTGAGCTCAGGTAACCGCCCATCGAGGTGGATAATCTCTGCCTCCAACTCCAACCGATGTCGGACCAAATCCATCTCCCATCGATGGTACGTAGCCAATGCATCATCGCGTTATGCCAACTGAGTCCGTAGGAGATCCCTCTCCCATGAAGCATCTGTGTCCCCATCCCATCGATGGTACGCAGCCAATGCATTCTCCCGCTCTACCAACTAAGTCCGTAGGAGATCCCTCTCCTGTAGAACCTCCCCATGCTCCTCATCTCATCTCCATAGTAGATCCTCCAATCATGCTATCTCACATGATACCTAGCCTCCATGTCCCCTAGGACTACCTGAGGCATGGGCATCTCCAGGATGGTGGGCTGCTCTGGCACCCACTACTCTGAAACGTCCTATATATCCGGCTGCTCTAGAACCCCTAGGTCATCCCCAGTCAAGTCGTCAACCTCCACCATATCCGCATCATCGAGTGGAGCTCCCCAACCCTCCCCGATGCCTCTGCATCCTCACCACCTGCTGCTACCACATCCATGCCTCCTAGAGGCCCCTCACCCCACCATCACCGCATCGTCCACCACTGGTCATACTCTGTAGTCACCCCGACATTGTCCATGTCAGGGACATCGATCACTACATTCGACTCCTCACCCAATGGCTCAATGATCGACCAGGCCAGAGTCCTCTCATCACCCCGACATCGATAGATCAAAGGCTCACCAAGAAATCCCTGGTGCACCCCAAACTATCGAGTCACCCGAACGTACGAGAAGTACTCCTACTCGGTCCCATGTCGCCCGATCAGCCACCTCCCCTAGCACCCGTCGAAGCCACTCCCCAGCCTTAGGCCAGGCTGGACAGTCCCGGTATGGATGCCAGAACACCTCCCCTAGAGCAAGGCATGAGAAGGCATCAACATAGTGCCCTACGACACCTGCCCATCACCGACTCTGCCCCTGCTCCTCTGACCTCCACCATAGAGCAACATACCCTATCTCCCTATCCACCATCTCTGCTCGAGTGGTCCAAGGCAATCCCTATGGCCACTCCATAGCTATGTGCTGCCACCCCCAACACTGCAACAGGTAGCTGCACCCAATCCCCTTCCACCTCCGATAGTGAACCTCGTACAACTCATCATAAAGCTATGCTAGTAGTGTCTGACCCCACCTCATAATCAGGGGTGCCTCTGAGGTCGGACACTCAACAAGTCTAAAAACTACCTCCAATAGGTTCCAAGGGAACCTCACACCAGATGAGTCGGGCAACAACATGTTGGAGATGAGGGTCATGAGCAGTGCATGCCTCACCCCCAACACGCCCTTCTCCAGCCACCACCGCACCAAAATCTTGCCAATCAGGCAGTCCCCCTCTGCCCTCTCCACCGGACTATCCACCCCCATCTCCACCCCATGCCCAAAGCACCATGTCAGCACCACCATCCGTTGATCACGAGGAGTAGTCCGAATGGGCAATCCATCTATCAAAATCCATAGAATTCGATAGACGTCCTCAAGAGTCACTATCATCTCCCCTATTGGGAGATGAAAGGTGTTGGTGCGGGGATCCCACAAATTGATCAGGGCAGTCAGATATGCCCGATCCCCCACCATAGGCTCTAACCGAGTCACCTGCTTGAGCCCAAGGGCATCAAGCCACTCCCAGTCCACCATAGTCAGTGCCTCCCATGCATCCGAAAACACCGTCGGCTGACGGTACCGACTCTTCACCACCTGCAAAACAAAAACAACACAAAAACATTAAAAACATGACAACCAAAAAATGTACAAATATACAGCTAAAACATTTAACAAATGTACAACAAAAACATTTAACAAATGTACAACAAAAACATTTAACAAATGTACAACTAAAACATTTAACAAATAACAAAAAAACAAAATTTAACTAGGGTTTCTTAATCCTAGTTTAAAAAAAAAAAAAAAAAAAAAAAAAAAAAAATTTTACCTAGGGTTTTTAACCTTAGTTAAACAAAACAAAAACAAAATAAAAAAATTTTAACCTAGGGTTTCTTAATCTTAGTTTAAAACAACAAAACAAAAAACAAATAAAACTTTAAACTAGGGTTTAATCTTAGTTTAAACACAAAATACAAAAAAACAAACAACATTTTAAACTAGGTTTTAATCTTAGTTTAAACAAAAAACAAAACAAATTTTAACCTAGGGTTTTCATCCTAGTCTAAACGAACAAAATACAAAAACAAAATAAATTACGATTTTTTAACTGTAAAATAAAAACAAGCAAAATAAAAGAGGAGCACTCACGGGTCTCGCCTCGGCTCCACCACTGGATGATCCGGTCCGTGAACTCATTGTGTCCATGAAAATTCGATAGCGCTCCGCTACGTGAACTCGACCTCCTCCTCACAACTCCAAATCGCCAAAAAAACAAAGTGCAAATGAGCCCAAAACCTAGTTTTGGCCCTTATATAGGCTTTTAGGCCTGTAATCGTTCCACCCTGGGATGAGCGCTCTAGTTAGCGCTCGTCCCACCCTGGGACGATTACTAAACTGGTATTCGTCCCACCCTGGGACGATTACAGAGCAAGAAAATCAAAAACAACAAAATTGCATCCAAAATGCACCAAAAATAACAATAAACTTTCCGAACAAAGGCGCCTTTGCCGCCACATTCAAAGGCATCCAAAACCAATTTTGGGGTCACAAATCCTCACTATCCTACTCCCTAAGAAGGCTACCATAGCCGGACCACTCCATGGGAGGACGGATTTTCGAGAATTTCATCCCCAAACGACGTCACAAAAAGGGTCCAAACCCACCCAAAAATAGCAATAAAATTGCCGAACAAAGGCGCCTTTGTGCCTGACATTCTTGGCATGCAAAACTGATGTCGGGGCCACAAATTATCAATATCCTACTCCCTAAGAAGGCTACCATAGCCGGACCGCTCCACGGGAGGATGAATTTTTGACAATTTCAGCTCCAAAATGCGTCACAAAAAGGGTTAAAACCCACCAAAAATAGGTCAAATTGTTCGGAAACTGCATAAGCGTTCAATGGAAAACAACTGAAGGCACCCTTACAAAAGTCATCTTGGGTCAAGTGACTCATCGCTTTTCTCATGTCGGTCATTCCCTCATCGATTCGTCGCTTGAGGGGGTAGTCACACTTAGTCACCAATCAACAAATACACACCCAATCAAGGAAATGGCATGCATTCAAAGAATCATTGACAAAGACAATCACGCTCCTGCTTGGGGCAGCAAACAAGCAATTATCACAAGCTGATCAAACACTTGGCATTCTAGAATCATGAACTCAAGGTTCCCATAGACAAAAGGTTGCGCCCTTTGCCTATTCATGACTGAACAATGTCCAAGATCAAGTAACACCTCACCGAAAAAGGTTAACACTTGAATTAAGCTCCTTAGCTCGTCAGAAGCAAGGATTCAAGAATGCATGCCCTTTCCAGACTTGGGGCATCAAAATTTGGTTAGGTTACTGAGAAACCCTAATCATTAGTGCTTTGGTTATCTATTTTTGCTCAGGATTGTGCCACGCACAAGTGCATCCCAAAAAGGGGCATCTATAGACACCAAAACAACACCAATCCGATTATGTGACGACAAGCACTGATCGAATTGACATACATAGCCCCTAGGGCAGCCCCTAGAGGTTAAAAAGTGGTCCTAACCACTCCCACAGTAGTTTTGGAAGGTCAGAGGTCAATTTGGCACCTTTCAAGCACTCTGCTCCCTACTCGTTCCACCCTGGGACGATTACAAACTGGTATTCGTCCCACCCCGGGATGATTAGCAGCATTCGCTCCAGGGTGGGGTGAATAGCAGGTTTGATGGGAAAAAGGTCAAACCTTGACAAATGGTAGCTCAGATCCACCACTCAACTCCACCTTCAATGCATGGGAGTGCGAGTGAGCATTTTTGAGCTCAAAGAGGCAGTCATAGAGGCAATCATGGAGCCCTTAATCAGGGAGGAATCTTCTCTCCCTTGAGAAGGCATGATGGCCAAGTGGTGCCTCTGCATGCTCATTCACAAGAGACCCTCAGGTCTATAAAATGGTGAGTCTTCTCACCCCAAAAAAGGATAGAGCAGGAGCATTTGGAGCAATGGAGTGCTGCCGAATTACATCCTCACCCATCGCTTGTGCTTCTTACATCCTTGATCTCTCTTTTGGAAGGGAGGTTATTGGGTGATCATTGGAAGCGCAATCCGGACCCAAAACCCAAACATTTGGCCATAATACCCCACCCAATTTTTTGACACAACCCCCTAGGAGGTTTTGGACCCATCCCAAGTGGATTGGTGCCGAAACCAAGCCCCAAACGGTGGGCGTCCTGCCCTTGGGCGCCCCCGCACTGCTATAGTCCTAATCGCCCCACCCCAGAGTGATTAGAAATCTATAGTATATTTCTTTACTATTTCATTTGCATTTCATTTTAGGTCACTCATATAGGCTGCCATTCAAATTTCATGTCATTCTGATGAATATTGGTTGTGTTTTCAGTGTTTTTCGTTTTCATTAACATACAGGGAGCATCATCGGATACAGGGTGATCGAGGCAGAATTTGCAAAATCCGACCTTCTGGGTCGTCTCAAAATGCCCCGTTTTGCCTAACCCCAACTTTGTAGGTGTTTTGGAGGCCCCTGGATGGGACATTTAGGAGGTCACTTTCTGACGTCTTGTGACAGTCCTAATCGTCCCACCCCGGAGCGATTAGAAATCCGTGGTAGATTTCTTGACTGTTCCTTTTGCAGTGTGTTCTTGGTAATGTTTTCATGCCTCTGTCCAAATTTTAGCTCATTCTGATATGTTTTGATTATAGTTTTAATTATTTTATGCATGCATTAACCGGAGGCCTTGGGGATCGCATGTTTCCCTCCATCCGTAGGTGCTTTTAATCGTTTGCTATTTTTTTGAACGTAGGATCTCGACACCGGAGGGGCAGCAAGGAAGCACAGATGCATTCACGCAAGCGGCGATGACGTTTGGCCCGCCCATTTCACATGTGGGCACGCGAAAGAAAGCGTACCATCCGTGGTGTGACAAAACTATGTTTAACGCTCCTAGCCCCCGAAAAGGGAGGAGACGTATTGTAACCTGATCTCGAGAAAATTAATAAAATAAAGGGCTGCACTTTACATTTGCTTTACATCTCATTTCATTTCGCTTGTTTTCCCCTTTTCATGCATTTTCGTTCGTAGGACTTAGCGTTACGTTTTGCTTTTGTTTGCATCGCACCCGGTACGCCATTTTGCTTCCGTATCCTCGTGCTTTCAGTGGCGATCACGGTGGGACTCTATCCCTTGATTTTGAGATTAAATTTCTAGCCCAAATTGTGTGTTTTTGCTTTCACCTTATGAATCGACCAATGTGGTTTGACGGTTTTTAAAGGAAAAAACTTCACCTTATGAATCGACCAATGTGGTTGGTCATTTGGGCTGCCTTTAGGGGCTACCCAAGCATTGGCTGTAGCACTCTCCTTGTAGCATATGTGATCTGCTACCTGACTTGGTTCAACCATTGTTATGTCATCCTTGGTGGTCGCATGGTGCAGATAGTTATTTGGTTTAGTCTCTATTACACGCCCAGTGGGTAGGGTAAACTCACCAATTAAAACCCCTCTTTTAATTAAAGTATATTTATATGAAATGAAGCATATATTGCTTATAATGTTTAAAGGTTATTTAAACACAGATTGCTTCTAATTTTTAAGGGTTATTTAAACATAGATTGCTTATAATGTTTAAATATTATTTAAACATAGATTTTTTATAATGTTTAAAGATCATTTAAATATAGATTCCTTATAATATTTAAAGGTTTATTTAAACATCGATTTCTAAAAAATTTAAAATGTTATTTAAACATAGATTGCTTATAATGTTTAAAGGTTATTTAAACATAGATTGCTTATAATGTTTAAAGGTTTATTTAAACATAGATTGCTTATAATATAGTTTCATTTATATTTGAAGGTAGACTATGTTAAAAGGAAATTAATGTAGTTTCATTTATATTTGAAGGTAGACTATGTTAAAAGATAAATTAATGTAGTTTAATTTATATTTGAAGGTAATCCATATTAAACTATTTGAAGGTAGACTATGTTAAAAGGAAATTAATGTAGTTTCATTTATATTTGAAGGTAGACTATGTTAAAAGATAAATTAATGTAGTCTAATTTATATTTGAAGGTAATCCATGTTAAAATATAAATTAATGTAGTTTCATTTATATTTGAAGGTAGACTATGTTAAAAGGAAATTAATGTAGTTTCATTTATATTTGAAGGTAGACTATGTTAAAAGGAAATTAATGTAGTTTCATTTATATTTGAAGGTAGACTATGTTAAAAGGAAATTAATGTAGTTTCATTTATATTTGAAGGTAGCTATGTAAAAGGAGTGTCATTTATATTTGAAGGTAGACTATGTTAAAAGGAAATTAATGTAGTTTCATTTATATTTGAAGTTAGATTATATTCAAATGGAAATATGATTATGCTAAAGTTGATTAGCATAGATTGTATTCAAATGGAAATATGATTATGCTAAAGTGATTAGCATAGATTATATTCAAAAGAAAATATGATTATGCTAAATTTGATTAGCATAGATTGTTATCAAGAAATATAATTATGCTAAAGTGATTAACATATATTATATTCAAATGGAAATATGATTATGCTAGAGTTTATTAGCATAGATTATGTTCTAAAATGGAAATATTATTATGCTAAAGTTGATTAACATAGATTATATTCAAATGGAAATATGATTATGCTAAAGTGATTAGCATAGATTATATTCAAATGGAAATATGATTATGCTAAAGTTGATTAGCATAGATTGTATTGTAAATGGAAATATGATTATGCTAAATTTAGTTAACATAGATTATGTTTAAAAAGGAAATGTGATTATGCTAGAGTTGATTAGCATAGATTATGTTCTAAAAAGGAAATGTGATTATGCTAGAGTTTATTAGCATAGATTATGTTTAAAAGGAAATGTGATTATGCTAGAGTTGATTAGCATAGATTATGTTTAAAAGGAAATGTGATTAAAGTAGAGTTTATTTATGTTCTAAAAAGGAAATGTGATTATGCTAGAGTTGATTAACATAGATTATGTTCTAATAAGGAAATGTTATTATGCTAGAGTTGATTAGCATTGATTATATTTAAAAGGAAATGTGATTATTCTAGAGTTGATTAGCATAGGTTATGTTCTAAAAATAAAATGTTATTATGCTAGAGTTGATTAGCATAGATTATGTTCTAAGAAGGAAATGCGATTATGCTAGAGTTTATTAGCATAGATTATATTTAAAAGAAAATGTGATTATGCTAGAGTTTATTAGCATAGATTATGTTCTAAAAATAAAATATGGTTATGTTGGATTTGATTACCATAGATTATGTTTAAAAAGAAATGTGATTATGCTAGAGTTGATTAGCATAGATTATGTTTAAAAGGAAATGTGATTATGCTAGAGTTGATTAGCATAGATTATGTTTAAAATAAAATATGATTATGCTAGAGTTTATTAGCATAGATTATGTTCTAAAAAGGAAATGTGATTATTATAGAGTTTATTAGCATAGAATATGTTTAAAATAAAATGTGATTATGGTAGAGTTGATTAGCATAGATTATGTTGTAAAAATGAAATGTGATTGTGCTAGAGTTGATTAGCATACATTATGTTTAAAATGAAATGTGATTAATCTAGAGTTGATTAGCATAGATTATGTTCTTACAAGGAAATGCGATTATGCTAGAGTTTATTAGCATAGATTATGTTCTAAAAAGAAAATGTGATTATGCTAGAGTTGATTAGCATGGATTGAGTTTAAAGGTAATAATTGTGGAATATGTTATATGTTAGATAACATAGTGATAATGATTATGCTAAGATGTTAGTGTAGTTTAGTAAATGGAAAGTGGTTTATTAGATTAACTAAAGGTATGAGACTTTAGTTGTTTTAGTAAATGGAAAGTGGTTTATTAGATTAACTAAAGGTATGGGACTTTAGTTGGTTTAGTAAATGGAAAGTGGATTATTAGATTAACTAAAGGTATGGGAATTTAGTTGGTTTAGTAAATGGAAAGTGGTTTATTATATTAACTAAAGGTATGGGACTTTAGTTGGTTTAGTAAATGAAAAGTGGTTTATTAGATTAACTAAAGGTATGAGACTTTAGTTAGTTTGGTTACTTAGAATATAGTAATGATTGTACAAGTATGATAAAGTAAGCATGGAGATTGTTGTGTGGATGAATTGAGCATTTTATGGTAAAGTCGTATGAACTATGTGTTCTATGCATTGTATTGGCTTATGTTGAGAGGAAAGGATTATGGATCCTTGTATTTGTAAAAGATCAAACTTATGCAATATATGGAATGTATTTGAGGTTGGGTTTTCCCTTTAAGGGTTTTTCCTAGGATAAATATTGTGTTATGGGTATCTTCTTTGATCTTAATTTATGTATTTATTAGTTGTAGTTTATATATTTACTTTCAATATGTCTTTGCTAGTTAATTATCATATTTTGATTTGATTCAGTGCCTGGTTTATATTCTTATTTATATTTCTCTTTATTTGCTCCAAATGTGATTCTTTGCTTCAAATTTTTATAGCCTAACTACAAAAATAATAATGGAAATATGAATAGTTTTAGAAATGCAAAATGAATCACATTTCACACACCAAACAAGTCAAATGATTCAGATGTTCCATTTTGAAATTGTCTATTCACATTCTTTGGATATTATTAATGCTTATTTTCTAATATTTTGGGTTTTTTTGGTTTCAGATTGGATTCTTATGTCCAAAATGCTCAGGATAATTTTCTAGTAGAGTCACCATTTGTTGTGACCTTTCCACAACATACCCCAAAATTGGAGACCCACCAATTTTTTTTGGAATTTTGATGCTTATGTTGAAGTTTTGGTTTGCATGTGTGTTTAATATAAATATAAAGGTTTAATATTTTTGTTGTTTAAAATGTTATGTTGTTAATTGTTTCTATTTATGTGGTTTTTCATTATAATATTTAGTTTATTTTTTTGTTGTTGTGTAAATGTGTAAGTTTAAGATGTGGGATTTTGAGTTTTATTTTATTTTAATTTATTTTAAATATTTTAAATTAATGTTGGTTAAAATGCTTAATTTAAAATATTTAAAATTAATTTAATATTTTTGAAAAGTTTCAATAAAAGTATTTTTGTTTGTGTTATGTTTGTAGGTGTCAAGGTTTGTGGCATGGTTTCCAAGGTGGACCAGTAGACTTGTCACAAGGCAATCAACACCCTAGTGCAATTTTTGAGGAGGTCAAAGAGAGACATGAATCAAAGAGCCACCCATTGGCTTAGATGAATCAACTACATATGTGATTGTTTATCCTTATAAGATAGTCTTGGCTATTTTCCCAGCAGGTGGGATTTAAAATATGAATTAAAAAAGTTTTGATATTTGTGTGGTGATTGTGTTAACTCCTAAGTTTACTAGATTACATGGAATGGATAGCCTATTGGTGAGACACATGTAATCCAACATATGGTTTCATTAGACATAGGGATATTGATTTACAAATTTTTCATATTGAAGATATGCACAAAATTAAACCTACCAGATGAAGAACTGTGATGCAATTTCAATGAAGAAATCGAGACTAGAACAACCACGCATATTGATAAAACATTGTTAATGTGAATTAAACAAGGGCACATTTATGTGAGGATATTGGATTTAAATGTGAAACTTCTACAATGATCATATAAAACATTAGAAAATTTATTGATAAATTTATGTCAAAAAGTATATCAAAACATAGGCAGTGGAAATATACTCAGTGAAGTTTTGTGTTGGTTAAGATCTCATGAATACGTGTTCTAATATTACCATGGTGAAAAGTGTACAATAGATTGTGTAGAGTTATGATGAAGTTTTGAAGAACTTCTTGTGAATCATTGAGAGGCATTGATACATTTAGGTAATACAAACATCAATTAATAGTATTGAGAGATTTGGATAGAGAAATTATACCCAGGCCAGCAACATCAGTGGTGGTCTCTGTGAGTGATCTGGATGATATAGTTGATGTTTTTGTGAATAATTTGAATGCATTTGTAAGTTTTTATAGTCATAAATAACGTAGTGTTGCAGGTTTCAATAAGCTATAGTTGGAAAGGTAAATGGTCAGAATGTAGACTTGAACACGAGAAAGAAGCGTAGATGATATAATATGAACAATGGATAACATATGATATATAAGGACTATAGAATCATTATTATCATGGGTAATACATGAGAAGACACCCACATAAATTGTTATGATCTTGTAACTTTGAATTCATCACTCGAGAGTGTCATATGGAAATATTGTTGATGAATAGATTAAATTAAAATGATAAAAGATAAAAATGGTTGACGTGATACACCATATGCATTTGAAAATTGGCCTCACACCATAGATGTTGACTTTAATAATGAATATTAATTTTGAAAAAGAAGCACTCGCTTTGTCAAGATATATATGTATTGTGAAGGGGTTGGTTACAATACATAATATGGGAGCTATGGATATATTATGCACAGTAATATAGATTATTGTACACAATAGAAATTTTTTGATATTATAATGAATTTATATTTTTGGAACCATCATTGCTAGTGTGGCAAAATGCTTTTTAAAAAAAAAGTTTTGCAGTGGTCATTGGTTATGGTAAAATGATACAATACAAAATTAAAACAGTAAAATCATAGGTGGTAGCGGGTAGCATTTATGAAAGGAATTTCATCAAATTTTGGTATAGTAAAGATAAAATATTTGGTAACCTGACAACTGCTTATAATATAATCTTCATTTCAATATGATTTTTGCGTACATCACCCTGGACAGAAGGATATTGATAAAAGGATAATGAAAGATTTTAATTGGATTTAATGAGTTAATAACCTTATTGAATTTCTGATTAAATTTGCAATGATAAAATGAACACTACAATCCTAAGAAAAATTAATTAATTGTATAGTGAATTCACATCAATTATAAAAGTGCTAAAGAAAATAGAATCCATTGAAAAAATAGTTTTGAAACTCATTGCGGAAACTGTTATTAAACTAAAGAAAAGAAAATATTCAAATTTATAAATGACCATTGAAGATGAAGGAGAAAAGGGCAGAGACAGAGAAACAAAATTGTAAGTGAAAATAATGTTGGCATTGGATCCGTTTTGGAGCTCTCCTTCCATGCTAGATTGCATCATTTCACATGAGATGCCATTTTGAGTCACGATATTCTATATTTTTCAGAGTTTATTGAAAATCTTATTTTTGTAATATGTTGGAAATACATGAGTTTTATACATGTTGATGGTTAACTCATCCATTATTTTTCAATATATTGCACTTTTCCTTAGAATATTGCACCACATTAAATGTTAGATTGCGTGAATACAAATCACATTAATGTTGGTTTTGCAGGATACTAATGTTGCAGGGTCTGTGGAAAATTTTAAAGTTTCAACATTTTATTTCATTTATATTTTTATTTATTTAAAATTATATTTTTAATTTTTTAAAGCTTTTCAAATAAAATAAAAATGTAAAAAAAATAAATTCTAAAAAAGATATGTACGGGTTCAAATAACAAGATTTAATGTTGAATTTAGATCAATTTTTGTTTTTAGTTTGAAGCAAATTTGAAATTACAAAAATTATATAAAGTTGTTTTTAAGGGATTTTTGTAAATTCAAATATTACATGTTTTCACATTTTAAAGGAGGATTGAACTTCAAACTCGACACTTTTATTTTCAAACAATAAATTAATTTTCCTTAATGAAAATTTAAATTTCATTAAAGGGAGAATAATTTATATGACCTTTCAAAGGATGCTACATTTTAAAATTTTGTCATTTCATCATTTCATTTCATGCTCAGAGTTACACAAATCAATATAAAACAAATCCACTCATCATTTAAAATTCACATTTTAGATCTAGATTTTAATCTCTTGTTTCATACTCACAACAAGGTTTAAGGACAATAAAAATTGTTTAAAATTTGCCTAACAAAAGAAAGATAAAATCTACCTAAAATACTCCAAGATAAAATAAATTTCATTTTTTTCATCGTGGTCATATGAAGGCCAATCACATTTTATTTATTTTAAGTTTCATGAATAATAAATAGCATAGCATAATAAAATAATACCAAAATAGGCCCCTTGTTAATATTTATTTGCAAATAACTAAGTTATTCTAAGAACTTATTTGATACATTTTCAAAACCATACATTCATACATTGAGTAAAAAAAACTTTGGAGAAATATTTATTTCTTTGTGAGAGAGTTTTCTAACCAAAATCCTAACTGTGAGTGTAATTTTGCAATTGGTTAAAATTAACACTCAACAAAGAGCTGCAAGATCATCAAGTCAAGGGCAAAAAATTGGTGAATCAAATCACCAAGAAATCCACCATATTTAGAAGTTATTAAAGGTAATTAACTTGGGTGCAAAAGGTTCATTAATTGAACTCTAAAATACTATTTATTAGAGATTCATTAAGCACCATATTAAATTTAAAATTGCGAGTGGATTCATTTTAAAGTCTTCAAAGGGAGTGCAAAATTCGGGTCAATACCAACACATAAATAGGAGTTAGATATATTTGATAGAAATAAAATTATCATCTTCCTCTTTACAAAAAACAAGACTACATTTACATAGATTATAGTTCTCTACAAGTAGCAATTACTAAGTGCATATTTCAATTTATGAAGGAGTAATAAGGTGAGATTAATATTGCACTATACTAGTTGTTCTTTAAATGCACTAACTACTTACAAATAAATTAGTGCATTAAATTACTTCTATTTAAGCTTATTATGTTCTTTTGTTGTTAAAGTAAGAGAGAAAAACCAAAGAGCACAAATTAGAATACTATCAAAGTGTCTAGAGACACTATTCGGTGCATAGATCTGCAATATTTTTTGTGGTCTAAAGAAGCCACCAAAATAGGTAATATTCCTCCGAGTAGTGGAGAAGAAAGTTGTCATCAAACCAGTAGAAGGAGCTACAAAATGAGACTAGGAGAGTCTCAAGTTTTAGGTACAAATTAGGAGGTATTTATAGGGTTATACAAGCACCAAGTTTGTCTCTATTATTACATCAAAAAGGAGATAAAATATAAGTGTCTTAAGGACACTCTATGTAGCCTACCATTCTATCTACAAGTGGCCACATCATTGATGTCAAAGGGGTAGACATCAAGATAGATATATTGAGCCATCAAAAGGACTCATAAGATTGTCTTCAAAGGTGTATAGAAATACTAGATCAAAACCTATGTAATAAGAACTTGTAACACATAAATGGAGGTATAGATCTCATTGTAAGATACATAGATCTAAGGATAACTAAACATAGAATATGTAAAATTAAGAGGTAAATAAGGGGTACATTACCCAACTGATTACTTGGACAAACTACCAGATAAATCTATTGAAATCCATCATTGATTGAATATGAATCACCAAATAGGAAAAAAGCATTCATAGCAACCAAGAAAGACCATTGATTGAAGTGCTATCATCCATCAAAAGAGCAATGTTGGAGAATCCTAGAAACAACATAGTTGGAGCCAATCGAGAGGCAAATATCATCATTATTTGCTATAAAATGCACAATATTGCACTCAATTGAAGGAGAAAAGCATTGAATACAAGATTGAATAGCTTGCACCCACTAGAGAAGAAATACTGAAGTATAAGGAGACGTTCAAGATGTCCTCACATGCAAGAACCACTTGGAAAAATAAAATAAAGTGTTACATAACACCTGTATAGGGAGAGAGCATCTAGAATGGACATAACACTCATCTTAGAAGCATTAAAGGTATATTTAGAAGGATTAAAATATGTAATAATCATTTCATCCAAATGAGAGTGTTGAAGACTCATTAACCAATGTTAGAAGAGACTGTAACATCTATCTATCATCCTCATATCTGAGCAACGTATGCACCAAGTTTTGAGAGCATCATTGGGAGGTTACTTGCCATAGTCTTCATTTCAAGGAGGAATGATAATTGAAAGAACCTAAGTGCCACTTCTCCAACATAAAAAAGCATTCATGCAATTTAAAGCACCTAAACTCAAGGTTGAGAAGTTCCTATCTATAACGAGCAGGAAAGAGTATCTATATGCAAAATAAGAGGCACAGATGATATTAAAGACCTAAATTCAAGGCTTCCAAGAGGGTCAAAGTAGCATTAAACACTCGCTATGATTTTCATATGTCTACCATTGAAGGATATTAGTGCATAATAAGACAACGTCCAACACTCATTATTTAGGATTTGGAGCACTATAAAAGTAAGGTTTTTACCTTAATAAAATTGCTTTCATTAAGGAGTTATAAGGAGTATAATATAAAGTTGAAACTCTTCTATTATTTACTTTAAAAATAATAGCAAAATGAACCATACATTTGAAAGAAAATTTAAATGAGATTTATATACTTAAATAGTTTAATATTTACAATTAAATAATATAGGACATATAAGGGTTTCTACTTCTAAAATTAAAAATCTATTATTGCAAATATTATTATTTTCTAATATTCCAAATTAAGGATTTATAAGGAATACTACACCAAAAATAGATTATTGAAATTTAGATATATTAAACTATTGAATATTAAGGGCTATAAAAGAAGTTCATAATTTACTTAAATAATTTGGAATTATATACTTACACTTGTATCATGCTCATACTAAAGGGACAAAAGAAATCCAACCATAGAGAAATTAAAATTAAGTGCATAGTTCGTTGGGAGAGATAAGGTGAAATAGAAGTTAATTTACAAAACATTACAAATTCAACTCAAAAGGTGAACTATTAATTATTAAGCACTTTATTAAGCTTATATCTTATTATAATCAATAGGAAGACATAAGGAGTCCACAAAACCTAAGCCTTGGATAGGTTTTATCAAATTGGTTCACATACTCTAAACGAGGGAGTCACAAGGTAACCAACAAGAATCATCATGACAACAAATAAGTTCATCCTTAAAAAATATCAACTACTTAAAGGTCCAAATTACTCCTCATGGAAAAGCAAAGTGAGGGTAATTTTAATAGTTGAGAAGTTTTGGAAAATTGTCAAAGGAATTACTAAACATAATTAATGTGAAAGAGATATTCAAAATTTTGAAGATAATGATGCAAAAGCATTAATGATAATAACGTTTTCCATCACATATAAAATACAACCTTACATCGATTCAATAGGAACATCTGTAGAAGCTTGGAAAACCCTAGAAAAAATATTTGGAGGAAAAATAATGCTACTACCCTAAATATTTAAAATCAATTACATTTCCTGAAAATGAAAATAGAGAAAATATAGAACTATTCCTAAGGAAGCTAGTAGACATTAAGGTAAAATTATTAACCTTAGGAGATAAAATTGGAGATAAATTCCTTGTTCAAGTAATCATGAGAGCACTTTTAGATAGCTACAAGAATCTAGTTACATATTTATAGGTCCTAAGTAAAGATACATCATTTGATGAGCTAATCAACATTCTTCAAGAATATGAGGTGGAAAATACAGTGAAGGATGAAATGACTAACCAATATTGTCATGTATGCAAGAGAAAAGGTCATAATATTAATTACTATAGATTCAATCCCAAAAACCAGAATTAGGGAAATAAAACAAACCATGGAATCCAACCAAATAGGGTATTCCAACCAAGGCAATATCAAGCTCAAAATAATCCTTGTTAGCAATAGTTTAAGCAACCATACAATTATCCTCAATTGGAATATCGAGAAGGAAATCATAAGGGACACATAGCTAAAGAATTCAAGAAAATGAAGAACTAGAAGATCCTATAAATGATCATGAAGTCAAAGCTCTCACAATGAAGATAGTATTTTATGAAGACACTAACTAATCTAACAACTCCTTTAGTAGTCATGTTGAAAATAAATTCTATTATTTGGTAAAAATGAACATAGAATAGTTTCAATAAATTAAAACAAGCCATGACAACCACCCTGGTGTTAGCAATGTCTATTTTTTCTAAACCTTTTGTAATTGAAAGTGATGCTTTGGGCAATGGAATTAGAGCCATGTTAATTTTAGAGTATATCACATCGTTTGGGTTATGTAAATGTACCACCTTTGGTACATAACTAGAATATGAGTTTACTTTAGGGTGAAGTAAGTTAGTTACTTCAAGTATTGTAATAAATGCACAATTGTTAATGTGCAAGTTGTAAATGTGCATGTAGTCCACATGTACATAAGTCATAGGTAGAGTAAGATCCAAGTAATCTATATTCATATATAAAGGCCTCATAGTGAGTGTTTTAGGAGAGGAAGTGAATATAGAGAGTGTGTGTTATATTTTAGTAGTATGGTACAATGTAGTCCTTTCATATTTGTTCATGGAGTGTTCATGTCCTCCATTATATAACATTGTACTATTTTTATCACTTTCATTAATGATATTTTTTTGAGTTATTTGTAGATGCTCATATTTTTGTTTTATTGCATATTATTGTGCCATTAGTTTATATTCATATCATATTAGCTATTTTACATCTTGTGGTTATACTACCTCCCATCCAAAACTAACAATTGATGCAAGAAGAAAGACCATTGCCCTTCATTAATAAAACACTTTAAGGCCAAAATTTGGGTAAATATATTTATGTAAAGGATATGCTATCAATTTTACATATTGTTATTCATTGGAGGCCATATCTCATTAGGCATTATTTTTAATCAAAATCAACAACCAAAGTATGAAGTACTTCTTGGAATCATGAGTAGCCATGCCTAAACAACAAAAGTGGGTTTCTAAATTTATGAGCTACGATTATGAAATCATATAAAAAATAAAAGGAGAATATCATGGTTAATACCCTATCCTAGAATTTTGAATATCAAATTATTCTAAATGCTCTTTCTTCATCAATCCCTTGATAGATAAATAATCTCAAAGAAGAAATAGCCTAGGATTATGACTTACAAAAATTGTTCAAAAAACTTTATGTAGAGCCTAATTCATGCCCTAGATAAATCTGGAATGGACAAGACTTGAGATATCAAGAGAGATTGGTTATTCCAAAAACCTCAAAAATGCAGGAATGCATCTTGTAGGAAATGCATGCCTAACTAACAACAAGATATTTTGGGTTTCTAAAACTTATGATAGGACTAAGCATACATTATTATGGAAGGGAATGAATAGGAAAATTCAAAATTTTATGGATAAATGTGATATGTGCCAAATAATGAAAGGATAAAATGTGTGTTTACCTAGAACCCTTCAACCCTTACTAGTTCTGGAACAAATATTTATATGGATTTTATTCAAGGGTTACCCAAGTCATGAAGAAAATTAGTTATTCTAGTGGTTTTGGATCATCTAATAAATTATTCTCATTTTTTTTCCTAACCCATTCTTACACTTCCTCCATAGTAGCCCAAATAATTTTAGACTCCATATTTCTCCTTCATGGAATTTTCCAACTCTATTATGTCAGATAGACACCCTACCTTTACTAGTCATTTTTTATAAGAACTATTTAAGTTGTAGGGAACTCAACTCAAAATGTGTTTAGAATATCATACTTAGACTAATGAACAAACACAAAATGTTAAAAAATTCTTGGAAATCTACCTTCATTGCTTTGCAACTGAACATCCTACATAGTGGACAAAGTGAATTTCTTTGGCCAAATGGTGGCATAATGCTTCATATCACATTGCGACAAAGTTTACACCATTTAAATAAGTATATAGTTATCCCTCATAAACACTCTCCTCATACACTCTAGGAAGATCCAAGGTTCATGATGTACACAAAACTCTCAACCAACATGTTGTCGTCCTCTGATAACTTAAGATGAATCCTGAATTGGCCTAGAGTCATATGCATTAGAAACCTGATCAACATCATTCTGAGTGTAGCTTTGATGTGGGGATATCATTTTTCTCCACTTGCAACCTTATAAATATTCATCACTCTAGCTCCACACATGCCAAAAACTAGTTGCCAAATACTATGGTCCCTATTAGGTATTATAGGGAATTGGTTCAATAGCCTACAAATTGGCCCTTTTGCATATATCCAAGATCCATACAATATTCCATGTCACATCTATTACTATTTTTTTTGGAAATAAGGTACAAGTTCAATCCCTTTTACTTGAGTTAGGTGAAGAAGGTTCAATCATGCCTGAGCCTAAATAAATTTTGGAAAAGAGACCATGCACCCTTTGCAACTATATCATCTTTGAGGTTCTTATTTAATGCTGAGGAATACAACCGAAAGATACCACATGGGAGTCTCTCTAGCATATATAGTAGCAATTTTATCATGTCCAAATTTTAGTGCAAAGTATTTTGAAGGATAATAGCATGTTATGACCCCACCCTATTGGATTTTAAGACTTACTACCACAACATATCACAAGAAACTCAATAAATAATCCATAATGTTAAAGGTCAAAATATCAATAATTAAGAGTACAATAATATATGAGCAATCTAATATGTATGCCAAGGCCAATATAATACTAAAATAATATTCACTTATAATAATAAATATGAATGTAAATGGCCTAAATCATCCATGTATAATGTATGAAGAAAACTTACAAGTTTAATTGATAAAAATATGTATACAAGCTTTATTAATTTTTCTATATCTTCCTCTTACAATCAAACAATCAGATATATTTTTATTGCTTTCTCATGGATCATTGTCTCCATAATATAGCCATAGTAATGTGACTCTTCAAGTAATTGACTATTGATTTCCATATGACAAGTCTCATGACCTTTGGCTTATCATATTGCCACTTGGGTACTATACTCTTCACTTTCTTCTTACATGGACACTTGACTCTATGAAACTTGCGCACTTCTACATGCACTCCTAATCTAAGACACTTGTGCACATAATACATTACATATTTACACACTTATGTACATGACACTTGTACACATTCTCTCATTTTACACTTGTGCTCCAACTTACATGAAACTTGTGCATTTTTTGCACATTTATGCTTACATGAAAGGATAAATATAAATAAGAAATCTAAACTGAAGACTCAACCATAATCTATTACATATTTATATTTGTACCATGAAGGTACCATGGGAGTGTATTAGCATGTACCAAATAATGGTCTTCAATCATGGTCTTCATCTTCAATCAACATCTTTCATAAATTTATTTGAATCTTAAATGTGTGAACCTTCTTCAATTTTTTATTTATGTCTTATGTTAGCCTTCCTTTTGTGCTTTTCTTTATTCTTATTTTTTCCTCTTATCTTCTTCATATTTAGCTATGATGTACATGATGGTAAACTTTTTAATTATTGAGATAGGAAATCATCAATAATACATTCTAGATTTAAATGATTCCTCATTAAATATTACATAGGCTTCATTCAAATTATATGAGTCATCTTTCTTCTCTTTCCCTTTTTCTTGAAATATATCAAAGGTAAGTAATGATAAATACATCATTAAACATTCTTCTAAGGAAAATATAATGGTGTTTTATGAATTCCACCATGTTCTAAATTTTTTCATGAAGATAACTTATAAGTGTTGTGAACTTTTCATCTTTTGCATCCTTGAGGAATAAATATAGTTTTTATTTTATACCAATTGATAGTTGTTTCTTTCCATAAAAATAATTTATAAAGTTTTGACTCCACTACATTAAATGCTTTTCTAATAATTTCTTTGATGATAAATAGTGATTCAACTTGAAGATTTACCTATTTTTTGTAGTAAAACTTATATCTCCTAAGTTTAAATATGCACTCAAAAATATGAAATTTGTAAATTTTATTTTATTTTCTAAACCTTTGGTATAGAAATACTTTTAAATCCCTGATATATTAAATTTGTAAAGTTTCAAATTTCAAATTTCATAAATTTTAAATTTTCTAAAATTTGAAATCAATAAAACAAACTTTAAATTTTAAAAACCTTAAAAAAAAACTAAAAACCTTTTAAATCCCTACTTTAAAATATTTACACCCTTCAAAAAGATTAAAAAATACTTTTAATATTTTAATCTCTAAGTCTTCAAAAACCTTAATTAAATCCTTAATAAATTTCAAAAACCTTTAACCTAATATAATTCCTTATCTCTCCAAAACGTATATCCTAATTTGAACTTAAAATAATATAAAAGACCTTATAACTCCATTAAAATTAAATCAAAGTTTTATTTTCCATCGAAATATTGAATAGCGCATAAATGAATAACACTTAAGTCGTTACTTGATTAAAATTGGCTTGAATTGTGTTGTGTATAATTGCATGTATGTCTATGGTTTCAAGTTAGGTTAAGCATTTTTCCAATGCTTATATTCTCTTTACTACCTCCTCTTTGGATCATCTATCTAACTGATGGAGAAATTAAAATATCTCCTTGATTGTTACTTATAAATAAAATGATTGCATGTTATCCTTTGCTCTCTTGCTCATTTGATGTTCAACATACTTTGGAATCTTAGATGCTTCTTTTTTAGAATGAAATTCTTAGGCTCCTTCATCTTTAATGAATAAAACTTAGATGGAAACACACTGGTTTCAGGTAATGATATTGTGGCTTCTTTGTCTCTATGACTTAGAAAACAACACTCTGGTTCAACATGCCACTGTTGTAGCATCTAATGTATACTTTTCAAGTCCAATTTTCTTAGCACTTCAACTTTGGTGCATGAATATTTTACTTCTACATATAGTTTGTGAAATCACCTATTTCTCTTTTACCTTTGCTAGTAGAACTCTAATAAATAGCACTTCTATGACATTGCTTAGGTAGCATTGTATTATTTGATCTCTTTTTCTTATGTTGGATTCTAGAGCCTATTATTCTTTCTAGATTTCTATATATATTATGTAATGTTGACCACTCCAAATTCTTATGTTATTCTATCCATGTAGACTTATTATGTTATGTTGTTTTCTTTACTTATATTATGTTGACCGTTTTGCTCCTTATGCTAAGTTGGTCTCTCGAACTATTTATGCTATGTTGGCTATTTTACTCATGTTATGCTAGCCACTTTACTAGATTTTTATTATGTGCTAGACTCTTAGACTTCTTTCTTTATGTTTCCCTCTTGGGATTCTTCCTTAGTGTTGGTAAATTAGGCCTTGTATCCTTTACTTGGTTGCTTAGGCTTTGTCTTCTTTTGTTGGCCACTTAGGCCACTCTTACTATGCTTGGTCACTTTGAGTGCTAGTTTGGGATTCTTACTTAATGTTGATCGATTAGCCCTTGTATTATTTACTTGGTTTCTTAGGATTTATCTTCTTTTGTTGGCCACTTAGGCCACTCTTACTATGCTTGGTCACTTTAAGTGCTATTTGCTTCCTTTATATAGACGTTGGATCCACAAGATAGAGACTTAATGTGTCTCAAAATTCTTTTCTTGATATCTCTTGTGAGATGCTATAAAAATTTATTCTATACTTTCTTAGCACTATTATATACTTGTTTAGAATAGGAAATAATTTTAAAAGTCCAAATAAGTCAAGGCCAAGACTGATATTTCTTTAGTAAACCTAATATATCTAGTTTTTTGAATAACCAAAAATCTTCAATACCTCTATCTTTGTAGTTTTTCTTTGTATATTGATTTTTTATTATATCTATATACTTATCTGCTTCTCTATCTCTACACTTAGTAAGCTTGAATGTTTCTCTATCCCTAGAAGTTTGAATGCTTCTCTATATTCAATGTCTAAAATCTATCTCAATGTCTTAGGTCACACCTAAGAACCAAAATATGATTATCCTTTTTTCTATATAATAAAATATCAATGTCAAGGTGACTATTAATGTCCTCGAATGACAAAATTTCTTCTTATTTGGTTTTCAATCTATCAATGTCAAACTTTCTCGAGTTGGATCTCTCTATCAAATTAGTTGAGTCCTAGTCTTAATTGTTTTTATTCAACCAAGTGGAATGACTCGAGAATCTAAATTAGGGTGACTTATTTTTTTCCCCTCAATTTCTACTCAATCAAATCTTTATAAAAATAGAGTCCAAGTCTTCACTGCTTTCAAAGTGGAAAGATTCTAAATTAACTCTATCAACTATGGATAAAGTTAAATAATGGTGGCTAATAAAATAACTCTATAAAAATAAATAGAGTTAAGTGGTAGTTATGATACCACTATTAGATTTTAATCCTTACTACCACAATATATCATAGGTCCCTCAATAAATAAGCCATAATATTAAAGGTCAAAATATCAATAATGAAGAGTAGAATAATATATGAGCAATCTAATATGTATATCAAGGCCAATATAATAATGAAAATAATATTCACTTATAATAACATATATGAATGCAAATGGACTAAATTATTCATCTACTATGCATGAATATTACTTACAATATTAATTGCTTAAAATATATATACAAGATTTATTCATTTTTTTGTCTCTTCCTCTTACAATAAAATAATCAAATATATTCAAATTGCTTTGTCATGGAGCATTGTCTCCATAATATAACCATAGTAATGTTAATATTCAAATACTTGACTATTTCTCTCCATATGACAAGTCCCATGACCTTTGTCTTATCATATTACCACTTGCATACTAGACTCTTCACTTTCTTCTTACATGCACACTTCTACATGCATTCATAATCTAAGCCACTTGTGCACATCCTCACATTACATATTTGAACACTTACATATATTACACTTGTGAACATTCTTTCAATACACACTTTCACTCTAGCATACAAGACACTTGCAAATTTCTTGCACATTGACACTTATGTGAAAGGGAAAATATAAATCACACATCTAAACTAAAGACTCAACCCTAATATGTTACATTTTTATCGTGAAGGTACCATGGGGGTATATTAGCATGTACCAAATAATGTAATATTCCTCAACACAGCCTATCATTACTATGCAATGACCCCTTTCCAATACCGATTAGACCCCATTCTAATGATATTTTGTAATATTTTTTAATGGTATGTGGCACTTGACGTTCCTAGACAAGTGAGGCCATTTCATGTAATCGTTATAAAGAATGTAATTATTTTTTATAGAAATACTCTAGTTCGAGTGACACTTTACATGTAATCCAAGTTTTGAGCATTAGGTTAGGGTTGCATGAAATGTATCTTTAAAAGGAAAGGGGACATAAATGAATGTATAGTTTTGCATATTGAATCAAAGTATCTACGGAGGTTGAATCTTTGAAGAGGCCCATGATTATTTATTGTGATTTGTGAGATTAATATATATTTCTACATTTACATTTCATATTGCAATATTCTATTGTCTCTTAGGAGACATCCGATAAAATTGGAACGATACAGAGAAGATTAGCATGGCCCCTGCGCAAGGATGACATGCACAAATCGAGAAATGGTCCAAATTTTTACACAAAGAGTTGGCTGAAACCCCTCCTTCCATTTCGGTCAAACCCTCGAAGGCTCAATATAGCTCGCCTAATATAGTAGAAAAATACCTCCACAAACTGGTCGTTCATGCTACTTCTACAACTATTGATCATCTGGAGACTGCCCACACAGCCATTGGCAAAGCTATTGTGAGTCTAAAAGAATAGAGGCATGCTATTAGCCTCTTGTTATTTTGTAATAATTTTAATGACACTTCCATGTTATCTGCTACTGAAGTTTTTTCTGATACCAAAGGAGGTGCCAAATATAAATATGTGGTTGAAATTGCCAAGGATGCTTGTCTCAAAGTTCTAAAGGATAACCCAAAGGATATCTCAAAGGATGATGTAAAGGACACCTTTATGGAAATTTATGTTAATTCTCCAGCATAAACTAGCGCTCCTCTTTGAGCACATTTGTTGTTCTCCATTTCTGTTGTCATCCTTTCTATCTGGTTCTTGATCCTTTGGTCTAAAGGATTGCAGGTTTGATTTTGGTCTAGGTTGGTTGCTATCTGTTGTTAGTTCCTTTTTGTTCCTTTGTCCATGAGGACATCTCATTTTGGTAGATTTTGGTTTTTACCTCTCGGTTGTGCTCTGTCTGAAGTTGTTTAGAAGTTCTTCGCTCCTTCTTGCTTCAAAGTTGTAAAAGGCATTAGGGCGCCTTTCAAATTCTTTGTTTTGAATAAAATTAATTTACCAAAAAAAAATATTGCAATATTCTATCCTTTCATGAATTACTACTTTTATTGCAATATTTATGTAGATGTGCTCCTTTTAATTAGAAGTTTCCTAAGAAAAGGCCATGGATCATTGTATTAAAATATATTATAACATATATAACTTTCCAGATGAATTATCATATAAAAATGAAATAATCATATGAATAGAGTTTGTGTACATAATGAGATAAAATGCATTACTATGATTAATGCTCCAATTTTAAGAGAAACCCCAAACAAACCTAGATTTACACTTTTATACTTTACTATTATTTACATGGTATTGAACATGCATTTGCATTAAATTATATTCTTATCTTTCAATATGGCACAATATTTTAAGTTTCATTTGTCTTAAGTGAATTGTATTCAGTAGTCATGGATTTTTCTAGTTTAAGAATTTTTTTCCCTGTATTATAGGTATTAAGATACTGTTGTAGTTATGTTTAATATAAGGGATCAAGGTATGAGGTTTTTTTCTTGTTCATCCCCAAAAGTGTGTTTTACCTTTTTAAGAGTATTTTTAATACATTTAGGATTTGGATTCAATTGAGCAAGATGAGGAGTCTTGTTGGTTCTTAGCATGAGCAAAATGTCTTCTCCAACCATTCTCCTACTATTATATTAAATTCTACTTATATGTTGAAATACATGATGATTAAGCTTCTCTTGAGGTCATGACCATCTATTTGTACTTGTATTTATCATATTTTCCCTTTGGGCCCATGTAAACCTTGAAAAAGATGCTTTTATATTTTTTTGTAATATTTTATTCCTAAGGATCAGCCTTACAACATTGACCTATAAGCTTCATGTATTTGGGAATAAATTCCCCTTCATAGCAAATTTTTAGGTTATTAGTTTGAGTGTAATTTCAATTTCTATTCTAGTGGTATTATGGGTGTGAATCTTCATTACTTGATTGTTTCCATCGACAAGTATTTTTTCTTCCAACTTCTCTTAAGGGAAATTTTTGTTGGAGATAGCTAAAAATATTTATTTTGAAGGTTGATGATAGAATAAGAAGGGTTTTTAATAAAATATTAGGTAGACTTAGATCATGGGGATATCTTTAGGATTCTACAAATTTGATCAAGGAGAAATTTTCATCAACATGTTCCTTTTCCTCTAATTGGAACTCAATCTTGTTATATTTCAATTTTGATGCCTTTGTTTTAAGATTAGGTTTTTTGAGGTTTTCAAAAACCTTATTTTTCTTTTATAAATTAATTAAAAAATTCCACTTGCATTTCATTTTTATTTTTTATTAAATAATAGTATAAATGGCAGTGTATAGTTCTTGGCTACCATGAAAGAATACAAGAAGAAGATGATTTATTTTAGATAAAATATTGGTGCCAAATATATCATGGGTAGGGTTATATGCTTAAAAAAATCTCTAAACCAATTAATAAAGTTGTAAAATGATCTAACAACTTTACTTCTACATGGGCATAAAAATATCCAAATTGGTTAAGTTCAACAAAATAGTTATGTAGGGAAACATAGTTTAATTGTTTGTTATGTAAGAGCATGAGACTTAATATGTTGTTTTTGTTTTTATAAAGTAGACCTAACCATAGGGAGTTGGCCTAGATGTGCCTTAGTTATACTTCATATCAATTGAAAAAAGTTTAAATATCAAATGAACATGTCAACATAGCCAAGTTGACCAACGTACATAACATGGATAGTTTCAAGGTTTCCAATTGCCTCCCCTAAATTTGACATCCACTACATTTGCAATAACACAAGCATTTGAAAGTCTTATACAGAGGTGTTTCATGTTCCAAAAATAATCATAATTTGCATCCTAGAAACGATAAAGAGTGTAGAGGACTAAGACATTAGTTTTGAATTGCTAGTAGTAATATTAATAGAAAATGTATTAAGATGGGTTGAAATTCCATCTACCACAAAAAACAACAATTTTATGTGTAATATAGTAAAAGTAGAAATTATATTATCAATAAGTTCTACATATTTTGCTAACAATAATTTAACAATAATTGAGAAAAGGTAATGTTATCGACATAGTCTTATAACCCTCATAACATATAGCCCAACTAAAATTAAGTGCTATAAGTTTTGTTGAAATGTAGCTTAGTATCTCAAATCAACACTATTTTAGTTGCACATTTATAAGTATGGAGGAAAATTTTATGCCTACAATTTTGATGATAGAAATGAACATGACTTTTCATAGTTCCATACAATTTTAAAATTGGATATTTAAAAATAAAATTTGGTGTATTGTATTTTTTGCATTGATTGTCTTATGTTGGAATATGATTTTAAACTTTAATCTCAAAAATTTAAATACTATAAATTATATTTATATCAATAAAAAAATTAATATTGATTTTGGTTTGTTGGATTTTTGAAGACATTTAAAGGATTTAATAGAGTATATGTTATGGTTCTTAACTAGCACCGATGAAGTATCATCTACATCATCTACTAGCATTATAGGAGTAGCCACACCATCTCAAAAAACTCAAGTAGGAAAAGGCATAAGATTGTTACTCCCACATCCACCATCACAAATGGTGAAGAAAAATATTAACAGGATATTAATAAGGAGGTAAGCAATAAAATATAAATGAGGTAATCTTGATGATGATATTGATTAAGAATTTACTTTTATACACTTGTATCGCTAATTAACCTAGAAACATTGAAGAGGCAGCTAATAACAAGCCTTTGGATTGAGGTAGTGAAAAAGTAGATGGAGTCCATTGAAAAGAATAATACTTGTGTGTTAGGTCAGTTACAAGTGACACAGATGATATTGGTAACAAGTGGATCTCTAAGACCAAATTCAAGAGTGATGGGATAATTGACAAACATAGTAAAAAATTGGTTGCGAAGGGTTTTGCACAAATGTATGGTATGGATTAAGAAGATAATTTTTCTCCTATTACAAGGTATGTTAAAATAAGGTTGTTACTACTTATATCAATAAATAATGGATACAAATTACATTAGTTTAATGTGAAGAGTGCATTTTACAATGGGTTCATTGATGAGGAAGCCTATATGGAATAATCATAAGACTTTGAGAAAAAAAGCAAGAAGTATTAGATCTACATGATTAAGAAGATGTTATATGGACATAAAAAATCCCATAGGGCTTGGTACTATAGAATAAAAAAATGGTTCTTGGAGAGAGTCTTCATGAGAAGTAAAAATGAGCCCACTCCTTACATAAAAACTTTAAGTAATGATGTTCTTTATGTTTTATTGTATTTTTATGATTTGATTTATATGCATGGTTTAATAGATATGTTTAAAATATTCAAGGAAGTAATTATGCATGAGTTTGATATGAGTGGTCTTGGTTTTATTTATTATTTTATTGGAATGGAAGATCACCAATCACATTGTGAGATCTCCATTAGCCAAGTCATGTATGTCTAAGATAAGTTGGATAAATTTAGATTGCAATCCTATGGATACTCCACTAACTTATGGTTTGAAATTGTTTAGGGATGATTATAATATCAAGGTTGATCAAAATTAATATAGGAGTATGGTTGGTAGTTTGATGTATCTTACTACTACTAGACCGTATACTACTTTTATAGTCTCATTGGCATCGAAATTCGTCATTGATCCAATAGAAAGACATATTCAAGTAGTGAAAATAATTTTTAGGTATGTGAAGAGAACTAGGGTGTATGAAATCCATTATATATCAGTCAAGAATGCAAGAATGATTGAATTCATAGATTTATATTGGAAAATATCAAAAAATTATAGAAAGTCTACATCAAGGTATTGTTTCTCTTTTGGTAGTTAGTTGATTTCTTGGAGTTATAATAAATAAAGCATAGTTGTTTGTTTTCTATAGGGGTAAAGTATGTAGCATGAGCTTTCAAATTGTGCATAAGGAGTGTGGCTAAGAAGACTTTTTGAGGATCTTGAAGAGGCTCAAGTTGGGCCACTAGATATATTCTATGATAATGGGGTATCAATTGAGTTGTTCAAGAATCCTATGTTTTATGCAAATATGAAACACATTGAATTGAAGCATCATTTTGTGAGAGATTTGGTACACAAATAGAAGTTGTCTCTTTAGTATGTTAAATCCAAAGAGCAAGTCAAAAAAATCTCGACTAAAGGGCTATTGAAATAGTCCCATTCAAAATTGATTAATTATTAATTAGTTAATTAAAAATAATTAAATAATAAAATTAAATAATAATTACTTGGGCCCCATAGTACAGGTGGGTGTTTCACGTCAATGTAGTTAGCTATATAAAAGGTTTACCCAATGCATCTGGAGGTTATAGTGGCGTTAAGGAGTGAATTCAAACCCACGAAGAGGTGTAGAAAATTGTAAAGTGTTACGAATTCCTCTAGTAAAATCAAATATATACAAAATAATAACTAATTAATTATTTTATTATTTTAAAATATTATTTTTTCGTAGTTGGATATTATTTTAGAAATTATATTAGCCTATGTTTAGTTGAGTCTAGTTATATTTTTGCAGTGCATGCATATGAATTGTATGATGCAAAGTCCATGTATGTCCATAATTATAAATGGGTGAGTTCCAAAAATAGAATTCTAAATATAGGAAATGAAGGCTAAAATAAAAAACAAAGAAACCAAATATAGGAAAATCCATATTATTATTGGCATATAAGATGTTTATATATTGGGAGTGAGTCACCTATTATAATATGGATTTAGTTGCAGGATACATTTGAGGATTTAGTTGGATGTAATGAATACCAAAGAGATGTATTGAAGAAATATTTTTGTTGTGTAATATTTATGTTAGATTTTGATAATTTATATTAAAGGAAATACAACCACAAGATGTAAAATGAGCAAGCAATGATAACTATATGCAGAAAAACTATAAGATAAACTTTTATAAAAACTCAAAAATATGCCATTAATGGATGCTCATGAAAATAGTACAATGTATTATAATGGAGGACATGAACACTCCATACTTTAAATGAAAGAACTACATTTATTCTATTTATAAATCACTATAGTAAATTAAGTCTCTAGCTCTATCACACACATTTTTCCCTATAGTCTATACCTCAAAGGCATATATATAGGAATATATGTTCCTTGGCCTTTACTCTACCCATGACTCTTCATATACATATCCTATGACTCATGTACATGTGTACTACATGCACATTTATATCATTGAACATTCTAACACTTGTGTGTTTATTACTTGATTTAAGTAACTAATCAAACCTTAATCTAAGATAAACTCCAAATCTAAAAATGTACCCAAGGTGATATATTGACACGTACCAAATAATGTAATATACTCTAACACCCACCTGTATTACATTATTTGGGTGTTGAAAAATTTAGTCTTAATATGGTCTTCATCCTTCATATGTTCTTCAATTTGATCAGGTCCTCTTTCATTTAGTTTAGTCTTCATGTTGTATTTCATTATCTTCTTCATTCCTCTAGTTTTTGTTGTTTCAAAGTACTTGGTAGAATCCTTGTTCTTGGAATATTCAAAGCATCTTTAATGAACTAGAGATCTCATGATCTTGCAGGTCACAAATGAGTTATAATTGATTCATTTTCTTTCCTTTGTTTTTTAAATGACTTTTCTCCTTGGTCTTCAAAAATGTCAAGATTGAATTCATTGTTAGTAGATGCTTCTGAAATAAGAACTTAGAAGAAGCAATCTAATATGAATATTAGTCTCTTCAAAAAATTTACTTGTCTTTATAGTAATAGAAGAAATATGAATAAGATTTTCCTCCACAATATTTACGTGGATGGAGGCTCCAACAGTTCACTTTCTCATGATAAAATTTGTTGCAATCAGTGCATAGTGAATATATTCCAACTTCTTTGCTACTTGTTTAAGGATAATCAAGTCCATTATTTCCTTGATGAAACTGTTATTTCATCCTTACTTATTTCATAAATTTTTAGGATATATTTATAATGAATATTCTTTTCTACCTTTTGAATATGGTTCTCAATATCTTCATTGGTATAGTTGACATCATTAAAATATATTTTTGAAGAATTTACTTTTGCCAATCTATTGATTTGTGAATTCTTGGAAGTCTTTCTAAACCATATTGGTTCTTCTCTTCTAATTGCATTTTTCTTATTATCAATTCTAGAATCAAGTATATATTTGAACCACTTTGATTCTTTGAGACGTGTATTTAAAAAGTCTTTCCATCGTTTATTTCTTTGTTTACAAGAGAAAATTTTTGATAGAAGTTTTGTATCTCAAAAATTTGTAGTTGTCTACCTTATGTCTTCCTAGTTTAGAGTATGTGAACTAACTTGATAAATCCTTATCAAATATTAGATTTTGTAGAATCCCTTATATCTCCCAAGTGATTATAGTATGGTATAGTTTTGATAAAGTACTTATCATTTATTATATTTTCTTTTGAGTTGATTCCTTAATGTTTTGAATAAAATAAACAAATCCTATATCACCTTATTTCTTCCTATTGATATATGCACTTTTTAATTAGATGAAGTTATCTAACTTTAGGACTCTATGGTTAGATTCCTTTTGTCTCTTTTTAATGTCTATATGATACAAGTATAAGCAATAAATTCTAGATATTTAATCAATGCTTATGAAGAGCTTATTTCAGTTCTAATTTTCAATGGTTTAATTTTCTAAATCCCAGCGAATTAAATTTTGGTGTATTACTTCTTATATCTCCCTAATTTGGAACTTTATAAAATAATAATATTTGTAAAATAATGTTTTAATTATCCAAGGTAGAAATCCTTATATATCCTAATTTAATTATTTGCAAATATTAAGATATTAAAATTTCATGCAATGTAATTTAACAAAGCTCTTACTAATATAAAACTCCTCTCTTTAATTGGCTTTCTAAACATTAATACTCTATATAAGTTTTTTTTTTTGTTTTGTTAAGTAAGAGTATATTTACAATGGGTTTTTTGCTGAAGTATCCCAAAACCTTAGATACATAGGAAACTGGGCCTACACCCTTGGGAAACAGTCCCCTACAAAAAGATAGACTAGCTATGAGACCAGCACTACAAAATTTGGTCTGAGGCCATAAAAACATGAAAAAATGCAAAACAACAAATGCCAAAAAAGCAAAAACCTGCTTGTCGCCACTCTGGGAGGCCCTTCCTCAGCTCCTCACCCTGTCAGGGCCATCTCCCAGCCTGCGACGAAGGCCAGGGCATTGGCCACTGAGGAAGCCACTATGGGAGCCAATCGTAATGTCAGGGAGGGCCCTGGATGTCAAATTTTGCATCTTGCTTCCGAAGTCAGAACTAACTTTGATGGCCTTCAGGGCCTCCACCTTGGCCTTCTTGGAGCTGCCAGTAGCCCTGCTGCTACCTGGGATCAGGTATTTGTGACTTGAGCTGGCACCAGGAGTCTGGGCCTTGCCTAGGCCCTAGAACGAAGATCTACATTTTTGAGTGTGCTTGTGCATTTTCGAGGAAGGGGAGCCTTAGGGGGAGGGGGTCTCCTAGGATTTGAAAGCTGCAGGGGAAGCACGGGGCATGGTCATGCATATTCGAGGCCTTGACGCGGGGCAGGCTAAGCTCTTGGGCCCTCATCGATGCTAGAATTGTCTTGCAATACTATTTGGTCCAGAGCTTTAGGGAAGTTCGTGGTCCAGGTGATGCGTTGTCATTATACACATCATTAATTCTCAATGAATTTGTCAATCCAGGGCTGTGTACAAGGCTATCTACGAAAAAAGGGGTAAACAGGGTTATAACTTAGGTCAATCTAGAGCAACAAGTCTTATTGGTGAAACCGATTGTGTGGGGGGTTTTAGGACATTCCTATCTCTAAATTGCATGAATTAAACCTTAATCTAAGTTGTAGAATTGGAAACTAATCATTAACTACAGAAATGAAGTCCTAATTACAATTGCAGAATGAGACCTAATTATGTTGCAGAAATAACAGTTGTAGAATTGAAAGTCTGATTCTAATTGTAGAAAGGAAATCTATTTACTTTTGCAGCAATGAAAATCTACTTCTAACATGGAAATGAAACTGTCAAGGCTCTGTAATAGAAGGTTGTCAATCTTCTATGTAGGGGTTGACAACAAAACATAAAAATGCAAGAAATTACAAAAAATAGTAAATTCTGGAAATGAAAGTCTGCAATAAATTGAAAGCTTTGCTGAAAGTGGGGATTACAACCAAATCATTAATCACAAAACATAAAATAAGCTAATATTGCAAATATCATTAGTTGTTTACAAAGGAATGAAAGGACAAGTTCTATAACTCATTCTGCTACAGCAAAATCAGAATAAAAACCTGTTGTTAGTCCTCCTCCTAGGTCTGGAAGTGGCCAGCCTCTTTGTCCAGAAGAAGGTATGAGTCTCTCTCTTTAGATCTTAATCACACTCATTTACAAGCAATATGAAATATAAACAGTATACTTTTATTGATTCAAGAACATGATTACAATAATGTTGCTAAAAACTGTTACAGGACTCGTAATAACCACTTTCTCGATTATCACCTATTATTCTCTGATTTCTCTATCTTCTATTCCCCTTACTCTCTACTTTACTTCCTACTAGCTCAACCTGAATGGGAGCCATATTTATAGATGTCCTAAGATTTACTAACAAGCTGAGAATATCTCAAAAAGATCTAATCCTATTATGCTGCAACAATTCCTGGTTTTATCCTAGAAGAAGATCATATTTTGATCTTTCCATAAATGGTGGCTTTGGTCGGCAAGGACGGCAAAGTCAGATCTGAGATATTTCCCTTTACCCTTTTCAATCTTTATTTCCCTTTTTCCAGCGTCATAATTCGGTCAATAAGTCAAAAAGCACATTCTATTTTCATTCCGAAGATAAGTGGCTCATTTCGAAGATACTGCAATTCTCATTTCGAAGATCCACTCATTTCGAAGATACTACAGTTCTCATTTCGAAGATCCGCTCATTCCGAAGACACTGTGTTTTCTCATTTCGAAGATATCTGTTCATTTCGAAGAGACTTCGAAATGAACAAATGTGGGCTCCTTAAATGATTTCCTCTACATTTCTCATGTGGGTTACTTCTCAGGATTAGATTCCAATGGTCTTCATCTCTTTCCACATGTGAATTCCATGCCTTGCCATTCATTGGCAGCTGGCTGGAATTTACATGGGAAAACCTAGTTTTTGTTGCACAGTAATAGTTTTCTTGAACTGTTGCCAGATTTAGGTAAAATGAATGCTTGAGACATATCAAAACATGATTAGTGAAATGTTGCTATTAATCTAAGCATATCTCATTTTAGCAAGTCATAACAAAACAACATAAAACTTATACAAAAAGCTGTAAAAATCAGAATATAGTATTTCAGATACATTCATCATGCAAATAGTTAATACACAACATATTGAATTAACTTAACTAGCATATTAGATTAAACATAAGAGTTTATAGGCAATTTCAGTGTTCAAAACATGTTATGATTGAGGCATTTCCAGGCCTCATCATTTCCCCCCAACTTATATTGATGCATGTCCTCATGCATTCTGTTGGGCTATGGAATCACATATGTCCATGGTCAAATTCCATGACCTGTAGAACAACTTCTTGCCTCATATAAAATCCCCTATTCTTCTGAAGGTCCCCGAGCCATTCTTCAAATTGTTCATCCAGGTTGGGCATCTTCTTCAAAGTAGAATGGGACTGGAGTGATGATGGTTGGAGGCCTAAATCCGAGACCTATCCAATTATGTTGCATGAGTTCAATCAACTCGTATTACTCCTTCTGCCCTTCTTCTGGACCATTCTAAGTTGATGGGGGAAATGGGTTCTCTTTTCTGCAAAGACATGGAAAGTTCAGCCCACCTGTTTCTACAGACTGATAATGCTGGCACAAAATTGTCATTACAGAAATTGTGGAATCTGTTCACACAGATCCCTCAAGTTTGTCAAGTACATTCACTTCACATCATCCCTGTTCATCATGGTGAAGTGTTGTCTTGTGATAATGGGGTGATTTGGCTGAATTGCTCTGACTAACAATTCAGCTCTTGTTTCAATCTCCTTATTCTCGTCTCTTTTCTTGGTCCCAATAAAACTGATTCTGCAAGGTGGACATGAATGCCCTCAATTGAACATCTCCAATGTAGATCTATGGATGAAACTCTACTTCTTCTGGAATAAAGAAACTATGTAAAAACAGTTCACACAGGAGATTTTTCTGCTCAAAAGGGCTGTCAAAGTATGCTTCCAAGAAATCTGCAGTGGTGTCCAATTTATATGGAAGACCTGAACTAATCCTCATGACCTACCATCTGAGGTATTTCTCCTTCAGAATAAGACTGTAAAATCTGGTCGGCCATCCGAATTGGACTAAAAATTCAGCAATTTGACATAAATCGGACACCTTTTCTTTCAATGCCTGAATTTCTGTTTCCTTGGCCTCTAGTTGTTTTGCTTCTAATTTGAACTTTTCAGTCTTAGTGGCAAGCTTCTCATACCTAATCATCCAACTAGCTATGTCTGCATTGTATTGTTCTAAGGACACAGTATTAGGTGGTCTAACTACAAGTGGAATTCTAGGTAGCAGATCTATCTGAACCCCTTTTTCTGCCACTTCCACTAGTTGTTCATCTGTCAATAATTCTACTTGCACCCCCTTATGTGCTATTTCTATTGGGTTGTCATCAGATAGTAATTCTACTTGCACCCCCTTATCTGCTACTTCTACTGATGGTGTAACAGTTTGAAATATAGGGACATCAATAGGAGTACTTACTTGATCTATTTCATGCTACTGCTTGGACTGTTCCTATGCTGGTGACTCATCTCCAATGTTTTTTGTTGTGCTTTTTGCCAATTCTAAAGCATCTTCAGAATGAAAGGGTGCTTCTGAATGAGAAGGCACATCTTCAAAATGAAAAGGTGCTTCTTCAGAATGAGCTCCTATATCTGCCTCAGCAGAGTCATCTACCCTAGATAAATCCACAAGCAGTTGAGCCAAATCATCTTCATCATTGGATACAATTGGCTATTTTTCAGACTATGATAGCTTCTCTCTTAGTTCTGCCACTTCCTACTATAACTCTATAATTTTCCTTTCCTGCATCTAAATGATGTTTTCTTTCTCTGAAACCCATATGGTTTGTGTCTTGACACTACTTGCTCTCTGTTGTTCTTCCTCCTCTATTTCTCTCCTCTTCCTCCAACATCTTTATTTTTTAGTGTTTGCAACTTATTTCTATGTCATGGTTTTCAAATTCTCTATTTTTGTTCTTCAATGAACTATAATCCGAGCACTTTACCTCATAATCATTTTGCATTAGAGCAAATATGTCTTCAAAAAGAAGAGTGGCACACGTTTCTATTTTTGGCTTCTGAACACATGTCCATCAACTCGTGGAGATGTCCTTGCCGTCGATCCACCTTACTCACTTTTATTTTTTCTATTTTTCCTGAGACTCTCACGTGCATGTTTATTAGCATCAAAAATTGGTGGCATACGGTTGGTCACGTCCTCCATGATTCTGGTATTTCCCAAATGGGTGCAAAAACAAACCATATGCTGACTGACACATGTTCCTTTATCGTATGCGTCAAAAGAATTTTCACTTGATTGTATTTCTTTCCTTCCTTGGATGCCACGTGGAGATATTACATTGAATGTTCTTTCCGAAGATTATAATTTATTACAAAAACAAAACTTCATTCTAAATATTATGACTTCATTTCAAAGATGAGTCTTCATTCCGAAGATCATGCTTCTTTACGATGTCAAATCCTCATTCCAAAGATAAATCCTCATTTCGAAGACAAATCTTCTTTCGAAGACAAATCCTCTTCATTCCCAAGACAAACTCCATTTCGAAGACAAGTCTTCATTCCAAGATGAGGCTTCATTTTGAAGACAAAGCTTCATTTTGAAGACAAAGCTTCATTCTGAAGACAAATCGTCATTCCGAAGACAAAGCTTCATTCCGAAGACAACACAACAATTAGTCTGAAGAAGATAGCAGACATTATTTTTGGCATTCTTGTTCCGAAGATTAGGCAAAAATCAATATTCCCATTCTCAAAACATGTTTAAGTATGCCAACTCTTATGGATATCTTTTATGCTAATGGTTAATTGTTATATACTATATACCAATCATTTACAATGAAGAAATGTAAGAAATATATACCTGATTAAAACAAGTTAATGCAAGTTTTTGAAATATGACTGCTTCTTTGATGTTCTCATCGAGAATTTCTGCAACATTTCAAAACAAGTGCAGTTGGTGAATTTGTACAATGATGGTTCAGAAATTTTCAAGGTTATGCATGCCAGAAAACTGGTTTTCATGCATACCAACCCAGTAGTGCCTTGAAAAAGGTTTTCACTGCTGAGTTATTCATTTTTCTCTCTTTTTTTTTTTTTCCTTTCTTTTTTTTCTTTTTTTTTTACCTCTCCTTTTCTCTCTTTTTTTTTCTTGATTCTGACTATGCCCATGAAGGAATTTCATGATTTCCCTGAAATCATGCCCATGAAGGAATTCATAATCAGAATTTATTCATCTTTTTGTTTTCTATTTTTCTTTTTTTTGTATTTTTCTATTTTTTTCTTGAAATCCATGATCATGCTGATTGTTTTGAAGTGGAAGAGGAAATTTCTTCCACCTGTTGTGTATCCAAACTGTCAAGCTGCTGCAAGAATTCCTCTTTAGTCAGAGGTGTATGGTACACCCTGAGGCGATGTCCATTCACTACCAACTTTCTCTGTGACCCATCAATAGGAGATAAACGGACTGCTCCATTGTCAAATACCTCCTCAATCCGGTAAGGTCCAAGCCATCTAGTTCTCAGCTTTCCAAGGAAGTCTTCATAGCGAGAATCAAACAATAAAGCCCAATCTCCTTGTTGAAGTTTCCTCTGCTGAATGTGACTGTCATGCCACAATTTCCTCTGCTCCTGAATTACTTTAGTTTGGTGCAGAGCATCCAACCTAAGTTCATCCAATGCATTCAACTGTAGAATCCTGTCTGTTTGTGCCTGTGACAATTCAATTCCAATTTCCAATGTTGTGCGCAGTGTTAGTAGCTCAAATTCAATAGGTAAGAGGGGCTTTTTACCAAAGACTAGTTCATAAGGTGTGAATCCAGTAGTGGATTTCCAAGTAGTATTGTAAGCCCATACTGCTTCGGGTAATTTATCTAGCCGCTTCTTCCTATGAAAAGCTACTATTTTTGTTAAAATTCATTCTAGTTCCCTATTTGTTACCTCAACCTCGGCCATTTGCTTGTGGGTGATAAGGTGATGATTTTCTATGTTTGATTTCATATAATTCTGTAAATGCCTCAATGAATTTAGATGCAAATTGGGGTCCTTGGTCTGTGGTGATAGACCGGGGAGCTCCAAATCTCTAAAAAATTTGAGTATACAAGAAATCAACGACCTTCTCTTCATGAGCATGTTTGAAAGCACGCACCTCTACCCACTTTGTCAAGTAATCAGTGCATACTAGAATATGCACCTTTCCTTGAGAAGGTGGATCAATAGGTCCTACAAAATCAAGCCCCCACCTCTCAAATGGCTCTAAAACCAATTGAGGCTGTAGTGGCATTTCATTTGTATGAGTGGGTTTCCCCATTCTTTGGCATGCATCACAATGCTTGATGTACTTTTTCACATCCTTGTGAAGAGATGGCCAATAATATCCTGTCCCTAAGATTTTCCTAATTGTGCTTTTTATAGAGTAGTGTCCACCCGAGGGTTCATCATGACAAGCCCTAAGGATATCATACACCTCATCCTTTCGGATGCACCTACGTAACACATGGTCAGGATCGCACTTAAAAAGTATACCCTTGATCCATTCAAAAGAAGAACTCTGTTTGATCAATTGTTTTTTCTGTTTTGAAGTGAAATGTGGAGGAACTTTCCCTGTGACCAAGTAATTGGCTATATCTACAAACCAAGGTGATTGGACTGATATAGCAAATAATTTTTCATCAGGAAAGGTATCTTCAACTAATTCCCCTTCATCCGTGTTCTGTAATCTGGACAAGAAATCTGCTACAACATTAGCTTTTCCTGGTTTGTTGATTATAGTGATATCAAATTCTTGTAGCAACAAGTAACCAACGAATAATTCTTGCACTTACCATAGGCTTATTCATCAAATATTTAATGGCTGTGTGATCTGTGTGAATAAATATTTGATAACCTGTGATGTAATGCCTAAATTTGTTGATGGCATAAATTACCGCCAAGAATTCTTTTTCAGTTGTGGTATAATTTTTCTCAGCTCCTGTCAAATTCTTGCTAATGTAGTAGATGGCATAGTGTTCACCATTGTCAATTTGTCCTAATGCTGCTCCAATTGCAGTATTGGAAGCATCAACCTATATGTGAAATGGTAATGTCCAATTAGGGCCTCTTAACACAGGTGGAGTTACTAATTTTTCTTTCAGAGCTTCAAATGATTCCTGACATCTTGCAGTCCAGGAAAATTTAGAATCTTTAGTCAATAGGGCAAACATGGGATTGGCTATTGTGCTAAAGCTGGGAATAAACCTGTGGTAAAAACCAATATGTCCTAGGAAGCTTCTGACATCAGTCTGAGTTTTAGGAGGAAGGAGGTTCTTGATAATTTCCACCTTCTTTGGATCAACTTGGATCCCTTGAAGAGAGATGTGATGACCAAGAACTATTCCTTCCTTCATCATCATAAAACATTTTTCTGGATTCAAGGATAACTGGTATGTTTCACAGCGAGTTAAAACTTTGTCAAGGTTTTCTAATGTAAAGTCAAAAGTCTGTCCACATACTGTGAAATCATCCATGTATATCTCAACATTGTTGGTAGTCAGATCAAAAAAAATTGCTAAAACTGCTCGCTAAAATGTTGTTGGGGCATTACACAAACCAAAAGGTAAAACCCTATAGGCAAATGTTCCCCATGGACAGGTAAAGGTTGTTTTCTCTTGATCTTCAGGTGCAATCTGAATTTGATTATATCCACTAAATCCATCAAGAAAACAAAAGTATCTTTTTCCAACAAGGGTATCTAACACCCGATCTATGAAAGGTAATGGAAAATGGTCTTTGTATGTCACCTTATTCAGCTCTCTATAGTCTACACATACTCTCATTTTTCCATTCTTCTTAGGAACTATAACCAATGGAGAGACCCACTGGCTATCAAAAATTGGGTAAATGAATCCTACCTCCAGAAGTTTTTCAATTTCTTCCTTTACAATATCCCTTAGGGCAGGATTCAGTCTTCTCTGGGGTTGTCTTACTGGCTTGACTTCTTCAGTATAAATTCTGTGGGTACATATATCAGGGTGAACTCCCTGACATATCTTTATAGTCCCAAGCAAAAGCATGAACATGCTTCTGCAAGACAACTATCAATTTGTCTTCCTCTTCCCTAGTAAGCCAGCTGTAAATGTTCAAAAATTTTCCTGGCTGGACTTCTATTTGTTTTGTATTTGGAAGGACTGAACTCACTTCTTCATACCTGGTGGTTAGGGAGTTAAGAGGACACTGCTGAGATGGGAGGAAATAAGAAATTTCTATTTCATTATTTTTTGATGGAAGCATATCCTGTATGGAACAATGAGAAGGAAAAATCAAGTGATGGTGCCACCCATGTGGTAGTGAAACAGAGTTTTCCTGTGATAGTACAGATGGTTCACCTTCAAAGTTTTGGTTCTCCTCATTCCTTAACAATTGTTGGATATTTATCGCTTCTTCTTCTAACCCTTGTTCATGCAGAACATTCATTAGGATAGTTTCATTTTCTGAGTTTTCTGTGTCATGGAGGTCTTCTGTGTGTTCCCTTACTACCAAGGTGGCTAGTGTGGAAATAACCTCCTTTGATTCTTCATCCGAATCAGGAAACCATAACTGACCTAAAAAATTGCTGGAGGGTCTTGCAGGAGGATACAGAGAGATCTGTTTTAGATCAATACCATTTGAAATAGTCATTTTTCCAGATCTGCAGTCTATGAAGGCTGCTGCAGTTGCAAGCCAAGGTCTTCCCAAAATGATGGGATATCCATGTGTTGAATTTCTTGGTTGTAAAACCAAAAAATCTGCAGGGAATTCCCAAGAAGAAACTTCTATAGGAACATCTTCAATGATACCTTCAGGTTTTGCAACTGACCTATCAGCCATTTCTAAAACTGTAAATGTGGGGCTGAGATGTTTGAGCTGTAATTGTTTCATTATATCCTTGGTCATGACATTTATTGCAGCTCCTAGATCTACTAAGACATTTGATATTGGTACTGAACCTATAGTAACTGTGATAACTGGACTTCCTGGGTCACTATACTTTGGAGGTACTAGTTTTCCAGATAAGAGATCAACTATCTTTCCTTCAATCTAAACAGTCTTGGGAAATGCCTTCTTTTTCCTTCCTGCTCTTCTAATGCACAAATCTCGGATAGTACTTTTAATCACTGGTATATCCTTAATGGCTTGCAATAAGGGCAATGATATAGTTAACTTTTTAAGTTCCTTGACCAGGTCTGATTCAAAATTTTTGCTGTGGTATTGAATCTTTCAGGATATGGAATTATCCTTGATGAAGGTAATTGTTCTGCCTGTGGTTCTATTTTTTCTTCTTCTTTCTCTATTGTTGGTTCCACTATAACTGGTTCCAAGGGTTCTTGCTCTTCATTTTCTTTGCTTTTATTGGAAATGGGTTCAGGTACAACTTTTCCTGAACGAAGTTGGATGTTACTACAATCAATAACATTGATTTCAACATTTTCTTCAGCTTCAGCCACATAGACAGGGGATGCCTGTCTCATGCTGTTTGGATTAGTGACTGATTGAGCTAGAAGTTGAGGTTGTTTCACCTATTGTGTTTGTTGTGGTTGGTTCTATTTTTCTTGAAAGTTTTGATTAGGTGCAGGCAACAAATGCTGATTTTGACCTTGATTTCTTTGCTGCCTTGGATAGGACTGGTATTGTTGATTCCACTGTGGTTGATTTTGCATCCAATGTGGATTAGTCTGATTCTGATTCCAGGGTGGATTGTTTTGATTCCATGATGGATTGTTTTGACTCCATGATGGGTTGTTTTGATTCCATGATGGGTTGTTTTGATTCTGATTCCAGGCTGAATTACTCCAATTTGTTTGTGGCCATTCTTGGGAATTTGTCCATTGAGGATAATTCCAAGGACGTTGGGGTGGTTCTGATTGTCCCCAAGGCATAGTACCAGGATTATGCCCCCAATTTGTAGGAAAACGAGGGGGATTTTGGTATTGAGAGAAATTTCCCCCTTGTTTTGGTCCAATATAGTTGAGTTCCTCAGTCTGACTTTCTAACACAGTTTTGAGTTGTGGTAGCAGTGGCATTGATCAGTTGAATGCCTCTTTGAACAGATACTACAAATGGCTGAGATAGATGTTTTATTCAAAGGACATTCCTGCAAAGCATGTTTATTTCTACATCTTGGGCAATAAATTGCCAAAGGTTCTATGTTTTTTGCTTTTGCAGACATTTCCCCCAAAGTTGTGTTTAATTGCACTAGAATATCAGTTTTAAAATTTGCAAGTTCCTCTATTAGTTCCTTCACATCAGTGCCATTTGTATTTTTTTTCCTTCTTCCTTGCTTATTGCGAGAGTAATTCCTATAGAGATCCATAATTTCCTCATTACTGAGAGTATTTACATCTCCTCTTCCCATCAAATCCAATACGTCTCTGGATTCATCTTGCAATCCTCTCAAAAAGATGGTTTTGCATAACTCTGGTTCTACAAGTCCACATCTCCTTTGAACAAAGGAGAACCTATCAAGATAGTCTTCTAATGTTTCATCATCTTCTTGTTTAATCCTAAATAACTCATCTTTCCTGTTCCTTACACGGCAATACTCCTGATATTTGTCTAAAAACACAGTTTCCATTTGATCCCAAGTTCGGATGGAATTTGGCTCTAAACTCATGAACCAACGTAATGCTGAGTCCTTGAGTGTTGAGGGAAAGACCTTAAGTTTCTGATTGTCATTTACATAGTCATAGGTTTGACATACTACTTTGAATTCAAACAAAAACTTATCAGGATCTTCAGATACAACACCTCGAAAGGTTGGAAGTACTAAAGGTGAAATGGTTTTCATGGGAGAGTTTTGTGTTGGATTCAAACGGATAGGATATTCAAATGTTCTGGAAGGTTGAGGAATATCCTGATCATCTCCTTCATTATGGACATAGCCATGTTGGCCATCTCTATCCAGATTTTCTGCCATAGTTTCCTGTTCTCTGGGAACAATTAATCCTATCCAAATTTCACTCTCAAGAGGTCCAAGACCCTCTGTTGATGATGAGTCTGATGATTCTTCTTTCTCAGGATGTTCTAATGATGGTGAAACTGGTGATTTTCCTTTCTCAGAATGTTCTAATGATGGTGAGACTGGTGATTTTTCTTTCAATATTTCTGGTAATTCAAACATAGGTGATTCACCCCTTAGGCGTGAAGATCTCCTTAATGGAACAAGCCAGGGATCCTTTTGGGTAATTCTACCTTTTTCATCCCTAGACTTACTCATTCATGTTTACTCTAAAATGACATAAATTATAGGTCAATAGTTGTTATTTTAACCAACTGTTCTATTCAGATTTTATCCTGAATCTTCACAGTTTAGTCTAATTAACAACTATTGGACTCGTTGTTACCTTCTAGCAACACAATTCCTCGACAACGGTGCCAAAATGATGCGTTGTCATTATACACATCATTAATTCTCAATGAATTTGTCAATCCAGGGCTGTGTACAAGGCTATCTACGGAAGAAGGGGTAAACAGGGTTATAACTTAGGTCAATCTAGAGCAACAGGTCTTATTGGTGAAACCGATTGTGTGGGGGTTTTAGGACATTCCTATCTCTAAATTGCATGAATTAAACCTTAATCTAAGTTGCAGAATTGGAAACTAATCATTAACTACAGAAATGAAGTCCTAATTACAATTGCAGAATGAGACCTAATTATGTTGCAGAAATAACAATTGCAGAATTGAAAGTCTGATTCTAATTGCAGAAAGGAAATCTATTTACTTTTGCAGCAATGAAAATCTACTTCTAACATGGAAATGAAACTATCAAGGCTCTGTAACAGAAGGTTGTCAATCTTCTATGCAGGGGTTGACAACAAAACATAAAATGCAGGAAATTACAAAAAATAGTAAATTCTGGAAATGAAAGTCTGCAATAAATTGAAAGCTTTGCTGAAAGTGGGGATTACAACCAAATCATTAATCACAAAACATAAAATAAGCTAAGATTGCAAATATCATTAGTTGTTTACAAAGGAATGAAAGGACAAGTTCTACAACTCATTCTGCTATAGCAAAATCAGAATAAAAACTTGTTGTTAGTCCTCCTCCTAGGTCTGGAAGTGGCCAACCTCTTTGTCCAGAAGAAGGTATGAGTCTCTCTCTCTTTAGATCTTAATCACACTCATTTACAAGCAATATGAAATATAAACAGTATACTTTTATTGATTCAAGAACATGATTACAATAATGCTGCTGAAAATTGTTACAGGACTGTAACAGTCACTTTTTGATTATCACCTATTATTCTCTGATTTCTCTATCTTCTATTCCCCTTACTCTCTACTTACTACCTACTAGCTCAACCTGAATGGGAGCCATATTTATAGATGTCCTAAGATTTACTAACAAGCTGAGAATATCTCAAAAAGATCTAATCCTATTATGCTGCAACAATTCCTGGTTTTATCCTAGAAGAAGATCATACTTTGATCTTTCCATAAATGGTGGCTTTGGTCGGCAAGGACGGCAAAGTCAGATCTGAGATATTTTCCTTTACCCTTTTCAATCTTTATTTCCCTTTTTCCAACGTCAGAATTCGGTCAATAAGTCAAAAAGCACATTCTGTTTTCATTTCGAAGATAAGTGGCTCATTCCGAAGATACTGCAATTCTCATTCCGAAGATCCGCTCATTTCGAAGATACTACAGTTCTCATTCCAAATATCCGCTCATTTCGAAGATACTACAGTTCTCATTCCGAAGATCCGCTCATTTCAAAGACACTATGTTTTCTCATTTCGAAGATATCTGTTCATTCCGAAGAGACTTCAGAATGAACAAATGTGGGCTCCTTAAATGATTTCCTCTGCATTTCTCATGTGGGTTACTTCTCAGGATCAGATTCCAATGGTCTTCATCTCTTTCCACATGTGAATTCCATGCCTTGCCATTCATTGGCAACTGGCTGGAATTTACATGGGAAAACCTAGTTTTTGCTGCACAGTAACAGTTTTCTTGAACTGTTGCTAGATTTAGGTAAAATGAATGCTTGAGACATATCAAAACATGATTAGTGAAATGTTGCTATTAATCTAAGCATATCTCATTTTAGCAAGTCATAACAAAACAACATAAAACTTATACAAAAAGCTATAAAAATTAGAATATAGTATTTCAGATACATTCATCATGCAAATAGTTAATACACAACATATTGAATTAACTTAACTAGCATATTAGATTAAACATAAGAGTTTATAGGCAATTTCAGTGTTCAAAACATGTTATGATTGAGGCATTTCTAGGCCTCATCACTAGGTGGTGAAATCTTCTGCTGCGGTGGCCTAGTTGGCCATGAAGTCGGCTACCCTATTGCATTCTCTGTACACATGTCGAAGGGTGTGATCAGGGAGCCCTTGGAGAATGGTGTGGAATTCCTAAATGGAGTTGTGAATGCACCAAGAGCAACTTCCTAGGCTATGGGTAGCTTTGATTATAACTTGGGAATCGCCCTCAATGATGACTTTTGGGGCAGACTCCTTAAGGGCAGTCAGCTCGCTGAGGAGAGTTGCTGCTTCGATGAATTTGTTGGTCTGAATGCCAAGCGGAGTAGTGTACACCAAGATCAGGGCCCCGTGACTATCATGGATGACCTCGCCCACACCCAAGGGCCTGAGATTACCTTTAGAAGCACTATCAAAGTTGAACTTGACCCATCCGAGGGGGCAGTCCACCTTGTCAAAGATCGACGGGAGGGGGCGAGGGGGGGACCAGGGGGGGAAGCTGAATTCCGAGGGAGGATAGAAGGGTGGCTTCACCTAGCCATCAGGGTATCTCTGTCAAGGGGATGGAGAGGGATTTATCAAGGGCAAAGGTCACTACCTTGGTCACTATCCATAGGGGGAACGGGCCAAGGAGGAGAAGGCTCTACTGTTGTGCTCCATCCAGAGTTGCCAAATCATATGGGAAGGTAGGAACTCCAGAGGAAGCAGATGAAGGGATGGGCAAAAGGGTTGGGCTACTGTAATAGGAGGTTAGATATGGATTTTGAGGCCACCCATTGGATAGAGAATCGAGAAAGGATAAGACCCAAGACTTTAGACGAGAAGGGACAGTTGATAAAGAGGTGATTGGTGGATTCCCAGACAACACAACAAAGGAAGCATCTATTTGAGATCTGGAAGCCCCTCTTGATCATATTCTTGATCATCAGAATATTTTTTTTGATGGTCACCCAAATGAAGCAAATTATTTTGGGGATCAGCTTCTTAGCCCACACCTGCCAGGTTGGAAAGGGAGCCTCGTTGGGGAATTTTTGGAGATTGTAGGTAGATTTGACATAAAATACTCCACTGGGAGTGCCATGCCAAATGCATCTGCTATGTCCTTCAGATGATGGGATGACAGTCACCTTGAGGAGGCACTGGATCCTGGAAGCTTGAAGAGGGTGCCTAGGATCTAGGATGGGTTTCCAAGTAGCACGCCTCTGGTTCTAGGAAAGATAGGCTACCACTCTAAGTCCTCTATCTGCTAGCCCTGGTTTGAGAATGAGAAGCTCTCTATCAGCATTCAGGGCCTCATCATGAATCCATATGTCATCCCAAAAGTCGATCTTGGCTCCATCCCCAAGGATCCATATGGTTCCTTTCTAGATTATGTCTTTGGTGGAGATCAGGGACTTCCAAAAGGCTGATCCATCTTGAGGCTGAGATTCACTGAGGAAGGGGTGGCTATGGTAGTATTTTCTATGCACGATGCTAACCCACTCATCATGGGTGTTGGTGTGCACCTTCCAGGCGTGTTTGGCCATGAGATCCTTGTTCATGAGGACCACCCGCCTGAGCCTGAGCCCTCCATCGCCTTTGGGGAGGCAGACCAGGGGTTAGGAAACTAGGGGAATCCTATTCTTATCTTCACTGCCCGACCAAAGAAAGCATTTCTAAATTTGTTCGATGTGAGCTGCAATGGAGGTTGGGATTCTGAAGATTGACATGAAATATATCAGAATGCTTTGCAAGACTGCCACCAAGAGGGTGGCTCTGCCAGCCTGCAAGAGGAGGTGACCTTTCCAAGGGGCCAACTTTCTCTGAATTTGTTCAATCACCCTGCCTCACAGGGCCTTGGAGGATGCACCTGTGAACAGGGGAAGCCCAAGATACGAGGAGGGGATGGAACCAGGGGTGCAGCCCAAAATCTGCTCGATTTTGATCTTCCTAGTGAAGGGGGTATGGATAAATAAAATCATGCTTTTCTAGCTGGTCGCATCCTTGTATAGGGTCAAAATATGTTTAAGAGTTTTGGCTTGGGGGATTGAGGTAGAGGTGGTGAGGATGGTATCATCCATGAACTGCTGGTGGGACATAAGGGGGTAGGCCCGACGCAGGCCTGATGCCTGAAATGAGACTGCGGGTCACAACACCTAATATGGTACACCCCAAGGCCTCAACCAAGATGATGAAGAGGATCGGGAACAAGGGGTCACCTTGGTGGAGGCCTCTAGAGTTGGGGAAGAACCTGGCAGAGGATCTGTTGATGAGAATAGAGAACCACGGGGAGGACACATAGTTGATGATGAGCCTGAACTAGGAAGGGTGGAACTTGAACTTAAGGAGGACCTTGGATAGGAAATCCCAGTCAACTCTGTCAAAGGCCTTGTTCATGTCCATCTTGAGTAGAAAGGAGGCCTTTTTAGATAGGACAGTCGAGTGGATGGCCTCATGCATGATGATGACACCGTTAGTGATCAATCTGCCTTTGACCGAACTACCCTAACAGGGGGTAATAATCAGGGGGAGGATATCCTTGAGTCGGGATGCCATGGATTTGGTTAGGATTTTATATAGGACATTGCACAAGATGATGGGGCAAAAATTTGAGAGGGATCAGACTGCCTGGGTCTTGGGGATCAGGGCTATGAAGGTGGAGTTGATACCTCTGGGGATGGATCTGGCAGTCTGCAGGTCCCGGGTGGAAGTACAAAATTTCGGACCAATGATGTCCTAGAATGATTGGAAAAATTAGGGGGGAATCCGTCCGGGCCCGGGGCCACCTCAGCATTAATGGAAAATGTGGCAGCATGAATTTTAGAGTTAGATAGGGGCTGCACAAGCATCTGATTTGCCATGGCCGAGATAGAAGATGGAATATTCTCTAGAAGGGAATCAACCACTTCTGGGGACATTGGGGGGGTTGTTGCCTTGGAGCTCCTAGAAGAATTGAGTGGCTTCAGCCCGGATGTGCTCTTCTTCCTTGATGATTCTGCCATCGCTGCCCACCAACTCAACAATTTTGTTGGAACCCCTATTTCTGAGAGTCGACGCATGGAAGAACTTAGTGTTTGCATCGCCATCTTGGAGCCATAGGGCTCTCGGATTCTATCTCCAAAAGGTTTCTTCCTTGGCCAGAATGTTATGGTACTCACTGAGAGCAAGGCATTCCTCTTCCCTGAGCCCCGGGTCTTGGGATCCTGCTTGAAATCTGGACTCGATGTCTTTGAGTATTTCTTTGAGTATCACTTTGTTTTCGAAGATATTGCCGAACACCTCCTTGTTCCATACCTTGAGTTTTTCTTTAAGGCATCTCAGCTTGTGGAAGACTTGTTCAGTGGGGCGTCCAGGGACTAGGGGAGCCCACCAGCGGCCTACCTGGGCCCGAAAGTCAGGGTGATGTAGCCACATGGACTCGAACCGGAAAGGCCTCTTGGGGGAGGGCCTGTGATCGATTTCGAGGAGGGGGATGTGATCAGACCCAATTTTAGGGAGGGCCAATAGGGTGGCATCAAAAAACATGGGTAGGGCTTCCTTGGACAAGAAAACTCTGTCTAGTCTGACCTAGATATGATTTAATCTCGCTCTTCTGTTGGACCAAGTGAAGCTAGCTCCTTTTAGTCTGAAATCCATGAGCTCATTGAGGGTGATAAAGGCTCCAAAGTCCTCCATGCTCTTGCCCTGAACCGTTGAGCCCCCGCTTTTATCAGAGAGGAACATAGGGTTGTTGAAGTCCCTGGCCAGGATCTAGGGTAGGTGGAAAAGGCTTCTCTCATCAAACTAATTTCCTTCCATAAAGCCACTTTCTCGACGAGACTGTTAGGAGCATAGATGTTGGACAGAATCCATGAGCGCCTTGACTTCACGTAATGGACAAAAATATTAATGATTCTAGGGGATGAATATATGAGTCTTCCCTTGAAATACTGAGGGTCCAACATGCACAACAAACCCTTGAATTAGCCAGCCGCAGGGGTAGACAGGGACTCACAATTGCACCAGGTAGCTTGGGCTACACGCCGAGTAGCAGTGTCATCTATTTTGGTCTCCTAAAGGAGGAGGAAGAACAGGTGATGATCCTTACAAATTTGGTCGAGGATCCTTTTCTTGGGGGCCCCATTGAGGCCCTTGATATTCCAAGTGATGAGCTTCATTTGACACCCTTGAGGGGTCGCTTTCCCCCCTTCTCGGTATGAGCAGGGGGTTTGGGTCGGATGGCATCTGTCTTGGAGAAGCTTGCCCCAATGTTAGAGAGAGTTTCCTAGGAGCCATTGGCTATGTCATATTCAGTGATCCTTGTCTGTTTATTGCCTAGGGTGGGCCGCCCTCTTTTGAGTTTGCTGCCAAAGTCTATGGCAAAGGTCCTACTTCGGGTCATCTTAGGGCTGAATTCATCAAGCCCAGATGGAGAACTAGCTTCAATCTCTTCATCGGACCTCTCAGATCCACACTCCAAGGGAGGAAGCCTAGCAGGGATCATTAGGAGAGTCGGGAGGGGGTTGAGGGAGGGAGATTAGGAGTGGGGGGGAGAAGGGGGCCCCAAAAGAGGGGGCCGATGGGGAAGGGAGCCTAAAAAACTTGCTTGCTTGGAGGGGGGCACAAGCAAGGGCCTACAAGGAGGGATTCAAAGTGGGTAGGGAGGGAGAACTTGGGATCGGGGCCCCGAAAGACGACCCAGGGGAGGGAGCAGCGGGAGGGGAAACTTGGGGAAGACCACCCTCCATACCGGGGTCCACATGAGAGTCCTTTGGGGTAGGAGGGGGGCCCCCCTTGGTGGTCCAGGCCTTGGATCTAGGGCCATCATGAGGGGGCCCTCGAGATGGGGCCCGACCTGATTGAGAAGGGGGTTTGGGGGGAGGGCCTTCAACATTTTTGGAAACTAGGCATTGGTGGGAGAGGTGACCCTGAGTGCTGTAGGTGGGGAAAAAAGCGGGTTTGTTTTTGTAGATTAGGGGCTAGCTCTAAAAGAAGGACCCAGAAGATATGGTCATTGAGGAGGGGAGAATGGATTCAATATTGGCATTGACACAAAATCTGGCATGCACCATTTGGGATCCTGCCTTGGTAGCGGGATCAAAGGCCACCAGGTCCCCAACTAACTGAGTAATGAGTCTAAGGATGTCTTCATGCCATAGGTGGAAGGGAAGGTCTATGAGATGAACCCAGACTGGGGCGAAGTTGATGCTTTGGGTGCTGGGGTGGAAGTCAGCTCCATACCGCCTGAGGAAAAGGATTTTGCGCCCCAAAAACCAGGGCCCATTCAAAAGGATCTTTTTGGCATCCTCACTATTGTTTAGTTTGATAATGAAGAAGCCCTTGGTCAGGGAAACCAACTGGATGTGCCCGAAAACCTTCCATTTGGTAGCCACCCATCTGTGGATGGTTTCCATGTCGGGATGCCCTCCCAAGAATTTCCCTACCAGGGATGTTGAGGATAACTTAGGCTTATCCTCTTAAGCCTAAGTTAATTATTATTATTATTTATTATTCCTATTTCTTGCACTTTGTATTCACGTGAGGCATGCCCATGTTAGAAATAGGTTGTTAGCATATTTTTAGCATGTTGTTAGATGTTAGTTAACTGTTAGAGATCTTGTTTGTCTTCTAGCAGTTAATGGACATCCATAGTTAGCATTTGGTTAACTAGTAGTTAAGTGGTTGGCCATGTTTGGTATATTGTTGCAACCACTTAACCTACGTGAGATTCCTATGTAATTCTATATATACTTGCATTATGATGAATAATATAGCTTCATACTATTGTTCCTACATCATTGGTATCAGTTAGCCTAAGGTTAAGTGCAGGAAGGAGGATTCAGTGCCACTTCATTGCAGATCCTAGGAGGTGTTGTGTGGAGTTGACTTGAAGTCACCTACAACACCAAGTGAAGCTGAGGTGACACAGGGCAGAAATTACCCCTGCACCAGGTGTTGACTATCAGTTGCACCAGTTAGAAGTCAAATTGTGGAGGTGGACATTGCAGATCTACCAAAAAGATTGCCCAAGAATAGATTGAAGTGGAGCAAAATATTGGTTTGCAATTTCATGCAAAATTGAAAAATTTCTTTTATTGTGAAAGAATTTTATAATTCATGCAAATAAAATATTAATATTCTTATTAATATTTTATTAAAAAAAAACTCGCGACGACGAAATTCTTGTGGTAGAGGCCACACCCACCAGCACCGACGACCGGTCTCGACGGCACCACCGGCGTTCGACAGCGACCAAGGAGAAGCAAGGCGTGTGAAACCCCCCCCCTTGGCACATAGGGAGGCCACCCCTCTCAGTACAGGCGGGCATCGCCTGCACTCGACGTGCCTCGACCACCAGTCGACCTAGAAGCCGACATTGCCACCGAATCATGGCAACAACCCTCACAGACGTAATTCTCGACATCAAAACTTTTGATGGATATGGTAAAGAATTTTACGGTCGGCAATAAAAATTGTCCGGCAATATTCCACGATTTCAGCAAGGTTTTGTGTTTTTTTCAGTAGACGGGGGTTACAGTTCCGATGATAAGATCGAACAGACATATTCCATCAGCGACTGCAAAAATTTCCGCCAACGACCGGAGGTAGGGAAGTCTACTGGTTAGTGGGAATTGTCCCATATGCCTTGCGTTGTGGGAACAACAAGGTGGTAGTTGTTCCCACAACAAGGTGGTTTTTCTAAAGGTGCCAAAGCATCACAAATCAATTGTGATCACACATGGTGGTCACATAGCTCTTCGTGGGCATGTGGGGAGGCGGTAGTTGATTGGCACAGCGTTTGCTCCCACGTGGCAGCGCTTCTTTTGCGGCTTGGGCAAAGTTGTTCGTTGCCGTTGGAGGTTGTGTCATGGACTGTTCGGGTTGGGCGGGAGTTGACCGCCTCGCCCAGAATCCAAAACCATTTTTTTTTTTATTATTTGGCACCGAAGAAAATTGGTGGGAAAACTGGCAGGAAATCTAAATTTTTGCAGGAAATTCAATCATTGGCAGAATTTAAAAATTTAAAAATTTGAATTCAAATTTTTTGGCGCCAAAAACCAGCAAAAAGGAGAGCAACTTCAAGAGGTGATATCTCCTCCGTTATTGGTCCATTTTTGACCAAATTTTTTGCATTGTGTTGCAAATTTTTAGCAGATTCATATTTTTTTGCTCCTAACCAAATTTTGGCATTGTAAAAGGGCTAATTTTTCAGCATTTTTAGTGCACAATTGTAATTGCAAAATTGAAATTTTTAATTTTGTAAAAGCACTAAAATAGCCTTATTTTTGAGAGCAAAATTTGTAAAATCTAGGCAATTTGGTTGCATAGGAAACTAAAATTGTTCCTAAGCCTAGATTAGTTCTTGCATCCATTTTGTAATCCTCCTAGTCTGGCATATACTAGGCAAAATATGGCTCATGATCTCAGAACAAACATGGAAAACCTCATCGAAGCAATGAGACATTTTTGCAGAAAAAGTGAGAGACATTGTTGTGCAGTTTAATCCTGGTGAAATCAAAATCCACCATAATCATGCAAACAAAGCTAAATGTGAGGTTAAAATGTATGATGGATCTAGGGATCCCGATGTCTTATATGCATGGATTTTGGATATGCAAACTTGGTTTGCTTATGCTAAAATTATGGAGGATGAAAAAGCCACATTTGCTACACTAAAACTCATAGGTTTAGCAAAATTTCTCATTTTAGAAAGACAGAGTCATAATGCCACCATGACTTGGAAAGAATTCACTCAAATTATGAAAAACACCTTCTTTCCACCAAACTACCAATGTGACCTCACTACCAAGTGGTATAGATTGAGGCAAACCTATGGAATGTCAGTTTTTGATTTCATATTCCAATTTAATAGCTTGAGGGTATTGCTTGGTGTGAAATATTTAGAAGATTATTTGATTAAAAAATTCACTCATGGTTTGCAAGATCATATTTTCAGGGAGATCAAATTCAATGTCTTCCTCACCTTAGATGTGGCATTCAATCATGCCATTCTTGCAGAGGAGAAAGTTGGTGCATATCAAAAGTATCGTTCATCATAGGAGGGATCTTCCAAAGGTGGGAATCAGCATCAAAAGCAGGTGAAGAACAATTCTCAATCTTCCCCTCATTCTTCTTCTCCTCCCACTTCTCCTAAAGCACATTCTTCTTCCTTTCATGCTAAATATTCTTCTTCTTCATTGTATTGTGACTTTTGTAAAAAGCATGGACATGTAAAATCCAAATGCTATACTTTTGAGAAGTTTAAGAAGAAGAAATCCCTAATTGTACAGCCTACACATGAGGAACCACAAGATGGTCCCATTTTGGCTATAGGGATAGAAGAAGAATATCCTGCTTTAAAGGGTAAACTAAACAAAGTTACCCTAATGTCCAATGCATTTGCTCAAGGGGGGCGTGATCATTTGTTTGTCACTAGAGCCCACTTGACGCATGATTTCTATGTTGATTGTATCATTGATAATGGATCGCAAAAGAGCCTCATTGCGAAGTCCGTTGTGGAGAAGTTGAAACTTCCCATCAAACCACATCACCAACCTTATGCATTTGGGTGGAAAGATGTAGACTCCACATCCAACATCACCCATACTTGCACCTTGACTTTTGCTTTTGGTGACAATTTTGTGGACAAAGTTAGGTGTGATGTCATAGATATGGATTGTTGTGGACTCTTGCTAGGTAAACCCTATCAATTTGATAGGAATGCTATTTATCATGCTAAAAAGAACACCTACACATTGGAGTTGCATGGTAAAAACTACTTGATACAAAGCACTACACCTACTTCCAATTTGATGTTAAGTTGTAGTCAAGTAAGGAAGCCATAGAGTCAAGCACTTATTTTAGCTCCTACTAGCATTTGTCCCACACAAAATGAAGAAAAAGAACCACATAAGAAACATGCAAAGGAAGAAGTTTCACTCCCACATGATGAACAATCACAAGAGCAAGTGGTTAAGGAACCCACCATTCTCACTCATGAGAAAGATACCATTGATTCCATTGGTATAATTTTGGATACGCCTACAACTACTGAACCACTTGTTCCACAAAAGTTACCTTTGGCTTTGCCCACTCCCACCATTGCACACATAGAGGAGCAAGCTAATGTTACTTCCCTTACTGAGCACCGGTAGAGCCTTCTAGGCAAGATACCACATGATTTGTAGGAGACTCCACAGGGAGTGGTGCGAAAGCATCACAATCCTCACTCACCACAGGTTGGAGGCAAAGTTTGGGTTCCTTTGGATGAGTGCCGCTTTCCAGAGACACAATTTTAGGACCCTATTTTGGTACCTAATCCTATTTTTAGTCCTACAGTAGCAGTGGCACCTGATCGTCATCTTTCGCTCATTTCAGATAGATTTTTTGAGATGAAGACTCATCACACGGGAAAAGGTTCTTCCACTACTTACCTTGTCGCTCGTAGTGGTCACTTTCCACACATGGCTTGCTAGATTCCTCACCATGAGATGGCCCATGACTTTCCACATTTGTTGAGAGCATTGGGGTCCAATGCTTATATGGTTGGGAGGAGTGTTGAGGATAACTTAGGCTTATCCACTTAAGCCTAAGTTAATTATTATTATTATTTATTATTCCTATTTCTTGCACTTTGTATTCACGTGAGGCATAGTATGCCCATGTTAGAAATATGTTGTTAGCATGTTGTTAGATGTTAGTTAACTATTAGAGATCTTGTTTGTCTTCTAGTAGTTAGTGGACATCCATAGTTAGCATTTGGTTAACTAGTAGTTAAGTGGTTGGCCATGTTTGGTAGATTGTTGCAACCACTTAAGATATGTGAGATTCCTATGTAATTCTATATATACTTGCATTAGGATGAATAATATAGCTTCATACTATTGTTCCTACATCAAGGGAGGCAGAGGAACCAGCTACCAAGGCAGAGTAGACCTCCTCCTGGATAGAAATGTGGGTGACCTTGAGGGAAATACCTATCCCCAGGGCCTGGGAAGGGGCCCTGGTGCCCACCAAGATCTACTAATAGGAGGGTTTGAGCCCACCCAGGACAAATCCCAACCCAGGATCAGGGGGATTTTTCCCCAGCCCTTCGTTAACATCGAGGCTGGCCTGGGGGATAGGGCCCAAGATGTCGACCCCACCCTAGCCGCCAAACGAATCAGGTGCAGATCCATCATCTGGGCCCGTTGAGGGTCCTGCTGGCCCGGGATCGGGCCCTGACGTGCCTAAACCCGACCCCGAGCCCGATCCCGACCGAGAACCTGCACCATGCACTGAACCTATCCCCAGCCCTGCATCCACTCCTGCTCCTGCTCCGGCTCTTGCTCCTACTCCCACCATCCTTTCCCCCCCCTATGTTGCATTCTTACTACCTGCAAATACAAATTTTTAATACTACTAAAAAAACTATTTAACCCTATCATAGGCTTTATTTGTATCAAGTTTTAAGGGAATATGGTGCCTTTTAGACACTTAAAACTCTCACTCTATATAAGGTTTTAGATCCTTATTTATCCTATCAATTAATTAACTATACCTAGAGATTAAATGACTTTATATATCCTTTGTGTTATAGAATCAACAATTAAAGTAATGCACTTATACCTCTTAATAATGCACTATGTGCTGATTGAATTAGACCTTGATTACACTTTCAAACCTTGAGCATTGTATCTTTACTAGTCTACGAGGTACGATTCTTAGCATTAATTAAACGTCATTCTCTGATGCACTTAGATTGTAATATCCTCCATGTTAATGTTGATTGACCTGAGTATGCAATAATCTTCATGATATCCTTTGGATCGAGGCATTTAATATAATTTACCTCCCTTTGAAATGTATGTCAAATGGCATATATGTTACCTTTGAGCCTATAAATCCTTGCTAGGTGGCATTGATAAATGAATGCTATAATTTGTAACGTAGGCATTATTTTAACCTGAGTGTGTTAAGTAATGAAGATTGATCTTTATCAGTTTAAGTTGAGCATTACTTGGACAATCATTTCCTTTGCAAACATTAGAAAATGAAGACATTACAAAGTATTCATAAGTTCTCTTGTTATCCTTCTCCCCTATGCTAAGTGGCATGATATTCCTTCATTTAGGGTGGAAAGTGGAAGATCTCTCACTTGCATGTAGCTACACTCTCAACGCCCTTATTTGCTCAAAAATCCTTCTAACTATTGCTAGTTATTCTTGGCTTAGCTTTCTTCGCTGAATGGTGGCATTCTCCAACGTAGGTAGTTCCAAGGTGCTTCAACGCTATCATTATTCTTCTAAGATCCTCATTATGTTTGATTGGATAATAAGCCTCTCTTCTTGCACCTTGTTCTTTCCATATTATGTTACATTGTTCTTATTTCTAGTGATACGTTAAACTTGCCTTGCTAACATTTTTATGATGCCTAAATTGGCCTCATTTCTATTGTAGGTTATTCTTACATTGCAAACAATAATTTCAAGAGATTGATAGTGCTAAACCTAGTATTTTTAGACACCTGGAAAACTTTGTTGATGATCCTAGTTGGCTCTCTTCCTCCACTTAAATATTTTCTCCTCAACCTCAATGATATGGTTTCTCATTTACTATTATATGCTTGTTGTTATAGTATCTTAAGACACTCTAGTTTTTGTCTTCCTTTGCTACATTGGAAAAAACAAGCATTGTGTAAATATATGTTGTAAATAAATCTACCTTAATTTGCACCAAAATTTTGAGACCTTAAGTCTCCTTTTGAAGCTATCTTTCTTCCTTGATATGGTGACTTTTTGCTATACTCCTTGAGAAAAAATAGTTTTTTAATGTTGTCTTCCTTAATAGATAACACTCTCCTCTATTTCCTTTGCTTGAATAACTTTGCAATAATAATTTTAAGTTTTTAATCAAGCAACTAATATCCCTTTCTGGGTGGCATAACTTTGCACTATAGAAAATACAATCTATACTCTTAGATTAGTGTCTTATTTGCTTTCAATAGAAGGCAGGATGTTGATATTTTTCTTTCTTTTAAAATATATCTAACTCCCCTTTCTTATGTGCATGTTTGAACCTTGTAGAAATTAAATTTTAGACTACCTTGAAGATTTTAAAACTTGAAACTTACTCCCTTGCAACTTTAGACTTTAATGTGGTGCTTAATGAAACTAAATAATGAACCAAATAACTAAAGTTCAAATAATGAACTTTTACACCTAATTTTCTTACCTTTATGAATTTGTATATGTTGGATTTCCTGGTTATTAGATTCATCAAAATGCTACTATGTATTAGGTGAAATCGTAGCTCTTTATTGATGTCCAAAACAACTCTTTAAATAACTAATTTGTAATTTTAATAATCCTCTAACTTGATACCCAAAAATGTAGTTTGGTGGCTTTAACTTTCATTCATGATTCACCCTTGAACTCTAAAACACAACAACTATTGATGTTGCCCAAATTGTTGCCTTTAACACTAAAAATTTTAGATTGTAATGTAGTCAATTTCTCCTCCAAAATGTTTTCTTCAAGAAACCTTCACTTTTCTATTGTAAAACCAAAAATATCCTTTCTTCCAATTAGCCTTCAATGATAATATCCAAATCTCTCAAATTTGGTGGCTTCTTCTAACTCCTTTTTCCTTCAACCTCCTTGTCGAATTCTAACTTCAACCTTGGCCTTTATAGTATCTTTCTTCTAAAGAATCTGAATGTATTGAGGTCTTCACTATTCTCCTCTAAAATATGGAAAACTCCTTTCCAAATCCTTCTCCTTTTGGTCTTATTGTTAGATGGTGATAATTATCCCAAAAACTCCTTTATCATGAACTCCTTCTTGCTAGTAAATTTTTCCAATGAGTTCTCAAAATATCCTTCAATGGGGATTTCCTAACCTTCTCCTTCTATGTCCTTCCTTGAGACCTCTTCTCTATGGTCTTCAATATTCACAACTTCTTAAGTCTTATTATCAATACTTTAATGAGACCTTCCTTGATCTCTTCAATCTTCACCTCTCAAAGTTTTGTAATGAGATCTCCTCACGAACCTCTGAAATTTACTACTTTTGGAATATAACCTTTGCTAGTCCTTCTCTATCTCCAATCTTCCAAAACTAGAAATTCTTCAATGGGACATCTTGTGGGTCTCTTCAGATTCTTGAGCTATTTTATCCTCTTTATTCAATAAGAAATCTAGAGTCTGTAGGTTTGCAACTCTTGCAATGGGACCTTTTTCTTAGGCCTCCAAATATTTAATCTTTCATTTGTTCCTTCAGGTATTGAATTGATTCTAAATAATATATTTTTCCTAGCTATTTGAGGAAGTTTTCCAACTTTATTTGAATCTCCTTTTCCTGCAACAAATATTAGAATTTGTAATAGAAGAAACTTTAAATGAATCTTCACTAGTTTATTTGTCAAACTAGTGAAATCAATGTTGAGTCCTAGTCTTCACGAGTTTTTCTACAAAATCTATGGAAAGACTCTAGCTAAATGTATTTTTAGAAAATCTAAAAATGAGATTTTCTATCTCTTCTCAATCTCTCTTGTGGCTCTCCTTATTTCTTATCGATCTACCATGTGCTTTGATACCACTGTTAGCTTTAGATGATTTATATTAAAGGAAATGAAACTAAAATATGTAAAATGAGCAAGCAATGATAACTATATGATAATGGGTCTATAATATGCAATAAAACTATAAGATAAACTTCTGCAATAACTAAAAAATATACAATTAATGGATGCTTATGAATATAATACAATGTATTATAGTGGAGGACATGAACACTCCATAATTTCATTGAAATAACTAAATTGTAATCTAACTACAAATCACTATAGTAACTTAAGTATCTATCTCTCTCTCACACACTTTTCTCTATACCTCAAAGGCATATATATAGGAAGATATGTACCTTGGATTTTACTCTACCCATAACTATTTATCTACCTATCCTATGACTCATGTACATGTGGACTACATGCACATTTACATCATTGCACATTCTAACACTTATGCATTTATTACTTGCTTGAAGTAACTACTAAAAAATTAATCTAATATAAACTCCTAATCTATAAATGTACCCAATGAGGTACATTGACATGTACCAAATAATGTAATATCCTTTAACAATTTAGAAGTTTAGATTTGATGTTATAAGTGTAACATATGTGTAATTTTCTCTTTCATGATTAATATATATTTTAGAGGTTTTAAAGCCAAACAAATTGTATGATTATGGATTTTTATTTTTCTATTATTTTTTATATTTATCTTGACCCCCAACTCCCTTTCACATTTCCTTGAGTTCTCACAAGAAAGTAGACAACTACTATTGACTTGTTATGTCCAAATCATCTAAGCTCATCCGTATCTCTCTCTAATAGGTGTCTCTAATTTGGTAACATATTAACAATGATGAATGGAATATTTATTTAGCATATAGATATTTTAAGCAGTCTCACCTCTCAAATATTCCTACTAGCATAGTAATAAAGCAAAATTTTAGATTTTAAAGCAAATTGGAAACACAACTATTAGGATGAATATTTTAAGAATTTTAAGGTATTGTTAATAACGATTTGAAATAAAAATACTTTGAATATTTTTCACTCATGAAAACTAGCATTTGAAATTTTATGTATAACAATTAACTCTCCACTATATGTAGTTATCCACCATATCTTTTATGCTTTTTGTATCTAGACTGTTCACAATATAAAGAGAATACTAAGGGCATATGCAATTTTGGTTCATATATGCACATAAGAGCCTTCTTTACCTTTTTTAGTTTTACTATATATTTTCATTACTTATAAAATTTTAATTGCATTATCATTTGATTTATAGAATATATGTTCTTATAATAATATTCATCCTTTCATGAAGGATTGCAAGATCTCATAAGGATATTTTATTTTTTAGATTCAATTCAATTATAGTTTTTGTGGGGTCTTCAATCTTGTGGATTTTATTTCATGATATATTTTGCAGAGAGATTGATTTTAATTTTTCTTCATCAACATTTAGACTAGATTACTTTATAAATGATATATTACATATCTTTGTCTAATTATATTATATTAAATATCACATAAAATAATTATATTTCTTAATAAAATTAATTTTATTAGTTGTATCTTGATCTATGTACATTAAAAAGGGATTCTGTAAAATTTCAATAAAATTATATGTTGCAATTTATACGATACAAGTCGAAAAATGATAGTTTTATCATAGGATTCATACTTTTGATCTTAACTATAACATATAATAGCACTAGTCATAGGTATTTCTTCTAGTAGTGAGGCTAGGGATGTATTCATGTCACATTCCCTTAGTGATTTTGTGATAAAAACTTTCAAAAATATTGTTTTTTTTGCAAATAACAAACATAATAATTTTATCCATCATTTTATTTTCAATTTTATATGTTTATAAATCATGGGTTGACTATCAGATCAATATAATATTTTTATTCAATTAGATCTAAGACATTTGTTCAAGTTCAACATTGAAGGTTTTATTTTTCTAACACATTACATTATGTTGACTTTGTTTTGTGTATATTTTATCATTATAGGTATCATAAGTTAAGAAGTTAGTTACTTCCATCTATTCAACAATAAAAAATAGAAACATAATTGCTTTCATCACTTCCAACATCTATGGCACTCAACAACTTAATTTCTATCATCAATAAATACATAAAGGTATAAAATATAGCTTCACTTCAAAACCTAAGTGAAGTAGGGGTCTGACTAAGGTAGGCCTTCGAATGAGTCTAATTCTTTTTGTTTTATGTGTACTTTTTTAAGACAAGACTATGTCATAGAAATAGACTAGATGCTTGAATACATTTTCAAAAGTTTGAATTATTTTCAATATACTAGAATCAAGTTTATATTATATTTTTTATTACTTTATTTCTAGTATATTTTGTTTAGTCATGTGACTTACTTATTGGCATTGACTAGAGTTAAAATGTATACATTTAGGCTACATCATAGGTATGTCTATTATTGTATTAAAAAAAAAAAAAATTAATCTATATTTTTTCCAAAATTTACTATAACATAGTTCTTGTGTATTAATATTTGATTCTATATTTTCAACTTAACAAAAACTTAAATCTTAATAGTGTTATGTTGTAGGGATGCTTTTGTTGTCATAGCATTGAGCTAAAGCAACAGTTTTGTTAGTGTCCCCTATCTTTGGTGCTACTTTCAAATTCAAAATAGAATCAAATATTATTGCAGATCTTAAGTAGAGAACATCTATGTTGTTTATGTAGATCGTTAAATATAGTCATTTTACTTTTTTGCATAAAAAACAAATAGGCACTTCAAGAAACTAGAATTCATATAGGTTGTATCTTGACTTTTTGGTTAATCAACATAATGGATAAATCAACATAAGTTCTTCTTATTGCATCATCATGCGAATTACCTATTATTTCAAAAGCTTATATTACTTAATAATTTGTTATTTTTTGTAAGTATATCCACTGAAATACATATTTTGCTCAAGTAAAATACAATGTACTTAGTTGTGTTCAAATCTATTACCTTAATAAGGAAACATAATGTTGAGTTGGAGCCTGTTCCTTAACTCCATCCTCAATGGTTATGCAGAATGCGTTGGCATCTCGAGTCTCGGATGGCAGTTACAATGGATATGAACAACATTGAGTACGTGGATGATTAAAAACCAGAGAATGGCAAAACTAATTTTGGAGCTTATTGCAAAGTCCAAAATTATTGTCATTGTTGGGGATATCGTGAGGCATCAGTTGGGAACGACCAGAAGGAATCTATTGACCAAATTAAAGCTAAATTGGGTGTAAGGAACATGTATAAATTGATGGGATTGTGAATAGGTGTGTGTGCCTTGAGAGCACCGCGGGTGTGCCATGAGAGCATGGGAGTGCATCAGAAGAATGCCAGAGTCTGCATTGTAGAATGCAGGGATAATGTTGAAGAGCATTGTAATGGACCTGTAGTGGTCATATTTATGTATCATATGTAATATTCTATTGTAAGCTTGTAGGAGAGGTAGCATAAAGAGATTGTAGTGAGAGTGCAATGAGATGCTTGTAAATGCATAATATTGAACACTGTAATGCAATGTGGCAGATTGCATACTGTGATGCATATTGATGCATAGTAGCATGAAAATCTTGGATGCCTGTAGTTTTGTGAGGAGATTACATGGTGATGTGTGGGCTTGGTGTAGAGCTCAAAAATGATTGCTTATTGCAATGGTGTAATCACAGTAAGAGTGATTATGTTGTGGGTGAGAAGAAACTCATGTGGGGAGATGTCGGTGTGCATGGTGTATTGGAGAGAAGGAGTTGTAGCAGATTTGCATAGTTCTCCTTCTTCTTGTACATTGTATTATTGCTAATACAAAGATGCAGGTGCTGGTGTTTTCTTGGAGGACGTAGCCCAATAGTATTGGGTGAACCTCGTTAAATCATGGTGTTCTCTTTTGTCTGCATGAATGTTTTATTTCTGTTGTTCTTAATTTGCTCACACATAAATCATATTGCTAAATCCCAACACATAACATAGCTTATGACACATGGTCATGGAAATAAATTTGATAGCCTACTTGCAATTGGTCATCTATAATTCTCAATGTTAGCATAGTTGCTTTATAGAAAATAATAATAAACATAGAATAGACCAAGCTTAATATATTCATGGTATCTACTTCTAAGAAATGGATAGTCTATGCTTTATTAGGTGTTCTTCCACTTTAGCATATTTTTCATATCTAATAATTCCCTAAAAGATTGCATTTATATTTCATCTAATATAGTGACTTAATGATTTTTTATTCTATGGTCTTCTCAAATATAGAACTCCAAACATAGAATATATTGAAAATATTTATTAATGTTCACTATACTATTATCTCTAAAGATCGTGCATCTCTTGTCCAAGTGAACTTATTCTAGTATCCTCCTGAGGATGAAAATATTAATATTTTTAAGGTTTTGCACTCTTTGCATAAATATGTATTTATACCAAAAATAGCCTCAGATACTTGTTGGTCACAAATCTGCCTAAGTACAAGATTTCATCACTTGTTCACCCTAGAATCGGCCAACATTGAAAGGCCGAGGGAAAAAGAAAATTCCTTCGAACCGATCTCCAGAGAGGGCTGGCACCCTTACTAAATTCTACACTATTTGAAGACTAGGGATGTAGAAAAGAAATTGAAAAATAACTAAAAGAAAGGGAAATATAGCCACAGGACGAAGTGTAGAATTTGGGGCAGACTAACAGAAAAAATTCCACCAAGTTTTATAATAGCATATAATAAAAGGAAAGCAATAGAATTTAACTCACACCTTTGTAGAGATAACCCCCGGATCGCATTTCAAAATCTACTCACTAACCAGCAATGTTTGAATTCAGAATGCAGAATTCAAAACTTAACAGCAAGAGCATGAGCATAAACAAAAATGATTTTTTTTAAAAAAAGAAGGAAATCACACACATAAGAATGCTTGCAAATTTCAGAAGCCAAGTCTCTTCTATTGATGCAGATAACTTAGAGAGTTTTATTGTAAAATATCTAACCTCCTTTTACAATAAGAATTTGATTAGTATTTATAGAGGTTTTCGTCTCTTTCATTAAATACATGTGGAGGCAAAGTGTCGGCCACTAAGCCACCAATAACAACAAATTTCTCCTCGACCACAAAAATGAACCAATGAGCAAATTCCAAATAAAATAATTGATGATTTTATCACATGGCATATCAAGCTTCAGCACAAATCATCGGTCCAATTTCAATCTCCATGGTGGCACCTTGGAAATGCATGCCCATGAAGTGGTCGATGCCTTGAAAATGAACAATATTGCACTGGAATCAAGAGCACATGCTTAAACTTGGTAGCTTCAGTGATCATATCACCTCAAGAATTATATTTATCAATATTAATCTCTTTTCAAGGAATATTTGCACCAAACTTCACCCAAAATTATATCCATAGGAAAAAGTGTTCAATGTGTGAAAACACTTAAAAAAGAAAATTCCAATGTGGCACCAATGATTACAACGAAATATCAATGTGGCACACTACAACAAAATTCCAATGTGGCAAAAATGCCAATATTTTTGGTAGCTCACGGGGTATTCAGCTCGCCTGAATGTAATCAATTCTAGGCATTTATTCATTGGGTACAGAGTTCCCACTTGCAGCTGCATCTGATGGTTAGCTACTTGTATTAGCTTCGTCTTGCTTTTTGAGATGTGCTACGATGGATTCATATATCATAACTACTTCAGCTCATCCATCTATGGTAATCACCTCCCGAGCTTTGAGAGTACCCACAAGATATAGAAAAATCTCAACCTTTTCTATATCAAGATGTTTGGCCCTTTTGCTGAGCTCCAATAATCCAGATTCAATGTGAATGAACTCTCTCATTAATGGTAACACATGCTCTTCAGTGATGGGTTCCTCCAAATTATCAATATCTGAAGTATCCGTCATGAAAACATCCCATAATGTATCTAGGTATTTCTTTTCCAGAATATTTCTTTGATCATCAACAAAACTAGGAAAACCATTATCTGCAAGTGTTTCAAAATAAACCAATTAAATACGTCTTTCATGCTCAAAGGTCTCTTACAACTAACGAGCTTCTTTAATCAGATTCATCTTGGAGAAATAACTATGTAATGTGATTTTAGCACTCGCCCAAGCATGGGCTATATCACTCATTAGACGCATCTTGAGATTTATTTGAGTCATTACTTGGATCTTCATGGTCATTTCCAATTTTGGCTCTAAATCTTGCTCCATGCTATCTATTATAGGTCCACCATATGAAACAGTTGCCTGAACATCCTGAAGGAACAAGATCACTAATGTAGCCTTGGTCACCATTTTCTTACAATTAGTCAAAATATGACTATGAGCTTCCTTAATATTTTCCTTGGTGAGGGACATAGAGTGCATTGATTTTGTTGCCAATTGATTCTGCAAGTTCTAAAGCTGATCCTGCAGAGCTTGAATTTTTAGTTGTGCTTCCTGCTCGGCTGCCTGAAACTATGTAGCTATATTCTTGATCTCCGCTATTTCACTTTCCAAATGCATCACCTGTTATTGCCACTGTTGAGATTCAAATTGTGCTGCATCAAATTTAGCCTGTTGTTCCTCTAAGGCTTCCTCGAGCTTTCTGATTTTCTCTTCAGCCCAAATGAGAATATCCTTGTAATGTTCTACCTACAGATACATGGAACTTGATACCTCCTATATGGTGCTCATGTGCTCAACTGGATGCTTCTGTGTGAGGTCCTCAGTGACAGCTTGGTATGAATAGTCACTAGATGTCATTTCTCTTTGAGGTTTTTGAACCTGAGGAATCATGGTCACCGTGTGCTTCTCCATTGCTATGGGATCAAAAGTCATTTTATTTACTGGTTGTGCCATGGCTAGTAAATCCTTTCTCTTATTCTTCTTCCACCACCTAGATGAACTTTGTTGTGCCTTGCTGAGTTTTTTTGCTATTGAGCGCTTAGGTAGCAACTCTATATTAGAGACTAGTGGCTCCGCCATGGAAAAAATTGGGGAAGAGAGAAAAATACCTTTTTGGGGATTGGATTCAACCATAGGAATGGAAGTGGAGGGGATATCGGATACGTTTACTCAAAGAGGTGCTTGCGTGCTTATGGAAGAATGTGAAGGCATGGAAGATGAAACAAAGGGTAATGGAAGGGCAAATGGATTTGGGGCCGATGCAAATGAACTAAAGGCAAGAGAAAAGGATGAAATGGGTGAAACTAAAGAAGCACTAGTGACCTGTGACTATGGGACAAAAGTAGGAATGGGAGAGGTGGATGTGACGGGAGGTGAAGTAGACATAGGAACTATAAATGAAAAAATAGTGGTCACTAAATGCTTATTAATGAGAGAAGAAGAAGGAAAATGCATACCTATGGGCTCCTCTCATTTTGTGCTTATGATCATTTGAGCCGATGGTAAACATTGTTGTATCACAATATTTTCTTCTCCTTTATATTGTTCCTTCCCCATGTTCAGATCAACCGATTTCACCATTGAATCAGAGTGTGTTGGCTCAATTGCTTGTGATGAAGACTGTTTTATGCTCAGCGCAGAATGTGCTCCACTCGTAGGCTTCTTCGCTATGTGAGGGAAAGGAATTTCCATGGCTGCACTCCTTTTATTTTATAGAAATTGCTCTTGCTCTTCCTCTTCAATAACAATCCTCTCTTTTTCCAATACCTCCACTTGTCCGATCATTTCTTGTTCTTTACCTGGACTAGTAATACTTTTAGGCACCAAATCAAAAAAGAAGAGGGGCTGATAATTCTCATAATTATCATCATAAATATTTGAAAAAGAATCATCTATAGCCATCGAATATTTTTTTTTGAGCTTATTTTGATGAACTCTCATGATCCACCAATTGGCAATCTTTTCATCAGACCAATCAGGCAATTTGGTCTTCATTTGCTCAAACAAACCTTCAGGAGGAACCTGTTATGAGTGATTGGCAAGATCATATTCAACCTCCATTTCATAAAAATCATGCCAAGGAGGAAGTGACATCATCTTCTCTACATGCCATTCAATGTCATGCCCTTCAGGATTGTTCCTTTGTCGCACAATATCTTCTCTAGGGCAACAATGAAATGTTTTTGCCTTGATGAAACTGGAAAAAATACCCAAATGATCATACTTCCATCGTTGGGGGAGCTCAACCAACCCATGATCATAGAGTGTCTTAGCAATCATTTCATTCTACCCACACTGAGTAACTTTGATATCACCAAACTTGAAAGGCATAACACATGTATTTTTTTTCTATTACCTGATCCATAGGTATCATCTATAAAATCACTTTGTTGGGATACTTCCAAGGCAAAAAGATGTTCAGTTGTAAAATATGGTAGCAAAAAAGGTTTACCAGTAAAACCATACACTCTAACTACCACACCTTGGGTTAGTAAGAAAAAATCACCTTTTTTCTGATCAACCACTTCTGCTTGTAGGGCCCGAGGCACTATGTTGCATACTCCATACATTGTCTCCAAAGCATATCCTAAAAACATTATGTTGAATTTATAATAGGACTTGTTCTTGGACAAACTCTGAGTCCATGAGTATACTGGTAATGCTTTTCTTGCTTCATCTTTCTTGTTTATTGCTACAAAAGCAAAACGAGAGTGCATATGGTAGAAAAAATACCATGTCAAGAGGGAACAATGCCTAAAGGTAATATCTTCTCCATTTTGTACCTTTCTCAATTGTTAATGTATCCTCATTTCTAAGAAACTTTCCCAATCAAAGAAAATTGAATTTGGAGTTGTTGTTGCGGCAGTTGGAGCATAAAACCTTGGTTGTGAAATGAATTGCACCAACGATGATTGCCACTTTTGTACTATAAAATTTGAATATAATCCTGTTAGCCATGCTATCATTGAATACAAATCTGGGCTCTTGAAAATTTTCAATGGTGTCGGCATTTTTGGCAACTCTCCCAATAGTGGGGTCTTTAATAACTGGTTCTCCATGAACTGCAACATCTGAATGGTAGGTTGATACCTCTCCTCCTCCTCCTTAAAACTGATTTTTTTTTAATGTAGCAGAAGATGAAAGTTGTGCACCGCAAGCAAACGCATCCTGTATGGAACTAGCCGAGATACTAAACAACACTTCTCCATGGGCATTTTGGATAGTTCTTGTAGTAGTGTTGTAGCATTGTGCGATTGCCTAGATCAGCTCAATACATGGATGCACAGGTGTACACAAGTACCAGGAGAGATGAGAATGAAATGCTATAGTACGGGGACTCCCAGTAGACATATGTTGTGCAGAAAACTCAGCATCTAGACGTAGTCTTTCTACTCCCTTGTTGGTGATATTGTAATCTTTAATCTGTCCCAAGCGATCATCATAAGGTTTCAGTTCCATATCTTCAACATTTTCTTCTCGAGCTCTTCGCGGCTTCTTCGTGATCTCAGGCATTTTTTGTACATTCACCTTCTTGGCCTCTGCAGCTTTCCTCCCCATCTTCAGCTTCCTTTGAATATGTAGCAACGAACAACAAACCCTGGAGCAAAAGGGATTCACAAGACTTCGATATAGGAACCCTACAAATGCTTTGATTGAAAAAAAAAGGATGGGCTTCCTTTTTATAAATTTCCATACACATCCGTTGGAAAGCTTTCCAATTTCATGGGCACCGCATGCATTCCAATGATGCTTTTATTTTTTTATTTTTATGCTTCTTACCACTTCTTGAAATGCGAGAAGTGGTATTTTTTTTTTAGAAAGTGTAATGAGTGAGCGGAGTGAGAAATGTTAATGAGCGGAATTTACGGATAGTGCAGCATGGAGATGGGGGGTGCATGGGAAAAAAAACGAGCGAAAGGATTTAAATGCATAATGGTTTTTCTTATTTTAGTATCATTGTTGATTTTTTTTTTTTAAATGGCCGAAATGGTTTATTCGAGGGATGGAATGGGAATTTCGGGACCTGAAATAGTGTTTTCGGGCGGTCGAAATGGTTATTTCGGAAGGATAACGAAGACTATGTACGGGGAGTGGTGGAACAAATATTTATTGGTGGGTGCGAAAGGGCTTTTCCGGGACCCAAAATAGTGTTTTCGAGGACCCGAAAAGGTTATTTCGGGGGGAGTATGAAGAAATTTCGGGAAGCACGTAATTTATTATTATTATTTTTTGGTTGACTAGTCAAAGGGCAAGAGGGAAGGGTTTCGGGATCCCGAGAACACTATTTCGAGATCAGAGAAGGGCGTTTCGGGCATGAAGGAATGGGAGGTACGGAATGAATTTTTTTATAATATTTTATTTGAAGTCCAAAATGGGTATTTCGAAGGCCCGAAAAAGGAATTTCGGAGGCTCGAAAAAGGAATTTTGGGTAATGTCTTTTCTTATTTAAAAAAAAAAGGGTTTGGGAGGGAAAATTCAAAATTTGGAATTTGAATTTCGAATTGAGCATGGAGGGAGTGGAGATGTTTGTTTTTTTTTTTTTTTTTAAAAAATAAATTTCTTGCATGGGGAGTTGGGAAAAAAAACACAGCCAAAATTTAAAAAACAAGGGTTCCAAGGTAAGGCCATGTTTTAGAGCGGAAAGCAGGAAAAATGCAAGCCTTCCTCTTTTTTTTTTTAACACCTCCAGAACCTTGGACCCCCTAAACACCTCATCCAACTTGATTTTTTTGGTTTTCAAGTTTTTAAAGAACTCCCTAGTTAAGCATAACCTTCCTAGAGTAGTACTCGGATGGGTGACCTCCTGGGAAGTCCTAGGCTCTGCACACTTTTTCATTTTTTTTTTTTTGTTTTTTTACTGATAATAGGCCTTCAAATGAAGACCATTAACTGGAATTAACAATGCATGACCATCCATATCTTGCAAATAAAAAGAATTAACTTGATTGGCACCTATGATTTGAAATGGACCTTCCCATATTACCTCGAACTTGTGATGTTTTCTAGGCTTTGATTTCTTTTCATTCCACTTCAATACAAGATCACCAACTTTAAAAGTCCTTTCAGAGACCTTTTTAACGAACCATTTCTTTGTCATCTCAGCATGTTCTATAAAATCCTGGTATGATTTCTCCCGTTCTTCTTCCAACTGTAAAATTTGAGCTAATCTCATGTTCATAGAATCAGATTCATCATCCTCATCATCAATCAAATGCAAACTATGGAGGGCCGGTAATTCAATATGAATTGGCAAAACCACTTCTTTGCCATATACCAATGAATAAGGGGATGTCTTGATAGATTTTTTCACCGAGATACGATCAGCCCACAATGCTTTATTCAAAAGTATGTGCCAGCTCTACTTATTATCGCCAAGGGTCCTCTTCAAAATTCAAATCAAATTATTTTTTGTAGATTCGGCCAATCCATTCCCCTATGGATAATAATTAGATGAAGTTTTCAAATAAATTTTGTACTTACCCGCAAATTCACTGATTTTGGAACCTATGAAAGGAGTTCCATTATCTGTTATAATCGCATCTAGGATACCAAAGAGAGTGATCAACCCCTCAATAAAAGTGATAACCGTGGCTTGATCCGCATTTTTAGTTGGAATTGCTTCAATCCATCTAGTGAAATAGTCGGTTGCAGTCAAGATGTACTTGTGACCAACAGATGAGTTAGGATCAATGACCCCGATAAAGTCTAGGTCCCATTGTTGAAATGGTACTTCTACTTGAATCGGGTGAAGAGGTAATGATGCATTCCTGGTTCTACCGATGTATCTTTGGCACTTATCATATTTTTGATTAACTTTTAAGGCGTCTACAAAAAGAGTAGGCCAAAAATAGCTTACTCGAATAATCTTTAATTCCATGGGTCTACTTGCATAATGACCTCCTGATAATCCATAATGGAATTCTTCTAAAATTTTCTCCTTCTCAGATTCTTTGAAACATCTAAGAAGAACCCCATCAATATTCTTATGAAACAAGCCATTTGGCAGCAAGACATACATGAGGGCTTGCAGTCTAAATATTCTTCTCTGTGAGGCATTCAAATGTGAAGGACATTTCCCAGAATAAAAATATTCCATCAGCTCCTCTGTCCAATCTTGATCCACTATAGAATGATTGTCAAAATTACAATTATCTACTACATCCTCATACTCATGAATTGTGGATCCAGAGGAAGCATTCTTTGCAAGCTCTTGGCACAATGCTCGACCTTGAAAAATTTTGGTTGGTCGGATCTCAACATCAAATTATTGAATTTTAGAAACCCAGCCAACTCTCCTATCTCCAAGTTCTCCTTGTATGATAATATTTCGGACATCTGGATGAACAACATAAACTATTTTTTACTCTGTGAAACAAAGTGCCAAAACTTCTTCAGAGATTTCATTACCGCATACACTTGTTTCTCAATGAAGTTATACTTCTCTTGATGTGGTTGGATGACTTGGATTAGGAAAGCAATTAGACGTTCATTTTCATCATCTCCCTTTTGTGTAAGCACCGCTACATAAGCTTCTTGTTCACCAACAACATAAAGGATAAAATCCTTGGAATAATCAGGGTTCACCAGGACCGGAGCTTGAGTGATCCTTTCTTTTATCTCCTCAAATGATTGCTTCCTCTGCTCGATCCATTTAAATTCAGCATTTTTCTTTAAAAGCTCTATCATTGGCCTTATTACTTGAGCAAAATCTGCAACAAAATTTCAAACAAAATTAATTTACCCAAAAAAAGATTGCAAATCCTTCTTATTGGCTGGCAATGGAAGCTTCAAAAGAGCTTGGGCCCTAGCTGGATCAATAGCTAGGCCATTTTTAGAAATTACATGTCCTAAGAGTTTTCCCTCCTTTACAAAAAAATTTGACTTTTTTGGATTAATAGATATGCCAAATTCTTGATATTTTTCAAATACCTGCCATAAATGAGATCCATGATCCTCCCTATTGTGAGAAAAAATAGTCATATCATGCAAATAAATCACAATAATGCAATTTAACAACTCACCAAAAGCCACATCCATTGCCCTTTGAAAATTTACTCTAGTATTTGAGAGTCCAAACGAAATTCTTTGGTAAGCAAAGGTTCCCCATTTTGTGGTGAATGTTGTTTTATGTTGGTCCTCATCCCTGACCCAAATCTGGTTATACCCAGAGAATCCATCCAACAAAGAGAATCTCTGAGCTCCCGCAACCACATGAAGAATCTGGTCAATCTGAGGCAGAGGATAATGATCTTTTAGCGAGGCTTGATTCAAATTTTGAAAATCAACACATACGTTAATATCTCCATTCTTTTTCCATACTAGGACCAGATTTGCCACCCAAGTTGAATTCTTGATGAGGTAAATGATTTTAGAATCCAATATTTTAAGAAGCTACGCCTTCATCAGTACTTCAATCTTGGGATTAACTGGTCTCTGCTTTTGTTTGAAGGGTTTCACCCCATCATGCAACTCAATAGTATGATGTATTACATATTTGTTATATCCCTTCAAATCATGGTAACTCCAAGCAATTGTGTTAGGAAATTCATGACATAAATATTTGATTTGTTCTAACTCCTCGGGAGTACAATCCGTCCCAATATTTATCAATTTTTGGGGATCCAAATCCAGTTTAGTATACTCCTCATATAATTTGATCCTATGCTTATTTGGCCTATCATTTTGATCAAAAAGGATTTCAAGTGTAATCAATCCTTTTGGGATATGATTATTCCTTAGTTGAATAAGCCCTTTGGCTTCCTCCTCATCAAGCGTTCTCTCTTCCACAATACTCGCTTCTCTTATCAAAAAATTTACAATATGCTCATCACTTTCAAATACTTGCCAATACATGTTCTTGTTTGGGACCGAAGGTCTGTAAACTAACCTTACGGTCTTAGGTTTCCTCACTACATGTTCAATTGAAGAGAAGTTTGCTCCAAGAGATGCTAGAATATTAGCATGCTTATTCAGCTCTCGTGAAATGGATTGAATATTCAATGTTGTGAAATCCTCAAACAGGTCCCAAACTTTGTTGCAGTACACCTTGAGATAATGCTTCTTGGAGATGCACTTGTTCGTTACTTGATTCACAATCAATTCAGAGTCACCAAAAATCTGCAATTGTTCAATCCCTAATTTTTTTGCCTTCTTCAAACCTAGGCACAACACTTCATACTCAACAGCATTGTTAATACAACTCCAGGTCAGTTGATATGAATATATTTTCTATAGGCCAAAAGGAGAAATAAGAACAATCCCTTCTCCCACACCATTTTTACATCTTGCTCCATCAAAATACAACTTCCATAATTGATCGGGCACAGAGTCTTGATCATCTTGATCAAGAGTCATATTTATTTCAACCTCTTCATGCTTTGTAATGGAGTAACAACCAATTTCAGTTTCCATCATGGAATTAAAATCGAGCATTGAAAACTCATCCTCTAAGCAAAGCTCATCTAGGACTTCATCCATCAAATCAGGATTTTCCAATTCTTTAGTTATCATGTTGACAGAATGTGTGGAATTTTCTTCTTCTTCCATCTTCTCTATATGAAAAGTAGAAGGCATCTCATTTTAGATCCGGATTCTTCTTCCTTTGAAAGGAATATCCAAGTGAGAATAATCCAGATAAAGGTAGCCTCCTAGCTTGGCAGTGAATTCTCTCGACAAACACATACTGAAATATGGTTCCAAATCAACCACAACTACCTCTTGAATTACTGTAATTTGAGGTATACTACATAGAACAATAGGAATATCCTTGATTACACCCACTATTTTCATGGGAGTCCCGTCCAACTACAAGACACTAGGGCTACTTCTTGTATACTCCATACCCATGACTTCACAAACTGCCTTTGGCATGACAGTTGTCACAACACCAGAATCAATCATGCAATTGTGCACTATCCAACCCTCCATCCTGAGTGACAAATAAAATGGGGGTCGTCTATTTTTTCCAGTGGCTGAAGTAGTTAATGTTTGAGAAAAAATCGTCTAGGTAGGATTATTCTCATTATCTTTCATAGACTTCAATGATTCTTGTAACAAATCAACTTGTCGAGGTAATTGTAATGCATCATAGAGACTAACCTTGGTTGGAATCTTCTTCAATTCTTCAATAATATTGTATGTAGATGCACCAGATTCCCTATTTTCAACAGTGGGTTCATATTTGCTTCGATATTGTTGAGTGGCTTCTATCCTCAGTATTTTAGTCAAAGATGGGTACTTGAGCTTTTCTTTGGCTTGTTCCTCTATTTCAGCTCTTGCCTGCGAAGCTGAGGCTTTTTATTGCAATATTTACTTTGCTCATGGTGTCAAAAGATCTTTTAATAGAATAGGTGAATCTTTCTTTGGTATTGAAGCAGGAAATTTCACTTGTACTTTTTTCTTCTCATTTTGCATCTTCAAATCAGTCGATACCCTTAATTGTTCCATATCTGCTGGATCTACCATGACTGGATTCTTCCCAGTTCTCGTGAGAACTGAGACTTTTTCTTCAGATGGAACCATAAAATTATGATCTACCTCAGTAATCATGTTAACTTGTCCTCCAAAAGAGCTTGCGGCCAATGTTTGTACATAATTCAAATGAACCACACAAGTCTCCTCATCGTGTGGATCATTACATGTAGAGCACCAATATGTTCTTTCTGCAGGGCTAGCTTCCTCATTCATCAACACAGTCGGGTTCTTCTCAGGAACTTTGCTTGTTGAAGCCGCTTATTCTCTAGTGATCGACGGAGGTTGAAATATCTTGGGTTGGAAATCTCTCTCAACCTACTTTCTTTCAATAATTGTGATTTTATTTCCCATTGCTCTTATAGCTGAATTAGCAGATTTTACCTCTTGTAATAGTGTTGTGTAAGGATCAATATTTGAGGGCACATGAGGTGCTGATATAGGTAGAGGTGCTGGCGGTGTAGGCAATGCTAGGAATGAAGTGGGAGCTGGTAATTATGGAATGCTTGGTGTAGGCAATTATGGAATAGTTGGAGCAGGGAGCTGGGGAACTGGAATGGGTGCGATCTGAGGTGCACTTGAGCTCCATGATGGAATAGGATACATGGAATGCATAGGCTATGCAAATGAACCAGAATACAAATGCTGAGGAAGATCAGGTAAGATAGGCATTGTTACCTTTGGGGGAAGCCTACCTATGGTAATCAAGTCTGCTTCTACCTTTTGCGCTTGTTCGAACAACTCTGGGAATGTAGTCACGATGGAATTTCGGATAGCCAATCCAATGTCTGTGTTAAAATTTGTGATATAATAGAATGTAGCTTGCTCATGAGTGGGCCAAAGACCTTTAGGAACTCTCTGCCAACTTTTGGTAAATCTAACATTGAATTCCGCTATCTCCTCCTAAAAATGCCTTTGAATTGCATTAAATTGATGCAACAAGGAAAATGGATCAACTTGTTCATGAAAGTTTTTGATTAACATCTCTCCTAATTGATCCCATGATGCAATAGTGCCTATTTGCAATGATCGGTACCAATACAACAATTTCCCTCTCAATGACAACACCAACAATTTTATCATCACGTCTTCATCCATTATGTCATGGATGGTCGCCAAAGAGGCTACATATTGAATGTGCTCATAAGCAGTTTTACCAATACCATCATAGGTTGGAAAATCTTTCAAAGTATCTTGAGGGACTGGATTTTGTGCCTATAAATTCAAGGCTCCTGAACTATTCCATGTTGAGAACTGTCTTGGTGGAGGATTCTGGGCTATTTGGACTGGTGTGTGTGGTTGACGAGGTGGAAAACTAGTAGCAGTACTAGATGAACTTGAAGGAACAGAAAGTACACCAGCAATTTATGAGGATGTTGTAGAGGACGTAAGTGGTGGGGAGACTAACCTAGGGTGTCCACTTAATTTTTGGTTGTCAAGTTCAAAAAACTCAACGGGATTTTCAAAATTTTTGGCCTTTGATCTTGTGATCATGAAGTGCAACTTTCACTATCTCCACATTTGAAGGCTTCTGGGTAGTGTTGAGTCACCAAATGTTCTAACTATACAGCATGAAGGCGAACATTAAACCTCAATACTATTGAAAGTGAAACTTTCAGTTTCCCACTGGGCGTGAAAAAAACTGTTGGTCACAAATATGCCTAAGTATAAAATTTCATCACTTGTGCACCCTAGACTCGACCAACATTGAAAGGTCGAGGGAAAAAGAAAATTCCTTCGAACCGATCTCCAGAGAGGGCTGGCTCCCTTACTAAATTCTACACTGTTTGAAGACTAGGGATGCAAGAAAGAAATTGAAAAATAACTAAAATAAAGGGAAATATATCCACAGGTTGAAGTGTAGAATTTGGGGCAAACTAATAGCAAAAATTCCACCAAGTTTTATAACAACATATAATAAAGGAAAGTAACATAATTTAATTCACACCTTTGTAGAGATAACCCCTGGATTGCATTTCAAAATCTACTCACTAACTAGTAATGTTTGAATTCAGAATGCAAAATTCAAAACTTAACAGAAAGAGCGTGAGCATAAACATAAATGATTTTTTTTTAAAAAGAAGGAAATCACACATCTAAGAATGCTTGCAAATTTTAGAAGCCAAGTCTCTTCTATTGATGCAGAGAACTTAGAGAGTTTTCTTGAAAAATATCTAACCTCCTTTTACAATAAGAATTTGATTAGTATTTATAGAGGTTTTCACCTCTTTCATTAAATACATGTGGAGGCAAAGTGTCGGCCACTCAGCCACCAATAGCAACAAATTTCTCCTCGACCACAACAATGAACCAATGAGCAAATGCCAAATAAAATAACTGATGATTTTATCACATGGCATATCAAGCTTTAGCACAAATCATCGGTCCAGTTTCAATCTCCATGGTGGCGCCTTGGAAATGCATGCCCACGAAGTGGTCGATGCCTCAAAAATGAACAATATTGCATTGGAATCAAGAGCACATGCTTAAAATTGGTAGCTTCAGCGATCATATCACCTCAAGAATTATATTTATCAATATTAATCTCTTTTCAAGGAAGATTTGCACCAAACTTCACCCAAAATTACATCCATAGGAAAAAGTGTTCAATGTGTGAAAACACTTAAAAAAGAAAATTCCAATGTGGCACCAATGATTACAACGAAATGTCAATGTGGCACACTACAACAAAATTCCAATGTGGCAAAAATGCCAACAATACTACTCTTTAATTTTGCTCTTATGCAATTATTTAGCTTTGGACATTGCATTCCCATTAATATAAATGCTTGGTCCTCACCAATAAATGTAGACACTCCTTAGGAAGAAATATACATGCTTCTTATCATCTATGATATTCTTGTGCATAGCAATAGTAATGTTAATAAATACAAGTATAGATCATCTAATCAATCTACACTACTTACATACTCCTTGTTAATGACATGAAAAAAGTTAGAAAAATTCTTATTTGATTTCTTCCTTCTTTATAGTTTTATGTTGATTACTAGCTAACTAATGTATGCTCATGCTCTCCAATGAAAATATAGTTCTAGATATCTTTCTTTAGTTTAAAAATATTACAACATGCACTTCTACAAGATAACAATGATGAAAAAACTATGAATTCATATAGGTGATGTGACTCGAGTTCAACCCCCACGTCGGATATGTATATGTATACGAAGTATTTACTAAATTTAAAAAAAAAAAAAAAACTATGAATTTATGAACACACCCTATTTCCCTTGAATCGATGATTTTACTCAAAACTTGCAAACATATAAATTTTTTGTATTCTCAAGGTGGCTACAAAGTTTGCACTCTCTTCAAAAGAAATGCAGAAGAAAAACTAATAGGTATAAGCATACTTCAATGCAATTGTTTAGATATGAGAAGGCTCAAGTGGTGTTCGTGATGTAACAAATATGTTATTTTATAGATACATATTCATTCATCAATAATCTAATAGCATCCTAACTACTTGGTTGTTTGAACTACTTGGACACTATTCACCTTTAATAGGTGATGCATCTTTGGATAGTCAAGTTAGAGATGGTTGCCTAGGCCAAGTTGGACACAATTTAGATAGAAGTTATACTAGGTTTTGGGGATAATTATATTGGTTTGATGTCAACAACAAAACCCTTAAAGTCTTGAGAATTTTACTTTCTTTTAAATTATGATAAAAAAATTAAAAAATAAATATAATTTTTTAAATCTTATCTTTATATAAAAATAATATTAAAGAAATAACTAAAATTATATATTAAAAACAAATGGATTAAATTAATCTTATTTATAAAAGAATGTATGTAATACTCAAATTCAACTTGAATAAATGTAAACAGCTTATGTAATTGAAAATATTATTCTAAATTAGTTAAATAAATAGGTGTTGACTTGGGTTAAAATTAAATGTAATATTAAAAATAAAATAATTTCTTAAAAACAATTAAAATAATTTATTTTTATATAAAAATAGAAATTGATTGTTTACTAAACCATTTCCTTAGTTGTCGGAGGGGTAGTTTTACTTTGAGCTTCAGCAATAATATCGAAGCAATACTATTTGGAAAGAAAAGAAAGTCATTTCGATAACGGCGTCACCGAAATCTGTCTACACCTAGCGTCACAAACAGAATTAAAAGGCTAACAACAGGGTTTTTTCAACTTAATTGTCGTTAGCCTTTTAATTCTGTTTGTGACGCTAAGTGTCAATGACAAAAGCAATGATTTGAACAGAAAGTAGGCTTCCATGATGTTATAGATATGTTCCTCACCTTAGCTTCAGCGGTTCTGTAGGATAACATTTCGTCTAATGTTTAAAATGGCAATAGTTTAATATTTATCAGATGTTACATGCATCAAAAGCTATGTAAATCTAATAATAAAAGCATGTTAATATTTTTATCCTCTATTTTATATTATTTGAAAGGGTCGCATGCTCTGTGGTCCCTGTGATACTACTATTATCCTATTTACATAAGAAATACTAAGAAATAGGTTTTCAACCTGTGATACCATTGTTACATAAAAACAAAGAAGCAGGGTTTGAATCAATTCAGTCCTAAATGCACGTCGCTTTTGATAAAGACAATTAAGTTAATAAACCACAATCAATTTCGCCCATAAATGTGTTGTAGTTAATTGTAAGATCCTCGTGTTATGGTCAGCCGTTGGAAGACTAATTTATCCCTACAACGAATTACATTGAATTGATGGCTAGGCTTAACAAATGCCAACAAAATTAGTCTGTAGATTGGTAATCGCAGTGTGAGTGTGTGGACATAAGACATACAACTACGGAACTTGGGTAAGTGACGTTTAGCATATATGACCGAGCTGTCCAACCACAAAGAGGCAATTGAATGTGAAAAAAGCGAATTTAAATGCAAAAGAAGACATTTACAAAGAAGCCAATTTAAATGTGAAAGAGGCGAACGGACACGTTACCATGGCCGAGTTGCCCAACCACTTGACGTAAATGTTAGAAATTAAATAAGATCTCTAACCGATCTTATCTTTTGACTTTGATTGTCGTAAAGTGTTCGAAGTTATTATTAGTAGTTGGAATTATTTGGTCTTTGAATAGATACCATATTTTTCAATCTAATGCATGTCAGAATGATGGTGAGCTTTTTCCATTTTTACTTATAAATATAATTTGTTGGTATCATTTTGTGAAAGAGATTGAAGTTGGAGAAAATGTCAACAAAGAAAGTGAATGCCAAAAAGCCAAAGATTGAAGGTTCAGTCTTCAAAAATCTTTTTTTTTTTTTTTTATTGGAACCAACAATTATATTCAATAAAAATAAAAAAGGTTACATTGAAAAAAAAAAATCTGGAAAGATCACAGCTTGGGGCACAAGACCATTGATACAGTCAAAACCGGAACCAACCCCTAAAAGGGCCAATACACAACATAAATAAGAATAGGAAAATAAATTAGGGCAACAAAAAGTTTTAAATTGTAGAACTCTAGCTCTAGGTACTAAGTAGACTTATTGCTCTGTCATTCTATGTCTTTCCAATGTGGCAAAGCTATTGGAATTCTTGAGTTGAAAGGCTAAAACCATTTTTTGGGTAGACTGTCTCCATCTTCTTTCCCCTATCGAGGACTACGAGAACACTAAAACCACATAGAAGGGGAAGGAACTTTAGATTTTGCTTTTTCGTAGGAACCGCCAATTCCATTGATGATGGCTCCAATGACATATTCTCACCGTCGCTAAGATACTCCAACACACTTTAGTTGTTGGATGAATTAGGAACATAATTGTCTAACTAAACACTCATCATATGAAGTCGCTTCTTTGGAGCGACATCTTCTACAAATCCCCTTCTCAGGCTATAGGAATGCCTTTCCTTATCCGAGGGGAAATATACTAGAGGTCTGGTCAGTGGAAAGATAGTTTTGTCTTATGGGGTATGGACCCCTCCAATCACGTAGTTTGGATTTTACTTGAGTTTGGTGGGTTATCTTTTGGTATTATTAATGTCTATGCCTCCATTGACACTCAAGAGCATTTTAGCCTCTAGCGGTGGTGTGCTTTTTCTTTACCACCTACTGTTTGGGTTATGTGTAGAGATTTTAATATGAATAAAAAACCTACAGATAAGATAGGACAACTTCCCATGCGGTGGGATACTGGGGAAAGAGAGGTTTGGTACTTCATGAAAAACAAATTGGGTTTGTTAGACCCTAATTCTTGTTTTTCTCCCTAGGAATTTCCTAAAATTTTGTGGTATACATGGTCTAATTTCTAGGCTGACCATGCAAGAATTCTGAGAAGGTTGGATAGAGCCATGCTTTCAGATCATGTACAATTTTTCTTTCATAGGATAAATGCTTCAACTCCATTTGTGGAAACCATTACTGGTACCACTACTTCTGACCATTCATCCATCATGTTTAATGTGTTGATGAAATCCTTGCCTTAGAGACACTACAAGTCATAATTTTTTTAATACTTCCTTTCTTCAGCACCCTTCCATGGTCTTTCATATCCGTAAAGTCTGAAATCTAGTTCCTAGACCTACTAGAGAGTTGGGTTGGATAGAATGGTGGAATGATGTCGTTTTTCATACAACTATCTTGCTTCATACTTTGGGGAAAAGGGTGGTGTAGTTCAGAAGACACTCCAATGCTTTCCTTCATGACAAGCTTGTCAAAGCTTCTCTCAAGATTGAGGCCTATCCGTTTAATCCTGAACTTCAGTCTCATGTTGCCCAATTAAGGCATGAACTTAAATGTACTGAAATTTATGAGGCTCGGGGAGCTCAAATTAAATCCTATCTTCATTGGCTTAAAGTTGGTTATAGGGTCACCAAAGATTTTTTTCAAAGGCTTTGCCCTCCTAGGCAAGCTACTCAATTCAAGGCCATTCAAGACAATGGAATAAGGATTACCTCTCTTCCTGAGATGATTGATGCTTTTGTCAAGCACTATACTAATGTTTTTTTCACTCAAGCTTATTCCCTTGAGTGGGAGTAAGCACTAGTAGCTTGTATGGTAGTTGTACTAGTTAAGGTTTTGGAGTCTCAAAGAGTAGGGTGTGATAAACTACTCTCCCTCAAATATCTGGAGGATGCATTTTCTTAAACAAAAAATGACAAAGCACTAGATCTGGATGGCTTTCCCTATGAGTTCTACAAGGGTCTTTGGGACTTAGTTGGTCCTGATCTGCATAAATTTTATTTGAAGGTTCTTCTAGTAGGCTCTTTGGGAGAAATTATTAACAAGGGTAATATCAAATTCATACCCAAGCAAGGGGACCTATAGTTGAACACTAATTGGGAGCCTATTACTTTGTTGAATTTTAGTTACAATATCATTACCAAATATTTGGCTCTTCACCTTAGGCCTCTTCTTCCCTTGATATTAAGATAAGATCAAACTGGATTTATTCAAGGAAGGTACATCCTTGACAATATTTTGGTTGTTTAGGAGGGTATGGAAAGGGCTTGAATGTCAAACCAGAACATGCTTTTTATTAAGATTGATTTCAAGAAAGCTTATGACCACATTGAATGGAGATTCATTCTTGCTATGCTCAAAGCTTTAGGATTTGGGCTAGTTTTCATTCAGACTATTGCTATGCTATTCAAAGATGCTTCAACTATTCTCAATTTGAAAAATTCACAATCTAAAGTAGTGGGTATTTTTAGGTCTATTCATTAAGGGTTTCCTATTGCTCCCTCTTTATATGTGCTTACTATTGAAGCCTTCAACTATCTTTTAGTTTCTAAAGCTTCTATAGATCGTTTTAAAGGAATTCCTCTTTCGAATGATCAAGGACAACTTATTAATGGTCACTTTGTTGATGACTCCTTTCTTACTATAAGGAAAGAGGAGCAATCTATTTCTAATACTTTGTTTTATCTCAACACTTTTTGCACAACCTTTGGTTCTAGCATACAACGGAGGAAGACCTCCTACTTCATATAGTCTCCCTTGCCTATGTCACTTTGGCTTCAAGGGTATCATTGAAGTTTGATACCTCCTAAAGAAATTTTTAAATTTCTTGGTATTCCTTTTGCCTTTCAAGGATCCCTTTCTCATCTTTGGAATTATGTGCTTCAAAGAGTTGAAAAGAAATTTGCCTTTCAAGGATCCCTTGCCCTTTTAAGTAAATTTTAGATTTGTTCTAAAATTTTAGCTGCCACTAATATATACTATTCCTCTTGTTGGGTTCCTTCATAGGATTTCTCTAAGAAGATTGAGAAACTCCTTAGAGATTTTATTTGGAATAATTCTTCTAAAAAAAGAGATTTCATAGAGTTGCCTAGGATATTTGTTGTCTTCCCAGAGAATCCTATGGAATGGATCTGCTAGACTGTAGATGGTAAGGTATTTCTCTATGTGCTAAGTGGGTGGTCGGGGCTCTAAGGGGAGTTGAAGATTGGAAATTTTTGGTTTGACATTTCATTTCCTTTGGTATTACCTTAAATAAAAGAGCATGGAGAGGGTTGGATTTTCCCTCTCTCATTGTTGCTCTAGTTTTTGTTAAGATTTTTGGTTCCTTTATTATTAAAAGTGTGTGGAAATTCTGGTAGCAACTCACTCCTTAGATCTGTTGGAGAGGAGATGGCTTCCGTAAAGGCTTATCTATCAATTATATGAATATTTGGTGGTTCCCCATATTTTTAATCAAGTTTATACCTTAGTTGGGTGTAATGGATTCATGCTCAATGGTTTTTTAAAAAGGGTATTATTACAATAGTTGATTTCTTTTCTTGCCAAACCAGGGATTGGATCTCATGAAATGAGTTCAAACGCTCCTTTAGACTGAAGGGTGTGGAAAAAGATACTTATGATGTTATTATTACTCTCACCCCTTTCCTATGTTGCACAATATTGGTGTACACTCGTAGCATCCTTGGTGGTTATACTGGAGATGACATGTTGACACTCCTTTTCTTAATTACAAGGCTCATTCATCTTCTTTTGGTGCCTAAAATCAATCAGTATTGGGACTTATTTTCTACAAGGAATAGGTGGAATTCTAGATTTCAAAATGTTTGGGCTAATTATGTTGATCCCAAGCAATCCTTTTTTACATGGAGCTTGCTATGTCAAGGCCTTCCCTTGGGAGAACATTTGAAGCACCTTGGAATTCCTGATCCTAAATGTACTTTTTGTGGTGTACCCAAGTCTTGTACTCACCTCTTTTAGAATTGCAGAATATCTAGGCAAGCTTGGGATTGGATTTATTCATTTTCCCATTTACAGCTACAATATTTTCTTGTCCCCAAGCTCTTATTGGGGAATCTTTTATTTTGTCTCTCCCACTTTTTTAAGTGAGTAAAATTTTAACGATTAGCCTATTCTTTCATATTTAAAAGGCTTTTAATAGAATTATTTTTAAATAGTATACACCTTCTATAAAATTTAATCATGCTAATAAATTAGAAATTTTAACGACATTTAGCTATAGATATGTACTCAAGACAACAAAGTTGCTATGGAGTTGGATCACATGCAAGTTCTTTTGGTTCACTGTGCCAATTATTCATGTATAGTCAACCGAATCTCCCGAGAGTGCTCTTGTCAGGATTATTTTCAATTCACTCTTACCATCGACCTCCATTATATGTAAGAAATGCTCTCATAGATAGACATTGGTCCCAGCCCTCTTCAATCATGAAGTGGCCTAATGTTGATATTACTTGTTCGTCTCGCCAGGTTAGGGGGTGGGATGATATTCAACTAGTTTCACCTAGGCTAGTTGTTGGTTGGAGCAATGCAAGTACTAAAGGCCTTAATCATGATGCAGAGTGGTGGATTCTCATCCCATAATCACTAGAATTTTATGCAAGATAACACACCTGAGCATGTTACTCCATATGATATGCTTTCTTTGATGTAATGATCATCAATGGTCATGATTGGTAAACTTGTGTTTTTTTGGCAGCTTTGTTTCCTAACCCTTTTCAATGAGGGTTAGTTTGATTCCCCATGAGGTGTGTTAACACACCCACTATTTTTTTTATTGTAAAAGATTTTATATTAATTTAATGCAAATTTACTTTTTTCATCAAAAAACATGTATTTTTATTGGCTATAGCAAGGAAAAAAAAAGGATACAGGTTGTATAATCCTTTAATAAGGAACTTGATTGTCAATCATGATGTGATTTTTGCTAAAAATAAAGCATGGTTGTGGGATGGAAATGTACTATAGAAAAATTTAGTATTTATGGATACAAAACCAAAAGTGGTGCCTCAATTTTCCAGACCAAGCAACAACCTAAGAGCGGTATATCATCCTACTAGTCCAAGTAGCAACTCAAGTTCCATAACCACTCCTTCATCATGTTCATCATGTTCATCTTCTAGCCCAAGTCCTCTTGGAAGTCCTCCATCAAGGAAGGTAATTTTTTTTAAAGAAATTTATGAAATAACTTCTAATTTCAGTTCAATCATGAATTATGCTTTATTGACTCATATCCAATTAGAGCTAAATAATTTTGAAGATGTAGTGAAATATGAAATTGATGTGAAGCCATGAAGGAAGAGATTTTTTTCATTGAAAAAAATGGAACATGGGAGCTTCTAGATCCTCCACAAGAAAAAACTTATTGTACTAAAGTGGGTATACAAAATGAAATATTAAGCTAATGGGTCAATTGAAAGATAAAAATATAGATTGGTAGCTAAATGCTACTCTCAAAATCTAAGCATATATTATGATGAGACTTATGCTTATGTTGCAAGACTTGATACCATTATGATTATTTTGGCTTTGACAACATAGTTTAAATGGTCAATTTTTCAATTTTATGTTAAGTCAACATTTTTGAATGGTTACTTGAATGAAGAGATATTTTGAGGAAAACCATCAAATTTCAAAATTGCAAGACAAGATCATAAATTTTACAGGTTAAAGAATTCGCTATATAAACCCAAAACAAGCACCTAGGGATTGGTATACTAGAATTGATAAATATCTTTTGAAGCATGGCTTCAGTAGAAGTGAAAGTGAGCCCACATTGTATATCAAATCTAGAGATACTCATGACCTACTTGTTGTTTGCTTATATATTGATGACTTGATTTATACTAGAACTAGTGAGGTGCTGATATACGAGTTAATAAATACTATGAAGCATGAATTTCAAATTACTAATTTGGGTATGATGCATTATTTTCTTGGCATAGAAGTAAGAAAAATGAATGATGGTATTTTTGTTTTGCAAGAAAAGTATGCAATTGACCTGCTTGATAAATTTGAAATGAAAAATTGTAAGCCTATTCATACACCTCTGAATCAGAATGAAAAGGTAGTCAAAGATGACGAAAGTAAAAAGGTGGATGCTACAATATATGAAATCTTAGTTGATAGTCTTATGTATCTTACAACAACCAAAATTGACATTATGTATGCAGTAAGCTTGATTTCAAGATATATGCAATATCAAACTGAAGTCAATTTTCATGCAGTAAAGAGAATACTTAGGTATGTGCATAGCACAATCAATTTTGGTATTTTATATTGGTATTTTATATAAGTCAACTAACGATTTTGTACTAGTTGGATACACAAATAGTGATTGGGAAGGTTGTATTGATGATAGAAAATACACTTAAGGATATGTTTTTAGCTTGGATCTTGGTGTAGTTTCTTGGTTGTCAAAAAAAAAAACCACTATTTCATTATCATCAGTAGAAGCAAACTATATTGTAGTATCAACAATAACATGTCAAGGATTTTGGCTAAAGAGAATTTTGGAAATTTTGAAATGTGAACAAGACACCGTATCTAATATCTATTGTGATAACAAATCTATAATTGCTATTAAAAAATTATATTTTTCATAGTTGTACTAAACATATTGATATTAGATATCATTTTATTAGGATTCTTGTAATAATAAGATAGATTGAATTAATATTTTGTAAAAGCTATGATCAGTTAGCCGATGTATTTACTAAAACATTATGTAAATAAAATTTTATTAGAATAATACAATTATTAGGAGTTACTACCTTAAGAATTAAGGGAAGAGAATGATAGCAATAATGCTTAATGTAACTACAACAGTTTCCAGAATTTTCTAGATTTTAAAATTGTTTTAGAAATTTCATTTTGTTTTCAAGATTGTTTAGTACACGGAGTCTCTAAAAGCTTCCAACTGTTTATAAAAAATAAAAGATTCTAAAATTTTCTACAATACTCTATGTATACTGTTCTAAAATGTTCATACCAAAAGATTCTTGATTGAAACTTCAAGCCTATAAATACTTCAACATTGTAATCATTTTCAAATGTAATGGATTGAATAAAAATAATTAAATTATAGCAGCAATTAGAGTGCCTTATTTTTTTGCTCCATTTTTTAAAACCTATATTCTTTTATGCATGCTCTATTTTATTTATTGGTTCTCTCAAAACCAACAATTTTGACCTTAAACCATACAAAAGATGCAGTATTTGTCCCCTAAATCCAATTTGCATAGCCTTGACACTGAAGTATACCAAGACAATTATACTGCTTCCCACTCTGCCCCCATTATCACTAATCAAACTAGTATGATTTTTGATGAAACTTTCAACGAAAATGATATCCATAGCAATATACTAAATGCTTGCACCTTACCATATCAGCAGCATTCCGAAAGTCATGGCATCAACTCATCCGTAGCCTTGGCTACTTCAATAGTATGGCCCCATGAGAACGTATTTCATTTTTCTAAAAGTGATTCAAAGCCTCTACTAACACTTGTATCACCACATCCTCTCAGACTATATTCAATGACTCTTGTTTGGTTACACATACTTCTTCACCTATTGGAAACATGAAACTGAGCATCAATGCTGATACGTCTACTGGTATCAGTAATGAATCATATGCATCACCGGCCGTGTTTCTCTTTGATTTTCTAGATAGTTCAAAGAAAAAAAATAATGTTTCAGGTATAAAATTTTTTGAAAATGGCAGAGATTATTGGACCAATATGTTAAAATATGTTGCAGAAAGCGGTCTCAACAGCAATCTGGATCTCCAAAGTTTAGACTATTAGTGCTTAAAGTAACAAAAATCAACAGATACCAAGTGGAGGAAAGATAGTATATTGCCACTGCCGCCAAATGTTGCTAATAGACCAACATTTGAGGATTAATGACATAATGGGCAAGTCATCATTATGTAGCTACCAATTGAAAAGAATGTCAGCAAAAATGCCCTTACACTCTAGGACACAAAAGGTACATGATTCTAACTTCCAACTTATGTCATACTGTTCATCGTTGTAACTTGTAACATAATTCCTAATGGTTGCTGTTTTGATACAATACTTAAAATCTTGTTTTGTTTTAAATGTCTTCAGGTACTAAATTAATATGATATTAATCGTTTATAAGTTATATATAATTAATTGATTAATAAACTTTATTGTTTTAAAATATAAATTAATTAAAAATATTTTTTTAAATATTTAAAATTTTTATATAAGGAAATAATATTGTTTTAAAGTTTTATAACATGCAAGTGATTAATATAAAAGCAAATTTGTTAAATAAATTAAACTATACGTGAAATTTGTTTAAGAATTAATTGACTTTTAATGTATATAGTTTTTAAAAAAAATTTATCATATCTTTCTTTCTTGAAACTTTGTAATCTTATTTATGGTTCTTAAAAATAAAATATATACACTTTAGTCATCTTGTTTTTATTGTTATTATTTTAAATCTAATTTCTTTTGTGTGTTTTGTATATAGATTTTAGTATCTTTTAGCATATTAGAAAGACTAGCATTTTTGTAGCATATTACAATGTTTTAAGTAGTTGGTATTTCTTAAGTATTGGGGAATATCAATAATAAGGATCTTATTTGGTTTCTTTTAACCTGAATGTGTATATTTTATGGTATTTTTAGCTAAGGTTTTCTAAAACAATTATATATTTTGAAGAGTGATGATGAAAGTCATCTTTGGGTATTTGTAGACATGAAAATTTGACCCATCCAAATGAGTCATTTTTCCTTAGAATCTCTAGAGAGGCCCTCAAAATTGCTAAGTGCAAGTTTGAACCCTTTTTTCTTTTGTTTTGCTTTATTTTTATTGACCTTGACCAAATTCACACCCGATAAATTATGAGGCACAAATTCGGCAAATGTAGGTTTATTTCTCTAAAAAAATCTAAATTTTTGGCCAACCTTATGTGGTGTCAGCTTGGCCAAGGTTATTTTTTTACTACCTTTTTAGCCCTCAAAACCCTCTATAAATAAAGGGATCTAATCTCATTTTTCAAGAGAGAATTTTTTTTGGTCAATCTTGATCCAAGGAAGTTTTTTTTTACAATCTTTATTTCATCTAGTGTTCATGGTGCTCTGGTGTTCTAATTTTGGTGTGATTGTTTTTATTTTCAAGTGGAGAAGCCTTGACAACAAACTTGTCTTCTTGAAGGAGGAGAGGTCTTTTGCTTCTTCTACAGGCTTATCAAGTTGTCCCTTTTCATTTATTAGATTTTAAATCTTTTAGTTTTTTTTTAAGAGTACATTTCACATTTGAATTATGTATTTTAAGTCTCCTTATGTGAATCCATGCCTTGGTCATTATAGGGTGCAAATTCAACAAAAGTCCTATTTTTGCTTGTCTTGCTTCCTGTTGTTGATTTTCCTTTGGTTATCGAATCCATACTCGATAATTTATAGGGTATGGATTCAGTCTTGATAGACTTGGGGGAAAGTATTTATTCCCAAACCCTAAGGTTTTATTTTGCATATCCATTTTGCATTGGTTCCTTTTGGTTATCAGTTTGTTTTAACTTTTGTCATTGTATTTTACTTACATTTAAATCATACTTGATTGGGGGTACATATTTGTTCTCAAACCTTAGATTTCTAACTACATAAAATTTTAGCCTTGTTTTCAATCTATTTGCATCTAGTCCACTGTGTAATGATGCCATATCTCATTGTGTTTGATTTCAAAGGTCAACACTCATTTTTTCTTTCAAAAGGTTGGCTAAAAATACCAATGCAACTTAACTGTTGCACGTCCAAGCTCAATCATACAATGGCATAAGAATATCCCCAAATATTGATAATTTTTCTAGTGTTTTTAAGCTCTTTTGTAGGTTTGAAGTTGTTTGGATATTCTAGACACAAGTTAAAGCTAGGATAAACCATTGGATAATTTAAGTGCCTTAAATAAACTTTTTAGGTTGTTTGTTTTTTGCTTTTTATCTATCTCTATTTCAGATTTAAACATAAACAAAATAAATGTATATATTTTAATTTATTTCTAGGCATTCAAAAGAAAAATCCATATATTTTGCATTCTAGGGTTAATTATGGTTGTGCATTGTTTTAAATCCCTATTGAAAATAATTTTTTTTGTTATAATTTAGGGTTTAGTCATCATTGAAAATCAAGAATCATCTTAGGCTTAGTTTTTAATTATTTGCATAATTATTTGTCTTGCATTTTTATTTCATTTTTCATAGCTTAGATTTTAGAAAAGCCAAACATAGGTGTTTGATCAATATATGCATCAAAATTTCCATACCCAAGTTTGGAGCAAGTCCTTAAACTAGTCCTAGTGAACCATTTGATCCCTAATTCCCCAAATGTAGAGAATATAACACACCCCTATCATCACCTTAGCTCCTAGAAGATCCAACCAAAAATCATACGTGGTAGAGCAAATTTTCCCTTCTACATCTTTGATGAACCTAACATAAACACACATCTTAGTGGTCATTATAGGAAGCCTCTTACTTTTGATTTTCTTTAAAAAATTTAAGCGAGAGCACTAAATGTTTTTGCTTAGAATTAGAAAACATTAAAAACATTTTTTAAAAAATTATGTTTTTCACTTGTTTTTAAATCCTCCTTTTCTCTTATATCCTTTTCCTTTATCCTAAGGAATCCCAATCCTAGGAGTAAGTGAAAGCTTTTGGAATCTAAGATTCTTCAATAATATGACTAGATTGATAGGGAGAACCCTAATATAGAAAAGTAAGAACATGTAGAAATGGGTATTGACCTTCATCCTCTTGAGGGGTCTAATGGAGATCTCACATTTAAATCATATCATCATATCTATAATTTCAGGAAACATCATAAGAATACTTTGGTTAAAGCTATGGAGGAGGAATACTGAGTTGAAGAGGCTAGGACATATCATCCTCCAACCATTTATCTTCATAATATTCACACCAAACCATTGTTTGAATATTCACATCATATTAATTATTTTCCTAAATTAACATATGTCACTAGTATAACAACCAACATTGGGAGAATTCCATAAATTCTTCCAACTAGTAGTGCATCTCAATATTATGCTAAATATCCTCCTCATTTTGCTCATCTCAACATCCATGCTTTTGTTCCACCAAATTTTATCCTTCACAACAAGATACCACATATCATAACCCATACCATAATAGTATCAATACCTCCAATATTGGCCAAGTTTCCTTTCAATAACCTACCTATAACCCTCCTAAGTAAACCTATGGGTATTGCACAAAACTAATCTTGGCATGCAAAGCTTGACAAATATGTTGAAACAAATAGTCTCAAGAGTGGATATGATTCAACCTCCAAGTTTCACCTACAACTAGAAAGAAATGTGTAATCATCCCTTAGACCATAATACCCTAAGCATTTTCCAATATCGGTTTTACCTATCTATAAGGGAACAGATGACCCAATTGAACACTTAAGGATGCTTAGGATAACATGCCATGATATTATATATGATGACATGTTGTTACTAAAGATGTTCCCTAAGAGCCTTTGTGGTATGGCATATGAATGATATTATCAACTATCTCATCATTCTTTGAGAATTTTTGAAGAGGCAATAAAATTATTTGTTCAACAATTCAAAGCCTATGTCGAGAAAAATATGACTATGAAATATGGTTATATGTTAAAACAAGGTAAATATGAAAGTAATTTAGAATTATTGTCTCAACTAAGTTTATTTGAATGATTGAGATATGCTTTACCACTTTGAGACATACTAGATATTTTCATTAGAAATTTATAAGAGCAAATATTTTATGAATTCAAAACAATAACTATTACCTCTTTTGACCAATAAATATGTCTGGAAAGAAGGGTATAGTAAGCCCATATCTGAAGAGGTCAATTTAATCCAAACAAAGAAGAATATAAGACCAAAAAAATTAGTATAAGAGCAAGCATGTAGTTGATGATGGGGTGATAGATAATAGACCTATTAAAAGTGTTGATAACACCTTATAAAATATTGTGCTTGGTCAATCTCAAAAACCCCCACCAAGGAATTTTATAAGACTCAACCAACCTATTATATTGGTTCTAAAATAGATCTTGGAAGCTAACATTATTGGGTTTCTAACCATAAGGTAACTTGATGCCACAATTGATCTGTATAAGTCTGGTCAACATTGTTAATATCATAGAGTGGGGGGGCACATGACAAATTCATGTAAGAAGTTGAAACATGGTTTAGGACTTAATCGATGTGGGTCACATTGTTATAGAGGGTTCTCAACCTAATAATCCAAAAAAAAATCAACCTCCTACTCAAAAAACATCCACAACTAATCAATATATGGGGATATTCCAAGATCCCCTACCTAAGCATGGATAACATGTAGCTAATAAAATTTTATATCATAATGTGTCACCTCCATAAAATAGCATGGTTGGTATGAGAGCAACAACTACAAGATAACAAGCTCAAGCTCAACTAACTAAATGATCATAGTAGGAGATGAGTTCTACATCTAACCAATCTTCTAAACCATCCTTAGTTTTGAAGAGTACCAAAAAAAATACCACAATAATATAAAATCCACATTTAGTGTTGAAGACACAACTTAAAGTCTCCAAAATTCAACAATAGTTGGCTAGTAACCCAACCAAGATTTCTTTCTTAGAACTTTTACAAAATTCTCCTATTAATCAGGAAGCCTTGTTGAAGCTCCTACATCAACAATTTGTTCTTAAATATATTTCCCCTAGTGCTATAGCTGGTATTGTAGGTTCCCTTGGGATACATCATATCACTTTTTTAAATGCCAATATTCCTTCTTCAAAATTGTGATGGGATTCTTCCCTTTACATCACTGCATATATTGGTGAAATGCTTATCAAGAAAATTTTAATAGATAATGGTTCCTCCACCAATCTATGCACTTATCAAATTTTCCAAAAATTTGGATTAAAAGAGGAAGTTTTAATTAAATATGATATTTTCAATCAAACTTTCAACAATGATTCCTAAGAGGTTTGTGGTATTATATCTCTCCCCCTTAGGGTTGGACCTAAGATCTTATATGCCTTGTTTTATGTGGTACCTTGCCCTACATATTTTAATCTCCTTGTATACCCTTGGATTCATGCGATGGGGATTGTTCCTTCTACTCTTCATCAATATTTGAATTTTGATTCAAGGATCAACTTGTCACCATTCTAGATGATCCTCATCCATTCCAATATTGTTCAATTATTAAGAAAGCTTAATCTAGTCTCAATTTATATCCATTCATTTCTTCATCTTATGTTTCCAAGAAACTTAAAAATCTAAAGGTGAGTGAGGAACCACTAATCAATGTTTCAACATAGTATCAAGTCAATCTATTTATTTAAGAGTTTATTCTCAATTTAGCCAAGCTGCAACATTCACCAAGGACTATGGGTTTACCTCATAAGAAAGGTGAAGATATACATATTGACACATGTACCTTTATCTTCATGGGTACAAACCTTAAAGAAAATATTTGTGGTAGAAAATCTCTTTCTATAGAGCATTCATTTGCCCATTGTTAACTATCCAATAATTACCTACTTCCCAAGAAAATCCTATCTAGCATGGGATACATAGGTAAAGGTTTAGGGCCACAACAAAAAGGTATTTGAAAACCTTTGGAAGTTGAGTTTTGGTTTTGAAGTTGAGTTTTGGTTTTGAATATGTGGCATAGGCAACATACCCAATAAAAACCAACCTTTATCATTTGATTATGGTGATCACCTTATTACTTATACTAAATATTTGGATCATCAAGGCTTGGAGTGGAGTGATGAGGATGAGATATCACCTTATCCCACTAACATTTTTTTTGTAATGTGGTAACTTTGGTGCATCCTGAGTTAGTTATGACCCCAAGGGAGTATGCTAAAGGGGATACTCTTTGTGACATGGATCATGAGGATATCCTTTGAAATAAATTCTTCTTTTATGGTTCAGTTCCTTGTGTTGCACATGCCAAGTCTCCTAGTTATCAAGGGGACTCCTTCCCTATGTCTCCCAAGGACCTTAAGCAACTAGGAGTGATCCCTGGCCCACCATATTATGAGGATAAATATCATATTATCATCAAGGAGACCATAGAGTTTAACATAGGTTCTAAGGAGAACCCTACAATCCTTAAGTTAGGGAAAGCCTTGTCCATGGATGATCAGGATCAATTAACCAATTTTTTGAAGGAATTTTATGATATTTTTGCTTGGTCATATGTCGACATGCTAGGGCTTGATCCCTCACTTGTTATACATCACTTGGTAGCTAAGCCTAGTTATAAGCTGTTAAGTAGAAACTTAGGAAGATGCATCCTAATGTTACCATTTTAGTCAAGGAGAAGCTCCAAAAACTCTTTGATATCAATTTCATAAAATCCATTGACTATTCTAATTGGATCTCCAATATCATTCCTATGTCTAAGAAGGTAGGAAAAATTAGGATATGCACCAACTTTAGGGATATTAACTTAGCATGTCCCAAGGACAATCTTCCTCTCCCCAACATAGATATGATAATATATTTAACTACCAAATATGGAATGCTTTCGCTCATGGATGGTTTCTCAAGATACAATTAGATCATGATTATCCCTAAATATTAGGTCAAGATAGTTTTCATTACTCCATAGGGTACCATATATTATAAAGTTATATATTTTAACTTATATTTTCATGGCATGATGCATGATATTCTAGAGGACTATGTGGACAATGTTTTTGGGTTGTTCCATACATGGAAAGAATCATTTCACAATGTAAGATAAATTTTTGAATTTCTTTGATAGTTCAGATTTCATCTTAAGCCCTCCAAGTGTGTGTTTGGAGTCACATCTGGCAAGTTGCTAGGGTTTATTGTGTCTAGGCAAGGCATTGAATTAGACCCCACTAAGATAGAGGCTATCACTGACATACCTTATCCTCACACCCTAACCAAGTTACATAGCTTGCAAGGCAGGCTTCAAGATATTCATTGGTTCATAGCTTAGTTTACCGATAATTGTCAGCCCTTTCTTAAAATTCTTAAGAAATATGTCATGTTCCAATGGGATTTTGAGTGTCACCAATATTTTTTTGAATTCAAATGGTATCTTATTTTCCCACCTATCTTAGTTCCCCATATCTAGATAAGCATTTGATTCTTTACATAGTAGCCAAAAGTCACACATTGAGAGCCTTATTGTGTCATGACCTACCTTGGCAAGACCCTTTTACATGATGAACTAGGACCTAATTCTTAGTTTTGTAATGTTTTGTGAAGTAAATTTATGCTTTTGTGAAATATATATTTTAGGAAATATGTTTTGGAAAACACAAAAAAAAAATCAATTAAATATAGTTTAATTAATCTAATTGCATATGACCTCATTGATTTTGTAGGTTTTGGAATGCGATTAGGTGATTTTTTTCTTCATAAAATTTGTCTAATTTTAATTGGACCAAAAAAGCACTAAGATAATTTAATATTATAATGATTATTTAACTATAGAGATTCCACTTTTTTTATTTAATAATTTTAAATTTTTTAATGTTATTGAGGAGGGGGCATGAAACAAAGGAATTGATCACCTTCACACTATTATGATTAACTAATATTTTAATTTGTTTTTACCTAGTATGGGGGAAAATATTTGCTTAATAGAGGGTATCATAATTTAAGGGAGAGAAATCCATTTAAATTTAGTAAGAAAGGCTTAGTTGAGGCCTACGGAGAAATAGGAGAAAGACAATAGGAGGCTATGAGAGGAAACATCTGGAGTGCTTTCATAAGGAGAATACTTTGTAGGATATCTAGGTTGGAGTTTCTTGCTTACGATTTGTTTATGAATGCTTTGATGTAAGGATTATGAATTGGTTATTTCATAGTCAACCTCTGTTTTTGCTTCTTGAAAAAGCCTTCTTTGTAGATACCCTATAATAGCTTTCTAAGCCCATTGTGAATGCAAAGTTTGAGAGAATTAAACCTTATTTTAAATTTTTATAATCTAAGTTCATAAAGTATTATATTAAGGTTTTGAAATTATTGTTTTCAATTCGAATGTCATCCAGAATTGATATTTTATTATGTGTTGCATGGGAAGATGATTTGTTTGTCTAAGCTTTACCTTACCTTATTTTTTTTGGTTGATTTTAATCACTTGAAAGCAATATCCTTGTTGAACTATACAACTCAAATGCATCCATCCTACCCTACATGCTCAAAATTTGTGAGACATTAACCAATCATGAAATATTTTCCATGGAATTTAATAAGCCATGAGATGTGTTTGATTTAAGTTTTACCTCATTTGTGGTGTCTATGATGAGGTTTGATGACCTCATTAGTTGTCCCCTAAGCCACCATGTCACTCCTTCTGGTGCCTAGCATGCTCAAGTGGAAGGTCTTCATGGCGTTCCATGAGAATTGTCCCACATGGGACGTTCTTGGGCCACACATGGGTTTAAAGGGAGATAGGCTCCCATAAATCTTTGACCATAGTTGTTGGTCAAGGTTTAGCCACCTAGTGGTCGCTAAGCTTTAAATGGATAAAAATGCTAACAAGTGGCATCTTTTAGTTGGTTTGACCTGGCTTTTTTTATCATTGACCATTTGGGGTTTGAAGGATCTTCTAGCGAGAAAATATTTTATAAAGAAAGGTTTCTAATGTTTATCCCACATGTATGGTGTAGTGGGATAAACATAATTTATAAGATGCTTAGTGCTTAGAGGCTAATAAAAAATAACTTAGACGCTTGGCTAAGCCCTTTGTGCCCCCTTTGACCCACTTGCAACCATAATATGATGTTGACTCACCCACCATTTGGAGTTTTGCGAATGGATTTTATTCGAGGTTTGGGTTTTTTTATTAGCATTGGTCATGTAGGTGTATTAGAAATAAATAATTTTAGGTTGATTTGTTGAAAGTCTGTTGGATTGGGTTAGTTTGAAGCTTCACTATTGACTCCATATAACCCCTTATTTTTGGTAGAACAAATATTTATTTTTGGAAGATTAATGTTTCTTTTTATTTTCCAATATAATCATTTGCTTGGGAGGATAGAAGATTTTTGGTATCTCTAATACATACCTTTTGCCAAAGGAGAAATTTGTAAGATATAAAAACTTGAACTTAAGGATAGACCAAGTTTTGAGTATCTTAGAGCAAACCTTGGAATAAGTAAAACTATGGGTCAAAATAGTAAAAAAAATAAATTCATCTATAGGTCAATTTTTGGAGAAAATTTGAATGCATTTGTAAAATATTTAGAGGAAAATTTGAATGCATATATAGGTCAAAGTTTGGGTTGGATGCGTTTGTAAAACTTTTATGGAAAAGAAGAATTCTAACTACACATAATTTTAGGGTAAAATTGAATGTTAGTTAGGGTAATTTTATGGAAAAATTATAGGAACATTTTGTGGAGAAATTGTAGATTAACTATAAGAAAATTTTGTGGAGAAATTTAATACTATTTTGAAATAATTTTGTGGAAAAATTATAATTCAATAACTGGGCAATTTGATAGAGAACTTGTAGGAAAACTTTAGAGAAATTTTATGGATAAATTGTATGTTAGCTAGGACAATTTTATAGAAAAACTGAATTCTAGTTGAAAGAATATTTTGTGGAAAAATTGATTGCTAGTTAAAGGAATGTTTTGTGGGAAAATTGAATGCTAGTTAAAGGAATGTTTTGTGGAAATATTTGATGGTTTATAGATCAAAATGTTATGAAAAGATCAAATGCGTGATTCCTTTGTTTAATTTTTTTTTTTTGGGTGAATGGAAACTAAGGAAATTTGTTTTATAAAAGTACATTCTAGCTATGTTTAGGAAAGAATGGATGGGGAATTCATTCTTTGGGAATGATGGGGTTACCTCTTGCTTTGCATGTACTAGGCTCTAAGTGTTTGTTTGAATTGGAATTCTGGAATTTAATTGTAAAGCACCTTCTAAGTTATGGACAAGAAAAAATGGGAAGGAAATCTATTCTTGAGGGAGTCGATAGGGTTATCTCTTGCTTGGACTAGAAGTGTTTATAATTGCAATTATTCTATCGAAGAAATACTTTTTTTATGGAAAAAAAGTATGGGATAAAGTAATGAATGTGGAATTATTTCTTGAGAAATTATAGGGTTTCCTTCCTTTGATGAAATGGATGTATAGTGCAAGGTTATATGTTGGTGAATGTATGTTGCATGGATGAATTCAAATGTTCAAATGCATGGATTTTTTTATGATAGACTCCATAGCAAAGTGTATTTAAGGGGAAACTACATGAATATCATGAGTTGTCCTGATCCCTTACCACCATCAATCAAGCAATGGATAGGTAAGAATTACCAATGAAGAATTATACAATTTGAACATTGATCCCTTTGATATATGTTATATTCAGGATTTCATTATGAAAGCCTCTTTTGTAAAATAAATTTCTAGCATGATTATTATTTTGTAATATGTAGTGGATGTATTACTTTACTCTCTATAAGATATGTAAATGATGGGACTCCATTTTTTCTCAAAATATGAATGATGTACCTTTCTACTATGATTTATGATGCTATGCAAATTATCATATTTTATGGATTGATAATGAAATAGGGAATACATCTTATTTAAGTGAATTCTTACTGAAGATATAGATGTTAAATTATTTAAGTATACGGGTTTAAACAAACACCCTATTTATGTATTTGACAGAGATATTCAAGGAAATAATGTTAGAGTCTATACATGAGTTAGTTGTAGGAAGGCAATACCTACAATGTTTGCATAAGTTACACTTGGAGTATGAAACTCAAGTGGGGCCCAAAGAGGATAATATTTGGAAGGTCTAGTTTAGATATTATCTCCTATCATGAAGGATAGGAGAGTCTTATACAAGTAAGTTAGAAATTATACAATAGATGGTCTATATGAGTTTATCAATAGAAAATTATAACCACCTTAGATACCCTATTGTAGAAATGAGGGTAAAAAAACACTATAAATGATAGATACCCCATATTAGTCATGTAATATCTAATCAGTAAGGTCTATGCCTAACATCAACCTAGATGAACTTAGATTAGGGCTAACTTAGATGGAGTTAAGTTAGTAGAAGGGAAATGGATATCCCATTTTTGGGGGTATTGAAAATAGGAGATTCTTAAACACTATGACCAAGACTTTCTCCATTCATGGATAATGTAGGAAATGTGGGGTGATCATTTAAGGTGTCCTTATACCGTGGAGGTATGAAGTTAAAACCATAGGTTTTATAGGATTTTTTCCACTCCTAATCATAATAGGTAGACACTGACCATGTTATCTCTTAGTGAAGTGTTTCCTTACAACATAAATTGAGTACATTCTTGAGTAACCTTTGAAATTATATTTTACATGTGAGTAAATAAAACAAATCTCTCTCAATATGGGCCGAAAATGAGGTTCATCATAGTTGGTATCAGAGCATGGTTATAGGACTAAAAGCTTCCATGAAATAACTTTGGATAATAAAGCTAGAAATTACTTTAGGTAAAGCTAAATATTGCTTTGCATATTCCTAGATTGGGTATGCTTTTGTTAGGGCATCTTGCACGGAGCAAGAATAGCCTTCAATATTAAAAGGTGTTATTTTAAAGCATATTTAGAAATTGTATCTTGCATGGAGCAATAATAACCGTAACCATTATCGGATGATTTTTAATGAGAAAAGTTAGTTCATAGGGATAAAGAACTAACTATAAGTAACTAAACACAACTTTTTGTAACCCTAATAATTATTGAATGAATGATAAAGTTCAAAATTTTTGATATGGAATCTTGCATATAGGTAAGCATGACCTAGATGATTTTCAACAAAGTGATAATGGTAAAAAATAAAATGGCACCCAAGGATAAGGAGTATAAATAGTTTTATGTGGGATGAGTTGATATAATTATATGATGAGATATAAAATGGGTTAAAATACCATAAAGGAGGGACGTGCATGAAGAAATAATAGGATTTCAACCATGTTGGGAAATTTTGTAGCCTCAGACAGCTTAGAGAAATGATATGTCCCTAGTTAATTAATACAAGAACAATGATGGGTAACCAAAGAGGAATAAGATGACCTGAGATGATTGAGATTTGATCGGCTAGATGGCTAAGCAAGATCGATGTGTCATAAACTAGTGATTGGTTAGACACTTGGCATTGATCTAAGGAGTAATATAACTCCACAACATCAAGAAAATGAGATGAATATACAAATAAAAATCTTGGAGGATTTTTATTCAAATATTTAACTCATCAACTACTCATGGCATTTAATGTGATTATACTAGTATTAGGGTTTTTGTTGTTGATATTGATATATTCAAAGTAAATTTCATAGTATGCTTCATGATTCTTCTACTTCTAATTGTTGATCTATTGGTGCATATGCTTTGAGAAGAGAATATGGCTTCTCGAAATATTGGAAAAAGTCAAGGAGGTGGTGCAAAGCCAAAAGAAATAAGGCCACTAAATATTGTAAGACCATGCAACACATTTAGAGCAATATTTTAGGATATGAGGAAAATATGAGCAAAAGAAATAGTATTAGAAGGAGCAACACATCCAGAGCCTATTCATGTAGATAGATGTTAACTATTAGAATTGATAAAAACATGGAATCCAGATAGGGAGACATTCTAGTTATCTATTAGAGAGATGACAATAACTCTATAAGATGTATATTGAATATATTGGTTACCAATAGATGGATGTATGGTGATCATATCAGATGAAGTAAAGTAAGAGTGGATTTTTAAAAGAGTTTTTGGATCACATTGGAGAGAGGTAGTATAATTTATGAGATGTATTATGTGTTTGGAAAACTGATACATAGATAAGCTATGATGATGGTGCTTATATCAAGTATTATTTTTCCTTATCCACTAGGTGCACAATTTCCATGAAATATGATAGGAGTGGTGCAGGACCTATTGGAGAGTTCAATAATATTTGCATGCGTGCTAATATTTTTGGCCTAGACTTATAGATATTTATTCAAGGTGCAAATGAAGAAGCAAGCAGAGATTATTTGTTGCCTTTTACTACAAGTATGAGCCTAGGAACATGTGGTTATGGAAATATCCCAAGGGTTTCCTTATGATGCACATAGTTTTTTAGGTCCAGAGGTGCCTTATGCATTAAGGTGGTATAGGAGGAAAAAGTGGAACATTAACAAACCACTTGAAGACAATAGAGAGTGGTATCAATCTATTTGGTAAAATTTGCAACCCCAAGATGTGATCTAGAGACCATGGAGAAAGGGCCCAATATGGGTAGATGATAAAATGCAACTAACTCATGTGCAATTATAAAGGTGGATGATTGGGTGAGTAAGTATGAATTATGAGTATTTTTAGTATACTCAAGTATTGTGATAGTTTGGTATTAGACAAATCATACCAGATCCACCCATGATCTGCACAATAAAATGAAGGAATAAAGTAGTACTATCACATATGAGATCATATGGTTACCATATAAATATTACATTGGTACAACTCTAGAGTATAATAGATGGTGGGCCATATAATTGTGGAAAAAATAGGACAATATGAAGGAAGAAAGTAGCAAAGCAGCAAGAGAGATAGATGAAATTATTGGTGGAGAAGAGTTTAAAATTGAGGGTATAGAAAAGGAAGTAGAACTTTATAGATGACATGTACATCATCAGATAGAGACAAAAGTGGGTCCATCAAACTATCGAGAATATGATGTTTGGTGTTTTGTGATGGATGAACTACATGAAGTGAAATATTTGAGGCAACAATTTCTAAAGAGTATATAACTATATATTGGAGTCTGAAAGGGATGCTACCTTAAAAATTTGTTAGGCACAAGAAAATATGATATTGGAGTCTGAAAGGAATGATACCATTACAAAGCATGATAGACACAAATAGGAGGTAGCACCAAGAAGTGGTTAGGAAGCATCAACAACCATACATGTTGAGAATGCACAACTACAACAAGCCAAGGAAGAGTATAAAACTATATATTTAAATTTATTTTTAGATGCTTTAGTGAGCCATGGATTTCTCACTCCATCACAATAATACTACTAGGGCACAATATGGGTGTAGAAGAACAAAATGAGCAAGATGAGCAAGAAAAGCAAGGTAGAGCTTGAATAACTTCTTTGAGAGAACTAGGTCTAACACAAATTAGTGAATGGAACAAGAGACAATAGCAGTTGAGGTGGCTGAAAATCCACTATTTGTGTGTTATAATGATTTGTGGAGTGTATTCCAATGGATTTTGTAAATGTGACCTATAAACATGTATTTTTATATATAAATGAATGTTTATCCAATGCTTGATATAGATGAGTGTCATATATTTAGTTTATTAAAATTATGAACATACCTATTTGGAAAAATCTATTCTTAGTTAGGCTAACTATACTTAATGAGAAGAAATAGATGCTAAATCTGTTAAAAATTCTTTATGGAAAAATAATAGGTGGTTAATCAATTCTTGAGAGGAGTATGTGATCCTCTCTCTAAGATATTTAAGAATGTACCAGATTATGAGACTATATTAATCATTCAAAGAAACATGTAAGCTTAATAGAAATATTAAGGTTCCTTGTGGACTCATGAGCCCATGGGATGGGAACTTTATTAATTCAAGTCTTCTTGTCTTGAGAGGAGTTGCAGTAGCCAACACTCAAGTTTTCTTGTGATATTATGGGTGGTGTAGCCTAGAGAATTCCAAAAAGAAAGAAAGCTTTTGAAAATTCCTAAGCAGGTAAACTTGGACTAATTATCCTACTATGGAGGTATGGGTTATGTAGACACCAAAAAAACACCAATACGATTACGTGACAACAAGCGCTAATCGCATTGACACACATAGCCCCTAGAGCAGCCCACAGAGGTTAAATAGTGGTCCTAACCACTTCCAAAAGAATTTTTAGAGGTCAGAGGTCAATTTGGCACCTTGCTCTCTGTTCGTCCCACCTAGGGATGAATACAAAATGGCATTTGTCCCACCCAGGGACGAATAGCAGCATTCACCCTAGGGTGAGGCGAATAGCAAGTTTGACTAGAAAAAAGTCAAACCTCGACAACTCTGCTAATTAACTGAGGCTTTAGGCCATGCAATTGTGAGGAATAGCTTTTATTCAATAAGAGATACTTCAGTGATGAGTGTCTTTATTTTAGAAACCTCATGCAAGGAGATTCTAAATCAGGGACTTAGCTTTTCTCTAAAAATAGGAAAACAACTCAAGTGGCACCCTCGCATGCGCAATTCAAACAGAGAGACCCTAAGGTCTATAAATTGGTGAGTTTTCTCACCCAAAATATATACAAAGAAGGAGCATTTGAGCAATGAAGTGCTGCCAATTTACATACCCACTTGCAATTTGTGCCTTCACATCCTTAATCTCTCACTCAAAAGGTGACTATTGGAAGCATGAATCCAGACCCAAAACCCAATTTTTGGCCACAAAAATCCACAAAATTTGTCAACAACACCCCATAAGAAGTTTTGGACCCATCCCAAGTGGATTGGTGCCGAAATAGTGTCCCAAACGATGGGCGTCCTACCCCCGGATGCTCCCCAAACTATCACAGTCCTATTCGCCCCACCCCGGGATGATTAGAAATTTGTGATAGATTTATTTGGTTTTTCTTTTGAATTTTATTCTAGATATGTTAAATAGGTTATAGTTCAAATTTTATTTTATTCTGAGCAATTTTGACTAGGTTTTTATCATTTCCTGCCTTTACTAACTTGCAGATGCCATCATAAAAATTTAGGTTCTAGAGGCCAAATTGGAGAAATATGACCATATGGATCTTCCAAAAACACCCCTAATTAGCTAACCCCAACTTTGCAGGTCATTTGGAGCTTCCTAAGTAGGACATTGAAGAGGGTGCTTTTTGACAAATTGTTGCAGGCCTATTCGTCCCACCCTGGAGTGAATACAAATCTGTGAGGAATTTCCATACTGTTCTTTTTGAAGTGGTATTATGATAGCATATTTATGCTTCTGTCAAAATTTTAGGTCAATTTGAAGTCATTTGATAGTCATTTTAATATTTTCATGCATACACTAACAGTAGGCCTTGGGAAATACATGCTTTATTTTATCTGCAGGTGCTACTAATATTTTATGTTTCTTTGAATGCAGGTTTCAAAAATCAGAGTAGGAAATAATAAATAATCATATGCACAAGTGGCGGTGACATTTTGGTCGCCCATATTATATGTGGGCATGCGGAAGAAGGACTGCTATCCATGGATGTTGTGATAAGAAACATATTTGACGCTCATATCCCCTAAAAAGGAAGGAGACGTATTGTAACACAGCTTAAAAAGTGTATCAATAAATATATTACCATATTTCATATTGCTTTTATCTTGTGTCAATTCATATATGTTCTTTCTTGTGGCATATTCCTTTTTGTTTCCGTATCCTCGTGCTTTCAATGGCGATCACGGTGGGACCTCTTTCCCTTGATTTTTAAGATTAAATTTCTGATTAAAGTTGCTTGTTATTTTTTTTATAGGTACCAAGTTTTCCAACATTGGACTATTTCAGAGCAAAAATTCAGAGACATCCGATTTAGGCAAAGAAGAGGTAGAGGTCTTAAACACATTTTGTCAATTCTTTGCTTTATGTTTTCTGGTTATTTGCTTGCATAGGAGAGTTTGAATGCTTGTTTGCTTCATTTATGCAACTTAAAAAGAACCCCACACACCACATGGTAACTAAAACAACAAGGAGTTGGTCGTAAAACTCCAACCCTTGAGCAAGACCAAAGGTCAATTCCATCATCACTTTGGCTTGAGATATTGCATACATTACCTCGATCGTGACCGTTGCTAGACGTAAATGCTGATGAAATCTGACCAAGTGTAGTTGGGGTGATTCCTAGTACATGAGGATAAGTCTTCTATGGTAGGTGTCACAAACAGAGTGATCCCCCTTCAATACCACCTATGTTCCATGTACCATCTACTCTCACGTACCAATAGTCTCCCTCACGTAAGGGCGAGTATATAGAGAGGTTGGTATATCGGTTTGGCAACGTTATATCGAAGGGGTGACCATTTTTTGGGAGTCATAAGAGCCCTCATTTTGCATTTAAACATTCTTTCAAAAAGCTTTCAAAACAACATCAAAACACACTAAACCAAATTTTAGGGCACACTTTTAAAATCTTTAAATGAGATAACCACTGCATTGATTGTGTGTTTCCTTTATGTTTAAGTGTAGCATAGAAAATCCTAAAAAAAAGGAAGATAAAAATCTACTCATATTTAGAAGCACATCACTATGGTGTTCACTTGTAGCCAAGCCCAATCATGGGCAAGCACTATAGAAAGTGCACCAAGGGGGGCAAGTCACCTCTGATATAGTCCTGAGGACTTAGTCATCCCGCCTTGGTGGCTTGACACACAAGATAGTCCGCATCACACCATAACAGAACAGGACTATAGAGGCACCTCTTTGAGGGGCATCCCACTCAGCATAGGTCCTTTCAAGAAGAAAACCTATATGTAGCACTTAACGTAGACAGGAGACCTCCCTTAGAAGCCTGTTATGGATGGCCTAGTGATGAAGTGCTAGAGCAACAGAGGGTCCAGATGGAGGGGCCATAGGATTTCATCATCCCTCCTTTGCCCCGCATTATTTTTAGAAACACTAAACAGTATCCAGAGTATCAAGCTTTTCAGACAGGGCAAGACAATTCTACCCGCACCTTTTATCCATATGAAAGAGAGGACAAGGAAGATTACCACGTTCCTCAGGAGCAATACACAGTGCGAGAGAGATGTACCTCCACACCTGCCATGTATCAGGATCACCCATTGAGGCTACAGCCTTAGGTTAATGTAGCTAACCTCAACAGAGGAAAGCAACCCATAGAGATCTTGGATCACCACGTCCGAGATAGACATGTAGGAGAGGCATCTAAGCTTCCTAAAAAAGAGACAGTGGAACAAAGTGACTTGGCATTTTTTAGACATGTCGCCCGCCAAGCACAAAAAAATAGCTTAGGCAAGATAAAGAGTAGTTAGAGCATATTTTTTGGCTTAACAAAGAGCGCATTCAGCGTTAGATAGCCAAATTGCTTCATAACAATGTGCCTGCAAAGGTTCCAATCCCTCGCACGCATAAAGTAGAAGTGTATGAGAGGCATAACCCCTTGGTATGAGAGAGGTCCATGTGACCTTATCAAGTATTGCCTCCGAGACCTCCTAGACCTGAGCGGGAGGCCACTCCCTAAAACAATGATGGGCACCCTCCGTGGGCACCCACCTATGTTGATGAAGGGAGCCAAATTTCAGTATCCAATCTCTTATTTTCTTTATCAAAAATTTCTTTACAACACTAGCCCGTAGGCGTAGTTTCCTTTTCCTGATGCAAGCTACCTCATGTTCGACGATCTTCCTATGCTCCTAGGAAGAATACAATCTTGTAATCCCCAAAACTCGGCTCCTCCACCCCTTGTGACTGTAACCTTCACCTCTTTTTTTTTTATCCTCATCAAAAACTGCCATCGGGTCAACCATAGAAACATGCATTGATGAGCCATTTGAACATATCTGACCTCTAGGCACAGTAGTCGAGTGGCTGCCATGCTCAACAAACTTATCAGGAAAGAAATCCTATATTGATGAGGCATTTGACCACCTTGGGAAACATCATCTAGGAATGCGTGCCTTTTCAGGTCGTGAACCAGCAGTATGTCATGATATTGCGACATGTCACGATATCATGACATTTTTCTTCCTTGCTGCATTTTCTCTTCGTCGGGTCACGATATCGTGACATGTCGTGATATCACAACATTTTCCTCCTTGCTGCCTTTCCTCTTCGTTGGGTCGTGATATCGCGACATTTTCCTCCTCGCTACATTTCCTCTTCGTCGAGTCACGATATCGCGACATGTCGTGATATCATGACATTTTCTTTCTGACTCTTCTTTCTTTCTTTTGGTCACAAAATCGTGACATGTCACGACATCGTGACATCTTCCTTCTGCTTCCTTCTCGCATTTTTGGGTCACGAAATCATCACATGTCATGATATCACGACATCTTTACCCTCTGCTCTCTCTTCACTTCTTGGGTTGCGAAATCGTGATATGTCATGATATCATGATAGCTTTGCCTTCTGCTCTCGCTCTTTGCTTTGGGTCGTGAAATCATGATAGTTTTCTTCCTTGCTTCCTTTTCTGCTCCTTTGGTCGTGATTTCGTGACATGTCGTGAAATCTTGACATTTTCTTCTTTGACTCTTCCTGTTCCCTTTCGGTCGCGATTTTGCGACATGTCGCAAAATCGTGATATTTTTCTCCTCTGGCCTTTCCTGTGTTCTTTTGGTTGTGAAATCACGACACATCGTGATTTCGTGACATTTTTCTTCGGATGCCTTCTCTCTCCTAATTTGGTCACGATTTCACGACATGTCATGAAATCGTGACAATTTCTATGGACGCATTCTTTCTCCTGCTTCGGTCATGATTTCGCAACATGTCACAAAATCGCAACATTTTTCACTCCTACGCCTTGCTTAGTCATTTTGTCACGCTAATGCAACATGTCGCGATATCACGACACTTTTCCTCCCTTGCGCTTTCTTTCGTCTTTTGGTCACGATTTTGTGACATGTCGCGATATCGCGACATTTTTGCTTCATGTCTTCTCTCTCCTTCCTGAGTCGTGAAAATGCAACATGTCATGATATCACGACACTTTTCTCTGTCGTGATATCATGACATCGAGGAGAACACCTAAAAAAATTTTTGTTGATGCAAGATTGCTTTGCTGCCACCGGATGCTCCTGCATCAGACAACCAAGGTGGATTGAGAAGTGACCTTCACTTCTATACTGTTCTGTCACCTTCTCACAACTTGCAAAATCTTCAACCTCTTCAACCTCCACCCTCATTGTTGTCAGCAACCTCTTTTCATCCATCCCCTTCAGAAAATAGATTCTAGCGCTGCTACATACCCTTTCGCCTGCATCCTTCAAGGGCTTCAGCTTATGGCGCACTCCATTCTTCGTAACTGAGTAAGCATTGGTGTGACCATCATGCACTGCACACCTATCAAACTACCATGGCCTTACCAACAAAAAAGCATCTATAGGTAGGATGTCACATAGGACCTCATCATAGTAATTCCCAATATTAAATTTGACCAAGGACTGTTCACTGACCAATGTCCTATGGTCCTTCCACAACCATGTAATCCGATATGGATGCGGGTGTCTCCTCCTCTCTAGTTGTAACTTAGTAACCATTTCTTCAAAGACCAAGTTATTAGTACTACCATTATATATAATCACATTATAGACCTTACCTAAACTCTTGCACCTTGTGTGAAGCAGGCTCCTCCTCTAGTCTGATCCTTTCTCATTCAACAAGGTTCTCCTTATGAACATCACTTCTCCTCTCTCTGCCTCCTTAGAATGCTCTGATTCAAATCTTTCATCTGCTACAACAGCTTTGGTAGGACCCTCAGGTCTCTTATTCATCCTTTCTCGATGTTGTGGACACTCGTATGATCGATGTCCTTCTTCCCCACAAAGGAAATAGGTTCCACGAAATCCTCCTCTTCCATATCTACCTCTTCCTCTTTGGTAGCCATTGTTCTAATTATGAGATCTATAATCATTATCTTCCTTCTGATCCTGGCTACTGCTAGCTTCTTCTTTCTTCTCATCTTGTCCTCCATCTATTCTTCCACTAGTTCTTCCACCACGACCTCTTCCTCTTTGCTTGCTTTCAAACCTTCTATTCAGTTTCTCTTCAACCCTCAGGGCAAACTGGTAAGCATCCTCTATGGTGGTCATCCTGACCAGGATTAACTCCTCTTGAATACTTGCTTGTAACCCATTAATATAATGGGCTACCTTATCCTTGTTGGCCTATGAATGGCCTGTTCTGATTATAATCTTGTAAAACTCTTCTATGTATTCTATAATAGACTTGCTTTCTTGCTTCAAACCTTGCATTTTCTTTAGCAGATCCATATCATAGTCAGCTGGGATGAACTGCCTCTTCAACTTCTCCAGCATCCTATCCCACCTGGTTATTCTCTCCTTTCCTCTTCTATTTCTTTCCAGCTGTACTCCTTTCCACCATATGCTGGCATGACCCTTCAACTTGGTCTTAGCAAACCTGACCCTATCAGGATCTTCAATCTCTTCATACTCAAAGTATTCTTCCAAATCATTGATCTAGTCAATCAACTCCTCTGGATCAAGATTTATAGAATATGTAGAAACCTCCATCTTTGGTTTTTTTCCAATCTGAGAGATGGCTCAGTATAACCTAGCTTGTGTAGGATCTACAACCTCTTCTTCTTCCTCAAACTGGTCCTCTTTTTCATCAACTTCATCTTCACTTCCTTCTTCTCCTCTGGGTTCAATTCCTCTACACAGCTCCTCTTGCAAGGCCTGAACTTGCCTCTGTAGAGCCCTAAAATCTTCTGCTAGCACCATATTTCTCTTGACACCACGGTTTCTTCGTGGAGGCATTCTGCTTCACTCTCTTCTCACAACCCTTCCACAGATCCTAGTGAAATTTGCCTCACTTTCAGCGATCTACTCACACACTCAGGAACTCCTGCTCTAATACCACTTGATGGAGGGAGCCAAATTTTAGTATCCAATCTCCTATTTTCTTTATCAAAAATTTCTTTACAACACTAGCCCACAGGTGTAGTTTCATTTTCTTGATGCAAGTTGCCTCACATTCGGTGATCTGTCTGCACTCCCAGGAAGAATACAATCTTGTAATCCCCCAAAACTTGGCTCATCCACTCCCTGTCCCTATAACCTTCACCTCTTTTTTTATCCTCGCCAAAAATTGCCATCGGGTCAATTGTGAAAACACACATTAATGAGCCATCTGAACATCTCTAACCTCTGGGCACATCAGTCGAGTGGCCGCCATGCTCAGCAAACTTATCAGGAAATAAATATTGTATTAATGAGGCATTTGACCGTCTTGAGAAACACCGTCTAGTAATACATGCCTTTTCAGGTTGTGAACTAGCAATATGTCACGATATCATGACATGTCGTGATATCATGATATTTTTCTTCCTTGCTGCCTTTTCTCTTCGTCGAGTCGCGATATCGTGACATGTCACGATATCGTGACATTTTCCTCCTCACTATCTTTCCTCTTCGTCGGGTTGCGATATCGTGACATGTCACGATATCACGAAATTTTTGTTCCGTGTCTTCTATTTCCTTCCTGAGCCATGAAAACGTGACATGTCACGATATCATGACACTTTTCTCTTTCATGATATCACGACATTGAGGCAAACACCTAAAAAAAAAATTGTTGATGGAAGATTGCTCTGCTGCCACCGGATGCTCCTGCATCACATGTGTATAGGTCTCGTCCAGGCACTCCTCAAGAATCTTATGAGGAGTATGAACAAGAAGAAGAGTGGGCTGAAATGCTCTATCAAGGTAGAGGGGGTGCTATCTAGCTACCTCTCAATAGGCCTCAAGTTCCCCACAACCCACAACGGGAGCAAACTAAGGAGGAAGAAATTAAATCCTCTGATGCATATAAAGCGTTGCTAGAGCGCTTAGATTCTATGGAGATCAAGACCTATGGGCCCCAAAATCCCACTTTATTCTAACTCTGTAGTCATCTTGTGCATCCGTCAGTTTTGGCACCTCCATACCTGGAACACTTTAAGCTACCCCAATTGGCACTCTTTAGAGGGGAGGAGGATGCCCAAGAGCATGTGACCAGATTCTTGAGCTAGTGCTTTGGTATTCAAGACAATGATGCTTTTTTACTTAGAACATTTATAACCACGTTCGTAGGCCCTACCTCGGATTGGTTCACCCAATTACCGAAACATAGCATCAATAACTTGGATCAGCTAGTGGACGCGTTCCTTGAATGCTTCGCCTTCAACACTAATAAAAAGGCATCATTAAGTGACCTAGCTAGCCTCAGGCAATATGAGGAAGATATCGTGGTGGCATAAGAGAATCGATGGAGGATGTTGCTTTTGAAGCTACCTTACCTCTCTCCCATGTCAGATCTGACCCAAATGTTCTTGAAAAGTTGTTTGAGATCAATCTTCGTTCTATTACAGCTGTAGCAATATGCCATTTTAGAGGAAGCTCTGGTGCAAGCTCGAGTCATTGAGGAGATTAAGATACAGGATGAAGAGATTGTCAAACCTAAGAAGAAAGAATGGACAAAGAACACTAAAACAGGGACCATGCAACCGAAGCCCACTGTGGTTAATCAGGTTGCAATCAACGTCCCTAAGCCTACACAAGCAACACAACCTCAAAAGGCTAACTATCAGGAAGTGCCTCCTAACAACTATGAGAGAGAAAACCAAAAGTAGGAGCAAAATCAGTAGCATCACCCTAGGTGACAATTTACTCCTTACATAGAGTCCAGGGACTCTCTGTTTGACCACTTGTCAGCGATGAACTTGATCAACCTTCCAGAGATTGAAACTATAGATCCCAATGCACTGAAGCCTAAGGGGTACTAAGAAGACTTGTACTATAGGTTTCACAGGTGTAAGGGACATGATCTTAACACATGTTGGAAGTTCAAAGGTTTGGTACAAGATCTCATTGACAACAAGACATTGGCAGTGGACAACCCCGTAGCACCAAACAACCAACATATGGGAGTATTCAGAGACCCCTTGCCTACCCAAGAGGCACAAGAAAAACCTCTTCAAGTTAATGAGGTGCAACATAATTGCCCTATGCAGGGATATGTTGGGATGATAAGCATAGTGACTAGGAACAAGAAGTACCCAGGAGCTATTCCTGTGGTAGCCACAAGAGAAGTTCCATTGATGTCACAAGCTCAATAACACCCTACGCAAATTCCCCCACCTAGACCAGTGGCCACGATTTGAACTAGACTTACCCAAATTCTAAGGACCACGTTGGCTAGGCTCTCCATATATGAGCTAATTCAACAATCAGCGCCCCATCGGGAGGCTCTAATGGATATTTTAAGGATCATCGAGCTACAGCCCCACGAAGCAAAATCTTTCAACAATTTTGTGGGGCATGTAAAACAATGTACAAAACCAGTCATCACCTTTAGAGAAGATGAATTGAAAATAGTGACTGGTGATATGGCGGATCCACCCCTGCATGTTATTGCATGGGTCAATGGGATTCCGTATAAGAGGGTGTTGGTGGACACTAGCTCGTCCAGTAATATCATCACTACAGCAGCTCTAAAACATTTGAAGTTGCCAACATCTCATATCGTGGCCTCCACTTACACACTACGAGCATTCAATGATGCAATTTGCTCGACAGTTGGCACAATTTTCCTACCTATCCAAGTGGGACAAAATACTATTCATACATTGTGCCACATCTTGGAAGGTGAGATGGCTTATAATATCTTGTTGGGCCGGCCTTGGATTAGGGACATGAAGTGTGTCCCTTCAATAGCTCATTAGTGCCTAAAGTATACATTTGAAGGATAGGTGCATGTAGTCCCGATAGACTTGGAGCCTTTCAAATACTACAATACAGTGCAATTCATGCCGCAATCGACCCTTCCATCAACACATTTGGATTTTTAGTTGAATCCATCTGCATAGGGTCCAACTCCGTAGGCACCTCCAGTGATTAATCCATCGAGTCCTCAGTCGGGTCCATCTTCTTCCGCTAGTCCTTCCACAATGACGTCACCTACGATGGCCACATCCAAGGACAAGGGAAAGAAACCCTTAGAAGAAGAACCACCTCTCGTCTCAACCATCTCGACAAAAGAGATGCCTAGCAGAATGGAAGTCGAGACGCCTAGTTCGCCCCACATGGAGTGGACTCAGGAAGGACTCCCATTCACTTCCCCTCAACCACCAACGGTCACCGTTGAAATGGCCAGCACAGGCCTGGGGGAGTATCTAGTGAGGAACATTATAGCAACGCCCACACTTGAGTCCATGCAAGACATGGGGAGGCCTTGACTCCCCATCGGCTCAATGGTTCCTTTAGGCTACCCACCCAATCAGACAAACTTTGTTTATGGGGGCCTGGATAATGGCATTGAGATTTGTATGCAAGAAGATGAAGATGAAGAGCCCTTTGTTGAGGATGTCAACTATCTATCCAACCCTGATTTTGCTTTAAGATATCTAGGCCAATGCAATTGGCATGGATATGGGTTGGGTAGGTATGAGCAAGGAGTGCATGTTCTTTGCCAACCGAGATATCAAATGTCGTATGACAAGTCAGGAGTAGGGTTCAACCACCCCTTGACCCTAGACATATTGGTGGAAAACATGCAAGGCCTAGGGATAGGCAACAAGGATGGGTTGGCATCAGATCCATATGCCAATCCTAACACAAACTATACATTGGGAGATTATCTCCCATTGCTAACAACCAACCTTGTTGACCATAACAACCCTTTCCCTTCGACCGAACAAGGAGAAAATTCAAGGACTCACCCACAAGAGGGATATGGACAAGACCAAGAAGGGTCTTTAGAGGATGAGTCGAAGTACGAGGTAGCCCCTTGGGATCCTTTCGAGTCTGATAGCAATCATTCGCAGGTATATCCCATGAATGATGATCAAGAAAGCTTCCTGACAATGTTCCCATTGGATGCTCCATTTGAGCATATGCCACCTCAAGAGAATCAGGTCCCCCCATAGAGAGCGAAACAACCTCGATGGGACCACATTAATTTGCTTGAACAAGATGAGCCTCATATGTCACAAACTACTATTGGAGCCAACGAAGGCCTTTGGATCTCTGACAGTGATTATGAAGATGAAACTGAGATGGCCTATCTCAACCACATGCGACAGATGCAACAACGATACCCTTTGGACATAGATGACATGTTTGAACACCTGCACATAGGGCCAAGGCATAGGTGGCACCTCAACCCGGTGTAGTTATAGCAATTACTGCACCCACCACTCTAGGTACACAGAGAGCATCTTCTTCCTGGAGACCCTATCAAACCATCAGTGCCTAGGGTAGACCCTGTCTTCATGTCCACGCATAGGGCCGATCCATTTGTGCCAGTGCCCATAGAGCCAGATCCAGAGCACACAGATTATCTAGGATGTTCGAGCAGTAACACCCGTGGTAATGGAGACCACAATCATTTCATCAACATGATCTCCATTGACCTAACCACCCCCATCCATGATCCATCCGACCCGACACGATCATTGTATCTAGATCTAGATGCTATCGACTGGGATCATGCTGACACCCCGCCATCCCCATCAGAGTACTGGCCTTGTAGAGGAATGTTCCATTTCACCCTAGGACAGACTCAGGATGTCTTCCATGCTGAAGAGGAACTTGATGTTCCGAACGATGATCTAAATTCAGCAAATGATATCCACTTGATCCCAACTCCACACCAGTTGGAGGACGGGTCCCACATGTCGGTCGAGGAGACGACTGACGTAGACATCGGCTCAGATCCAATGAATTTGCAAATCATCAAGCTGGGGGTAAGTCTATCCCTCGAAGAGCAAGCCAACTACATTGCCCTTCTCAAAGAGAAGAAGGAGGTTTTTGCATGGTCATACAAAGACATGCCGGGACTAGACCCGCAGCTAGTCACGCATAATCTAACGCTTGATCCAAAAGTCAAGCCAGTAAAGCAAAAACTATGTAAGATGCACCCAAAAGTGGCCTTAATGGTCAAAGATGAGTTACAAAAGCTATTGGATGCACAGTTTGTCATCTGCGTGGATTACCCACCATGGTTGTCTAACATGGTTCCCATCAAGAAGCTCGATGGGAGGATTCGCATATGCACCGATTTTTGAGATCTAAATAAAGCGAGTCCTAAGGATGATTTTCCCTTGCCGAGCATCGACGCATTGGTAGACACTACAGCGGGCCACGAAATGCTTTCCCTCATGGATGGTTTCTCAGGATACAATCAAATTCGTATCAATCCCGAGGACCAACTAAAAATGGCATTCACAATGCCTTGGGGGACATTTTGTTATAAGGTCATGCCTTTTGGCCTTAAAAACGTTGGCGCCACCTACCAACGTGCCATGACGTACATCTTCCATGATTACATGCACAAAAATTTGGAGGATTACATGGATGATTTGTTGGCCAAATCTCTTTTGTGCCCAGATCATCTCGATGACTTAAGCAAGATCCTCGATCGCCTCATGGAGCATAAGGTCAGACTAAACCCCAAGAAGTGCGTCTTTGGTGTCACATCTGGAAAGCTCTTGGGTTACATAGTCTCTAAATGAGGAATCGAGGTAGACCCACACAAAGTCAAGGCAATCCTTGAAATGCTTCCCCCAACTACCATCAAGCAGCTCAGGAGTCTGTAGGGAAAGGTCGCGTCGATCAAGCGCTTCATAGCACAGTTATCTGACAAGTGCCGACCCATGAATAAATTATTGCATAAGGGGGTCACATTTCATTGGGATGACGAGTGCCAGTCAGCCTTTGATGACATTAAACAATACTTGGCTTCATCGCTAGTATTGGCACCACCTAGACCAGGAGTGTCGTTCTATTTATACATCTCAGCTACTGAGGTGGCACTGGGCGCCATGCTATCCCAGAAAAATGAACTACACAAAGAACAGGCTACATACTATCTTAGCCGCACCCTAGTCAGTTATGAACTTAACTATGCATACGTTGAAAAGCTCTGCTTGGCAGTGGTGTTTGCTACCAAAAATCTATGCCACTACATGCTCAGCAATACGACGTATGTTGTGTCTAAGGAGAATCCATTGCGATACATGATGAGTCGTACTTATCATAGTAGCCGCACGGTGAAATGGATCATGTTGTTGACGGAGTTTGACATAGAATTCATTGGACAAAAATCCATAAAAGGTCAAGTCATCACCGATCAACTGGCAGAGGCTCCTCTTGAAGACGATCAACCTCTGACCGTAGAACTACCGAACGATGGGGTTTTTCATGTTTTAGAATCGCCAGATTCTGATGAGCCTGAGTCACAGGCTGACATGACCCTATTCTTTGATGGTTCTAAATGTGAGCAAGGAGGTGGCATGGGAATTGTATTCTTCACTCCACAAGGGGCTCCAATGCCTCTGTCATTTAAATTAGACTTCCCGTGCACCAACAACAATGCAGAATACGAAGCCTTGCTCATAGGTCTTCAGACAGCAATCACCATGAACATTAAACGTTTAAACATCTTTGGTGATTCATTGTTGATTGTCAATCAAGTAAAGGGGATATTCCAATGTAAATGTCCAGTTCTGTAGGCCTACAAAGCCCTTGTGGACAAATTCCTGGCACAACTTGAATGGTATGACATCGAGGCACTCCCTCGATCATCGAATCATTTTGCGGATACTATGGCCTCCTTGGGGTCACTAATCCCACAAGACCCTTCTAGTGAAATGACAACCATTCAGGTTAAAACATTATCGCAATCCATGATGGAGCGTGCAAGCTTTGACCTAATGCCAGGAATCCACCTGATCCAGATTGAACCATCTCAGGATAGGTTCTCTCAAATCCATGATTGTCTGACTCGAGCCAACTAGGGGTCCTTGTTCTCCTCGACCCCTCTTAATAGCAACACAACGCTATTTTTACAAGTTCTTTCCCGCTCAGCTTTTGCTAGGGATGGACTTCAAGAGGGATTGGTCATTCATACTATCGAGGTTTTTGATCAGCAGGATTGGTACACACCCATTAGGGATTACCTCAAGCTAGGTAACCTCCCACTTGGATTGACACAAGCCATGAAAAGATCATTCAAACAGAAAGCGGCAAAACATGTCTTGTTAGGAGATATTTTGTATCATCGAAGCTATGAAGGAATCCTCCTCCATTGCTTGGACCAGCAAGAGTCCGCTTGGGCGATCACCCAAGCACACGATGGTACATGTGGTGGCCACTTCAGTGGTATGGCCATCGCAAAGCGCATTCTTTGCATGGGCTATTATTGGCCATATTTAGAGCGAGATTGTTGTGCATATGTGAAGAAGTGCGTGAAGTGTCAACACCATGCTAATTTGACACACGTACCTTCTCAGGCCTTGCAGCCGATCCAATCAGCTTGGCATTTTTTGTAGTGGGGCTTCGATCTAATTGGAAAGATCTCCCCTATGTCGTCTGGTCATCACACGTTCATCATAACGGCCATAGAGTACTTCACCAAGTGGGTGGAAGCAATTTCGCTAACCTCTATGACTGGATCCCGCATTGCGGAGTTTATTTTGCATAACATCATATGTCATTTTGGTATTCCATCCAAGATCCTATCGGATAATGGGACGTCATTCAAGAACAAATATGTGCGTGCTTTGACCACAAAGTACAAAATTTAGCACAGTTTTTCAACACCCTATTATCCGTAGGCAAATGGGCAAGCAGAGGCATCAAACAAAATGCTAGTCGCCATCCTCAAAAAGATAGTCGCAGACAATCATAAGGATTGGCACATTCAGATCCCGCTTGCCCTATGGGCTTATCGCACTAGCATTCGGACGCCCACTGGGGCAACTCCATTTTCTTTGGTGTATGGCTCCGAGGCAGTCATGCCTCTTGAGTTGGAAATCCCTTCCCTATGCATTTCAATGCAAGAGTTCATCGATGATGACACTGCACGATAGGCCCGGTTAGACCAACTGACGTTGCTCGATGAACGATGCGTCAATGCTCTCGAGCATTTGCGTATCTATCAAGAGCGACTTAAGAAAGCATACAACATGAAGGTCCACCTAAGGGAATTTCAGGTTGGTGACTTGGTCTTAAAAGAGAACCAGCAGAATTCTAATTTGCCATCCCATCTAAGGGACAAGTTCATGGAAAACTGGTTAGGTCCTTATGTCATTGACAGTAGAATAGGACCTGGAACATACCGGCTTGCCTCTCTTGAAGGAATCAAGGAAACAGAACCCTTGAACATCAGTCATTTGAGGCCATTCCACATCTAGAGAGCCATAGTCCAACCAAAAGCTCCAAGGATTCCCACAATCGCTTGGTCATCCCCAAAATGCCCCAAAGGTATCTATAAACCCTTTGGTCAACCCAAAAGCTCCAAGGATTCCCACAATCGCTTGGTCAAACCCAAAATGCCCCAAAGGTATCTATAAACCCTTTGGTCAACCCAAAAGCTCCAAGGATTCCCATAATCGCTTGGTCAACCCAAAATGCCCCAAAGGTATCTATAAACCCTTTGGTCAACCCAAAAGCTCCAAGGATTCCCACAATCGCTTGGTCAACCCAAATGCCCCAAAGGTATCTATAAACCCTTGGTCAACCCAAGTCCACGTCACCAAAACCCAAGTATCTATAAACCCTTTGGTCAACCCAAATGCTCCAAGGATTCCCATAATCGCTTGGTCATCCCAAAATACCCCAAAGGTATCTATAAACCCTTTGGTCAACCCAAAAGCTCCAAGTGTTACCATAACTGCTTGGTCAACATAAATATTCAAAAACAAACAAAAACAATAAAATCATCAAAAATAACAAAAAAATTGCATTTCAATTCCATGCATACTCATAAAAATCAAAATACAAAAATATAGGTTGCATTAGGCATCGCATCCATACATTGCATATTTGCTAGGTCATACAAGTCAAAAGCACCATAGATTGTCATTACTTGGCAATTCCATCATTTTCCACATCAAATCCATTTCATAAATGCATACATCCAGAATAACACCATCACCATTTTTAGCATAGTCAGTTGTCTCCTAATGTATATAGGGTTTTCGTCATTCAACTGTCTTTAAATTTCTAGCCAAAATTGTACATAGTTAAACAGATTTTACACGGGAAAGTTTTACTTGGATCACGCCTTGTTACGTAGCATCCCAACACAAATTAAAACACATAAAATAATTCCTAAGTTGTGTGAACGCAAGAGAAACCTACAAAGCAGTCTAGGGTACCATAGGTGAAAGATTAGCTTGTTCATCCCCCTGTGCAAATGGTTCCAGAATGCTGAGAATTGACAAAAGGATGAGCTCTTCCCTATCCATTCCCCATAATAAATAGTGGTTTTCACCACTACCCAAAATCCCAATCACAGTTGGTCCCCAAAGTTGTAAGGATTCGTACTACACGTCCCTGCCAAGGATGGGTAGTCATCCCCAAGACCTAAAAGGATCAACGCCATTCAAAAACAAAATTCCAACAAACCATCATCACAACCATCTCCACTCACCTTTGGTCTCAAAGTTGTAAGGATTCGTACTACACGTCCCTGAACAGGATGGGTAGTCATCCCCAAGGCCTAAAAGATCAATGCCCTTACTTCATAATCTCCATCATCCCCTTGGTTCCCAAAGTCGTAAGGATTCATACTACACGTCCCTGAACAGGATGGGTAGTCATCCCCAAGGCCAACAGGATCAAGGCCATTCATAAGCCACAAACTTACAAGCTCAACCTTACAAAGCTCAAAATACAAAATCAAATAACAATGGTTATCACCACTATTCAAAATCCTTGCTCAAAAAGAAAAACAAAGAGAAAAATAAACAGTGATTTTCATCACTATATAGACGAGCAAGTATCCCAAATCATTGAGCAAACACATAGCCTGAACTTGAATCCCTAGAATTCTCAGCATTTGAAAAACCATCTAGGTGATCCTCATTACGGGTTTGGTGGACAACCTACCTGGCAATGGCGGTATCCTAACCGCATGACGATATGTCTATCACATTAGCTTTGCGTGTGCGTAGACCAATGTTTGCATGTGGATGAGCTAGCTTATGGTACCTTAGATTGTCCCATGGATTAATCTTGCTAAATACAACAACGGAGTTAGTGGAGCTAATTAGGTGATCCTCAATACAGGTTTGGTTGATAGCCTATCTAGCACTGGCGGTATCCCGACAAATACCACATAAACGAACTCAATTGCACACACAGGGATGTGAAATAACTTGGTTAAATTCAAGTCGGATTTATACCTTGTTCAAAAGTCTTGCGAGATAAATGTACAGTCTTGGCTAGTTAGTTAAAATATCTGAATCTCAGAAAAGCTTAACTACATTTTAAAACAACTGTCACATTTCATTCCGTACATCACCATCAAAAAATATGCAAAATACAAAAACAAAGTTTTCACATGCAAAGTCATTCCACAAAGTCATCCCATTAGTACAACAAGTCAGTCAAATCTTGCACAGTCTATGGTGCATCGACAAGTTATCAACAACTCATGTCATTCATTCCATATGCATACATCATACAAATTAGAAACATCGCATTCATAATCGCATTTGCATACATCAATGTAAAAACATGTACATAAAAACAAACCATGAAAAGTGCATAAACACCAAAAAAGAGTCATCTGTATATATATCATCAAAAATGCCCGTAGGCTACAATGAACCGGTCCTCTGACCTCGCAACAAAAATCCAAAAACTCAAAAACCCCCAAGCCTAGGGCGTCGGCCACCATGATCACGCAAGATCGGTGCGACGGGAACTACCCCCCGTGGTGTGGGTCCTATGGGACCTCTCAGGGTGACTGCTGCTCACCCCTGCATCATGCCCACTAGTGCCCCCCTCATCTAGCCGCCTGCGATGGGACGATGCTGACTGCTCAGTATCGCTGTCTCTCATTCGACGTGAAGAGCCACCTCCAGGGGGCTCAGGTATCCGCCCACCAAGGCGGATAATCTCTCCCTCCATATCCATCCGATGTCGATGCCAATCTGCCTCTCGTCGACCCCACTCTGCCTCCCATCGATGGTAGTAAGCTACTACGTCATCACGTTGTGCTAGCTGCATCCGTAGGAGATCCCTCTCCCGAGCAGCATCGGTATCCCCCTCCTACCGATGGGATGTAGCCCATGCATTCTCCCACTCTGCCAGCTGAGTCCATAGGAGATCTCTCTCCTGCAAAGCCTCTCCCAGCTCCCCATATCATCTCCATAGTAGGTCCTCCAATCATGCTATCTCAGCGCCATGTCTTGCCTCCACATCCTCTGAACCTACCTGAGGCATAGGCGAATCCGGGACAACAGCCTGCTCTGGCTCCCACTGCTCTGGGACGTCCTGCATCTCCGGCTGATCCGGCACCCCAAACTCCCCTCCAACATCCTCAACCTCTACCATGTCTGCATCATCATGCGGAACACCCCAACCCTCATCTGGTGCCTCTATACCCTCATCCCCCTGCACCCCCTAGAGGCCCCTCGCCTCGCCATCATCGTAGAGTCCACCACTACTCATACTCGATAGTAACCCCGATGTCATCCACATCTAGGACGTCAATCACTGTATCTGAATCCTCACCAAGTGGCACAACGACTAGCCGGTCCAGAGTCCTCTCATCCCCTCGATGTCGATAGACCACGGGCTCACCAAGCAACCCCTGGCACCCCAAACTATCGGGTCACCCGACCATATGGGAAGAACTCTTGCTCAGTCCCATGTCGCCCAATCAGCCATCGCCCCCTTATACCTCCGGAGCCACTCTCAGCCTCAGGCCAGGCTGGACAGTCCCGATAGGGGCACCAGAACACCTCCCCTGGAGTAAGCCGAGCGAAGGCATCGACATAGTGCCCTACGACACCTACCCATCATCGACTCTATCCCTGCTCCTTCGACCTCCACCATAGTACCTCGTATCCAATCTCCCGGTCTACCATCTCCGCCTGCATCATCCAGGGCAGCCCTGCAGGCCTCTCCACTGCTATGTGCTGCCAAGCCCAACACTGCAACAAGTAGCTGCAACCGATCCCCTTCCGCTTTCGGTAGTGGACCTCGTACAACTCATCATAGAGCTATGCTAGTAGAGTCTATCCCCATATCATAATCATTGGAGCATCTGTCGGACACTCCACCAATCGAAACACCACCTCTAGCAGGTTCCACGAGAACCTCGCGCCCGAAGAGTCTAGGAGCAGCATGTTGGAAATGAGGCCCATGAGTAATGCGTGCCTCATTCCCAACACACCCCTCTCTAGCCACCATCGAACCAGTATGCCACCAATCTGGCAGTCGCTCTCCGCCCTCTCCATGGGGCTCTCCACACCCAACTCCTCTCCATGCCCAAAATAACGTATCAGTACTATTGTCCTCCGATCCCACGGTGTCATCCGGATCGGCAGTCCGTCTATTGGAATCCGAAGAATCCGATAGACATCCTCCAAGGTCACCATCATCTCCCCTATTGGGAGATGGAAGGTATTGGTCCGGGGATCCCATAGGTTGATCAGGGCCGTCAGATAGGCCCGATCCCCGACCATCGGCTCCAGTCGAGTCACCTGCTTGAGCCCAAGGGTGTCAAGCCAGTCCCAGTCAGCCAAAGTCAGTGTCGCACATGCTTCAGTGAACATAGTAGGCACCCGATACCGGCTCTTCACAACCTACAAAAGAAAACAACATAAAAACATTAAAACAATGAAAAAAAAATGTACAACACTAACAATGAATATACAACAATGCATCAAAATGTACAACACAAAAACATAAAACAAAATTCAAAAAACTAATTTTTCAGATCTAGGGTTTTTAACTCTAACAAAATAAAAAAAAAAAAAATCATTTGTCACCTAGGGTTTCTAATCTACATAAATTCAAAAAAAAAAATTCAAAAAATAATTTGTCAGATCTAGGGTTTTAACTCTAACAAAAATTTGTCGATCTAGGGTTTCTAACTCTAACTGATAAATTCAAAAACAAAAAAAAATTCAAAATAATTGTGTCCTAGGTTTTTAACTCTAACCGATCAATTAAAAACAAAATAATTTTTCAGACCTAGGGTTTTTAACTCTAACCTGGAAAATTAAAAACACAAAAACAACAGTTAACTAGGGTTCAAGCTACGCTTTCCGCTTAGTTTTACCCTACGTTTTTAACCTAAGTTTTGATCTTGGTTCAATTCAGGTTCAACGAAGTTTTTAAGTTATGTTCTAAACTAAGTTTCTAGCTCAGTTTTCAACTAAACTTTTGATCTGTGTTTAACTAGGGTTAAATTAAGTTTTTAGTTAAGTGTTCATAGACTAGGGTTTCATTTTTACAATTTGAACAAAACCAAAAAAACAATAAAACACAAGCAATAAACACAACTTGCGATTTTCCAGTTGTAATGCAAAATAATAAAGAGGACGGGCACTCACTGGTATCGCTTCGGCTCCGTCGCTCGATCCGGTATGAGAACTCATGGTCGCAAGAAAATTTTGGTAGTGCTTCGCTTCGTAGAATTGACCTCCTCCTCAGAGCTCCAAATCGCCAAGAAAAACAAATGCAAATGAGCCCAAAACTCAGTTTTGGCCTTTAAATAGGCTTTTTGAGCCTGTACTCGTTCCCCCCTGGGATGAGCACTCTAGTTAGTGCTCGTCCCACCCTGGGATGAATACTAAATAGGAATTCGTCCCACCCAGGGATGAATACAGAGCAAAAATTTCAAAAACAGCAAAAAAATGCACAAAAATGCACCAAAACAAGCCCTAAAAGTGTCCGATAAGAGTGCTTTTGCACTTGACATTTCGGGCATGCAAAACAGATGTCGGGGTCACAAATCCTCACTATCCTACTCCCTAAGAAGGCTACCATAGCCGGACCGCTCCACGGGAAGATGAATTTTTGAGAATTTCATCCCCAAACGGCGTCACCAAAACGGGTCAAAACCCATCCAAAAATAGCAATAACATTGCCGAACGAAGGCGCTTTTGTGCCTGACATTCTTGGCATCCAAAATAGATGTTGGGGTTACAAATTGTCACTATCCTACTCCCTAAGAAGGCTACCATAGCCGGACCGCTCCACGGGAGGATGAATTTTTGCCAATTTCAGCTCCAAAATGCGTCACAAAAAGGGTTAAAACCCACCAAAAATAGGTCAGAATGTTCAAAAACTGCTTTCGCATTCAATGGTAAACAACTGAAGGCACCCTTACCTAAGTCATCTTGGGTCAAGCGACTCATCGCTTTTCTCATGTCGGTCATTCCCTCATCGATTCGTCGCTTGAGGGGGTAGTCACACTTAGTCGCCAATCAACAACAATATACCCAATCATGGAAATGACACGCATTCAAAGGATCATTGACAAAGACAATCGCGCCCCTGCTTGGGGCAGAAAACAAGCAATTATCACAAGCTGATCAAACACTTGGCATTCATGAATCATGAACTCAAGGTTCCCACAGACAAAAGGTTGTGCCCTTTGCCTATTCATGACTGATCAATGTCCAAGCTCAAGTAACACCTCACCGAACAAGGTTAACACTTGAATTAAGTTCCTTAGCTCGTCAGAAGCAAGGATTCAAGAATGCATGCCCTTTCCATACTTGGGGCATCAAGAGTTGGTTAGGTTACTGAGAAACCCTAATCATTAGTGCTTTGGTTATCTATTTTTGCTCGATGCTGTGCCTTGCACAATGCTTCCCAAAAAGGGGCATCTGTAGACACCAAAACAACACCAATCCGATTATGTGACAACAAGCGCTGATCGCATTGACACACACAGCCCCTAGGGCAGCCCCTAGAGGTTAAACAGTGGTCCTAACCACTTCCAAAAGTAGTTTTAGAGGTCAGAGGTCAATTTGGCACCTTTTTGGCACCTTGCTCTCTGCTCGTCCCACCCAGGGATGAATACAAACTGGCATTCGTCCCACCCAGGGACGAATAGAAGCATTCGCCCCAGGGTGAGGCGAATAGCAAGTTTGACTGGAAAAAAGTCAAACCTCGGTAACTCCGCCAGTTAACTGAGGCTTCAGGCCATGCAATTGCGAGGAATAGCTTTTATTCAAGAAGAGAGACTTCAGTTATGAATGTCTTTATTTTAGAAACCTCATGCAAGGAGATTCTAAATCAGGGACTTAGCTTTTCTCTGAAAATAGGAAAACAACTCAAGTGGCGCCCTCGCATGCGCAATTCAAACAGAGAGACCCTAAGGTCTATAAATTGGTGAGTTTTCTCACCCAAAAGATATACAGAGAAGGAGCATTTGAGCAACGAAGTGCTGCCAATTTACATACCTACTTGCGATTTGTGCCTTCACATCCTTAATCTCTCATTCGAAAGGGAGGTTATTGGGTGACTATTGGAAGCACGAATCCGGACCCAAAACCTAATTTTTGGCCACAAAAATCCACAAAATTTGTCGACAACACCCCATAATCAGTTTTGGACCCATCCCAAGTGGATTGGTGCCAAAACAGTGTCCCAAACGGTGGGCGTCCTGCCCTCGGGCGCTCCCCAAACTGTCACAGTCCTATTCGCCCCACCCCGGGATGATTAGAAATCTGTGATAGATTTCTCTATTTTTTCTTTTGCATTTTATTCTAGATATGTTAAATAGGTTACAGTTTAAATTTCATTTCATTCTGAGCAATTTTGACCAGGTTTTTGTCATTTCCTGCCTTCACTAACTTGCAGATGGCATCATCAAAATCTGGGTCCTAGAGGCCAAATTGGAGAAATCTGACCATCTGGGTCTTCCCAAAACACCCCCAATTAGCTAACCCCAACTTTGTAGGTCATTTGGAGCTTCCTAAGTAGGACATTGAAGAGGGTGCTTTCTGACAAATTGTTGTAGGCCTATTCGTCCCACCCTGGAGCGAATACAAATCTGTGAGGAATTTCTAGACTGTTCTTTTTGCAGTGGTCTTCTGATAACATATTTATGCTTTTGTCAAAATTTTAGGTCAATCCGAGGTCATTTGATAGTCGTTTTAATATTTTCATGCATACACTGACAGTAGGCCTTGGGAAATACATGCTTTATTTTATCTGCAGGTGCTACTAATATTTTCTATTTCTTTGAACGTAGGTTTCCGACATCAGAGGAGCAGGAAGGAATAAAGAATCATATACACAAGCGGCGGTGACGTTTTGGTCCGCCCATCTTACATGTGGGCACGCGGAAGAAGGATTGCTATCCATGGATGTTGTGATAAGAAACATATTTGACGCTCCTATCCCCTAAAAAGGAAGGAGACGTATTGTAACACAACTTAAAAAGCGTATCAATAAAGAGATTACCATATTTCATATTGCTTTTATCTTGTGTCAATTCGTATATGTTCTTTCTTGTTCTTTCTTGTGGCATATTCCTTTTTGTTTTCGTATCCTCGTGCTTTTAGGTTATTATCACAAGTTTATGTTGGAACCTTACATAGAGTAAGTGTGACCATTTCTATTATCAATGTATGATAATACTTTTGGAATGAGACCTTATGTAGAGTAAGTGTAGTCATATATATTATCAATGGATGATAATATTCTTGGAATGACACCTTACACAAAGTAAGTGTGGCCATTGCTATTATCAGTGGATGATAATACTTTTGGAATGAAACCTTATGTGGAGTAAGTATAATCATAGATGTTATTAGTGGATGATAATATTCATGGAATGCCACCTTACACGGAGTAAGTGTGACCATTGCTATTATCAACGAATGATAATACTTTTGGAATGATACCTTATGTGGAGTAAGTGTAGTCATAGATATTATCATTGGATGATAATATTCTTGGAATGGCATCTTACATAGAGTAGGTGTGACCATTGCCATTATCAGTGGATGATAATAATTTGGAATGACACCTTACATGGAATAAGTGTAGACATAGATATTATCAATGGATGATAATATGCTTGAAATGGCACCTTACATGGTGTAAGTGTGACCCTTGATATTGTTGATAGATCATTAAGAAGATGATATTCTTGGAATTTATGGTCATCTAATCAGGATGAAACTAAAGCTAGACATCGATAGGATAGTTTGAGGAATCCAAATTGAGGGATAGAAAGTCTCACCACCATATTTTATGGATTGTAAGAATAAATGAACAACAAAAAGAATGTTTTATTTTACTATTTTATTTTCTTAGAAATACTAAGCATCCTCTAACTACAAACATGGCCTTTGGCTAGATAAATAAGTTGAACATCTTAGCCATGGATACAGAATGCAGATATAGAGCCAACATGAACCTTAAACATGCCCCATCACATCTGAAGATAGAGGTAAAAAAAACCTTTACCCTGACTAAGAATCCATCAAACATCACCATATATAAAGTAAATCAATATGCCACTTAAACACCAGGTGGTTGTTGAGTTTAATAGAATGTTGTGTGCTATTTAAATAATGGTTTATACCACAACATAGTGCATGTGGTATTATTGTTATCTGCATATGAGAACCCGATGTGAAATTTTGTTATTGTTTCAAGTATTTTCCTCCAACTATTGGAACCATTTGTAAATCAAGTGGAAGAGCTAAGCGAACCCTCCTTATTTTATGGGTCTTAAGTAGTGTACCTTAGACTCTTTTGAGTACCTCACTTGGCATTTGTGCCTCTTGAGATATGAACCTAACATAATTCTAGCATTAGTCAATGTGTTTACTAAGGATGTATGTTGGCAATTTTGGGTACTTTGGGTACATTGCCTTTGCTAAAATTTATAAGTTGTCATTGATGTCAAAAGGCATTTTTGTGTTGATTTCAAAAGAGTGTGATGTCAAGAATATCTTGAGAAGCTTCATTATGTTAAAGGGTTTTTATTAAAACCATGGTGACAAGGCTAAAGGTTTTTCTTAAAACCATTTGGACTCATTAAGGGTTTTTATTAAAACCAAGCTTAACTTAATGCAAAGGTCCATGTGTATTATTAATAATTAAATTAACTCATACCTTTGTCAAAGGTCCAAGTTTAATTTATTATTAATAAAATAATAATAATTATTATTTTAATTATTATTAAAGGGTCTTTCAACCCTTAAGCATCGCTGATTTATTGCCATCGTTGGAGGAGCGCCGACGTCAATCAGTGATGGATAAATTGCTATATAAGTGGGCATGGTTTTCAAAAGTGAGCACCACCGATTATTATTTGGACATCTACGATTTGTGGTTCTCTATTTTTTTGATTTGTGCTTGGCTTCTCTATTTGCTTTACGCCGTTTCGTTCGAATTACGCTTGGCATCTACGATTTGATTTTGCACCGTTTCGTTCGATCTGCGCTTGGCGTCCGTGACTTGCATTGCTCTACATCCTTCGAAAAGCGCTTGGTGTCTTCGTTTGAGCTCGCTCTGTGTTTTCGATCTCCATCGACGTCTTTGAGATCGTGCATGTTCTGCATTGTGGAGACTGCACTTGGCAATCTCGATTTTGAGCTTGGGCTGTATCCTTACCTTTTGGCTTGACGGCAGTGGTTTGTTTGCATGCGGTTTGTGGAAGACGTTTACATTTTCCAGGATCTTGGCATCAAAGAAAGATAAAAGAGAGGGCAGCGGTTTGTTATTTCGTTGGGTACTTGTGACCCAACGACGGTGGTGTTTAAGTGAAAGCGCTAGACGACAGAGGTGCTGAGTTTGATTCTCTTCGTTGGGGATTTCTTTTTGGTCACGGTGTGCATAGAATGGTGGCCGTGAATGCGTGGGAGGTATAAGGTTAAGGTATCTTTTTGTTTTGACATTGATGTTTAATGTTTAATGTTTATGTGGAGTAATAAGGTGTAAAGAGGTGTTATTTTGTATGTTATTGTACTTTGGTGGTTTTTACTAAGTTGGAGAAATAAGGTGTTATATTTGGATCTTTAATATTGTGTAATATTGTATAGTTGCTAACTCTAATTGGTGGCAAATTGAGAGTTAGTGTTGTGACAGATTTTGAGTTCTCCTTCTTCATCAAAGTAAAGGTATGGGCAACTTCTTCCATGTATGTTGTTTATGGTATATTTTCTGAAATTGAGTTTGGAGTGAAAAGGTTGTCTACTAGGTATTATTGGTGTAAATCTTATTTTCTGGATATTGAAGATTGTTTATGCATTAAAGTTATTGTTGAATGTTTGGGTGAATGCATAATTCTGGTTGAGGAAGAAGAAGCATTTTTGCAATAGGGTTTATGTTAATAAGTCTTGCTACTTGCATTGAGATGATGAAACCCTAGTTGTTGGTGAAAAGAATATAAGCATCATAGTTATATGAGATATTGCATGGTTGGCAATTGTTGGGTTGTGTTTTATATTCTTGAGAAAAGCTACTACATCTATCTTATTCTTTTGAGATTGAGTTTGAGTTGAGATTGAGTTGAGATTGATATTGGGAGTTAAGTATAGATCATATTGAGTCTCTAACAATTCTCTTTATGGTTCTATGAGATTTGAGTTTGAGATTGGGAGTTAAGTATAGAACATATTGGGTCTCTAACAATTCTCTTTATGTTTCTATGAGATTTGAGATTGGGAGTTAAGTATAGAACATATTGGGTCTCTAACAATTCTCTTTATGTTTCTATGAGATTTGAGATTGGGAGTTAAGTATAGAACATATTGAGTCTCTAACAATTCTCTTTATGCTTCTATGAGGTTTATGAATCACATTGGGTCTCTAACAATTCTCTTTGTGAGTTCATGCTAAGCAAGTTTTTCTTGGTGAGCTTGCCGAGGTTTTGGACAGGTTCCAGTGGGGACTTGTGAGCATGTTTTGGACAGGTTCCAGTGGGGACTTGTGAGCATATTTGGACAAAGTTCGGGTGGGGACTTGTGAGCAGATTTGGACAGGTCCTAGCAGAGGACTTGTGAGCTGAGATTGATAGTTCTATCGGAGAACTTGAGGATAGAGGTACATTGGTTCTATCGGAGAACCTGAGGACATATTTGGCAAGTCTTTGAGAAGGCTTGTGTGTAGAGGATTGATTTGTTCATAGAGTTGGACAGATCTGATAGATAGAGGAAGACTTGTACTAGATCGATTGACTGTGTTTGGTACAGGTAGCTGAGCTACTCGTGGACGTGATCATAGAAGGTAGAGGTCTCTTAGGCTAAGCATTGAGGACAGGAGGTCTTCAGTGGAAAGGAGTTCCACATGCTGGCAAGAGGTAGAGGTAGTTGATCTTCTAGGGGATCATTTCCAGAGCAGAGGGGAAGGTATCTCCTTTGAGCAGAGGCTCATAAATTCAGCAGAGGGGAAGGTATCTCCTTTGAGCAGAGGCTCATAAATTCAGATCAGGGGAAGGTGTCTCCTTTGGGCCGAGGCTCATAAACATTGTAATTGGGAAGGTTTCCCAAAGAACTTTGAGATAACTTTTAGAGAAAAGTTTTGTGGACGTAGCCCAGGCATTCTGGGTGAACCACGTTAAAATTGGTGTCACTTTGTGGATGATTTTGTGCATTGTTTTGATATTGCTTTGGGTATATTGCTTTACTGTTTTGAAGTATAAAAGAAAAAGTAAAAAGAGGTCTTATACTGTTCACCCCCCTCTCAGAGATAAGCTTGTGTTCTTCAATTGGTATCAGAGTGGGTGCCTTCGTAAAGTTTAATAGCTTGAAGGAAAAGCTAGTAAAGAACACAATGGATCATTCAAGTGGCAATGCAACACCTATTCTTGATGGGTTAGATTTTGGTCTTTGGAGTGCAAGGATGAAGGTTCATCTAATGGCACTTGGGAATGAGGTTTGGGAAGTGATTGAAGATGAGTACACTATTCCTAAACATGGTCTCAATACTAAAGAAGAAAGGCTCCTACATCACATCAATTCAAAAGCAATGAATGCAATTCTGAAAGGCTTACAAAAAGCAGATCTCACCAAAGTGATTCATTGCAAGACAACTAGTGAAATGTGGAATCGGTTGAAGGTGGTTCATACAGGTGATACAAATGTCGGAAAGGCCAAGTTGAGACACTTCAAAGGTATGTTTGAACAACTCAAGATGAATGATGATGAAAATATTAGTGACTACATGCTTCGTATGGATGAGGTTGTTAACTCCATGAAAGACTTAGGTCTTGAGCTTGCTGAAAATGATGTTTGTGATAAGATTTTAAGATCTCTTCCTAATAGATTTAGTGAAAATATTTTTGCTATTGAGGAAGCTAAAGATTTGGATAAATTTAAAAAGGATGAGCTCCATAGTATACTTGCAAGCATTTGAGTTAAGAACTCAAGTGAAGGTTGATGTCAAGAAAGAGGCAGCTTTCAAGGCTACCAATAAATCCAAAGGTAAACAACTTCAAGAGAGTGATGAGTCTTCTAGTGATGAAGAGGCATATTACAGCAAGAAAGGCAAGTTCTCTAGAAAACACAAAAATATGAAAAATGTAAGATGTTTTAATTGTGGAAAATTTGGTCATTATGCTACTGACTATACTGTTGCCAAGGATGAAAGTGATGAAGATAAACAGGACTGTAAGAGCAAGGATTCTAAAAAGCACAAGCATCATAGGAAAAACAAATATGAGCACAACAATCAAGGAAAGAGGTATTCTCACAAACACAAGAAGAGTTTCTACCTAGACAAAGCAAGTAAGTGTTCTAGTAGTGATAGTGAAAGTTCTTCAAGTGATAATGAAAATGAGATGTTGTTCATATCAGAAAAAGAGGAAGAACCAAAACATAGATTCATTATCATGAAATGTCTTAGATGTGGAAATTTTGGTCACCTTGAGGATGATTGCACAAATAATGATTTGATTTCTAGTATGTATGAGGATGCTTTAGAAAACTATAAGGAAGATGCATGTATGGTTTTTGAAAAGGGTAGCACCTCTAGTGATAAGAAATCCGAAAAAGGCTTTGATGATTCTAATAGCAAACATATAGAGGAAGGTGAAGTAGATCCTAAAGGTGAACTTATTAGTGCTCTTAGTGCTTTGAAAAAGGAAAGAAAGAAGAATGCTAGACTCAAGGATAAGTTAGATGAATGTTGTATGGAGAGAGATGATCTTATTGAAAATCTTGATTTCTCTATAGCTAAGACACAAGAACTCAAGGATGAGTTAGAGTCTAAGGTTCTTGAGTATAGTGAGTTAGAACATAAAATGGCTTCTTTGAAAGAGGAAACTAAAGGGTACAAGGATAAGCTTCACAGGTTTCAAGATAGCTCCAAAAAGGTTAAGTCTCTCATCAAAGGTCAAAGAAAGACAACAGATAAAACAGGTCTTGGTTTTGTTAAGACTCACAAGGAACAAGTTGGAGAGTCTAGTAAGAGACTCCAAAAGGAAGAGAGTTCTGATGAGGAAAGTATTTCAGATCATGAGTCCTTGAATGATAGATGCACAAAAATAGAAAACAGAATTCAAAATGAGAAGAAGTTTTCAGGACCCAAGAGGTCAAATAAAGGAAAGTTTCAAGGCAGATGTTTTGCTTGTCATAGGTTTGGTCACATGGCTTCACATTGCATGGCTCAAGTGAAGAAGGTAAATGATAGTTTCAGAGGTGGTAATTTCTTTCAAGGGTATTGCTACTCTTGTCAATAGTTTGGGCATAAGGCATTTTATTGCAAGGCAAATATCAGGAACAGGTTTGATCAGAATAGGGTTGGTCAAAATAGGTTTGGTCAGAACAGGTTTGGTCAAAACAAGTTTGGTCAGAACAGGTTTGGTCAAAACTGGTGGATTCAAAGAACAGGTATGCCTAAAAGAAATAACATTGTTACTTGTTATAAGTGCAACAATGAAGGTCACACAGTCAGACAGTGTAGAGCTAAAATTTTGGAATACAGGAATAGGAACAGTGGCATGATCAGGTCCAAGGATCAAGGCATGGATAAGAACAGGGATGAGAACAAGAACAAGAACAATAATAGGAACAAGAATATGGACAAAGAATTCAAGAGAAGGCCCGACAAGGAAGTTATAGACGCTGATGATGATCAGTGCCTAATGGGAGTTTTACTCCCACCCCAAAATTAATCACCTCATCAGGAGGTGGGGGAGGGACTAAGCTAAGAGGTTAATTCTTAGTCCCGAGCCCCAAAGGTGGCCCTTTGCCATTGATGACAAAGGGGGAGAGATATGAGTAAGGGGGAGAGCTTCATAGTGAAGAGGAAAGCTTCAAGTCAGGGGGAGCAAAACTTCAAAGGAAGATTCTCAGTTGTTAGCACTGGTTTCATTTGGTTTCAGTTTTTGCTCTTGCGAAGTGTTGTCGATAAAGGTTTGCCATCAATGACAAAGGGGGAGATTGTTGGCAATTTTGGGTACTTTGGGTACATTGCCTTTGCTAAAATGTATAAGTTGTCATTGATGTCAAAAGGCATTTTTGTGTTGATTTCAAAAGAGAAGAATATCTTGAGAAGCTTCATTATGTTAAAGGGTTTTTATTAAAACCATGGTGACAAGGCTAAAGGTTTTTCTTAAAACCATTTGGACTCATTAAGGGTTTTTATTAAAACCAAGCTTAACTTAATGCAAAGGTCCATGTGTATTATTAATAATTAAATTAACTCATACCTTTGTCAAAGGTCCAAGTTTAATTTATTATTAATAAAATAATAATTATTATTATTTTAATTATTATTAAAGGGTCTTTCAACCCTTAAGCGTCACCGATTTATTGCCATCGTTGGAGGAGCGCCGACGTCAATCGATGATGGATAAATTGCTATATAAGTGGGCATGGTTTTCAAAAGTGAGCACCACCGATTATTATTTGGACATCTGCGATTTGTGGTTCTCTATTTTTTTGATTTGCGCTTGGCTTCTCGATTTGCTTTATGCCATTTCATTCGAATTACGCTTGGCATCTACGATTTGATTTTGCACCGTTTCGTTCGATCTGCGCTTGGCTTATGTGACTTGCATTGCTCTACATCCTTTGAAAAGCGCTTGGTGTCTTCGTTTGAGCTCGCTTCGTGTTTTTGATCTTCGTCGACGTCTTTGAGATCGTGCATGTTCTGCGTCATGGAGACTGTGCTTGGCAATCTCGGTTTTGAGCTTGGGCTGTATCCTTACCTTTTGGCTTGACGGCAGTGGTTTGTTTGCATGCGGTTTGTGGAAGACGTTTACGTTTTCCAGGATCTTGGCATCAAAGAAAGATAAAAGAGAGGGCAGCGGTTTGTTATTTCGTTGGGCTCTTGTGACCCAACGACGGTGGTGTTTAAGCGAAAGCGCTAGACGACAGAGGTGCTGAGTTCGATTCTCTTCATTGGGGATTTCTTTTTGGTCATGGTGTGCATAGAATGGTGGCCGTGAATGCGTGGGAGGTATAAGGTTAAGGTATCTTTTTGTTTTGACATTGATGTTTAATGTTTAATGTTTATGTGGAGTAATAAGGTGTAAAGAGGTGTTATTTTGTATGTTATTGTACTTTGGTGGTTTTTACTAAGTTGGAGAAATAAGGTGTTATATTTGGATCTTTAATATTGTGTAATATTGTATAGTTGCTAACTCTAATTGGTGGCAAATTGAGAGTTAGTGTTGTGACAGATTTTGAGTTCTCCTTCTTCATCAAAGTAAAGGTATGGGCAACTTCTTCCATGTATGTTGTTTATGGTATATTTTTTGAAATTGAGTTTGGAGTGAAAAGGTTGTCTACTAGGTATTATTGGTGTAAATCTTATTTTCTGGATATTGAAGATTGTTTATGCATTAAAGTTATTGTTGAATGTTTGGGTGAATGCATAATTCTGGTTGAGGAAGAAGAAGCATTTTTGCAATAGGGTTTATGTTAATAAGTCTTGCTACTTGCATTGAGATGATGAAACCCTAGTTGTTGGTGAAAAGAATATAAGCATCATAGTTATATGAGATATTGCATGGTTGGCAATTGTTGGGTTGTGTTTTATATTCTTGAGAAAAGCTACTACATCTATCTTATTCTTTTGAGATTGAGTTTGAGTTGAGATTGAGATTGGGAGTTAAGTATAGATCATATTGAGTCTCTAACAATTCTCTTTATGGTTCTATGAGATTTGAGTTTGAGATTGGGAGTTAAGTATAGAACATATTGGGTCTCTAACAATTCTCTTTATGTTTCTATGAGATTTGAGATTGGGAGTTAAGTATAGAACATATTGGGTCTCTAACAATTCTCTTTATGTTTCTATGAGATTTGAGATTGGGAGTTAAGTATAGAACATATTGAGTCTCTAACAATTCTCTTTATGCTTCTATGAGGTTTATGAATCACATTGGGTCTCTAACAATTCTCTTTGTGAGTTCATGCTAAGCAAGTTTTTCTTGGTGAGCTTGCTGAGGTTTTGGACAGGTTCCAGTGGGGACTTGTGAGCAGGTTTTGGACAAGTTCCAGTGGGGACTTGTGAGCAGATTTGGACAGGTTCCGGTGGGGACTTGTGAGCAGATTTGGACAGGTCCTAGCAGAGGACTTGTGAGCTGAGATTGATAGTTCTATCGGAGAACTTGAGGACAGAGGTACATTGGTTCTATCAGAGAACCTGAGGATAGATTTGGCAAGTCTTTGAGAAGGCTTTTGTGTAGAGGATTGATTTGTTCATAGAGTTGGACAGATCTGACAAACAGAGGAAGAATTTTACTAGACACCATGACTATGTTTGGTACAGGTAGCTGAGCTACTGTGGACGTGATCATAGAAGGCAGAGGTCTCTTAGGCTAAGCATTGAGGATAGGAGGTCTTCGATGGAAAGGAGTTCCACGTGCTGGCAAGAGGTAGAGGCAGTTGATCTTCTGAGGGATCATTTCCAGAGCAGAGGGGAAGGTATCTCCTTTGAGCAGAGGCTCATAAATTCAATAGAGGGGAAGGTATCTCCTTTGAGCAGAGGCTCATAAATTCAGATAAGGGGAAGGTGTCTCCTTTGGGCCGAGGCTCATAAACATTGTAATTGGGAAGGTTTCCCAAAGAACTTTGAGATAACTTTTAGAGAAAAGTTTTGTGGACGTAGCCTAGGCCTTCTGGGTGAACCACGTTAAAATTGGTGTCACTTTGTGGATGATTTTGTGCATTGTTTTGATATTGCTTTGGGTATATTGCTTTACTGTTTTGAAGTATAAAAGAAAAAGTAAAAAGAGGTCTTATATTTTTCACCCCCCCTCTCAGTATAAGCTTGTGTTCTTCAATGTATACCAAGGGACATCAAGGATGATTCACTAGTGGTGATAAATATGTTTGCCAAAGATAATTTTAGTATATATGGGTATCCTGAAGTGAGATTTATGACATTATATTTTTGTCTTTGATGACACCTATTTTCTATGAAGTTAACTCATGATAAGAGCCATCAAATCATAGGTTGGTACTTCTTTGTGATATATTTTGATAAACCTAGTTCCATTTAGACTTTTTGTGTCTAAACCATTATGGAAATATGATTTCATATCATCTCTATGAAAACAATTTTGTAATTATATTATTATTGAAGGACTCTACTATAGTTTCACTATGCATTAATAGATTTCAATGCTTTGAATCTATGATGAGATTTATGTATTGATAAAAAAAAATACTTAATTATTATGCAATATGGATGTTTTATTGCATTGAGGATATGATAATACTAATATTTTGTTGAATTAAAGGTCTAGGTACTCTTGTGGGTGGAATAATATGATCAACCACCAGGATCAAGATACTTGAAAAAGGTAAATGATGATAAAGACAACTTAGGATAACATGAAATATTACCCTCATGTAGTTGCATTACATTTTACATATGCTCATATTTGCACCATTGGACCATGATATCTAGTACTAGTCTCCTTAGAGTTGGTCGGTGGTAGTTGAGTCTATCTTAAAAGAGGCCGCCCACTTAAGGATAAAAAAATGGTGTGAAACATTGAGAATGCATTTTATGCATGTGATTGATATTGCTTATTTGCTTATTTGCAATCCTTATCGAAATATATAATTACTTTATGCTTTCTATGATGACAAACATAAAGGAATATTTATAGTCCAAGGGGTATAGTATGTCATGCCCCGCCTTGGAAACACCCTTTTACATGATGAACTAGGACCTAACTATTTGTTTTGTAATATTTTGTGAAGTAAATTGATGTTATTGTGAAATATATATTTTAGAAAATATGTTTTTAAAAAAATAAAAACAAATCAATTAAAAATGGCTTAAGTAATCTAATTGCATATTACCTCATTGATTTGGTAGGTTTTGGAATTCAATTAGGTGATGTTTATCTTCATAAAATTTATCTAATTTTTATTGGACCAAAAGAGCACTAAGAGAATTTAATATTATAATGATTATTTTATTCAAGAGATTCCCATTTTTTCTTCTTTAATTATTTTAAATTTGTTAATATTCTTGAGGAGGGGGCATGAAACAAAGGGATTGATCACCTTTACACTATTAGGATTAAATAATATTTTAATTTATTTTTACCTAGCATGGGGGAAATTATTTGTTTAATAGAGGGCATATTACTTTAAGGGAGAGAAATCCCTTTAAATTCATGAAGGAAGGCTTAGTTGAGGCCTAGGGAGAAATAGGAGCAAGATATTAGGAGGCTATGGGAGGAAACATCTGGAGTGCATTCATAAGGAGAAGACTTTGCAAGAGCTCTAGGTTGGAGTTTCTCACTTATGATTTTTTTATGAATGCTTTGATGTATGGATTATGAATTGGTTATTTCATAGTCAATATCTCTGTTTGCTTGCTTAAAAAGTCTCCTTTGTAGATACTCTGTAATGGCTTTCTAATACCTTTGTGAATGTAAAGCTTAAGATAATTAATTCTTGTTTTAAAATTTTATAATCTAAGTTCACAAAGTCTCTTTTAAAGGTTTTCAAATCATCATTTTCAATTTGAACATCGTTCAAAATTTATTTTTTCTTACACATTGAGTAGGGAGGTGATTTGTTCATCTAATATTAACTTACCTTAATTTTTTTGTTGCTTTTAATTCCTTGAAAGCAACAACCCTTTCAAACTCTACAACTCGAATGTGTCCATTTTTTCCTATATACTCAGACTCTGTTAGATGTATTAACCAAGCATTAAAGACTTTCCTTAGGATTTAATAATCCATGGGATGTGTTTGGATTTAGTTTTATCTCCTTTGTGGTATATTTGGTGAGGTTTTATGATCTCATCAGTCATACCCTAAGTTTTCATGGCACTCTGTTAAGCACCTAGTGTTTTGAGTTGGAAGGATTTCATGGCCTTTCATGAGCATTGTTCCACATGGGATGTGCTTGGGCCACACAAGCATTTAAAGGGAGATACATTCCCATGAACCTTCGACCATAGTTGGTGGTTGATGTTGAGTCACATAGTGGCCACTAAGCTTTGGATGGATCAAAACACTGACAAGTGGTATCTTTTAGTTGGTTTGACCTAGATTTGTTTGTCATTGACTATTTGGGATTTGAAGAAGATTTTGGTAGGAAAATATTTTATAAAGGTTGATATTGTTTATCCCAAATGTATGGTTTTGTGGGATAAACATCATTTATAAGGAACTTAAATACTAAATGCTAATAGCCAAGCACCTACGTCCTTGGCTAAGCTCTTTGTGCCCCCTTTGACCCACTTGCAACCCTAATATTATGTTGACTCACCCACCACATGAAGTGTTGTGAATGGCTTGTCTTTGAGGTCCAAGTTATTTGGTTAGTGTGGGTCATGTAGGGGTATAAGAAATAAATTTTTATAGGTTGATTGGCTAGAATATGGTTGGATTTGGTTAGTTTGAAGCTTCATTGTTGACTCTATATAACCCCTTATTTTTGGTAAAACAAATATTAATTTTTGGAAGATTAATGTTTCTTTTTATTTGCCAATTTAATCCTTTGCTTGGGAGGATAGAAGGTTTTTGATTTCTCTAAGACATCCATTTTTGCCAAAGGTGAAATTTTTTAGAGCTAAAACTTGAACTTAAGGATAGACCAAGTTTTGAGTATCTTAGAGCAAACCTTGGAAAAAGTAAAACTATGGGTCAAATATAGTGAAATAATTAAATGCATCTATAGGTAAAATTATGGAAATTTTTTGAATGCGTTTGTAAAATATTTTATGAAAAAGTTGAATGCATCTATAGGTAAAATTTTGGGGTAAATTTGAATGCATTTGTAAAACTTTTGTGGATAAAAATAATGCTAACTAAACATAATTTTGGGAGAAAATTGAATGTTAGTTAGGGTAGTTTTGTGGAGAAACTACAGGATAATTACATGGAGAAACTACAGGATAATTACGTGGAGAAATTGTAGGTTAACTATAGGGTAATTTTGTGGATAAATTGTAGGTTAACTATAGGATAATTTTGTGGAGAAATTGTAGGTTAACTATAGGATAATTTTATGGAGAAATTGTAGGTTAACTATAGGACAATTTTGTGGAGAAATTGAATACTATTGTAAAACAATTTTGAGGACAAAATGAATACTATTGTGAAACAATTTTATGGAAAAATTGTAATTCAATTATAGGGCAATTTGGTAGAAAAATTGTAGGAAAACTTTAGAGCAATTTTGTGGAGAAATGTATTTTAGCTAGGACAACTTTGTGGAACAATTGAAGGCTATTTGAAGGAATGTTTTGTGGAAAAAATGAATGCTTGTTAAAGAAATGTTTTGTGGAAAAATTGAATGCTAGTTAAAGGAACATTTTGTGGAAAAATTGAATGTTATATTTACAAATAATTTTGTGGAAAAATTGGATGGTTTATAGATCAAAATTTTATGAAAAGATCAAATGTTTGATTCATTTGTTTAAATGTTATTTTTGTGTGAATGGAAACTAAGGGAATTTGGTTTATAAAATTACCTTCTAGCTATGTTTAGGAAAGAATGGGTGGGGAATTCATTCTTTGGGAATTATGGGGTTCCCTCTTGCTTTGCATGTACTAGACTAGAAGTGTTTTTTGGAGTTAGAATTCTAGAATTTGATTGTAAAAGCACCCTCTAAGTTATGAAGAAGAAAAAATGGTAGGGAATCTATTATTGAGGGAATTTGTGGGGTTATCTCTTGCTTGGACTAGAAGTGTTTATAATTGCAATTGTTCTATCAAAGAAATATCTTTTTGTGAAAAAAGGGCATGGGATAAAATAATGGATGTGGAATTCTTTCTTAGAAAATTTTGGGGTTTCCTTCCTTTGGTGTAATGGATGTATAGTGCATGGTTACATTTTGTTGAATGTATGTTGCATGGTTGCATTTAAATGTTCAAATGCATTGATTGATTTATGATAGATTACATAGAAAAGTTCATTTAAGGGAAAAATACATGAATATCATGAGTTGTCCTAATCCCTTACCACCATCAATCGAGAGATGGAGAGGCAAGAAGGACCAGTGAAGACTTATACAATTTAGACATTGATCTCTTTGACATATGTTGTATTAAGGCTTTTATGATGAAAGGATATTTTGTAAAATAAATTTCTAGCATGAGTATTATTTTGTAATATAGAATGGATGTATTGTTTTAATCTATAAGATATGTAAATTATAGAATTCTAGTTATGCTCAAAATATAAATGATGCACCTTTGTACTAAAATTTATGTTGCTATGTAAATTATCATGTTTTATGGATTGATAATGGAAATAGGGATTACATATTATTTAAGTGACTTCTTTATGAAGATATAGATGTTAAATTATTTAAGTATATGGGCTTAAATAAACACCCTATTTATGTATTTGAGAGATATGTTCAAAGAAAGAATGTTAGAGTCTATACATGAGGTATTTACAGGAAGGAAATACCTAGAATGTTTGCATAAGTTACACTTGGAGGGAAAAACTCGAGTGGGACTCAAAGAGGGTAATATTTGGAAGGTCTAGTTTAGATCTTATGTCCTATTATGAAGGATATGAGATTCTTATACAAGTAAGTTAGGTGTTAGACAATAGATAGTCTATATGAGTTTATCATTAGAAAATGATAACCACATTAGCTACCCCATTGTGGAGATGAGGGTAAAAAATAACTATAAATTATAGATACCCCATCTTAGTGATGCAATATCTAATTTGTAAGGCATACACCTAACATCAACCTAGATAGACTTAGGTTGGGACTAACTTAGATGGACTTAAGTTAGTAAAAGGAAAATGGTTATCTCATTTTTGGAGGTACTGATAAGAGGATAATCACAAAACAATATGTTCAATAATTTCTCCATTAATGGAGAATGTATAAAGGGTAGGGTGAACATATAAGGTGTCCTTATATCATGTAGGTATGAAGGTAAACCTATATGTCTTATAGGATTTGGACATCTCCTATTCACAAGAGGTAGACACTTAGCATGTTATATCTTAGTGAAGTGTTACCTTACAAATTACATTGAGTACATTATTGAGTAACCCTTGAATATAGATCTTACTTGTGAGTAAATAAAAAAATTCTCTCTCAAGATGGTTGGAAAATAAGTTTTGTCACATATTGGCTCAACATGATGATAAAAAAAAAGAGCAAGCTATCTACTACATCAATAGGATGTTGGTTGACTATGAAACCCAATACACCCTCTTAGATAAGATTTGTCATATTGTAGTGTTTGCTTCTCAGAAGTTGAGATGCTACATGCTCATCAATAATACATTGGTTGTTGTGAAGTTTGATCCTTTGTACTACTTAATATCTAGATCCCACCTTTTAGGTCGAGCAGCTAAGTGGGTCTTATCCCTTAGTGAGTTTGACCTAAACTTCATAGGTTAAAAGGCTATCAAATGTTAGGTGATTATTGATTAGCTAGCCTCTACTCACTTAGAGCCAACCCATCCCTTAGTCATCAAGTTTCATAATGAGTGATTTAGTATAGAAGTCAAATACCTAGAGCTGTGGAATTTATTTTTTGATCGAGTCCAATGCTTAAAGGGTGTTGGTGCTAAAATTTTTCTAGTTACCCCATAAAAGTAGCTCATCCCCTTTCCTCCAAGATTATTTTCTCTTACATGAACAATACTACATATTACGAGGTCTTGATCCTTGATCTTAGAGAAGCCTTGGCCTTGAATATTAGAGACCTTATGGTTTTTGGTGACTCTCAAATTATGGTCAATTAAATTAATGATGTTTATTGGACTCAGGATGATAAGTTCAAACCTTACAAAGAGATTTTTACCAATATTTTATCCACATTCTATCCACGTTCAATGGAGTAACCATAGAGTCTATCCCTAGATCCTCAAACCACCATGTGGATTCCATAACCACTATTACATCCTTGTTTCCCTTGGAGTTGGATGATGATCAAGCATAACTTATCATTAGACAACTCTAGGAGCCCATATTTCTTAGTTCTAGTCTTGTACCATTAGATATTTTGAGCATCAAAGCTTTTGTATCTATACCATGGTATAATGAAACCTTAATTTCCTTAAGGATGGTTTGATTCCTAATGGTTTAGATCATAAAGATCATAATATTTTGCACAAAAGAGAATTTTGATTCATTATAATTGGTAGTACTTTATATCAACATTCTTTTGAAGGCATCCTTGTACAATTTCTTAACTTTGATGAAGCACAACTAGATCTTAGTGAGGCTTATTAAGGATCATATGGAGGCCCTTTCAACAATAATGTCATTGCCAAGAAACTCCTTTAGATAGGTTACTATTGGTATTCCATGGAGAAAGTTGCATGTGACCATGTTTGATGTTGTATCAAGTGTCATTGCCATGATATCCTTATTCATGCTCTTTTTGTAAACATTTAAGTCATTTCTTCTCCTTGGCCATTTTTTATGTAGGGATTGGACATTATAGGGAATATTAAGCCAACATCATCTGATGGTAACAAGTTTATCATAATAGTAATAGAGTACTTAAATAAATGGTTCAGAGCCATACACCTAGAAAATGTGACTAGAGCTCAGGTCTCTAAGTTCATATTCAACTAAATCATTTGTAGGTTCAATATTCCTTTAGTGATTTTTCTAACAATGACACTCCTTTCAAGAACAAGGATATCCATAAGATTTTTTCTAAGTACAAGAATCAACGTAGGTGGTCAACTACATATTATCCTTAGTTTAATGGTCAAGCCAAAGCATCCAATTAGTCTTTGGTCAAGATACTCAAGAATTTTGTTAGTAAGACTAGTCGAGATTGGCATACCCAGCTTTATCTTGCTTTGTGAGCCTAATGTACCAATGTATGAACTACTATAGTTGCTTCTTTGTATATATTGATCCATGCTACTAAGATAAATTTTCAATTGAGTTAGACGTCCCTTCATTGCACATCTTTTTGTAAGATTCCTCGATCAACGATGAGTGTTGTTTTAATAATTTTCACCAATTGGAGTTGCTAGATGAAAACCACATTCATGCCTTCAAGAATTTACAAGCCTATCAAAATAGGCTCAAGAAATATTATTCCAGGAAATTTTGCAATCATTATTTTGAGATTAGGGATCTTGTTCTCAAGGAGAACCAAAATAACACTAGTGCTCATTCATATCTTAAAAGTAATTTCCATCCTAATTGGTTAGGACCCTTTCCCATAACAACCAAGTTTGGCTTAGAAGACTATCACTTAACTTCTTTATATGGTAAATACCTTAAAGAACCAATGAACATAATGCATTTAAAAATATACCATGCATTTATTTGAATTTTTAGCTTCTTATATTGCATTTATTTTAGTTTTCATATTGCATTTGGTTTGCTTATCTATACTACATGATTACCTATCATATTTTGCATGATTTACCTAAAATTATGTCCCACTTGCATTTTTCCTTGTCATATAGTTGCATTATTGCGTGATCATATAGATTTTTGTGGACTTTGTGAGAATGGCAAGTGATGAAACCTATTTAGTTCTTACCTCATATGCATTGCAATTATACTATGACTCTAATGCCTAGAAAATCCCCAACCTAGGGCCCACCTCCATACATTTTCATCATTGCTTTGCTCATGTCTTCTCTTATTTCTCTATTTTTTTATTTTCCTTGACCTTTAAAGCATTAAATGATCATCAAAATTTCCTCCGAGTCAAGAAATATAGTTCTTATTTTTTATATATCCTTGTCCTTTACAATTTTTCTTTCTACTTTTTGTCAAGACAAATGATATACATTCATTCTTCTATTTTCCGCATTTTTTATTTCACTCAATTTTTTCCTTCTTGATATTACAATTGTTAAGAGGTCCTCATGGGGATAGGTTAGATATCACATGAATATCATTTATGGTATTCATAAGACTACTAACTATCTCAAACACACCTCTTAGATTTTAATATTTCAATAAGGATACACACACTATTGTTTACTCTTTACTTTTCTCTTTCTTCTATCTTCTTCTCCTCTAACACACACACTATTGTTTACTTTTTACTCTGCTATTTATTATGTCTTATTCTCCTCTAACACATGCACACACACATTTTTCTATTGTGTTTTGCTTTGCTCATTCATCTCTTGCACACACCACACCCCTATCAGGTAGTACTCACTTTGGAAAATCAATCAAATACTTCACCCCATATAGGATAGCTTCATGGTTACAAGCGAGGGGTAGCATCCATTCAACCATTTTTGAGCATACATCCTAGAGGGTATCTCTTCATCTCTAACCACTAGTGAGAACTACACCCATGGTGGGTATCGCTCCACACTTGACCATATTTAAGAGCATAACACCCTTACAAGATAACTTCATGGCCACAAGTGAGGGTCAACCTCCATTCTATCATTTACAAGCATACATCCTTATAGGGTTCCGCTCCTATTTTATTTTCTTTATCATTTTTCTTTTGACCTTTTGTAGATTTTTATTCTTTCATTTTTTTCCCTTTCTTCTCATGTCATTGTTTTTTTTCCTCTTCTATTTTATTTTCCTTCCTCTCCTTTCTTATTTTTCATCTGCTCTTTTGTTTATCTCATTTGCATTTTACTTAGTTTCATGTATTTCATTAGTTAATTTCATTTTGCATTCATTTAGTTAAAATAATTATGCATTGCATTCATTATGTCTATTATTATCATGTGTAGCAAAAATAAATTTAAAAAACATACACATAATACACATACATGTTCACAACATAAAAAACCAACAACAACATGATATTAATCAATAGTAGAGAGTACATGTCAATTGGTTTGGTGCACCACGGTCCAAGCCCAACACAATAAATCCTCCCCATGGATGTATACCACAATTAAAATTGGCAGTCACCCTAATCCTAGCCCTAGCTCTATAAGCCCATATCCTCTATGCTATTTTTTGAACATGGTCTCAGTTGGGGCATGTTCATGGACCACATGGTAGTCTATGATCTAGACCATGATTGAACCTGTGTATGAATGGAGGATGGTGGAGGCATCCTCTCCTCTATAAAGACTACCTAAAAGTACAAGGTCTTGTAGAAGGTCTCCCCTCATACTGAAATCTATAGCCTCTTCTCTATCCTTTATAGATACTCTTATTGAGGGTAAATTTCCTTTGCTGATTGGTTTCTCATAATGATAACCATCCCCTATAGCCAGGCTTATTATTTCTCCTACTCTAGCCAACCCATATCCCATTTGAGGTGCTCTACCTTAGCTCTCATTGTGTCTCACTTTTCTACAATCTCGTCTAGCAATGTGTGGAGGATATCTATCTCTCCTACATATTGGTTATCCTTGATAACATCCCATTTACCTTCCTTGTTGGGTCCCCTTGACCTATGATCCCATTAGGTCCTACCTATGTTACTATGGTAGCACCTCCCAATATCCCCCTACCCTTGAGCTAGAGAGAGTGATGGTTGTCCTCATGGTTATCACCATATCTATCCTAACCTATAACCTTACCTACCTAGGTGGCTCTAGCACCCTCTATAATTGTTCTATAGTGTGTTAATTAGCCTCTTGGAGTGTTGGCTACACCTATCAACCCATGACTTGGCACCTCTACATTGGAACCTATGAGGAGATCCTTGGGTTCATATTATCCCTACACCATATCCTATTCTCAAAGGCTACTTTTACATCATGCACTCTAGGATCCATATATAGGGTATCATCCAAATACTCCTCCATAAGCCTAGCCACATCAGGATTCTCTCTTACTCCTGATGGATCCCTCCTCATCCTCATAAACCAATAGTCATCCAAGTTCATTATCTCCTACAAAATCTTGAACTACCACCACACTTGATCAAACCCATAAATATCTAGCTTACCCTTCTCTATGGTGACCCATCATACCCTCCTCTTGTTCCCCTACATACTCAGCCCATCTGAGGTGTAGATACCATGACTTTCATATTATCCTATGATCTCATAGCTCATCTACCATATGTCTCCCCAATGGTAAAATACCTATGTTTTCCCTTTGTGTATGCTCATAGTCTTGGGACCACCTGTATCCTATTGGTTGCTTTAGATCAGGCAGTGGCACTAGTACTACATATAGCTTACCGATAGCACCACACTTGAAGCAACATTGTGCATACTAGTCCTATGTTATTTATACATAATATTGTATAATATATTGTAAAAACCAGCCAACAAATATGTCCCACTTGCAAACTTCATTTGATGGTCATGCATGTGCATGTCTTCTACTACTCCCGCTAGTGTCCATGGAAATTATTTTCAACTAGTATGGTACACTAGTAATTTTACCATTGCTCCACATAGTATGATCTTCAATGTTCTAATCCTATGTTGTCACAACATGTCATCAACATGAAACCCACTCATACGAATATCATGTGATGGGTCACCCATAAATTTCTATATTATCACCCAAGGCACATATGCCTTGTAAACCATCCTCCCTCTAATGGGATCCTCAAGATGTGCCACACATCCTCTAGTATGATGGTCATATCTCTCATTGGTAACTAGAATGTGGATGATTCTAGGTACCACCTCTCTACTAGTGCTTTGTCATCCTCCATTTAGGGCATCTCTACCAAGTGTAGTAGCCCCTCTACCCATAGTGTTTATCTCTCCCCTAGTTTTATCTATCATAGTGTCTCCTCTAGAGTTCTCAACTTCCACTTCCTACTCTCAAGTACATCATGCTACAATAAAAATAATCCTTAAAATATTATCAATTTAAAAAAAATCACATAATCAAACTAAAGAGCAACCTAAGCATTAAGTTCTTATTTTTTTCTCTCTCTACCTCTTTTTTCTTTTCTATATTTCTCTTCTTTTCAATCCATACCCTATATCCTCTAGGGAACGAATTCATGCATACGTGCCTTGTATGACATAGTGCATGGATTCGATCACTGTCAATGCTAGTCAAATGTGTGGGTGATTGTTGAATCTACACCAGGGCATCTTGCATGGCGAATTCCTCTCAAAAATGCTAAAAATTTCTAAAAATGCTTACAAAATCTAAAAAATGCAGGTAAAATCTAATATAAATTTTGGTCTAGGCTCTAACCCATTATTGTTGTGTTGTGTCAGCCTTGGCCTTCATAATAGTTGTTCAATGTGTGGGTAGTGTCATTCTTCTATTTTCTCAAAAGCTCTTTATTTTTCTTTGTGTGGTGAAAATAAATTAAGTTTTAATCCCTTGTTTACCTTTTAGTCTCTTTATTATATTTTTTTCTCCTCTTTCTTCATTTTGGTGTCAGTTATTTTTCCTTTCTTTCTCTCTTTGCTACTCTATTTTCTTCTATGTCCATCATATTGAGTTTCCTCTAGAATGTAATATTCCTTTTCAAAATCGAGGGGACACCCAGGCCTGTGAGGTGTTAATATCCATAATGCCTTTATTTGCATAAAAAATTTTAAAATCATCCAAACTAACACCATTTTTTGCACCACCCCTTTTTGTGTTAATTGTTTTTTGCCCATAGGTGTCTACATTTTTCTTTGATGCATTTATTAGGCCTTAGATGCATCAAAGAGGGGGTGAAATGTAGACATGGAAAATTGAACCATCCAAACGAGCCATTTTTTCTTAAAATCTCTAGAGAGGCCCTCAAAATTTCTAAGTTCAAATTTGAACCATTTTTTGTTATGTTTTTCTTTTTTTTCCTTGACCTTAACCAAATCTATGCCTAGTAAATTATGGGGCATGGATTGGGTAAATTTGGATTTTTTTCTCTAAACAAATCTAAATTTTGGGCCAACCTTGTGTGGCATTAGCTTGGACAATGTTAATTTTTGTTTTCCCACATTTTTAGCCCTCTAAACCCTTTATAAATAAAGGGATTGGATGCATTTTTTCAAGAGAGAATCATTTTTTGGGCAATCTTGATATAAGAAAGCTTTTTAACAATTTTCATTTTGTCTAGTGTTCTTGGTTCTCTAGTGTTTTACTTTTGGTGTTCTTATTGTGATTTTCAAGTAGATAAGCCTTGATGATAATCTTATCTTCTTAAAGGAGGATAGGTCTTATGTGTTTGCTCTTGATTTTTCTACAAACTGATCAAGTTGTCTCTTTGCATTTATTACCTTTTAAATCATTTAGTTTTGTGTTAAGACTGTATTTCGTATCTAGATTTTGTCTTAAGCCTCCTTGTATGAATTTGTGCCCCACCCATTATAGGGACATAGATTCAATGAAAACCCAATTTTTGCTTATCTTGCTTCCTACTATTTATTTTCCTTTGGTTATCATTTCCACAATCAATAAATTTCAAGGCACAAATTTGGTCTTGATGGACTTGGGGGAAACTATGTCCCTAAAGCCTAGGTTTTTATTTTGCATATCTATTTTACACTATTTTCTTTATGTTATTAGTTCATTTAACTTCTATCAATTTATTTTTCTTACATTTAAATCATAATAGCTTGGGGGGGTATCTTTGTTACCATACCTTAGATTTCTAACTTCATAAAAGTTTAGCCTTGTTTTAACTCCATTTGCATCTAGTCCACTATTTCATGTTGCCATATATCACTATGTTTACTTCCAAATTTCAACTAAAATGACCAAGAGGGATTGAATATTGTACCTCCAATATTAGTCATACAATTGCCTAAGTAGGTCCCCAAATACTAATCAAAAGTTTTAGGATTTTTAAGCTCTTTTGCATGTTTGCAGCTATTTGGATATTCTAGACATAAGTTAAAGCTAGGATCCAAATAAAATAAGTTTCCTAATTAAACTTAGGTTGTTCACTATTTTATTTCGATCTATCTCTATTTTATATTTAAACATAAACTAAAGAAAAAAAATATTTTGATTTATTTTTAGGCATTCAAAAGAAAAAATTATATAGTTTGCATCCTAAGGTTAAATCTATTTGTGCATTCTCTTAAACCCTTGTTGAAAATAAAAATATTTATTTTATCTTATGTTAGGGTAAGGTCATTATTGAAAATCATGAATCATATTAGGGTTAGTCTCTTATTGTTTGCATCATTGCTTGTCTTGCATTATTCTTTCATTTATCATAGATTAGATTCTAGAAAAGTCAAACATAGGTTTTTGCTCAATATATACATCAAACATTCCATCTCCAAACTTGGAGCAAGTTCTTAAACCATTCCTAGTGAACCCTTCAATACCCAATCCTCTAAGTTTAGAGAATATAACACACCCCCACAATCACCTCATCTCTCAATGCATCCAGTCAAGAATCGTACATGGTAGGGTAGTTTCCCCCCTCTATAGTATTAAATATGTTTACAACATATCCATGAGAAAATTAAATGAAATCAACACATCACCATAAATTTTTAAAAGACAATGATTATTTAATGATAAGAAAAGAGAACAAAAACATGATATGATGTTGAGATACTAATAAATTATTAAATATCTAAAAATAAAAATGAAAATAACTATATGGGAATGTATAATAGAGATATTTATACTCTTCATAATGCTTTTTATTAGTCTCAATAAAACCACATGTTGACATAATATGATTTTTTTGACTAGTACAAGGATAAAATATTCAATGTGATGATCAACATTTACCAATTTTACAAAAGAAAATATCAAAAGTACATATTATGGCTATAATAAATACTAAACATATTTCATAATCTTGTATTGCACTTAACAAGGGTTATGGGGAATAAATTATTGAACATCGCCCTTCAATACCAACTCATGTATGAAAAGTAAAACATCAAACCTAAAAGTAATCATCACCATAATTTTTGGGAATATATATTTATGTTGCTTTGTAGAAGGTAAGTTTGTTATCACAAGTTGTCTCCCCAAAATAACATACCATATATAATGTATAAGGATATCAATGTTATTTTTCAATTCATATTCCATTGAAATTTAGACTAAACAATTAAAAAATCTCTTGTTATTACAATAAGAGGTATTATTTATGTGGGATCATCTTGAAGGCTAGTTTTTCAGTAGATATATAGTTGGAAAAGTAGAATACCAACCATCCTAGGTCATTAGGTAACTGTTTTCAAAGTTATAAAGTAATAAATTTATCTCCAAGAAGAGAGGTTGAAGACAACTTAGGAGAAAGATCAAAAAGAGAAAACCAAAAGGTAATAAATAAGTTTGAAATGACATGAGAAGAGTAGAGTTCAAGGAAATGGATTGGGACTTCTAGGAAGATAAATAAAGAAAAGAAGGAAAAAAGTACAAAAAAGATAAATACAAAGGGAAGGAAGTAGAAGATAAAAGAGTGGATGCAAAGAAAATCAATTAGAGGTCAAAGAGAAGGGGGAAAAATCCAAGGGATGGACTAAAACATCTAAGGAGGGAGAGAAGAGAGTCTAAATAGACACAAGCACATAAGGAAGATAAAGTAAACAGAGAAAATATGCTTGAGATGGAATAACACCAAGCTATGTAGGCAGCTAAAGTGTTGAGAGAGAGAGCATTTCAACTTCATTGTTGTTTTGAAGAGCAATTAATTTATGTTAATTATAGGTTAATTTTTGAATTGTGTCTTGTTATGGTTAAGTGCATGTACAATTATAAGTTAGTAGAAGAGGAAAAAAATCTAACAATGCTGGATGTTAGATTTGGTGCATGTGGAAGGGGTGTTGAGTACTGCTACAAAGTATTACCAAATAAAGGATATTGCACCAAAGGTATATGAAATAGAGTCATTTTAAGATTTTTGTATAGGACAACACAAAACTTCTATGAATTTTATCTTGATTAAATTTTGAGAAATCTATAATGGACATGTGATTATCTTTCGAGAAAAATCCAATGAAGAATTGTTATCATTGGAGGAGAAGGGTTGAGTTTCAATTATATCATTTAAAAAAATGGAATCTCATCATCCAAATGAATTTCATACCATTCAATATGCTTGTCATACAAACCCAACATCATATAATTGAACAACTAAATATAAGCCAAACAAATAGAAGGAAAGTGTCATATGAATAGACCATCATATGATTGGATAGTCATACAATAAGGTTTCAGAGTAAAGGATTGATTATACAAAATGTTTTTATCATACAGTTATACTATCACTCAAGAGATTTCTTTTTTTTTTGGTAAATCAAATCTATCATTAAATCGGGTTTTAACGGTTGATCCAAAACCAATTTACAAAAATTAGACCTTGGTTGAGGAACCCCACCATGAACCAAACTAAGAAAACTCTGTCCTCTAACCTGATGCTACTGCATAGCCAGAAACCAAAAGAACTAGACTATACTACCCACCATCATCAAAAATCTCCTTAAAAAAAATAGACATAGGTACTATCAGGAAACTAACTACCCCAAGCACCCATAATTTGCATAGGAGATCACCCATAAGCCCGTAGGAAACAAAAATCCACTGCCACAACCAACACAACAAAACAAAATGTAGACCGTCCAGCCATATAGACCAATAAGTGGAAGACCCTAGTCCTCATCCCCGACCTCCTCTTTTTTATTTTCATCTTTGTCTTCTTCGTTGTCGTCAGTTTTCGGGTTGTAGACCACTGATTTGTTGCTCTGGTAGCCTTCATTGAAGAAAACCTTGGTCAAAATATCTTGTAATTCCTACATATGTTGATTTATGTTGGCTGTTGTGTTCAAGACATACCTTTTCAAATTCATGATTGTAGGGTTAGGACTCTCATCTTCAAATGTAATCTCCATGATTTTTTTGCTCCCCTGAAATTTCTTTTTTTTAAGGCTCAGGGAAGACCTAATGGGCTGGTCATAAATTCTCAATATTTTTCTTTCTGGGCCTTCCTTTCCTATATTTCCATCATAGTTAGCGTAATTTCATCTTACGCACACAAAAATAGATAAAAAAATTGGGTAAAATGCCTATCGATTAGAATAGCCTGAAGGTACCTAGTTTCTTCTTGTTTTTTTTTTTTTTTGCTTCTCTTTGTTTCATTTAGTTTTTTTTAGTTCCCTAGCTCATTCTATTCTTTATTTTGTTTTCTCTGTTGATTCTTGCCTTAATAGTCTTCTGGTCTAGATAGGTCTTTGTTTTGTTCATTTTTTATTTCTTTTTTCCTTTTTGTTTTTTTTTATTAGTTTTTTAAGGTGGGTGGGTTTTTTTTTATTTTGTTTTGTTTTTGTGTTCTTTGTGTTGTTTTTTGTTGTTCTTGTGTTTTTGTTGTTTTGTTTTTTTTTTTAATGTTTTTTGTTATTGTTCTTGTGTTTTTTTTCATTCTTGTTCTTGGGTTTCTCTTTGTTTATGTTATTTCATGTTTTTATGGGTGAGTGTTTTCTATATTTTTTGTTTTTTTTTATTGTCTGTTGTTGGTTGTTTTTTATTTTATTTTTTAATTTTTTAGGTTTTGGTTGTGTTTATTTTTCTTGTTTTTTTTTTGGGTTATGTCTTTGTAGTGTTTTGTTGTTTTTGTCTTGTTTGTGTTTTTTAATGTGTTTCTTGTGTTTTTCTATGTGGTTTGTGTTGTGGTTTCTTTTATCTTATTGTGTGTGTTTGGTTGTGCTTTTGTTTTTGACACACTCAAGGAGCATTTATTTTATTTTATTTTATTATTTTTGTTGTTATCTGCTTATTTTTAATTGGGTTTGTGTGTTTGTTTGCTCCTTGAGTGTGTCAAAGGTGGTAGGCCAGGTCCGAGTCCTGGGCATTTTTGGTGGAATGGATACCCCTGCCTCCTTGGGTCTTACCCGAAAGTGGCATCCCTTTTGGGATGTTTTCCACAAATAAAAAAAAAGAATAGCCTGTGCAGCAAGCTCCATTACGACCATGTTGAGCTCAATGTATATCATTTTTGATAAGGTAACTATCAAATTCTTCTCTAAATTATCTGAAAGCTCACCACTCATGGTTTCCTTCAAAATACTCCAGTATTGAATGATTAAAATGTGGTGGTTTCTTCACTTGTCATATCCACCCGTTTCTAAATCCTTAAAACCCATGCCAAAATTGGAAATGACTCACGAAGCACCTTTGCCTTGATAATCATGCCAAATAATCATGTGGATCATGTCACTGTAAGCCTTGACCCCACTGATAGGATCTATTTTCTTGGTATTTATGTGGAGGTTAGTCCCAAGACCCCTCATAGGGAACCTACTCCTCTCAAGGAAGGTTGGCCCATGTCTCAATGTGTTTGGAAACTTGCACCTCCCCCCATGGTGCACCCTCAAGATATTTTTTGTACAAGGTAAAGATAGTAAAATTATATGAATTCCTTTCTATGTTATCTACATCATTTTGGTATCAAATCTAGTAGATTCTTGAAGACTGATGCATACCAAAGAAGATATGTCACAATCGGTAAGAAGAAGATCATGAGGCCCTTCAGCCTTAGATATAGTTGAAATGCTAAGAGGAATTACCACTTGAATTGATGCAATAAAAACTTTTCAAATGATGGGCATTAAAATGGAATAAATGATTGACAATGAAGAAGAATTTGGTCAACAAGAAGCTCATTACAAGGAGAGAGTGGAAGAACTAGATAAGAAATTAATCTAGACAATCTATAGCATGGGAAAGAATCCAAATATAGAAACCCCTTTATACAATGGAATTTTGAGTTCTAAGGAATTCAATGATTGGATTGTAGATATGGAGAAATATTTTTATTTTGAATCAATTAAAAAACCCAAGAAGGTGAAGCTCACTTACATGAAACTAAAGGAGTATGTATATTTATGGTTGGATCATGTCCAAATAGAAAGATAAATAAAATGAAAATAAAATATTAAGATGTGAGAAAATGGTTACCAAATTGAAGGTCAAATTCCTACCATTATATTAACAAATAGGGTTGTTCAAAAGCATTTGGAAGTACAAGAGTGTACAAAGGAATTTTATAAACTGACCATAATATCTAGTCATGTTAAATATGGTGAGGAGAAGATGGAAATATACAAAAATGGAATGATATCATCCATACAAGATGATGTTAGAATGATGAAAATAGGAATGAAATAAGCCTACAAGTATGCCTTAAATTCATAAGATAAGTTATCACAAATGCAACAAAATGATTCTAGAGAAAGAGGACAATCCTCTTGAGGAAAAGAATAAGAAAATAATGGTAGAGGGAAACATATTTAAGAAGGAGAAGCTAGTACTTTTTATACTTATTTTAATCAATGTACCTAGGAAAAAGGTGCATCATCAAGAGGATAAGGTGGATTTGAAAGAGGTAGAGGATGTGGTTTTACTAGTAAGTATTATAGGTGCTTTGAACAAGGACATAGGATATTTTAAATTTATTCAAGTATAAAATATTAGTGAGCATGGAAAGTAAGCCTGTAAATAGATTGTACAAGTAGATGATAAGACTATTGCTTCACTAAATAATATGGAGGAACTAGAATAAGGAGATTCACTTATGATGGAGAGAGTATTATTGAAACTAGAAAAGGAAATTCATGAACCTGAGCAAATAAGGAACCTATTGAAGATGATTTGTATATCAAGAGGTAATTTTTGCAAGGTGATTGTGGATAATAAAAATATAGACAATATAGTGTCTTCATATAAGGTATAAAAGCTTTGGATTAATAATATTGAACACCCAAATCCATACAGAGTATCATTCTTACAAAAGGGACATCAAAATTTGGTAACTAAACAATGTATGGTAGATTTCTAGATTGGTTCTTACAAGGATGATATACTATGTGATGTTATATCTATGGATGTTTTTCATATATTTTTGGGTAGACCATGGTAGTTTGATGAAAATGTAGCACATGATGGGAGAATGAACACCTACACTCTTGATAATGATGACAATAGGTACACATTAAGTTCATTGAAGGACAAAGCGAAAGAAGTGGACAATAGTTTTATAGTGTGCTAGGGCACAAAAAATAGATCCTTGAAGGGAGTGAAGAAGAAGGAAGAATATTTTACTTTCATCATTGAATACATAGAAAGAGGGATAAAAGAAATATGAAAATACATATGAAATGAATGATTTTTTGGAAGAATATGCATATATTTATTTAGATGATGGATTGTCATCCATGAGAAGTATTGATCATTACATAGATTTGAGTCCCAAATTGAGATTATTTAATAATCCAACTTATAGGATAAAACCAATGGAGAATTAGGAGGAAGAGGTATACACCTATAAGATAAATGGCATGGGGAAGATGCAGATAGCCCAAGTCACAAGTAGTAGTAACAATGAATAAGACAACAAAATAATTCCTATTTTAAATAAGGATAAAGAGAAATAGAAAATAAGTAAAGGGGTAGTAGAGGAATATGAACCTCATAAGGTCATTGGTCACTATTATGAAGACCATATTTCTAGACCTAATGGTAATAATGGTAGCTCAAAGTTTGGGGAAGGACGTTGTGATTATATTAGAGATGAAGAGTTTGGATGCTTTGAAAGGCACACCAAAGGCACTAGATCTAAATTTTTGAGAAGAATGGGGTACAATGGTAGAGGGTTGATACAATATGGGTAAGTTATAAAAATACCCATAATACCAGGAATAAGACAATGGAATTAAGGCCTTGGACATGGATCATAATATGGAAGTATTGAGACTAAATTTGTAAGAGATATTAATACAAGGAATGAAGGTTCGATAATGGGTTGTTATATTTGATGTGGAAGATATATATACGTAGAAACTAGGTTTTGGGACCTACATCCTTGTGATAGTTTTAGAGGATATAATCATTCCAAAATAAGGTGTCAAAACTAAGAGATCATAGATAACATCATACATTTTGATTATGGTTGGATGGAAGTGATGGAATGGGACAAGGTGAAATGAATGTTGAGTGCATTCTATAAGAGGAGATTTTATACTCAAAGGAAGGTAAGGACAAGATTCCCAAATTGATATTATGTAATAAACCAACTTATAGGATAAAACCAATTGAGAATAAGGAGAAATAGGTGTACAACTACAAGATAATAGGCTTGGGGAAGAGGCAGATAGCCCAAGTCACCAGTAGTAGTAATTATGAAGAAGAAAACACAATAATTCCTATTACAAATAAAGAGAAAGAGAAATAGAAAATAAATAAAGAGGTAGTAGAGGAATATGAAACTCATTAGGTAATTGGTCACTATGATGGAGACCATATCACTAGAGATAATGGTAATAATGGTAGCTCAAAGTGTGGAGAAGAACATTGTGATCAGATTAGATATGGAAAGTTTGGATGCTTTTAAAGGTACACCAAAGGCATTGACCTCTAAATTAATGATAAGAATAGGGTACAATGGTAGAGGATTGGTACAATATGGTCAAGGTTTAAAAATACCCATAATACCATGAATAAGACCAAGGAATTAAGGCCTTGGATATGGAGCATTATATGGAAGTATTGAGACTGAATTTGTAAGAGAGAAATACAAGAAATGAAGGTTCAATAATAAGTTATTGTATTCTATGTGGAAGATCTATATACATATCAACTAGGTGTTGGGACCTACATCCTTGTGATAGTTTTGGAGAATATAATCACTCCAAAAGAAGGTATCAACACTAAGAGAGCATAGCTAACATCATACATGTTGATTGCAGTTGGATAAAAGTGATGGAATGGTAAAAGGTAATATAAATGTTGAGTTTATTCTATATTAGTATATTTTGTACTCAAAGGAATTCAAGGACAAGATAACAAAGCTTACCTTGTGGATATAGCCAAGCTAAAATTACAATATCTTGGTGTAGACATCTAATTTTGTTCCCTATATTGACTCCTCAATATATCACTCACTACATCTATGACCAATTCTACCAAAACCTCCTTTTATACTCAATTTTGAGGTTAAGGACACCATTGAATTTAACTTTCTTAAAATCTAGTAAAAAAAAATCTGCATTTTATAAAATTAGCACCATTATAAAGCTCTCAAAATGATATTTTTGATAATTATAAATATGACCATTTTTAATCCTTAGGAAAAATTTGACACCTTAGGAAAAATTTGACACTTTGGGATGAATTTGACCTCACAAGGTTAATTTGATCCCACTACCTTTAACTTTAACAAAACTAGAGCAAATCAATTCTAAAATTTACAAATTTGGTATTGTTGGAAATATCTTTCCAGAAAGTATAGACACAATCATATTTGATAACCAGGACAAATTTATCGGCCCAAAATGAATATGCCATGATGAATTTGCAAGACCATGACAAATTTTTAAATCATTTATAAAGCTCCAATTTTAGTGGTACAACTCCTAGTCACCACTAGTTCCACAATTTATGCATCTGACTAGATCAAAAATAGTTAAACCTACCTAAAATTCAATGAGATGTAGTTAACTCACTAACCCACCTTCAATCAGCCTATGCAACTATGAATTACATACAATTACCTTATTAAATCACCTCTAATTAGACCTTGTAACTACCAATTAGGGGCAATTAACTCCTCAATATGCCTCCCAACTAGCTCTCAAATGAACTAGACTGGACACCTCACCTCCTTGGAATTTCATGTGTCAAACATTCCTTTGCAAATATCTAGTGGAGATTCCATAGCAATATATCTTCTATAAAAAGGGCCTTTGGGATCCCAACGAGACAATAATCAATAATAATCAACACTTTTTGTAGTTATATTATTGGGATAATTTTTAGTATAGACTTTAGACCTCTTTGGAGAAAAATAGATTTACCAAGTCTTAGAGATCTTTGGGGGAATATTTTGGAGGCATTCTTATATTGCGATAATGTTATCAAAATTGAGAATTTGAGCCTTCATACTGGGAGATTCAACAACTATAGATTAAATGCTGGGATTTATCTTTTTTCCCATTTCTTACAATTTCATATTTTCAATTATATAGTTTCATATTCAAGCAATTTTGATTTTATTTCTTTCAAAACCTTACATGGTAACTTTGGTGCATTATCCTTGGATCAAGTTTGTTTTTTTTTATTTGATGGACAAGCCCAAAATATACTAATTCAATTTACAGTATTTATTTGTAGTTGTAAGTATTTATATTATATTTTGTAGGTTTCTAGCATAATTATAGGTTTGCAGATTTTCTATTTTGTAGGTCTATGGTGAATATGCAAGTTTCTATTTTTGTTTTGTACTTCTACTGGGGATTTGTGGGTTTATGGCAGATTTGTGGGCTTGCAATGAATTTGTAGTCCCAAGGAAAATTTATGATCTTGGGGAAAGTTTGTTGTCCCATGGTGAATTTTTAATCCAAAGGAAAATTTGTAGTCCTGGGGAATATTTGTTGTCTTAAAGTGAATTTGTGACCTTGTGACAAATTTGTAGTGTGTGCAGTTTCTTCACAACATCTAAGAACAATTTCAAAATTTTACCTTTATCCTATTTTTTAATACTAAAATAGGTAAAATTTGATGTATGTTCAATTTTCAAAGTTTTCTTGTTTATCTTCATAAAAGTAGAGAAATTTAGATCTTGAATTTTACAATTTTGATAAATGTAAGGGCTAGGGAATGCATGTGGACTTTTCATTATTGTTCTTTTTCTAACAACAATTACTTTTTCTAAGAGTAATCTTAGGTAGTGATTCAATATATCTAGCATCCTTAGTTTATTTCATAAGGTTTACCTTCAAAGCCACATCTTATTAATTGACATAGAAGAATATCATTTTTCTAGTTTTTTTCAACAAAGTAGTGAATCATACAAGCATTTTAGAATAGATTGTATTACATACAAGGGATGTATCTCTTTTATTCATTACATTTTTACAAAAAAAATAAAAAGAAAAAGGGAAAGTCCACAGTTTTGCATTTGTATTTTAAAAGGGGATATATGTATTCCCTCTTACTTTTCCTTTGTCATATTTTTGAATAAGGGGATATATTTATTCCCTCTTATTTTTCCTTTGTCATATCTTTCTTTTATTCAATTTTTAATAATAAATAGAGGGGAACTTGTCATGAATGAAGAAAATTGATGCTGATAATGCAAACAAGTTTTCTTGTAAAAGGTTTGGGTAATTTTGTTCCTTAACTTTTCTTCTATATTTTGGCGCACATATGTGTTTTCTCTATGTTTTTGATAACACATTAAAATGATTTCAAATCAAAGAATTAGGATTTTCACTAAATTTCATATCAACAAAATATGTCTTCTTTCATTTAGGTTTTAAAATCAAAATGCATGTAGCTTTGGATCTAGGTTAAACTTGTATCGTTGCATTTACTTTTCACCCTTCATTAAAAAATAATGATTTTTTTCCTTGATTGATTTAGGATTAGCATTCATAAAAACTAAGAGTCATATTTAGGGTAGATTTTTGTTTCAATGTATATTTGTGTGATGAACTTTATTTTGTTTTAGTAGCATCTTCTTATCAAAAAGTGTCAACACTTAAAGTAAACCAAAAAATTAATTCATTATTTAGTTTCTCATATTTTTGCTTAGGCATACAAACCCAATTTGCATGTAGCTTTTGCATTAGGTCAAATTTGTTTGCATGCATATTATCCGTGTTTAAGAAAGGAATAAATTTTTGCATTTTCAAAATTTTCATTAAAACTTAGGAATATTGTAAGGAAACCCAATCACATATAGGATTTCTTTGATGAATTTTGTCTTCATTTGAATTGCATTGTCATCCTAGAATTTTAGATACTAAGAATAGTATAAACCTTAGGTATTTGTAAAACTAAACTCACTAAACTATATTTAGGAAAATCAATAAACTACCCTTGGTGAATGCACAAAATCTTCCTCACCAAAGATAAAAATATCTATCACATAATGGGTTGATAGTAGGACCCTCCAATTTGAGTGTGTGCTAGCCCTTGAGGAAAAAAAATATTAGATTCTAGTGCATCCTAGGATCCCCTTTTGTGCCTACACATCTTTGGTGAACCTGACGTGAACACCACATAGGTCCCTATCCTTCATTTTTAACCAACCATTAATCTTAATCAAGATAAAATTAATCTCACTTTAATTGAGATAACCTAATTTTTTTGCATAGTGTAATTCATATTAAAATAATATAATAATAACCTAACCAAATAATTAGTTCTACTAGGGGAATTATAACAACCCTTTGAGTAAACAAACATATGAAGATTGAGATTTATCTCTTGACTAGTGCTAATATATTATGGTGGGTTAATGAAATTCATAAAGTGGGTTGTTTTTCAAAGGGAATATAAGGCTTTATAAAACATATTCTCTTTCTTCTCTAAACAACTCTATAAGTAAAAAATTAACAAATTGAATATACTTTGTCCTTGACCATGTATTAACCCCCCAACCTCACTTGGAATATTGTGTGACAAATAACACAAAATTTGAATATCTTACCTAATATTCTAGAGAAGCGAAAGGTAATTAAAAACCCAATATATGAAGGGGAATAATAATAAGAAGAAAATCCTCCCTTTGGAACCCTTTACCCTATTCATAAAAAATAAGGGAAAGTTGTCTTTCACTCTATTGGAACACTTGGTTGCTTTTCTAAGAGGGAATAGGGAAGCCATGTAAAAATTACTAAGGGTTGATGAATAACCCTTGAACACTGATACTATGGAGGATTTCCTCCTAGATCTCTTTTAACAACCTAGATATAACCCCGTAATATCTCAAAGGGACCCATCCCATAGATATTTATACATATATCTAAACCATTCTAATATTAATAGAATGGATTCAAATCCCTCTATCATCACAACATGCATAGGAAGGAGGTCATCTAGTATTCCATATTCTTATAGAAATTAGGGATCAATTCCCCTCAACATGGAAACATTTTTACTAAATTATTATATTTCTCAACCTTTTTGTTTCTCAATCCAACTAATCACCTTAAAATATTTTTTATTGAAGTAATACAAAGTACAATGAGTAGCACAATTGAGGCCACACTCCCTAGGGGCATATAAAGAAGGGGTATCCTTCCGCGTGTTTTAAAATTAGGTCACCACAATGAAATACCAATGAAATATTGTTGGGGCATCCTCATTGGTGGTACCTTCATATTGTTTAAGTTGAATTCCATGAAATAACCTACAATGAAGTGTTATTTTTGAAATATTTCCCTACAAGCCTTGGTGGTGAGGAGTTAGAATGAGACTTCCAATTACCTTACCACTTTTTTAAGAGCTTTAGTGATTTGGTATAAAATTTCATCCAAAATTTTGTTGCCTATATCATATAAAAATACATAATTCTTGATTTATATCAACTAAAATAGGAAAAAATAAATCTTTTAATGAGTTTAAAACCTATTGGCATGCATTGTCTAGAGAAATCCCTTTTTCTCCTCAACCAAGAGATCTCTTGTGTATTTTTATATGCAACTTAAAAGAGCAACTTTCATACCCCCTAGAGATTACTCACATCTCCTTTGAAGATGTGGTAAACCTTGCTAAAAAAATATAATCCACCCTCTAACATAGGGGGAAATTAAAGACTAAAAAGGAAGGATAAAAATATTCTTCCAACTTTAAAATATAATATAAAAAATAAACATGTTGTGGACGATGGAATAATTGAATCTCACTCCATTAATAACATTAAAGTAGGCCACATGAGTATGTTTACTACCCTAAAAAAGATTGTCCTAGCTAAAGCTCAAGAGAAACATCAAAAGAGGCTTATCAAATTAAACCAATCCTTATATTCTATACAAGGACAATTTTTGGAAGCTAAAATGATAGAGTTACCTACCATGAGGCAGCATGACACTGAAAGGGAAAATATTACATGGTTCCATGGTGATGAATAATGTGTTTATCATCACATAAAAAGTCACCATATTAAGAAGTATAGAATCCTCAAAATTCTTGTACAAGACACCATTAATGACCCATTACCTACGCATATGAAAAAATAGCTTATAATGTTTTATATAGGAATGTTCTCCCACAAAATCAAAATTTGGTGGGGATGATTAGTGTCATCACTAGGCAACATACTAAAGAGAATGATCAACCTTCAAAAATGCTCTTTGATCCCCCTTTAGTTTTGTAGTGTAGGTACACATCTTATTCTAAAGTTCCACATTTGGTCTTAAATCCTTAGATTAAAGTAAATAAGTTTATCAACCTCTAACAATAATTGGAGGAAACCCTAGACAAAATATCTATACATGAGCTACTAAAAAACTTCATCAAGTCATAGAGAAAGTCTATTTAAACTGTGACGAAAACAATTTTTCTATAAACATGTTAGCTCTAATAATTTGGCTAACATGGTAGGGTCCTTTAGTGTGAACCATGCAACTATATCTTTCTTTAAGTATGGTATTCCCCCTCCAATATTAGGAGAGTTCCGTTTATACATTACATACCATATTGGTGAGAAATGTATTAAAAGGATCCTTATCAATAATAGATCAACTATACATGTCTATAGCCTTATGTTCTTCCAAATAATAATGCTTAACAAAGAATAAATAGAGAAATTAGTTATTTTCATAAAATCATATGACAATGAAGAGTGCAAAGTTATTGGATGTGTAATCCTTCCAATAAAAGTGGAGCCTTGCATACTAAACACTCTATTTTATGTGTTGCCTTGTGATCTAGACTATAAAATCCTCTTAGTGTGGCCTTGGATTCTTTATATGTAAGAATTTTCCTTGACCTATCACCATTGTGTAAAGCTTAAATATCAAGAAAAATTGTATAACATTATGTCTAGTAAAGATCCTTTTGCCTACTATTAATATAGATAAATCATCCTCTATTATCTCAAAATTATTAATCACTGGGATCATATCAAGAATATAAAAGGATCCATTTAATCATAAATCACTCAAATAATTCACAAATAAAATTACATAAATATTTATTGAAAATTCATCTACAAAAAGTATGCATAAATGCAATGATTGTTTGATACTTAACACAAAGCTTTATCTTTAATATATATTTACATGGTATTCTTCATATGCATGAATCTTGACCTTTTCCCCTTCAAAAATCTAGGAGAAACAACTATTTATATTTCTATTTAACATAATATATGCCACATATTACATAAAGACAAAGTCTTTCATGATTGCTCATAACTCCTACTTCTAACCAAGACACTTCACTCCTATAACTCATACTTACTAGCTTGACACATCACACACAATATATTAAACACACGTAATAAATATTAAACACATTGTAATATAAATATCTAAACACTTCCTAAACTATTTACATGAACAAATAATGTAATACCTCCAACACCCCCATATTACATTATTTGGTGTATTTTCCAAAAATAAAAATGCTCACTTAAGTTTGTTTGCCTTGCAAAATTTAATTCATTTCTAGCTTCCATATCAAGTCAATGATAAGTTGCATGAATTTAAACATATAATGAAGCACAATTATGCATAAGAACCATGTCATTTGGCTTTGTATTCATTGCTTTAGTAAGACACTAAATCAGTTGGCCTAGGTTTCCTTGTTTGATGGACATTAAAGTAAACCATTTTTAAATATTAATATAAGCAACTATCATGTTAAAATTAGTTTTTTATTTATTTTATTTTTTACCATTTTAAGTGTATACATGTGAAATTTCTAACTTTATTTTTGCATCACACAAACGATCCTATAAGGACTTCTTATCAACAATACAATTATCATAATCTTTAATAACAACATATAGAAATTTACATCATATCCTTGCTTATGTATTTGCATCAATTTATTTTGATGTATTAGCATCATTCTTAATGTTTGCAATGCCAAGAATCTAAACAAGTCCAACATGATTTTAAAGTAGGGCTCATATCTTCATTCTCCCCAAGTACTAACAACCACATTGTTTGCCTCACCATCATTGATAAGTATTGAGTCTTGTAAAAAGATCTTAATAAATACCAAAATAAATTCTAGATTAGATTTTCTATCCTAAGTTTCTATTTCATTCTTTGTTGTGGATGTTTATGTTCTATTCTATTTCCTTTATTATTTCAAATGTATTCTACTTGGCAAATTTTAATCTGGTGACCTCTTTACTCACTTTGTTAAACTCTTTTTGTAAATTATCTAGCTCATATTATCCCTGGTGCCAATATTTTTCAACCTCAATGACTTTGTTGATAAGCTCTAATTTAGTGAAATTCCACCTTTGCAACTCTCAAATGCATTGAAAGCCATTTTCCTTGTCCTCTCTAACTATATTTACGTCCAAAATATTGAAAAATATAAACTATGGAGTAGGTACTTTATCAAAGGAAATATAGGGAAAGATGATATGAACAAGATTTGAATCATGAGCTCTAGACTCAACAAACTTGGTTTTGTATGTATGCATTTTTATATAAGTGAGCTGCATAGTCTGCTTTTCAAGAGAAGTGATGAGTTACAATTTATCATTCTTCAACTTTGTTAGCTACTAAAAAATTAAAATATGATCATTTTACTCTATTATATTGATCCATCCTTTGCATTTTATCTCTCAAAACCTATTCTTTCTAAATATATATGTATTATGTTGTTGTTCTAACACGTTCCTACCTTTCAAAAAACCACCAACTACTATTTTTGACTTTTTCTCCTTGGATGCTTAACATTATTTTTTTATTCACTTGCAAAACTATTGTTATAGCTATGGATGTTTCATTCCTTAGAAATAAATTATTTTTAACTTTCAATGTTTCCTTTCTCCTCTTCAATATTCTCTTAGATAATAATTAGTGTTTCCAAATCAACTTTCACCATGGACCAAAGTTTTTCTCGAATTCTAGGACCTGCATATCTCATTCTTGGACAAGTACTCAAGAATGGATTTCTCAGGATCTTCTATATTTTTCTACCTGTAATGTAAGAGTTTGTTTTTCTAATATTTCCAAGTAATTTTTCTTTAATTCACAATTTCCAAATTTTGATTCAATCAAGTCAATTCTTTTTCTTCAATTTGTTTTCATTCTTTCAATTTCAATCTATTCAAATTACAATTTTTCATTCATCAAAATTCCCTTATTAAAATCACTTCCAATTTAAAATATCAAGTTCTTTCTTCAATCAATTTCAAATTTCAAATAGACTTCTTATATCTCCCTTTCATTCAATTTCTTCAATTCTTTAAACTTATTTCGATTAATTTCAAATAATAAATTTATTTTAAACACTTTCTTTACATTCAGAAACATTCAAATTATAGAATAAGAAGCAAGAAATAGAAATAATGTTTTTTTCTACTTGAGGTGTAGAAAAAAATATGAAAAAAATGAATGTCCAAAAATAAAGTGGAAGTCTCTAGAATCTATCACCTGTATCATAAGACTAGGTTGTGTCCAAAAGTAGAAACCACAAAAGAAGACCTAGAAGAAGTGGAAACCCAATTCATGGATCCATCTCCAGAGACACAACCATTAGTACATACCAACTTACCAACTCTACCTACTACAAGGTCAAAAAAATTTCCAATGCAACCCGAGCCAAATCCCAATGACAAAAACTTAAATTCACCAATTTATCAAGTAGATATGGGAATAAAACCGATGTACCATATTAGTATAGAAGTAGAAGAAACTCATGTTTTTGAGCAATAAAATAATGAAGAAACTTAACCATATCCCGAAAGGTTACAAGAAACTAAAAAGAATATACAACTTGAGTTTGATATTATGAAAGAGTTGAAAATTTTACCATTCCATTGTATCAAACTATTAGGGATGTGTATTTTTACACATAAGCCACGAGGGAGTTTGTAGATACAAAAAATTAACCCACTTTAGTGGGAAATATTACTTGAGTCCTCCTAGGAGATCCCCTAGACTTGCCTAGGGCAAGGGCTAGGCCTCTTCCCTTTTTTTTTTCCATCTTTATGAAAAATCGTGCTCACCCTTGATGGGGAATGATTTCGCATAAGTCGGACCTCATGGGGAACAATTTTACATTTTAGGATTTTCTTCTAAGGAAACCCTAATTTATCAAATTTGGCATGTTTGATGTCAACCCTTCTTGGTTTTCCCACCCATTTCACATTCAAATATGATATATAAGGAGGTTTTGAAATCTTCTTTTCTAGGTATGTGATTTTGAAATACTAATATCATGCAAGTATTCTTCATCAAGTAATATTCAGTTCTCACTAATTTATCTGCATTCTTCTTCTTCTCTCGCAAGTAAGTTAAGTCATCATTGTGAAGTGTGAATCATTTTCTACTGCATTGGATTATTTGTTGTTGTTACTTGCTTTGGTGAATTTGTGTTGGAGCTCTAAGGAGAGATCAACTATTCAAGAGATCTCAACCCTTTTGTCTACTTCTACACTATCTTACAAGTGATTTCAATATTGAGAATGCATGATTTGATTTTATGTATCACACATTATTTGTTTCGCATTGATCTAAGGCTTTTTACCTCGCTTCTAAAAATTCATGTATGGGTCTCTATGGAGTGTGATTCATTGGTGTGAAATCATGATCACCTGTTATAGGGTGCAATTTCACTCAAATAGCATTTTGGGATAAATTACTATTTCCAAACCCTAGATCTACATCAGAGGTTGCATATAGGACATAATGTTATATTATGTTCTATGGTTTCATCATTCTACTATATTATGATATGCTTATTTTCTTCCAAAGGTCAACTTCCACTTCTATTTAAAAAGGTTAGCTAAAAGGACCTAGGGGGCTTGAATGCTACACCTCCAAGCATTATTGTACAATTACTAAGTAGGCCCCCTAATGTTGATTATATTTTCCAAGTGTTTTCCAAGTTGTCTTGTAGGAACATGAATTGTTGATATCAGTATAAAAAGGAAAAAAGCTAGGATCAACCATTGGATAAGATAAGTGCCCTGATTAGTCTTTAGGTTGATTCTTTAGTGCCTTCTATTTATGTTATAAACCCTATATATGATTTAAAATAAATATATTCAATTGATTTCTAGGCATTTAAAAGATAAACAACATATAGTGTGCATCTAGGGCTAATATTGTTTGTGCATCTTCTCTTGAGCCCTTATTTAAAAGGTTTTCTATCTTGAAACCTAGGGTTAGTTCAAAGAAAGAGTCATTCTAGGGTTATTTCTTGTCTTATTGCATTCTATGTTTTTGCATTGTCCTTTATCTTTCATAGCATAGATCTAGAAAGGCCAAACATTGGTGATTGTCTTGAAACTAATACTTCAAACATTATTGAAAATCCCATGGACTTGGAGTGAGTACTTATGTCATTCTTAGTGAACATTTTCCTCCTCTTTTACACCTAGTGTAGATAGCAATGCAGCCCTCATGGTTCACCTCAAGGCTCTCTCTTTTTATAGATACAACCTTGAGAATCATACATGGTAGGACAGTTTTCCCTCTTTACATATTTGGTGAACCAAACATGAACACCTCCTTTTATTTCAAAATATTAAGAAATATCCTTAATTTGTTTGTGTGGTTTAATATCATTAATAACATCTTTAAAAAAATATTATTTTGTGTGCTTGTTGTTAGTATTCTCTTCTATCCTTTCACCTCTTCTAATGGCTCCTTTCCTTAGAAGTCAACAAAAGTACCTTGATTTTGATTATGTTCCCCTAGAATATGATCATATTGATAGAGAGGATCCTAACATAGATCCAAAAGAACAATATAACATGGAAATTGAAATGAATTTTGATCCTTATGAAGGACCTAATGGTGGGTTCATATTTTAATCATTTGAGCATATTTGGGGCTTCATGAAATCTAATAGAGATAAAATATTGGAAGGTATGGAACGAGAAGCTCATATTGAAAGAGATGAGAATCTCCCATCTCCTCCTTCAATAAGCTCTTATGTGCTTGATCAAAATTATCCCTTGCCCAAATCAGTGCATATTGATAATTTAAGAAACTAGAAAACTAATGCCACTACTATAACCATCAACGTTGGAAGGAATCTACAAGTTCCTCCAATTAGTAGTGTCACTCAAAATTATTTTCAATTTCCTCCTCAATACTCTAATATCAACACTTTTTATTCTCTCCCATCAAATTTTGGCTATCCATTTTTATAAGGTAGTGCATATAAAAATAGTATTCATGCATCCAATCTAATCCAAGTGCTAGTTTATCAACACACATATATCCCTCCTATAGGGAATCTAAGGATATTGCATAATAGTAATATAGAAGTGCAAAATTTAACAAATATGGTTAAGTAGTTAGTTCCAAAATTTGATATGATTCAGCCTTCAAGTTTCACTTATAGCTATAAGAAAATGTGTAATCATCCATTGGATCCCATTTTTGTTGCTAGACCTTATCCTAAGCATTTTATTATGCTAGTTTTGCCTATATATAAAGGGACAAAAGATCGAATAAAGAATTTAAGAATATTTAGAACAACATGTCATGATCTCATATATGATGACATGTTATTTTTAAAAACATTTCCTAAGATTCTTGGTGGCATGGCATTAGAGTGGTACTATCGATAACCCAATTATTCCTTGAATAATTTTGAAGAGACAACATAATTATTTGTTCAAAATTTTGGTGCATATATTTAAAAGGAAGTAACCATGAAATATGTTTATAATTTAAAACAAGGTAAATAGAGGGCATCATTTGGGTAGCTGAAGAGATTTCTGGTTACTACGGATTTGAAGACAAGATTGCTGCCCCAGGAGGGCCCAATGGGGATACCTCCGGATCCTCTTCTAGAGATACATAGTTCTTTTGCATATTTTTTAAAGGATAAATCTCCATCAAATATTGAAGAAGCATAAAAAACTACATTAAAAATGCTCTTTACAATTGTTGGAAATATATCAACATATCAACGAGTTAATGGATGCTTGCCACAGTCAGAATCAAGGCCAAAGATTGTCATTGAGTAAAGGATGGTCGAAGAAATAGTTTTATGTATAGCCAATAATTATTTGATCTATAAATTCATGGGTATTTGCCCTACCCTATTTTTTTTGCATTCTTGGGTCCGATAAAACTAGGATTCTCTTGGTGAGTATTATTTGTGGTATATTAGCAATGGATATTTTATTGTTAGTTTTTCTTCACTTGCCGATAGAAATAGGGATTTCAAATTAGAAAAGAGGAATCATGCTCTGACAAGATTATTTGTTCAACCCTGGAGACTAGTAATTGATCCTCAAATTGAACCCACTACTGTCCCAATTTGGATCCATTTGTATGCACTTCCAATGGAGTTTTGGAGTGAGTAGGTATTGGAAATTATCGATAATTCCCTTGGAAGATATTTGGGTGTTTCCAAAGACACAATAGAAGGAAACACAACTATTTATGCAATATTATGTATGGAAATGGATCTTAACCAGCCTCTACCAGTAGATGTGGAACTTGAACTTGCAAGACTATATTGGATTCAACAACTAGATTATGAGGTATTGCCCTTTAGATGCAGATTTTTCCACAAATATGGGCATTTGGCCCAATCTTGCCCAAATAATATGAACATAAAAATGAAGTCTCCTCTAGGACTATCAAATATTCCTAAGGAGGGTAAGTCAACAATAAAAAAAGAACCAACCAATATTTCTTAGGGTAAAGAAGCACAAGGAGATGGTTTTGAACAACCCAAAATAAGGACCAGGCAAAAGAAAAAAGATGGTAAAGAGCAAACCCAACTGAAGCCCTCCAATAGATATGAGATATTTAAGACACTAATGGACCAAGAAGAAGAACAATTCATGGAATGAGTGGATGGGAATAATGAAAATAATAACAGCCATTTTCAAGCTCCTCTTTCATCTTCCCCATCATAGATCAGGTAATTGAGTACAATGAGTTACCGCAGTCAAAGATTGCAAAGGCATTGATAGTGCATAACCAAGAGAAAAAAATAATTAAGGATGTCAGCATGGGCATAGTAGAAAAGAACAGAGAAAGGCCAACTCTAGGGATAACTTGGGTGGAAAAGAGATAAAAAAATAGCAGTTCTCAAGGAGTGGGTAGAAAATCAAATAAGGAATTGATAGCAGTTCAAGGAGATAAACTGATCACTGGAGGATTGGTGAGGCCAATATATTTTTACTGATTTCAAGGTAACCAATGATTATACAATCATGGAGTTTTAGGGGTTTAAAAAATAGAACCCAACAATCTACTATTCAAATACTCTTAGAAAAATGTAAAATAATTTTTTTGCTTATCAAGGAGACAAAAATGTCATTGGATCTTATGTGTAAAATAGTTAAAAGACTTTGGAGGGGTGCTGATCATATGGAAGTGGCTGCCAAATGGGCCTCATGGGGGATAGTTACTCTTTGGAACTCTCTTGAATGGACTGCAATAGAAAATATAGCTTGGAGGGGTGTTCTCGCATCACATTTTAGAAATAATGTCATAGCTGAACATGTTTTAATCACAAATTTTTATGGGGCTCAAAACCTAGATGGTCAGATGCATCAATGGAAATCTATGCATAACATAAGAGTCTTAATGGAAGAGTTAGATTGGATTATTTTTGGGGATTTTAATGCTAAATTATCCTCTAGAGATCAGGAAGGGGGAATCCCAATTGTGGACCCAGGGGATCGACTTATGATTACCCAAGTCTAGGCACTACACTTGGTGGATATTAAATGCCCTAGAACCAACTATACTTGGAATAATAAGAGGAGGAAGCCACATAGTAGAAAGGTGAATTTAGACCATTTTTGTTTTATAGGAGGCATTTGTAAAATGGAATATAAAATTTTAGATATTGGAGGGTCTAGTTTCAGATCACTTTCCCATTTTGTTGGAAGGAGGGATCAAGATAGTGTAGCATCACAAACCATTTAAATTTGAAAAATTTTGGTTACAAAAATAGGAACTTCAAAAGAAAATTCCACAGTTGTGGGAAGAAGGTCGCCCAACATATGGGACAACAATGTTTAGATTCCACAAACAACTTCATTATGTCAAAGATCAACTAAAAAAATGGAGACGTGCTAACAAGACAGACTTCTAGGTCCAAACAACTCCATTGGTGGCCATATGGTATGAGGTTCAAAAAAAATTTAGGGAAGGAATAATTACAGAGTAGCTCAAAGAACAGGATGATGCATTGCGTAAAGTGGTTGAGGACATTGACAACCAAGAGGAGACCTATTGGAAACAGAGAGCAAGAACCACTTGGTTATTAGAAGGTGATAAAAATACCAAATGTTTCCATCGAAATGCTTGTGCTAGGAGACAGATGAACAACATGGAAGTTATTCAATATGATAACGGACACTCCTTTGATACAATTCCAAGTATGCATTTCCATTCAATGGATTATTTTTCTAAACTATTTAAGGAAAGTATGATGCAAGATGAAGAGGCTCAAAAAGAAGTTATTTCTATCATACCATCTATTATCTCTAAGGAATAAAATCAGGCCCTACTTAAACCCATTTATAGAGAGGAACTAAAGAACGTAGTCTTTGCAATGAGCACCAAAAAAAAAATAGGTCCAGATGGCTTTCCAATTGAGTTTTTTTAGGCCTTCTGGGATAACTTGGAGGAGGATGTAATGGTTGTTATAGAGGAGTCCAAAGGTAGTACAAGAATGCTTAAAGCATTAAATCATACTTTCATTACCTCAATTCCAAAATGGGAGAAGGGGATTCATATTTCATATTATAGACCTATTGCCTTATGCAATGTCATATATAAAATAATCACAAAGGTAATGGCTGAGCGGCTAAAACCTCTTCTACATAGCATTATCTCCTTATATCAAGGGGGTTTTGTAGAGGGTAGGCAAATCTTGGATGGTGTGGTTCTAGCTCAGGAGGCAATCCATTCAATGCAAACATCTGGTAATAGAGGAATGCTCATGAAATTAGATATGTCAAAGGCTTATGATAGGGTGGAGTGGAGCTTCTTTTCAAATATGATGGTATCCTTTGTTTTATCTCAGGATTGGATAGAATAGGTCATGAGTTGTGTTTCTACTCTGACATGCTCAATTTTAATCAAGGGTCTTCCCTTGCAACTGTTTGGAGCTACTTTATGCCTTCATCAAGGAGATCCTTGGTCTGCTTATATTTTTCTTATATTGGTTGAAGGATTGGATAGAATCATCTTGAGGAGAAGACAACAAGGTTTGCTAATAGGTATCAAGGTGGGTGAGGAATTTTTGACTCACCTACAGTTTGTGGATGACACAATATTTGCAGGAGTGGCCAACTTTAGGGAAGCAAGAATGATTAGAGATACACTTAATGTCTACATTAGGGCTACAAACCAAGTCATCAATGATAAAAAATCCAAAGTGGTCTTTTTCAATCTTGATCAAAGGCTTCAGGATATAATTGTAGAGATGTTGGGATTCACAAGGACTTATATCCCAGTGGTATACTTGGGGGTCCCTTTGCATTTTAAAAAATCAAAAATAGATATTTGGAGAAATATTTTGGATTGTATCAAAGATAGAATTAATAATTGGTCTCACAAATGGTTAAGCTATGGGGGTAGATTAATTTTTTTCAATTCAATCATTCAGGGCATACCAATTTAAAAAATTTATATCCTTGTGGCCCCACATACCATATGGAAAGAGTTGGACAATATGGCTAGAAAATTTTTATGGGAAGGAGTAAAAGGAGAGAGGAAATGGGCCTTAGTAGGTTGGTATAAAGTAAGCCAGTCCAAGGTAGAAGGATGTTTGGGACTGAGAAGATCAAAGTTAAATAATAAAGCTTTGGCTAGAAAGATTTACTGGAGGTGGATTTCCCAACCAACTTCTTTATTCAGTAGAATCTTAACTAGTAAATATTTGGGACAGGTAAACCCAAATGAGGTGGGTCATTTCCATTTGGATGGTAATGGATCCTTAGTGTGGTAGGCTCTCAAGTTAGGATCTTAGGTAGTAAAATATGGATTATTTTGGAAAGTGGAGAGAGGGGAGAAGGCATGATTTTGGACAGATTCATGGGATCAATACCCACCTATCATTGTTGAATTTCTTGAACTGCAACCAATAAAAACAACCATAGAAACCAGGGGGTGGGTCCAAATTGAAATTTATTTCAAAACTAGTCAGCTGGGGGATTATAAGTTTAAGAAGTTTAATAAGTTGGATGAGTGGCCAATTTCAATTCCTCCGGATTTGACACCCATCATGACTAAAATCTTGACAAAAATATTTCTCATAGGTAGATATGAGGAGGAAGAACTAGCTTGGGGCTATGGTAGCCTTGGTGTATACACAGTGAAGGATAGATATTATAAGATCCTTCTAGAGCCTCCTCCTCATACATATCAAGTTGATGATTGGAGAAATATTTGGCAGTCCAAGGGTTTGCTAAAAGTAAACTTTTTTTCCTGGTAGTTCATGCATAATGGAATTTTTACTTTTGATAATCTTAGATGCAGGGGAATCATTGGTCCATATCAATGTGTTTTATGCTACAAGAGTGAGGAAATAGTTTATTACTTGATGTTTGAGTGCCCATTCTTGGGAGAGATGGTTTTTATATTATAAAATTCAAGTTAATGGTGATTGGAATTAGATTAATATTTGGAAAATATGGAAGAGGGGTAGATTTAAATTTAAAGCTCTTTGTATTAGTTGGGATATTGGATTAAACTTCATTTGGTGGTAGTGTGGTTGGAGAGGAATGCCAATTTTTTTAGAGAAGATTTTTCTTCTTTAGATGGAGTTTGGCAGGTCATTTGGAGCAAAGTCATAGAAACTATGACAATCTATGCTAAAGAGCAAACTTAGGTTGTTATTGGGGAAATGGAGAAGGAAGTTGAAGTGCAAGTGAGATATGACAAAGCTATTTGGAAACCACCCCTAGAAGGTTGGATTAAAATTAATATATATGGAGCTACAAAAGGCAATCTGGGTAGAGCTAGAACTAGAGTGGTTTGTCCGAATCATGTTGGAATAGTGTTCTATTGGTAACTACAAGGCTTGGGAAGAGCCATAAACAATGAAGCAGAAGCCTTAGCTATCAAATCTACTTCTATTTGAGAAGTAAAACAAGGTCATAAGAGGATAATCCTAGAATCCTATTCTCAAATAATGGTTGGAGCTCTAGATTGCATGAGGAACTTTGATTTGAAAACATGGAGGTTGAGGATTATTGTCACTCAAATTAAGTAATTATGGAGGGAATTAGACAAGTGATTCCAGTTTATGTGAGTAGAGATCTAAATAAAGTGGCAAAATTCCTGGCTAAGATGGGTACTGAGAAGGAGGTAGGGGTTCAGTGGCTTAGTGACATGGTTATTGAGGATGAGATGATTAGGTAGGTTGGTGAGCAAATCCAATGCGTATCTAATTTGGATAATCATTCCAGAAATACTGTTTAGGATATTTGTACTTCAATGTAGATCTTCGTTTATAGTTGTAAATAGGTGAAAAACCATTATAGAATTATGGTTTAAGAGATTTGGATCCAATTCAAATCTTATTTTACTGTTGTAAACATGTGTTCTCTTTGGATAAGGCTAGGAAAAGTCTCATCCCAACTTGTAAATGATATTTGTTTTAATACAAGTTTTTTCAAATTATTTTTCAAAAAAAAAAACAAGGTAAAGAAGAATTTTTTTTTATAATTCTTAGCTCTTTAGAGAAGTTTAGTTGGATGCCTGAGATATACTTTACCTCCAAAGGATATGCTTGAGATATTTATTGGTAATTTCAGAGAGCAGTTATCTCATGCACTAGAAACTACTACTATCAAGCAATTGATTTAGTAAGAAAAGTAGAACAAAATATTATCAGAAGAGGCCAACTTAAAATCAAAGAAGAGAAACCTACTAAGTCTCAACATAAGAATAAGCACATAGGAGGTGATTATAGAATGGATAGTAGGCCTATTAACAATGTTACTAACAACCTATAAAAGATAATACTTCAGTAACCTCCACAAAGAATTTTACAAGGCTTAATATTGTTAGAGTAATATTCCATTCTTTGGGATATTTACCCTTTACTCCACTAAGTAAAATAGGTAGTATATTGCATTATACTACATAGGTAGATTATTACATTTAATTTTTACTACTTACCATAGGGATATTTATTGTGCTAAATATCTACTGGTAAACCTAGGTTAGTATATAAAATATCCTAGGTTAGATATTTTAGATTAGTAGTTATTTCATACTTCTCTACCTAAGTTAGTTGTTAGTACACTACTCTCCTAATGCGTTATGTTAGCATTATTTGTGCTAATATAGTTTTTTTGTAAACTATATAATGCGTAGACCTTTCTAAGCTAATACTAATGATTATGGTTTATTTATTTGTAGTTACCATTTTCTAACATTGGCATCAGAGCTAGAGGGATCCAGAGGGAGGAAGCGCAATGAAACTTCGTTCCATTGGATAAGGCGAGGAAGTGCAACAAGACATCTTTGTTCTGCTGGAGAAGGCGAAGGCGATTGCACAGGAGGAAGCACCATTTTCATTTGGTGACTTAAATTAATTTTTACTATCTTCATAAAGTTCCTAATGTTTTATTAAGGATTTATTTAATCTCGGAGGTAGAGGAGGTGAATATTTCCCAATCATTTTGTTCCACCTTACCCCACCTCAATAGGCAAGCAGGAGAGGGTCTGCAGTAGGAGCTTGAATGGCTAGGTCAATCTCCCCATACAAGCTCTATTTACAAAGTTGATCGCTCGACAAATCTCAACTATCGTTGATGATTGAGATCTGTCCTTGAGCTCATAGGCCCAAGGAACTTGTGTAAGGTATCGCATCCTCGAGGCCTACGATAGCCCATAGGGCCCGCATCCCTATGGAGCACGTCAACCCACAAGGACCATGCCCCCATATATGGCTAGCGAGAATGCGTTGAGGTCAGGAGCACCCTCACACTCCCAGTGGCCTCCCTGACTGGGAGTGCATCGAGGATAGGAGCACCCTCACACTCCTGGCAGGCAGCACATCAGGCACCACCCAAAGACACCTAAACTGGACACGTGGCCAAATCATACCGAGCCACCTAACCTCACACACTAGAAACATAGATGGAGCCAGCACAGAGGGTAATACAACAGCGACAAGACACATCGAAGAAAGCCACTAGACTCGACTGACACAAAGGTGACAGGTGGTAGATAGTACATGCCCCACCCAAACTAAACATGACACTAGGTGACACATGGCAAATAGCTACGCATCACCCGACCATACTTTATATGACACGTGGAGGCTTGACAACCATGACACATTGTGGTGACCAAAAAGAGGGCGAGGGTGACTACCTAAAGGCAGTCAATAAGCTAAGGGCATGAAAACCCTTTTATTCCCCACAAAATCCCCTGCACGGGCGATGTGGCATAATTCCCACATTTTTTCCTACCCACATGAGGAAAGAAGGAAAAGGGAATATCATTCCCTTCCCTTCATTTCGGGCCCTCTAGCCCGACCGGTTGATCAGGCCGAGCTAAGGCCCTAGGCAGGGGGTGTGAAAGTTTTTGGGAAAAATGTGGGATAATTCCCACATTTTTCCCTACCCGCACGAGGAAAGAAGGAAAAGGGAATATCATTCCCTTCCCTTCATGTCTAGCCCTCTAGCCCGATCGATTGATCAAGTCAGGCTAAGGACATAGGCGAGGGGGGTCAAGGTTTTGAGTCCCTTCGATGCCAAAACATTTTGCCACAAGGAGCCAACGACAAGCATAATTAAAGGTTAAAAAAAAAAATTGTAAATTTTTAATTATTATTATTATTTTTTATAGCGAAAAACCCCTTGCGGAGCCGCCTTGGTCTAAAAGACCATGAATAGGGGGTTCTACACCATCAAAGTCACCCGGGGGTCACACCTGACCCTGACCGCACCAACATTATCAATTGGATTTTGGGTACCCAATTCAGCTTTTTGGTAGGGTAGAGATTCGAACCTGGGACCTCCCTTGGAGGATTGCCCTCTCCTCTCCAACTCACCTACAACACCCGGGTAATTTTTAATTATTTTTAATCATTTTATTTAATAATTTAATATCTTTTGTATAAAATCATTTTTTTTTCATAAATTACATTGACTTTTTACATAATTAATTTTATTATTGATTAAATAATGATTAGATTTATTAAAATTTTGCATTAAAATAGAGAATTAAGGATCTATTTTTGCAATAAAATCAAAAGGAGCTTTTGTTTTCTCCAAGAAGGGATATAAGACATAGAAGACCACTTATTTTTCTTGCAAATTAGAAAGCCATAAAAACTCTTCTCAACCTTGTTAATTTAGCATACAAGAAAGGATCAAACTTGAATTCTTTTTGCAACTTAGACAACAGGGAGACTAAATTTTTTTTTGTAAAATTCAAAAGGCAAAGTGTGCATTTGTTTTCTTCGAAGGAGGATATAAGACATAAAATTGCACATTCTTTTTTGCAAAAAATGAGAAGAAATTGTAACCTTGGGCCCATCAAACCCGAGTAGTTTGTCAATTGGTCTGGAAGCCTTTCAAATGCGGGTTGTGTGTCGACTTGTCTTGAAAGGAGTGCTCATATTGTTCATTTTGCAAAATAAAAGGGGAAGACAATATTGTACTTCTTTTGCAAAATTGTAAAACAAAGTAGGAGACATAAAAATATCAATTTTTTTTTTTGCAACCCACATTAATATTTTGTTGCAAAAATTAAAAAGGTGCATTTTTATTTTACTCGACACCTTCATTGGAAAATTAGGTGCATTTTTTTATTTCATCTAACACCTAGGTGATAAGAATTTTGTGGGCATTCTTGTTTGATTATTGCATTATTTCTTTTTGCAATTATAAGTCATAGAATCAAGAACACACTAAACCCCAAAATTTCACAAATTTGTGTAAATCCTTGCATAGATTTAAAGCCAAAATTAATTGATATTCTCTCCTAAATCAAATCCCCTAATTCACTCTTATTTGTTTGGCTTAATTTACTCAAACTGATTATTCTTCTTCAAGAGGATTTTTAGGAAGGTGTCATTAAATATTTGTTTGAGTGAATTATCTTTTGGTACTCTTTTAGGGTAGTAAAAAAAAAACAAGTTTTGAAAATAAGGAACCTTAAAAAGTTGCAATCCTTTGTACTAATGGGGGATAATTCCTTTCTTCCTTCAAAACACATATTTTTGGCAAGAGGGAAATAAAACTTGTAAAGACAATCATAAAAATAGAAGTCATCAAAATTATACCTTTTCTTTTAGACTTCATAATAGCAATCATGCTTGAAGTTCTTACAATAAGGAAGGATGATTTGGTGAACTTTTTGATAAAATTACCTAGAAAACATATTTTTGCACAAATTGTAAAAATGACAACCATGACACTATTCAGTGTTGGTTTCAAAACAAGCAAAACTAAAATGGCAAAGGCACATCATAGAAGCCATCTTTCTAGTGAAGTGTCTCATTTGGATTCTGATTCTAGTTCAAAGAGAGCAAACTGAGTGCTCATTGCTAAGACAGTATTGTAGAGGGAAAACACATTTTGTCACCATAAGCAAAGCACCATTTCCTCTCTCTCTTTTTTTAGGCTTCATAAATAGCATAAGTTTTTGTTTGAAGTACTTGTAATAAAGGGGTGTTTGTACTGTTGAGTGGTATTTTCACCCAGTTGTGAAAACACACTCTCCGATAGGATTTGGGTTCTAAATCCTCTACTTGCAAAGAAATTAAACAAGTAACTTCTCCAAGGTTCTTGTTATGTTAGCATTTTGCATCTGTGTATTGATGATCTCAAATGAAGATATTCAATTAAAATGCTTGGAACACCTTAGTGGTTGCAAGTAACTGAAAACAAGGGGCACTACGGTTTATTTTACTGTGAAAATTTAATGATTGTTCATTGAACCCTAATAGAGCAAATGTGATTTGGTCTCTATATGACCATTCTGTAACTTCAAAATGAAATTTAATGAAATGCCATAAATGAAGGAATTATTTATGGATTTTGAAGTTTTTTTAATTTTTTTATTTTATTTTAATGCTTGAAAAATAAAGTTGGAACTTCTGAAAAATAAGGTGCAGAAAAAAGAAAATAAAATGCAAAAGAAAAAAGAAATTAAAATTGCATTCAGTTTGATGCTATCCTGTTCTGGAAAAATCGAAGATGTGAGGTTTCCATGCATGCAACCTAACCTATTGGACCTGCAAACATGCACAATCCTGATAAGCTAAGTGCTGATTCAAAGGGTTTTGAAATAAAATTCAAATTTTGAATATTTGCCTAATGCAACCCACAAAAGTGGCATTTAACATTATCTATAAATCCAAAATATGAAAAATGAAAGAATAAACATTAAATCTATAGCATGCACAGAAGATCTCCTTCTTTCTTGCCCACAAGATGCAAATTTTTGAACATTCTTGCATTAAAAATAAATAATGTTACAATAGCAGAATCTCTGGTTTTCTCAAAACCAGAAAAAGGGGAAGAAAAACACTCCCAAGTAGGCCCAGAATGGCTTCTCGCCTTCGGCACTACAACTCTGCCCGTAGTAGTTTTTGACCCCCATACCAATTTGTGCTTCCGCTTTTAAAGTTTTGGTAAATTGCTTCTCCTTCCATGACGGTTCGTTTCATCTTCCAGATTGCTTCGTTTCACCTTCCCCATCTTTCCATTGCTTTTGACTTTATGCTTGACATTGAGACGCTTGATCTTCTCTATGAAATGTAACACCTCTGTAGCCCTTACACATGTACGCCATGTGTTTTGCACTTTTTTGCATGTTTTGTAACGGCCCCATGTAAATCACAACAAAAAATAGCATGTCGCGATATCGTGATGTTTTTATGCATGCAGCTTTGCTCCTTTACTTTCACCGTGAAAACACGACATGTCACAATATCGTGACATTTTCTTGCCAACAACCTTGTCCGCCTTCATGCACCGCAAAAATGAGACATGTCACGAAATCATGACATTTTCCTGTATGCAGCCTTATTCCTTTACTTTCATCATGAAAATGTGACATGTCGCGATATTGCGACATTTTCCTGCCAATAACCTTGTTCGCCTTCATGCGCCGCGAAAATGAGACATGTCACAAAATCGTGACATTTTCCTGTATGCAGCCTTGTTCATCCTCATGCATCATGAAAATGATACATGTCACAAAATCGTGACATTTTTATGCTATCGGGCCATGTGGGTGCAACCTGTCGTGAAATCACGACGTTTTTCTGCTTCGCTGGGTTTTGTTGCACTTAGCCACGAAATCGTGACATGTCGCAAAATCGTGACACTTTTCTCTTTTACACCATCTTGCTGCTTTCTATCGTGAAATTGCGATGCCTTTCTCTTTCGTTCCATCTGGCTATTTTCTATCGTGAAATCGTGATGCCTTTCTCTTTCGGGATGTCTCGCTACTTTCTATCGTGAAATTGTGACACTTTTTCATTTTGAGCTGTCCATTTGCTTTCAGGTCGCAAAAACGTGACGTGTCACGATATCGCGACAACTTTAGTGCTTTGCCCTGTTTGACTAGTTTGACCACGATTTTGTGACATGTTGCGATTTCACGACAATTTTCCATTCTGTCTTTCTCTCTCCTCTCTGGACCGTGATTTCACAACACGTCATGAAATCACGACAATTTTCGATCAACACCTCTTCTTACTTGCCTGGGCCGTGAAAGCTTGACATGTCGCGATATGGCGACATTTTTTCATTTTTGGCCACGACGGAGCAACATGTCGCGATATTGCGACAACTTTTATTTTCTCAACGACGACAGAGCAACACGTCGCAAAATCATGACAACTTTCATTTCTGGGCAGCGACGGAGCGACACGTCGCGATATCATGACAACTTTTCATTTTTTGCCACGACGGAGCAACATGTCATGATATCGTGACAACTTTTCATTTTTGGCCGTGACGGAGCAACATGTTGCAATATCGCAACAACTTTTCATTTTCGGCCATGATGGAGCCGATATCATGACAACTTTTTATTTTTGTGCAATTTTGCCCCTTTTTCTTGATTTTTATCATCTGGGTCACTGAGATCTTCTTTGAAATCATGCAAAAAGGTGGGTCCCCAATTTTGGGGTGTGTTGTGGATTAGCCACAACAAATGGCGACTCTGCTGTCAAATGCTCCTAAGCATTTTAGTGAGAACCCAACCTGGAAGTATACAAACTTGAAAACATGTGTTAGCACATAATAAATATAAAAAAATGCCTAAAGATCATAAATACATGAATCATCAGAATCATCAAGTATTAGCTCGATGTGTGCAATGTATTTCATTCCCTATCGTTTGAAATTGATCAACATTCCATTGTCAACTTTACATGAATGCATATGTGAGATTGTGAATGATTTGTGTAACCTGATAACTATGCTTAGAGATTTTGCTTTTATGAAAGGCATAATCCTTCTAGTATCATACACAAACATTCAAGATTATCAAACCCTCTTAGGATCAACTATATGTATAATGAATTTCTTTATTAGATCCCAAAGTTGGTTATGAGTCGCTACTATCTTGAACCCATGTGTAAGTGAAGGTGAAATCAGAGATTTGGGAAATCAGACTCCCAACCTAATTGATATGGGAGTTTAACCCTATTCTTACTACTCTGATTTGGAATTCATTACCTCACTTTTAGAAAAATAATTTAACCAATTATGGAAGAAATGGTCATGCTAGTCTAACCCTTTGAACAGTCAGTGGTCTTGTTTTTTAGAAAAGACATGCTACCATGCATGGGCATACTTAACCCCATAATCCATGATTTAGCTTCATTCATTCTTTTTATTTTATTTCTTGGACCTTTGGGATGACTACCCATCCTTGCTAGGGACATGTAGTACGATCCTTCCAATCCAATAATGAGATGAAATGGGAAATATTAATTTTTTTTTTTTTACTTCTTGGACCTTGGGGATGACTACCCATCCTTGCTAGGGACATGTAGTATGATCCTTCCAATCCAAGATGAAAATGGGAAATATTAATTTTTTTTCTTGGACCTTGGGGATGACTACCCATCCTTTGCAGAGGACATGTAGTACGATCCTTCCAATCCAATACTTATGATGAAATGAGACATAGGATATTTGGGGAATCAAATTCTCAACCTAAGCAAGATGAGAATTTATGCCCTATCCTTACTACTCCATGTAGGTCAAATCAAAGCTTTGGGGAGTTGGATCCTCAACCTAAGTTCGATGAGGATTTAGCCCTATCCTTACTACTCTGATTTTAGGCTTTAAGCTTTATGGAAGTGGTCAAAACCACTATTTTAAGGATCATGTTGCATAATAGGATAGACATGAAATACTTCCTTCGCCCAACCTTTTCTTCCAAGCAAGGTTTTGATCATTTTGCTCAAGATCCTTTTAATGTGTATAAAATGTGCTTGGTTCTAGATATCTCAAGACTCAGTTCCCAACCTTAGGATTTTCTTCTTATTTGTGTGATAGCATAACCTTAAGAGGATTTGACACACTTTAATGATTTGTATTTGAAATGCATCTGCAACTAAGATGGCATGTATGTGCAAAGTGAGATGTAATATGAATGCATTGTCTTTTGAATTGCAGATGAAATATTGCCATATAAAACTGACTACTTCATGCATCACAAAATTCAAACGATATTATTAAACTGTTTGTATTTCTTGCGGAGCTTTCTACCACATAATTCCAATGTTCCATATTTCCCTGATCTAGAACATAAGTTAGCATCTCAAGACAACTTTTCATCATTTTTTTTTTTTTTATATAGACAAACAAAACATGTCAAATAAACACACAACTTTAAATTAAAACTTATTCAATCCAAAACCAAACTGCAATCCCAAAAATGAAAATTTGAAAACACAAACCAAAACCCAAAAAAAAAAAAATCTATATACAAATGGACAATATAATACAAGATGATGCAAAGCTTGGATTATCACTTTCCTGAATCCCAAACATGATTAGAACATTTCAACAAAAATATAACGTGATATGCATGCCAAATATTGTGGGAATCCCACAAAAACAAGACTAGACCAAACAATGCAACAAATTTCCCCTTGCCATGCTCACCATACCAATTTGATTTAGTTCCAATAATACTCCCATAGGTGAGCATCAAATTACTAAAATGATTAGACAATAAATGATTTTTAATTTTATCATGTCTATTCTTTAAAATGTAAATTTCATAATTCCCTCCTTGATTTAGAATTAGGCTATCCTTTTCAAATATGCAATTTTGTAAGTAGTAGCCTATTTCTACAAATTTCAAAGCCAAATCATTTTCCAAATTTGTAGGCCAATCAAATTTGTGTAACAATTTACAAGCATCTAGGATACTTACTAAATTAGGATCATTAAAAGTTTTTATCCTAGATTCAATTAGTAATTGTTGATGAATTTGGTTTAACAGTTCAAGTGCATCAACTTCTTTTCCATTCATTAAAACCATATTATTAAAGGTGTGATTAAAAATTATACCTTGTTTTTCATTTACCTTTAATGACATTTCATCATTCAAATTCAAAACCTGGTCATGCAAATCCTCACCCAAATCTTGGATACTTGAACACAAAAGGTTAGATTCTAACTTTTAAACATTTTTATTTACCAAAATTTGATGGGGATTTGCAATTCCCTCTTTTACCTCATGGTCTTCATATTCTTCATTGATTACTTGTTCATTAAACATACCAAAATTGGGCACCCAATTTAAAACATGCCCATCCTTTTCAATCCTCCAATATTCTTGGTCAAAGTGTATGTCTAATGACTCATCTTGATGATCCTTCATTTGAGTTGTTTCCAATTGATCAATCTCTTTGTCATTTGGTTCCAATTCTTTGTTCACTATCCATGGTATCTCTTCATGTGAGGTGGAAGTTTCCATATCTTGCATATCAAGTGAAATATGAGTTTCATATATAGATATGTGTGAAAAGAATGCATTATCATATCTCCCCCAACCATTATAAAAATTATCTTCCAAATTTGAGGGATGAAACTCCATGGTATTTGTGACATGATCTTTTGATTCATTCATAAATTATTTTCTTTCTTTGTCCTTGGCAATAGGATCATTATAATCTTCCAAAATTTGATGAGATTTGAAACCCTCTTCCAAAAAATCCTCAAATTGTACAGGAGTTGTAATATCTTCCTTTGAGTAGGCGCTTATGTTGTCCTGTATATCAATGGGCACACAAGTTTCATTAGTAGTTTTGGATTGAGTGTAGTCCTCCCACTTCTTCCAAGCATCATAATAATCATCTTTCAAAATCAAGTGGTGACGTTCAACTACTTCTTCAACATCTTCCAATTCATTAATGTTTTTCTCATCAAATTCATCTTCACCTTCCTTAGATGGTTCAATTATTTCCAAAAGTGGGTTATTTCTTTAATTCAAATTTATAAGGCTATCATTGTCCAAATTATTAACCCATGATTCAATTTTTTCATAGTTTTGAGGGTGAAGAATTTCTTGATCATTAGCTTTGCTCATCTCATCAATAGTATCTTCCAAGAACAAGTGGTGAAATTCTATCATATCTTCAAATTTATTTATTGATTTTATTTCAATTTCACTTTCAACCACTTCATTCAATTCTATGGTGGGTTCCATCTTATCACATATATCAAACATTGTTGAATTTAGAACCCCTTCATCCGAATAATCGTGTATCTCTATGAATGAGATCATTTCTACATAATCTTCACTAGCGGATGTTGGTTTAGCACTTTGCACCTCCCCTTGGACTACATCTAAGGTGGTTGTAAGATTTGGATATTCAAATTCATCCCCTTGATCATTTACCTTAGATATCATTGGAGTGGAGGGTGCTATATTTGATGGTTGGTGTAGGTTGGCATCAATATGTTTAGAAGGACAAACTCTTATGTGAGCATGTTGTGCCTTTTCTTCTTCAAGACCTTGTTATTCTATCTTTTCTAAGATCTCATGGATTTTATCTAAAGACAAACCACTCAGTTTTTCTTCAATGAGTGAAGCAAGTGTGGGGTGTATGGCTCCTAGGTATACTTCCATGGCTTCCTCTTCTAATGTTTTAAATTTTTCCCACATATGGGAGTGCAACTCAAGAAATCTTCCATTAAATTGACTCAAGGATTCATTAGGCTCCTTACATATGGAGGAAAACTAGTTTTTCAGGATTTCTAAGTCAACTTGATTACCAAAATGGTAAAGGTAAGTTACTTCTAGTTGTATCCAAGAAGTCCTAACCTCCATAGGTAGTTGGCTATACCAAAAGAATGGTTTGTCATCCAAAATGTATGCAAATAAATTACAAGCCACCTACTCATAGAAAATATGAAATTTACATAATGTATCCTTGTAGACATGCAGTTTTTGCAAGTATCCTAGTGGCACCTCTTGATTAAAACACCGTAAAAAATCCAATAACATATTAGGAATTTGATAGGGTACCATAGGTATAGACAAACCCTTATAATGGTCCTCCATTATTAATACCGTTCTTTCTCTTAGAGACATCATTTCTTTTCTTAGGGATACCATTTGCTCCTCAAGTGTTGCCATTAGTGAACTTAAAATGTAATTTTAGAACCAAATCTGTTGAATATTCAACCTGCAATGTAAAAAAAAAATCAAGTTAGCATCAACTAAGAGATGTACTTATTAAAATCAAATGTCAAGTAATTGCATGAGACCAAAATTTTCAAAGTTAAATCAAATCACATATTTCTGTATGAACAATCGAAAAAGTGTTAGAATAATATACAGCATACCTGAATTGCTTAAAATAGAACAAGTAAATAAATTCAGGCCGTCATTTTTACAATCTGCTAAGAGTTAGAGGACTAAAGCATAAAAAATTTAAATTTAAATAACACTAAAATAAACCCATTCGGCCCTCCTAGCACCAATCTATTGAGTGGTGTTAGAGGAGGCCGAAGATGCTAATCAAATGGACTTGAAATATTTAGCAATGTAAAGCTCTTAAACAATTATAAACCTACAACATCTAAAATCACGATAAAATAAACCTTTTCATGCCCTCCTTCTAGCGCCAATCTATTGAGTGGTGTTAGAAGGCTAAAGATAACAATCAATAGGGCATGAAATATACAAAAATTTTAAATCTCACTAAAATAAACCCATCCAACCCTCCTTCTAGCACCAATATGTTGAGTGGTATTTTCACCCGATTGTGAAAACACACTCTCCGATAGGATTTGGGTTCTAAATCCTCTGCTTGCAAAGAAATTAAATAAGTAACTTCTCCAAGGTTCCTGTTATGTTAGCATTTTGCATCTATGTATTGATGATCTCAAATGAAGATATTCAATTGAAATGCTTGGAACACCTTAGTGGTTGCAAGTAACTGAAAACAAGGGGCATTGTGGTTTATTTTACTGTGAAACTTTAATGATTGTTCATTGAACCCTAATAGAGCAAATGCGATTTGGTCTCTATATGACCATGCTGTAACTTCAAAATGAAATTTAATGAAATGCCATAAATGAAGGAATTATTTATGGATTTTGAAGTTTTTTTTTTTTCTTTTGCATTTTATTTTCTTTTTTCTGCACCTTATTTTTCAGAAGTTCCAACTTTATTTTTCAAGCATTAAAATAAAATAAAAAAATTATAAAAAACTTCAAAATCCATAAATAATTCCTTCATTTATGACATTTCATTAAATTTCATTTTGAAGTTACAGCATGGTCATATAGAGACCAAATCACATTTGCTCTATTAGGGTTCAATGAACAATCATTAAAGTTTCACAGTAAAAATAAACCACAGTGCCCCTTGTTTTCAGTTACTTGCAACCACTAAGGTGTTCCAAGCATTTCAATTGAATATCTTCATTTGATATCATTAATACACAGATGCAAAATGCTAACATAATAGGAACCTTGGAGAAGTTACTTGTTTAATTTCTTTGCAAGCAGAGGATTTAGAACCCAAATCCTATCGGAGAGTATGTTTTCACAACTGGGTGAAAATACCACTCAACAATACCTATTTTAGGCTTCATAAATAGAAAACTCTCATTGTTTGAAGTTCTTGTAACAAAAGGAGGGAATTTTCTAGTGTAAAATTTCCTAGGAGGCAATATTTGTAAAATCCTTCACAAAGCTTCTTAAGTTGCACATATTTTGCAATTAAGGGGGGATATACATTTCTTTTCTTCACAATTTTTTGTAAAAAGAGAAGAAGACTTATAAGGATGCATTTTCGGCATCTTTCAACACCTTAGTCATGCTTCTTTCAAAAATTAAATACAACATGTTTTGCAATGAGAAGGGGGGAACTTATAAGGGTGCATTTTTGGCTGTGATTGACACCTTAGCAACCTAATATTTTGCAAAATCATATTATAAAATGAATGAATCTCGTATGAAGTGATCTACTCTACTACACCTAGTGATTGCAGCAGTTGGTTACCCATGCAATTCAGTTGGATAATGTGATTACTATAAGGACATTCGTTGGTGTGAATACAAAGTGAGGAATGACCCATTTTTTTCTTAGGAGCATCCAGAGCATTGTGACAGAGCAAGAACCAGCAGATCGACATTTTGTTTACTGTATTGGGATAGTTATATACATTACCCAAATAATGTAATAAGGGGGGATGTTAGAGTAATATTCCATTCTTTGGGATATTTACCCTTTACTCCACTAGGTAAAATAGGTAGTATATTACATTATACTACATAGGTAGATTATTACATTTACTTTTTAATACTTACCATAGAGATATTTATTGTGCTAAATATCTACTGGTAAACCTAGGTTAATATATAAAATATCCTAGGTTAGATATTTTAGATTAGTAGTTAGTTCATACTTCTCTACCTAGGTTAGTTGTTAGCACACTACTCTCCTGATGCGTTATGTTAGCGTTATTTGTGCTAATATAGTTTTTTTTGTAAACTATATAATGCTTAGACCTTTCTAAGATAATACTAATGATTATGGTTTATTTATTTGCACTTACCATTTTCTAACAAATATGTTCATGGAAGTATTTTTAAAACAACTCTTAGAATCCAACACAATTGAGTTGCTTCCCATAAGGCAACGGGATACTATAGCTCATTGGCATAAGGCAAGTCAACATTGTGCATATCATAGAGTGGAAGGATATTGGAAAAATACTTGTAAGAATTTAAAACATGTGGTTCAAGATTTGATCTATGTAGGATGTATTGATATAGGGAGCTCTCAGTCATCAAATAATCAAGCTTCAAAAACAAATTAAGACATGGTAATATTCAAGGATCCATTGCCAAAACATAATCAACAAGAAACTAATCAGGTGGCTCATCAGAATGAGACTTCTACCTATGGTAATATGGTTTGTATGGTTGGGATAACTAAAATAAGGCAAGCTCAGACTCAGCCTACTCAAAATTCTTAGCAAGGATATAATTCTACATTATATCCCAGTTCAGTTTTGAATAATAATTAGAGAAAGGTTTTAGAGATAGGAACTCAACCTTTAGTGTTGAAACCACAACCTATAGTTTCATTTGATATGCAAAAGCAGTTAACCAGTACCCCCAAAAAAATATCCATTTTAGAACTGTTATAAACTTCTAGCCATAGATATGCTTTGATGGAATTTCTAAAAAAACAATATGTTCCCTTAGATATTTTTTCTAATGCCATAGTTGATATCGTAGAATATTTTGGGATACATCACATCTCCTTCTCGGATGATGATAAGCCTTCATCAAAATTATAATAATATTCTTTACTTTACATCACTGCACTTATTGGGATACCTTTATTAAGTGAATCCTGATTGATAATGGTTCTTCCCTCAATTTGTGTACATATCAATTCTTTCAAAAATTGGATTAAAAGAAGAATATTTAACAAAATTTGATATCAACACAAAAACTTTCAACAATGAGTCCCAAGAGGCCTGTGGTGTCATATTTCTTCCCCTTAAGGTTGGTCCTAAAATATTGGATACTTTGTTCTATGTGGAACATTGTCCTACATCTTTTAATATTCTTATTGGGCATCTTTCGATCCATGCAATGAAGGTCATTCCTTCTACTCTCCATAAATACCTAAAATAAAATTTAAAAATCAAGTTATCACCATTCCGAGTGACCCTTGACCATTTGAGTTTTGTTCAAATGTAGAGTGAGATTAATCTAAGTTCAACCTTTGTCCTTTTATTTCTTTAATATTTTCTCCATGTTCCTCATCTCAAATATCAGTGCAATTTCAAAATTTAAATATGAGTGAGGAACACATCCTAAATTTCTCATCTTAGGATCATGATAATTAGTTTCTTCAAGAGCCTCTTTTGGATCTTGCCAAGATACTACTGCCACCTAAAACCATGGGTTTTCCCCATAAGAAAGGTGATGTTGTACACATTAGCATGTGTACATTTATCTTCATAGGAATTGCCTTTGAGAAAAATATACATGGTATCAACCCCTCTCCCATTGAGCGTTCTTTTGCTCATTGTTAACTTTCCAATGACTACCCACTTCCTAAAAAAATCCTATCAAGTATGGGATATGTAGGTAAAGGTCTAGGGCCATAATAGAAGGGTATTCAAGAGCCTTTGGATGTCGAGATCTAGCCTAGGAGATGTGGCATAGGTTTTATACCTATCAAAAACTAATATTTACCATTTGATAATGATGATCATATTATGAATTATGTTAAATACATGGATTATCAAAATTCGGGAGTGGATGATGAGGATTATGGTCTCCATTATTATTATGAAATCTTGTTTTGTAATATTATTGATTTTGTATGCTCTAAAAATAAGCTTTATACTTTAGATAAGGATCCTACTTCACTACCCTATAGTGATATTGCAAAGTTAGGAATTGCTCCTCCTTATATTAATAAAAATGGTTGTGCTTGAGAGTGCATTGATTATCATTCTATGGATTCCAAAGAAAAACTATGAAGGAGCCTCTCCGTAATTCTAATTATCAAGACGGCTTACCTTTTAGATATTTCTTTGATGAAATAGTTCATGATACACATGTTCCTTTTTTCAAGAAAGGATATATATTAAGATTTTGTATCGACTATAATACTCCTTGATTAAAATAATAAAATAAAATAAAAATAATGATAAAAGTAATAAAAAAAGAGATTTTTTTAATCATTTCATGACCCTCTGAGATGGACCTTTGAAAATGAAAAATAATGTATTAACAAATATGGCTAATACTCGATTTTGTGTAATTAGGCAGATCCACAATAATAAATAGATACTAAAGGGTATGATAGTGCTAATGAATTACCAATGTGTAGGATTAGGTGCAATCATGAGTGAAGGGAATTGATTCATCGACTAGATATGAGGGTACATGAGGAAGGTGAAATGATGATAAGACAACTTGAAGGTAACATGGATATATACCTTCATATAGGTATGCATTCGATTAGGGATAATCGTCAATATCTAACCACCTTGAGCCCCAAACTAATGGCCTATTAGATATCGTAAGTTCTAGAGGCTGAGATAGGTAATTACATTGATGGAAATGAAGAACAGAAGCTTATACTGAGAGGGGGGGATAAATAGTATAAGACCACTTTTAACTTTATCTATCAATACAGCTTTCAAGCCATTAACATTCAGAATAAAGATAGCAATAATAACAGTAGTAAAACAATGCACAAAATACAATCCACAAAGAGACACAACAATTTACATGGTTCACCCAATGTGGTCTACTCCACGGATAAAACTTTTCTTCTAAAATTTGTATCAAAGTCCTCTAGTAATCCTTCCCGATTACAATGTTTATGAGCCTCAACTCAAAGGAGACACCTTCCCCTAATTTTGCTTTTGGCTGGTGATCCTCCAGAAGACCTCTACCTCTTCTGCCCTTAACAAGTGGAACTCTATCCAAAGAAGACACCTGTATTCCCTGCTCTGGCTGGAGATCTCTGTCCTCAACTCTCATCACGACAAGTTGGTCCTCTTTTCTACACCAAAACACAGTCCTTCGGTCTGGCACAAATCTGTCCTATTCTTCTTTTCTTTTCTGTTATAGATTCTACTTGGTCGAAATCAACTTTTCTCAGTCTACATAAACACAGTACGACTCGATCAAATTATATTCTTTTGCAAAAAAATCAGCAGTGCATTCTTCGCGCATACAACAGCACAGTCTTTGCATAAATAGCAACATAGTCTTTGCATGAATAGCAGCATAGTCTTCCACACTTAGATGATTCGATGAAATGCACTCTTATACTGCAGTCGAACTTCACACTCTGCTTTTTCGATGATTGAACCTCACTTTTGCACTAGATCTGCAAACCCACTCTTCGAATGCACACTTCGATCGATTCATCAAACTGCTCAAACAACCCTCCTTTAATACTCGTAATCTCAATTTGAAATCTTTTTCTTAGTCGGCTGTTCAACCTTCAAATCATGTCGATTGTAAAACCTTCAAATCACATCAGCTATAAAACCCTGTGCTGCGTCAGCCCAGATTTAACTCTGTCGGCTTCACTGCCTCCCTGAAGCTTCTGGCACGAAACTTCAACATGTCACGAAATCATGACACTTCTTGCAACTCAACACTGCTAATTCAACTTGTCACGAAATCGCGATGACACTTCCTGCAACTCAATGCTGGCAACTCAACTTGTCGTGAAATCGTGACACTTTCTGCAACTCAACGTTGCCAACTCAACTTGTCATGAAATTGCGACACTTTCTACGACTCAACCCTGCCAACTCAACTTGTCACGAAATCGTGACAGTTTTGCCTGAACTTTCTCTCCTCAAACATGTCGCGAAATCGTGATAGTTTTGCCTGCTTCGTCTTTGCCTTCCAGCATGTCACAAAGTCACGATAGTTTTTCCAGAACTTTCTCTCTCCTCAAACATGTCACGAAATCACGATAGTTTTTCCAACAGCCTGCAAACTTTTTCTAACTTATCTTTTTCTAGATTTTTGGCAACTGGGCTACTCTGATTTTCTTGGAGACTTACTGACCAGCTCAAACCTTCATCAAAACACATACTTAGACATAAAAAAAAATTGCTCCAAGAACTCCTTGACTTCAAAAACAACAACTACCAAGAGCTCATTGACATCAATGACAACAACTAAACTTAGGCAAATGCAATGTACTCAAGGTACCCAAAATTGCCAAAAATCTCCCCCTTTGTCATTGATGGCAACCCTTTACTAAAAACACATCTTAAAGAGCCAAAACTGAAATCAGTCTCTTTGAAGATTTGCTCCCCTTCACTTGAAGCTTTTCTCTTCACTTGAAGCTCTCCCCCTGACTCATATCTCTCCCCCTTACACAAATCTCTCTCCATTTGTCATCAATGGCAAAGGGTCACCTTTGGGGCTTGGGACTAAGAATGAGTCTCTTAGCTTAGTCCCTCCCCCGCCTCCTAATGAGGTGAATTAAAACTAGGGTGGGAGTCCAACTCCTAATTTATCCCTTAGATACTCAAATGTATCTCTTGGAAGAGGTTTTGTGAAAATATCTACAATCTGTTCTTTAGTAGACACATATTATACCTTGACCTGCTTATCTTGCACTTTATCCCTTAGAAAGTGATACTTGATGGAAATATGCTTTTTCCTTGAGTGCATTACCAGATTTTTGGAAATACTTATGGCACTAGTATTATCACAAAATATGGAGATGGGTTGTTCATGCTTGACTTTGAAATCCTCCAAGGTAGTTTTCATCCATAGAACTTGAGTACACCTAGCCACTGCTGCTATATATTCAGCTTCTGCTGTAGATAAAGAAACTGAAGGTTGTTTCTTACTTAGCCAAGAAACCAAACTCTTTCCTAGAAAGAATGCTCCATCACTGGTGCTTTTCCTATCATCATTACTACCTACCCAATCTGCATCTGTATAGGTTGTGCGAGTAAAATCATCACCTTTGGGATACCAAAGCCCAAAGTCCATAGTTCCCTTTAAATATCTAAATATCCTTTTAACTGCTATAACATGAGAATATTTAGGAGCAGCCTGCAACCTGGCTACTAACCCAACAACCTGCATAATATCTGGTCTAGTAGCTGTAACATATAACAAACTACCTATCATCAATTTATACAATTTTTGATCTGTCATTGGAGATTCATCATTTTTACTCATCGTGCATCCTGTAGTCATTGGAGTACATACAGGTTTGATGTCCATCATCCTAAATTTTTTTAACATCTCTCTGATATATTTTCCTTGAGAAAGAAATATACCATATTTTTATTGAGCAATCTGAAGACCCAAAAAGAATGATAACTCACCAATCATAGACATCTCAAATTCCTTTTGCATGGTGTTAGCAAAATCTTTGCACATCTGGGTATTATTTCCCTCAAAAATGATATCATCAACATAGACAACTACAATCAGCATATCATTACCTTTATCTTTTATATACAAATTGCTATCTGCCACACCTTTCCTGAAACCTTGCTCATGAATGTATCTATCTAGTCTTGAATACCAAGCCCTAGGAGCTTGCTTTAACCCATACAAATCCTTTTTCAATTTGCACACATAGTCTAATTGATCTGAGAGAGACACGCCTTCTAGCTGTTCTATGTAGACTTCTTCATCTAAAACTCCATTTAAAAAGGTTGATTTCACATCCATTTGGTATACTTTGAATGCTTTGAAACTTGAAAGAGCTAAAAAAATTTTGATGGCTTCAAGACAAGCAACAGGAGCAAACGTCTCTTCGAAATCAACACCTTCTACTTGGGCATAACCTTTGCAAACCAACCTAGCTTTGTTTCTGACAATATTTCCATCCTCATTGAGTTTATTTTTGAAAATCCTTTTTGTGCCAATGACGTTCTTGTCCTTAGGTCTTGGAACTAAATCCCAAGTTTACTTTTCTTTATTTTATTTAGCTCTTCATCCATTGCTTTTACCCAAAATTTATCTGCACATGCTTCACTAAAATTTCTTGGCTCAATCTGAGATAATAAAGAAATATTTGTAGAATCGTGTGTCGAAATGATTCTTCTTCTAGTTTATCTGCTATTTGGGTCACCAATGATCAAATATTTGGGATGATGTTTCTGAACATATCATGATGGTGTTTTGGGAACCAGCTGTTGTTTTTCCTCTTCTTCATCTGAAATCTCTCTAAATTCTTCTTGACATATTTCATCACTGATTTCCTTGACAGGTTCTCTTATTCCTATCTTTTCATCAACTATTACATTTATGCTTTCTACGACTGTATACGTTCTTTTGTTGAAGCATTTGTATGCCTTGCTTCTTCTGGAATAGCCAAGAAAATTTCCTTCATCACACCTAGGATCAAACTTACCCAGGTTCTGATCTTCCCTTTTGATGAAGCACTTACTCCCAAACACTTTGAAATGTTTGACTGTAGCTGGTCTTCCTTTCCACAACTCATAAGGTGTTTTATGATGATTTACTCTAAGTCGAGCCCTGGTGATAATGTATATTGTTGTACTGACTGCCGCTTTCCAAAATCCATCTGAAATTTTTGACTCATTCAACATTGCTCTAGCCATATTTTCAATAGTTCTATTTTTTCTTTCAACTACTCCATTTTGTTGAGGAGTTCTTGTTGCTGAATATTCTCTCTTGATTCCCTGATGCTCACAGTATTTTACAAATTCATTAGAGGTAAACTCTCCTCCTCTGTATGATCTTAAACATTTGATTCTTTTTTCAGACTCATTTTCAATCATTTCTTTGAAAGCTTTAAAATTTTCAAAGGCTTCAGATTTTTCTTTGAGAAATGTCACCCAAGTCATTCTAGAATAATCATCTATAAACAGCATGAAGTAGCTTTCTCCCTGAATGCTCTAAGTTCTGGTGGGGCCGCATAAATCAGTATGAATGAGATCTAAAGGTTTTGAAGAATTATACCCTTTTGATTTAAAACTGGTTTTGGTCTGTTTTCCATGTTGACAAGGACCGCAAATGGTGTTATGAGGCCTTTTTATTTTGGGCAAGTCTCTAACTGCTTTCTTGTTACTAATGTTGACAAGATTATCAAAGCTCAAATGCCCCAATATTTATGCCATAACCAAATCTCATCTTCTTGAGTTAGGAAACACTTTTCCTTTTTTATCTCACTAAGCATGTAAAGATTGTTTGGAGTCCTTGTAGCACTTGCAATGAGTTTTCCATTTTTGTCTTTACGAATCTCACATCGATCCGAAAAGAAAGATACTATGTGTCCTTGATCACAAAGTTGACTCACACTTAGAATATTATGTCTTAAACCTTCTACAAAAAGCATATTTTAAGTTTTAGATTTTCCATCCAAACTAAGAGTCCCTTTACCATAGATTTTAGCAGACCTGTTATCTCCAAAACTAACTGTTCCTCTATTTATGTTTTTTAAAAACAGAAACTTATATTTTTCACCAGTCATATGTTTTGAACAACCACTATCAAGATACCATTTCTCAAAATTTTCTTGAGCATGAAAAGCAGTTTGAACTATCATTGACTTAGAACTAATCTCATTTCTCTCTTTAGCAGACTTAAGATTGGGTCTATCGAAACTGCACATCCTTGCTATATGCCCAACATTCTTGCAATTGTAACATATGAAATTTCTATCCAAAAGAGATGCAAAAAAGTTGACATTTTCCTTACTATGGCTATTCACGGATTTAATGCAATATATAGCTTTGTGACCAAATTTCTTGCAAGAAAAATAGTAGCCATGGAAGGTATTGTGTAACCTGTTTTGATACCTTGAATGATTGTTCTTTTTGTGACCAACGAGAATCCATCGTTCATCAGGCTGAATATTGATCTTGCTATCTCTTCTTCCTGTCATGATGCTTGAGAATAGAACTTATCTTTTTCACTCTTTTCTAAAACTGTATGTTCTTCTGATAGATCCTTCTTCAAGCTATTAGGCTATATCTGGAGAAACCCACTTTGATACCAATTGAAGAACACAAGATTATACTGAGAGGGGGTGAATAGTATAAGACCACTTTTAACTTTATCTATCAATATAGCTTTCAAACCATTAACATGCAGAATAAAGATAGCAATAATAACAACAGTAAAACAATGCACAAAATGCAATCCACAAAGAGACACAATAATTTACGTGGTTCACCCAAGGTGGGCTACTCCACGGATAAAACTTTTCCTCTAAAAGTTATATCAAAGTCCTCTGGGAATCCTTCTCGATTACAACGTTTATGAGCCTCAGCTCAAAGGAGACACCTTCCCCTAATTATGCTTTTGGCTGATGATCCTCTAGAAGACCTCTACCTCTTCTACCCTTAGCAAGTGGAACTCTATCCATAGAAGACACCTGTATTCCCTACTCTGGTTGGAGATCTTTGTCCTCAACTCTATCACACAAAGCTGGTCCTCTTTTTTGCACCAAAACACAGTCCTTCGATCTGGCACAAATCTGTCCTCTTCCTCTTTTCTTTTATGTTATATATTCTACTTGGTTGAAATCAACTTTTCTCAGTCTGCGTAAACACAGCAGCACTCGATCAAATTATATTCTTCTGTGAAAAACTCAGTAGCGCATTCTTCGCGCATACAGCAGCACAGTATTCGCATAAACAATAGCACAGTCTTTGCATGAATAGCAGCACAATCTTCCACACTTAGATGATTCGACAAAATGCACTCCTATACTGTAGTTGAACTTTGCACTCTACTTTTTCGATGATCGAACCTCACTTTTGCACTAGATCTGCGAACCCACTCTTCGAACGTACACTTCGATCGATTCATCAAACTGCTTAAATAGCCCTCCTTTAATACTCGCAATCTCAATTTGAAATCTTGTTCTTAGTTGGCTGTTATAGATTCTACTTGGTTGAAATCAACTTTTCTCAGTTTGCATAAACACAGCAGCACTCGATCAAATTATATTCTTCTGTGAAAAACTCAGTAGTGCATTTTTCGCACATACAGCAGCACAGTCTTCACATAAACAATAGCATAGTCTTTGCATGAATAGCAGCACAGTCTTCCACACTTAGATGATTCAATGAAATGCACTCCTATACTGTAGTCGAACTTTGCACTCTGCTTTTTCGATGATTGAACCTCACTTTCGCACTAGATTTGCAAACCCACTCTTCAAATGCACACTTCGATCGATTCATCAAACTGCTCAAACAACCCTCCTTTAATACTCGCAATCTCAATTTGAAATCTTGTTCTTAGTTGGCTGTTCAACCTTCAAATCATGTCGACTGTAAAACCTTCAAATCACATCGATTGTAAAACCTTGCGCTGCGTCAGCCTAGATTTAACTCTGTCGGCTTCACTGCCTCCCTGAAGCTTCTAGCATGAATCTTCAACATGTCACGAAATCCCTGTAACTCAACACTGCTAATTCAACTTGTCACGAAATCATGACACTTCCTACAACTCAACGCTGCCAACTCAACTTGTCACGAAATTGTGACACTTTCTGCAACTCAACGCTGCCAACTCAACTTGTTGCGAAATCACGACACTTTCTACAACTCAACGCTGCCAACTCAACTTGTCATGAAATCACGATAGTTTTGCTTGAACTTTCTCTCTCTTCAAACATGTCGCGAAATTGTGAAAGTTTTTCTTGCTTCGTCTCTGCCTTCTAGCATGTCGCGAAATCGTGATAGTTTTGCCAAAACTTTCTCTCTCCTCAAACATGTCGCGAAATCATGACAGTTTTTCCAGCAGCCTGCAAACTTTTTCTAACTTATCTTTTTTTGGATTTTTGGCAACTGGGCTACTCTGATTTTCTTGGAGACTTATTGACCAGCTGAAACCTTCATAAAAACACATACTTAGACATAAAAACAAATTGCTCCAAGAACTCCTTGACATCAAAAACAACAACTACCAAGAGCTCCTTGACATCAATGACAACAATTAAACTTAGGCAAAGGCAATGTACTCAAGGTACCCAAAATTGCCAATAGGAAAGACTCCCTCTTTGTTTGGTGCACTTGCATGATGGTATTTTATTTCAAAATTATTAAACTTGATAACCGTTGAGCATGAAATAAATGGTTTACCTTCACAATTCCATGTGTGATTGTTTAAATAAACGATTGAATTATTTGAAAATAAAAAAATATATTATTTAAATAAATGATTTATTTATTTAAAAAGAAAAAAATATATTGTTAAAATAAATGATTGATTTATTTTAAAAGCAAGAAGATATTGTTGAATAAAAAAATGTTTTGATTAAAAAGTAGAAAGATCTCATTAAAAATGAGTGGTTGATTATTTTAATGATGCTAGTAGGTGTTATTGAAATAAAAGGTTGGTTTATTTAATAACATAAATATTTAAATAAGCAAAGATATAATCAAATTACTAATGATTGATCCATCTAAATAATGGAGAACCTATCCTAAAATAAAAAAAGGAAAATAAATGCAATTCTTTAAGCTCCAAGGTAAGGTATTTACCATGGTGTGCCTAAGAAGTTTCTTCTCACTTGATGATTGACCTATATGGCATAAATGCGATATTATGACATTCAAAATAATGGGCTGGGTTGACCTTTGGAAGCTTATTGGTTCAGATATGTGAAGCTCCTCTAACATGAGAGGAAATATATTTATGGTTATCACCTTGGAAAAATAAGGGAGGTATGTCCACCCTACCGTATGTTAGAGGTGGTCGAGGAGTAATGGTGGGTAGGCAAGGACGTAAACCAAGGAGGGTAGAGAAGATGCATAGGGAGAAAAGTATAACGAAGGGAGTAGGAGGAGCAAGGAGGATGGGGAACGAAGGACAAAAAAGAGGAGCAAAGGAGCATGAAGGAGAGTGAAGGAGCATGAAGCAAAGGAATAGCACTAAGAGTGAAGAACATCGAATAATAGACATCCACTCGAGTAGTGCAGGTGATCCAATTTGGTATACATAGTGAAACTATTTATTGGATTTATTTCCTCTGTGTTTGCTATATGCAATGGCATCATGAGTAGCCACTACCATTGGTAGTATAGTCTATGTCTTTCCTCTATGTATATAATGAGTAGCCACTACCATTGGTAGCATGGTCTATGTATTTCCTCTATGTTTGCTATACACAATGGTGTCGTGAGTAGCCACTATCATTGGCAGTATAGTCTATGTATTTCCTCTATGTTTCTAGATGCAATGGCATCGTGTGTAGCCACTACCATTGGTAGTGTGGTATACATATTTTCTCTATGTGCGTTGTCCATAGCCACTACTATTAGAAGTATGGTCTGTGTCTTTCATATGTGTATGTTATGCATAGCCATTGCCATTTGTAGTGTGGTCTATGTTTTTTGTGTTGCTAGATGCAATGGTGTCTGCGTAGCCACTACTTTTGGTAGCGTGGTCTATGTATTTCCTCTATGTTTTTTAGATGTAATGGCATCATGATTAGCCACTATCGTTGGTTGCGTGGTCTATATTTTTCCTTTGTATATGTCACGAGTAGCCACTACCATTGGTAGCATGGTCTACGTCTTTCCTCTATGTTTTTGAAAGCACAAGATTCTGGAAACAAAAAGGATAGACTAAAAATGCAATGTAAATGAAACTAAAATAACGCTTAAATCCTGTTATTGAAAAATGCATAAAAAGAAAGAACATGAACACAAGATATTAAAGCAATATAAAAATCGGCCCTTTTATTGATATGCTTTTCAAATTTGTGTTACAATGCGTCTCCTTCCTTTTTAAGGGATAGGAGCGTTAAATGTTGGTCTTTTACAACTTTGTTTCAGAATTCCTTCTTCCGCGTGCCCACATATAATATGGGCGAAACAAAACGTTGTCGTCGCTTGCATTGGTAAAGGTCGATTCCTCGCTGCTCCTCCAATGCTGCAAATCTACGTTCAAAGAAACAAAGGATCAGTAGCACCTGTGTATGAAAAATAAAAGATGAATCTAACGATGGTTAAAATGAATCTAAATAAAATGAAAACTTGAAAAAAGCATAAACATGAAACTAGCTAAATACTACAAAAGAAATAAAACGGGGGGTGCCCGAAGGCAAACCACCCGCGGGTGAAACTTTGCTTTGACACCAATCCGCTTAGGATGGGTCCGAAACCTGATGTGATGTGTTGTTGGCAAATTGGTAGAATATCATGGTCAAAAAAATCGGGGTTGGTTCTTGATTCGTGCCTTCAAAAGTCACCCAATAACCTCTCTTTCGATTAAGAGATTATGGATGTTGAAAACACAAATTGCAAGTAAGTGAATTAGCAGCACTTCGTCGCTCAAAATGCTCCTTCTATGTATATCTTTTGGGTGAGGAAACTCACCATTTTATAGACCCAAGGGGTCTCTTTGAATTAACATGCAAAAGTGTTTCTTTGCATGAATGCTTTTTGTGTGAAGAGAAGACTTCTTCTTGATCAAGGGCTTCTTAATTGCCTCTATGCATGTCTTTGTATGTTTTAGAAAATCTCACTTGCACTCTCATGCAATGAAGGGATAGCTAAGTGGCAAATCTGAGTTGTCTTAAAAAGCTCACTCTCATTCCCATGCAATGAAGGGAGAGTCAATTGGCAGATATGAATTGTTAAAAGAACTCACTCGCACTCCTATGCCATGTAGGAAAAGCTAAGTGGCAGTTCTGAGTTGTCACATGCCGAGATCTGAATTTTTGTTGGTCAAACCTAGCATTCATCCCACCCCAAAGCGAGCACTGGTAATCGTATTTGGGTGAGATGAGTATAAATCCACACTCGTCCCTGGGTAGGACGAGTACAAATTTGCTCTCATCCCTGGGTGGGACGAATAAGCAACTGAGTGTCTAAAAGATGCCAAATTGATTTCTGACTTGCAAAACTACTATGTGAGTGGTTAGAACCATTGTTTAACCTCTGGGGGTTGTGTGTGTTAGTGCGATCAGTGCTTGTTGTCACATAATCAGATTGGTGATGTTTTTGTGTCTACAGATACCCCTTTTTGGAAAGTGCTGCACATGGTGCAGTGCTGAGCAAAAATATATAACCAAAGCACTAATGATTAGGGTTTCTCAGTAACCTAACCAACTCTTGATGCCCTAAGTATGGAAAAGGCACGCATTCTTGAATCCTTGCTTTTGATAAGCTAAGGAACTTAAATCAAGCATTAACCTGGTTCGGTGAGGTATTACTTGAACTTAGACATTGATCAGTCATGAATAGGCAAAGGGCACAACCTTTTGTCTGTAGGAACCTTGAGTTCATGATTCACGAATGCCAAGTATATGATCAATTTGTGATGATTGCTTGTTTGTTGCCCCAAGTAGGGGCGCGATTGTCTTTTGCAATGATCCTTTGAATGCGTGTCATTTCCAAGACTGGCTATATTGGTGTTGATTGGCAACTAAGTGTGACTACCCCCTCAAGCGACGAATCGATGAGGGAATGACCGACATGAGAAAAGCAACGAGTCGCTTGACCCAAGATGACTTGTGCAAGGGTGCCTTTAGATGGTTTACCGGTAAGCATGCTCGAGCAGTTTCTCGATTGTTTTGACCTATTTTTGGTGAGTGTGAACCCATTTTGAGATGCCATTTGGGGTTAACAGTGGCGAAAATCCATCTTCCCGTGGAGCGGTCCGGCTATGGTAGCCTTCTTAGGGAGTAGGATAATGACAAGTTAGACCCCGACATTAGTTTTCTTATGCCAAGAGGTTAAGTGCAAGAGCACTTTTTTCCAGCAATTTTTAGTGGTTTTGTTGGCATTTTTCATTTTTAATGTTTTATGTTTTTTTTTTTTGTATTCATCTCGGTGGGGACGAATGTCGTGATGGTATTCGTCCTGGGGTGATACGAGTGCACCACCATGGTACTCATCTTGGGGTGGGACGAGCACACCGAAAAGCACTCATCTCGGTTAGGGACGATTACCAGCTGGTAAAAAGTATAAATATGCAAAAATGACGGATTTGGCTCATTTGCACTGTTCATCAATTACGATTTGGAGCTCTGGGGAGGAGGAGGTAGATTTTTTGACGCGAAGCGCTGCCAGATTTTCCAGCCACCATGAGTGCACAGACCGGGTCATCAAGCGATGGAGCTGATGCGAGACCAGTAAGTGCACTATCTCCTTGAGTTGGAATTGAAAAAAAATGCAAATGTGTTTTTAGTATGTTTTTCGTTTGTTTAAAACATGAAACCCAAATTAATTAAATTAAAAGGTGAATGAATGAAACCAAATGAAACGTGGATGCAAATTGATGGAAACTTAGATGGAAAACCATAGGATAAACCCAAAATGAAACTTAGAGTAACACTTTAGGGTAACCATGGTTAAAAATGTTTTGTTTTTGATGTGAATGGTAAAACTTAGGTCGAAACCATAAGTAAACCATGCCCAATTTTTGTGTTATTTTTATGGAATTAAAAATGAAAAATGGATGAATTTTTTTGTTTGAAATGGTAAACTTAGGTCGAAACCGTAGGTAAACCATGTCGATTTTTTGTGTTATTTTTATGGAATTAAAAATGGAAAATGGATGAATTTTTTTGTTTGAAATGGTAAACTTAGGTCGAAACCGTAGGTAAACCATGTTGATTTTTTGTGTTATTTTTATGGAATTAAAAATGGAAAATGGATGAATTTTTTTTGTTTGAAATGGTAAACTTAGGTCGAAACCGTAGGTAAACCATGTCGATTTTTTTGTGTTATTTTTATGGAATTAAAAATGAAAAATGGATGAATTTTTTTATTGAAATGGTAAACTTAGGTCGAAACCGTAGGTAAACCATGTCGATTTTTTGTGTTATTTTTATGGAATTAAAAATGGAAAATGGATGATTTTTTTTGTTTGAAATGGTAAACTTAGGTCGAAACCGTAGGTAAACCATGTCAATTTTTTGTGTTATTTGTGATGAAATATAATATAAAACCTGAATGATTTTTTTTTGTTTTGAAATGGTAAACTTAGGTAAAACCGTAGGTAAACCATGTCAAATATATATTTTTTTTGGATGTACATGTGAATGAAAGATGTTACTGTACAGTGATGCATTTTTGTACATGTGATGGTAATTTGATGCATGTTTTTGATGTTTGTTGTTTTCTATGATGTGCAGGTGGTGAAGAGTCGACATCGGGTGCCGACAATTTTTTCTAATGCTCACGAGGCATTGACGGCTGAGGACTGGGATTGGCTTGATGCCCTAGGGCTCAAGCATGTGGCTCGGTTGGATGCAGTTGTGGTGGACTGGGCATACATCATAGCATTGATCAGCCTATGGGATGTTCAGACGAACACCTTCCATATTTCAACAGGGGAGATGACAGTCACCTTAGAGGACGTGTATCGAATTCTTCAGATTCTGATAGACAAGGTTCCCATTCGGATGACTCCACAAGGCCAGAGGACAGCGGTACTGACCTGATATTTTGGACATGGAGAGGAGGAGGATGGGATGACCTCGTTGGAGAGGGCAAAGATGGATTGCTAGATTGGGGGGATTTTGGTATGGTATTGGTATGCGAGGGGAATGTTGGGAGTGAGGCATGCACTACTCATGAGCCTCATTTCCAACATGCTCCTGCTAGACTCGTCAGGAGCGAGGTTCCCATGGAACCTATTGGAGGTGGTGTGGTAGCTAGTGGATTGTTCGATGACAGAGCCGGTGATTATGAGATGGGGCCAGATGCTTTTGGCTTAGTTGTATGATGAGTTATATGAGGTCCGCTGCCGGAGGTGGAAGGGGATTGGCTGTAGTTTCTTGTTGCAGTGTTGGGCATGGCAGCATATAGTCATAAAGCGACCATGAGGGCTACCTTGGACTACATGGGTGGACATGGTGGACAAGGATATTGGTTATGGTGCTCTATAGTATCAGTTTGAGGAGCGAGGGCAGAGTCGGCAGTTTGTGGGAGATGTAGACCATTACAGAGATGCATTGGCACGACTGACTCTCGGAGATGTGGTATGGAGGCCATATCGGGATTGTCCCGCATGGCCAGAGGCTGATGAGTGGCTTCGGTGAGTCCTGAGGGGGAGATGGGTGATTGGGCGACATGGGACAGAGCAAGAGTACTTCCACTACCTTTGGGTGACACGATAGTTTGGGGTATGCCAGGGGTTGCCTGGGGAACCCATATTCTATCGACGCTGGAGTGATGAGAGGACCCTAGCTATGCTGATCCTTGAGCCATTGGGGGAGGAGTCAAATACAGTGTTGGACATTCTGGACATAGATGATGTCATAGTGACGGTCAAGTACCAGGAGTGGTGGACGCTTTAGTAGTGGCAAGGTGAGGGGCCATTGGGAGGAGATGAGACAGCAGGAGGCATAGAGGGTGCAAAGGCACCAGGAGAGGGTTGGGGAGCTCCTACGGATGTGGACATGGTGGAGGTGGCAGATGTAGGAGAGGAATTTGGGGATGAGGAGCCACTAGAGATGCAGGATGCTTCGAAGCAGGCTAATGCTCCAGAGGGGTCGAGGCAACCGGTCAGGTCGGGGGATACAGAGGTAGGGTTGCACGCTGAGGTAGCACGATTGACAGGGTTATTGCAAAGGTGATATCAGGAGCTTGGGGATATGACATAGGAAAGGGATCTCCTATGAAGATAGTTTGTAGAGCGAGAGAGCGCAAGGGCTACGTCTCTCCAGCAGGTGGGTGATACGGATGTGACACAGGAGAGGGATCTCCTATGGGTACAGTTAGCACAACGCGATGATGCAATCACATACTATTATAGGCGAGAGGTAGAGTGGAGGTGACGGGAGGCAGATTGGGGGCGGCATCAGTCAAATATGGAGGGTGACATTATCTGCCTAGGTGGGCGAATACCAGAGCCTCCGACCAATGGCTCATCATACAGGATGAGAGACAGCGGGACGAAGCAGTCGACATCATACCGATGCAAGCAACGAGATGAGGGCAGTGTGAGTGGACATGATGCAGGGGCGAGTAGTCGCCTTGAGAGATCTTAGAGGACTGATACTGCAGGGGGTAGTTCACGTCGCATCTATCCTGCATGATCATGGTGGTCGACGCCCTAGGCTGGGGGTTTTTGAGATTTTGGATGATGGGAGCGAGGTCCGAGGACCAGTGCACTGTAGCTTGTGGGCAATTTTTGCTATGATATATATATACAGATGATTCTTTTTGGTGTTTAGACATTGTTCATGCTTTATTTTTATGTACATGTTTTTACATTGATGTATGCATATGCGATTATGAATGCGATGATTCTAATTTGGATGATGTATGCATATGGAAGGAATAAAATGAATTGTTGATGATTTGCCGATGCACCATAGACTGTACAAAATTGGATTGACTTGCTAGAGTAATGGGGTTAATTTGTGGAATGCTTGTGCATGTGAAAACTTTGTTTGTGTATTTTGTCTATTTTTTTTTTTTTTTATGGTGATGTATGGAATGAAATGTATCGGTTGTTTGAAAATGTAGTTAAGCTTTTCTGAGATGCAGATATTTTTAACTAACTAGCCAAGACTATACATTTATCTCGCAAGACTTCTAAACAAGGTCTAAATTTGATTTGAATTTAAACAAGTTATTTCACATCCCAGTGTGTGCAATTGAGTTCGTTTATGTGGTATTTGTTAGGATACCGCTAGTGCCAGATGGGCTTTCAACCGAACCTATACTAAGGATCACCTAATTAGCTCCACTAACTCCTTTATTGTATTTAGTCAGATTTGTCTGCGATGCTATCTAGGATACCATAAACTAGCTCATCCACATGCAAACATTGATCTGCACACAAGTTAATGTGACAGATATATCGTCATGCGGGAGGTTTACCGCCAATGACCAATAGGCTATCAACCAAACCGATACTGAAGCTTGCCTCATGACCTATCAAAATGCTAAGAGTTTCAAGGATTCAAGTTTGACTCCCTTCTTTTCTTCAATTGTATTGGGATACTTGCTCTTTATAGTGATAAAATCACTGTTTATTTTTGTTTTATTTGTTTTTTATTTTTTTTTGAGCAAGGGATTTTGAATATGGAGTGACGAGAATCACTACTGTTTGTGCCTTTTGATGTGTGCACTGTAGGATGTCAAATTTTAATGTTTTGACGTTTTTGCAAATTTTGGATGTTTTTGCAACTTTTGAGAACTTGGGATTCTTGGGGAATTGGGTAGGGAGGATGCTTGTCCTTTTGCCAACTCTCAGCATTCCTAGGGTCATTTGCACAGGGGGATAAGCAAGATAGTCATTTCGCTGATGGTAATCGAGATTACGGTGCAGGTGTCATATTTCGTTCACACAACTTAGGAATTATTTTATGTGTGTTAATTTGTGTTGGGATGCTACGTACCAAGGTGGGATCCAAGTAAAACTTTCCCGTGTAAAATCTGCTTAACTATGTATAGTTTTGGCTAAAAATTTAAAGACAGCTGAATGACGAAAACCCTATATACATTAGGAGACAACTGACGATGCTGAAAATGGTGATGATGCTATTCTAGATGTAGGCATTTATGAAAATGAATGTGAGGTGGAAAAGGATGGAATTTCCAAATAATGACTGTCTATGGTGCTTTTGACTTATATGACCTATCGAAGTATGCAATGTATGGATGCAATGCTTAATGCAACCTATATTTTTGTATTTTGATTTTTATGAGAATGCATGAAATTGGAATGCAATTTTTTTTGTGATTTTGATTTTTATGAGAATGCATGGAATTGAAATGCAATTGCTTTTGTGATTATTGTTTTTTTTTTTTTTTATGCATGGAAGTGAAATGCAATTGTTTTTGGGATTTTGATTTTTTGTGTTGTTTTTGTTGATTTTTGAATATTTATGTTGACCAAGCAGTTATGGTAATGCTTGGAGCTTTTGGTGTTGACCAAAGGGTTTATAGATACCTTTGGGGCTTTTAGGGTTGACCAAGCGATTATGATAATCCTTGGAGCTTTTGGGTTGACCAAGTGATTGTGGTAATCCTTGGAGCTTTTGGGTTGACCAAGTGATTGTGATAATCCTTGGAGCTTTTGGGTTGACCAAGCGATTGTGGTAATCCTTGGAGCGTTTTGTTGGACTATGGCTCTCTAGGTGCGGAATGGCCTCAAATGAATGATGTTCAAGGGTTTTGTTTCCTTGATTCCTTCAAGAGAGGCAAGCCGGTATGTACCAGGTCCTATTTTACTGTCAATGATGTAAGGACCTAACCAATTTGCCGTGAACTTGTCTCATAGATGGGACGGAAAATTAGAATTCTACTGGTTCTCTTTTAAGAACAAGTCACCAACCTGAAACTCTCGAAGGTGGACTTTCATGTTGTATGCTTTCTTAAGTCACTCTTGATAGATACGCAAATGCTTGAGAGCATTAACGCGTCGTTCATCGAGCAACATCAGTTGATCTAACCTGGCCTGCCGCGCAGTGTCATCATCGATGAACTCTTGCATTGAAATGCACAGGGAAGGAATCTCCAACTCAAAAGGCATGACTGCCTTGGAGCCATACACCAGCAAAAATGGAGTTGCCCTAGTGGGCGTTTGAATGCTGGTGCGATAAGCCCATAGGGCAAGCGGGATCTGAATGTGCTAGTCTTTATGATTGTCTGCAACTGTCTTTTTGAGAATGGTGACTAGCATTTTGTTTGACGCCTCTGCTTGCCCATTTGCCTATGGATAATAGGGTGTTGAAAAGCTATGCTGAATCTTGTACTTTATGGTCAAAGCATGCACATATTTATTCTTGAATGGTGTCCCATTATCTAACAGGATCTTGGATGGAATACCAAAACGACATATGATGTTATGCAAAATAAACTCCGCAATGCGGGCTCCAGTCGTAGTGGTCAGCGGAATGGCTTTGACCCATTTGGTAAAGTACTCTGTGGCTGTTAAAATAAATGTGTAATGACCAGATGATGTAGGGGAGATCTTTCCAATTAGATCAAAGCCCCACTATGAAAAAGGCCAAACCGATTGGATCGGCTGCAAGGCTTTAGAAGGTACATGTGTCAAATTAGCATGGTGCTGACACTTCACGCACTTCTTCACATATGTGCAACAATCTCACTCTAAAGATTGCCAATAATAACCCATGTGAAGAATGCACTTTGTGATGGCCATACTGCTGAAGTGACCACCACATGTACCATCGTGAGCTTGGGTGATCGCCTAAGTGGACTCTTGCTGATCCAAACAACGAAGGAGGATTCCTTCATAATTTTGACAATACAAAATGTCTCCTAACAAGACATGCTTTGCCGCTTTTTGTTTGAATGATCTTTTCATGACTTGTGTCAATCCAAGTGGGAGATTACCTAGCTTGAGGTAATCCCGAATGGGTGTGTACCAATCTTGCTGATCAGAAACCTTGATAGTATGAACGACCAATCCCTCTTGAAGTCTATCCCGAACAAAAGATGCGTAGGAAAGAACTTGTAAAAACAACATGGTGTTGCTAGTAAGAGGGGTCGGGGAGAACAAGGACCCCAAATTGGCTTGAGTCAAACAATCTCGAATTTGAGAGAACTTATCCGAAGATGGTTCAATCTGGATCATGTGGATTCCTGGCGTCAGATCAGAGCTTGCATGCTCCATCGCAGATTGCTATAATTTTGTAACCTGAATGGTTGTCATTTCACCAGAAGGGTCTTGTGGGATGAGTGACCCCAAGGAGGCCATAGTATCCGCAAAATGATTTGATGATCGAGGAAGTGCCTCGATGTCATACCATTCAAGTTGTGCTAGGAATTTGTCCACAAGGGCTTTATAGGCCCACAAAACTAGATATTTACATTGGAATATCCCCTTTACTTGATAGACAATTAACAATGAATCATCGAAGATGTTTAATCGTTTAATGTTCATGGTGATTGCTGTATGAAGACCTATGAGCAAGGCTTCATATTATGCATTATTGTTGGTGCACGGGAAGTCTAATTTAAATGACAAGGGCATTGGAGTGCCTTGCAGAGTGAAGAATACAATTCTCACACCACCACCTTGCTCACATTTAGAACCATCGAAGAATAGGGTTATGTCAGCCTGTGACTTAGGCTCATCAGAATCTGGCGAATCTGAAACATGGAAGACCCCATCATCAAGTAGTTCAAAAGTTAGAGGCTAATCGTCTTCAAGAGGAGCCTCAGCTAGTTGATCGACGATGACTTGACCTTTTATAGATTTTTGTCCAATGAACTCTATGTCAAACTTCGTCAACAACATGATCCATTTTGTTGTGCGGCTACTATGATAAGTACGACTCATCATGTATCGCAATGGATTCTCCTTAGACACAACATACGTCTTATTACTAAGCATGTAATGGCATAGCTTTTTGGTAGCAAACACCACTGCCAAGCAGAGCTTTTCAACATATGCATAGTTAAGTTCATAACTGACCAGGGTGCGGCTAAGATAGTATGTAGCCTGTTCTTTGTGAAGTTCATTTTTTTGGGACAGCATGGTGCCCAGTGCCACCTTAGTGGCTAAGATGTATAAATAGAATGGTACTTGTGGTCTAGGTGGTGCCAATACTGGTGGTGAAGCCAAGTACTATTTAATGTCGTCAAAGGCTGACTGGCACTTGTCATCCCAATGAAATGTGACCCCCTTATGCAATAATTTATTCATGGGTCAGCATTTGTCAGATAACTACGCTATGAAGCGCTTGATCGACATAAAATTTCCCTGTAGACTCCTGAGCTGCTTGATGGTGGTTGGGGGATGCATTTCAAGGATTGCATTGACTTTGTTTGGATCAACCTCAATTCCTCATTTGGAGACTATGAAACCCAAGAGCTTTCCAGAGGTGATGCCAAAGATGCACTTCTTGGGGTTTAGTCTAACTTTTTGCTCAATGAGGCGATCAAGGACCTTACTCAAGTCATCGATGTGATCTGGGCACAAAAGAGATTTGTCCAACAAATCATCCATGTAATCTTCCAAATTTTTGTGCATGTAATCGTGAAAGATGTATGTCATGGCACGTTGGTAGGTGGCTTCGACATTTTTAGGCCAAAAGGCATAACCTTATAGAAAAATGTCCCCCAAGGCGTTGTGAATGCCATTTTTAGTTGGTCCTCAGGATTGATACGAATCTGATTGTATCCTGAAAAACCATCCATAAGGGAAAGCATTTCGTGGCTCGCTGTAGCGTCTACCAACGTGTCGATGCTCGACAAAGGAAAATCATCCTTAGGACTTGCTTTGTTAAGATCTCAAAAATCAATGCATATGCAAATCCTCCCATCGGGCTTCTTGATAGGAACCATGTTAGACAACCATGGCGGATAATCTACACAGATGACAAACTGGGCATCCAACAACTTTTGTAACTCATATTTTACCATTAAGGCCATTGTTGGATGCATATTGCATAGTTTTTGCTTGACTGGATTGATTGTCAGATCAAGCGTTAAATTGTGCGTGACTAGCTGTGGGTCTAGTCCCGGCATATCCTTGTATGACCATGCAAAAAATTGCTTATTTTCCTTAAGAAGGGTAACATAATCAGCTTGCTCTTCGGGGGAAAGGCTTACCCCCAACTTGAGAATATGTGGATTCATTGGATCTTTGCCGATGTCTACATTAGTCGTTGCTTCAACTAAAATATGGGATCCATCTTCCAACTGGTGTGGAATTGGGATCAGATGGATATCGTTTGGTGAATTAAGATCGTCATTAGGAACGTCAAGTTCCTCTTCAGCATGGAAGACATCCTGAGTCTGTCCTGGAGTGAAATGAAACATCCCACCGCAAGGCCAATACTCTAATGGAGATGGTGGTGTGCCAGCACGATCCCAATCAATAGCCTCTATGTCTAGATGCAATAATCATGTTGGATTGGTTGGATCATGGATGGGGGCGATCAAGTCAATGGAGACCATGTTGATGAAATGATTGTAATCTCCATTACCGCAAATGTGAAAACTCTGACATTTTGGATGCTCTTGGTGTGTTGGATCTGGCTCTGTAGGCACTGGTACAAAGGGATCAGCCCTATGTGCGAACCTACAAATAGGGTCTACCCTAGGCACTTATGGTTTGATAGGGTCTCCAGGCAGAAGATGTTCTCTGTATTCCTGGAGTGGCGGGTTCAGTAATTGCTATAACTGCACCAGGTTGAAATGCCTCCTATGTCTTGGACCTATATGTAAGTTTTCAAACATGTCGTCTATGTTCAAAGGATTTTGTTGTTGATGAGGTATCCTATGCTCACTGGGATCATTCAATGGGAACATCATCAAGAAGCTGTCTTGGTCATCATTCATTTGATATTCGTGCGAATAATCGTACTCCGACTCATCTTCAAAAGACCCTTCATGGTCTTTTCCATCTTCCCCTTGTGGGTGATTCCATGAAGTTTCTCCTTGTTCGGCCAGAGGGAAAGGGTTTTTGAGGTCAACAAGGTTATTTTTTTGTAATGGGAAATAATCCCCCAATGTATAATTTGTATTTGGATTGGCATATGGATCTGATGCCAACCCATCGTTGTTGCCTATCCCTAGGCTTTGCATGTTTTCGACCAAGATGTCGAGGGGCAAAGGGTGATTAAACCCTACTATTGACTTATCATAAGGCATTTGGTATCTTGGTTGACACAAAACACGCATTCCTTGTTCATACCGGCCTAACCCGTATCCATGCCAATTGCATTGGCTAAGATATCGTAATGCGAAGTCTGGGTTAGCCAAATAGTTAACATCTTCCACAAAGGGATCTTCATCTTCCTCTTCTTGTCGGGAAGGTCCAACGCCATGATCTAGGCCCCCAAAAATAAAATTTGTTTGATTAGGTTGGTAGCCTAAAGTAACCATGAAGCCTATGGGGAGTCGAGGTCTTCCCATGTCCTGCATAGACTGAAGTGTGGGCGTTGCAACAACATTGCGCACTATATACTCCCCCATGCCTGTATTAGACATCTCAATAGTAATCATTGGTGAATGAGGAGAAGTGAATGGGAGTTCTCCTTGGGTCCACTCCATGTGGGGTGAACTAGGCATCTCAACTTCCATTCTATGAGGCATCTCTTCTATAGAGATTTTGGAGACTAGAGGTGGTTCCACGTCCAGGGGCTTCTTTCCTTTGTCCGTTGGTGTGGCCACTGTAGGTGGTGTCATTGTGGGAGGACTGGATGAAGAAGATGAACCTGCCTAGGAATTTTATTGATTTGGTGATGGAGATTCTTGCTTAGTTGGACCCCTCTTAGATGGATTTAACTAGAAATCTACATGTGTTGAAGGAAGGGTCGATTACGGCATGATTTGCATTGAGTTGCAATATTTAAAAGGTTCCAAATTTGTGGGGACCATGTGCACTTGTCCTTCAAATGTATATGTTAGACATTGATGAGCAATTGAAGGGACACACTTCATATCTCGAATCCAAGGCCGCCCAAGCAAGATATTGTAAGCCATATCACCTTCTAAAATGTGGCACAATATATGAATGGTCTTTTGTCCCACTTGTATGGGCAGGACAATTGTGCCAACTGTTGAGCATATCGTGTCATTAAATTCTCGAAGAGTATAAGTGGAAGATACAATGTGAGAGGCTGGAAGTTTCAAATGTTTTAGTGCAGCGGTTGTAATAATGTTACTGGATGAACCAGTGTCTACCAACACCCATTTTTATGGAGTCCCGTTGACCCGTGCAATAATGTGCAGGGGTGGATCCGCTACATCTCCAGTCACCATTTTTAGCTCATCTTCCCTGAAGGTAATGACTATTTCAGTACACTGTTTGACATGCCCCACAAAATTGTTGAATGAATCCGCTTTGTGGGGTTGCAATTCAATTGCCTTTAAGATCTCCATAAGAGCTTCTCGATGGGGCACCGATTGTTGAATAAGCTCATAAATGGAGAACCTAGTCGATGTGGTCTGTAGACTTTGAGTAAGTCTAGTTCGAATCATGGCCACTGGTCTAGGCAGGGGTAACTGTGTAGGATTTGGTTGATGTTGTGACGTGGATGGAACTTCCCTGGTGGTTGTCACGGGGACAACTCCTGGGTGTCTCTTGTTTCTTTTCACAATGCTAATCATTCCCACATACCCCTCCATGGGGCAACTCTGTTGCACTTCGTTGACATGCAGAGGTTTTGTTTGTGCATCATGTGTGGGTAAAGGATCTTTGAAAACACCCATTTGTTGGTTGTTGGGTGTGATGGGGTTATCCACTACCAATGTGTGATTGTCAATGAGATCTTGCACTAAACCTTTAAATGTCCAACAGACATTAAGGTCATGCCCTTTCCTTCTATGGAATATACAAAAAATATCCTCTCTGTAGCCCTTACGCTTTGGCGCATTAGGATCAATTGTTGGAATATCTGGCAGATTAATCAAGTTTGCCGCTGACAAACGGTCAAACAAGGAGTCCTTAGACTCAGTGTATGGTGTAAATTGTCACTTGGGGCGACGCTGCTGATCCTGCTTTTTGTTATCTTTCTCATAATTATTGTGAGGCACCACCTGATAATTAGCCTTTGGAGGCTGTGTTTCTTGGGTAGGCATAGGGGCATTAATAGTAACTTGATTGACCGCAACGGGTTTCTGTTGCATATTCCCTGTTTTGGTGCTCTTGTTCCACTCTTTTTTCTTAGGCTTGGCAATTTCGCCATCCTGTATCTTGATCTCTTCGAGATGTCTAGCTTGCACCAAAGCTTCTTCTAAAGTGGCATATTGCTGCAGCTGCAATAGCATAGAGATCGATCGCAAATAGCTCTTTGCGAACATTTGAGTTAGGTCGGACATAGGAGGGAGGTAGGACAGCTTTGAAAGCACCATCCACCGATTCCCATATGCTACCATAGACTCCTCCTCATACTATTTGAGGCTAGCTAGATCACTGAGTGATGCCTTTTTCTTTGTATTGAAAGCAAAACATTCTAGGAACGCGTCCACTAGTTGATCCAAGTTGTAGATGCTATGCTTTGATAGATGGGTAAACCAATCCGAGGTAGATCCTACGAATGTGGTTATGAATGTTCTCAATAGCAATGCATCATTGTATTGTATACCAAAGCATTGGCTCAAAAATTGTGTCACATGCTCTTGAGCATCCTCATCCCCTTTAAAGAGTGCCAATTGAGGCAGCTTGAAATTTTTGGGATATGGAGGTGCTGGCACTGATGGATGCATCGGATGACTATGGAGTTGGCGTAAGGTAGGCTTTTGCGGCCCAGAAGTCTTGAGTTCCATAGTCTCTAAGCATTCTAACAACACTTTGTATGCATCAGAGGACGTAATTTCCTCCTCCTTGGTTTGTTCCTACTGTGGGTTGCGAGGAACTTGAGGCCTTTAAATGGATAAATGGGTAGCATCCCTTCTGCCTTGATAGGGCGTTTCAGCCCACTCTTCTTCTTGGTAATAATCCTCATAATCTTCTTGAGGAGTATTTGGCCTAGGCCTGTAAACATGGACGGGTGCCCGCGGAGGATGCCCATCACGGTTGCGAGGAATGGCCTCCCGCTTAGGTCTAAGAGGTCTTGGAGGCAGTGCTTGCTAAAGTCACAAAGACCTGTCTCACACTAAGGGGTTGTGCCTCACATACATCTTAGATTGTTGTGCACGAGGGACTGGGGCCTTCTCAGGCACATGGTTGTGAAGTAATTTAGCTGTCTGACACTGAATGCGCTCTTGATCAAGGCAACACAAATGTTCTAATTCTTGTTGTTCTTGCCTAAGCCACGTGATTTGTGCTTGGCGGGTGGCTAGTTGTGTAAATGCCAAGTCATTTTGTTATGTCGTCTCTTGTTTAATAGGCCTAGATGTCTCTCCTACATATCTGTTTTGATCATGGTGCTTTGAGACCCCTATATGTTGCTTCCCTCTGTTGAGGTTGGCCGCATTTACTTGAAACTCTGGTCTCAATGAGCGATCTAGATATAAAGCAGGTGCAGACATGCATCATTTTTGCACTGGATACTGTTCTTGAGGAATGTAGTGATCCTCTTCACTCTCTCTATGATATGCATAAAAAGTACGGGCAAAATTGTCTTGCCCTGTCGGGAGAACCTGATGTTTTGGATATGGTCTACTATGTTCGACATTGATCGAGGGTAAATTAGGAACCACAAAATCATATGGTTCTTCCTTTTGGACCCTTTTTTGTTCTAGAGTAGTACACAATGCGTCATCACTAGGCCACCCATAATGAACTTCCAAAGGAGGCCTCGTGCTTAGACTAGGTGGTACATATAGGTTATTTTCTTGAAAAGATTCTTGTTGCTCATGAGTTCCCCTTAGGGAGGGGGTTCTAAATTCTTGTCTATTGAAGGCCTGAGTTGGAGAGCCCCTCAAAGAGGGGCCTCTAGATCCATGTTCTATAACTGTATGGGTTGGAGTGCCCCTCAAGGAGGGGCCCCTAGAGCCATGTTCTGCGTGGTGTGAACTAACTGGTGTACCCCGCCGTCGAGGCAGGATGGCCAAGTCTTCAAGGCTATATCGGAGACGATTTGTCTCTCTTGGTGCATTTTTTGCAGCTTTTGCCCGTGATTGGGCTTGGCTACGAGTATTCACCATGGTAATGCTAACTTAAAAATGCAAAAATTCTTTTTATGATTTTATTTTTATGATTTTTTTGTCTAAACAGAAAATAGCATACACACACACAAGCAATGATTATCTCTTTTAAAGATTAATAGTGTGCCCTAAATCTGGTTTAGTGTGTTTTTGTTGTTTGTTTTGTTTTGAAAATTTTGTGAAACATTTAAATGCAATTATGAAGGCTCTTATGACTCCCAAAATGGTCACCCCTTCAATATACCATTGCCGGACCGATATACCAACCTCTCTATATACCCACCCTTACGTGAGGGAGATTATAGGTACATGAGAGCAGATGATATGTGTAACATAGGTGGTACGGAAGGGGAATCACTTTGTTTATGACACCTACCATATAATACTTATCCTCATGTGTTGGGAATCACCCCAAGCTACACTCGGTAAGCTTTCGTCAGGATTTACGTCTAGCAACAGTCGCGATTGAGGTAATGGATGCAATATCTCAAGCCAAAGTGATAATGGAATCCACCTTTGGTCTTGCTCAAGGGTTGGTATTTTACGACCAACGCCTTGGTTTAAAATACCATGTGATGTGTGGGGTTCATTTTAATGTGCAAAAATTGAAACAGGCAAACAAAAAAGAAATCTTTCCCTAAGCCATACAAAACCAAAAACTAGAAAATAGAAAAACAAAAATTTGATAGAAGCTGTAAAAACCCCTACCTCTTCTCTGCCTAATCGGATGTTTCTGATTTGCTCTGAAAAATGCACAGATCTATACTCGTCCCTGGGTGAGGCGAATATCAGAACAGTAATCGTCATAGGGTGAAACAAATAGTTTATTCGTCCCGGGGTGAAATGAATACCAATTCTGTAATCGTCACTTGCAGAGACGAATAACAGTCTGATGTTGAAAAATAGGTACCTATAAAAAAATAAGCAATTTCAGATCAGTAATCTAACCTAAAAAAAAAATAGAGGACAAAGGTCCCATCGTGATCGCCATTGAAAGCACGAGATTTCGGAAACAAAAAGGATATACTAAAAATGCAATGTAAATGAAACTAAAATAACGCTTAAATCCTATGTTATTGAAAAATGCATAAAAAGAAAGAACATGAACACAAGATATTAAAGCAATATAAAAATCGGCCCTTTTATTGATATGCTTTTCAAATTTGTGTTACAATGCATCTCCTTCCTTTTTAAGGGATAGGAGCGTTAAATGTTGGTCTTTTACAACTTTGTTTTAGAATTCCTTCTTCTGCGTGCCCACATATAATATGGGCAAACCAAAATGTTGTCGCCACTTGCGTTGGTAAAGGTTGATTCCTCGCTGCTCCTCTAATGCTGCAAATCTGTGTTCAAAGAAACAAACAAAGAATCAGTAGCACCTATGTATGAAAAATAAAATATGAATCTAACGATGGTTAAAATGAATCTAAATAAAATGAAAACTTGACAAAAGCATAAACATGAAACTAGCTAAATACTACAAAAGAAATAAAGTGGGGGGTGCCCGAAGGCAAACCACCCGCGGGTGAAACTTTGCTTCAACACCAATCCGCTTAGGATGGGTCCAAAACCTGATGTGATGTGTTGTCGGCAAATTGGTATAATATCATGGTAAAAAAAATTGGGGTTGGTTCTTGATTCATGCCTTCAAAAGTCACCCAATAACTTCTCTTTTGATTAAGAGATTATGGATGTTGAAAACACAAATCGCAAGTAAGTGAATTAGCAACACTTCGTCGCTCAAAATTCTCCTTCTTTGTATATCTTTTGGGTGAGGAAACTCACCATTTTATAGACCCAAGGGGTCTCTTTGAATTAACATGCAAAAGTGTTTCTTTGCATGAATGCTTTTTGTGTGAAGAGAAGACTTCTTCTTGATCAAGGGCTTCTTAATTGCCTCTGTGCATGTCTTTGTATGTTTTAGAAAAGCTCCTTGCACTCCCATGCAATGAAGGGATAGCTAAGTGGAAAATCTAAGTTGTCTTAAAAAGCTCACTCTCATTCCCATGCAGTGAAGGGAGAGTCAATTGGCAGATATGAATTGTTAAAAGAACTCACTCGCACTCCTATGCCATGCAAGAAAATCTAAGTGGCAGTTCTGAGTTGTCACATGCCAAGATCTAACTTTTTGCTGGTCAAACCTGGCATTCGTCCCACCCCGAAGCGAGCGCTGGTAATCGTCTCTAGGTGAGATGAGTATAAATCCGCACTCGTCCCTGGGTAGGATGAGTACAAATCCGCACTCATCCCTGGGTGGGACGAATAAGCAGCTGAGTGTCTAAAAGATGCCAAATTGATTTTTGACTTGCAAAACTGTTGTGTGAGTGGTTAGAACCACTGTTTAACCTCTAGGGGCTACCCTGGGGGCTGTGTGTGTTAGTGCGATCAGTGCTTGTTGTCACATAATCGGATTGGTGTTGTTTTGGTGTCTACAGTTTCTATATGTAATAGCATCATGCATAGCCACTACCATTGAAAGTATGGTCTACGTATTTCTTTTGTGTTGTTAGATGCAATGGCATTGTTAACTTGTCACTATTGTTGGTAGTCAGCTAGGTGTATTGGGTGGTAGCTAGTCAAGTAGCACCATAGGTAACCCTACCATTGCAAGTCGTATCCTGGTTGGGAAGTCCTCTTGGGTACCGTTGGCACTGAGAATGATCTTTTATGTCGTGGAAACTATCGGTATCATGGGTATGTGAGTACCATCTACCCTTGAGCTATCGAGGCAAAAGCCACTTTGGCCAAACATTATTCCACACTATGTCTTACCTTGTAATGTGTATTGCGCTAGCCCATATGCTAGAGGTTGGTCATCTTCTTGTTCGTTGCAAGGTAGACACTTTAAGTATTATTCATTATTTAAAATGGTATATTTTAGCATAATGAAAGTGTAGAAAGTTTAAGTATTGTTCATTATTTAAAATGGTAGATTTTAGAATATTGAAAGTGTAGAAGCTTTAAGTATTGTTCATTATTTAAAATGGTATATTTTAGAATAATGAAATTGCAGAAGCTTTAAGTATTTTTCATTATTTAAAATGGTAGATTTGAGAATAATGAAAGTGTAGAAGCTTTAAGTATTGTTCATTATTTAAAATGGTAGATTTTAGAATAATGAAAGTGTGGAAGCTTTAAGTTGTCCATTATCTAAAATGGAGGATTTTAGGGTAATGAAAGTGTGAAAGCTCTAATTATTATCCATTAACTAAAATTATAGATTTTAGGGAAAAGAAATGGAATAATGGTTTGTTTTGTAATTTAAGGGTATGGGACCTTATGTTATGAAATGAAATGGAATAATGGTTTGTTTTGTAATTTAAGGGTATGTGACCTTATGTTATGAAATGAAAGGAAATAATGATTTGTTTTGTAAATTAAAGGTATGGGATCTTATTTTATGAAATCAAATGGAATAATGGTTTGTTTTGTAATTTAACGATATGGGACCTTATGTTATGAAATGAAATGGAATGATGGTTTGTTTTGTAATTTAAGGGTATGGGACCTTATGTTATGAAATGGAATGGAATGATGGTTTGTTTTGTAATTTAAGGGTATGGGACCTTATGTTATGAAATGAAATGAAATAATGGTTTGTTTTGTAATTTAAGGGTATGGGGCCTTATGAAATGAAATGGGATAATGGTTTGTTTTGTAATTTAAGGGTATGGGACCTTATGTTATAAAGTAAAGAAAAAGGTTTATTGCGAATTAAAGTAGTTGCTTTAAGTGACGAAATGTGTGAACCCAATTTTCTTAGTAATTAAGGGTATGGGACTTTAATTGATGAGAAGGGATAATTCATTTATTGCAAATAGACCACATGAGCTAATGCATGGTTGACTGATTCTCATAAGTTAGGTGAGAGAGAAAATGGAAAGAGTAGTTTCTATGATAAGTACTATGCATTAGTAAGTTGAATTGCTTCGATTATTTGTATAGTTGCAATTTTCAATGAAATATGCAAGTGCATTTAGAAGCATGTGTATCCAGATCCATGAGTTTCCTGATACCCTACTATCCTCACTTGATCTATGGAAGAGCAGGAATACCTAAGTCATGATATGTACCAATTCACATGTTTGCTTTCTACCCTACATCTTGTTATTTATGCAATATATTAGATTGTGGGGAGATTTACCTGATGGAATGGATGTAAAGTATAGTGGAAAGTATGGGGTGCACCATACTTACTTATGTAATTAAATGAACATTGCAACTGCTACATTTAGTACCTCTTTAATTAGTTTACTATATTTAAATCTTTTAATGTATGCTTAATTGGTGATTGTTTCTTTATGTTTGATTATCCTTGCTTGTTGATAATTCATATTTGTTAGATTTAGTATCTACATCCTTTATGCTCTTGTGATGTAAAAACAAGAAAGAAACATTAGTAAGTTCTAGGTGAACTTAGAGGTTAACCTAAGGGATTGAGACCCCCTTAGGGAGATTGGTAACCAATTTTAGAAGATTTCATCAAAGTTAAGATAGCTTGTTAGTGGACAATATTGATAGCTTAACTCAAAGTACATGTAGCATGCCCACACATAATGGCTTTTGTGAAGTATGGATATGCATGTACACCTTCTAACGACTGAAGGTGGTAAGTCTAGCTCATCAAGACTGATGAGAGGGATGGAATTATGTGCATAACATAAGATAGGCTTACGCAGATGGGACTTGCATGAAGGGAATCTTGTGTGGTATAGTTCTTGATAAATTTAGGGGATGTCAAACATTAATTTGGTCTAAGGTTGGTTGAGGATTTATGAATCCTTCTCCTTAGTCAATAATAATAATAATAATATTTAAAATTTTATTTCTTTTTGTGTGTTTTCTTGTTTCATGTTTTTTTTGGGTGTTACATTTGGTATCAGAGCTCTAGGTTCGAGGGTATAGAGCTTCTTATGTGTTGTAAAAGAGATTTAGGGATCTCCAATAGAGGTTTGATTGGGAATAAGTTGAAATTCAGAGTAACCTAGAGTCTCTGCTTATTAGGATCTAATGGAATTGATTTTGAGAAATGACAAATTTTAAGATACCTTATTATGGGATTTGGTATTAATGATATATCCTCACCTTGGAACCTCATCCTAGTTAGATATCTAATGATTAGCAAAATAAAGACTTTGTATTGTGTTCAAGTTAGTAATTTAGTTAAGGAAAAACTATAATCTAACTCTTTTTTTGGTGGAAACCAAATCAAGATGCCACCCAAGGCTAGGATGGAAAGGCCTCCATTTAGATAGAATCGACAAAGAAATGTCAAAGAAGAGATCTAGAATGAGGATCCAGAAGTTCCCAATGCAGGAATAAAGGAACTTACTACTACAATTATGGAGTTACAATATCATTTAAGACAAGTTCCAAAACCTATGGCAAACAAAAATTTGTAGGCTAGAGATTCATAAGTCAACCAAGTTGAGGGGCTAACATTGGCATAGAAAAAAATAGGAACCCTCTTAGAAAAATATACAACAAGAGACCTAAATAATGTATGTATCCCCAAGTTTGATGGAGAAGGGGAGGGAGACACAGATAAATCTTAGTTAAGAGAGTTGGAAGTCTTCTTCATGATAAAGGGGTATTATTTGAGTACTTGAACAGTTTGGGATACTATTTACTATCCAATTAAGGACTTTGATTTAAGATTTGAGTTGACGTACATCGCTAAATTAACTAAATTTTTAATCACCCAATATCTCAAGCTATGAATACATTTACCTAGTATGTTCAATTCATGAAAAAATGATCGCCTGACAAATTTGATGAACCAAATACATTTTTGTAACCTCCTATAGATAGTGCAATAAATCAAAGTCATTTGTAGGTGGAAAAAATACCTAGGGATGTGTAGAATCCTTGATGAGCAATTATTTTCTAATTGAAACTTGTGTTCATAGGGTTGTACATAAATCAAGCCCTTACTTCAAAGTTGTATCGCGTTATCAAAACCCAGGAAAATGGCTTGAGGAGTGTGCAAGTCTAGATAGTCTTTGTAAAAGAAAGAAGCATGGGTTAACCCTACACATGATATACTTAGGTATTTATATGGTTTAAAACCAACCATACATAGTAGGGATAGTAACCAAGTGTCAATTTAACCCTTGGTGACTCTAAAACCCCAATCGCTTCTACCTTTCGATAATGGCATTTCATCACTAATCACCTTGTACAAACTGGTTGATCACGGGATTTTTTTAAAATAAATTACATTAATCCCACATAAAATATGAAGGGATATAAAAGTGCATATATATTAACCAATTATGGATAATTGAGTAACCAAGCCTTGTATAAGTGCTTGGCTAGGATTATTTCATCCCTTATTACTATTGAAATACCTAACCACCAAGTGGACCATTTACTTACTATCATGCAGAAGTGGGCCATTGAATTACTACCATGTAGAAGGTTTAGCTTCAAAAGTGGATTACCTTTTTGGTTCATCGTTGGCCTCAAATAAACTATATAAAACCTTTTTAAAGTAACATTATAAATAACCCCATTGCATCCAACGAGATAATCATGGAGAGTGGGACCTAGTCAAAATGTATGAGATATTAGTAAAGGACAACCAATTGAAGTTAACGACTAGAATTTGGATCAAGGCTCTTGGCCATAGAATCTTGAATAAGTTGAAAATTGGTTGTAAGACAACATTAGGTGACCTTATGGCAAACTTATGCCTAATAAGCCATTCGAGTTCTCTAGAGATATCTAAAGCGATTATTCTTAGACCAAATTTATAAAAATATTTGGTATTAAAGGATGAAATAAAAGAAAAGATTATATATAAGGATATAATCTTAGACCAAATTCATGAAAATATTTTTTATTAAAGGATGAAATAAAAACACCAGGTTTTAGACCCAAATTTGATAATAGTTTGGGAAATAATTGTAATTCAAGAACTATAGCTTAATCCTATGGATAGATTATGGGACACAATTTAGGATTAAGAAGCAATATTGTTTGATAATTTACAAGCTAATTTATGATTGACTAGAGGGTAAACTTATTTGATAGGTTATAAGTAGCAGATGTAATCTTGTTTGATAGATTACAAGGCAAATTTGTTGATCATATATATATATTGTGTAATCTTTCTTGATAGGTTACAAGGTTGTTTTGCATTTAAGGTAAATATTATTTGATATATTACAAGGTTAATTTGTGGTTAAGGTGTAACCTTGTTTGATAGATTACAAGGTTAATTTTTGATTAAGGTATAATCATGTTTTATGAATTATAAGGCTAATTTATGGTTAAGGTGTAGTCTTTTTTGATATATTACAAGGTTAAATTGTGATTAAGGTGTAATATTGTTTGATAGATTACAAGTCTAATTGTGGTTAAGGTGTAATCTTGTTTAATAGATTACAAGGCTAATTTATGGTTAAGGTGTAGTCTTGTTCGATATATTACAAGGTTAAATTATGATTAGGGTGTAATCTTGTCTGATAGATTACAAGGCTAGTTGTGGTTAAGGTGTAATATTGTTTGATAGGTCACAAGGTTGTTTTGTGTTTAGTATTTATTCTTATTGGAAATATTACAAGACAATTTGGTCAAATTTCATAATATGATCCTATGGATAAAATGAAAACTATAGTAAGAGATAAATTGTGGTCAAATGTGAAAGGCAATATAGTATAACCTTGCGTTATGGATTATGAGAACTATAGTATGATTATTATCAAATGATAATATATCAAGAATTGTCTAAATGTGAAACATGGATGAATGTGGGAAGATTAGATATGGGATCTAATCTTGGAGAGAGTATGGGATCTCTCCATGTGTGGTAAAACCTTAGATAATTTCTATACCATATTGGATTATATGGTCTAATTTTAATTGAAGAATGAATGCAAGTTCCATTCTTGAGAAAACTTTAATATCTTCTCTCATTTTTAATATGGATACTTAGCATGTTGTACTTATAATGGATTAATTGTGTATCAATATTGGGAATGGTGTGGAAGTTCATTCCCAAGGGAATTATGGGGTTCCCTCTCTGGTAAATATTGAGTTCTCTCCTTAATATGCACCCGATGATCATTCATAAACATGTAGATATAATAATTTGTGATATTATTATGTATTATATTGATGGCTTAGAGAAAGGAAATATGATATTTCCTTATTTGCATCATGATTTGAACAAGGAATAAATTGGTTCCTTTAATTGCATATTTGATTTAGAAAATGATATTTGGGATGTATTTCTATACTTGTATTTATGACAATTTAATTTTATGAAATGAGAGGAGAAACATATTTTTGACACTGGGTTTATTCCCTGTGAGGGTTCCCAGGGTATATGTTGTGTACCTCTATTTGTGTTTTGCAATTATTTTTATGCATGGGTATCATACTTGATTTCTATTATGATTAGTTAGATCATAGATATTGAATATGATGGAAACTAAATGTTATTTTCCTTCCAATGGAATGATGTATTTACATTCTTATAAGATGATTACTAGAATGTTATATGATGTAAGATTTTGTTAACAAGAAATGTTCCATGAATGAGAATGGATTATGATTGATCTTGAGGATATAATAATTGATGCCTTTGTATGTATGACTCTTTTAAAATGATGTAATTATTTGTGCTTTGAATCAAGTAAAATCATTGATATGAGTAAATCATTATTTATGTATTGTTTAAAATAATACATGCATGATATTCCACTGCAAATAATGAAACTAGGAAGTAAGATTGAAATCTCATTCAATTGGTTAAAGTAACTAAAAATTCCTAATGAAATAGAGATAGAAATAGTTAAACCAAGGAGATCATACATATCATGATGGGATGTAAGGTTAGATAGGATTTGGTCACTCCTATCATGAGAGTTGACACTAACCATGTCGTAATCCTCTCGGTCACTTACTACCCTGCTTGATGTTGATCCAAACATACTTGGTTGCAAAACTTGACATGTTAGACATGTACAAAAAAAATTCTATCCTAGGTTGGTTTGTAATTTGGGGTTGTTACATATGATTCTCTTTCCTTTGTTCTAATGATTTAAAATCAAAGGTGGACCTTTAAAAGAATATGTGCACCTAGGATACAAAATGAAATGGGGATTAAAGGGTGGTTCTAAAGGTTGATCCTTTGCTTTCATTTGTTTCCTAGTGATGACACTAATTATTCCCATAAAATATTTATCTGGTGGGGGAGAATTCCTATGTGAAACATTATTAGCAGTGTTTTTCCCATGCTTAGGCATGGTATGTTGAAATATTCTTGGGTCATGATTAGAGTAAGTAGCTTGTTTTAGGACTTCCCACAACAAGGTTATCTTCATAAACCTTGTCTTGTACAAGGTTTATAAGCGTTGTATACTTATTAATGTGGTGACCATTTTTGTAATCATAAGAACATTTTTCATCACCCTTGAACCATGGAAGCATTTATCTTTTAGGGTCATGTTGAGTTATGGGAGGCAACTCTGTAATTTTAGCTTCCAATAATTGTCTTAGTATAGAAGATAAGGATTGGTGTATTTGGGTAAACTTCCTTTGAATTTTCTCTTGAGATTTAGCTAGGGAAAGATTATATTTGGTAGTAGTGGTACTCACATGGCCTAGTTTAATATTATTAATGGAGTGAGATTCAGTGACCCCATAATCCACAACATGTTTATTTTTAGATTGTGTTTTTGATTTGGAAGATCTTTATTCTTCCTTTTTTAGTCTTTAACTGCTCCATACATTTGAGGGTGGCATATATTTGTTTAGCAAGGTTTACCACATATTCAAAGGTGGAGATGCAATTCATCTCTAGTGGGTGTGGAATTTTCTCTTGTAATTTGTGTATGAAAATACATAAGTAGTCCCTTGGTGGTGGGGTAAATGGTATTTTTCTAGACAATGCATGCCACTGGTTAGGAACTTACTAAAAGAGTCATTCTTACCTTGTTTTAGTTGATATAGGTCATGAATTGTGCATTTTTCTATGATGTTTGTTGATATTACTAGTTATGTAGAAAGAGGATATTATTCTACACTTCAAAAATTTATACAAAGTGTTCTTAACAATGCTAATTATTGCTATGAAGACATTGTTACTGTACCTACCAATTTATGGAGAATAATATACAAAGTAATTGTGACTCTTGATATATCCAAGATGAGATAACATGAAAATATTGAAGAGGTAAAGAACAAAGTAGATATGAGGGATGCTTATAGTGATACAAATGATCTAAGGACTTTTATGGTATATTCATGTTGCAATACTATGGAGTCAGAACCATTGATGATTGATGCATCTTGTGATACTAGTGATCTAGAAGAACCTATTACTAATATTGATGCTATATGTGATACAAGTGATTTGAATACAATTTATGATTACTTAGAAAAAAATTATGCTACTAGGATTGATGGTGATGCTCAGGATCATTCTAATGATTGTATTGATAATTTTGAGATGCATACTAACATATTTGATTTAGATTTTATGAGACGTGAAGATATAGATTTAGAAAATCATGAGAAAGAAATAAAATAATCAATTGCATCAAAAATAATATCAAAGCATGAAAGTCATGAATATACATGTTAGACTAGCAACAATAATGGGTAAGGTATTTTGTTTGTGATAGGAATTGATAGGAATAGTTTCTATGAAGAACACAATTGTCAAAGGGATTCAATAATAGAAAACAGGTACAATAATTATAGTAGATATGGGTATAAGGTAGAGAGATGTTGGAATCTTCATAGTTGTAAAATTTGTGGAGGAACCAATCATTCACAGATACATTGTTGGTACAAAGAAAATAATTTCTTTGATTTGATATATAAAATGACAATAAACTTCATCAGTGAATTTTCTCAAGATTATTTCTCAAGGTATAGAGGTGGACATAATAAAGTTATGAACTTCGTCAACAACAAAATAAGATAAAACTAGTAATAGTGACAAAGTCAAAATACAAAGTTAGACAAAAATATAAATCTAGAGCATAAGACTAGATGCCAAGTGAGTTAAATAATGAAGACATATACGAAGATCCATATTGAAGACTAAAGTCTTCAATAACCAAATAATGTAATACGATGAGGGGAGGGTGTTGGAGTATATTACATTATTTGGTAGATTAGTTTTAGTCTTTGCTTTATGTAATATAATAAATAGCCAAGATTCATCGGATATGGAAGAGTCATAGTCATCCTAAAGTCATTGTAGAAAGGCTATTTATGCATACTATAGCCTTGAGTAGTGTGATGCATAATTGATATTTTCCAAGCATTGTACCATTTTCATAAGGTTCCATTAATGTTAATCTAATGAGTTATTCCAAAAGTCTTTTATGCTATTTATATATTTCTTAGATTACCATTATCATAGTTATAATATTGGTTGCATTTTCTATTAAGTCTATAGATTCAAAAGCTAACAACCACATAGGGCTCCCAATTGTCATTTTAAAATGTTTTTTCCACATTGATCATGGGAAGGCCTCACATGGACCTTTTATTGAATTTCTTCCAATGTTTAATAGTGGATGCAAAAATGGGTGGATGACCCAAGTAGGACCATGAAATTATTTTAAAATCATGTAATGTTTTTCTACAACAATAAATTATTTTGATGATTTTTAGAATTTTTCCCTACAAGGAAAAATTGCAAATTGTAATGATGTCAAAGATTTTTGGAATATTCCCCTATGAGGGAAAATTATAAATTTTAACTATGCAAAAAATTTCAACTTAATTTCTCTTAGAGGAAAAATAACTTCCCTCTTATTTTTCTCTAGAGAGCCTTGCTATTTTTCTCATTTTTGGAGGCCCCATTCAAATCTGATTGTAGCTTACATATAGTCATTGGAAATTTTATTTCAAGCCAAACACATTAGTGGTGTTAATTTTCAATTTGAGACTATTTAATATGATTTTTTTGGCCTCAAATAGTTTTGTATTATGGAGTGCACTTTCGGTTGAACCTAACACTCCTCATCACAATGTAAGTGAACCTAGTACCTAGTTATCTTCTCTATCACACGTAATGATTGCAGTGACTGGTTATCCATGCATTTTTATAGGATGAGAAGGTTACCATATGGAAACTTACCATAATATTGCTATGGACTACATGATATTGACACCATAGAATTAATCTAAAGACTACAATTTTTTTGACACTTTATATTTCCCCAAATTCTTTCTTTCCCATTCTCCAATTTGGGCTTCTAATATATGGCTCATCATTTTTTTTTAAATTTGGAGAGAATTTTTGATAGAATATAACACTCCCACATGGATCAAAATTATTGTATAAAGGTGCACTTTCGACATATATAGACACCTTCTAAATAAGTTTCACCCTAAGGGGGGATCATATTCATGACACTAGTGTGAAACTCATAGTTGTTAATTTGTTTAGAAGCTAACCCAAAGGTAATAGACCCAAGACAAAGGCTAACATAGAGGTAACATACCCAATATATATTCTAACCCAAAGGTAACATATCTAAAGGATAACCTAGAGGTAACAAACCCAAAGTAAGAGGTTGAACTTGAGGTAACAAACCCAAGAGGCTGACGCTAAGGCAACAGACCTAGATATGGATACAAAGTTTAAGTTTTTTTTTTAGAGTAATAGAATCAAGAGCTAAGATCCAAAGATCAAGATCTTAGAAATTATCCCAAATAATGTAATAAGGGTGGATGTTAGTATTAGATCAATGAGCCACTATGAGGCATACAAATTGGACCTGACACAACATCAAGTGATGGTGGAGGTCATGATGATAACTGGAAGAGAACACAAAATGTTATTTGGTTGCATGTACTATCTTCTAGACATGAAAAAATTTCTAGTGGTGTTCTATGAAATAGAAAACCTCTAAAAATGATAAGATCAACTAAAATAAACCTTAATTTCTCAAAAAAATTACAAATATCCATCTTGATAACCAAAATAGGTATAAAACCACAAGGTTAGATCATACTATGAAAGCTTTACATTAGAAAGAAATTAAAATAGGGAGGGAAACCTCTACATGAATGGGGGAGGGGAGGATTATGAAATAAGTAATTCCCCCCTCAAGGGTTTAGGTATGGTAGGAGAGCATCTAGCTCTGATACCAAATGAAATTAATGAGATGGTTGTGTTGATTCATGAAAATGGGTATATATTTATAGGCATATGAGCCTATAATAAAGATAAAATAAGGGCAATAAAATAATTCCCAAGTGGATCACACCTCAAATAATGTAATAATCCTAACATTTAATTTATTAATTTATGTTTCTAGAGTTATTTAGAGAAGAAAGAACATATTTTCTATAACCTCTTATATTCCCTTTGAAAAGAAACCTACCTTATGAATCTCATTAGCCCACAATAATATACTAGCACTAACCAAGAGATAAATTTCAAGGTTCATACATTGGTTTACTCAAGGTGTTGTTATGCTTCCCCCAATAGTTTCTTATGATTTTAATTTAATATGACTTACACTATGCAAATAAATTAGGTTGTAGTGTTAGGACAAGAAAAAATGTGAGAACAATATTGTAGTGTTGTAGTGCTAAGGCAAGATCAATATTGTAGTGTTCTAGTTTTAGGGAAAGAGCAAAGGTGTGAGCAATATTGCAGTGTTATATTGTTAGGGCAAGAGAAGTAATTGAACAATGTTAGGGTAAGAGCATAATTAGTTAATTATGGTAAATGGAGAAATGAATGGAGCAATGAATGAGTCCTATTAGAATATCAAAACTTTAGATGGTAGGAAATATTCTACAAATTTCAATGATAAAGAGAATCACAAGTCTAGATCTCAGGATGGCCCAGTAGGAGGTATTGAGGTTATGAGTATTAGAGGGGACCCTCCTCCTAACCTTGATCCACCCTCTAAAAATTATAACCCTATCTTATTTGCAAAAATTGTCTAGAAAAGCTCTAGCATTTCTCCTCATATACAAGGCTCTATCACACTACAACTAAGCAACAAAGAGCTAGTGATTCCTCCAAGTGTTATGGCATTATTTGTTTCCTAATATATCTACTTAATTATTGGGAAGTTCATGGGATTACACCCAAACATGGAATCCTTTAGAAAGTGGGCATTATCCAAATGGTGATCCTATGGTAATATAGAGCTAGTGGCCATTTCAACAGGTTTTTTTTCTCATCAAATTGAATAGCCTAGAAGACTATAGATGTATCCTCATCAACAATCCATGATTTTTTGGTTAACATAGTCTCTTTATTAGGATATGGAGGACTGATTTTTACCTATAAACCCAAATAATTAACTCAACTCCTATTGTGGTTAGGCTTCCAGGATTTACCATATAGTTTTGGTATGATAAAATTTTGAGGGGAATAACATGAAAAATTGGGGACATCATTGCATACGACCCGACAACCAAAGCCAAATCTAGGATGGTGTATGTTCACATGTGCATCAATGCAAATATAGATATGAAGCTTCCAAATTACATAGATATAGATTTTGGATCATGTTATAGATGTTGGGCCATATAATATGAGAATAAACTAGTGTTCTACATCAAATATCAGAAACAAGGCCACCTAAGAGTACAATGCCCCTCTTTGAGGAAGAAGGTAGAGGTGGGGAAATGGAAATAAAATAATTACAAAATTTAGGCAATATAAAATATTGTGAAAATGACATGTTCTAGAAGAACATAAATGCACCAAACCCTACTAACAAGGAGACAAATTCCAAGGGTAAAAAACCTATCTCCACCCCCATTAATGACACCTCAAATAAAGTATGCTCTCATTTCAATGGTTCTAATTTATTCTATATTTTAAATGAGTCTTCCCATAAACTTGAGGCTAATATTATCCCCATTGATTTACCTCATGAATATCTTCCATCTGATTTTTTACTACCCCTTGGAATTATTACTTTCTCTTCTAAAGCGCATGCTGATAGGGCACTTCCTAAATTCCATAGTGGGCATGATATATCCCCATCTAGGTCTGGGCCTTCAATTTTACACCCCACCAAAGAATCCCTATACATCCTGGGTGACATTTCATCCCCTAGTGGTGACATCAATGCTACCTTCCCAAGTCATCCCTAAACCAAAAATCAAAAGAAATTTTTTGTTGACATTGGTAGTGAAAAAGAAAAAGTTGACCTTCCAACTAAGAGTTAATATGGAAATATATTGAGGATGACATAGCCAATGGTACCCAATATACAATATTTTCATCCTTTAAAAATAATTCCTCATAGGATCCAAATAAGAAAGATGAAAAATGATCCAAACCCCTCACATCCCATGCTAGAGGGGAAAATAAGTCATCCAAAACCCATAAATTAAGATCCTCCCATGGAACATGAAAGGCCTCAATGGACAGGACAAGGAGTGTTTGGTAAGGCCCATGAGGAAATACTTGTAACCCACCATTATTATTTTTTAGGAAACCAATATTGATAAGGATAATGTGAGAAAATTTTCTAAAATGATATGGAAAAATAGTGAAGTTATTGCTAGTCCTGCTCAAGGTGCCTCTGGAGGACTTTTTTGTCTTTGGGACCCATCCAAAGTGGAAGGTAAACTTTTGTCGATTTTAGACTACATCATAAATATTCTTTTCTATTGCAAAGATACTAAAGCAAGGTGGGTTCTCTCAAACATCTATGCTCCAAATACTCCGAGTAAATGATCAGCCTTACGGGATCCCTTAGCCATATGAGATACATTTTCTCTAATGAAGCATGGATGCTGACAGGTGACATTAAATCCCCCATATTACCATATGATAAAAGTCAAGAGGTAGACATTACACCTATTTGCTTTTAAGATTTTGCAAATTTTGTGGACAATGAGTTAATGGATATCCAACTCAAGGGAACCAGGTTCACATGGACTAAAAGGAGAATTGGAAACCAAATCATCCAGCTTAGACTAGACAAAGTCCTTATTTCCAAGGAAGTTGTTTACATTTTTAGTGATGTCACCCTTCGAGCTCTCCCCAAAATAGGGTTTTTCTGATCAAAACCTGCTCATAATGGAAGGTTTTCAACCAACCTCTACCTTTAGAAATCAATTTAGATTTGAATCAATGTGGATACAACACCAAGATCTCAAAAATATCATTATTGAGTGGTGGAGTAGAAACTTCTCAGGAATGCTCATATCTCAAGTACTAAAATGGTTGTGTTTCATAAAAAATAATCTTAGAATTTTGAACAAGTGTTTGACAATATCTTTTAGAGAAAGCAAAAATTCAGAGCCAATGTCACAATATTTATAAAGAGATCCAATATGGGAAATCTTTACCATATATTAGTAAATCTGAAAGAGATCTACTATCAAAATTCCGCAATGTTATCGCAAAGGAAGCATTTTTCTAGAGGCAAAAATCTAGAGCTATTTAACTGAAAGAAGGGGATTCTAACACTAAATTATTTCATGCAATAAATATTATACACCAAAGCCAAAATAGAATGAAATATTTATCAAAAGATGATGGGTTGGTTGTTGTTCACCTTACTTAGATTATATTTGAAGTTGTTTCCCACTTCAAAAGTATTCTTAGTCATATCTAGCCTTGTCCTAATCAAGTTTCTAACACTTTACTTTAGAATATTTCCCATATTATTTCTCTTGAGCTTAATTCTATGTTGCTCAACCCCTTTTCTTAGGAGGAAATCAAGAATACACTTTTTCTATACCTCTTGATGAAGCTCCTAGTCTCGATGGCTTCCTTTCTTGTTTTTTCTAAACCTTATGGAACATCATTGAACTTGACATCACTGCTTCCATTCAATATATTCAAAACACCAAATACATCCCTAGAGACATTAACTCCATATTTCTTTCCCTTGTTTCTAAATCTTCTAAAGCCAAGTCATTGTCTGATTTTAGACCCATTAGCCTTTGCAATATCATTTATAAAATTTTATCAAATGTCTTAGCCAACATAATGAAGGACATCCTCATTATTTATCCTTACCAAGTAAGTTTTATCCAAGGAAGATTTATTACTGATGGAATCATCACTATACATGAGCTCATCCACTCTATCTCTAAAAGTAATAAAGTTGACCTTTTTCTCAAACTTGACATGATCAAATGTGTGTGCTTATGAAGTTCATTTACCAATTTTGAGTAAGGTAACTATGCAAACCAACTTTAAGAACCATTATGTATAAAAATTAAGAATTCATTTACCATGAGTTTATGCACAGTAAAACTTAACTACTCTATAATACCAACCACCAAAATCTAGTGTATCCATAAGTGGACATTGTTCTATACAAATAAGGTCGCTAATGTGACATACATATCACCATGCGTAAGACTAACCCATTGCTAGGCGGGTATTATTCAACCAATTTCTATAATGGATATCACCCCATGAATTTTTAACAACTGAGGAATTCCAAGGATTCAATCCCATTATCCCGTTCTTTTGTTTTGATTTCTTTTAGTAGGAAATTTTGCTCATTTTTGAACAAGGGGATTTATTTGCTTTGTAGTAAAAATTATTTTTTTCTTTTGATTTTTGTTTTTTTTTTTCTCTTTTTTTATTTCAAGGGATACTTGCTCATTTTGTGAGAGAGAAAGAGATTTTATTGCTTTGTGTAGGGGAGAGCTTGTTCTGTTGTCAATTCTTAGCATTCTAGACCATGCACATAATAGGATAGCAAGAGAAAATTTTCACTTAAGGAGCTAGAACTACTATTTAGCATCATATTTCCTAGTGCAAGAATCATTTTTATTATGTGTAAGTGTGTTTTGGTTCAAAAAGTGGCAGAATCAAATTATAAAACTAAAAATTTTCTTAATGAGAAATAGTGATTTTGGTTCAAGAGAGATTTTTGATAAATATCAAGAATCAATATTTTATGAAAATGTGAATCCTGTGAGTGGTTCAAGATAAAATCTGAATTAATTCAAAGAAAAAGAGAACCAACATTGACTATTAATATTAATAGCATCAGTATGATATTTAAACAACATAATAATTAGATGTGACTATTTGGCATATGCAATTGGACTAAACAAGCTTTGGGAAATGTAAAATACAGTCACAATATAGATGATTGATGGTTTATGTAATGCAATGTGGATATGATAGTTGTGCCAGATGCAAACCTAAATGACATGCATAGGAAAATGAAAACAAAAACTCCAAAATGCCAAAGAAAAATGATAAGAGGTGTTGAACCCACAATGAATGTAGAGCTTGGTAATAGCAAAAAATAGAAGAGATATACCCACTGATATGTATTCTTACAAATGGTCGAATGGAGGCTACCCATAACTCATGACCATGAAGCTATCCTTTGTAGGGTGCTAAGACGATGAGAATGATATTACTAAAGCAAGTACTACTCAATAGAGGTATACATTAATGTGCATGAATCAAGGCCAATGAAGCAAAACAAGAACTATATCCCTCGCCTTGGGGAGATATAAGAAATGAAAATTTTCCAAGGTCAAGGGATATAAAATAGTATGAGAAAATACAATGATGGAAATGTAATGATTGAAATGTAAACTAGATTAGAATGCAATACCTATGTATAATGTTTTTTTTATTTGATTTGAGTATTTCTTTTTTATTTGATTTTTTTTTAATGATGGAATTGGTGGTATATACAAAATTATCTATATACCCTATACAAGGTGATTTATGCATAGAATGTCTATGGTGGATTAAAAATCAAAGGATTTTTTGAACAAATAAATTCCTTTATAGCTTTTTCTTTAGCATCCTTTGCACAAAAAACCATGCATTCTCGAACAAAACCATTTTTCTTAACATAGGGAGGAGAAATCCCTAATTTTACTAGATCCTTATAAGATAGCGGAGTAGGACTATTTTGATATGTAGAAAATTGACTATAAAAATGTGTATAACTTATCATATTACAAAATAAAATAGTAGAAGGATAAGGAAGTTCTTCATCTTCCTCAATTTTTTCTAAGTCCCGATATTCTTCGATCCTATCCAAGTCTTGATGATCTCTAGGATAATGAGTTGTGAGTAATAATGGGTCAATTATGGAAGGTGAATTAAGTGGATTTGAATGGGTACTACATGGTGAAGAAGGATGATCAAGTGTAGATAAAAGAGGGTGATGGATAATGGGTGATGATGGTGATGATAGGGTAAAATAGGATGGAGAATTAGGTGGCTCCACCATTGCAGGAGGCTATGATACTTGTGGGTCACCATGAATAGTAATAATTTGATTATTTAACTTAGACTTCAAGCAATTATGAAGAGTGGAAGGTGTTATATTTTGATGAATGACTCGTGAAATTTAACAATCACAAGATGCATAATAAAATACAAGAAAGTAAATCTACAAGATGACTGAAGTATGCTACAATATAAAATATTACAATATAGATATGGAGGAAGTGATCACTTCATTAACAAAGCTACATATCTACATCACATCCATCACCAATAAATGGTGTGTAACACAATCCACTAACCTACGCTATCTAACAATTTCTCCCGATTGTCCTATCTATCTATCTAAGAGGCCATCCTTATATATGCAAAATAGGATGCTTACCCAACACTCTATCTAGCTATGCATAGGATACCTTGCACATGAACACTTGTCCATTTATTACATTGCATGTAGTCACTAGATAACTTGCACAAGAAGTAATCTAGGTATGTATCTTGGAGGATACATTTACATAACCCAAATGATGGAATAGAAATTACTTCCAACACCCCCCTATATTACATTATTTGGGTATTGAATACTTTAGTCTTCAATATATATTCTCTTCATTTTTTAATGGTCTACATAGTTTTCTTATTATGCATTCTTTGTAACCTGTTCATGCAAATAGTTAGTCTTTTGGTAGTATGTTCCATTTGATGATAGAGATTTCATTTCAAAATACTATGTGGGTTCTTCTAGTTCTTCAAGTTCTTCTATCCTATGAACCAAGTGACCTTTCTAATTTTTATTCTAATATTCAAGTTGAGGATAATTTCTAGGTCACTGAAATTGCTACTGATGAGGGTTCCTTTGGTATTGTTGTAGCTCAAAATTATTTCCATGATTTGATTTATTTCTTTGGTTCTGATTTCTAGGATTATATTTGTAATAGTTAGTATTTTGTCCTTTTTTTCTACAGATCTAACAATACCATTTTTTTCATCCTCATGTTGTAGAAGCAATATTTCCCTGTGGATTGTCTTTTGAGGCCAATGTAGTGTTAGTCATTTCATCTTTCAAAGTATTTTCTACTTCATATTATTGAAATATATTGACTAAATCATCAAAGGACGTATATTTTCTTAGGACCTGCAAATATGTTACCAAATTTTTATAGCTTTTTGGAAGTTATCTCATGGTTATTTGAGTAAGAAGTTCATATTTAACTATTTCAACTAAGGTTAACAATTTTTCTTTAATATCTGCTATCTTCCTTACAAACATTTCTATACTCTCCACACTATTCATTTTCAATGAGTGAAGTTGAGTTTGTAAATGAAGAATAGTTGTCTTATTCTTTCCTTCAAATATTTTTTCTAGGCTTATCCACACATCTGAAGATGTTTTGGCTAAACTGATATATGGTTGAATTTCATCAGTGATAGCAAATATTATTATCATTAAGGCCTTTGAATAATTGTCTTCAAAATTTAGGATTTTTGCTTCTCCTATGGTAGGTTTCTAAGTTTTACCCTTGACAACATCCCAAAGTTTTTCATATACTAAAATTGCTTTCACTTTATTTTTCCAAGAAAAATAATTAGGACCCTTGAGAAGTTGAGATTCTGCTAGGAAGAATTTGTTAGATGCCATTTCAAAACTTCCTAATATCAAGCCTTATGACTCCCTAATGTTTTGGAGTATGCTATAGTGCTTTTGTAAGAATATAGTTCAAATTTGGTTGATTTTGTACAAGTTTTGCAAGAATAAAAAATCAAATTTTAACACCTTATTACTCGTATTTGGACTAAGCACTATTTAAGTTTTGAAGAGGTTTTGATGTTGGAAATATTTTATCCCATGTTCAGATATTTGAGACAAGTAAAAATAAATTTATCCAACCTTAATAAAATCCCTTAATAACCTCTTTTATATCCCTTGGATTATTTATAATTTCTAAATAAAATAAATTTTATGGAGTAACCCTTATGACTCTCAAGTTTAGAAAATTAGAGAAGTGATAATAATATTTGCAATATAGTTTAATCCAAGTTAAAATTTATATTCCTCCTAAGTAAGGTTGCAAATATTAAAATAAAAATATAAGTCACCCCTTTAGCTTTCAAAAAACCTAATTTTTAACCTTAGTTTATAATCCTTATAACTCCAACTTATGAAAGCAATAATCAATGGGATTTAGACCTTACCTTATTCGTATTATCTCCTTGATGTTAGGTGATTTCCATATCTGAATATAATAGCATATAAAATGTACCTTGAGCACTTGGTTTAATAGAGATTAGATGGAATGCTATATGTGAATGTTGTACATAGATGCTGAATGTTGACCTTCTAAAAATGGGAATATTTTAATGCCCCTTCCCCTTTGTATTCCACATCGCAGTTCAAACGTTTCTACTGCTTCTCTCACACTTTGACTATGCTATGTTCCTCCTTCAAATGTCTTGATTGTGCTTCACTCTTGCATGCTAGTCTTGGACTAAAATATACCTTTTAAGCAATGTTGATCATAGGCATTGTGACAAGTATCATGTCCGTTACAAGTGAGCGCTCCCTTATTTATGTAATGCTCCAAAATATTTATTCAATGATTATTAAAAATGTATAGGCCCTTGTGTGAATATGATGAAGAATTCCAAGTGGCACATATTTTCTTGTAACTCCTTCGTAGAAGTCTCTAGAACATTGACAGGAATGATGACTAGAATGTCAAGTATCATTTTTGCATGGAGACCATTCTTGTAAAGCCTCTGAATATGGAGATTATAACTCTATAACATTTTTTCTTTGCAACTTTGCTTGGGTAGCAAGCAAGCTTTCTTTCCTCTATTGGATGGGTGATGCGCTACAAATCTTTGATAACATTTCGACTCTTTGTTTGGTGAGTGTTATTCTACAAGATTGAGACCATGAATATAACATCTTTATCCCTTTATTTTATGCCTCCAAATGCATTGTTTTTCTTGTTGTTATTTTGACATCCTTTGTGAGATTGATTTGCAATCGCTTGTCTATGTAATTATGGTTCATGGATGATATAAAATGAGCTTTGATTTTACAGGTACGTACACCCAATATGAGACCTTGAATGACTCCTTCTAGCTTGGGAGGAAGAGTGTTGACTTCCAACATTTTTTGGTTGTTCTTTTCCTTGTAGAAAAATGTGTTGTAATATGGCACTTTCAAATCTGCACTTATGCTATCAAAAACCATATTAGAGTAGTACAAGACAATGTATTATATTTTGTACAATAAGTCTTTTAATATATCTTATTTTACACTATGTTTCTAGATTTTTAAATTCTCTTTTTGTGGTAGATTTCTTGTAATACAAGGGTTTGAGGTTGTATTTAACAATAAACACACCTTTCCATTTTTACTTGGAAACTTTTGATATCAAGTCTAAGCTTCAATAATAGTAGATAGAAGTTCTTTTAATTGATGCAAATTTTTTTCATTTTTTTCTTTTGCATTCACTTGTAATCCTTTTTATTTTGAGACTAAAAAAGTCTCACTTTCATAAGCTTCTATCTCTATTTTTGGTTAGTTATGTTCTTCTCCAAATATGGAGGATTCTAACCCTTTTTGGTGGCTTCTATTGGCCACATCAAGTTGCAAATTTTTGTGCTTCAATAGTGTCTTTAGACACTTGATACAAATAAGACTTTGTGCCTTTCAGGAAACACAAAACTAATTTTATTTTTGAGAGTGGTATAATAGTACAAGCTCTTTACTTTTAATGCACTAATATTACGCCTTATCACTCCAATCAACTCTCAAAGAAATGCATAAATAATCTACTGCAACTAATCAAGAATAACCTAAAATGAATCTTTAGGAGTTATTATCCAATTTCACTACAATCAATCTAGTAGGATTTAATCTAAAAGGAAGAATTAATCTGCATCATCAGGAATGAGTGAGTTGAGGTTTAGCGGGTGCGGCGGGAGTGAGGGTTTGAATTTTATGGGCAGGAATCTCAGCCAAGGCGGCAGAGGTAGAGTAGGTACGAAAGGGGCAGGTGGGAACCTCGAGCATGGATCAAGTGAGGATCTAGAGGAAGGTGGTCATGCTATAGAAAATTTGGAGGTGGGCATCACACGGGGGCCCGACCCTCCTTAGAAAGACCCCGACAAAAAAGATACGAAGGACAATGTGGGGCCCAAGAAGTGGCTATCTTTTGCTGAGACTCTTAGAGGAAAAATAAAGGAGGTTCTCTCTCTTTTTCCCCTAGTTCCAGTAAATAATAAAATTTTTGCCCCGACAAGTTCCATGAGCCCTTTTATTTCAATGGAAGAATTCTCCCTGGTAGGCAATTTTTTGGGAGGTAGGCCGGACATGGAGACTATCAGGGCTTGGGCGATGGGTAAATGGCAATTGGTATGTAGCTCTAACTCGAGGGTTCTTCATTATCCATTTTAACAATATGGAGGATGCTAACTACATTTTAACAGGAGGTCCTTGGTTTTTGGGCAAAAGGAGCCTTTTTCTCAGATGATGGGGTGAAGATTTTGACCCTGAAAAGCAAAATATTAACATTGCCCCTATTTGGGTTCGTCTCCTATGTCTACCTGCCCAGTTCTTCAATGAATATTTGTTGTAGGGCATAGCAAGAACTATAGGGGACCTAATCTCCATTGACCATGCGACCTTGTCCAGGACAAGGATGACTCATGCATGAATCTGCGTAAATGCTAATTTGGATAATGAATTGCCAAGGTTTGTGGAGCTAGAGTATGGAGAATACTATCAAAAACAACTGGTAGAATATGAGAACAAATCGATATTCTATGTAGAATGCAAAAATCAAGGACATCTATGCAATCAGTGCCCTAACCTGGCAATGAATAGAGAAAAGTAGAAGCAGGGAATGCTAGATAGAGGAAATTTGAGGAGTTTCCTTGGCAGAGGTGATTTCAATCAGGCAAACTATGTCTACCAAAAAAGAAAAGAGAGGGTGCAAGGTCCCAACAAGACAAAGGAAAACAATAGGTTGTTGGAAACCAAAATACTTAGGTAAGTTCCAATCCTCTAGTTTCAAATAAATTTTCAATTCTATCCAATATGGGAGTAGGAGGATTATCGGAAGACATGGAAGCCTAGAACCTTTAGGCTAACCTTTTTGACTCTCTAGAATCCCCATCCAAGTTAGGATCCTCAAACCCTAATGCTAAAATTATTGTAAGCCCCATGGGCATCACAAAGCCAAACCCTAATTCCCGATCTCTAGAATCCCCATCCAAGTCGAGATCCTTAAACCCCAATGCTTAAAATACTTCAAGCCCATTGGGCATCCCAAAGCCAAACCCTAATGTTTAAGAACTTAGGAAGAAATTTTAGGCATTGGAAAATAAAAAATATCATCTCCCTAACATCATCACTAGGAGCCAGGTGAATCCTACTAAGGGGCCATCCCATAGACCAGGGGAATACAAGAAAAAAGGAGAAGATTTGGATGTAGGGGTGGAGATATGTGAAACTCTTCAGACTGAGGAATATGGTAGTCTGGTTCTACAACAAATTGCCTCCCCTAGTTTAGTCCTAAACAAACCAGGAGCACTGTGAAGTCTCATATAGATTTTGGTAGTGAAAAAAAAGAGGGAGAATATCAAATGTTGAACATCAAAAAATTAAAATTGATAATGACATTGCCAATGGAAAATAAATAACCTTGTTTCAACAGGTTATTTTGGGTTTTGAAGACAACAAATTAGGAAAAACCCCTCAAGGGAGGGGGAGAGGGAGAAATCCCAAACAATCTAAATGAAGTTCCTCTCATGGAATATGAGAGGCCTCAATGTCACCAAACATAGGGAATTTAGTGCAATAAGAAATCAAGTGAATCCAACTATTATCATGTTGCAAGAAACAAAAACTAATGAGATTCAATAAAAAAAGTAGCAAAAAAAATCTGGAATCAAGGGGAGATGGTTTACAAATTAGCCATAGGTTCTCCGAGAGGCCATGACTTTGTGGGATCCAGGGTTATTGAAAGACACCATTATTCAAAAAAACCTTGTGGATGGAAAGGTTCTTAGTCTTCTATCTCAAGAAGGAAAGTCGATGCCCTCACTAAGGCCTCTCTTTAAAGAATTCCAGTCTATTTCCTCTTCATTTTCAAGAGCCCTTGTGAAGGTTTTCTAGACAATCTGAGTGAAATCTCCATAAAGAATTCCCATGGATTGGATCGGAGGAGAAAAAGGACACCTGGAGGAGGACCAAAGGACCAAGGAAAAGGGCTTAGGTTGAGGAGAATTGCTCATATGATTTTATCTTTACTAGCTAAGCAGGCATGGTGCCTCATTTTTGGTGAAGAAAATTAATGGAAAACTATCATCAAACGAAAGTATCTTCAAAATATGGAATTTCTAAGTGACTTAGTTCCAATCAGAGGTTCTACTTTTTGGAAAGCAATTCTCAATTGTAAGGAAATCATCAAAAAAGGTTTAATATGGGTTTTAGGCAATGGTGAGAGGATAAATTTCTAGAATGACAGGTGGGCTAAGGACGAACCACTGATGCAATATCCTAACTTAGCCCGAATCATAGATATCACAGAAGAAATCATTGGCAAAAAAGTCTCCGATTATATGGTTGAGGATAGAGGTAGAATGAAGTGGAAACAAATAAGGATTCAGGGATTTCAAGTGGAATCAAATGATCTTTGTAATATTCTCGGGCAATAGTTTATCCCCATGAGACCCAAGGAAGATCAAGTGACCTAGGCTCCTACGAAAAATGGGCAATTCACTGTTAAATCAACTTACAAGCTTTTGCTTGATGACGAGGATTTTGTCCTCCAAAAGGACTTAGTTTGGATAAAAAAATTAATTCCAAAAATTGCAATCTTTTCATGGATGGTTATCCAAGGAAGAATTCTAACCATTGATAATATGATGTGTAAAGGTATTTGTATCACTAATCGCTGTTATCTATGCAGGGCTAATTGGGAGACTATTTATCACATTTTCCTTGAGTGCCATTTTTCCTTGACTATCCTAAGTGGGGTTTTTCAGGCCTTCAATATTTCCTGGGTTAAACCAGCCATCGTACTTGATTTTTTCATCTAGTGGCCTTGCCCATTTTAAATCCAAAGACTTAGATACATGTGGAAAATTTGTCTCAATCACTATCTTTGGTAGGTGTGGTTAGAAAGGAACCATAGAGTCTTTAATGAGTCTATCCATGATCATCAAACTATCATTTCCAGGATCCTATCCTTTTCCAATGAGAATGTGAACCTTATCCCTTTTGATATCCGTAAACCTCATCTATAGGAGACCACGATTGCTCAATATTTAAGATTAACCTTGTTAGATGAGTCTATGCCTAGGGTAGTCAACCCCAGAGCCAATGTTAAGTGGTCCCCACCTCCTATGGGTTGGTTTAAGCTTAATTTTTATGGAGTAGCTAAGGACAATCCTGGCAGAGTAGGTGTTGGTGGTATTGTGCGAGATCATAATGGGAATATGATGCTTGCATTTTTTGAATATTTGGGAACAAGGACGAACAATGAAGCTGAAGCTAGAGCTATGTGGAGAGGCCTTCAAATGACTCAAGACTTAGAAGGCAATTTGATCGTATAAGGAGACTCTATGCATGTTATAAATCTCCTCAATAATTGGAAAACACCTCCTTGGAGGATTAAAACAATTGTTGAAGAGGCTAGGATCCTTTTCTAGGGAAGACATGATAGAAAATCCCAACATGTCTTTTGGGAAGCTAACAAAGTTGCTGATAAGCTAGCCAATTTGGGTGTCGATGGTGACGGACTTTTCAAATGGGAACACAATATCCCGAGCGAAGTAGAGGAGATTATTCAACAAGAATTCCAAGAATGATAGTCAAATTTACCAACAGGGAAGGCACTATAATTTTGAAGGCTATGAGTATTCCCATATCTTTTTTGAAATGGACTCACAATAAAAATTATCCGAGTTGTCAGTCTTGGTGGATACTGCTTGGAAATACCACAAAGACTAATGGGGATAGTCACATGTCAAATAACATGGCTCCTAGTCATATTAGTAATTTGAGGTTGGTTGATAATCACAGGGTAGGAAAGAAATGGCAATATAAGACTTCAAACCAGAGCCACATGGACCACCAGATAGCCATCACCATAAATCTAGCCATGAGGTTCACTTCTCCAAGGCTGATTGGCCAAGACGAGATGTGGTCCCAAAGCATGTCATATACGGAAGAAAGCAATTACCAAAGAATTATTAAGAGTAACTATCAATACAGAGCTTGTGGGAGTTTTTTTCAGTACTCTGCTATGTGTGTCTACAGCTTTTTGTTTCTCCACTATTTCAAGGAAGGGATCCGTGTCTGTTTCTTTTTTTGTAATTATGATGCAGGTGTGTTTTCTCGGGGTATACCCAAAATATTTTATGGGAAGTTTATTTTTGATAATAGGCTATGTGCCTTACCAGATGTAATGGCTTTGGCGGTATGTAGATTTTACATATATAGGATCCTTAGTAAGGACATGTTCATCAATAGCCCTGGGCTGATTTTTGTAAAATATTTTGGGTCAACCTGTAAAACCCGGTATTAATGCTATAGTATCTTATCTACCAAAAAAAATGTTGTAGGATTTAGTCTTGTTTTTTCAATAATATATAATAGGTAGTTGATAGAAACTAATATGGAATCTTATCAACTTCTAATAAATATGCAATTGAATCCTTAAAAAGAATATTTTTTTCTTTGCACTTTTAGAAGACTAAAATCTAATTTCCTTTTTGCAACTTTAATCCGATTTTACGTACTCTAATAAATATAATAAGTAGTTTAATTTAATGAATTTTTTTTCACCATAAGTTACATATATTTTTTTGTAACTCTTCTCCTACCTTTGTAGAGGAATTAGACCTTGGTGTCTAGAAACACAAAGTTTCTACTTCTAGTAGGCTGTCCTACACAACTCCTTCATCAAATGATGATCTCAAACTTTATTTTATGAGCCTAGATTTGGTGGCTTGTTCCCCTATTGTTTTCTCCTCCTTCTACTATATATTTGGATAAGTTTATGTCTCTATGGTGGTGCCTCCTCACTGTGATAGGTAATATTCAAATCTCCAATATTTGGTGAGCTTCTTCTATATTCAAGTCCTCTTGTCGAGTTATAAATTCAAGAAATATCTTCTTCTAGGGTTTGGAACTCCTTGCCAAACTTCTTCTTCTTGGATTTGGCACTCCTTGCCAAATTCTCCTCTTGGGCTTGTTGTCGTATGGTGACAATTTTTCCAAGTCCTTCACTATAAAGGACTTCACCTAGATAGTGGATCTCTCCAATGAGTTCTGAAATAACTCTCTTAATCTTCAGCAATGCTCTCCTAGTCTTTCCTGGATGCTCAATGAGACCTTATCAAGGTCTTTGATCTAGCAACTTCTGATGGTATTCCTTTAGGAGTTTTATTCAACCTTCTACTTTTGGAAATATTGGTGGTGATATTTTCTCCTAGATCTTCTAATTCTACTACTTTTGGCTTTGATTAAGACTCTCCTAGTCCTTATTATTCTTCTTCCAAGACTCAAAGTTCTTTAATGAGATCTTCTCCTGATCTCTACTCTTTTTCTTCAGGATTAAGCTGATTCTAAAGAAGATGCTATTTTAGGAAGTCTCCCAACTCACTAAATATTCTATTCGTACAACAATAATATTAGTACTAAAATATTTAGTCTGCTTCTAAATAATATATTCTTCTCAAATTCTTATTCAAGATCAAGGCTTCTATGGCCTATTTTGATGTTAAGGCTTCTATGGACATTTTTAGTACCAAGGCTCTTGTGGCATTTTTCAGTATCAAGGCTCCTATGGACTTTTTAGTATCAAGGCTACTATGGTATTTTTAGTATAAGATTTTTATGGTTTATTTAGCAAGGCTTCCTTGGCCTTTATGTATCAAGGCTTTTATGGCATGTTTTGCAAGGCTTATATGGCCTTTATGTATCAAGGCTCTTGTGGCCTATTCTTCAAGTGTGGATTTATACAATCCAGTAATGGAGGGATTCAATCTCCTATATTCACCATGATCCTTCACTAAAATTCTTCTTCCATAGTATTCTTGTCTCACACGATGAACTAACCTCTACACTATGAGGGCACACCAACTATTGAGCAACGAAGTTGGAGTCTTCTAGATTTTTATTGTAGGGGGAGTCCCAATCCTATGAGGATTAATTTCTTGCAACAAAATAAGCTTTAGGAACCAATTAGAAAATTCCAAATGACATGGATGATCTTCACTAGATGATTTGTCTATCCAGTGGATTGAAATGATGAGGCCTATTTTTCATGAGTTTTCATAACAACTATGTGGAAAAGACTCTAGACAAAAATTATCTTAGTATTTTATAGAACTAAGATTCATTTTAGTCATATATTTTTGACTTTCCCAAATTCCACCACCTAGATACTCCTAAGATATTTTTCCAGTGGTTGGTCTAATGGCACGTCAGTTTGATAAAACTCTTAGGCTAACCAACAATGGTTGTTCCCTAATGACCTATATAGATTAGATCTACCGTGGCTCTGATACCACTATTCACTTATGAAAAATGAGCCATGAGAGATAACAATCACAAGATGTAGAATAACATGCAAGAAAGTAAATCTGCTATATTATTGAAGTATGCTAAAATATAAAACATATAAAATATTACAATGTAGATATGAAGGAAGTGAGCACTCCATTAACAAAGCTACAAATCTACATCATATACATCACCAGTAATTGGTGTGGACCACAATCCACTAACCTACACTACCTAACAATATATCCTGAATATCTTATGTATCTAAGAGGCCATCCTTATATATGTAAAATAGGATGCTTACCCAACACTCTATCTACTTGTGCATAGTAAACCTTGCACATGTATAACTTGCACATGGACACTTGTTCATTTATTACATTGCATGTAGCCACTAGATAACTTGCATAAGAACTAATATAGATATGTATCTTGGAGGATACATTTAAATAAACCAAGTGATAGAATAGAAATTATTTCCAATATAAGGGATAAACCTCATCTCATGAATCCAAGGGCATCCAAGAAATAAATTATAAGTAGTAGGGAAAAAACCACATAAAACAAGATATTTAAGATCTCAAGTCCTATCTCAAGGGGAAGGACTATATTGCCATAAGTTTCTTGGGACTCATCGTTGAAATCCTTTATGATAATGTCAGGTTTGGTGAGGTATTCCTTCTTTAATCCCAGTTCTTGAAAGAATTGATAAGTGCATATATTAAGTGAGGAACCACTATCTATAAAGATATTTTTGATAAATATTTCTCTAATAAGTCTTGTGATGAAAAGGGATGAATCTTATTGCATGTTTGGAGAAGGAATCTTGTCATTATAAAATGAAATGTGATCAATCTCAAAAGATATTACGACATTAACCATGTCCTTAGGGAAAATATCACGAGGAACAAAATGTTGGCTAAGTATCTTGAACAAAGTTTTCCTATGAGCATGAGAACTCTACAATACTTCTAAAAGGGATATCTCAGCTTGAGGATTAGTCGATTATTGTTGGCTATCAAAGTAGATTTTAGGTTATGATTTCCATGCTAAATGTGGGATTTCTATGGTCATATTAAATTTTGGATCATTCTCTAGCGCTAAAGGGAGTTCTAAAGGTTGATAGAATGAAGAAATTATCTCTTATTTATAAAATTGAGTTGGTTGAGCTTGAGGTTGCTCACTCATAGTTTTTGTTTTGATATTAATGATATAATTGTGATGAGACACATTAGGATGTGATATTTGATTGGTTTCCTATTTTTGATGATTTGGTAAGGTATTTTTGAAGATCCCATGTCTTGATCAGTTGTGGGTATAGGAGGTTGATTTTTAATTGGAGGATTATGATCAAGAATAGGTTGAAAGTACTCTACAAAAAGTAACTTACATCAATCAAGTCTTGAATCACATATCTCAACTTCTTACATGAGTTTATCATGTGCCCATCCATTCTATGATATTCACAATGTAGCTCAGGCTTATACAAATATTTTGTGGTATCAGGTTGTCTTATGGATGGCAACTCAATCATGTTTGTATCTAGAAAATGCTTGAGGATTATAGTCATTGGTTGATTGAGCTTAGTAAATTTACATGGTGAAGTTTTTTTAGGAACTTTAAAAAAATTTCTTAGAGCATTAGCAATAGCAAGATATAACAATTGATTTCTTGTTTTTCATGATTGTAGGTAGAATTATGATAGGCATGTTGTGAATTATGGTATGAGTGCATGGTAGGATTGGAAGAAAAATTATTTCCTTGTTGAGATGGATGCGTCATGTTGAAAGAAGAATTTTCAAACAGTTGTGATTGTAATAATGGTAGAGAAGAATTATATGTAGATTGAAAAGCATGACATGGATGTGTGGTAGGAATAATACCATTATTATGAAGAGGTTGAGGTGAATATGTGGTTTGGAAAGAAGAATATGGTAGTGATTGTGGAGGAAATTCTGATGGAAAATATTGTGGAAAGGAAACTTATGAAGGGATTGGTTATGAGAGAGGATATGGAATAAGATGAGGTTGTGATAAGGGTAATTTTGAATATGAAGGAAGTTGCGAATGAGGTTGGCCATAATTAACTAATGCAGTTGGTGGAATTCCCCCAATATTGTTGATCAAGGCAGTGACATAAACAATTTTATATTGAATTGGATTATTTGCAAGACCCATGATCTCTTCACCATTTCTAAAAGTGATATTCATTTTTGTTTTGTTTTATTTATTTATTTATTTAATTTTTTTAGAGAAAACAAAGTAAAAGTGAAAATAAAGAATTCTAAAACAAAATTTTTCTCCTAGCAAAAAATTTCTTTTTCAAACTATTTGAAAGTTGTAGGCCAAGTTGTCTTGTTTTCAATTTAGGATTTCACTTGGATGCTCGCATGCAGATGCTTGGTGATGAAGTCCAAGCCATGATGAATTCCAGGTACTACTAGTCCTCACCCAATTCACCATGGGTAGTGATACACCTCAAAGATATGTGTGCTATTTTCCACAACTATGATGATTATTGGATCAATCGAATTTGAAAATCTTTATTAGAGTTTTAAGTTTTCTAGGTATAGGCAAAAGAATAATTCCTTCTTGAATGTTCATAGGCCTTCCTTAGTGTGTTCTCGTTATGTATAGACCAACTAAAGTTGTGGAAAATCACATTGGATGTGATTATTTTTAGGACAATGGTGTAAAAATAAAAGAGTGTGAATCGGTTCAATTGAAAATTATCTTTTTATGTGACTTAATCTAAGACATGCAAGTTTTTAATGATATTTTAAAGTTTTTTTCTTCTTTTATGAAAATCAAAGAAAAGAAAAAAAATCAAAGTGATGGTGTGTTCGCATCGAGTTCACAAAAGAATGTAGACCTAAAATTTTTGTGCCCCTTTCCCTCAGGCTAATGGATTCATGCCTGAAAGGGGGAGGTAAAATAAAATACCTAAACCTTAGATGAGAAGCACTTGAGTTGTGCTTTTATTAGTGTTTGTTGATGAATTATTGGTGGGTTCATGAGGAAAAACTTTTTGGTGGTTTCCACACCTAGGTAAGGTAAGAGTTTAATGAGTTCTTTGATTAATGTACACCTGAGGTTTAGGTATAATGTATCTAATCCTAGTTTATACGCAATTTTATTTCATGAAGAGAAACACAAAATTAACTAGAAATGATTTTTAAAATTAACTATATGCAATGACCCTTATGAATGCTAAAAATAAAAAAAATAAACTTTATGATATCATATGCATATGACTATATATTTTTTCTTTTTCTTTGTTTTCCATGAAATAAGACTAATGCAAAAAAATATGAATGACTATATGATTTTGTTCCTTTTCCTTTTTCAAATGGTAAAAGATTATACAAACTAACGTAATTAACTATTTACATTTTAATTTTACTCTTTTTCTTTTGTCTTAGTCTTCTCTATTCATATGATTCTATGTAGAAAACATAATTGAAATCGATGAAAAACTATCAAAACAGAGCAAGTACTGAGTTTTATGACACTTACCTACTCTGGAAGTTTGTTGAATGTGAATACACATCTGATAGAGTGAATATGCATCCTAAAGTGAATACACATCCCGTCGTCCAGCTCACGAATTCACATCTTTGGGAGATAAACAATGAACTTCTACACAAAAATTTAAATTTAGGGATTAGATTTTGGGGATCTACTTAAGCAATTGTAGATCTTATTCTTGATGGCATAGTCATCAGATCCCCTTGGTATTTTAAACAACTATACATAAAAGAAATGAAATCATAGATCTTACTTGCAAATAGATGAAAAATGAAATGACATGATAAAATAATTTAGTAAATAGTATATTATCAAATGCAAGATGAAAAATATGTAATATGTAGGATGCAAGGATGGATCTAGAAGAAATAATTTGAATAACACAAGATTATACTAAGAGAGGGGTGAACAATATAAAATTAAACTTTTACTTTTATTTCCAAATGATAACAACAATAATATCAATGCAGTAAATTAAACAATGCACAAATCATTATACACATGAGAGACATAGATTTAACATGGTTTACCCAATGTGGGCTATGTCCATAGAGAAAATATTTCTTATAAAATTTTCTCAACCAATCTCTTGGGAAATTATTCCCTATTACAATGTTTATGGGTGTAGCACCCTAAAATTGGCACAGTAAAACCTTAATAATTACAATTACTCTAGTAAATATTCAAATTCAAATTTCAACCCCCAAAACCGCTCCCAAACCGCCGTTTAACCCGTTTCCTCCTTTCTCATGTCATTTTTAGAGTTTGTTTTGACCGTTTGACGATATCGTCGCCGATCAGATGATATCGCCTCAGATCGGACGATTTCGTCTGGACTAGGACGTCCAGACGATCTTGTCCCAAAACTAATTTTTCTCAATTAGCCTCTGTTCCAACGGCGTCTCTAATCCAGGCAAAAGTGTGTCTGCACCGTTAGAGACCCTCCCCATTGGAGATCTCCCAAATTGGGATGATCTCCAACCTCCTAACCTCCCTCCTAAGCCTATTTAAACTTAGGCCCTCCCCTTAACCTACCCTGGCTGAACTTTCCTATAAATCGAACTTTACACGCATTAAAATATTTTGAATTACCATCTGCACTTGTTGCATCCAATTTTCTTGTAGGAACCTTGTCATTTTTCAGCCGGAGCAAGCTCAGTTTGTCGTGGATGATCCTGTTCAATTCGAGACGATTTCGTACCAATCCGAGACGATTTCGACTACAATCTGCATTGGGGGCAATCAGTGCCCAAAGTTTTCATTTTTCTCTTTTCATCTCTTGTTCTATTCTGCAACTAGCTAGTTTATTTATTATTTTCTGCTATTCTGCATCTTGGAGTTCACCCATGTAGTTTAATTGCATAATGAGGTCATGATTAGCTATTAAAACATTGCAATTCACTTGCATTTCTATTCGGGATTATCTGTTAACATCCTTATTGTCATTTTACATCATTATCCTCTATTAGCATTGTTGCATTTTTTGTATTTTGTGTCTATTTCTCTGTTTGCAGGTCTTTGACGAATTCTTCTGACGAATTCGTCAGATCTCAGACGATCCTGTAGGTCGGAGATGATTTTGTCAAATTCCAGACGATCTGGACTGCTTCAAAAATTAGAATCTCCATCAGACATCCGGATCAGGTATGGCTCCGTAATTCAGCTTTTTCCCTCTATTTTTTGTTTAAAATATATTTTCTCGTATTTCATTTAGCCTCGCATTTTCATAATAGTACAACTTAGATTCATTTGGCCAAACCTAGGACTCGAATGTTTAAAGATAAAACTGAACACATTAAACACATTCCCAACCTAGGCGTGGAAACTACCATTCAAACGTTTCCTGGTGAACCCACCATCCATCAAAAAATCACCATAATACACCTCCCCCGAGAGGCGGGACCTTCGCAAGGCCTCTCAGTCCGAGGTACCACGCCATCCTTTTCACATCCCCCTTCGGGGCACGGATCCTATAGCCTGAAGGTAAGGGTGTGAAAAATTTGGAGCGATACATTTTGGTGAACCCGACGTGAATAACATAGGCATATTTCTGATTCAAAAATATAAAAAAAAATATATATATATATATATATATGTATACAAAAAATATATATACATAACAAAATCATCATTTCAAGTTTGCATGTTTTAGATTCAATTCTAAATAATAGATACTAAATATTACTTTTATAAGTACTAAAGAAACCATGAGTTTTTACTCAAATCAATATGAGCCCATTAGTAATGTTGGAAGAATTCAGCCAAATAAATTTGTTGATTATGACCAACCTCATCCCTATTCAACACCACCTCCATCACACTTTTCTCATTTTTCATCCTTACCCCAACAAGAAAATCCCTTTGCCAATCCTCTTCATAACGATATTATCTATTCTCCCATATATCCATATTATGTCTATCAATCCACATACAATCCTCCTCCACCCTTTCAACATGCTTCTTTCAATACAACACATCCATTTCAACAAGAAAATACTTATTCTTCCAATTCTACCATGCACTCACCTCATACTTCGCAATCTTCCTGTCATCATTCTACCCATAATAAAGAAAGTAGAGGTGAGAAACCATTAGGTCCTTTTATGACTGAATTCCTAAGGCACGTATCAAAAACCTCTCGAAAACCTTCATCACGTAAATTTACTAAGCTCAATCAACCAATGGATATAATTCTCAAGTATTTACTTGACACAAATAGGATTGAACTCCCTTCCATAAGACAACCTGATACCACAACAGATTGGTTTAAACCTGAGCTACATTGTGAATATCATAGAGTAGATGGACATATGACACAAAAATGTAAAGACTTAAGATGTTCAATTCAAGATTTGATTGATGAGGGTCTTTTTAATATAAAGGAATTACAATCTACAACTGATGATAAATCTCCAGTAAACAATCAAACTCCTACACAACAAATACCAATAATCAATCAAGACATGGGGATCTCCCAAGAACCCCTATTCAATTATCAACAACAAGAAACCAATCAAATATTGCATGTTAATGTGTCCCTTCATGATGATATTACTAATATTGTAATAGAAACTATAAATGAGCAACCTCAAGTTCAATCAACCCAATCTGATATTCAAGAGATGGATTCCTCATTTGACCAACCTTCAAAACTATCTTTGGCTCTAGAGAATGATCCAAAATGGAATGTAAGCATAGAAAGCTCATATTTAGAATCAAAATCTCAATCTGAAATCCACTTTGATAGCCAACAACAAGTGATTAATCCTCAAGCAAAGATATCCCTTTTAGAAGTATTACAAAGTTCTCATAAGGAAACTTTGTTCAAGATACCTAGCCAACAATTTGTTCCTCATCATATTTTCTCTAAGAACATAATTAATGGTGTAAGCCCTCTTGAGGTTAACCATATTTCATTCTATGATGAGGAGATTCCTTCCTCTACTCCACAAGAAGACTACTATCTTTACATTACAGGATCTAGTAAAGAAACACCTGTTAAAACTATCATGGTAGATAACGGCTCCTCTCTTAATTTATGCACTTATCAATTATTCCAAAAACTCAAAATAAAGGAAGAAGATCTTAATGAATCAAATGTTATTATAAAATCTTTTAAAAATGAAATTCAAGAAGCTCAAGGTACTATAATTTTTCCCCTTAATATTGGACCCAATATTCTGGATACTTTGTTTTATGTAACATATTGCCCTTCACCTTACAACCTACTTCTCAGAAGCCCTTGGATTCATACGATGAGGGTTGTCCCTTCCACTCTTCACCAATGTTTGAAGTTTGAAATTACAAATAAAATTGTCACCATACATGGTGACCCAACACCATTTGAAGAATATTTAACGGTTGAAACATCAAGCTCTATACATTCTCCATTGTCGCAACTACTTTTTATCCATCACTTTTCTTCATTCATATATGATCATCCTTGTTTGCCAAATAACACCCATGCATATATTTTATATATGCTCCCTCCATCTTATCAAGACTTGGAAGATAGTGATAAGAATGAAGAACTTTCTTATCCTTCTGATATTTTATTTTGTAATATGATCAATTTCATACATATAAAAGTCAAATCTTTTGCTACATTATTTTACATTATAACAAAGCTTGTGTTATCGCTACCTTTTATTCATCACCTTTTGTTCTTACTTTCACCACAACCAAATTATCCTTCAAAACCTCCTTTGATTTTGAAGCAACCTTAGACATGCTATACTCAAATAACCTTATATAATGTATATAGATCATCTTGTATATACCACAATTCCATCATCTAAAAATTCATATAAAAATATAAAAGTTTCAAAAAAAAAACAATCACATTGTATTTCTTTCAATTCATCAATTAAAATCAAAATATAAAAACATCAAAATCATCAAAATCTTCAAAAATATTTGTTGTATTTATTTATGGCACTTGTTAATTCTTTCAAAAACAAACAAAAATAACAAAAATAAAAACAGTAATATTCTTGACTCTTTCGAAACCAAAACAAAATAAAGAAGAAAGAGAGAGTCAAAATTATCAAACTCCTCAAAAATATTTGTTGTATATTCTTGAAGTATTGCAGTTATATTTTCAAATTATTTTGGATAAATTAGCATTTATTTGGAATCCCTCACTTTTGCAAACACAAAAATAAATATCTTGATTTTATCTGGCATGATTACTAATCTCTCTTATATCAAAGTCCACAAAATTCAATTAAATAAAGTTTGAGCACGGAGAATTGATCTTGTTATTTACTTAAACCAAGCACATCCTTTCACAATAAAATGATTATATTTGTAATGTCCATGCTATGCTACATAGTAGAAGTGGTTTCTTGAGCGAAAAGTTTCCCCTGCTATCCTATCATGCACATGGTCTAGAATCTTTGAGAATTGGCAAAAGGACAAGCTCACCCCTACCCAGAATAAAAATCCCTTGCTCTACAGCTAATCCGAGCAAGTATCCCTAGCATAGGAAGAAAAGCAAAGTTCAAGAAAAAGAGAAAAAGGAAAATGTTATTTTATATCATTACAGCAATGTTCCAAGCATTATCAAGCAAAAATACAAAAGAAATACAAAAGAAAAGCAAAAGAAAGAAAAAGCAAAAGCAATAAAATCCCTCTCCCTACCCTTTGAAAAGAAAAGAAGGGTTGATGAGCTTGAATCCTTGGAATTCTCAATTATTCAAAAACTGTGAGGTAAGCCCCATAACAAGTGGTTTGTGCCCAACCCGCTTGGCCTTGGGTAACTCCTAGCATGGCGATATGTCTGTCACATTAGCGACCTTTTTTTGTATAGACCTATGTCTGCTTATGGATTAGCTAGCTCTTGATAATCCGACTTACATAGTAGTCTGGTATGGTTATATGCATCTAAATCATGGTTAATGAACACTTATTTGGTTCATTCAAATCACTTGTATCAAATTATCTTGCTCAAAACTGGTAAATGAACATAGCAATTGCACACACATTTTGTATTTGAGAGATTTTGTGTATCATTATGATAAATCAAGATTGGAAATGAACTCACATATGCACATGGGATTCCTTATAAATCTAACTTTTGTCTTTAAGATACTTTGAAATATTTTTTGCAAATTGTCTGGAATAAATTCATTTTCTTCTTTAAAGTACAGTTGTTTAGTATAAAGACAACTACATACATAATAGAAAAAATCAAAATTTCTTTCAAAACCATACAATCAAAACACACACCACACACAAAAAAAAAAAAAAAAAAAAAAATATATATATATATATATATATATATATATTGTCGACTTTCGCGACGATGGTATAGTTCCAAAACCAAAATTGGAATTTTATGCCTAGCGCAAGTCCTCATCTTCATATTTTCAAAAATTAAAAATCAACCATGCAATAAAACAATCATCTTCTTTGATTTTCGCGATGATGGTATAAGTCTATACCTACATATTCTATGCCTAGCGCAAACCATTGTACCAATTTTTATTCCCCATTTATTTAAAAATCATAAAAACCATATGACTTAAATCATTATGTTACACAATTATGCTTTCAAAAACATGCACATTATCACTATTTCATGTCATTATGTCAACCTTCAATTTTGCAATGATGGTATAATTCCTAGGGAATTATCCAAAAAATTTATCACACTTAGGAATTTATGCCTAGCAAAAATCATTTTAACATTATTTCATGCATAATATTTTCATGGAAGTCTGAAAAACAAATCACCATCATCATCATCATTTGCACCATTGCACCAAAGTCTTAAGACAGTCTCTTAAGCACTCTTTTACTTTTTAACAATATTTCTATACTGGGATTAGCTTGACGATCGAGTGAGCGGCGACTCCATGAAATGGTCTATAATAGCGACAATGTCCTTTGAAATTATTGTTAAAAGTCCTTTTTATTTTTATCAAATCATCACATCACAAACAACCAATTTGTTACATCAGATTATTTCATTTAAATTTTTAAAGCATGACATTTCAACCATAATATTTCCAAACGACATAATTACATGAATTATCAAATCAATCACACTTCAAAACATTAAAGCATCATAAAAACACATAAGACAAGTCATATGATCAAAAAATATCTCATCTATATATATATCAAATATATGTACATCATCTCAAAAATAGATTGGTATGCCACAATCTACATCTTGGCATACTCAATCCTCTCAAATCATATAATCAATCTGTACAGTGTAGTAGCCTAGCCTCGAGAACCCCTCGAGCTCTCAACCTCATCTCCTCCCCCGCCCTGAGGTGGACGAGGTGGCCCCATCATAGTATGTGTGGTACCACGAGTCCTAGTTGTCGATCGAGATGAAGTCCTCGATGACCCAATCACGATCGGGTCGGCAATGCCGGCTAGCACTGTATCCTCTGACCCTCTGGCACCATCCGGAAGTAGATAGCCCGGTAGAACGTGGTCCGAGAAATCGACCTTGCCAGCTCCTGAGTGCTCGCTCCTCCGCCCCGTGCTCGAGGCGTGCAATCTCATCTCTGAGCTGTGTAACCTCAGCTCGGTGGCGTGCAGCCTCATCCTGCAATGTCTGCACCTGTGCCTGGAGATGGACTGTCTTCGCTCGGAGAGTCGCTGTCTCGCTGCTCTCCCTAGTGTCAACACCCTTGCCCTTATCGGGCGATGGTGGCCTCTCTCTCTGTGGAGAAGGGGGTCTCTCCTCCCTCCTCTCCCATTGTCGTGGCCTCTACTGCACCTGTGGTCTCCTCTTCTCTCTCCCATCATGACCCTGTGTCGCCTCAATGGCCTCCTGGCACCGCCTCCCCATCCGATGCACAACTACGTGAATCGGACCCTGAGCCCTCATCATCCGAGGAGGGCGGATGCCTGTGTACCAGGCATCATAGTCATCGGCTACCCCAACGTCATCCCCATCCATTGGCTGAATGGGGGCATCATCTGCGTCCTGACTCCAGAATCGCTGCATATCTGGAGCCCCGCTAACTATAGTGTTATCCTAGACAGTCCGGGAAAACTCGTAGTCTCTGAGAGATGGGATCCCCTGCTATAGACCGAACTGCCTCAAAACTCGGTCATACCAGTGGAGCTCCACCTCTCCCCTCTCCATCCTCAGCCAACAGACTCACCTGATGCGAGCCAGCTCCTGTCCATCCTCGGCCCACCCTGGATGATCTCTCCAAGGCCTCCAGGTGATCTGGTCGGAGACGAGGTCATCTAGTAGTCTTCGGGACACTGGTAGATCTATCCATCGCTGTGCCCCTCTCTGGAGCCACCAGTAGAAAACTTGGGGCCTCTCCCCATCAATCCCTATCAGTGGGAGCCCTATCGGCCTTCGCATCGCAATGTGCTCCTAGCACCAAACCTGTAGTAGCGATGTCATAACCAGACATCGGTCGCCCTTGTACACGACCCCATGCAGGATCTTGTACAACCGATAGAGTACAAAGCTCCCCCAAGCAAACCTATATCCATGGTCTCTCATGTCGCAGACCACATCTATCAGTACCCATGGTATCCTGCATCCGCTCTGGTGGCACAGCAGAAGTCCACCTACCACCCTAGCCAAAACCCGTGTGAGTCTAGATGCCCCAGGCATCTGGCACAGCGACTCGATATTCACTTCGCCCTTCTCCAGGGCGAAGCTCGGATCGCCACACAGTCGCATCATCGCGTGGCCCTGATTGGCCATGGGAGTGATCAATCGTCCTTGTATGGGGATCCTCAAAATCCTCCATACATCCTCCAGTGTGGGAGTCATCTCCCCTGTCGGTAACCAAAAATAGGAAGAACCCGGATACCACCTCTCTGCTAGGGCTATCAATAGCCCCATGTCTGTAGAAACTTGTGGCATCTCTACCACATGCTGCAAGCTAACCTGTGCCAACTGATCTCGCTCTGCCTGAGACAGGGCGGCCAAGTCATCCCTCAACCCGCCATATTTCCATTCTCTGCTCTTTAGTAATCCTCTCAGCAACATAAACAAAATCAACAATAACAATCATTAATCAAACATTTATTAAAAAATGCAAGTTAAAATAAGTTCAATTTTATAAATGATGATATCGTCCACAATTGGACGATATCGTCCCAAATTTGAGCAAATTCGTCTCCGATTTTGCTAGTCGAAATCGTCCCTTTTTTGACGAAATCGTCCCCATTTCACCGATTTCACCTTTGGACGAAATTGACGTTATCGAGATGACATCGACTGCCCAAAAATGGCCGCGATGCTCAAAAATCAAGCAAATCTAATCTAAAAAGCATTAAATTCTATAGTAAAGCATTCTAAACTAAGTTTAGACCCTTACCCGTAGCCCGCATCGGACCTCTGTCGATCTGTGCACTGTCTCGACCATTTTTGTCTCTAGAGCTCTAAAAACCAGAAAAATGAACAATAACAATGAATTAGGGTTTTACCCTATTTTTCTTAATTTTATTCAAAACACAATTAAAAACATTTTAAAATTTTGCTTTTCCGCGTTTTTACCTCAAACGTTCGATTTGGGTAAAAACACGGAGGGGGCACCATAGTAAGCTGTCGTACGATTCGACCAAGAATCGTCGCCTAAAAATGGGAATAATTTTTGCTTTCTCGTAGATCGAGAAGAACTCATATTTAACGCATTTTCTTCGGAAAATTCGCTAAAGAGGGGGCAAAATGTAGCACCCTAAAATTGGCATAGTAAAACCTTAATAATTACAATTACTCTAGTAAATATTCAAATTCAAATTTCAACCCCCAAAACCGCTCCCAAACCACCGTTTAACCCGTTTCCTCCTTTCCCGCACCATTTTTAGAGTTTGTTTTGACCGTTTGACGATATCATCGCCGATCAGACGATATCGCCTCAGATCGGACGATTTCGTCTGGACTAGGACGTCCAGACGATCTTGTCCCAAAACTGATTTTTCTCAATTAGCCTCTGTTCCAACGACGTCTCTAATCCGGGTAGAAGCGTGTTTGCGTCGTTAGAGACCCTCCCCGTTGGAGATCTCCCAAATTGGGATGATCTCCAACCTCCTAACCTCCCTCCTAAGCCTATTTAAACTTAGGCCCTCCCCTTAACCTACCCCTGGCTGAATTTTCCTGTAAATCGACCTTCACACGCATTAGAATAATTTGTATTACCATCTACACTTGTCCTATCCAAATTTTGTTGCAGGAACCTTGTCATTTTTCAGCTGGAGCAAGCTCAGTTCATCGTGGACGATCTTGTTCAATTTGAGATGATTTCGTACCAATTCGAGACGATTTTGATTGCAATCATCATTGGGGGCAATCAGTGCCTAGAGTTTGCATTTTTCTCTTTTCATCTCCTATTTTATTCTGCAACTAGCTAGTTTATTTATTATTTTTTGCTATTCTGCATCTTGGAGTTCACCCATGTAGCTTAATTGCATAATAAAGTCATGATTAGCTATTAAAGTATTGTAATTCACTTGCATTTCTATTTAGGATTATCTGTTAACATCCTTATTGTCATTTTACATCATTATCCTCTATTAGCATTGCTGTATTTTTTGTATTTTGTGTCTATTTCTCTCGTTTGTAGGTCTCTGACAAATTCGTCTGACGAATTCGTCAGATCTCAGATGATCCTGCAGGTCGGAGATGATTTTGTCAAATTCCAGACAATCTGGAATGCTTCAAGAATTAGAATCTCCATCAGACATCCGGATCAGGTATGGCTCTGTAATTTAGCTTTTTCCCTCTGTTTTCTATTTAAAATTTGTTTTCTGTATTTCATTTAGCCTGCATTTTCATAATAGTACAACTTAGATTCATTTGGCCAAACCTAGGACCCGAATGTTTAAAGCTAAAACTGAACACATTAAACACATTCCCAACCTAGGCGTGGAAACCGCCATTCGAAAAATCACCATAATACACCTCCCCCGAGAGGCAGGACCTTTGCAAGGCCTCTCAGTTCGAGGTACTGTGCCATCCTTTTCACATCCCCCTTTCGAGCACAGATCCTATAGCCTGAAGGTAAGGGTGTGAAAAATTTGGAGCGATACAATGGGTACCAACCCAATGAATACACCAATCCCCTATGCTCAAGTTTGTGGACCTCTATCCATAGGAAAAACCAATTCCATATGATCAAGTTTGTGGATCTCTATCCATAGGAGACACCAATACCCTATGCTCAAGTTCATGGAATTTTATCTACGGGATACACCAATCCCCTATGTTCATGTTCATGGACCTCTCTCCATAGGAGACACCAATCCCCTTTGTTCTGGTTCTATTTAAGCCTTTACAAAAGGATTTATTTGAAATCTACTCTCAAATATGCTCGGATCTACCCCAAGTCTACACATAAGACTTGCTCAAATATGCTTACCAAAACCTGCTCAAATCTCTGCTTAGATCTACTCCAAGTCTACACACAAGACTTGCACAAATATTATTACCAAAACCTGCCCTAATATCTGCCTAGATCTACTCCAAGTCTACTCATAAGGCTTGCTCAAATCAGATCATAATCCTTCTCTCAACTCTGCCCAAATATCCACAAAGCCTACTCACAAGTCTTGCTCAAAATAGCTCATAATCCTGCTCTCAACTCTACCCAAATCTGCACAAAGCCTAATCACAAGGCTTGATAAAAACTATCTAAAACATGCTCATACAACCTTCTCAAAGCTATCTCAATATTGCTCTCACAACCTACTCAATTAATCATAAGCCTTATCAAAAAGGCCTACTCAAATCATCTCACAACATAACTCACTAACCTGCTCAAATATTTACCAAAACTTGCACACACAAAATTATCAAAACAAAGGTTATAACTCTTTTAGAAATGCTTTCTTAAACTAAATATTTAGATATACTCTACCCAAAATTCATTTTCTTCATGAACATATAGTAAATGATATGCAATACAAATACTCAATATGTTCTTTTCACATTCATTAAATTTGTCGCTTTCACATGTCTCAACTTATTGTATTTCATTTAGATCTCTAATTATTGCAAATTTCCTTTCAAAAAAATCAAGGCCAGTGCATAAATTTACTTCACAAATTTGGTCTATATCCTTTGCAAATTTTCTCTCAAAAATCAATCACAATAATGCATAATTTTTCTTCACAAAACTGGTTTCTAACTCTTGCACATTCACTTCCAATGTTACTCAAACCAATGCACAAATTGCTTCACAAAACTGCTCTCTAACATTTGCAAATTTATCCCGATATTAATAAAAGTTAATTCACAAGCTTGCTTCACAAACCCTAGAACTTGTGTTTCCAAATTCATTCAATAATGAATCACAAATAGTTCTCAAACCCTAGCACAAGTGTTTTAATTTCTTTCAACAATGAAGCACAAATAGTTCTCAAACCCTAGCACAAGTGTTTCTAATTTCTTTTTAACAATGATCCATAAATAGTTCTCAAACCCTAGTACTTATGCATACTCATTAAAAACTTATTTATCCAATCATAAGACAAAAAAATATTCCTTAACCAAAAACCACCTTGAGAATCAAAACACCATACTTCTAAAAATTGCCTTGATGATGATGTACCTCTAAAAATTGTCTCAAAACAATTTTTCTTTTGATCCTTCAAGAAATCTGGTTAGTGCTTTTCAATTCTAGCATGGATGAAAACATCATACACTCAAATATTATCAAAATATATTCAAAATAAATCTAGAAAGAGAATGAGAGACATCCTTCCCTATCAGTTTGTGTAATGTAATCTACAAAATTCTTACAAAGGCCATTTCTAATAGAATGAGAGACATCCTTCCCTATATTATTGATCCATGACATGATAGCTCTGTTCATGGAAGATCCATTCTTGAAAAAGTCATAACTATCCATGAAGCTCTTCATTCTGTTCAAATGTCAAAAACACCAGCCTTTATTTTGAAATTGGATATGAACAAAGCCTATGATAGACTAAACTAGGATTTCCTTGTATCAATCCTCTTGAAATTTGGTTTCCATTCTAACTAGGTTGAGTTAATAAAAGGGTGTTTTTCCACTCCGTGGTTCTCTGTGCTTGTCAATGGTTCCACTGCTGGTTATTTTTTGAGCAATAGAGGTATTCAAAAAGGTGATCCCATATCTCCTCTACTATTTATAATTGCTGTTAAATCTTTGGGAAGAATAATAAAAGCAACTTGTGACCTCAATATCATATTAGATATAAAAGCTGCATCTCAAACTAGGCTTGTTTCTCATAAACAATTTGTTGATAACACCATCATTTCTTCTAAGGCATCTGTCCTTGAAGCTAAAGCCATCAAGCATATTCTATTTCTATATGACAAAGTATCTGGGCAAAAAATCAACTTTCACAAGAGTAAAATATATTTTCTCAACACGCCTATTCAACAACAATAAAAAATTTCTGCCATTCTTGAATTCCAAAGTGCTCCTTTACCTGCTACATACCTAGGACTTCCTTTGTTCTTAGGATAACCTGATGATTCAATGTGGAGTGGTGTGATTAAAAGGCTACAAAATAAACTTGCAGGTTGGAAAGGCAATCTCTTGTCTCAAGCTAGTAAAATTACCCTGACACAGGCTTTGCTTCAAAGTATTCCCATTTATTTTATGTCTATTTTTAAAGTTCCTACAGGAGTTTATCATAAATTACAATAGATTCAGAAAAAAATTCTATGGTCAAGATCTGAAAATAAAAATCAATTTCATCTTGTTGCTTGGAATAAATTTTGCAAGCCAAAGCATTCTAGGGGGGTTTGCCTAAGAAATATTCACCTCTTCAATTTAGCCCTTCTTGCTAAGTAGGCTTGGAGGTTAAATTTTAAAGGATGGCCTTGACTGGATCATAACTATTCACTACAAATACTTACAGGGTTTTTAATTCTTTAGTGTTCATGTACCCCCAAGAGGGTCATGTTTCTAGAAATCTATTTTGCAAGTTTTCAAACATGGCCTTCGATGGAGATTAGGCCATGGGCATAAAACTAACTTTTGGCATGATAAATGGCTTCTCAATGAACCACTCATAAGCATTCCTAGATTGGCATTTCTCAAAAACTATACTAATAATATTTTTGGATCAAAAGTCTCTGATTTCATCTATTCCCAAGAGGCCAAAAAATATTGGAAGCAATTAGTCATACCTACTCATCTCAAGGAAGTTTGTGAATTGCAGTTTCTCCTAAACAACTCAATCATCCCCTCTAGGAATCCAAAAGATCATCTACCGTGGGAGCTTAATGATTCTAGATATTTTACCATCAAATATGCTTAACAACTTCTCTTACCACCTGAGGAATCTATAATTCCTTTCAATCTTGTGTGGACCAAGCTGCTAATTCCTAAAATTGCTTCCTTTGCTTGGGTGGCTATTTAGGAGAAAATACTTACAATTGATAACTTATTGAAAAGAGGGTTACCTATCCCCAATAGGTGTTTTTTATGTTGCTAGGATTGGGAATCACCTCATCACCTTTTTATTGGTTGTCCTTATGCTACTTCTATCCTTAATAGCATTTTTTCTTGTTTCCACATTTCTTGGGTTGTACCTTGCTCTATATCTGATCTTTTTACTCAATGGCCCAACCCTTTTAAGAATACCTATCTTAAGATGTTAGGGCAGTTTCATATTCATCACTTCTTATGGTAGATTTTTTTGGAGATAAACTGGAGAGTGTTTTCCAATATTAGTCAAAACACTAAAATTATCTTCAATAAAATCCTCTCATTTTCCATCAAGAATGCTGCCCTTTGCCCATTACCATCTCAGCCTGCTTTCAATTTTGAAGCCTCTTTAGGGCAGGTTTTAAAGTTTCCTATTGTAAACAATTCTTATCCGCATCCTACTTCCAATAGAGCCCAATCTTCTTGGATCCCACCTCCACCAAGATGGATTAAATTGAATTTTTATGGTGCTGCAAAGGGCAACCCTAGTCAGTCTAGAGCAGGTTGTATCCTCAGGGATAATAAAGGTAAGGTAATCCTTGATTTTTTTGAGTTTTTAGGATTTTAGATAAACCAAAATGCTAAATCTAAGGCTCTTTGGCGTGATCTGGTGTTATCCAAAGATATTTCTGACAAGATTCTTATCGAGGGTGACTCCCTTACTATTATTAATTATTTAAAAAATTATAAAATACCTTTGAGGAAAATAAAGAACTATATTGAAGAAGCCATAAATATTAGCAAAAAATTTTAAGACATCATCTTCCAGCATACATTCCAAGAAAACAAAAAAGTTACTGATGCTTTAGTAAATTTTGGCACCCAAATTACTGACTTGATGTGTTGAACCACTAACATTCCTCAATTTTTGGCCTAAGTCATTGATAAGGAAGATTTTACTTCAAGTACCATTCCTGCTAACATGGAGAAATTCAAACATCCTCCTCATGATCCCCATAACAGCGTGTCCTAATTTCCCAATCAATAGTTCCCTTGCATTTTTGGGTTATGGGCTTCACGTGATTTTTAGTCTAATCAACTTAGGAAGTCAGTTTTACATTTTTTAAAGAAACATTTTTTTTGTCCTTCCATGTCTCAAAAGGGATGTCAAACATTTCTCCAAATAATTACCACTATTGTCCTCACTCATTTCAAATATTACCAATCCAGTGTCATTACTCCAGTCCATTTTCTCACTTTATCCTTCCACGTCATCATCCTTCGCATGTCCATCCTTGTTTTTCATTGTACCTCTATGATATTATCTTTTTGTGGGATTATTTTTATGATTCTCACATGATATCCTGTAGCATTCAAAATTATAGCTTACACCAAGAGGGCTTTGAAGTGTGTAGTTCTTATTTTCACCTCCCTAGGTGGCACTCATATTGAGATTTTTGTTCGTCCATTTTTGGTTTGTCTGTCTCAAATTTTTTGTTTTATACTGCCCAAATTTTAAACTTCCCTTTATGTTCTATCATTCAGTTATTTTCCCAAATTCTTTTCCATATATGTGAGGTTATCATGGATTATTTTGAACCTTCTAAGATTTTACTGGATTTCATTGCTGAGGGAATCATTGCTGGTAAAGGGTTTCTTCCTTTTTTCCACAAAATTGAATGTGAAGGTCCTAAAGTTACGCTGACTTTCATGGAGACTTGAAACAATTGTAAGGTCACCATCCATGGCAAGACCTATTTCCTGGATATCAAAATGCTTGTTGAATTGACCAGACAACAACCAAAGGGAAGATCAATTAAAAGAGAGAAACATAATTGGGATGTTGAATTGAATGACATCAGGGATAAGGAGCTCTATAGAAGGGCTCATCTTGCCATGCGACATGATGAGTTACCTTTTTTGTGGGGGAGTGTTCTCAAACTGATCATGGAGTATGTGACTATGGATGATCTTGACAAGCCATTGCACAACTTTCACTTCTCATTTTACAACCATTTTCATGATGTAAGTGTAGTCAATATACCTCAATTTATTTATAACTCTATCAGTTATCCCATTGAGCATTGTAGGGATTAGAACTTCCTGCCCATTGTGGCTTGTTCAATGTTTTGTTCAAACATTGTCTACTTCACTGTCCTGAGGGTATTGTTGTTACTCCTCCTCCCATACCCAAATAGAGCCCTTTGAAACCTAGTTCATCCCAAACCATGCCTCAATCTTCCTGTACTCCAAGGTTATCTGCAAAATATATATATATTTTTGAAAGTGTCCATGAATTAAGAAAGAGACCCAGAAGTGCTTCACCTAAAACTAAAAGTGAGCTTGTGCTTGAACAAAAATCCTTGTGTTCCTCTGCTCGTCTAAATAACAAGGCTAAATAGAAAGATTCATTGGTCATTGAGTCTGATGATGAAGACAAGGACAACCCTGATCACTGCATGCAAAAGTTTATAATTCAGTCTGTGACAAACTGCATTATTCATTTGGTTGATTTATGTAATGCTCTTAACTTATGGTTTTTAATAAGTCTTTTACTAAAAGTGCGGAAGAAGCTCCTGCTGAAAAGCTGAGGAATATGACTATCAAGAATGAGGGCATCCCTACCAAGAATGACATTTTTTATATGGATACACTAAATTTTGGAACCCAAAATACTGAGGTTAACCCTGATCCTGAGTGTTAAGGGTGCCCATTCTAGCTTAGAGGGTTGCTGTGCAAATTTTGATGTCTTTGGGTTGATGTACCAATTTTTTCTATAATTTTGGTTCCTAGTGCTGGCTAAGGATAGCTTTTCCTTTTGTTCCTTTTTGGTCTTTTCCTTTTACTCTTATCTATTCTTTTGGTCGTGGTTGGATTTTTGTAATCAAATTTTGGGGCCCTGTCAAAACCTGTTTGATATATAAATTTTAAGCCTTTTAACCAATATAAAAATAAATCTAGAAATACAATACCTTATTTCTCCTCTACAATCTTTCGAGAATAAGATTCTAAAACCCTAGGATCCCTTTTTCTATTATGCAAAAATTACACTTTGAAATAAATCAATTTACACCTTATAATTCCTTAATTATCATTCACCAAAACATCCCAAATCCAATTTATAGTATAGAACATATAAATTACTAAATACACCTTATAACTCCAAGATTATGACATTCAACAATACACCCTAATATACAACTCACAATGTAGAATATAGAAATCTCTAAATGCACCTTAAAACTCCAAACTTTACAATAATAAAAATGTTTTTACTTTACCTTGCTCAAAGTCTTTGTGCACTTCGTGAACACCAAGCAACCTTAGCACATCACAAAAATCAACTCAAAAATCAACTTTGTTGTCAATACCAAGAAAAAATATATTCAGTGGGTTTTGACCAGTAGACCTCTACCCCAATAACGCTTTCACAAGTGCATTGACCAATTTCGCTACTGCGATGGTTGGAACCAAAGAGGTGCCCATATAGATTTATCCCTATCTCAGCATGTGGATCAAAAACTCAACATAGCATACAAAATTGACATCCATAGGTTTCGACTCTGCAACCTTCCTTCTGACAGTGCTTTACACAAGTCACACAACAAGCTTGGCTATCCCAGTTGGATAGGATGTTTGAGGTGCTAAAGAATTTTGTCATTAACCAATGCATGCACACCTTTCAAACACATTGTCCTCTTCTCTTGTCATTTGCTAAATATTTGCACTTCGAATCACACAAAATGTTTGCATTAATTCAATTCAAAATATTACATTAGTGCTTTGTCGAAAATCAAATATCTTGTCCCTTATTTATATGCACTTCATCTTGACTTGAAATGTTGGCACACAATTTTGCATGGGAGTATTTAAAGTGATGTTGGTGCCAAGGGTTTATAACCTTATATTATAATATTTCCTTTTGAACCTTTGCCTTCAAAATATTGTCCCAAGAGACTTTTATTTAAACCTTTGTCCCTCTTGATTTTAAACTTTACCTTCTAAACCCACTCTTAAACCTTTTGTCCTCCTTGTAATAAATATTATAATTCTTTTTTTATTTTAGCTCTTTGTCCCAGACAAAATTCTTAATCCTTTTTTACCTTCATATAATATTTAAAAAATAAATATTATAAACCCTTTTCTTCCAATAATTTTCTTTCTTGGGAGATATACCTTACCTTGAAATTTATCCATAGCTTGCTATCAAACCCATGTAGAATATTCTTGACTATCACATTATTTCTACCTCATGTATCCTTTGACATCACATTATTTCTACCTCATGAATCCTTTGACATCAATGACAACTCAATGTACTCAATATTTCCAACAATCTCCCCCTTTGTCATTGATGGCAACCCTTACAAAAAAATATTATTTTAGTGCAACTAGATACCAAAAATTCTTCCCCTAAAAAGCTACTCCCCATTACTGGAATATCTATCCCTTACTAAAATCTCTCCCCCTTTGACATCAATGGAAAAGGGATCCATGGGGCTAAAAATAATATATTTTAGCATAGCCCCCACACCACCTCCTCTCCTTGAGGTGATTAATTTTGGGATGGGAGTAAATATACTCCCAAATTACAATGCTCTTATTCTCTTTCAATATTTTTCCAAACTTCTAAATCCATACATATTTGAACATTTTGACTATCTTCCTTCTTGCTTGTCTTTGGAAGTTATGAAAATTCTGTTCTACACCACTTTGCTTTATGCCCAAAATTATTACAATTGTAACATTTGATATTATAATTCTTGAGAGATATAAATGAATTGAAGTTTTTCTTGAGGAAGCCAAAATCATTCCTATTATGAACATTGCAATGTATATCTCTATGACAAAAATTAGTACATGAGTAACAATGTCCTTGAAAGATTTATTTATCTTGTGTTGGAGAGTGTGGTCTCATAGTTCTTTCCTTGCATTTTTTGTGATGATCCCTATTTCTTGTTTGTGCATTATTTTCTTCCTCTTTGATGCTTCCACTTCTCAAATCATCATCATAGGTCTTATGTTATTTTTCAATCACTTCCTTTGAAACTTCTATTTCTTTTGAGCTTGAATCCCCTTTTTGTATCTCTTGGCCTTCTTCATAACCTACTCCTATATTGATAAATGGATATCTCTATATTTTGAGAATGTCATCCAAGGTTTTTGTTATTTACTTAAACCTAGTTAGCTCATCAATATATTTTCCAAGTCCTTTATTTAGAGAAATAACTTCATCTTCTAGCTTTTCACATTCTAACTCTTTTACCTCTAATTTTTTAGCCATACTTTCTTCAACTCTTTTTGCCTCTTTAACCTTAAATCTAAAATTAGTGAGATATTGTAGAATTTTTTCCTTTGTTTTATCTTCCTCTTGAAATTGAGCCTTTAATATTAAGTTCTCCCTTTTCACTCTTTCCAATTCTTCAAGAGCTGTAGTAAATTCCTCTTCCATATCAACTGTGGTTCCTTTATCATTTTCTAATTTTTTTCTTTCTCTAGGTCTTCAACTATAGGAGTATCTTCTTTCTCTTCTACTCGGTATTTAATGGAATTATTCTCTTCTTCTATTTCAAAAAATAGAATCTCTTCTTTTCACTATCTGAAGAACTTTCATCACTATCACTTGAAGTGCTGCTTGATTCTTCAACATAGAAAATTTTCTTGAGCCTTTGAAAATTCTTCTTCTCATGCTTTCCTTGACCATGCCTATTTTTATTTTCATGCTTGAATTTTCTTTCTTTATTCTTCTTGTAATCATGTTCATCCTCACTGCTACTATACCAATTTTGTGGACAATATGCTACATAGTGACCAATATTACCACAACTAAAATATTTCACATTTTGCATATTTTTTGGTTTCCTTGAACCCTTCTTATTTCTTTTCACAAAGTTAGCCTCTTCATAATTGCTTGACTCATCACTTGATTCTGGTTCAATATTCTTTACCTTATTTTAAGCTTTGAATGATGCCTCCTTTTTGAATGTTTACTCTTTTTCTATCCTCATTTCATAAGTTGTGATAATTCCATGTAGTTCATCTATACTTATAGTTGCTAGATCCTTCATCTCTTCTATTACTATAACCTTTGCATCATATCTCATGGGAAGTGATCTTAATTTTTTTTGAACAATAGTAGAGTCCTCAAAATTTTCTCCAAGTCCACGAATGGTGTTAACATCATCAACACGAAGTATATACCTAACAATATCTTCTTCATATTTCATATTCAATTCCTCAAACTTCCTCCTATGAGTTTTATGTTTTGCCTTCTTAACCTTGTCATCTCCTTCATATGTATTCTGTAATTTATCCCACATATATTATATTGATTCACATTGCATAACCTTCATAAATTTTATTTCTTGTAAACCACTTAGCATTTCATTCATTGTATTAGCATTATTTTTATATAGTTTCTTACCACTTATATCTATGGGAGGAGTTGCAGGTGATATGTACCCATTCTCAACTGATTGCCATGTATCAATTCCTTGTTCCATAAAAAATGTCTTCATCCTAACACTCCAAAAAGCATAGTTAGCCCCATTAAACAATGGAACTCTATGTGTTGAAAATCCTTCCTGATAAACCATGTGTGTTCCTATAATATCTTCCTTCAAGTTGTTAGGCTTCCCTGAAAGAACTCGCTCTGATACCAATTGAAGAACACAAGCTTATACTAAGAGGGGGGTGAAAAATATAATATCAAACTTTTAATTTTATTTCCAAATGATAACAAAAATAATATAAATGTAGTAAATGAAATAATACATAAATCATTTTTTTTTTAAGTGAAAAACCCCTTGTGGGGCCGCCTTGGTCTGAGAGACCACGAACATGGGGTTCTACACCGTCAAAATCACCTAGGAGTCGCACCTAGCCCTACTCGCACTAACATTATCAATTGGATTTTGGGTACCCAATTCAAATTTTTGGTAGGGTGGAGATTCGAACCTGGGACCTCCCTTGGAGGATTGCCCTCTCCTCTCCAACTCAACTACAACACATGGGTTAATGCATAAATCATCACACACATGAGAGACATGTATTTAATGTGGTTCACCCAATTTGCGCTACATCCTTGGAGAAAATATTTCTTATAAAATTTCCTCAACCAATCTCTTGGGAACTTATTCCCTATTACAATATTTATGGGCACCAAACCAAAGGAGACACCAATCCCCTATGCTCAATTTTGTGGACCTCTATCCACAAGAGACACCAATTCCCTATGCTCAATTTTATGGACCTATGTCTACAAAAGACACCAAATCCCCTTTGTTATGGTTCTCTTCAAGCCTTTAAACAAGGCTTGCTTTGAAATATTCTCTCAAATCTACTTAGATCTACCAAAGTGTACACACAATACTTGCTCAAATATGCTTTCCAAAACTTGCTCTACTATATACCCATATTTGCTCCAAGTCTACACACAAGACTTGCTCAAATATTCTTACCAAAAACTACTCTAATATCTGCTTATATCTGCTCCAAGACTACTCACAAGGCTTGCTCAAATAATATCACAATATTGCTCTCAACTCTGCCCAAATCTACACCAAGTCTACTCATAAGGCTTGCTCAAAATAGGTCACAATCTTGCTCTCAAATCTACCCAAATATGCACCACTCCTACACGCAATACTTGCTCAAAACTACCTCAAACATCCTCATACAACCTAATAAAAACTATCTCAATCCTACTCTCAGAACCTTCTCAATATAATCACAAGACTTATCAAAAAGGCCTATTGAAATTATATCACAAATTCTCATGACATAGCTCACTAACCTGCTCAAATATTTTCTAAAACTTGCTTGCACACAAATAATGCTCAAAATAAAGGTTATAACTCTTTCAAAAATGCTTTCTTCAACTAAAGTAATTCAAACATATTCTACCTAGGATTATTTTTCTTCATGAACATATAGTAAATGATATGCAATACAAATACTCAATATGTTATTTTCACATTCATTAAGTCTGTCACATGTCTCAACTTATTGCATTTAAATCAGATCTCTAATTCTTACAAATTTCTTTTCAAATCAATCAAGGCTAGTGCATAAATTTTCTTCACAAAACTGGTCTATATCCTTTGCAAATTTGCTCTCAAAAATCAATCACAATAATGCACAAATTTTCTTCACAAAATTGGTTTCTAACTCTTGCACATTCACTTCCAATGTTACTCAAACCAATGCACAAATTACTTCATAAAACTACTCTCTAACCTTTGTAAATTTATTCCAATATCAATCAAGGTTAATGCACAAGCTTGCTTCACAAACCCTAGCACTTGTGTTTCCAAATTCATTCAAAAATGAATCACAAATAGTTCTCAAACCCTAGCACAAGTTTTTCAATTTCTTTCAACAATGAAGCACAAATAGTTCTCAAACCCTAGCACAAGTGTTTCCAATTTATTTTAACAATGATGCATAAATAGTTCTCAAACCCTAGTACTTATGCATACTCATTCAAAACTTATTTATCTAATCATAAGACAACAAAATATTCCTTAACCAAAAACCACCTTGAGAATGATATCAAAACACCATACCTCTAAAAATTGCCTTGATGATGATGTGCCTCTAAAACCTGTCTCAAAACAATTTTTCTTTTGATCCTTCAAGAAATATGGTTAGTGATTTTAAATTCTAGCATGGATAAAACATCATCCACTCAAATATTATCAAAATGTGTTCACAATAAATCTAGAAATACAATACCTTATTTCTCCTCTATAATATTTCAAGAATAAGCTTCTAAAACCCTAGGATCCCTTTTTCTATAATGCAAAAATTACACTTGGAAATAAATCAATTTACACCTTATAACTCCTAACTTATCATTCACCAAAACACCCCAAATCCAATTTACAATATAGAACATATAAATTACTAAATACACCTTATAAATCCAAGCTTATGACATTCAAAAATACACCCTAATATACAACTCATAATGCAGAATATAGAAATCTCTAAATGCACCTTAAAACTCCAAACTTTACAATAATAAAAAATATTTTTACTTTACCTTGCTCAAAGTCTTCGTGCACTTCATGAACACCAAGAAACCTTAGTGCATCACAAAAATCAACTCTGTCATCAATGCCAAGCAAAAACATACTCAGTGGGTTTTGACCAGTAGACCTCTACCCCAACAACGCTTTCACAAGCACCTTGACCAACTACGCTACCGCGGTGGTTGGATCGAAAACTCAACATAGCATACAAAAATGACGTCTAGGGGTTTTGACCCTATGACCTTCCTTCTACCAGTGCTTCACACAAGCCACACAACCATCTGGACTATCCCATTTGGATAGTATGTCTCACAAAATTTGTCATTGACAACACATGCACACATTTCAAACACATTGTCCTCTTCTATTGTCGTTTGCTAAAGATTTGCTCTTTGAATCACACAACATTTTCACATTAATTCAATTCAAAATATAACATTAGATCTTGGTAAAAAATCAAATCTCTTGTCCCTTATTTATATGCACTTTGTCTTGACTTGAAATATCAACACACAATTTTGCATGGGAGTATTTAGAGTGATGTTGGCGCCAAGGGTTTATAACCTTATATTATAATATTTAATAAATATTATAATATTTCCTTAACCTTTACCTTCAAAATATTATCCCAAGAGACTTTTATTTAAACCTTTGTCCCTCTTGATTTTAAACTTTACCTTCTAAACCCACTCTTAAACCTTTTGTCCTCCTTGTAATAAATATTATAATTCTTTTTTTCTTTTAGCTCTTTGTCCCAGACAAAATTCTTAATCCTTTTGACCTTCATATAATATTTAAAAAATAAATATTATAAACCCTTTTCTTCCAATAATTTTCTTTCTTGGGAGATATACCTTGCCTTGAAATTTTTCCATAGTTTGCTATCAAACCCATGTAGAATATTCTTGACTATCACATTATTTATGCCTCATGTATCCTTTGACATCACATTATTTCTGCCTCATGAATCCTTTGACATCAATGACAACTCAATGTACTCAATATTTCCAATAGAATTTTCTCCCAGGCTTGTGATAGTGCGAATTTATGATCTATAAGTGAATTCCTGACCTAGAAGCAAATTCATGGCCTAGGAATTTGCGGCCTAGCAGCTAGCTCACGAAATTGTGATAGATTAGACCCATGTGTATTTTTTTGGTGTTTTTGCAGACCAAACAATGTCAGAATAGGATATATTATACACCGTTGGAAATATATTTTTGAGGCCATTATGATGGTATAAGATTCAAGATAAATAGGTGTGATTTTACTAGGGAAAAGTTGTCTCAAATATTACCTATAATATAGATGCATAAAACAAGAACTTGTTAGTACACAAATGGTATATAATATACTAGGAAAAATGAAATGATGGTATACCAGATTTGATCTTCTGGTGCTACATAAATGATAGTAGAAAAATGGATCCAAGTAGTAAGTAGAAGTCTTCAAAGTGTTCTCCAACCTACAACAAGCTTGCTTCAACATTCAACTTGCAATAAACATGTAAAACAGAAAATAGGATTAAAATGATTTCACTTATAAAACTTTTCTTATCAACTCAATCCTCCACCATGCATCTATCCAAATGATTATAGAGGTTGGGCCCTAGATTTAATGGCTTTGTGGATCATCAAATATGTTGGTGGTTGTGAGATCTGGGATGCTAAAGTGGATCAGATCAAGCCAATTTGGAGTTTCTTCAAATTCAATGAATATGTGTCCTAGCCTTTAGGATGCATATTTATCAGATTGAACCATTATCCAATTTGGGATGGAATCTGAACTACTAGATTTTATGGTAAGTGCATCTCTGGATTCGGTGAATATACGTCCTAGCCGCTAGGATGCGTATTCGTGGAAAATTCACAATGGATAGACCCATGTGTGGTTTTTTGACACTTTGGAGGGTCAAATAGAGTCAAAATGGGTCATATCATATACCGTTGGAAATATATTTTTGAGCTCAATCCAATGGTATAGATTTTAATAAATTTGTAGAGTATTTGTTTAGGTAAAAGTAAGCTCAAATATGACCTTACTTTTCTAGGAGAAAAACTGAGGAAAATGACTCATCTTAATGGGTTAATTTTTCATATCTACAATATCATTGCGTGAGACACCATTTCGTTGGATAGGATTGGTATTTTTTGGGACATCTATCTTCCTCTAATCTATTACATAATGGTCCATGTTCTCACTGTAGTTTTTTTGGGAAACCATTGGTAGTTTTTGGTTCATAGTGATGTACTTGGGTTTTAACTTGGTAGGTTTTTTTAGCTCTTGGGTGGGTCTCCTTGGAGTTTTATCAGAGAGACTCTCTACCATGCTTGTGTTGGTTTTTAGTTTATACTATATGGACTATCTCTTTTTTTTCCAAATAATGTAGAAAGGTTCAATGACCCTTTTAAAACCCTTTCCACAAACTAATCAAAATAAATTAGGTTGTATCAATTAAAATGAGATTAATTTTCTCTTGATTAAGGTTAAGGATTAATTAAAAAGAAAGGATAGGGACCTAAGTAGCATTCAAATCAGGTTCACAAGATATGTGCAAGCACAAAAGGGGATCCTAGGAGGCACTAGCCTCAAATATTCTTTTCCCTCAAGGGCTAGCCCACTCTTATATGGGAGGGCCCAACTATCAACTTCTTGCATGTTCAAGCTTTTTATCTTTGGTGAGAAAAATGTTATGGGTTCACTAAGGATAGCTTATCGATTTCCATAAATATAGTTTAGTGAGTTTTTTTTACAAACACCTAAGGTTTATACTATTTCTAGTATTTAAAATGCTAGGATGACAATGCAATGTAAATGAAGATAAAATGCATCAAACAAATCCTATATGTGATTTACGTTTTACTTACACTATTCCTAATTTTTAAAGAAAACTTTGAAAATGAAAAAGGCTATTTCATTCTAAAAAATAAAAAATATACATGCAAATAAATATGGCCTAATGCAAAAGCTACATGCAAATTGGGTTCATATGCCTAAGGAAAAATATGAGAAGCTAAATAATGAATAAAAAGTAATTCTTTGATTTGCTTTAAGAATTGATACTTTTTGACAAGAAGGTGATCCTAAAACAAAATAAAGTGCATCACACAGATATGCATTTTAAAAAAAATCAACCCTAAATATGACTCTTATCTTTAATGAATGCTAATACTAAATCAATCAAAGAAATAATTTTTTTATCATTTTTTTTAAGCAATGGTAGAGAAGAAATGTAACAATACAAGTTTAACCTAAATCTAGAGCTAAATGCATTTCAAATTAAATACCTAAATGAAAGAACGCATGTTTTCTTGATATGAAATTTAGTGAAAGTCCTAACTCTTTGATTTGAATTACTTTTAATGTGTTATAAAAACATAGAGCAAACACACTTGTGCACAAGAATATAGAAAAAACGTTAAGGAATAAAATTACCCAAGCATTTATCAAGAAAACTTGTTTGCATTTTGGGCTCCAGTTTGCTTCATTCATGACAAGTTTCCCTCTCTTTTGTCTTGATAATTTAAGAAAATAAAAATATGACAAAGGAAAAAGAAGAGGGAATAGATACATCCCCTTTTAAAATGCAAATGCAAAACTATGAACTTTCCTTTTTTTTTTTTTTTTTTAAATTTGCAGAAATGTAATGAATAAAAGAGATGCATCCCTTTTATGTAATATAATCTATTCTAAAATGCTTGTATGATTCATGAATTTATAAAACAAAAATAGAAATAAGGATATTATTCTATGTCAATTAATAAGATGTTTCTTTCAAGGGTGACCTTATGAAATAAACTAAGTATGCTAGATCTAGCGAATTGCTACCTAGGACTCCTCTTAGAAAAATTAATTGCCATTATGAAAAGAACAATAATAAAAAGTCCACATGCATTCACTAGCCCTAAAATTTATTAGAATTATAAAATTCAAATTCTAAAATTCTACACCTTCATGAAGATACACATGAAAACTTTAAGAATTGGGCATGCATCAATGTTACTTATTTTAGGACTAAAATAGGACAAAGGTAAGAAACTGCACATACTACAAATTTGTCAAAATTTCGTAAATTCTGTTGGCAATTTTGGGCACTTTGGGTACATTGCCTTTGCTCAAATGTATAAGTTGTCATTGATGTCAAAAGGCATTTTTGTTGATATCAAAAGAGTGTGATGTCAAGAATATCTTGAGAAGCTTCTTTATGTTAAAGGGTTTTTATTAAAACCATGGTGACAAGGCTAAAGGTTTTTCTTAAAACCATTTGGACTCATTAAGGGTTTTTATTAAAACCAAGCTTAACTTAATGCAAAGGTCCATGTTTATTATTAATAATTAAATTAACTCAAACCTTTGTCAAAGGTCCAAGTTTAATTTATTATTAATAAAATAATAATAATTATTTTAATTATTATTAAAGGGTCTTTCAACCCTTAAGCGATGAAAGAAAAAAGAATTCTTTTGCTGATATGTTGCCATCGTTGGAGGAGCGCCACGTCAAATAGTTAAGGAAGAATGGCTATATAAGTGGGGATTATTTTCTAAAGTGAGCACCTCCGATTATTATTGATATCTACGATTTGTGGTTACTCTGTATTTTTTGATTTGCACTTGGCATCTACGATTTGCACTTGCTCTATTTCGTTTGATTTGCGCTTGGCGTCTACGATTTGCACTTGCTCTGTTTCATTCGATTTGCGTCTGCAATTTGCACTTGCTCTATTTCGTTTGATTTGCGCTTGGCATCTACGATTTGCATTTTCTCCTTACCTTTCGAACAACGCTTGGTGTCTTCAAGTTGAGCTTGCTCTGTGTCTTCGAATCTCTGATTGACGTCTTTGAAACCATGCTTGGCATACTCAGATTTGAGGTTGGGTTGCATCCTTACTTTTTGTGTGACGACAGTGAATTGGCAATTGCTCCTGAACTGCATTTTTTAGACTGTGCTATGAGATGACTAATGCAAGCATTCAATGACTTACGTCTTGGACAACGCTCACCAGTTTACATGTGGTTTGTGGAAAACATTTACATTTTCCAGATTCTTGGCGTCAAAGGAAGATAAAAGAGAGGGCAACGCTATAGTATTTCGTTGGGCACTTGTGACCCAATGACGGTGGCGTTTAAGCAAAAGCGCTATAAGACAGAGGTGTCGAGTTCGATTCTCTTTGTTGGATTTTTCTTTTGGTCGCGGTGTGCAAAGGATAGTGGCTGTGAATGTGCGGGAGGTATAAGGTTAAGCTATCATATTTGTTTTGACATTGTTTTATTGATGTTTAATTTTTATGTGGAGTAATAAGGTGTAAAGAGGTTTTACTTTGTATGTATATTGTACTTTGGTGGTTTTTACTAAGTTGGAGAAATATGGTGTTATTTTGGATCTTTATTATTGTGTATTATTGTATAGTTGCTAACTCTAATTAGTGGCAAATTGAGAGTTAGTGTTGTGACAGATTTTGATTTCTCCTTCTTCATCAAAGTAAAGGTATGGGCAACTTCTTCCATGTATGTTGTTTATGGTATATTTTCTGAAATTGAGTTTGGAGTGAAAAGGTTGTCTACTAGGTATTCTTTGGTGTGAATCTTATTTTCTAGATATTAAAGATTGTTTATGCATTAAAGTTATTGTTGAATTTTGGGTGAATGCATAATTCTGGTTGAGGAAGAGGAAGCATTTTTTAATAGGGTTTATGTTAGTAAGTCTTGCTACTTGATTTGAGATGATGAAACCCTAGTTGTTGGTGAAAATAATATAAGTATCATTGTTATATGAGATATTGCATGGTTGGCAATTGTTGGGTTGTGTTTCATAATCTTGAGAAAAGCATACTACATCTATCTTATTCTTTTGAGTTTGAGATTGAGTTGAGATTGAGATTGGGAGTTAAGTATAGAACATATTGGGTCTCTAACAATTCTCTTTATGTTTCTATGAGATTTGAGATTGATATTGGGAGTTAAGTATAGAAAATATTGGGTCTCTAACAATTATCTTTATGTTTCTATGAGATTTGAGATTGATATTGGGAGTTAAGTATAGAACGTATTGAGTCTCTAACAATTCTCTATATGCTTCTATGAGATTTATGAATCACATTGGGTCTCTAAAAATTCTCTTTGTGGGTTCATGCTAAGAAAGTTTTTCTTGGTGAGCTTGCTAAGGTTTTGGATAGGTTCCAGTGGGGACTTGTGAGCAAGTTTTGGACAGGTTCCGGTGGGGACTTGTGAGCAGATTTGGACAGGTCCTAGCAGAGGACTTGTGAGCTGAGTTTTTGAGAGTTCTATCAGAGAACTTGAGGACAGAGTGCTTTGGTTCTTTGAAAAGAACCTGAGGACATATTTTGAAAGTCTTTGAGAAGGCTTGTGTGCAGAGGATTGATTTGTTCAAAGAGTTGGACAGATATGACAGACAGAGGAAGACTTGTACTAGACCAACTGACTGTGTTTGGTACAAGTAGCTGAGCTACTGTGGACGTGATCATAGAAGGTAGAGGTCTCTTTGGCTAAGCATTGAGGACAGGAGGTCTTCAATGGAAAGGAGTTCCATGTGCTGGTAAGAGGTAGAGGCAGTTGATATTCTGAGGGATCATTTCCAGACCAGAGGGGAAGGTATCTCCTTTGAGAAGAGGCTCATTAATTCAGATTGGTGGAATGTGTCTCCTTTGAGACAAGGCTCATAAACATTGTAATTGGGAATGTTTCTCAAAGAACTTTGAGATAACTTTTAGAGAAAATTTTTGTGGACGTAGCCTAGGCTTTCTGGGTGAACCACGTTAAAATTGGTGTCACTTTGTGGATGATATTGTGCATTGTTTTGATATTGCTTTGGGTATATTGCTTTACTATTTTGAAGTATAAAGGAATAAGTAAAAAGAGGTCTTATACTATTCATCCCCCCCTCTTAGTATAAGCTTGTGTTCTTCAAATTCACCCCAAAAAATTTTCCTTGGGATTACAAATTTATCTTGAGACAACAAATTTTCCCTAGGACTACAAATTCACCATGGGACAAACGTTTTTTCCCAAGATCGTAAATTGTCCCCAAGACTACAAATTTATCACAAATCTACAAATCTACCATAAACCTATAAAATTGTAGCAAACCCATAAAAAAAAAAAAAAAACAAACTTGCAAACTCATCATAGACCTACAAAATAGAAAATCTACAAACCTGCAAATCCACTGGAAACCTACAAAATAAAGGTTAAATACCTACAACTACAAAGAAGCAACATAAATTGAATCAGTAGGTTTGGGTCTTGTCCATCCAATCCAAAAAAACAAACTAATTTGATCGAAGTATCAAGCCCTAAATTTGTGACTTAAGGTTTTGAAAGAATTAAATTAAAAATTTCTTGAATATGAAATCATGTAATTGAAAATGTGGAATTATAAGAAAGAAATGGGAAAAAGAAGATAAATCTCAACTTTCAATCTATAGTTGTTGAATATCCCAATATGAAGGCTCCCATTCTCAATTTTGAAAGCATGACCACACTACAAGAATACCTCCAGAGGAATTCCCCAAATATCTCTACAATTTATGCTAAATCTATTGCTCTCCAAATAGGCCTAAAGTCTATAATCAAAATTATCCCAACAATATAACTACCAAAAGTGTTGATTATTGTCCCTTTGGGACACCAAGGACCCTTTTTATAGAAGAAATATTGCTTTGTAATCTACACTAAGGATTTGGAGCAAATATTTGACACATGCAATTCCAAGGAGGTGATGTATCCAGTCTAGTTCATTTGAGAGCTAATTTGGAGGTGGATTGAGGAGTCAACTTCCCATAATTAGCAGTTTCAAGGGCTAATTAGAGGTGATTTAATGAGTTAATTGTGTCTAATAGATATTTTCATTGGCTAAATGGAGGTGGGTTAATGATTTAACTACCTCTAATTGGAATTTTAGGCAGGTTGAACTATTTTTGAGCTAGTCATATGTATAAATGGTGGAACTAGTAATGATTAGAAGTTACACCATTGAAACTAGATATTTGTCAATTATTTGAAATTTTGTCATGGTATATTCATTTTGGGCCCAAAAATTTTTCCTAGTTACCAACTATGACTATTTTTATACTTTTTAGAAAGATATTTTCAATGATTACCAAATTTAAGAAATTTGGAGTTGATTTACCCTAGTTTTGTTAAGTTCAAATTTAGTGGGGTCAAATTTCCCCAAAGTTTCAAATTTGCCTTGAGGTTTTAAATTTCCCTAAGGGTTAAAAATGGTCATATTAATAATTTTCAAGAAACTCTTTTTGAGAGCTTTTTAATAGTACCAAATTTGTAAAATTTGGAGTTGTTTTGCCTAGGTTTTATGAAAGTTAAATTTGATGGTGTCTTTCACCTCAAAATAAAGTACCAAAGGATATTTTGGTGTAATTTGTCAAATATGCAGTGAGTGATATATTGATTAGTCAATATAGGAAATAAAATTAGGTGTATGCACATAGCTATTACCATTTTAGCTTGGTTATATCCATAAAGTAAGCTATTGTCAATTTAGCTTTGACTAGTATCCTTCTATTTCTCTATATTCTTATAAATTTAGTCTCAATACTTCTATCATGTCCTCCATATCAAAGTCCTTATTTCCTTGGCATTATTTTTGGCTTTATGGGTATTTTATAGCTTGTCCATATCATCCCAATCCTCTACCATTTTAACCCATTCTTCTCATTAACTTGGAGCCAATGCCTTTGGTGTGCCTTCTAAAGCATCCAAAATCTTCATCCCACTTTGATCACAATGTCCTTCACCACACTCTAAACTAACATTATTACCATATCTAGAAATATGGCCTTTGTCATAGCTATCAATGACCTGATGAGGTTCATATTCATCTACCATCTCATTATTTATTATCTCTTTTTCTTTATCCTTATTTGCAACATGAATTACTGTGATATCTTCTTTGTTGTCACTACTACTGGTTACCTAGTCTATCTACCTATTTTCCATACTTATTATCTTTTAGGTGTACACCTTTTCCTCCTCATTCTCCACTAGATTCATTGTAAAAGTTGGATTATTACATAATATTGATCTAGGACTCAAATATATGTGATGATCAATACTTCCCATGGATGGAAATCCATATTTTGAATTAATATATGCATATTCTTCTAAAAAATCCTTCACTTCATATGGAATTTCATCCATTTTTTCCATTATTCCTTATATGGGTTCAATGATGAAAGTAAAATATGCTTCCTTCTTCTTCGTTCCCTTAAAGGATTGTTTTTTTGTACCCTAACATGCTATAGGACTATTGTCCACTTATTTTCCTTTGCTCTTCAATGAAATTAATGTGTACCTCTTTCCATCCTTCTCAATAGTGTAGGTGTTCACCCTACCATCATACACTATCTTTTTATCAGACTACCATGGTATACCCAACAAGACATGAGAAGCATCCATAGGCATAACATCACATAATATTTAATCCTTGTAATAACCAATATATAAGTCTATCATACAATATTTAATTACCAAATTTGATGTCCCTTTTGCAACTGTGATATTTTGTATGGATTTGGGTGTGCTTTCCTTAACCCAAGATATTTTACCATATTTGTAAACACTAGATTATCTATAATATTTGTATCCACAATCACCTTGTAACATTTACCTATATTATCTTGGTAGGAGTTATGTTATCCCAAGTTCTTTCTCTGCTCAAGTTCATGCATCTCCTTTTCTAGTTTCAACAATATTCTCTCCATCATAAGTAACTCTCCTTATTTTGGTTCCTCCATATGCTTTAGTGAAGTAAGAATATCCTCATATACTTGTACAATTTGGTTATGATATTCCTTTCCATGCTCACTAATATTCTATACTTGAGGATACTCAAATGCCCTATGTCCTTCTTCCAAGCACCTATAACACTTGCTAGTAAAACCACATCCTCTATCTCTTCCAAATCCATTGTATCCTTTTGATGATTCACCCTTTTATTAGGTACTTTGATTAAAATAACTTTGAAAAGTACTAACTTCTCCTTCTTACATATGTTTCCCTCTACCACTATTGTCTTGTTCTCTTCCTTAAGAGGATTTTCTTCTTCCTCTAGAATTATTTTGTTGCATTTGTGACAACTTCTCTTTTGCCTTTAAGGAATACTAGTAGGATTCTTCTATCATTCTCATTTTCATCATACCAACTCCATCTTGTATGGATGATCTCAGTCTATTTATGTGTCTTTTCATCTTCATCTCATCATATTTAATATGACCAACTCGTATGGTCAATTTATAAAACTTCTTTGTATACTCTTTTAATTCTAACTCCTTTTGCTTGATATTTTGGAGTATTTTGAACAACCCTATTTGGTAATCTAATGGGAGAAATTTAACCTTCAATTTGGTAATTATTTTCTCCCATGTATTAATATTTCTTTTCCTTTCTGTTTGGACATGATTCCACCATAAATATGCATGCTCCTTCAATTTCATATAAGCGAGTTTCACCTTCTTGGGTTCTTCTATTATTTCAAAATAAAAATATTTCTCCACCTCTACAATCCAATCAATGAGTTCCTTAGGACTCAAACTTCCATATTTGGATTCCTTCCCATGCTAAATATTTTTAGATTAATTTCTCCTCTAGTTCTTCTGCTCTATCCTCATCATGAGCTTCTTATTGACCAACCTCTCCTTCATTAGCAATCATGTATTCTATTATAATATGTTTGCTTTGTGAAGTTTCAATTGCATCAAGTCAAGTGGTAATTCCTCGTAGTATTTCAACTATATCTATGGCTTGAGGGCTTCATAGTCTTCTTCTTACCCATCATGAAATCTCTCCTTTGGCATGTAACACTCCTCAAGACTACTAGCTCTAATATCAAAATGATGTAGACATAATAGAAAGGAATTCATATAATTCTACTATCATTCTCTTGTACAACAAATATCTTGAATAAAGTCTAATTGTATGATCAAAACCTTTTGTATAATAAATCCTTTGCTTTGAAACCTAATTGTATGATAATATTTATTGTATGACTCTCCAATAATATGATCGCTTATTCATATGATACCTTCCTTCTATTTATTTGGCTCATATTTAGTCGACCATTTATACAATATTGGGTTTGTATGACAAGCATGTTGAATGGTATGTCATTCATTTGGATGATGAGACTCCTTTATTTGAATGGCAAAAATAATAGTCAATCCTTCTCCTTTAATGACAACAATTCTTCTTTGGATTTTATTCAAAATGTAATCACATGTCCATTATAGGTTTCTCAAAATTTAATCAAGATAACATTCATAAATTTATTCTTGTGTGTTGTCCTATACAAGAATATTAAAATAACTCTGTTTAATCTACCTTTGGGTCAATATCCTCCGCATGGTAGTCCTTTGTAATAGTACTCAACACCCCTTCCACATGCACCAAATATAACATTCCACACTATTACCATATTATCCTCCTATACTAACCTACAATTGTACATACGCTTAACCATAACAAGACATGATTCGCAACTTAAATTTTTGCATGCATAGAGGATAGAATAGGATTAAAAATAATATTTTATTAATTATGTTCTTGTATATTCAATATACAAGAATTGCTCTTCCACACAACAATGAAGTTGGAATGCTCTCTCTCTTAATACTTTCTCTATCTACATAGCTTGGTGTTATGTCATCTCAAGCATATTTTATCTTTTGAATTTCTCTTCCATATGTGCTTGTGTATATTTAGACTCTCTTCTCTCCCTCCTCAGATATTTTAGTCCATCCCTTGGATGTTTCCCTCTTCTCTTCAACCTCCAATTACTTTTCTTTGCATCCACCCCTTTATCTTCTACTTCCTTCCATTTTTGTCTATCTTTTTATATTATTTCTTCTTTGTTTTCTATTTCTTCCTAAATGTCTCAATACACTTAATTGAACTCTACTAAAATCATGAGGATACGGAAACAAAAAGGAAAATCTCCAAGTACGATGCAAAATGGAACTAAACTCAACACTAAATCCTACAAATTGAAAATGCATTCAATAAGTAAAGCATGAACGAATTGAAATCCAAATGAAAAGCCAATGCAGATAATAACCCTTTATTTTATTGATACATTTTAGAATTTTCTTACAATTTGCCTCCTCCATTTTTAGGGGCGAGGAGCGTTAAATTTATTTCTAGGCTACATCCATGGGTAGCCATCCTTCTTTCGCGTGCCCACATGTAAAGTGGGCGGACCAAACGTCATTGTTTCTTGTGTTGATGAGTATTGGCTCTTCGTTGCTCCTTTAATGTCTAGACCCTATGTTCAAAGAAATAAGAGACAGTCAGTAGCACCTGCGGATGAGATGAAACATGCAATCCCCAAGCCTACGATTAGCGCATGCAAGGAATAGATAAAATGATAACCAACATATATCCAAATGATCTAAAAATTTTATAGGGGCATCAAGACATTACAAAGGAAACACTGCAAATGGAACAGTTAGGAAATTTCTCGTAGATTTGAATTCACTCCCAGGTGGGACGAATAGACCTGCAATAAAATGCCAGATAGCACAGCTCAAATGTCACATCTGGGTAGCTCCAAATCTCCTACAAAAGTGGGGGTTAGCTAATTGGGGGTATTTTGGGATGACCCAGATGGTTAGATTTCCACAATTTGGCCTCTAACACCCAGATTTTGATTATGCCCTCTGCAAGTTAGTAAAGACAAAAAATTGATGAAACATGATAAAAATTGATCAAAATGATATGGAATTAAAATTGCAAACTATCTAAGCAGCATAAGATTAAATGCGAAAGAAAATGGCAAAAAGTAAAATCTACCACATATTCCTAATCATTCCTAAAAGGGACGATTAGACCTGTAGTAGTGCAGGGGGGGCGCCCGGGGCAGACCACCCACCGTTTGGGGCCTGATTTCGGTACCAATCCACTTGGGATGGGTCCAAAATACCTTGTAAGGTGTTTTCGGAAAATTGGAGGGGATATTGTGGTCAAATTTTGGGTTTTGGGCTCAAGATTTTTCCTTCCAATAGTCACCTAATGACCTCCTCTCTAAAAGAGATCACAGATGTGAAAGGCACAAATCACACAAGGACGTATGGGGAAGTAAAACGACAGCACTGCATTGCTCAAAATACTCCTCTCTATATTTTGGGGTGAGAAGACTCACCATTTTATAGACCTAATGGTCTCTTTGGATGAGCATGCAGAGGCGCCACTTGGCAATCATGCCTCTCTAGGGGAGGGAAGATTCCTCCCTGATTAGGGGCTTCATGACTGCCCTTGTAACTGCCTCTAACACTTGAAAATGCTCACTCATGCTCCCATGCAATGAAGGAAGAATTAAGTGGCGGATCTGAGCTACAATTTGTCAAAATTTGACTTTTTTCCAGTCAAACCTGCTATTTGGCCCACCTTGGGATGAATGCTGCTAATCGTCCCTGGGTGGAACGAATACCGATTTGTATTCATCTCGAGTGGGACGAGTAGAGAGCAAAGTGCCAAAAAGGTGTCAAATTGACCTTCGACCTTCCAAACTAATTTTTGGAGTGGCTAGGACCATTGTTTAACCTATGGGGGATACCCTTGGGGTTGTGTGTGTCAATGCGATTAGTGTTTGTAGTCACATAATTGAATTGGTGTTTTTTTGGTGTCTACAGATGCCCCTTTTTGGGATGTGTTGTGCAAGGCATAGCGTCCAAAAAAAATAGATAACCAAAGAACTAATGATTAGGGTTTCTCAGTAACCTAACCAACTTTTGATACCCCAAGTATGGAAAGGGCATGCATTCTTGAATACTTGCTTCTAACGAGTGAAGGAACTTTAATTCAAGTGTTAACCTTTTTTGGTGAGGTGTTACTTGAGCTTGGACATTGATCAATCATGAATAGGCAAAGGGCACAACCTTTTATCTATGAGAACCTTGAGTTCATGATTCACAAATGCCAAGTGATTGATTAGCTTGTGATTATTGCTTGTTTATTTCCCCAAGAAAGAGCGTAATTGTCTTTGTCAATGATCCTTTGAATGCGTGCTCTTTCCATGATTAGGTGTATTTTTGTTGATTGGTGCCTATGTGTGACTACCCCCTCAAGCTATGAATCGATGAGGGAATGACCAACATGAGAAAAGCGACGAGTCACTTGATCCAAGATGACTTGTGTAAGGGTGCCTTTAGATGTTTAGCATTTAAATACGTGTGCAGTTTTTTAACATTTAGACCTATTTTTGGTGGGTGTTAACCCTTTTGGTGACGTTTTTCAAGGCTGAAATTAGCAAAAATCCATCTTCCCATGGCACGGTCTAGCCATGGTGGCCTTATTAGGTAGTAGGAGAGTGACAATTTGTAACCCCAATGTCTACTTTGGGTGCCAAGAATGTTAGGCGCAAAGGTGCCTTCGTTTAGAAATGAAGAACACAAGCTTATACTGAGAGGGGGGGTGAACAGTATAAGACCTCTTTTTACTTTTTCCTTTATACTTCAAAATAGTAAAGCAATATACCCAAAGCAATATCAAAGCAATGCACAATATCATCCGCAAAGTGACACCAATTTTAACGTGGTTCACCCAGAATGGCTGGGCTACATCCACAAAACTTTTCTCTAAAAGTTATCTCAAAGTTCTTTGGTAATCCTTCCCAATTACAATGTGTTGTGGTTGATCCACAACACACCCCAAAATTGGGGACCCACCTTTTTGCAGGCTCACAGGGAAGGATCTCAGTGACCCAGATGCCAGAATTGAAAAAAAAAGAGAAAATGCACAAGTGTAGAAAGGGGTCGCGAAATCGCGACAGGTAGCGAAATCGCGACATGTCGCGAAATCGCGACATGTCGCGAAATCGCGACCGAAACCAGAAAATTGTCGCGAAATCGCGACATGTCGGAAAATCGCGGTCAGCGCGGTCAGCGGCAACAAAACAGAAAAGCTGTCGCGAAATCGCGACGTGTCGGTGACAAGGAAGAAAAAGCTGTCGCGAAATCGCGACGTGTCGGTGACAAGGAAGAAAAAGCTGTCGCGAAATCGCGACGTGTCGGTGACAAGGAAGAAAAAGCTGTCGCGAAATCGCGACGTGTCGGTGACAAGGAAGAAAAAGCTGTCGCGAAATCGCGACGTGTCGGTGACAAGGAAGAAAAAGGTGTCGCGAAATCGCGACGTGTCGGTGACAAGGAAGAAAAAGGTGTCGCGAAATCGCGACGTGTCGGTGACAAGGAAGAAAAAGGTGTCGCGAAATCGCGACGTGTCGGTGACAAGGAAGAAAAAGGTGTCGCGAAATCGCGACGTGTCGGTGAGGAGAAAAGAAAAGGTGTCGCGAAATCGCGACGTGTTTTGCCGAAGCGTACGGATGATGAAAAGTGTCGCGATTTCGCGACGTGTTTTGGAAAGGTGTACGGAAGCGGAAAAACGTCGCGATATCGCGACAGGAAGCAGCTAAAGGACTCGATGAGGAAAGACGTCGCGATTTCGCGACCGATTGCAGCAAAGGTGTACGGACGGAAAAATGGTCGCGATTTCGCGACGGGTTTTGACAGACTGTACGGAACAGAAAAATGGTCGCGATTTCGCGACGTGTTTTGCCGAATCGTACGGAACAGAAAAATGGTCGCGAAATCGCGACAGGAAGCTGCATGAAGGTCCGAAAGGGAAAAGCGTCGCGATTTCGCGACGAGTTTTGCGGAAGCGTACGGATGATGAAAGGTGTCGCGATTTCGCGACGCATTTTGGCAAAGCTGTACGGTCAAGGAAGATGTCGCGAAATCGCGACGGAAATGAAAATCAGGCTCAAAGGGGGAGTTGGGTTGGAAAAAGTTGGACGAAAGTCGCATGAAGGTCCGAAAGGAAAAATGGTCGCGATATCGCGACGAGTTTTGCCAAGGCGTACGGAAGATAAAAACGGTAGCGATATCGCGACGGTTTGTCGAAGGAAGGCAAGAGGATGATAATGGTCGCGATATCGCGACGTAAAGCCGTTGGACGCGTACGGCAGAGAAAGACGTCGCGATTTCGTGACATGTCGTGATTTCGCGACATGTCGCGATTTCGCGATCGGGAAGATGAACGGGCAGACTTGCAGTTTTGTCGGGTTCTGTCGCAGAAAAGCGGTACGACAGGCATAGGAAAAGCACGACACGTGGCGCACATGTGTCAAACTTGCAGGGGCGTTACATGCAGAGTGAATTTCGGGACGTTTCCAAATTTGAGCGTGAATCAAAGCGGGAAAAAGCAGGAATTTGAAGGGTCGCCCACAGGAAGAGGAAATGAAGCGACAGAGGAAATCGAAGAGCCATAACAATGCTATAAAGCCAGAATTGCAAATCGAAGAAAGGGTTGGAAATTGCCGAATACGGAGTTGCAGAGACGAAGGCTTTGTGCTATTATGGGCCCGTACTTGGGCAATTTCCTTCTTTTTATTCTGGGATTTTCTTTCACACCTGGAACATTTTTGAATGTAATCGAGATATCATTTAAATACAAATGCAGAGAGTTGGCATCTTATTGGATGAGAAAGAAGGAGTAACTTTTGCATGCATGATTTAATGTTTACATTTCCCTTCCAGATTTCTTAGGTTTTTAGGTGAAGTTAATGCAAGATCTCTTGGTTGCTTCATGCGAATGCCTATTTTCTGGAATTACCACAAAAACCCTCGAGACTCCACTTTGGCCTATTTGGATTGTGTGGATGTGCGGGTTCATTAGGTTAGGTTGCATGTAGAAAGCCTCATTATCTTCGGTTTCATCTGATTAATTACGACTTTCTGACTGTAATCTATTTTTATTGTTACTTTTGTTTATTTTTGTCTTTGCTTTTCAAACCCATATTTTATTTTTCAGCAGTTTAATTACTGTGTTTGAATAAATCACTGAAAATCCATCAGAATTAAAGGTTAAAGCAGATTTTATTCATTTTGAGTCCATTGAAAATTCAAAATTAATAAACCACAGTGCCCCTTGTTAACATCCACTTGCAAACCCTAAGGTGTTCTTAGCATTTCATTTTAAGCAACATTCTTGATAATTAATAATCAGCATAATAAGAACCTTGGAGAAATCGTATTTCTTTGCAAGCAGAGGATTTAGGACTCGGATCCTACAGGAGAGTGTGTTTTCACAATCGGGTTAAAACACCACTCAACAGATTGGCGCTAGAAGGAGGGCGATCGGTTTATTTATTTTAATTTTTTATATCTGAATATTTTGTTTTAATTTAATTACGAAATAATTTACGGCTAAAGCGCAACACTGTTTTTTTTGTTTGTTGCAGGTTTTCTTCGAACTAGCCGAGGGTTTCCTCAGGCAGGCTGGACCCACCACGCCGTATTGCGACCAGGTCTCAAACAACCGGAGAAACTATTTTTCACGACCTTACTGGTACTCCCAAGGGCAAAATCAAGCAAGTCGTAAGCACTCCAGTAGCAAAAGGCCTGTTTTCTCCAGGAACGTCGAGTGGACCTACGCCAGTAGTATCTGTTGCCCCTAGTGCGCCTATAGTCTGTAACATTTCTTTTGCTATTGTAGGTCTGTCTACATCAATTCTGAGTCAAATGGCTCAAGCTCCAGCAGCTCCTTGGTATGGAGCTAACAATACTCCTTTGAATATTGTTGGGGATATCCATGAAATCCCCAAGAACATTGAAATATTTCTGCCTAAGTACAAGCCAGATGGCCTAAGAACAATAGAAGAACATATCCAAGCCTATAGGGATGTTTTAATTAGACTGCAAGTTCAGCATGAAGATGTAGCCTGCAGACTTTTCCCCATGAGCTTGGATCCAATAGCATATGAATGGTATATATGCTTGCCAAGCTGGTTCAATCACCTCTTGGACACAAATGGAAAATGCATTTGTCAATCAATTTAGGTCTCCCTTAGATCCCGCAACTATTTACAATCAGTTTATTACATGCAAACGGGGCCAAGGGGAACCAATCCGAATGTTTAATCAGAGATTCCAAAAGAACTATAACAGAGCAATTAGACATTTTGCCATCGATCCTGCAGTAGCTTTGTAGATATATTTTGGGGCATTGGACCCCATGACAGCCATGTTTGCAAGGCGTAATCCTCAGGTCACCACGCTTGCTTTGGCCTATAATGAAGCCATGACTATTGAGCAGCAGTTGACACCGCAAGGCTACGGGTTTACCCAGATGCCCATGTTGGGACAGGGTGCTCCATATGGTCAAATTCCCCAGGCAAATCAGCTCATGGCACCACAAATGCCAAATATGAACGCATTCCCATATCCGCAGCCGTATCCATCAGCACCCGCATATGCACCCATTCCAATCCAACCAATCGCAACCATTCCACCTGTTCCTGCATTTTTGCAGAACAGTCAATCAACTACGCAGGAAACTAGTCAAGTCAATCCTCAAGCCATAGTTCCTGTTTCGAATCCAATCCCAATTCAAGGTATCAATCCATTTGGGAATCCAATTCCTCAGAACCCCACCCAAATGTGGAATCAAGACCCCATCAATTATGCAAATCCAATGGGGGTTAATAACAATGTGGTTCCACCGAAGGATGTCTTTTCGGAAGTCGAAGAGCTCAAGAAACTAGTGCATAAACTAAGTAATGACAGAGTTCAACAGCAGAAGCATGAGTCCCGTGCCCCTCACCCAAGTCAGAATTTTAACAATAGAGGGAGGCACTGGAACACTAAGCCAAACAATGGGGGAGTTCCTGCTCCCATTGCTAATCAATTAGATGCTTCTGCAGGCCCCAGCCAATCCAATTCTCTTTTGAATCTTTCAGATTTGGCATGGGAAAGAGGGTGCAGGTTACATAACACAAAAGAACACAATGAAAGGAATTGCCCTGAGATAGCTAGATACACTCATTGTCTTCAGGCACAAGTTGACGATTTGGAACTGGTATCAAATGAGGATCCATCGTATCAGCAAGATGAAAATATTATGGTGATGGAAACAGTATATCACCAAGAGGGTGAGAGCGAGGAGGAAGAAGATGAAGTATTGGAGCAGGAGGTGCAAGCTTTTCGAGATTTCAGAAAGGGGACTCATGGGTACCATTTGAGGAGTAAGTCTAAAACCCCTAAAACCTCATCAACACCTCCAAACAGTTCTATTCTTCCTCCAGATACAAAGGCAAGTAACAACCCTCCCCCTCCACTCAGAAGAGAAATGTCTAATGACGTCCAGAAGACGATCAAATTCGAAAAACCAAATTATGACGTAGTGGAGGATATGAAGAAGTCCAAATCTAGTCTTTCATTCCTGGACGCAGCTAAATTGCCTGGTCAAAAGGAGGCGTTGATAAGAGCTTTGAACTCACCCGATCCGATGTGGAAGGAAAAAAGAGCTGAATCCCACCTGATTTTGCGAAAGGAAAGAAGGGATGTCCCGCCATTCTTATTAACTCTGAGAATTGCGGGTAAGAACTTGCATAACTGTTTGGTAGACACAGGAGCCACTAGCAACCTCATGCCTACGGAGATATGTCAAATGCTGGGTCTACAACCGGTTTCATCCAAGTGCACGGTCTTGCAATTGGACCGTTCAGAGGTAAATGTAGTAGGGACCTTATATGATGTCAAGATTCAATTAAATTCTGAACCCAGGGTCCAGCAGGTTGTAGATATTTTGGTGGTTAACATCCCGAGTAGGTATGGAATGTTACTTGCGAGAGATTGGATGAAAACGCTGAATGGCTATTTTGCAACAGACTGCTCGCATATGTGGCTGCCATGGAAGGGCATTGCTAACCAAATCGAGTGGAAAACGAACCGAGGCTTAAGGAGATTATAACAGATTTTAACAAGCCGAATGAGGTTCAGTTTTCTGAGCCAGACCTAGGGGTCTATGCTCTTGATGTTGAGAAAGCTGCTGATGAACTTAAAGAAGAAGTGTGTCATGGTGGTTCTTCTGAGGAAAAAGATCACACGTGGTTGCTCAAGTTTGATGGATCAAAATCTAGACAGGGAGCAGGAGGTGGAGTCGAGCTCACTGGTCCAGGAGGTAAACCATTATTGGCTGCCTACAGACTGCAATTTCCTTGCACAAACAATGTGGCAGAATACGAAGCATTGATTTACGGTTTACGTCTAGCATTGAGCAAACAGGTTAAGTGCTTGAAGGTTTTGGGTGATTCTGAGTTGGTTGTCAAGCAAATCAAAGGACAGTATACATGCCGCGACAAAAGACTGAGCCTTTATAGGACTAGGGTTATGGATCTCATGGAGGAGTTTGATGCATTCAACATAGCCCTTATTTCTAGGAGAGGGAATCGAATAGCGAGACTCTCTTGCGATCGTCGCGGGCATGTTAAACCCGGTGGATATAAAAAGATGTAAAAAGTTTTCCATTGAGCTGGTTCCTTGTCCATCAATACACGATAATGTGAAGAATTTCCAGGTTTTTGAGTGTGACGGGCACATCTTCAAGTTTGTCACAAACTCGGGTATTTTTGAAAATCAAGTGATCGATGAGGAACAAAGGTGGCGAGGATGAAACAGAAGAAAGTGAAACTGCGTATCAATCCAACAAAATCCCTAAAGACGTGGTTTCATTAGAAAAAATGTTCGACATGGAATGCAAGAACAAGAAAAGAAAAAGAGTCCCGCTCCCCAAAGATGCATGCGATTCAATTAATGCCGGGAGTGCGAGATAATCCAAAGGAGGTGTACATAGCAAAGGCATGTACGAGAGGAAGAAAGGAGCAATATAATACAGACTTTGAAGCATTACATAGATTGTATTGCTTGGAACTACAATGAGCTAAAGACTTACAATCAGAACATTATCACGCATACCATACCTTTGAAGCCAGACTCCAAGCCTTTTAGGCAAAGACAGTGAGTTGTTAACCCGCTATTGGAGCCTTTGATCGAAAAGGAGGTTAAAAGACTGTTAGAGGCGAAAATCATTTTTCCCGTTAGGCACTCAACCTGGGTGGCTAACCTCGTTCCAGTCAAAAAAAAGAGTGGAGAGATCAGGCTGTGCATAGACTTTCGAAATCTTAATAAGGCCTCCCAGAAAGATAATTATCCATTGCCATCAATCGATGAAATCTTGCAAATGGTAAATGGATCAGAAATGATGTCCTTTCTCGATGGATATTCTGGGTACAACCAAGTTCTTATACATCCAGATGACAGGATGAAAACAGCCTTCACTACCAAGTGGGGGACATTTGCATATAAGAGAATGCCATTCGGACTATTAAATGCTTGTGCAACTTTTCAACGCGCCATGGATTACGCATTCAAAGGACTAATAGGCAAATGCATCATCGTGTATGTGGATGATATCCCAGTTTTCTCGAAGAAGAGAGAGGATCATGTTAAAGACTTAAAGAAGGTGCTTCAAAGGTGCAGGGAACATGGAATTTCATTAAATCCCAAGAAATGCATTTTTGGAGTGACAGAAGGGAAACTGCTAGGTCACATTATTTCAAAGGAGGGAATATCCATTGACCCAGAAAGGATACAAGCTATCCAAGACCTACCTCTCCCGAGCAGTAAAAAAGAATTGAGGTCTTTCTTTGGGCAAGTCAATTTTGTGAGGAAGTTCATTTCTAGCTTTGCTTGAGATAGCTAAACCTCTAAACCAGATGCTCAAGAAAGATGTGGACGTAAGATGGAACGAGGAAAGTAGAGTGGCTTTCCGGAATATCAAAGACGCCATTTCCAAAGCCCCGGTCTTGATAAGCCCGAACTATTCCAAGCCTTTTTACATTTATGCTTTTGCATCGGAGCACTCCTTGGCGAGTGTATTAACCCAAAAAGGCGAAGATAATGCCGAAAAGCCCATTGCGTTTTTAAGTGCCCCCTTAAAAGATGCCCAATTAAGGTATTCAATCCTTGATAAGCAAATGTACGCACTTTTCAAAACTGTGAAAAAATTTAGGCATTACATCGTACACAGCAGAATTATTGCCATTGTACCCGATTCTGCTGTCAAGACCATGTTTTTACAGAATGAACTAGGTGAAAAGAGAGGAAAGTGGATTGCAACCATCCAAGAATTTGATCTCGAAATCCAACCAATGAAACTAGTTCGAGGACAAGGATTGGCAAAGGCGATCGTAGAAAATGATCCGCAAATAACAGGTCAATGCTCAAATACAGAATACATGGCTAAGGAGGACTGGTATGTTGATATTGTGCAATTTTTATTGACTGGTAAGTGCCCGTCTAGTTTGAATTCAACACAAAGGAGAGCTCTAAGGCTTAAATCTATTAACTATCTGATAAAGTCTGGTGTACTTTACAGGAAAAATCACGAAGGTATCTACCTGAGATGCTTGAGAAAAGACGAAGCCGCCAGGGTGTTGCAAGAATTTCATGGCAAGCACGGAACTGGTCATGGTGCAGCCAATCCTACAGCACACCAAATCCTGCGAGCAGGATATTACTGGCCTCATATATTCAAAGATGCGCATGCTCATGTGCGATCTTGTCACATCTGTCAAGTGGCTGCAAATAGAGAAAGAAATGCAGCCATGCCGTTGCAGCCTGTAGTTGAAATGAGACCGTTTGCACAGTGGGGACTGGATTTTATCGGGGTTATTAACCCAAATTCTTTTGATTCTCACAAATTTATTTTGACAGCTACAGACTACTGTACAAGGTGGACAGAAGCGATTCCCACTAAACACGCCACCACAGACGTTGTGATTAAATTCCTTGAGGATCAAATTATCACAAGATATGGAATGCCCGATTCTATTGTCAGTGACAATGGTAAAGCTTTCATTTCCACACAATTTGTAGAATGGGCATATGATAATAAAGTGAGCTTAAAGTTTGCATCCAATTACTATCCTCAAGGAAATGGGTTGGCCGAATCTTCAAATAAGAATTTGTTGAATACTATTAAGAAGTTGCTGGAAAAGAATCCTCGGGACTGGCATAGTCAATTAAAGTTTGCCCTATGGGCAGATAGGACCAGAGTGAAAGAAGCTATAGGGAATACTCCCTATCATTTGGTCTATGGGCAAGACCCGATATTTCCAGCAAATTTGGAGCTGCAGACCTTACATTTCATACAAGAGTACATGGGGACAGATGATCAAGTTGAAGCTAGATTGAGCCGGTTATTGCACCTGGATGAAAAGAGAGAAGAAGCCATGAATCACATGAACAAACACCAGGAAGTCATCAAGAGATGGTTTGATAGAAGGGCCAAAGTTAAATCATTCAGAATTTCAGATTTGGTGTTACTATGGGACAAAAGACATGAGGAAAAAGGAAACCATCAAAAGTTTGATTGTCTCCGGTTAGGCCCATATCAGATTTCAGAAATACTTGGGAAGAACACCTTCGAGGCTAAAAACCTTAGAAGGGAAAGATTTCATCCTTGCCGAGTTAATGGGCAGATTCTAAAGCATTATTTTAGCCCTTAGGTTGTGAGACTTTGATATTATTCCGTTGGTGTTGGTGAAGGATTTTCAGATTTTGTTTTTATTGTTTAGGATTGTTAGTTTAGTTAGGATTTTGATTATGGATTTGATTTCAATTGACATGTGTGTTAATTTAAAAAAAAAAAAATAATAATAATAATAATAATAATAATAGAAAATTGAGATGTCAACTTATGCTTAGGATTAGGAGAATATGAAATATTGGAATTGTCTTGTAAAAGCTCCACAAGTTGCACAAAACTTTTTAAGTTATATTGTTTGACTTTGTGATATATGAAAGAATCAGTTTTGCATGATAAATCATTTCATTCACAATTCAAGAAGTAATGCATTCATATTCCATCTCACCTCACATACATTTCATTTTAGTTGCATATGCATCTTATGTACAAGCCATGAAAGTATGTCAAATCCTCTTAGGGTTGTGTTATAACATATATGTAAGTAGCTCCTAAGGTTGGAAACTGAGTCTTGAGATATCTAGAACCAAGCACGTCTCATAAATTAAAAAAGATCTTGAGTAAAATGATCAAAACCTAACTTGGAAGGAAAGGTTGAGCGAAAGTGGTTTTCATGTCTATCCTATTATGCAGCATGATCCTTAAAACAGTGGTTTTTACCACTTCCATAAAGCTTAAAGCTTAAAATCAGAGTAGTAAGGATAGGGTTAAATCCTCATCAAACTTAGGTTGAGGATCCAATTCCCCAAAGCTTTGATTTGACCCACATGGAGTAGTAAGGATAGGGCATAAATTCTCATCTTGGTTGGTTGAGAATCAGATTCCCCAAAGCTCTTATGTCTCATTTCATAGTAAGTCTTGGATTGTAAGGATCGTACTATTTGTCCTCTGCAAAGGATGGGTAGTCATCCCCAAGGTTTAAGCAATAGAATTAATGATTTATATCTAAGGTTTGGATTGTAAGGATCGTACTACTTGTCCCTAACCAGGATGGGTAGTCATCCCCAAGGTCCAAGAAATAAAAGATAAATAAATTTTTCCCATCTCATCTTTATTTTGGATTGTAAGGATCGTACTACTTGTCCTCTGCAAGGGATGGGTAGTCATCCCCAAGGTCCAAGGAAATGAAGATATGTTCTGGATTGTGGGGTTAGATATGCCCATGCATGGCATCATGTCTTGCCTAAAAACAAGACCACTGATTGTCTAGAGGGTTAGACTAGCATGACCATTTCTTCCATAATTGGTTTAATTATTTTGCTTAAAGTGAGGTAATAAACTCCAAATCAGAATAGTAAGGATAGGGTTAAACTCTCATCTCGGTTGGTTGGGAGTCTGATTCCCCAAAGTTCTGATTTCACATTCACTTGCACATGGGTTTTAGATAGTAGGGACTCATAACCAACTTTGGGATACAATAAGGAAATGAACTTGTGGGTCCTAAGAGGGTTTGGCAATCTTGAATGCTTGTACATAATAGTAGGAGAATGATCATGCTTATTAGGAAAAGCAAAATCTTCTAGCTCATTCATTTAGGACCAAAAATCATTCACCATCTCATATATGCATTCATGCAAAAGCGATAATGGAATGTTGATCAATTTCAAACGATAGGGAATGAAAACACATTGCACACATCGAGCTAATACTTGATGATTCTGATGATTCATGTACTTTTGATCTTTGGGCATTTGTTATTTTGCTCATGTGCTAACATGTATTTACGAGTTTGTGATATGTTTCAGGTTGGGTTCTTACTAAAATGCTCAAGAGCATTTGACAGCAGAGTCGCCATTTGTTGTGGTTGATCCACAACACACCCCAAAATTGGGGACCCACCTTTTTGCAGGCTCACAGGGAAGGATCTCAGTGACCCAGATGCCAGAATTGAAAAAAAAAGAGAAAATGCACAAGTGTAGAAAGGGGTCGCGAAATCGCGACAGGTAGCGAAATCGCGACATGTCGCGAAATCGCGACATGTCGCGAAATCGCGACCGAAACCGAAAAATTGTCGCGAAATCGCGACATGTCGGAAAATCGCGGTCAGCGCGGTCAGCGGCAACAAAACAGAAAAGCTGTCGCGAAATCGCGACGTGTCGGTGACAAGGAAGAAAAAGCTGTCGCGAAATCGCGACGTGTCGGTGACAAGGAAGAAAAAGCTGTCGCGAAATCGCGACGTGTCGGTGACAAGGAAGAAAAAGCTGTCGCGAAATCGCGACGTGTCGGTGACAAGGAAGAAAAAGCTGTCGCGAAATCGCGACGTGTCGGTGACAAGGAAGAAAAAGGTGTCGCGAAATCGCGACGTGTCGGTGACCAGGAGGAAAAAGGTGTCGCGAAATCGCGACGTGTCGGTGAGGAGAAAAGAAAAGGTGTCGCGAAATCGCGACGTGTTTTGCCGAAGCGTACGGATGATGAAAAGTGTCACGATTTCGCGACGTGTTTTGGAAAGGTGTACGGAAGCGGAAAAACGTCGCGATATCGCGACAGGAAAGACGTCGCGATTTCGCGACCGATTGCAGCAAAGGTGTACGGACGGAAAAATGGTCGCGATTTCGCGACGGGTTTTGACAGACTGTACGGAACAGAAAAATGGTCGCGATTTCGCGACGTGTTTTGCCGAAGCGTACGGAACAGAAAAATGGTCGCGAAATCGCGACAGGAAGTTGCATGAAGGTCCGAAAGGGAAAAGCGTCGCGATTTCGCGACGAGTTTTGCGGAAGCGTACGGATGATGAAAGGTGTCGCGATTTCGCGACGCATTTTGGCAAAGCTGTACGGTCAAGGAAGATGTCGCGAAATCGCGACGAAAATGAAAATCAGGCTCAAAGCAGGGAAGTGTCGCGATTTCGTGACGTGTTTTGGCAAACAGTACGGACGGAGAAAATGGTCGCGATTTCGCGACAGAAAGCTGCATGAAGGTCCGAAAGGAAAAATGGTCGCGATATCGCGACGAGTTTTGCCAAGGCGTACGGAAGATAAAAACGGTAGCGATATCGCGACGGTTTGTCGAAGGAAGGCAAGAGGATGATAATGGTCGCGATATCGCGACGTAAAGCCGTTGGACGCGTACGGCAGAGAAAGACGTCGCGATTTCGCGACATGTCGCGATTTCGCGACATGTCGCGATTTCGCGGCCGGGAAGATGAACGGGCAGACTTGCAGTTTTGTCGGGTTCTATCGCAGAAAAGCGGTACGGTAGGCACAGGAAAAGCACGACACGTGGCGCACATGTGTCAAACTTGCAGGGGCGTTACATGCAGAGTGAATTTTGGGACGTTTCCAAATTTGAGCGTGAATCAAAGCGGGAAAAAGCAAGAATTTGAAGGGTCGCCCACAGGAAGAGGAAATGAAGCGACAGAGGAAATCGAAGAGCCATAACATTGCTATAAAGCCAGAATTGCAAATCGAAGAAAGGGTTGGAAATTGCCGAATACGGAGTTGCAGAGACGAAGGCTTTGTGCTATTCTGGGCCCGTACTTGGGCAATTTCCTTCTTTTTATTCTGGGATTTTCTTTCACACCTGGAACATTTTTGAATGTAATCGAGATATCATTTAAATACAAATGCAGAGAGTTGGCATCTTATTGGATGAGAAAGAAGGAGTAACTTTTGCATGCATGATTTAATGTTTATATTTCCCTTCCAGATTTCTTAGGTTTTTAGGTGAAGTTAATGCAAGATCTCTTGGTTGCTTCATGCGAATGCCTATTTTCTGGAATTACCACAGAAACCCTCGAGACTCCACTTTGGCCTATTTGGATTGTGTGGATGTGCGGGTTCATTAGGTTAGGTTGCATGTAGAAAGCCTCATTATCTTCGGTTTCATCTGATTAATTACAGCTTTCTGACTGTAATCTATTTTTATTGTTACTTTTGTTTATTTTTGTCTTTGCTTTTCAAACCCATATTTTATTTTTCAGCAGTTTAATTACTGTGTTTGAATAAATCACTGAAAATCCATCAGAATTAAAGGTTAAAGCAGATTTTATTCATTTTGAGTCCATTGAAAATTCAAAATTAATAAACCACAGTGCCCCTTGTTAACATCCACTTGCAAACCCTAAGGTGTTCTTAGCATTTCATTTTAAGCAGCATTCTTGATAATTAATAATCAGCATAATAAGAACCTTGGAGAAATCGTATTTCTTTGCAAGCAGAGGATTTAGGACTCGGATCCTACAGGAGAGTGTGTTTTCACAATCGGGTTAAAACACCACTCAACACAATGTTTATGGGCCTCAGCCTAAAGGAGATACCTTCCCCCAATTAGAATTTATGAGCCTCTACTCAAAAGATATGCCTTCCCCCAATCAAAATTTATGAGCCTCTGCTCAAAGGAGATACCTTCCCCTCTGCTCTGGAAATTATCCCTCAGAAGATCAACTACCTCTACCTATTGCTAGAATGTGGAACTCCTTTCCATCGAATACCTCCTGTCCTCAATGCTTAGCCTAAGAGACCTCTGCCTTCTATGATCACGTCCATAGCAGCTCAGCAACCTGTACCAAACATAGTCAGTCAATCTAGTACAATTCTTCCTCTGTCTGTCAGATCTATCCAACTCTTGAACAAATCAATCCTCTACATACAAGCCTTCTCAAAGACTTTCCAACTATCCTCAGGTTCTTCTCATAGAACCAATGCACCTCTGTCCTCAAGTTATCTGATAGAACTATCAAACTCAGCTCACAAGTCCTCTGCTAGGACCTATCCAAATCTGCTCACAAGTCCCCACCGAAACCTGTCCAAAAACTACTCACAATTCCCCACCAAAACTTTTCCAAAAAATGCTCACAAGTACCCACTGGAACCTGTCCAAAAACTGCTCACAAGTCCCCACCGGAACCTGTCCAAAAACTGCTCACAAGTCCCCACTGGAACCTGTCCAAAAACTCAGCAAGCTCACCAAGAAAAACTTTCTTAGTAGGAAATCACAAAGTGAATTGTTAGAGACCCAATGTGATTTGTCAAACTCATAGAAGCATAAAGAGAATTATTAGAGACTCAATATGTTCTATACTCAAATCCCAATCTCAAAACTCAACTCAAATCAACTCAGCTTAATCTCAATCTCAAATCTGAAAACTCAACTCAATATCTGAATTGGATAGGATAGAATGTTTTCTTTCAAGAACATGAAACCCCAACAATTGCCACTATGAAAAGAATCACATAACAATGATACTCATGTTATTTTCACCATCAATTAGGATTTCAACAACAATGCTCATCAAACAAGGTTTAGTCAACCAACACCATTCAACTCAACAACAACCTTGAAGCATTCAACCAATCATCACAAGTAAAGGAAACAAGTAGAAATCCTTTTCCCTCCAAATATATTTGAACAAAATAGCCACCAACACAATATCACCAAATGCAAAGAATAACTTGCTCAAATCAACTCAATGGAGTACGCCCACTATCATGAATCAAGTAAAGAAATAACTTGATCAAACAACCTCTATGGAATAAACTCAACCATCAAACTCAAAACAGCCAACCAAGGGTTCTACCAACTCAATGCAAGTAGCTAGACTCACAAATATAAACCCTAGTGCACAAAGCTTCCAATATCTCAAAACCAGAAATTATGCATTCACCAAAAACTCTCCTTAAGGATAACAATGCATAAGTAGTATTCAACAAACCATAAAATAGGATTTACACCTAGCCAAAGGATACCTAGTAGAATACCTTTTCACTCCATCCTTATTTCAGAAAACATACACCAATCATACTCATAAGAAGAATGTGCCCATACCTTATTGGAGTAGAAGATAATTGAACCTTCAAGTTGTCACCACACACAACTCTCAAACTTCCAACCAAGTTAGGGTTAGAATAAAAAGAAATGAGCAATAATATAAACTTCCTTTATTACACCTTTTAGCTCCACTTCTTTAAACACAACCACCATAACATGCCAATAAATCAACAATCATAGACTCACACCTTAAATCTCCATTTTTAATTTTAGCATAGCAAAGAATAATCTTAAAAATACATCCACAGAAATATGCCCTTATTTCTCCTAAGATTTTATTCAATGCTAATCACAAAAGCCAAAACTTATAAAATTTTATCACACCTTATAAATCGTTGTCCAAGAAACTCCGAATTTTGTGGCATAAAGACGTTTTAATAAAAACATGTGTTACTCTAGCAAAGCACCCCCGTGAGACTCGAAACGGCGACCTCCGCCAATGCAGCGCCCAACAACAACCTTCGCTGCCACTAGCCCACACGGGCTATGAAGTTCACAAGTGAACTTCCCTCCACTTCACCCTAAAAAAAAAATCTCCCGAAGACTTTTCAACTTCGCGTGCTTCTAAGTCTTCCTTCGATCGCAGCGAATACAGAGCACAGACACCGCAAATTGCATTCCAAGAATTTCGAACTCATTAGCCTTCCAACCTTAGGAGTTGGAGAATAAATAGTATCTTCGAAGACACCTTGACGTCGGCGAAAATAAAGACCATTTCGAAATTAATCAAAAGTCTTTTCAAAAAGGGTTTAAAAACCCTTAAATAATTTTAATAAATTAAGAATAAAAAAAGGTTTAACAACCTTTAAGTATTTTTATTAAATTAAAAATAATTTCTCCCTTAATTAATTAAATAATTAATTAATTAAAACCTTGAAGGGTTTTAAATAATAATTAAATAAATAATAAAGATAACCTCCATTGGTTTTAATAAAAACCATTTAACTTGGTTTTAATAAAAACCCTATCCAACTTGGTTTTAATAAAAACCGGTTTGGTTTTAATGAAAAACCCTTGCCAATGGAATCTCTTCGGATTCTCTTAAAAATATTCTCTTGGAATCTTCCACCTTTGAATCCAACACATCGTCTTAACATTAATGCCATTTCCTTTTGACATCAATGACAACTCATAGACAAGAAGCTAGGATCTCAAACCCAAAATTGCCAACAGGCAATGTTATTGTTATTTTTGGTTGGGTTTTAACCCTTTTTGGTGATGCCATTTGGGGATGAAATTCTCAAAAATCTGTTTGCTCATGGAGAGGTCCGGATATGATAGCCTTATCAAAGAATAGGATAGTGAGGATTTGTGACCCCGACATCTATTTTGCATGCCAAGAATGTCAAGTGCAAAAGCACTCTCATTGGACACTTTTATTGCTTGTTTTTGTGCCATTTTGTGCAGTTTTTAGCTATTTTTGAAATTTTTGCTCTGTATTCGTCCTGAGGTGGGACGAATTCCTGTTTAGTATTCTTCCTAGGGAGGTACGAGCACTAACCAGAGCGCTCGTCCCAGGGGGGACGAGTACAGGCTCAAAAATCCTATTTAAAGGCCAAAACTGAGTTTTGGGCTCATTTGCATTTTTATTTCTTAGCAATTTGGAGCCCTGAGGAGGAGGAAGTCAATTCTACGAAGTGAAGCACTGCCAAATTTTTCTTACGACCATGAGTTCACACACCAGATCGAGCAGTGGAGCCGAAGCGATACTAGTGAGTGCCTTCCCTCTTTATTATTTTGTGTTGCAATTTGAAAACCGCAAGTTGTTTTTGTCTTGTGTTTTTGTTTTTCTGGTTTTTCAAAAAAAAAATTAAAATGAAACCCTAGTCTATGAGCACTTAGCTTAAAACTTAATTTAACCCTAGTTAAACAAAGATCAAAATTTTAGTTTAAAACTTAGCTGAAAAACTTAGTTTAGAACATAACTTAAAACCTTGCTTAACCTGCATTTGAACGAAGTTCAAAACTTAGGTGAAAAACTTAGGGTAAAACTGAACGTAAAAATGTTGCTCAACTTTAGTTATTTGTTGTTTTTGTGTTTTTAATTTTCTAGTTTAGATTTAAAAAAAACCCTAAGTCTGAGAAATTATTTTGTGATTTTTTTTTTTTTAATGGATCAGTTAGAGTTAAAAACCCTAGAACTGACCAATGATTTTTTTAATTTGTTTGTTGTTAATTTATCAGTTAGAGTTAAAAACCCGAGATATGACAAATTAGATTTTTTGGAATTTTTGTTATGTTTTTGTTGAATTTATCAGTTGAAAGTTACAACCCTAAAACTGAGAAATTAGGTTTTTTGAATTTTTGTTATGTTTTTTTTTAATGGATTAGTTAGATTTAAAAACCCTAGAACTGACCAATGATTTCTTTTAATTTGTTTGTTGTTAATTTATCAGTTAGAGTTAAAAACCTGAGATCTGAAAAATTAGGTTTTTTGGAATTTTTATTATATTTTTGTTGAATTTATCAGTTGAAAGTTACAACCCTAAAACTGAGAAATTAGGTGTTTTGAATTTTTGTTATGTTTTTGGCTATACATTTTGATGCATTGTTGTATATTCATTGTTAGTGTTGTACAATTTTTCATTGTTTTAATGTGTTTATGTTGTTTTCTTTTGCAGGTTGTCAAGATTCGGTACCGTGTGCCCACAGTTTTCACTAAAGTGCATGCAACGTTGACTTTGGTGGACTGGGACTGGCTTGACGCCCTTGGGCTCAAGCAGGTGACTCGACTGGAGCCGGTGGTGTGGGATCGGGCCTATCTGATGGCCCTGATCAACCTATGGGATCCCTGGACCAACACCTTCCATATCCCAACAAGGGAGATGATGATGACCTTGGAGGATGTCTATCGGATTCTTTGGATTCCAATAGACGGACTGTCAATCCGGACGATGTCGTGGGATCAGAGGACAATAGTACTGATACACTGTTTCGGGCATGGGGAGGAGTTGGGTGTGGAGAGCCCAGTGGAGATGGCAGAGGGTGACTGCCATATGGGTGGCATACTGGTTTGATGGTGGCTAGAGAGGGGTGTGTTGGGAGTGAGGCACGCATTACTCATGGGCCTCATTTCCAACATGCTGCTACCTGACTCGTCAGGTGTGAGGTTCCCATGGAACCTGCTGGATGTGGTCTATTGGCTAGTGGAGTGTTCAACACATGAGCCTTTGATCATGAGGTGGGGACAGACGCTGCTAGCATAGCTTTATGGTGAGTTGTACGAGGTCCGCTGCCGGAGGTGGAAGGGGATTAGCTACAGCTATATGTTGCAGAGCTGGGCTTGGTAGCACATAGCAGTGGAGAGGCTAGTGGGGTTACCATGGATAACTCAGGAAGAGATGGTGGATAAGGATATAGGTTATGTGGCTCTGTGGTGGTGATCTGAGGAGTAGGGATAGAGTCGATGGTGGGTAGGTGCCATAGGGCACTATGTCGATGCCTTCGCTCGGCTTGCTCTAGGGGAGGTGTTCTGGCGCCCTTATCAGGACTGTCCAACTTGGCCTAAGGCGAGAGTGGCTTTGGTAGGTACATAAGGAGTGGTGGATGATTGGGTAGCATGGGACCGAGTAGGAGTTCTTCCCTTACAATCATGTGACACGACAGTTTAGGGTGCGCCAAGGGTTATCTGGTGAGCTCGTGGTCTATCGACATCTGGGGGATGAGAGGACTCTGGACCGGCTAGTCATCGTGCCACTAGGTGAGGATTCGGATATGGGGATTGACATCCTAGATGTGGATGATGTCGGGACTACCATAGAGTATGACCAGTGGTGGATACTACGGCGATGGCGGGGAGAGGGGCCATTAGGAGGCGCAGAGGCAGCAACAGTAGGCGAGGAGGGTGCCTCAGCACTAGGAGATGATTGGGGAGCTCCGCTAGAGGAGGCGGACATGGTGGAGGTAGATGATGTGGGTGTGGATTATGGTGTCCTAGATCAGTCGGAGATGCAGGATGCCCCAGAGTAGTGGGAGCCAGAGCAGGCTGTAGTCCCAGATTCGCCTATGCACCAGGCAATGGCGGAGGACACGGAGGCAGGGGTGCGCGCTGAGAATGCATGGTTGGTGGGGCTGCTACGGAGGTGAGATGAGGAGCTAGGGGAGGCTCTACAAGAGAGGGATCTCTTGCGGGCTCAGCTAGAGAAGCGGGAGAGCACGTGGGCTATGCACCGTCGATAGGAGGGGGATACTGATGCTGCATGGGAGAGGGACCTCCTACGGATGTAGCTGGCACAGTGCAATGATGTAGTAGCGATGTACCATCGATGGGAGGCGGAGTGGTGTCGGCATCGGATGGATTTGGAGGGAGAGATCATCCACCTCGAGGGGCGGGTACTTGAGCCCTCCAGAGGTGGCTCTTCATGCCGGATGAGGGGCAGTGATACTGAGTAGTCAGCATCATCTCGTCACAGGCGATTGGATGAGGGAGGGGGTAGTAGGCATGATGCGGGGGCTAGCAATAGCCACCCTGAGGGGTCCCATAGGACCCACACCACGAGGGGTAGTTCTCGTCGCACCGATCCTGCGTGATCATGGTGGTCGATGCCTTAGGCTTTGGGGATTTTTGAGCTTTTGGATTTTGTCGCGGGGTCATAGGACCGGTTCATTGTAGCCTACGGGCATTTTTGATGATATATATAGATGACTTTATTTTATTTATGCACATGTCATGATTTGATGTTATGCATGATGATTGATGAATATGGATGTATGCATGTTAATTTATATTGATGGATGCATATGTTTTGATGAAATGCAAATGTTTTTAATTTATATGATATGCAAATGGAATGGATGAATTGAATGTGTGATTTTTTTTTTTTTTGGCGGTCGCACCATAGACTGTTTAGAATTTATGGCTTTTTGGGCTGGGTGATTGCTGTGTGACCTGACTTTCTTCATGTATACAGGCTATTTTTGTATTTTCTAATGGCAAGGTGAGAATGAAAGACAGTAAGTTGGTTTAGAATGTAGGTAGGGTTTTTCGAGACTCAGATGTTTTAACTATCTAGCCAAGACTGTACTTTTATCTTACGAGACTTTTTAACAAGGTATGAATCGGACTTGTTTTTGACCAAGTTATTTCACATCCCTATGTGTGCAATTGAGTTCATTTATGTGGTGTTTGTCAGGATACCACCAGTGCCAGATAGGCTATCAACCAAACCTATACTGAGGATCACCTGATTAGCTCCACTAACTCCTTTGTTGTATTTAGTCGGATTAATCTATGGTGCTATCATAGGATACCATAAGCTAGCTCATCCACATGCAAACATTGATCTGCACACAAGTTAATGTGACAGATATATCATCATGCGGGAGGTTTACCACCAGTGACCGATAGGCTATCCACCAAAACCAGTACTGAGGTTTGCCTCATGACCTATCGAAATGCTGAGAGTTCCAGGGATTCAAGTTCGACTCCCTTATTTTCTTCAATTGTATTGGGATACTTGCTCTTTTGTAGTGATAACAATCATTGTTTATTATATATATATATATATATATATATATATATATATATATATATATGTTTTTCTTTTGAGCAAGGGATTTGAATATGGAGTGATGAGAATCACTATTTTATGTGCTTTTCTTTGATGTATGCACTTTGGTTGTGATGTCAATTTTTTTGGAGTTTTGAATTTTGCAAATTTTTATGATGTTTGCAACCTTTTGAGAACTTGGGGATTCTTGGGGAATTGGGTAGGGAAGATGCTTGTCCTTTTGCCAACTCTCAGCATTCTTGGGGTCATTCGCACAGGGGGATGAGCAAGATAACCGTTTCGCTTATGGTGACCTGGATTGCTTTGCAGGTTTCATCTTTCGTTCACACAACTTGGGAATTCTTATGTGTTTCAATTTGTGTTGGGATGCTACGTACCAAGGTGTGATCCAAGTAGAACTCTACCTTTGTAAAATCTGTCTGACTTGGTACAGTACGTGGCTAGAAAGCTAATGACGACTGAAGGACGAAAACTCCTGATACATTAGAAGACGACCGACTATGATGTGGGAAAATAACGTGAGTGGCGATTATTTGTGATGAATTATTGATAAAAATGGAAAAAATGTGAAAAAGTGATGGTTTTGCCAAGTAATGGCAGTCTATGGTGCGTTGACCTTTATGACCACAAATGTGTAATGTATGGATGTGATGCTTAATGCCGCTATATATTTTTGTGTTTTTGATGGATTGATTTTTGTGAATATGAAGATGAGATGCAGAAAGAGCTCGTTATTGTTGTGATGATTGTGAGCATGCATGGAAATGAGATGCAAATTTGTGTTATTTTTGATGATTTTATTATTTTTTTTTTTGAATTTTCTTATTTTTGACCAAGCGATTGTGGGAACCCTTGGAGCTTTTGGTTTGACCAAAGGGGTAATGGGCACCTTTGGGGCCTTTTTTTGGGTTTGACCAAGCGATTATGGGAATCCTTGGGGCTTTTTGATTGGGCTGCGGCTCCTCTAGATATGGAATGGCCGCAAATGACTGATGTTCAAGGGTTCTAGTTCCTTGATTCCATCAAGAGAGGCTAGTCGGTATGTTCCAGGTCCTATTTTACTATCAATTACATAGGGACCTAACCATTTTTCCATGAACTTGTCCCTTAGATGGGATGACAAACTAGAGTTCTATTGGTTTTCTTTCAAAACCAAGTCACCAACCTGAAAGTCCCTCAGGTGAACTTTCATGTTGTATGCTTTCTTAAGTCGCTCTTGATAGATACGTAAATGCTCGAGAGCATTAACGCGTCGTTCGTCAAGCAACATAAGCTGGTCTAACCGGGCCTGCCACGTAGTGTCATCATCGATGAACTCTTGCATTGATATGTGCAGGGAAGGAATTTCCAACTCGAGAGGCATGACTGCCTCGGAGCCATACACGAGCAAAAATGGAGTTGCCCTAGTGGGCATCCGAATGCTAGTGTGATAAGCCCATAGGGCAAGTGGGATCTGAACGTGCCAATCCTTATGACTGTCTATGACTGTCTTTTTGAGGATGGCAACTAGCATTTTGTTTGACGCCTCTGCTTGCCCATTTGCCTGTGGATAATAGGGTGTCAAAAAACTGTGCTGAATTTTGTACTTTGTGGTCAAAGCACGCACGTCTTTGTTCTTGAATGACGTCCCATTATCCGAGATTATCTTGGATGGAATACCAAAATGACATATGATGTTATGTAAAATGAACTCCACAATGCGGGGTCCTGTCGTAGAGGTTAGCAGAACCGCTTCCACCCACTTGGTGAAATACTCTGTGGCCATTATGATAAACGTGTGATGGCTTGACGATGCAAGGGAGATCTTTCCGATTAGATCTAAGCCCCACTACAAAAATGGCCAAGTCGATTGGATCGGCTGCAAGGCCTGGGAAGGTACGTGTGTCAAATTAGCATGATGTTGACATTTCATGCACTTCCTCACATATGCGCAACAATCTCGCTCTAAAGATGGCCAATAATAGCCCATGTGAAGAATGCGCTTTGCGATGGCCATACCATTGAAGTGGCCACCGCACGTACCATCGTGCGCTTGGGCGATTGCCCAAGTGGACTCCTACTGGTCCAAGCAACGAAGGAGGATTCCTTCGTAGCTGTGACGGTACAAAATGTCTCCTAACAAGACATACTTAGCCGCTTTTTGCTTGAATGCTCATTTTGCGGCATGCGTCAATCCAAGTGGGAGGTTACCTAACTTGAGGTAGTCCCTTATGGGTGAATACCAATCCTGCTGATCGGAAGCCTCGATGGTATGAACAGCCAATCCCTCTTGAAGTTCATCCCTAGCAAACGTTGAGCGGGAAAGAACTTGTAAGAATAGCGTTGTGTTGCTATTAAAGGGAGTAGGGGAGAATAAGGACCCCCAGTTGGCGTGATTCAGATGATCGTGGATTCGAGAGAACATGTCCGGGGATGGTTCAATCTGGATCAAGTGGATTCCTGGCATCAAGTCAGAGCTTGCACGCTCCATCACAGATTGTGATAGTGTTTTGACTTGAATGGTTGTCATATCACCAGAAATGTCTTACGGGATTAGTGACCCTAAGGAGGCCATAGTGTCCGCAAAATGATTCGATGACCGAGGGAGTGCCTCGATGTCATACCATTCAAGCTTTGCCAAGAATTTGTCCACAAGGGCTTTGTAGGCCTGTAGAACTGGGCATTTACATTGGAATACCCCTTTGACTTGGTTGACAATTAACAACGAATCACCAAAGATGTTCAATCATTTGATGTTCATGGTGATTGTTGTCTGAAGACCTATGAGCAAGGCTTCATATTCGGCATTGTTGTTGGTGCATGGGAAGTTTAATTTAAATGACAGAGGCATTGGAGCCCCTTGTGGTGTAAAGAATACGATTCCCGTGCCACCACCTTGCTCACATTTAGAACCATCAAAAAATAGGGTTATGTCGGCCTGTGACTCAGGCTCATCAGAATCTGGTGATTCTGAGACATGGAAGACCCCATCATCGGGTAGTTCTATGACCAGAGGTTGATCGTCTTTGAGAGGAGCCTCTGCTAGTTGATCGGCTATGACCTGACCTTTTATGGATTTTTGTCCAATAAACTCGATGTCAAATTTCGTCAACAACATGATCCATTTCGCCGTGTGACTACTATGATAAGTATGACTCATCATGTACCGCAATGGATTCTCCTTAGACACAACATACGTCTTGTTGCTTAGCATGTAATGGTGCAACTTTTTGGTAGCAAACACCACTGCCAAGCAGAGCTTCTCAACGTATGCATAGTTAAGTTCATAACTAACTAGGGTGCGGCTAAGGTAGTAAGTAGCCTGTTCTTTATGAAGTTCATTCTTCTGGGCTAACATGGCACCCAGTGCCACCTCAGTAGCTGAGATGTATAAGTAGAATGACACTCCTGGTCTAGGTGGTGCCAATACTGGTGATGAAGCCAAGTATTGTTTAATGTCATCGAAGGCTGACTGGCACTCGTCATCCCAGTGAAATGCTACCCCCTTGTGCAATAATTTGTTCATGGGTCGGCACTTGTCAGATAGTTGCGCTATGAAGCGCTTGATTGACGCGACCTTTCCCTGCAGGCTTCTGAGCTGCTTGATGGTAGTTGGGGGAAGCATTTCAAGGATTGCCTTGACTTTGTTTGGATCCACCTCGATGCCTCATTTTGAGACTATGAAACCCAAGAGTTTTCTAGATGTGACACCAAATACGCACTTCTTGGGATTCAGTCTGACTTTATGCTCCATGAGGCGATCGAGGATCTTGCTTAAGTCATCGAGATGATCCGGGCGCAAAAGAGATTTGGCCAACAAATCATCCATGTAATCTTCCAAAGTCTTGTGCATGTAATCATGGAAGATGTATGTCATGGCACGTTGGTAGGTTGCACCAACATTTTTAAGGCCAAAAGGCATGACCTTATAACAAAATGTCCCCCAAGGCATTGTGAACGCCATTTTTAGTTGGTCCTCGGGATTGATACAAATATGATTGTATCCCAAGAAACCATCCATGAGGGATAGCATTTCATGGCTCGCTGTAGCATCTACCAATGCGTCGATGCTCGACAAGGGAAAATCATCCTTAGGACTCGCTTTGTTTAGATCTCAAAAATTAGTGCATATGCGAATCCTCCCGTCAGGATTTTTGATGGGCACCATGTTGGACAGCCATGGTGGATAATCCACGCAGATGACAAACTGTGCATCCAATAGCTTTTGCAATTCATCTTTGACCATTAAGGCCACTGTTGGGTGCATCTTACGTAGTTTTTGCTTAACTGGCTTGACTATCGGATCAAGCGTTAGGTTATGTGTGACTAGCTACGGGTCTAGTCCCGACATGTCTTTGTATGACCATGCAAAAACCTCCTTCTTCTCTTTGAGAAGGGCAATGTAGTCGGCTTGCTCTTCGAGGGATAGACTTACCCCTAGCTTGATGACCTGTGGATTCACTGGGTCCGAGCCGATGTCTACGTCAGTCGTCTCCTCGACTGACATGTGGGATCCATCCTCCAACTGGTGTGGAGTTGGGATCAAATGGATATCATTTGCTGAGTTTAAATCATCATTAGGAACGTCGGGTCCCTCTCCAGCATGGAAGATATCCTGAGTTGGTTCGGGGGTAAAATGAAGCATTTCATCGAAAGGCCAGTACTCGGATGGGGATGGTGGTGAATTGACGTGATCCCAGTCTATGGCATCTATGTCTAGATACAATGACTATGTTGGATCGGTCGAGTTGTGGATGGGGGTGGTTAAGTCAATGGAGATCATGTTGATGAAATGATTTTGGTCTCCATTACCATGGGTGTGATGACTCAAACTTTTTGGATGTTCTCTGTGCTTCGGGTCTGGCTCTAGAGGTATGGGCACGAATGGATCGGCCCTATGTGCGGATAGGAGGATAGGGTCTACCCTCGACACTGATATCATTCTAGGGTCTCTAGGTGGAAGATGTTCTCCATATATCTGAAGTGGCAGATTCAACACTTGGTCCCATCGCGCTGGGTCTACGTACCACTCATGCCCTGGCACTATGTTTAATTGTTCGAATATGTCATTAATCTCCAAGGGGTATGGTCATTGCATTTGTCGCATGTGATTAAGATACGCCATCTCAGTTTCATCTTCATAATCACTATCGAAGATCCAAAGGCCTTCGTTGGCTCTAACAACTGCTTGCGGCATTAGGGGCTCGTCTTGCTCGAGCAAATTGATCTGGCCCCATTGTGGTTGTTTCGCTCTCTACGGTGGGGCCTGATTTTCTTGACGTGGCACTTGCTCGATTGGAGCATCCAAAGGGAACATGGTCAAGAGGCTTTCTTGATAATCATCCATGGGAACCACTTGAGAGTGATTACTATCTGATTCGAAGGGATCCCATGGTGCTACCTCATATTCTGACTCATCCTCTGAAGATCCTTCCTGACATTGTCTAGACCCTCCTTGAAAATGAGCTCTCGAGCTTTCTCCCCTCTCGAGCGAAGGGAAGGGATTGTGAGGGTCAACAAGGTTGATTGCCATTAATGGGAGATAATCCCTCAATATATATGTCGTGTTAGGGTTGGCATATGGATCTGATTCCAATCCCCCCTTGTTGCCTATCCCTAGGCCTTGCATGTTCTCCACCAAGATGTCCAAGGGTGGGGGTGGTTGAACCCTACTCCTGACTTGTCATATGGCATTTGGTATCTTGGTTGGCAAAGAACACGTACCCCTTGCTCATATCTGCCTAACCCATATCCATGCCAATTGCATTGGCCAAGGTATCTCAAAGCAAAGTCCGGGTTAGACAAATAGTTGACATTTTCAGCAAAAGGCTCTTCATCTTCATCCTCTTGCGTGCATGGTGCAACGCCATGATCAAGGCCCCCATACACAAAGTTTGTCTGGTTCGGTGGGTGGCCTAGGGGAACAATAGTGTCGATGGGGAGGCAAGGTCTCCCCATGTCCTGCATGGACTCCAGTGTAGGTGTTGCTACAATATTCCGCACCAGATACTCCCCCAGGCCCGTATTGGCCATTTCAACGGTGATTGTTGGCGGTTGAGGGGGAGGGAATGGGAGTTCTCCCTGAGTCCACTCCATGTCGGGTGAACTAGGAGTTTCAACTTCCATTCGGCTAGGCATCTCCTCAGTAGAGATAGTTGATACTGATGGCGGTGTCTCTTGAGGTTGCGCCTCTTCTAGAGGTTTCTTCCCTTTGTCCTTCTATTTGGCCCCCATAGGTGGTATCGTTGGTGGAGGGCCGGATGATGAAGATGGACCCGGCTGGGGTTTTGAAGAACTTGCTAATGGGGATGCCTACGGAATCGGACCCTATTTAGATGGATTCAATTGGAAATCCAAATGCGTTGATGGCAGGGTCGATTGTGGCATCAGTTGCATCGCATTACAATACTTGAAGGGTTCTAAGTCCATCGGGACTACATGCACCTCCCCTTCAAATGTATACTTTAAGCACTGGTGAGCTATCGAAGGGACACACTTCATGTCCCTGATCCATGGTCGACCCAGCAAGATGTTGTAGGCCATCTCACCTTCCAAGATGTGGCACAATGTAGGTATAGTCTTTTGTCCCACCTGGATGGGTAGGACAATTGTGCCAACTGTCGAGCATATTGCATCATTGAATGCTCACAGAGTGTAAGTGGAAGCTGTGATGTGAGATGCTGGCAACTTTAGATGTTTTAATGCCACTGTTGTGATGATATTACTGGACGAGCCAGTGTCTACCAACACCCTCTTATACGGAATCCCGTTGACCCATGCGATAACGTGCAGGGGTGGATCCGCCATGTCATCAGCCACTGATTTCACTTCGTCTTCTCGAAATGTGATGACTAGCTCAGTGCATCGTTTGACATGTCCCATGAAGTTGTTGAAAGAATTTGTTTCGTGGGGCTGCAACTCGATGGCTTTCAATATCTCCATTAGAGCCTCTCGATGGGGCGTTGATTGTTGTATGAGCTCGTATATGGAGAGCCTAGCCGAGGTGGTCCTCAAACTCTGAGTGAGCTTGGTCTGAAGTGTGGCCACTGGTCTAGGTGGAGGAGGTTGTGCAAGGTGCTATTGTGGTTGTGACGTTGTTGGCACCTCCCCTGCAGCTGTCGTAGGAGCATTTGTACTCGGGTACCTCCTATTTCGAGTCACTATACTGATCATCCCTACATACCCCTGCATGGGGCAGTTCTGTGTGACCTCATTAACTTGTAGGGTCTTTGCCTATGGAGCATGAGTAGGCAAGGGGTCTTTAAAGACCTCCATCTATTGATTGCTTGGTGCCACGAGATTATCCATCGCTAGTGTCTTGTTATCAATTAGGTCTTGCACCAAGCCCTTAAACTTCTAGCAGGCATTTAGGTCATGTCCCTGCCACCTGTGGAACCTACAGTACAAGTCCTCCCTATACCCCTTAGGCTTGGGAGCATTGGGGTCTATGGTTTGAATCTCTGGCAGGTTGATCAAATTTGTCGCTAACAAGCGGTCAAACAGGGAGTCCCTGGACTCTGTGTAGGGTGTGTATTGTCGCCTAGGGTGATGTTGCTGACTCTATTCTTGCCTCTAATTTTCTTTGTCATAGTTGCTAGGAGGCACCACTTGATAGTTAGCCTTTTGAGGCTGTGTTGCTTGTGCAGGCTTAGGGACATTGATAGCAACTTGATTGACCGCAATGGGTTTCTATTGCGTGGTCCCTATTTTAGTGTTCTTAGTCCACTCTTTTTTCTTAGGTTTGGCTATCTCGCCGTCCTGTATCTTGATCTCTTCAATGATCCTGGCTTGCACCAGAGCTTCTTCTAAGGTGGCATATTGTTGTAGCTGCAATAGCACAGAGATCGATCTCAAACAGCTCTTTGAGAACATTTGAGTGAGGTCGGACATAGGGGGAAGGTAGGGCAGCTTTGAAAGCAAAGTCCTCCATCGATTCCCATAGGCCACCATGGTTTCTTCCTCATACTTCCTGAGGCTAGCTAAGTCACTTAGTGATGCCTTCTTCTTGGTGTTGAAGGTGAAGCATTCGAGGAATGCATCCACTAACTGATCTAAGTTGTTAATGTTGTGCTTTGGTAATTGAGTAAACCAATCCGAGGTAGGGCCTACGAATGTGGTTATAAATGTTCTTAATAACAAAGCATCATTGTCCTGAATGTCGAAGCATTGGCTCAAGAATCTCGTCACATGCTCCTGAGCATCCTCCTCACCTCTAAAGGTTGCCAACTGAGGCAACTTAAAGTGTTCAGGGTAAGGGGGTGCTGGCACTAACGGATGCACAGGATGACTATGGAGCTAGCGTAAAGTGGGATTTTGGGGCCCAAAAGTTTTGGTTTCCATAGACTCCAGATGCTCTAGCAATGCTTTATATGCATCTGAGGATTTAATCTCTTCCTCTTTAGTTTGCTCCCATTGTGGGTTGTGGGAGACTTGAGGCCTATAGAGGGGTGGCCGGATAGCAACCCCTCTACCTTGGTAGGGCATTTTGGCCCGCTCTTCTTCTTGCTCATACTCCTCATAGGCTTCCTGAGGAGTCTTCGAATGAGACCTATGACCCTGGGTGGGTCCCCATGGAGGGTACCCATCATTGTTCTGGGGAGTGGCCTCCCGCTCAGGTCTAGGAGGTCTCGAAGGTAGCACTTGGTAAGGTCACGGAGACCTATCCCACACCAAGGGGTTGCGCCTCTCACACGGTTCCACTCTTTGGGTGCGAGGGGTTGGAACCCTCTCAAGCATCGGGTTATGGAGCAGCTCATCTATTTGGCACCGAATGTGCTCTTTGCTAAGGTGATATAGATGCTCTAGCTGCTATTGGTCTTGCTCAAGCCGCGTGATCTACGCTTGGTGGGCGGCATGTCTAGCGACTTCCAGGTCAATTTGTTCTACCATCTTGAGCCTAGGAGGCCTGGATGCCTCTCCTATGCACTTACCTCGGTCGTGATGATCCGAGATCTCAATAGGTTGCTTCCCTCTATCGAGGTTGGTGGCATTTACCCGTGGCTCTGGCCTTGGTAGGTGATCATGGTATATAGCGGGTGTGGAGACGCATGGCTCCCATGTTGTATATTGCTCTTGAGGAAGGTAATGGTCTTCCTCGTGCTCCCTTTCGTATGTGTGAAAGGGGCGGGCAGAGTTGGCTCGCCCTGTTTGGAGAGCCTTGCGCTCTGGGTTTTGTCTATTGGTTCTAATAGTGAGAAGGGGTAAAGGAGGGATGCCATAATCATGCGGCCTCTCCTTATGGACCCTACGCTGCTCTAGCACTTCATCGCATGGTGGCCGCTCATATCGAGCTTCTGAGGAAGCCTTCTTGTCTATGTTGAGTGCCACGTGTAAAGACTCCTCCTGAAAGGGGGTATGACGAACGGGCGTGTCCCTCAAAGGGGTGCCTCTATAGTCCCATTCTAAAATGGAATGATGCGGACTCTCTAGTGGGTCAGGCCGCCAAGGCGGGATGACCAAGTCCTTGGGGCTATAGCGGAGGTGACTTGTGCCCCCTTGTACACTCTTCGCAGCTTCCACCCTTGATTGGGCTTGGCTACGGGTGTACACCATGGTGGCGCTTTTCTACAAGCAATGTAGGTTTTTATCTCGTCTTATGATTTTTGTGCTACACTAAACAGAAAAGAGCACACACACACAAGAGCAATGATTATCTCGTTTAAAGATTAAAAGTGTGTCCTAGACCTGGTTTAGTGTGTTTTGGTTTTTGTTTTTTTTTTTTTGAAGGTTTTTGTAAAGAACATTTAAATGCGGTATGATGGTTCTTATGACTCCCAAAAATGGTCGCCCCTTCGATATACCATTGCCAGGCCGATATACCAACCTCTCTATATACCCGCCCTTACGTGAGGGAAACTATAGGTACGTGAGAGCAGATGGTACGTGGAACGTAAGCGGTACGGAAGGGGAATCACCCTATTTATGACACCTACCATAGAAGACTTATCCTCATGTGTTGGGAATCACCCCAGCTACACTCGGTCAGCTTTCATCAGGATTTACGTCTAGCAACAGTAGCGATCGGGGTAATGGATGCAAAAATTCAAGCCAAGGTGGTGATGAAATCCACCATTGGTCTTGATCAAGGGCTAGGGTTTTACGACCAGCTCCTTGGTGTTTAATTTACCACGTGATGTGTGGGGTTATTTTTATTTTGCAAAAAGGAAACAAGCAAGCAGTAAAAGAAAACTTTCCCTAAGCAAGCAAGTAACCCAAAAAGACAGAAAACTAAAAACAGAAAGTGACAGGAAAAGTTTAGAATCCCTACCTCTTCTCTGCCCAAATCTGTTGGCTCTGAGTTTCTGCCCTGAAACTACGCAGAGAGCTATTCATCTCAGGGTGAGATGAATAACAGAACTGAATTCATCATAGGGTGGGGCGCATTCCCATTCGTCCCTGGGTGAGATGAATTCCAGCTCTGTATTCGCCATAGACTGGAACGAACAGCAGTCCCGCGTTCAAAAAAAATGATACCTACAAGCAAGAGGCAAATTTTGATCAGATTTCTGATCTAAAAAAAGAACAGAGGACAAGGTCCCACCGTGATCGCCACTGAAAGCACGAGGATATGGAAACAAAAAAGGAAAAGCTCTGAGTACGATGCAAAATGGAACTAAACTCAACGCTAAGTCCTACGAATTGAAAATGCATGCAATAAGGAAAGCATGAACGAATTGAAACCCAAATGAAAAGCCAATGTGGATAATAGCCCTTTATTTTATTGATACATTTTGGAATTCGGTTACAATTTGCCTCCTCCCTTTTTAGGGGCGAGGAGCGTTAAATTTGTTTCTTGGTTACATCCATGGGTAGCCATCCTTCTTCCGCGTGCCCACATGTAAAGTGGGTGGACCAAACATCACCACCACTTGCATTGATGAGTCTTGGCTCTTCGCTGCTCCTCTAACATCTAGACCCTACGTTCAAAGAAACAAAAGACAGTCAGTAGCACCTACGGATGGGATGAAACATGCAATCCCCAAGCCTACGATTAGCGCATGCAAAGAATAAATAAAATGATAACTAACATATATCCAAATGATCTAAAAATTTGATAGGGGCATCAAGACCTCACAAAGGAAACACTGCAAATGGAACAGTCAAGAAATTCCTCATAGATTTGAATTCACTCCGGGGTGGGACGAATAGACCTGCAACAAAATGCCAGATAGCATCGCTCAAAATGTCACATCTAGACAGCTCCAAATCTCCTACAAAAGTGGGGGTTAGCTAATTGGGGGTATTTTGGGATGACCCAGATGGTCAGATTTCCCCAATTTGGCCTCTATCACCAGGAATTTGATGATGCCACCTGCATGTTAGTAAAGGCGAGAAATGATAGAAACATGATAAAAATTGCTCAAAACGATGTGAAATTTTAATGACAAACTATCTAAGCAGCATAGAATCAGATGCAAAAGAAACAGAAAGGAAATCTACCATAGATTCCTAATCATTCCTAGAGCGGGACGATTAGACCTGCAATAGTGCGGGGGGGGGCGCCCAGGGTAGATCGCCCATCGTTTGGGGCCCGATTTCGGCACCAATCCACTTGGGATGGGTCCAAAATCTCTTGTGGGGTATTGTCGGAAAATTGGATGGGATATTGTGGCCAAATTTCAGGTTTTGGTTCTAGATTTGTGCTTCCAATAACCACCCTATGACCTCCTTTCCAAAAGAGATCAAGGATGTGAAAGGCACAACTCAGAAAGGGTGTGGGTGGGAAAGTAAAATGGTAGCACTTCGTTGCTCCAAAATGCTCCTCCTTCTCTATATTTTGGGGTGAGAAGACTCACCATTTTATAGACCTGATGGTCTCTTTGGATGAGCATGCAGAGGCGCCACTTGGCAATCATGCCTCTCCAGGGGGAGGGAAGATTCCTCCCTGATTAGGGGCTTCATGACTGCCCTTGTAACTGCCTCTAACGCTCGAAAATGCTCACTCATGCTCCCATGCGATGAAGGAAGAATTAAGTGGCGGATCTGAGCTGCCATTTGTCAAAATTTGACTTTTTTCCAGTCAAACCTGCTATTCGCCCCACCCTGGGATGAATGTTGCTAATCGTCCCTGGGTGGAACGAATACCAGTTTGTATTCGTCCCAGGGTGGGACGAGTAGAGAGCAAAGTGCCAAAAAGGTGTCAAATTGACCTCTGACCTTCCAAACTGCTTTTGGGAGTGGCTAGGACCACTGTTTAACCTCTGGGGGCTGCCCTTGGGGCTGTGTGTGTCAATGCGATCAGTGTTTGCAGTCACATAATCAGATTGGTGTTGTTTTGGTGTTGTATCGTTCCAAATTTTTTGCACCCTTACCTTCAGGCTATAGGATCCGTGCCCGAAAGGGGGATGCGAAAAGGATGGGACAATACCTCGGACTAAGAGGCATTTGGAAGGTCTCGCCTCTTAGGGGAGGTGTATTAAGGTGATTTTTCGATGGATGGTGGGGTTCACCAGGAAACGTTTAGTAGCAATTTCCACGCCTACGTTGGGAATGTGTTTTATGTGTTCAATTTTATATTTAAACATTCAAATCCTAGGTTTTGCCAAATGAATCTAAGTTTTTGTATATGAAATTTAGTTTTAAATACAGAAAATAGAATTAACAAAAAACACAGAGAATATGCTAAATGAGAAAAACTATACTTGGTTTTGGATGTTTGATGGAGATTCTAATTTTTGAAGCAGTCCAAATCGTCTGGAATTTGACAGGATTGTCTCCGATCTGCAGGATCGTCTGAGATCTGATGAATTCGTTAGACGAATTTGTTAGAGACCTGCAAATAGAGAAATAGATACAAAATACCAAAAATGCAACTATTTTGATAAAGGAAAATGATGTAAAATAATGATAAGGATGTTAATAAGATAATCCTGAATGGAAATGCAAGTGAATTGCAACACTTTAATAGCTAACCATGATTTGATTATGCAATTAAACTATATGGGTGAACTCCAAGATGCAAGATAACAAGAAATAATAATAACACTGACTAAATGCAGAATAAAATAGCAGCAAAGTATAGGAAAAGTGCAAACTCTAGGCACTAATTGCCCTATTGCAGACTGCAGTCGAAATTGTCTCTAATTTGACAGGATTGTCTCCGATCTGGACAGGATCATCTGTGATGATCTGAGCTTGCTCCGGCTGAAGAATAACAAAGTTCCTATAAGAAAATTGAAAAACACAAATGCAGATGGTAATCCAGGGTATTCTGATGAGCATAGAGGTCAAGTTACAGGAAAATTCAGCCAAGGGAAATTCAAGGGGGGTCCTAAGGTTTAAATAGGCTTAGGAGGGAAGTTGGGAGGTTGGAGATCATCCCAATTTGGGAGATCTCCAATAGGGGAGGTCTCTAGTGGCGCAGACACGCTTTTTCCCAACTTAGAGACGTCGTTGAAACAAAAACTAATTGTGAAAAATTAGTTTTGGGACAAGATCGTCTGGACGTCCTAGCCCAGATGAAATCGTCCGATCTGAGGTGATATCGTCTGATCGGTGACGATATCATCAAATGGTCAAAACAAACTCTAAAAATAGCATGGGAAATGAGGAAACGGGTTAAACGGTGGTTTTGGAGCGGTTATGGGGTTAAATTTGAATTTGAATTATTACTAAGGTAATTTTAATTATTGCTAAGTTTTACTGCACCAATTTTAGGGTGCTACATTTTGCCCCCTCTTTAGCAATTTTTTTGAAGAAAATGCGTTGAAGATGAGTTCTTCTCAATCTATGAGAAAGCAAAAATTATTCCCATTTTTAGGCGACAATTCTAAGTCAAATCGTACGACAACTTACTATGGTGCCCCCTCCGTGTTTTTACCCAAATCGAACGTTTGAGGTAAAAATGTGGAAAAGCAAAATTTAAAAAAATGTTTTTTAAGTGTTTTTGAATAAAATTAAGAAAAATAGGGAAAAACCCTAATTCATTGTTTACTGTTCATTTTTACTAATTTCTAGAGCTCTGTAGACAAGATGGTCGAGACAGTGCACAGATCGATAGAGGTCCGGTGCAGGCTACAGGTAATGGTCTAAACTTACTTTAGAGTGCTTTAATTTAGAATTTCATGCTTTTTAGATTAGTTTTGATTGATTTTTGAGCATCGTGGCCATTTTTGGGCTGTCGACGTCGTCGGGATGAAATCGTCTCGATTTCATTGAAATCGTCTTGATATCACCAATTTTGTCCAAGGGCGAAATCAATGATATGGGGACGATTTCGTCCAATAAGGGACGATTTCGTCCAATAAGGGATGATTCCCTTATGTGAAATCGAAGAAAAAATTGCTCAAAATTTGGGATGATATCGTCCAATAATGGACGATATCATCATTTGTGTGAAAGTGATCTTATTTTACTTGCATTTTTAATTAATGATTTAATGATTTTTATTAATGATTGTTGTTTATGTTGTAGAGAGGATTACTAAAGAGCTGAGAATGGAAATATGATGGACTACGAGATGACTTGGCCACTCTATCTCAGGCAGAGTGAGATCAGTTGGCGCAGGTTAGCTTGTAGCATGTGGCAGATATGCCACAAGTGTCTATAGACATGGGGCTATTGACAGCCCTAGCAGAGAGGTGGTATCCGAGCTCTTATTGTTTCTGGTTATTGATAGGGGAGATGACTCCCACACTGGAGGACGTATGGAGGATTTTTAGGATCCCCATACAAGGACGACTGATCACTCCTATGGCCAATCAAGGCCACGCTATGATGTGACTATGCGAAGATCTGAGCTTCGTCCTGGACAAGGGCGGAGTGAACATAGAGTCTTTATGCCAGATGCTTGGGGCATCCAGACTAACACAAGTTTTGGCTAGGGTGGTAGGTGGTCTGTTGCTATGCCATCAGAGTGGATGCAGGCTACCATGGCTACTGATAGATGTGGTCTACGACATGAGAGACCACTGATACAGGTTTTCCTGGGGGAGCTTTGTACTCTGTCGGTTGTATAGGATCCTGCATGGGGTCGTATACAAGGGCATCCGATGTCTGGTTATGACATTGCTACTATAGGTTTGGTTTTGGGAGCACATCACGATGCGAAGGCCGATAGGGCTCCCACTGACAGGGATTGATGGGGAGAGACCCCGAGTTTTCTATTGGTGGCTTTGGAGAGGGTCACAATGATGGATAGATCTGCCAGTGTCTCGGAGACTACTTGACGACCTTGTCTTCGACCAGATCACCTAGAGGCCTTAGAGATATCATCCAGGGTGGGTCGAGGATGGACAGGAGCTGGCTCACGTTAAGCAAATCTACTGGCTAAGGATGGAGAGGGGAGAGGTGGAGCTCCATCGGTATGACCGAGTTTTGAGGTAGTTCGGTCTATAGCAGGGGATCCCATATCTTAAAGACTACAAGTTTTCTCAGATCGTCTGGGATAACACTACAGTTAACAGGGGTCCAAATATGCAGTGATTCTAGAGTCAGGATGCAGATGATGCCCCCATTTAGCCAGTGGATGGGGACAACGCAGGGGTAGCCGATGGCTATGATGCCTGGTACGTAGGCATCCACCCTCCTCGAATGATGAGGGCTCAGGGTCTGATTCATGCAGTTGTGCATCAGATGGGGAGGTAGCACCAGGCGGCCATTGAGGTGGCACAGGGTCATGGTGGGAGAGTAGAGGAGGCCATAGGCTTAGTAGAGGCTATAGCAGTGGGAGAGGAGGGAGGAGAGACCCCCTTCTCCATAGAGAGAGAGGCCACCATCGCCCGATAAGGGCAAGGGTGTGGACAAAGGAGAGAGTAGTGAGATGGCTACTCTCCAGGAAAAGACTTTTTGTCTCCAGGAACAGGTGGTGAATTTACAGGATGAGGCTACATGTCATCGAGCAAAGGTTACATAGCTCAGAGATGAGGTTGCATGCCTCAAAGCACGAAGCGGAGGAGCGAGCACTTAGGAGTTGGCATGGTCTATTGCTCAGATCGCATTCTATTAGGGTATCTACTTCCAACTGGTGCCAGAGGGCCAAAGGGTACTGCTTCCAGTTGGCATTGTGGATTCGATCAGGGTTGGGTCATCGAGGACTTCATCCCGATCGACGACTAGGACTCGTAGTACCACACATACTATGATGGGGCCACCTTATCCACCTCAGGGTAGGGGAGGAGATGAGGCTGAGAGCTCGAGGGGTTCTCGATGCTAGGCTACTGCACTGCACAGGCTGGATATATGATTGAGAGGATTGAGTATGCCAAGATGTAGATTGTGGCATACCAATCTAGTTTTGATATGATGTACATACATTGTTGGGATATATATATATATATATATATATATATATATATATATATATATATATATACGATATTTTTGATCATATGACTTGTCTTATGTATGATGCTTTAATTTTTTTGATGTAATTTTTTTGATGATTCATGTAATTATGTCATTTGAAAATATTTATGGTTTGAATGTCATGCTTTTAAAATTTAAATGAAATAATCTGATGTAAACAAATTGGTTTTTGTGATATGATTTGATAAAAGAAATAAAAAGGGAATTCTAACAATAATTTCAAAGGACATTGTCGTTGTTATAGACCATTTCATGGAGTCGTTGCTCACTCGGTCATCAAGCTAATCCTAGCATAGAAATATTGTTAAAAGTAAAAAGAGTGCTTAAGAGACTGTCTTAAGACTTTGTTGTGATGATGCAAATGATGATGATGATGGTGATTTGTTTTCAGATTTCCATAAAAATATTATGCATGAAATATTTTAAGGAGGATTTTTGCTAGGCATAAATTCCTAAGTGTGATAAAATTTTGAACAATTCCTTAGAAATTATACCATGGTTGCAAAATTAAATTTGAACATAATGACATGAAAATAGAATAAGTATTCAGTCTGTTTGAAAGCATAATTGTGTAACATAATGATTTAAGTCAGATGGTTTTTTATGAATTGATTTGAAATAAATGGGAAATAAAATTAGTTTGATGGTTTGCGCTAGGCATAGAATATTTAGGTATAGACTTATACCATCATCGCGAAATCCAAAAGAAGAAAATAAAAAGTTTTATTGCATGATTGATTTTTAATTTTTGAAAATAAACAAAAAATATGAAGATGAGGACTTGTGCTAGGCATAAAATTCCACTTTTGGTTTTGGAATTATACCATTGTCGCGAAATTCAAAAATTATATATAACTGTAACTTTATTGCATGTTGTTGAAAATGATTTTGACTTTTTTTTGGTAATGCATGTAGTTGTCTTTATACTAAACAACTGTTCTCAGAGGAGAAAATAAAATTATTCCAGACAATTTGCAAAAATATTTCAAAGTATCTTAAAGACAAAAGTTAGATTTATAAGGAATCCCATGTGTGTATGTGAGTTCATTTCCAATATTGATTTACCATAATGATACACAAAATATTTCAAATACAAATGTGTGTGCGATTGTATTGTTCGTTTACCAGGTTTGAGCAAGATACTATGATACAAGTGATTTAAATTAACCAAATAAGTGTTCATTTTTTTTTGATTGGTAGAAAGGGTGTTGAAAGGTCCTTGAACCTTGTACAAGAGTTTTACATGATTTCCAGATTGACCAAGGTGGTCCAAGAGCTAAAGATCAAAGAACGAGCAAAACACCACACGAGGAAAGGTGTCGCGAAATCGTGACCAGTTTGGAAATGATGTCACGAAATTGCGACATGTTGCACCGTTGCATCCAAGAGAGGAAAATAAGTCATGAAATTGTGACAAGAAGCGCCATCGGAGCTAAAGGAGAGAAAGTGTCACGAAATCACGACATGTTGCAAGGTTGCTACCAGAAGAAAAGAAGTGTCGCGATATCGTGACATGTTGCAAGGTTGGTGCCAGAAGAGAAGAAGAGTCACGAAATCGCGACAAGCAGTGTTATCACGACCAAAGAAGAAAAAGTGTCACGAAATCATGATAGATTGCAAAAAATCGATCGAAGAGAAAAAGTGTCACGAAATCGTGACATGTTGCAAAATCGTGACCGAAGAGAAAACGTGTCGCGATATCACGACAAACTGCATCATCGAGGCCGAAGAGAAAACATGTCGCGATATCGTGACATGTTGCAAAATCCCGGCCAAAGAGAAAAAGTGTCACGATATCGCGACATGATGGAAAACCACGCCCAGACAGAAAAGGTGTCGCGATATCGCGACAAGAAGAGACATCACAGTCAAAGAAAAAAGGTGTCACAAAATCGTGACATGATGGAAGACTGCTGCCAAAAAGAAAAAGTATCGCAATATCGCGACATGATGGAAGACCACAGCTGAAGAGAAAAAGTGTCGCAATATCACGACAAGATGGAAGACCGCTACCAAAGAGAAAAAGTGTCATGATATCGCGACATGATGGAAGACCGCTGCCGAAGAGAAAAAGTGTCGCAATATCGCGACATGATGGAAGACCACAGTCGAAGAGAAAAAGTGTTGCGATATCGTGACAAGATGGAAGACCGCTGTCGAAGAGAAAAAGTGTCACGATATCACGACATGATGGAAGAATGCAGCCGAAGACAAAAAGTGTCGTGATATCGCGACATGTTGCAAGACCGCGTCGGAAGAGAAAAAGTGTCGCAATATCGTGACATGTTGCAAGAACGCGCCCGAAGAGAAAGTGTTGTGATATTGCGACATGTTGCAAAAGCGCGGCCAAAGCGAAAAAGTGTTGCGAAATCACGACATGTTGCAAAAATGTGCCCGAAGAGAAAAAGTGTTGCGATATCGCGACATGTTGCAAAAGCGTAGCCAAAGCAGAAAAATGTCACGATATCGCAACATTTTGCAAAAATGCGATCGAGGAGAAAAAGTGTCGCGATATCACGACATGTTGCAAAAATGCGGCCGAAGAGAAAAAGTGTTGCGATATCGCGACATGAAGCAAGACCGCGTCGCGATATCATGACATGTTGCCAAAACACGGTCGAAGGAGGAGAAGAAGGAAGAAAAGACACGAAAAATCGACCAGTTCCATGAGCAAACTAAACCGGTCCCCTGCCAACCACTCACATTGTGCAAACATTGACACTTATAGAATCGTTCCTTAGGCCAATGGGGAAGGAGTCTCTCCAAACATGAATGTCAGGTTCACCTACACCCTTGTTAGCAAGCTAGTTCGCAACTTTGTTTCCTTCCTGGTACTGATGCTTAATGACTAATTCTGGGTACTTGCCAATAAGAGCCTTGCAGTCTTAGAAAATCGAAGCAAGGGCCTAGGGAGGCACAGAAGTCCCATTGATCCAATTGATACAGTGTAGCGAGTCTCCTTCTATGATAAGTTTATTGATGGTCAAACCCTCCAAGAGGATCAAGCTTTGGAGTAGAGCCCGAGCCTCTACCATATTGTTAGATTGAATTCCTAGGTTCTGGGCAAAGGCCAAAATTATTTCTCCTCTGTGATTTCTGAGAATTCCTCCTCCACCAGCCGCTCCTAGGTTGCCTTTGGCTGCACCATCGAAATTGAGCTTATGCCATCTAGTAGGTGGTAAAACCCACTTGATGACAGACCTATCAACAGAAGTATGGGTCATGGTAGAGAAATTAGAAATATTGAAAAGTTTTGTTAGGTCCGATTCAAGGCCAGGAGGGGGGGTTTGGAAGACGAAACAAGAGAGGAATTCTCCATAGCAAGGGCCAAGATTTTGGCAACAATAATCTTCTTATCAGTGGCTTGGTTTTTGAAAATTCTGGCATTTCTCTCGAGCCATATCTGCCATAGGAAAATGTGGAGGCAAGCTTGCCACATGAATTTAAGTTGATTGCTCTTGAAAGGCTGGGGCCATTGTTGAAAAATGAGGGGAATGGAATGAGGGAGGGCTACGGAGATGTCAAAGGTGTTAAGAACCTGGTTGAGAACTGCTAGAGAGAAGGGACATTCCAAAAAAACTGCTTGTATAAAAACAACATTCAAGAGTTTTTCTAACTCCCCTTTGACTAGCAAAGCCACTTTAGGATGCATTTTTCTAAGTTTTTGTTTAATAGGTTTAGCATCCGGATAGACTACTAGGTGATGCATGACTATATAAGGGTCTAAACCTGGCATATCTTCATATGTCCAAGTGAAGATATCTTCATATTATTTAAGGAATGCAATGTATTGCTCTTGTCTTTATTGACTTAATTTTGATCCAATATTGATTATGTGGGGATTATCCTTAGTTCCAATGTTAACTTTAATGACATTTTCTACTTCCATGTGTAGATATCTTTCAAAATTAGGTGGGGTGGGTGAGATGCCCAATTCTTGTAATTCCTTTAGGGTTAACTTAGATAAGTCATCTTGAGGAGTAGTGGCCTCAAGCTGAGCTATAGTTGGTATAGAACCATCAAAATAAAAACCATTGTGTAACATTTCTTCAACAGAGACATCGTGAAAAATATCTCCCTCCAACTCATCATCGGATTCAACAATCATTTCAGGATAAGCTATGGATAGCATATTGCATGTAAATGGTTGATTTTGTACAGGCAAATCATCATGCCCATCCAAATAATCTTGATAACATATGAGTTGATCATCATCTTCAAAAGAGAAGGGTTGACCCTTACTAGGAAATAGGCCCACACCACATCAAGCGGGCCATGGTTCTACCTCAAAAGGTTCTTTCATACCATCTTGGAAAGGTCCCAAGCCTTTCCCTTTATATCCCATTTTAAGCATTATAGGTTTAGCTTTAATATATTCATTAGTAAAATAACATCGAGCATATCTATCATGATGAGTTTTGATTTTCCTGGGTATTCTTCCCTAGTCATATCCCTTATAAATGAAGGCACAACTCCCGACTTGGTAAGTACTTCCCATAGGTTGTGGGAGGCCCAAAGTTCGAGGAGATGGCGGAAAATTACTTAAGATAATGGAATTTTGCATAGAAGCATTTGTTTTTTCTGATATAAGAATTTTAGATAAATCAGGTAAGAGTTCATCAGAAAGAGCATAAGATGTAGAAGGATAATTCCCTATATCTTTAGATGTGGAATGTATGATAGATGTAGATAATGTGGAGGTGTTAATAGATGGTTCTATAGGTTTTGAAATTATAGGGATGGAACATGAAGGATTGGTTGTGGATTGAAGATCTTTTTGAGGTTCTAGAGTGGTTTGTTTAGAAGATTGTTGATCTATATATGAGGGTGAAATTAATGGAGGAGAAATAGATGAAGTTATGGGTGTGTGTTTCACGGTTTTAGATGAAAAATAAGAATTAGGATGTGTGGATGACAGAGAGCGAGGCAAAATTGAACTCCAACAGGTTCTGCCAAAGCACACATATCAAAGGGTCTAGGATCACCATGGATAGTGACCAACTGATTTTTAAATTCAAATTTAACACATTGGTGTAAAGTTTATGGGACAACCCACATTGCATTGATCCAAGGATGACCCAAGAGTATATTGTACGATGCGGGACAATGTACAATAAACACGGTTGTATCTAGCATTCTAAGACCAACTTGCAATGGGATGGTAATAACTCCACACATTTCTTGTGTTTCGTCATTGAAAGATTTTATGATCATGTCAGTTTTCTTCATTTCATCACTTCTAAACCCAAATCTCTGGTAGAAGTCAAAAGTGCAAATATTTAGAGATGAACCATTATCAATCAAGACCCTTTTGACTGCTACATCTCCAATTAGGGCAATAATATATAAGGGTTTATCCTTATGTAAGCTATGTTGCGGTATATCTTTATCTCGAAAGTCGATACAATCAACTTCTCTAGTGATGATAGTATTGGTCATGGCTTCAGGTTGAATGTTTTGTGGTACCATCATTTGGCTTAATGTAAGCATCAATTCATCTCTATGTGTAGGAGAAGATCTTAATAAATCCAAAAGGGAAATTTTGGCTGTAGTATTGGATAATTTCTCATTAATATTGTAAGGGGGTTTAGGTTGAACATTAGGAGCATGATTCCCTTTATTGGGAATTTTCAAAACAAATGGAGTTGATCCATCGTTCTAATTTGGTTCTTGTTGAGAATTTTGAGCTTGTTGTCTGGTAATGGCTCCGATGGTACCTACAATGTTATATTGAGGATGTTGAATAGGTCTTGGTCTAGCATTTATGGCTTGTTCATTAGAAAGGAACTGATTAGAAGAGGGTCGAGTAGTAACTCTTCTAGGAAATGGTTCTTCCGGAACCATAGCATCTGTGATAGGTTGAATAGGATCTGATTCATTTTTAGAACTATTCGATTGGTTTGAGGTGATGTCTATTTCACTTTCAGTATCTGATTCTACATCACTAAGAGCTGGAATTTGAATATTATGTAGGTGCATGGTTGTGACCATGGATAAAGTTGTGTCAAATTTTTGTAAATCATGATTAGGTAAATGTCCGCTAATAGTTCCTACATATCAGGTAGGAGAAGGGACATTATGATGCTCAATTTGATTGGCCACCTCTTTACCATGTCTTGGTAAAGGATGTTGAAATATGTCTAATGATTGATTAGCATTTTGATTTTGATTTTGGGGAATGTTCTTTTGAGCATTATTAGGAGCATTTTGTTTAGGTTGGAAGGCTTGCACCTCCATCTCAATATTATCAATTAGATCTTGTATTTTATGTTTTAACCATTTACAAGAGTTGGTAGAGTGTCCAGGCCCTCTATGGAAATCATAGTGTAAATCGGCTCTGTATCCAGGTATATGGTTGGATCAGGTTCCCGGATAGCTGGTAATTGAATCAAACCTCTTTCGAGTAATTTGGGTAGAATACTTGATAATGGTTGGTTCAATCTAGTAAATTCTTGAGGAGGTTTATCAGGAGGTTTCAATATAAATTTTTTTGTTGTCTTTGTTTTATTGATATTAGCAACATTTCTACTATCAGTGACTCCATCACCCACAACTTGTTTGTTTTTATATTGATTTCTAGATGTTTTCTCATAATCTTTCTTCCTAAGCTGGCCTCTCCTAATGAGAGCATCTTCTACTCTTCGAGCTAAGTCTATAGCCTGATCGAAGGTAGTTAAGGTAGCAGTTGATAACTCATAAGATATTTGTTCTTGTAAATTATTAATAAAAATGTCCAACATTTCCCTATAAGGTAGCATAAAGTGCAGTTTTCCTGTCAATTGCCTCCATCTAGCTAAGAAATCTGCAAAACATTCATCTTTATCTTGTTTTAAGTTGTACAAATATTTAATGGTTACATGCCTCTCGATATAGGCACTAAATTGATGTACAAAAGATTCAGATGTCTCTTCAAAATTTTTGAAAGAATGAGTGGGCAATTGATAGTACCACTCTAATGCCATTCCTCCTAAACTTTTTGGGAACATTTTTAGTAATAGCAAGTCATCATGTGATATATCATGACATGCTATCCTAAACATGTGAAGATGCTCTATGGGATCTTCAGTTCCTTTATATATAGGCAGAATGGGCATGGGAAAATGTTTAGGGTATGGTTGGGCTACGACCATAGGATCTAGAGGTTGACTACACATCTCTCGATAATTGTACGAGGGACGGTAGGGATCTATCTGGTCCATGCGGGAAGCTAACTGTTTCACCATGGCTTCCAGATTACTAGTTTGCCCACCATATTAGTTCGGTAGGGCATTAATATGAGATTTGTGAGCATACGATGGAGGGACATGCATATTAGATGCTATATTGCTATTGTGTAAATTGTTGGTAGGAAGGGTGTTATGAAGAAGTTTTGAAGTTGTATTATGTTGTATCCCAGATTGTTGGAAATTGGTGTTTGGCTTCATTTTAGGTTTTTGTTGATTTGAAGCATATTGATTAATAGTTTGGCAAAATAAAGTAGTGAATGAAGGTCTCTTTTGTGTGGGCATGATTTTAGGCTCAATAACAGGTTCCTTAGGAGGTTGGGTAACCTATTGTTTTTGCATATTCTAAATTATAACGGCCATGTCCATATTGGATGGTCCGAATTTATCACTTTCTTGATCAATGAAAGACAAGGGATTAGTGTGTATGTCAAACATATGTTCCATGGCTGCTTGAGTGTCACTAATTTGTCCCCTATCAATACGAACTGCCATATTAAGAGCACCATTATTATTATTGAAAAGTTTCCAAAAATGATCTAAGTTATCAAAAGCAATAGTTCCATCTAAAGCCATTATAGGGGATGAGGATCATTCCTCTCTAACATTTTCTTGTTGTTTATTTTCTTCAGCCAAGTCATCTTTTGGCTGTTCTAGAGTTTCTTCTTCTGGAATTGAATCCTCAGGAAGGGTATTTAATTTTTTATTTTTCTTTCCTAACCAATATTCTTCTTCTTCTTCTTCAGTTTGTTTACCATTCCTAAGTTTAGTCATTGTGCTTAAACTTAGATTTCAGCAAATATATATATATATATATATATATATATATATATATATATATATATATATATATATACCTACTATATATATACCTACTATAATATTTTAAAATAAAATGTTTTGGGTTTTTTTTTATGTTTTTATTTTTTGGTTTTTCTTGTTTTTTATAACAATATTATAAAGATAACAAACAACATGCAAAACACAAGAAATAATGATAATGAAAGCAATGATCTAGTTTTCTATAAACAATTTATAAATATCATTAATGGGCTCAAGTTCTTCAGGAGTCATGAAATGTTCTTCAAATTGAAAATTTTCTTTCAAAAATTTAATGAAATGTGCTATAGCAATACCATGTATTTCGGATTCTGGTTGATAATAATAATTCTCATGACAATATTCACGATATAACATAGCTCTAGGAACTCTATTCCATCTTTTTCTAATCATAAGATCAGTTTCTTGGACTTCTATATGAACTAGAAATTGGTGTACCATAGCTGCGTTCTTGAGGTATTCCTCGAAGGTGAACAATTTTGAAGACATAAGAGCTCTCCTATAAGCTAACCATCTATGGCAGGCTCTTTGAAGTTCATGATAAAAGATGAGTTGATGAGGATCCAAGATTCTATCTAGGACAAGCCTCTTGATTTGTTTAAGTTCTGTTGACCTAGATGAAATGACACCTAGTCTTCTATCAAGTTCGTCCCACAAAATTTGGTTTCTATCTATTTCAGGCACACTAAGCACATAATTGATTTCTATGGCTGCTAATTAGTTTTCAACATTTATAATAACTGCTAGTATTTTCTTAGGAGCTACCATCTAAACATGATATGCAACTTAGTAGTTTTCTAATGATTTTAAATGCATCTATGTTTTTGTTTTGTTTTTGTTTTCAAAAGGTTTTAAATGCATTCATGTCGGGTTCACCAAAATGTATCATTCCAAATTTTTTGCACCCTTACCTTCAGGCTATAGGATCCGTGCCCGAAAGGGGGATGTGAAAAGGATGGGACAATACCTTGGATTGAGAGGCCTTTGGAAGGTCCCGCCTCTCGGGGGAGGTGTATTAAGGTGATTTTTTGACGGATGGTGGGGTTCACCAGGAAACGTTTAGTGGCAGTTTCCATGCCTAGGTTGGGAATGTGTTTAATGTGTTCAATTTTATCTTTAAACATTCAAATCCTAGGTTTGGCCAAATGAATCTAAGTTGTTCTATATGAAATGCAGTTTTAAATACAGAAAATAGAATTAACAAAAAACACAAAGAATATGCTAAATGAGAAAAACCATACCTGGTTTCGGATTTTTGATGGAGATTTTGATTTTTGAAGCAGTCCAGATTTTCCGGAATTTGACAGGATCGTCTTCGATCTGCAGGATCATCTGAGATCTGACGAATTCGTCAGACGAATTTGTCAAAGACCTGCAAATAGAGAAATAGATATAAAATACCAGAAATGCAACTATTCTGATGAAGGAAAATGATGTAAAATAATGATAAGGATGTTAATAAGATAATCCTGAATGGAAATGCAAGTGAATTGCAACACTTTAATAGGTAACCATGATTTTATTATGCAGTTAAACTACATGGGTGAACTCCAAGATGCAAGATAACAGGAAATAATAATAACACTGACTAAATGCAGAATAAAATAGCAGCAAAGTATAGGAAAAGTGTAAACTCTGGGCATTGATTGCCCCAATGCAGACTGCAGTCAAAATTTTCTCTAATTTGACAAGATCGTCTCTGATCTGGACAGGATCGTCTACGACGATCTGAGCTTGCTCCAGCTGAAGAATAACAAAGTTCCTATAAGAAAATTGGAAAACACAAATGCAAATGGTAATCCAGGGTATTCTGATGCGCGTACAGGTCAAGTTACAGGAAAATTCAGCCAGGGGAAAGTCAAGGGGGGCCTTAAGGTTTAAATAGGCTTAGGAGGGAAGTTGGGAGGTTGGAGATCATCCCAATTTGGGAGATCTCCAACAGGGGAGGTCTCTAGTGGCACGGACACGCTTCTGCCCAACTTAGAGACGCCGTTGAAATAGAAACTAGTTGTGAAAAATTAGTTTTGGGATAAGATCGTCTGGACATCCTAGCCTAGAAGAAATTGTCCGATCTAAGGCGATATCGTCTGATCGACGACGATATCGTCAAACGATCAAAACAAACTCTAAAAATGGCATGGGAAATGAGAAAACAGGTTAAACAACAATTTTGGAGCGATTATAGGGTTAAATTTGAATTTGAATTATTACTAAGGTAATTTTAATTATTGCTAAGTTTTACTATGCCAATTTTAGGGTGCTACAGGTGTCTACACCCTCCTAAGATATTTTAGTCCATCCCTTGGATGTTTCCATCTTCTCTTCAACCTCCAATTACTTTTCTTTGCATCCACCCCTTTATCTTATGCTTCCTTCCCTCTTTGTCTATATTTTTATCTTATTTCTTATTTTTTTTCTATTTCTTCCTAAATGTCTCAATACACTTAATTGAACTCTACTTTCATCATGTTGTTTAAAATTTATTGCTTACCTTTTGATTTTCACTTTTTGACCTTTCTCATAAGCCATCTCCAACCTCTCTTCTTGGAGATAAATTTCTTGCTTTATAACTTTGAAAACGGTTACCTAATGACCTAGGATGGTTGGTCTTCTAGTTTTTCAACTATACATCTACTAAAAAATTGGTCTTCAGGAGCCTCCCCCATCCACAATACCTCTTATTGTAATAACAACATACATTTTATTTTTTTAGTCTAAAATATAATGAAATGTTAATTAAAAAATAACATTGATATCCTTATCCATTATATTTTCATCACTACTCTTCAAAATATATAATTAGTCTAAAAAACCTTAGCTAAGAGTACCACAAAATATGCACATTAAGGTTATAAGGAACAAAATAAAGCCCTTATTATTGATATTTATGTGAATGATGCTTAAGAAACACCAAATACTTAAGACATTCTAATATACTAAAAAGATACTATAGTATAAGCATAAAAGAGATGAAATTTAAAATAATGACAATCAAAACAATGATTTAAGTGTATATATTTTATATTTAAAATACATAAATAAAATTACAAAAACTTCAATAAAGAAAGATTTAATAAATATTTTTTTGAAAGCTATGTACCTTAAAAGTCAATTAAATAAAGACATGTACTTGCCCACATGTTCTTATAGTTTAATTTATTTTATCTTATAAAAGTTTAAAACACTATTAATTCCTTATCATCAAAATAAAGTTTGTTAAAACAAACAACTCTAATCTATTGATAAGCATAGTTTTTGGCTTTAAAAGAGGTTATAGTTGAGAAGTTTGTTTGTAAAAGTTTTTTACACTAACCAAAAAAAAAAAAAAATTATTAAATATTTTAATAATAAATTATATTTTAAAACAATTATATATATAAACAACTATAAATTATTTCAATAACTTAAGAAAATAATATCGATTTATTAAATGAGTACCTCACAACAATTAATACAAACAGAGATTTTACGTGTGGTATAGAAACAGCAACCATTAGTACATATGTTACAAGTTACAACACAGACCATGATGACACAATTTACAAGTTACAACCCCGTACCACATTTGGGTCCTAGACGGCATCTTTCCTGACATTCTTTTTGACTGGTAGACGACGACATGTTTATTATGCCATGAATCCTCAAATGCTGGTCCATAAGCAACATTTGACGGCAGTGACACTATACTGTCTTTCCTTCACTTACTTGGTATCTCTTAGATTTTTGTTACTGTGAGAACTAATAGTCTGAACTCTGGAGATCCAAATTGCTGTTGAGACTGCTTTCTGGAACATATTTTAACATATTGGCCCAATAATCTGTGTCATTTTCAAAACTCTGCATATCTGAAACATTATCGTTATTCTTCGAACATTCTGGAAAATCAAAGTGAAACGCAGGCGGTGATACATACGATTCATTACTGGTAACAGTAGACATATCGGCAGTGTTGCTCAATTTCATGTTTCCAACAGGTGAAGAAGTATCTGTAACCAAACAAGAGTCGTTGAATATGGTCTGAGAGGATGTGGGCGATGCAAGTGTTGGTAGAGTCTCTGAATCGCTTTTAGAAAAAAGGAACAGGTTCTCAGGGGGCCATACTATTGAAGTACCCAAGGCCACGGATGAGTTGATGCCATGGCTTTTGGAATGCTGCTGACTTGGTAAGCTGCAAGCGTTTAGTATATTGCTATGGGTCTCGTTTCCGGTGAATTTTTCATCAGAAATCATACTGACTTGATTAGTAATAATGGGGACAGAGTGGGAAGCAGTGTAATTTTCTTGGCGTGCTTGTTCGGTGTCAAGGCTGTGCGAATTGGATTCGGGGGAGAAATACTGCATCTTCTCTATGGTTTGAGGTAGGGATTGAATTTGTTCCAGAGCGTGGAAGATTAATGTATTGTATTGAGGCGATCCTAGCCGGTTCTCGGAAGCTGGAGCACAAATCTGAGACATAAGAGGACTAGGGATAAAATCTGGTTTAGTTAATGAATTCTGAGGAAGAGATCTGGTCGGGGTCTTGGTGGAATTAATTTCACCTACAGGTTCAACTTGAGTGTACCCATCAGTCTGCTGGAGCATCATGGCTTCTGCAACAATTCTCAGATATTCTCTTGCCACGGCTTCCTGCAGCACAGCAGTCACTTGCCTCAGTGCAGCCGATCGGAAAAGCTGGTCCACGTTAGCAGGATGCATTATTGGCCCGTGGGTCACGGGGTCGATTCCCATTTGTATCAATCTCTTTTTCAGTTGAGTGTGCCAGTAGTTTTTTATCTCGTTATCCGTCCTGCCGGGAAGACGTGCGGCTATGGCAGACCACCTGCATAGAACCGCAACAATTAGTATAAATAATCGATAAAATATAGCACTGCTAAGACACTGTCAGTGTTTAGTGATTCTTACTTGTTACCCATCTCGCTGTGGAGTTGTATTATCGTCTGCTGCTCCTCGAGGGAAAAATCCCCTCGTTTTATGCCGGGTCTGAGGTAGTTAACCCATCGTAATCTGCAGCTTTTGCTGCACCTTGTCAGTCCTGGAAAAAAATAACGAAGAAAAGATCAACACCACAAGCTCTAATAATCTTCTCTAATTCGAATAAATCGTCCAAGGAAGTACCATACTTTCATAATTGGACTATGCAAGTCTCTTAAAATTTATACAGTTATTTCTTGCATTTCTACCGCATAAACATAGTTCTATACATGTAACTGTTCTTTGATAGCCTTACTAAACCAAATAATGGTGCTATGCCTATTTGTAACAAAGTCTTTAAAACATCTCACCTGCATGTTTAGGAATTGAACTCCAGGATTGATGACCATGGCGATTAATGTAATCGATAAGCTTCTGGTCTTCCTCTGGCGTCCAAGGGCCCTTTTTGAGGCCCTTCTCATCATAACCCGGAGCACGACCCATGCTGATTAAAAATCCGTCGTCCTCTCTCACCGACTGAACTCTTCGAAAACAAGAGAGACCGACAAACAATTATCTTAGACGAGATTTCACGCTTCAAAATATGTTGTGATGAACTAGTGTATATCAGACATCCCCAAGATTTTGAAGACCTCAATTGCTATATTGCAACAGTATGAATGGTTGATAACAAGAAGAATATAGTTATAACCTATAAGAATTGAATGGACAAGCTTCTTATGCGAATTTATGACAAGAAATGACGTGAAGACTAACCAACCTATCTATCTATACGACTAACATGCAACACCAGTTCAGGACTCTCTCCTTATAAAGACGGCTATATGGCTCGCGTTAGGTTCAGTAACCTAGTGAATTTGTAAGTGTTAGTTATGTTGGACACTTAGCAAGAAAAGACTTAGGTTCAAACTTTGGTGATGTCTGTTGGCAAAGAAAGTAGTTTGATCTGACTCCTCTTAGTGATGCGCCAGACTGACAACGATGGTACGAATCACAAGCAACCGGCAGTCACCATCTCATGCCAGGTCAATGAAACGGTGGTATGAATCCGAGCAACTGGTAGTCACCATCTCACACCAGATCAATGTACGAATCCCAAGCAACCGGTAGTCCACCATCTCACACCACCGTCAATGAAACGATGGTACCGAGTAACTGGCAGTCTCATCTTAAGCCAGATCAATGAGACACTGCACGAGTTATAAGGGCAGCCCATGTAACCTATTCCGGGCTCCTATCAAGTCCACTACAAGGAAATTGGTCATAGTCCGTAACAGTTTAGGTCAAGTGGTTGGTCAACTCGGCCATGGTAACGTGTCCGTTCAGCATCTTTCACATTTAACAACTCTCTCTGCAAATTTATTATTTTACACAGCGATGAAAACAAGAGAAAGAGGGGACGCTTCCCACGCAAATGTATTGAATTGGACCCGAACCTTGGGTTTTCCAACCCAATTGTTTTCAATCTTATTTACCCCGGTCATATATGCTAGAAGTCGCTTATCCAAGTTCCGTAGTGGTATTTGTCTTATTTCCACTTAATCCCAATCTACAAACAAATAATATTCAATTCCGTTGGCGTTTGTTAAGCCTTTCAATTGGTTAGCACCTTCAATTCAATGTAATTCGTTGCTCAATGAAGGATCTTATTATTAACTGCAACACAATTATTGGCGAAATTGATTGGTACTTATCAACTGAATTGCCTTTATCAATTAAGGACGTGCATTAGTAGGACTTAATTGATTCAAGACCTACTTAGTTTTTTTAACTAAATGAGGTAATAATAGTATCACATGGACCACAGAGCATGTGAGAACCGCTGAAGCTATGGTGACGAACATATTTATAGTATTATGGAAGCCTACTTTCTTTTCAAATCATTACTTTTTGTCATTGACTGTTGTTAGCTTTCTAATATCTTGCTGTTCATACTGTGGTATATATAAATGAACTCAAATAATTCCGTCGTCAAACTTCTCTTTCACGTTTACATTTTTCATACGTTTTCCATAGTGTTCCCAGTTCGAACGCCATGTAGGTAGTTTAGCTTTGTAATTCATCTTGTGAGTGCTCCAGAAAACGCTGTCAGACCTACTTCGCCCACCGTTTAGTTGTAGTTGCCTATAAAGCTATTATCAAATTTTGCGAAATAATTGATTGTTCTGTTCTCTACAGTGTTGACAAGAAAGGAGAAAGTTTAGGCACAAAGCCTCATGGTGACTGCGTTTGCTCTAAGATAGTCCAGAGAAAATTTAGTGAAATTAAGGTCACAAACAATTGTCATATCACATTTTAGATTGGTATATGATACTGTAAACTCCATATCCATGTTAGCGAATGGTGGCCTGTATTTGTTTATTTGAGAATGGTAGCGAATGGTGTCCGCGTAAAATATATAGCTAGGCTAATAAATCCTCTAAAAACGTGTCTATAGATTTCCGTGACGCTGTTATCGAATTGACTTTCTTTTCATTTTAAATATTATTGCTGTGATCCAAAAGCTCAAGCTCAAAGTGAAACTACCATTCCAACAAGGAAATGGTTTGGTAAACCATCAATTTTAATTTTTTATATAAAAATAAATTTATTTCAACTGATTCTAAAAATATATTCTATTTTTATTATTCCCATTTAGTTTTAATCTAAGTCAAATCTAAGTCAATCTGTTTTCATTTAATTAATTTAGAATAATAATTTCGCTTAAATAAAGTTGTTTACATTTATTTATGGTTGGCTTTGAATAAATTTTTTAGTTATGTTTCATGGGACAGCAGAATGGTTGGAGTTTTGGCTCTTCTTCAGGTTCAAGGTTTAAACCACAATGTGGGTGAGTGTGAGGGGGTGAGTGTGTGGTGGCTGTGTGTTAAATTCTTTATTGATAAACATAGCTCTCAGCTTTATGAAGGGTCATGGTTGGGAGGAGACTACTCAGCCCTATGCATTGGTTGTAGGAGTTTATCACACTAACCAAATCTAAAAATATTTTTAAAGTGTTTATCACACTAACTAGGCTTGATATGTTCAATGTCTACAATGAAGCATTAGCCAACAATTCTCTGGACAATATTATCAACTGTGGAAACATTAAATTTATTCTTTAAGCAAGCAATCTTAAGTTTATCACTAGTTGGAGAACTATTACTCTGCTTAATGTTTCTTACAAGATTTTTACTAAAGCTTTAGCTCTCCGTATTTGTAACATTCTTCATGTGATTATCAGACCAAAGCAAACGAGTTTTATTAAAGGGCGTTACATATTGGATAATCTTATTGTTGTCTGGGAAGGTTTAGAATGGGTTTGTATCTCTAGCCAAAAGTCCATTTTTCTTAAACTAGACTTTGAGAAAGATTATGATCGTATTGAGTGATCTTTCATTCTTGTCATGCTCCAAGCTCTCGGTTTTGGCCCCTTTTTTTATCAAGGTTGTCAGTATGTTGTTTGCTGATCCTTTAGCTTGCTATTAATGGGCATAGGTCAAAGGATTTTGGTTTGTTTGGTTCTATTCGTCAAGGTTGTTCTTTGGACTCCTCGCTTTACATCCTTCCTATTGAAGCTTTTAGCTATATTCTTACCAATTAAGTGTTTATGAGGTTGATCAAAGGTATTCTTTTGCCTGATATGTCTACCCAACTTATTAATGGGTACTTTGTGGATGATTCTTTTCTCACTATCAATGAGGATGAGGTTTTAGTTTCAACTACTTTGGTTTGTTTGGACACTTTTTGTAAGGCCTCCGAATCCAAAATCCAATGGTCTAAGTCTCTTTGTTTCTGCCTTGCTTCTTCTTCTGTGCCTGATTGGCTTAGATATTTTTCATGGCATTGGCGTCAAAGGGGTGAGCATTTAAGTTATTAGGAATCCCCTTTGCTTTTGATAGTTTGCCCTATGAACTCTGGTAGTATGTCATTGACAGAATTAAAAATAATATTTCTTGTTGGACCTTGCATCCCTTTCTCTTGCTGATAAGTTTCAAGTTTGCACAAATATTCTTTCTGCCACCCATGCTTATTACTCTTCCTATTGGGCCCCTTCTAATAATTTTTATAATAAGTTGGCTAGACTCCTTAGGGATTTTCTTTGGGCCAAGGGGAAGAATTCGTGTGGTTTTCATTGAGTTTCTTGGGATATTTGTTGCACACCTATTGATAAGGGTGGGATGGACATCATTGACATTTATAGGTAAAGCATTTCTCTATGTGCTAAGTGGGTGGTTAAAACTATTGAAGGCCCTGAAGTCTGGAAGGTTTTGATTCGTCATTGTATTTCTTCAGGGCTACCTTATGGGAGAAAAGCTTGGGCTAATATTGGCCTCCACACTCTCATCATTACTTCTACTCTAGTTAAGATTCAAGGTTCATTTATTGTTAAAAGCATTTTGTGAGCTTTTGAGGTGGTGAAACCTTATCTTCATTGGATTTGTGATGGTTTTAGTAACGGTCTTTCATTCAATTCTTAGAATATTTGGTGGTCTCCTATTTTGTCTAACTCTTCAATTATTCGTATTGATATGCCAAGGATTAAATCTTTAAGGTTGTTTCATGAGGTATTTGCTATATTAATGATATAGTGCACTCTCAAAACTGGATTCCTTGGCCTGATATTAAATGAAAATTTAATCTTCAAAATTCAAATATTCTTTCTATTTTTAAGATTCAAGAGCTCATACCTGATGTCATGCCTCACAAAATCGGTCTTCAACCCCCAAGTGTTTGGTGGAGGGATTGGTGCTGGAATGTGGATACTTATTTTAAGAACTACTCTTCTTCCTTGCTTTATCAGCTTCTTAGTCTTGTTTCCCTTGGTGTTGATAAACTTAATGAGAGATGACAGAATCACTCTACCTCCTATACTTGGATGGTCGTATAACCTTGAACCCAAGATTACCTTTTTTCTTTGGTCTTTTATTTATCAAGGGATTCCTATGGGAGAGATACTTAGTAGGGTTGGTCTTCCTAATCCTAAGTTTCCATATTGTGGTCATTTTAAAACTTTCAAACATATATTTTGGTTCTGCCCTCGTGTTTAGTGTTCTTGTTCCTGGATTCACTCATTTTTCAAGCCCTTTCATCCTGAATTTTTCAGATGGTAGATGATATTTTATGGAGATAACAATTGTTGGCTTGCCTATATTGTTGCTCTATGGAATTTATTTTGTGCTATTATTTTATTTCAACGTTGGAAATCTAGGAATGTTGTCTATTATGGAGATTCAATTTCTAGTTAGTTTTCCTTGCATGAAAAGATTATGATATTTTTTGTTGTTACTGTTCAGATCCATTCATAGGCTTCCAAGTTGACTCATGAGTTGGCACATTTGATAAATCTTGTTAGGTACTAGCACAAGGCTCCATGCACTATCAACATGGCTTCGCCTAACCTCACTTCGTCTTAAGGTCCATATTTTTCTTTGAGTCCTCAATCTAACAGGTTGAGGGTCTGACATTATCTAGCATCAGGATGTTCTATCAGTGCCCATAGTAGGGCTCGGTCTCCTCTTGTAGTGGCTCACTTTGTTTAGTTATTCTATTTATTCACCCTTTTAGGGGTTGGTTTTTTTTGACCTCAGGCCTTGTATTTACGATGTTGATTGTTTGGGTGGCCTTGTACCCTGAGCTATAATTTTTCTAGCTCCCTTTTTATTGTACCTCTCTTGTTTTTTATCGAATATAATTGTTGGTTCCAATAAAACATATTTTTTAAAAATTATTTTTATATAAAAATAAAATTAAAAACAAACATGGCTGGGAGGAGATTGCTTAGCCATGTGTGTTGGTCATAGGGGTTTATCACACTAACAAAATCTATATATATATATATATATATATATATATAATTTTAGGGGTTTATCACTTAAAAGAAAATGCCTTCAGTAGGACCTGCCTAAGTCAAACTTTTTGGTTTATTGATTGAATTTTAAATTCTTATAATCTTCTTTTGGTAACAATTTAGGTACCTAAATGATGATAGCAAATAGAATAATGTGGTTTGAGAATTTTATTTATGCTTGGATCTATGTGCTCATAGACTTTAATAACCCCTACAAAAAAAATTACTTTGTAGTTTGGGGAAGAAACTTGGGAGAAAGAAGTTGATTATGAAAACATTCCCTTTAGGTGTCGAGTGTGTCATGAATATGGTCACTTAGTAAAATATTGCAAATATGTAGTCTTGGAGCAAACAAAGCAAGATCAAGGTTAGGAGGAATTTTAGGTTCCTAAAAAAAAGCATGTTACTAAGAAAATGAAACCTATAGATAAGTCAACCTCCTTAGATAATAAGTTTTTGAAACTTGTATTGAAATATGATTTCTAGGATGTGGATGATTCTATGGAGATGGAGATTTTGGAAACCCAGTTTTCAAATAGCTCATATATTCCCCACCCAAAAATAGTCAAAGACTCCTAAGAGAAAGCCACTAGTTTGGTTAATAGTAATTCTGAGATCTATCCTTAGCAAGGGAAAACTCACCAAAAAAAACACAAAATGGAGGAGAAGGTCAAACAAGGCTTTAGTTCTCAAGGAGGATCCTAAGGATCTATGAATCAAGCTTTAGTCTTGTATTCTCAATCAATAGAAATAGATTTAAATCTAGAGCCATTAGGAGTTAGTCAAACCTCTAGTAAAAAAATGAAGTTGGATACAAACTAGAAGGCAAGAAGGAAAACAAATGTGGTTCAAATTCAAAAAGAGAAGGAAAATTAGGATTCAATAGGTTATTGGATAAGAAGATAGATGGGAAATGAAAATTAGGGATGAAAAGACTGGTGGGCTTTGCAAATTAGGGATGCTCTTCTTTCTATCCTTTCTTTGGATGGCTCCAATTATAAAATTACCTTGTTCCTTTTTTCTTTGTATTAGCTTCTCTTTGGTTTAGTAAGGGTATTTTTGTTCCTATTTTAGAAATATATTTCGTATGTTTTTTTTTTGTTGAATCTTGGCTATTAGGCATGTTGGTTTGGTTTGTCCATAGATGTAATATGTGTTTTTATTCATTTTTTCGATGTATGTGTTTTTGTATTTTCATGTTTTTTTTTTGTTGTCTTGTTTTTGTTTCATTTTTTTGTGTATTTTGTTTGTTTTTTATGTGTTTTATGTTTTTTGTTTTGTGTTTTTTTGTTGTGTTTGTATTTTTTGTATGCGTACTTTTGTGTTTTGTTGTTGTTGTTTGTTGTTTGTGTTTTTGTTGTTTTAGGTATGCTCTTTGAGTGTGTCGAAGGGGGCAAGCCAAGTGCGATCCATGGGTGTCTTTTGGTAAAATATATACCCTTGTCTCCTTGGGTCTTACCCGAAAGTGGCACCTTGAAAGGGTGTTTTCCACCAAAAATAAAAAAGGACTTAATGTCATTGACATTATAATAATAAGTGTTGCAAATTTTGGAATGTGTCTAAATTATTTAGTCTATTCCATCTTCATGCCAAGACTAATTTAATTTATACGTATAATATAAATTATCTCATATACTTATAATTTTACGTTGATCAAATAGCTTTACCAAGAGGATAAGATATATACTATTCCATTTGATTTTAAATTTATAGGTTAGAAAATATATGTATTTTATTTTTAAAATTTTAAAATTTAGTTAACTATTTGTCATGTTTTACTAAAAAATTTACAACTCCACAATTCATTAGCTAGTAATATAAACTAGTGGTAAATTGTTTTTAAAAATAGTAAAAGTTTAGATTCTAAGCTTAAAGAGGCCTATAGATATCATTAGACATACATTGTTCTAAAATTTTGCATGCTTTTATATTATCACATAATCACCATTAAATTTATATATCCCTGCATTTTATTCAAACAATTTTTATATGAAATATAAATTATAAATTTGATTTTTTTTTTTTTATGTAAAAAAGGTATTATATTAAAAAATTAACAGAGTACATTTTTACAAAAAAAATATGCAGATTTGAATTTTCTATTTATAGTGATAACTAGCTACCATAAAATAATTTATAAACGTGTTTTATTTATGAAATTCAAAATTCATCAAAATTTAAACCATATTTACTCTAAAGATGTCTTTCCAAATCTATGGCACCTCTATGGTCAAAAGCATCTAGAAATTTTAGGAATCCATTAAACCTTGGCTAATTTGGAATGGGAACAAAGTCAATATTGGAATTTCAATCAAGCAACAATCTTTGTGGTGATAATTTGTTATCACTTACATAGACTAACCCCTGGCCAAGGTCATATGGATTCATGCTTTAAAATTATTTCATCGAGGTATTTGAGTGGTTTCAAACCTCTTTTCTAGAGCTACAATAAATTTGAATTTCTATCCTAAAGGAAAAATCAAATTTATATTGGTTGATTAGGCTACAAAATAGGTGGTTGTGGAATTTATCCCTACATAAATACTTCATAAAATTGGGACCAAAATCTCATGGCCTTAGTGGATAGATAAGAAATGGTTTCCAAATACTCCATTTTATAGATACAAGCACAACAAAGGATACAAATAACTTTTATCTCATATTTCAATGGCTCAAAATCTTAATGATAGATGGAGGCTATACTTTACCAATAAAATTTGGTAACGTATATTTTAAACTATCTTGTTTGTCATAGTGGTACCCAATATTATCCATTTTTATTGGTGTATCCTCTATTAGGATACCCTTATTTGTAATAGTTTGAATCAGTTAGGGGTTTCTAACCAATGACATCCATTCTACTATTGACATGAAAACATCAGAAATATCTTTTTATTTGATCTCAAAGCTCAAATTGCATGGACATAGATTCATGATTTCTTTATGCATTTCAAACTCAATCCTTTCTCCTAGAACATGATTATTTTAGGTGGATGGCCTAACATGCCATCTAAATACACCTAGCTATGTCATAGTTTTAGGATCCTCAATCCTAACATTATTAGTTAGTATTATTAATCATTTAATTATTATATTATTAATGCATAAAGTGAACCATCACATCTCTTCATAATGTGAACCATCGTGTCTCTTCATCAACGTAGCTTTAGGATAGATATATATATTACGTTGGCCATCCATATCAAATCATCCAAGAAGAATAAGAATATAGATTCTAAAGGAGGGAGCCCGCTATAGTGGCAAAGCGATTACAAGGGAGCCCCCTTTGAATGGCTTGCGATTACATTTACATTAATTTGTTAATAATTTTATAGTAATACCTTGGGGTCTTACCATTTGGTATTAGAGCCATGTGGGACCCAACCATGTGGGATTTGCTCAAGGAACTTCATCAAATCACTTTCGTGCATGAGTATCAAACTTGGTTTGAGGATATCACCAAACACAACACTAGGTTGGATGAATCAATTCTCATCAATAGCTTCATTAGCGGATTAAAAGAGGAAATTAGAATGAAGGTGAAAAGGTTCAATCCCTATACCATGATGCAAACCTATGGATTGGCCAAATTAGCTGAAGACAAAATCAATGCACAACGTCGATTATGGAAACCACCTATGGAGAATTCATCAACCACTTACATCACTCCCAAGCCAATGCATAATGCTGACCTCGATAAGGTAATAGAAGAAGAAAATAAACTTTATCAAATCACTTCTATGCGTGAGTATCAAACTCGATTTGAGGATATCACCAAACACAACATAGGTTTGGATGAATCAATTCTCATCAATAGCTTCATTAGTGGATTGAAAGAGGAAATTAGAATGGAGGTGACAAGGTTCAATCCCTATACCATGATGCAAACCTATGGATTGGCCAAATTAGCCGAAGACAAAATCAATGCACAACATCGATTATGGAAACCACCTATGGAGAATTCATCAACCACATACATCGCTCCCAAGCCAACACATAATGCTGACCTCGATAAGGCAATAGAAGAAGAAAATGAAATAGAGGTAGACATAGTGATGGATACACTTGAAGATAGCACTAAATATGGTAATTATAAGGAAGGTAAGGAATATGAGGAAGCCACAAAAGATAAAAAAGAAGAGGAAGATGTGGATAACAAGGACAATGAGCAAGAAATATCTCAAGATATTTCTGAAGTGACTCATTATGGCCAAATATGCACTCTACAAGAACTACACTCAATTTAATCTCCAATAGTGAGTTATCACCATAGGGTCAAACCTATTCAAAAACAAGGCAAAAAGGTGATTGCACACTCCTCCATTGCCTCTCCTAGGGAACAACAGGAGAATGTAGAAGTTTTACCACCTATTTTTATGCATCATTCTAAGGCATTTGAAGAACCCCAAGGATTTTCCTTCCCTCATCATCACACATTTACTAATATTTCTGGAAGCCCCCCGCTAACACTTCATCCTTCTCGATATCCCTACCTACGGAAGGATGACATTAAAAGAGTCCAAGAACTTACACAAATCCTTCTTGGAAAACAAAAGATAAAACTCCTCACCTTGAGCTTTGAGGACAAAGCTCTTTTTAAGGATGGTGGAATGTTAGGATCCTCAATCCTAACATTATTAGTTAGTATTATTAATCATTTAATTATTATATTATTAACTCATAAAGTGAACCATCACATCTCTTCATAATGTGAACCATCACGTCTCTTCACCAACGTAGCTTTAGGATAGATATATATATTACGTTGGCCATCCATATCAAATCATCCAAGAAGAAGAATAAGAATATAGATTCTAAAGGAGGGAGCCCCCTATAGTGGCAAAGCGATTACAAGGGAGCCCCCTTTGAGTGCCCGTGATTACATTTACATTAATTTGTTAATAATTTTATAGTAATACCTTGGGGTCTTACCACATAGTTTCAGAGTGGAGATTTTATTTGATATATCAAAATATAAAAATACAACTATTATTTTTAGAGCATTTGTTTACACCTATATGTCAATGACTATTAAAATTAAAACTTGTTCTAATGTTGTTTTATTTTTCAAAAAAATTGAACCCTATGTTATCTATTCTATTAGGTTATCCCATTTGAACATTTCTAAAACATATTTGATAGTTTTTTTTTTTAAAGTGAAAAACCCCTTGCAGAGCCACCTTGGTCTGATAGACCATGAACAGGGGGTTCTACACCATCAAAGTCACCCGGGGGTCACACCCGACCCTGCCCGCACCAATATTATCAATTGGATTTTAGATACCCAATTCAATTTTTTGGTAGGGTGGATATTTGAACTTGGGACCTCCCTTGGAGGATTGCCCTCTCCTCTCCAAATCACTTACAACACCTGGGTAACATATTTGATAGTTTAAGTCATGAATAAATTAACCAAATATCATCATCATAAATAAATGTTGTTTTATAGGTTTTAGTAGTTTGGTGAATTTGAACTAATTTTGAATATTTATTTTCAATTAGTTATATGATATTACAATGGGTCCCATCCATATTACATCATTACCACATAGTAATATTATAATAACTTGGCTCTTACACATGTATCACTTGGCAATATTTGAACCTGGGTCTCCTCCTTGAAAATCAAGGATTTAACCTCTTAAGATAATATGATTTGATGTTAAATATTAAGGTTCACTAATGATATTTGAACCTTGGTTTAAGATGTGAAAATCTTTACTCCCAAACAATTTTTCTAAACCCATAAAACTAATTTTGAATGTTATTCATTATGAAATAAAATATTTCCAAACATAGTTTTAAAGACTAAAGTTTTATCATTCAATACAAATAATATAAAAAACTATATAAAGTCCACTTGCTTATCCTAAGCATGAGAACTTTAACTTCAAATTTTCATAACTCTTAGTACTATCAATATTGTGCTACTATATTTATATGCTCCAATACCATCAAAGATCATCTCCTAGTTTTCCTACAAATTCTAATCAAATGGATTGTTTTTATTTCTTTTATGGATGGAATAAGGTTGGAAGATAAATTTTCCTTTATAAATTTCTTAGTATTGTAATTAAGGAAATAAAACCTTTCATATATAAATATTCAAGACTTTATATCCATTCATTTATTTCTACATATTTTGAGCTTCATACATGAAGGATCTCTTGAATTTCATTTCCTCATTTTTCTACACCTGAAATGTTGTTTGTATACTTTCGTTTTAACTTATATTTTTATGTTCCCTCCTTATAATAATACTTGCATTATTAATATTTTAAAAATATGAAAACATATTAGAAAATCTATAGAATCTTGTATATCAATTATGAAAACTAGTTTGAAAAGTGTTGGTTTATGGGGTATATATAGACTTTATTCAATGTTTAGTTAGACTTAAGAAGAGTTTGGATTTTTAAAATCGATTATACTCATCACAAATTCTAAATATGTTAAGTTCTAGTTAATTATTTTTTAAGGTATTGATATATATATACACACATAAACACAATACACTTTTAATACCATAAAAGAAAGAACAAATAATGGTTTTATTTTTGTTGGTTTTTGTAGTCTTGGGAGGGAGTTCGCATAATTATTGAGCTTCTTGATATCCTTTGTTTCATCTAGAGGTTTACAGTTTTCTAGGTTTTTATGGAGATTCAGTTCTATTGTTGTGGATGGAGGATCTTCAACAAATATTGGAATGTAAAAGTTATCCATTTTTCAATTATGCAGTTGCTTAGTTGTCTATGTATCCTTTTGTTTGGTCATGCTTTTATCCAATTCATTTTTAGAGTATATTACATTATTTGATACATACCAATGTACCACCTTGGGTACATTTATAGATTAGGATATTATCTTAGATTAAGGTTTGAGTAGATACTTCAAGCAAGTAATAAATGTAAAAGTGTTAGAATGTGCAAAGATATAAATGTGCATGTAGTCCACATGTACATGAGTCATAGGATAGGTAGATGAAGAGTCATGGTTAGGAACGTATCTTCCTATATATAGGCCTTGAGAGTATGAGAGTAAAAATGAGGAACTTAAGAGTGAATAGAGTGAGAGGAATGATGTCATGGTAGAGAGTAGTGAGTAGGTACAATGTAGTTCTTCATTGAAAATTATAGAGTGTTCATATCCTCCATTATATTGCATTGTACTATTTTTGTGAGATTTTATTAATGGTATATTACTGAGTTCTTGCATAATCTTATCATCTAGTTTTCCTGCATATTATAGCGCCATTACCATATAGTTATCATACTTTACTTATTTTACATATTGTGGTTGTATTTCCTTTAACTTTACATCCTCAAAAGCTAACAATGTTATCATAGCACATGGTAGATCAATAGAAAATAGGAAGAGCCACAAGAGAGATTGACAGTAGAATAGAAATATTATTTTTAGAATTTCTAAGAATACATTTGGCTTGAATATTTCTATAGATTTATAGAAAAATTATGAATACTAGGACTCGGAGTTGATTCCACTAGATTGACAAATCAACTAGTGAAGATTCATTATCTCTAGATTTAACATTTTCTCTAGTTTTAGAAGATAGAAGATAGAAGATAGAGAAGGACTAGCAAAGGTCCTATTCTAGATTTCAGAAGCTACAAATTTCAAATATCAAATAAGGATATCTCATTGCAAAACTTCCACAGTTGAAGATTAAAGAAAAGGTCTCACTAAGAAGACTAGAGAAGCTATAAAAAAATGAAGGCTCTAGGAGAAGGCCTCAAGCTACTTGAAAGGAGAAACAAGGAGAAGGCTAGGAATGCCTTATTGAAGGAGACTTTAAGAAGTCCATTGGAGAATATTTGAGGAGAACTCAAGGAGAAGTTCTTGATAAATAAAATTTGGAATAATTATCGCCATCCGACAATAATCCCAAAAGGAGAAGAATTTGGCAAGTATTTTACCAAGTTTCAAAGGAGAAAAGTGAAGACCTCAAGAAAGTCAAATTCTTGATATGAAGACCATTAGATAGGCCAATATTGAAGTCATAATTTGAAAAGGAGGCTGAAGGTGAAAGGAGTTAGAAAAATCCACTGAATCTGAGACATTTAGAGATTGCCATTGAAGGATATTTTGGAAAAATGAGATTGTTAGTTTTATAGCTAGAAAAGTGGAGGTTTCTTAAAGGAAAATATTAGTTCTGATTTGGAGGAGTTTCCTACCAAATTTGTGAGATTCAAGGACAAAACTTCATAGGACAAATTCACTTCTTAACAATCTAAAATTTTCATATTTGAGGACAACAAGAAATCAATAATATTGGTAGCATTACTAGTTGATATGTTTCATATTTCAAGAGACCATCCTCAAGGATAGTTAAAGCCACCAAACTACATTTTTGAGAAACAAGTTTAGGGAGTTTTCAAAGCTACAAATAGGTGAGATAAAGAGTTATTTTGGACAGCAAATAAGATCTACAATTTCATCTAGTACAAGCAACATTTAGGTGAATATAATCACCAATATTTCCATCATCTGTAGAGGTCATTGAGGTAAGCAACTTTGGTGCAAAAATTTTATTACTTAAGCATTTGTTACTTGGTTCATTATTGAGTTTCATTAAGTAGCATATTACAGTTTAAAATTTGCAAGGAGAAGGTTGCATTTTAAGTCTTCAAGGAAGTGCAAAAGATAGTTTCTACAAGGCACACAAAAAATAGGAGTTATATATTTTAAGAGAAAGAAGATTATCAACTTCATATTATCTATTAGAATCAAAGAAGACATTATTATTAAAGTGAAATTTGCATATATTATAGTGCATATTTCAAGGTACTTTAAATATTTAGTTTAAAGGAGCAATAAGGAGTTTTTAATAGTGCATTATACTAGTTATCCTTAAAGGTTTTTAAAAGTGCATTAAGAGTTTATCAAAGGAGAAATTTTAAGTGCACAAAACTAGGTAAAAGAGAAGTGTCAAAAGACACTATTAAGCATAAAAAACCTACACCATTTTATGGCAAGGAGAAGCCACCAAAATAATAATATAACCTCCAAATATTGGAGAAGGAAGCCATCATATCAAAGAGGCAAGAAAGCTTCAAAAAGAGACTATAAAGTCTCAAGTTTTTCGATGCAATTCAAGGTAGATTTATTTATATTATTGCACCATATTCTATGTAGAAAAATAAGGGCAAAATCTAGAGTGTCTAAAGACACTACAATAGCAAGCATAATTTAGTCTTCAAGTGGGCATTTTACAAAGTTTAAAGAGGGTGCTTTGGCAAGCAAAATATAGAGCCATCTAAGGGCTCAATATTCGTTCATTCAAGGTTTCTAAAGACACACACCACAGTGCCTACGTAGTGCATAAGGAATGAACCTACAACATTCAAGGAGTCTAAGTAAGATAGCACCATTGCAAGGAGTGCAAGTAAGAAGAAGGATAACACAAATATTACATAACATAAGTGGTCAAAATTGAAGTGCAAAGAAAGAGTTATCATCAAATATTACCCAAGCATACATAGGAAAGATCTTGGATGAACTTCCTTTTACAGAAGTAAGTTACAAAATACCATAGCAAGATCCACCACCACCAAGGAAAATCCATCGTCATAGTGGAAGAGACATTGTATTTTGAGAACCAAGAAGGAGTTTGATGCACACTAGAAAGAGCTTGATACATCTTGGAAAATAATTGAAAGGATACCAAGGTGATAAGAGATGTATAGGAGCTTGAGTGCATGCACAGGAGCACATCCACTTGTCCTAACAAAGAAAGGTATCTTGTGCCACTTGGAACAAAGGTGAAAGAAGCATATTCATATTCTAATACTTGCAAAGGAAATCAAAGAGTTCTCAAAATGAGTAACATCGTCATCATCACTTCAATGCTCATGAATGAGCATTTCCAATGCTCAAAAACCATAGCCAACACCCAAGAACTATTATCAAGCCTACACCACATGGAGTAATATCTTACAAGGTCAATAATAGCACTAAACCACCCAAGAAAAAGACACAAGATCTTGAGAAATGTAAAGTGCCACTTTGTACTTATTTCAAGAAGGACAAGCACATTAATAGATACCATAGGAAATAGGGTGTATAAGGGAAGCATATCTCCAACAAGTCTTGAGCGTAGAAGTGGTCAAAGTGCATTAAAGGAGAAATATACCATCATAGAGGAGCACCATTCAAAGGAGAGCATTGAATTCTCGTTTTCATAACGTGAAGATAGAGAAATTCTAGCACCCCAAATTTGCATAGTGAAATCAAGACCAAAGCCAATCAACATACATAATTTAAAAGGTATATTTACATTGATATTTGATTTCATAAAAGTGCAAAAGGAGGTATAAGGTATTATATATATAAGGTTAAAATCATATTAAATTTGAGAATTTATAACCTTATATAAAAAATCAATTAAACCAAAGGAGTGCAAAATCTCAAGAAATAATTTCAAGGTGCTTAATATAAGGTTAAAGTTTATTTAAACTGCATTGAAGAACTAAGCAAATACCAACCTTAGATATTTTAGAAGGCAATTAAAGTAAAGGGAGTATATATTAAAATATATTACACATTGAATGAGATTCAAATATTAAAATATTTGCAAATAATTAAGTAGGAGATATAAGGTTTTCAACATTGGAAAATGAAAATCCAAGTTTGCAAATATTATTATTTTCTGAATTTCCAAAATTAGGGAGATATAAGGAATACCACATCAACATTTCATTTCTTGGAATTTAGAAAATTTAACCATTGAAAATTGATTAAGCAAAACCATTAATTTCTTGAAAGTTAGAAATTTTATTTTACATTAGTCTATTACACTAATATATGAGACATTATTTCAACCAAAAGGTCTTGAAGGAAAGAACCTTATTCAAACTTGAAAGCGTTTCATCATTTATATTTAGTTTTCTACTTAGTAATTATTAGGGATAAATACGGGAAGAAATTGAAGTTGAACATTAGGGAGACAAAAGGAATTCAACTCACGACTCATAGCACATTTAAACACTTGTAAGATAAAAGGTATTTTACATAACTTGGGTTTCACAAAGAATGGATCAAGATGGTTTGCGAATGTATCTCGACTGCTTGGTTCTCTGTTCTTGTCAATGGATCACCCGCAGGTTTTTTCCAAAGTTTCAAAGGCATCCGTCAAGGGGACCCTCTGTCCCCCTTTATCTTCATCATTTTGGCTGAAACCCTTGGAAGAACCCTTTCAGCTGCCTGCAACAGTGGTCTTGTTTCCAGGATCAAACTAGCCTCAACAGACAAATCCATATCCCATCAATAGTTTGTTGATGATACTATTCTATCCTCTCATGCTTCCATTCCCGAAGCAAAAATCATTAAGAACATTCTTGATTCTTATGAAGAGGCGGCTGGTCAGAAAGTCAACTACCATAAAAGCAAGCTATACTTTCTCAATACTCCCACTCACAGACAAAATAGGATTGCTGAGATCCTTGGGTGCAACATTGGGAGCCTTCCAACTACTTATCTTGGATTACCACTTTTCCATGGTAGATCAGTCTCGACTATGTGGAACCCTATTTTAGATCGCCTCAACAAGAAACTAGCGGGGTGGAAAAGCTCAATGCTTAGTCAGGAAGCCAAAGCCACTCTGGTCCAAGCTTGCCTGCAAAGTATCCCTATTTTTTTCTTATCCATATTCAAAGATCTAGCTACCATCTGTCAAAGAATTGAACAAATTCAATGCAGATTCCTTTGGGATGGAAACGAAAACAAGAAGAATTTTTTGCTAGTCACCTAGGACAGGGTCTATTCCAAGAAAAATGATGGAGGACTCGGATTCAGAGACATCAAGCATATGAACATGGCCCTCATTGCCAAGTAGGCCTGGAGACTTACCATCAATGAAAAAGTCACTTGGATTGATATCATTAAAGCTAAGTACCTCCATCAGTTTTCCTTTCTTGGAGAGCACAACCTTCCTATCGGATCCCATTTCTGGAATGGCATTACCAAAACAAGGAAGATCATCATGGAAGGCTTAAGGTGGTGTCTAGGAACTGGAATGACCATCCATTTTTGGGATGACCCATGGATCCGTGATAAACCTCTCAGCCAAGATCCGCATCTTGCAGTGCTCAAGGCGACCATCGAAGCCACCTTTGGAGATAAGGTGTGTCACTTTATTAACCCAGGTCCTACAAGACCTGAATGGAAACACCTGGCTCTTAACGGGCCAAGGCATATCATCAAGGCTCTCAGGTGGTTACAAAACTTGTTGAGGACTTGCATCATCCCGAGCTCACACAAAGATGATTCCATGGTCTGGAACCTTGAAGATTCTAGAAATTTCATTGTCAAATCAGCTTACTACAGTCAAGAAACTCCCATAGATGGTTGGGACTTATCAAATCAGGTCTAGGTTCCCAAGATCATTCCCAAGGTCAAATTATTTTGCTGGTTGGCCATCCAAAACAAAATCCTCACCATTGACAACTTGATAATCAGAGGGTTACTCATTCCCAATTGGTGTATCCTGTGCAAAAACGCCTGTGAGTCAACTTTGCATGTTTTTTGGAATGTCCCTTTTCTCTAGCAGTTCTCAACCAGGTTATTAACACCTTCAACATCTCCATAGCCCTCCCACATTCCATTCCCCTCCTTATTAAGCAATGGCCCCGACCTTTCAAGAGCAACCAACTTAAATTCATGTGGCAAGCTTGCCTCCACCTTTTCTTGTGGTAGATTTGGCTCGAGAGAAATGCCAAATTTTTTAAAAATCAAGCCACTGATAAGAATATTATTGTTGTCAAAATATTGACCCTTGCTATGGAGAATGCCTCTCTTGTTTTGTCTTCAAACCCCCCCCTCTTGGCCTAGAATCGAACCTAACCACACTTTTCAATATATCTAACATCTCTGCTATTCCTCATAATTTTGTTGATAGGTTTGTCATCAAGTGGGTCTTACCACCTACTGGGTGGCACAAGCTAAATTTCGATGGTGCGGCCAAAGGTAACCCAGGAGCGGCTGGTAGAGGAGGAATTCTCAGAAACCATAGAGGAGAAATAATTTTGGCCTTTGCCCAGAACATGGGAATTCAATCCAACAATATGGCTGAGGAGCGGGCTCTGTTCTAATGTTTGATCCTCTTGGAAGGGTTTACCATTAACAAACTTATCATCAAATGAGACTCGTTGCACTGTATCAACTGGCTCAATGGTACTGCTAAGCCTCCCTGGGCCCTTGCTTTGATTTTCCATGAATGCAAGGCCATAATTGGCAATTACCTAGAATTAGTCATTAACCATCAATACCGGGAAGGAAACAAAGCTACGGATTGGCTTGCTAACAAGGGAGTTGATGAATCTGACATTGAAGTGTGGAGAGAGTCCTTCCCCATTGGCCTAAGGAATGATTCTACAAGTTTCAATGTTTGCACAATGTGAGATGTTGCCAGGGGATTGGTTTGGTATGCTGTTGAAACTTGTTGTGATATCGCGACACTTCTTCATTCTTCTCCTTCGACAGAAAAATACATGTCATGATATCACGACACTTTTCACCTTTGGTCGCGAAAATGCAACATGTCGCGATATTGTGACATTTTTCACCTTTGGCCGCGAAAATGCAACATGTCGCGATATCACGACATTTTTCACCTTTGGCCGTGAAAATGCAACATGTCACGATATCGTGACATTTATTTCTCCTTTTGCAGTGAGGTGGCAACTTGTCACGATATCGCGACACTTTTTTCTCCTTCGGTCGTGACACTGTATCATGTTGTAATTTCGTGACACTTTTTCTCTTTCGACCGTGATGCTGCAACTTGTCACGATTTCGTGACACCTTTTATCTTCGGTTGCAATGATGCAACATGTCACGATATCATGACACTTTTTCTCTTCGGTCGCGATGTTGCAACATGTCGCGATATCGCGACACTTTTTCTCTTTGGTCGCGATGATGCAACATGTCACGATATCGTGACACTTTTTCTCTTTGGCCACGATGATGCAACATGTCACGATATCATGACACTTTTTCTCTTTGGCCGCGATGATGCAACATGTCACGATATCGCGACACCTTTTCTCTTCGGCCGTGATAATGCAATATGTCATGATATGGTAACATTTTTTCTCCTTGGCCGCAATGATGCAACCTGTCGCGATATCGCGACACTTTTTCTCTTTGGCTGCAATGATGCAACATGTCGCAATATCGCGACACCTTTTCTCTTCAGCCGCGATAATGCACCATGTCACAAAATCGCGACACCTTTTCTTTTTGGCCGTGATGATGCAACATGTCATGATATCATGACATCTTTTCTCTTCGGCCGCGCTAATGCAACATGTCGCGATATTGTGACACCTTTTCTTTTCGGCCGCGATAATGCAACATGTCATGATATCATGACACTTTTTCTCTTTGGCCGTAATAATGCAACTTTGCGACACCTTTTCTTTTCGGTCATGATAATGCAACATGTCGTGATATCGCGACACTTTTTCTCTTTGGCTGCGATAATGCAACTTGTCGCGATATCATGACACCTTTTCCTTCTTTGGCTGCGGCAATGAATCATGTCGCAATTTCATGATATTTTTTATCCCTTTGCCAAGACGATGCAACATGTCACAATTTCATGACACTTTCTCTCCTTTGGCCATAGTGCTGCAACATGTTGCGATATCATGACACCTTTTTTCCTCTAGCCACGACGATGCAACATGTCACAATATCACAACATTTTTTCTCCTTAGGCCATGCTGATACAACTTGGCGCGATATCGCGACACCTTTTCTCTTTTGGCCATGACATTGCAACATGTCACGATATCGCGACACCTTTCCTCCTTTGGCCGCGTCAATGCAACATGTCGCGATATCATGACACATTTTCTCTTGTGGCCACGACAGTGCAACATGTCATGATTTCGTGACACTTTTTTTCCTTTGGCCATGACAATGCAACATGTCGCGATATCGCGACATATTTTCTTCTTTGGCCTCGACGATGCAACATGTCACAATATCATGACACCTTTCCTCCTCTAGCCATGACTACGCAAATTTTTGTGATATCGCGACACTTCTTCTCTTTTGGCAGTGACGTTGCAACATGTCGCGATATCACGATACTTTCTCTCATTCGGACACGATGTTGTTTCTTGTCGCAATATCGCGACATCTCTTCCTCCTTTGGCCGCGACGGTGCAACATGTCGCAATATCGTGACACCTTTTCCTCCTTGCTTTTTCCCTATGCTTTGGACCGCAAAAATGCAACTTGTCATGATATCACGACACCTTTCTTCTTGTGGTGTTTTGCATTTTCTTTGATCTTTAGCTCTTGGGCCTCTTCGGTCGATTTGGAAAACATGTAAAAATTCTTGTACAAGGTTCAGGGACCTTTCAACACCCTTTCAACCAATCAAAAAAAAAAAAAAAATTGAAAAGTTCTTATCAAGGTTGGAAATAGGGAGTTATAAGATAGACAACTTTAAAGATTTTGAAATACAAAACTTCTACCAAACATTATTCTCTTATAATAAAATAAGATTACTTAAAATAAACTAAGGAAAGGCTTATAAAATATATAGGTCTTAAGAAACCAAAATGGTTCAAAGACATACTTGATTCTAGGATTTATAATAAGGAGAATAAAATTAGAGGAAAAGAACCAATATTGTTTAGAAATATTTCTAAGAATTCAAAAATCGATAATATTGTTTAGAAATATTTCTAAGAATTCAAAAATCGATAATTTGGGAAAATTAAATTCTTCATAAATATATTTTGATGACTACTACTATACTAATGAAGATATTGAGAACCATATTCAAAAGGTAGAAAAGAGGATTCATCAAAAATATATCCTAAAAATGAATGAAGGAAGCAAGGATGAAATAGCTTCAATTGTACATAGATGGTTTAATTATTTCATCAAGGAAATGGATGGACTTGATTCACCTAAAAATAGTGACAAAGAAATTGGGATATCTTCACTATGCACTTATTACAACAAATTTGGTCATGAGAAAGCAAACTGCTGGAGTTTCCATCCATGCAAATATTGTGGAGAAAATATCATACATATTTATTTTGTTACTATAAATACAAGCACTATAAAATGTTTGAATAAAACTAATATTAATATTAGATTTTTTCTTCCAAGTTATTATTTCAAAAGCTTCCACTAACAATGAATTCAATTTGGACATTTTTGAAGGTCAAGGAAAAATATCATTCAAAAAATCAAAGGAAAGAAAATGGATCAATTTCAATCCACTGATGACTAGCAAGATTATGAGATCTCTAGTTCATCAAAGACACTTTGAACAATTCAAGAACAAATATTCTAACAAACACTTTGAAACAACATAAACCAAAGAAATGAAGAATACAATGAAAGACAACATGAAGACCGAACCAAATGAAAGAGAAGGACCTGATCAATTTGAAAAATATTTGAAAGACGAAGATCCATATTGAATACTAAAGTCTTCAATTCCCAAATAATGTAATATAGGGGGGTGCTAGAGTATATTACATTATTTGTTACATGTCAATGTACCACCTTGGGTACTTTCTAGATTAGAAGTTTATTTTAGATTAAAGTTTGAGCAGATACTTCAAAAAAGTAATAAATGCACAAGTTTTAGAATGTGAAAAGATGTAAATGTGCATGTAGTCCACATGTACATGAAGTCATAGGATAGGTAGATGAAGAGTCATAGGTAGAGTAAAGGCCAAGGAACATATTTTCTTATATATAGTCCTTAAGAGTATGAGAGTAAAAAGGGGGAACTTGAGAGTGAATAGAGTGAGAGGAATGATGTCATGGTAGAGAGTAGTGAGCAAGTATAATGTAGTTATTCATTCAAAATTTTGGAGCGTTCATGTCCTCCATTATATTGCATTTTACTATTTTTGTGAGATTTTATTAATGGTATAGTACTAAGTTATTGCAAAAGTTTATCATCTAGTTTTCCTGCATATTATAGTGCCATTATCATATACTTATCGTAGATTACTTATTTTAAAGATTGTGGTTGCATTTCCTTTAATATATATCCTCAAAAGCTAACATTCATACCAAAGAGGCAATATATGAAGAAAAAATAGTCAATTGAGGGTGATCAGTCCATTGATAAGTAGGGCAAAGTCAAGGTGGTAAGGACTATTGGACATAAGAAAAAATATAAATGTTAGATGATGTGAAGAGTGTTGAACCAACAAGAGAATCAACTAACTTCAGCTCCATTTCAAAGTTTCAAGAAATTGAAATTGTGTCTATTCATTTAAAGAGGAGCTGATTAATATTGTGGACAATATGAAATATTTCTTGGATGTTCTCTGCTAAGATTGGCATGTTGCAAATGCATTACTTTGGAACAAATGAACAAGGGTAAGGGCTAAATATTCTAGCCCTATTTTAGGTGCTTTTTGTGTTGAGTCCATTATAAATTATTTAATATAGCTTTTTTTTTCTATCATTAATTGAAGTAGTATAAGCAAAGTTAAATGAAGCAATGGTGTAGTTTATGTATCATTTTGGGTGGATTTTTTTTGTTTGTCTTATGATGCAGTTATGTTCTCATATTTGTCCATGAGACTCCAATTGTAAAAAAGGTTGGGGTCTTTTAAAAAATCCCTTCTCTTCATCCTTCAGTCTATCTATCTATATATATATATATATATATGAAAAAGAGATTATTTGAATATGTTATTGACATTACTTAATTTGAAGATGATCCACACATTGTTGATCATGTGTATATCCTTGATGAAAAAACCATACAAATATATAAAATTTTTAAATCACCACTTACTACCAATGGACATATCATTTGTAATCATAGAAATACACAAGTAAAGGTTTATGGATAAATAACAATGTTAGTAATCACATTTTTTCCAATGGATACCTTTTTTGTCTACTTTTATTATTTTCTATTATAATGAACTATAAATATAAATAAAAATACAAAATTAGAATTATAGTCTTAACAAATATCAACACTACTAATAAATTTAAATATAAAACATATAATATAACATAATATAAATTTAATTTATAAGCAATAAATTAGTTTTAACTATAGCATAATTAAAAAAATATTTTTTCTATGATAAACTAATAGTTATAATTAAATGTATTTATATTTTGTGAATTTCATTTTTTTAAATGTATTTTCATTTTTGCTTTTTATATTTTTTATTTGTAATAGTACAAATGATAGGGTAATATACATGAATTTGAAAACAAAGGAAAAGTAGCTAAATATTAAACAATATTTCTAAATTATGAGTGATATCTTAAGTAGGCTTTAATGCATAGTCAAGACATTTGATTTCGTGAAGAAAGTTCTTAGATGGGTCATGGTTTTGTCATGATTTAGATTCTTTACAAAATTTTAAGGGTTCTATGGTCATAACTTGGGTGAATTTTGTAATGCAAAGGCATATGTCATCAATAGAGAGGTTTGGTAATAATGTTCTTCTTCTTCTTGAAATTTACTTTTTCAATTAGAAATATTCCATGGAATATCCTTTGTGAGTCTGTCCTTCAATATTAATGTTACATTGAGTTATTACAAGGTTGTGATGCAAGTTGGCATATGATGGATTCATGGTATTTTGTAGAGTTAATAATGTAGGTTGGAGTTATTTTCTCTCTATTTTTTGTGATGTTTCTTTTTTTGATGTGTTGAATGTCATTCTCAATGGGGTCATAGAGTGGATGGTTAGTACAAGGGTGGTCTAAGCTTTACTACACTCAAGGAACACAAGTGTAGTTCCTCTATGTAACAACCCTCCTATTTAGTTTGGTCAAACATAGTATGAAATATTTTATAATTATAAATTCACTCTTTTTCCATCCAACTTGGAATACAATCTACTAAAATATATTGATATTTTTAATATTTATGTAAATAAAATTAATATACTTTAAAAGTATCTATCTATGCCATGTCTCAAGTATCTATGAAACTCATTAATTTTATAAAAAATAATATTAGAGTTGAATGTATCTTCATCTATATCATAACTCCATCATTCAACATAAATTGCTTACATCTAGAATTTTGATTTGGTTTACCTTGATATCAAGGGCCTGTTACTTTTATTGAATATTAATTGCAACATATGACAACCTATATTGTCATCCAAACCAATAATATAGAACAATTCATCAATAGAGTTATTGTTAGTAATTCAATTAAGCAAATAATATGTGCACACATTTTATTGCATAATCCATCAATTCAACACATTCCAATTTTTCTCTCATGTAATAAAACTAGGTTCATTAAATGGTATATTGTATTTGTCATGTTATTTTTCATATAAATTATTAATCCATATAAGTACAATAAATTAGTATTCTTTAATTGTATATTATGAAATAAATCAACATTTATGTCTCTTAAAATAAAGTTTAATTATACTTTTTTGTATTTACGATATAAGAAAGATCCATTACAACATAAGAAATTACAAACAACTATATGCAACTTTAGACATTTTTAGTTCATAAGGATTAAGAAAACTCTAGTGTCTCATGCAAAACAAAAGCGACACAACTGAAATTTAGGTATAAAACTAATAAAAAACCTTTAGATCCATTATTTCTATAAATAATTTATAATATCATACAACACATTTTTGGTACATATTTGATTGAAAAAACATCATAACAATCCTTTCATGCAAAGTTTCAACAATCCTCTTAAATTGGCTCAATTACAAGGCACAACCATAAAATTACATGAAAATTTAAAACCATCTTAACTCAACTCAATTTACAACATACAACCATTAAAGTACATAAACATTTATGTAAAAATTTTCATATATGCATGTTCCTATAATGATATTACAAAATACATTAACACAAACTCATTATACAATTTTAAATTTAGGCTTTTCCAATTTGATTATAAATAAATAAGCATGACTATATAGTAGTTTAAAATTTGCATCATATATAATAATTAATATTTTTCAAGTGTATTGGTTAGCAATCCATACAAGGAATATCTCATACATGAATATATTGTCCATACACACAATTAAAATGTTTTTAATATTATTTTAAAAGGAATTATTATGAAACCTACCATTATTTAACCTATTGTAAAAATGGATGAAGAATATCATTTGAGTGGTATACTATCAAATAATAAACCCAATTCCCCCATACCAATTCCTTCTATTGGAATGTTAACCATCCAATGAAAAGATAGATATAAAATACTAATAATGTAGAATGCATTATATAGTGATGATCTATCTATGTGCAGCCCTTAGAGATCAACACTATGAGTTAATATAATTATATGAGTCATATAAACATATAAATTACCTTGTATTAAAAAATGATTACTACATCATAGTTTTGGCCAAATATGTGATCTATATAACCTACCTAATACTACATGGTATATTATTCATTATACAATTTTGTAGGAAAAATTCCATAAGCATGCCTCTCCTTTGTCGAACGTAATTACATAATTATTATCTAGTGCAATCAACCATAACCAAATCTTCTTTGGTGGTAGGTTTAATCCTATTTTTGAAGAAACAATTATATTCTCATATAAAAAACAATAACATAGCATAAAATGTTCATAAAAACATATTTTTCAACTATAAACACCAAGTGATTACAACTCCATGCATATAATAAACATTTTAAGTATGTCCTTAAAATCATTTTCAAAATAACCTAGACACCTTAGATTCACACTAATTGTATTTGTGTATTGGGTGTAATAAGCAATATTTCTATATGTCATATATGATAATCAATATATATTACATTGTGGTGCTTCCAATCAGAATTTTAGTCATAAATAAGTAACCATAAAATGCAAGTGACTACATATTATGCCTAAGCTACTATTTACCTTTCTAAAATAAAAATACTTTTTAACCTATGGGTAACCTACTAGAATTCAACCTAAAACCATAATTTAATGTTTTTAAAGAATACATCAGGGTGTTTAGCTTACACAAAAGGTTTTCCATATCTCTAGCATACAAGGGAATATAAAATATTGCTCAACCTCTCATTTATTTCTTTGAAAATTATATAGAGTGTCCTCTCATTTATGATTCTCCCATATAGAAAAAACTAAAGGATAAAGGGAAATAGATTTTTTTTTAAATACATAAAATACAAATAAAGTTTTTAAACAAGCCAAAATATTCAATTTGGAAATTAAGGTATCCATTTGATTAAAAAAAGTAAAAAATGAATAAGTGTAATGAGAGACAAGGGGAACCTATTGTTGAATATATCATAGAAAAATAAACATGTTGAAACGTAGTGAGATCCTTATGATCCAAATCCATTTATATTTTTGAAACCAAACACTAAAAGAAATTATCAATGACACACAAAGATTCCATAAAATTCTTTAAGAAACCACACTAATCCTTACATAAGCATATAAGAAAAACATATTGAAGGTAAGCAATAGACTAAGGGAGATTCAAAATCACATTAATATTGAAGAACACAAGCTTATACTGAGAGGGGGGCTGAAAAATAGAAGAACACTTCTTACTTTTCTTTCCAAATCAATATTAAGCAATGTGTAGATAGCAATATCAATAGCAATAATCAAAGCAATGCATAAATCACCACACACAATAGAGACACCACAATTTACGTGGTTCACCCAATGTGGGCTACTCCATAGAGAAAATATTTCACTAAAATTTTCTCAATCAATCTCTTGGGAATCCTTCCCAATTACAATGTTTATGGACCTCTATCCAAAGGAGACACCAATCCCCTAAATAATTTTTTGGGATCTCTATCCACAGGAGAACTCCTTCTCCTCTAATATAGCTAGTGATACTCTAGAAGACTACTACCTCCACTACATTGGCTGGTGGATATCTCTCCACTGAAGACTCTTATCCCCACTCAGAAGTCCTATCCCCACTACCCTGGTTTATGAATCTCTATTTACTAGAGACCTCTATCCTCTCTGCTCTGTCACCTCCAAAGCTCTATCTCAAATCTACACTAAACACAGCCCTTCGTTCTAGCATAAATCTGCTCAGCAAGTCCACAAAAAACTTGCTCAAATATGCTCAACAAGTCCACACAAAACTTTCTCAAATTTTCTCAATAAGTCCACACAAAACTTTCTCAAATTTGCTCAACAAGTCCATACAAAACTTAATCAAATATGATCAACAAGTCCACACAGAACTTGCTCAAATATGCTCAACAAGTTCACACAAAACTTGCTCAAATATTCTCAAAAAATCCACATAAAACTTGCTCAAATTTGCTCAACAAGTTCACACAGAACTTTCTCAAATCTGCTCAACAAGTTCACACATAACTTGCTCAAATATCCTCAACAATTCCACAAAAAACTTGCTCAAATATGCTCAACAAGTTCATAGAGAACTTGATCAAATTTGCTCAACAAGTCCACACAAAACTTGCTCAAATCTGCTCAACAAGTTCACATAGAACTTGCTCAAATATGCTCAACAAGCTCACTCAGAACTTCTCCAATATGCTCAATAAGTCCACACAAAACTTATTCAAATATGCTCAACAAGCTCACTCAAAACTTGTCCAATATCATAGAAACATAAAGAGAATTGTTAGAGACTCAATATGTTCTACACTCAATGCTCAATCACTTTATTAACTCAATTTAGAATATAGAATAGTTTGTTTTATGGAACTTGAACAATCACTTCACACACCCACTTGACTAGGCTCAACAAATTCTACTCAACCAATTACTCAAGACACAACCCTTGCTTACAAACCCTAGTCCAAGCATGTAAACACCAACTCAAAATATTTCCAACAATGCTCAACCACAAATCTCACATAGCAATGATACTCATGTTCTTTTCAAACCCTAGTTTAAGTTCTTTGCACAACCAATGACTTCAACAACAATGCTTATACATCAATATTTACATAACAATGATACTCGTGTTCTTTTGCACAATACTAACTCAAGTTCTTCACACAACCAATGGCTTCAACAACAATGCTTATAAAATAATGTTTTAACAACTCTTTATTCCAAAAAACCCTGAAGCATGAACTCAACACTCTTGAAAAGGAAACCCTAATCAAGTCATTTTCAATTCAAACTTATTTTCAAAAAACCAATCAATCAACTCAACTAAGGAAGAATTTCCCCATACGTTTTTTCTTGAGAATGTGTAGATCTCACAAATCTGTCACACTCACAATTACTTCTTTGCCAATCTCAATAAGGGTTAGAAGATAATAATTTCCTCAACACAACTCAATACAAAATTATATCAAACAAAATACACCTTATCACTCCAAGTTTAAAACAATATCCAATACCCTCATAATAATCTTTTTGGCAAAAATCCCTTTAAAAATAAAATAAATACTCACTAAAATTCAAAACCTCTTATTACCTTATTACTCCAACTTAAAAATAATACATCCTCTTTTATAAATCATAATTTAACACAACAATTTGCTATCACTCCTTATTTCTCCTAACCACTAATTTTATTGCCTAACTAAAAACCTTTTAAAAACCCCTTATAACTCCTCATAAAGGATTTAAGTAAAACTTTAGGCAATAAAAATTATTAAAAAAAAAAAATTACCTTTGCCTCTCAACGGGTTTCAAACCCTTGATCTTTGCCTCCGTGAACACCCTAGTCACGGGCTCCTCAACCACGTGTGCTTAATGCACATTGAGAGATAAAATGCTCTTTATGCACTATATTCCTCTTGGTGCCTTAAACGACAAACGTGAAAAATCAAACCTTTCCCTTTGCGCACGCACTCCTTCGAATTCGAATTTAGGTTCGTCTCCCCACAAATGTCTTAGCAAAAACATGCATTGTCAATGGACCACCATGTCAAACTTGTCTTAGAAACCAATCTTACTCCGCTATAACCCTTGTGCATAAGACAAAAATTCATTCGTCTTCTTCCTCACCCAAAAATTTGAATCACACATGCAATTATCTTTGTCGCATTAATTAAATTCTATGAGGGATGATTTGCAAGGTCTTTTGGCCTCCCTTTTATACTCAAAGCTGCCATTGTATTCAAACATCAGTGCTCCAAATTTTTTGATGATGTCAGCGCATTCAACCTTTGTAATTTATAGATGATTTAAATTCCAAGGAATTTAAATTTTATAAATTATAATGATAACATTTGGCTTTTAAGGCCTTCTCTTATTGCACAACTTTGTATTGATGATATTTATTTATAAAATTTAAATTCTTTTTGAAATTAAATATTTTATAAAAATAAATATTAGACCTTCTTTGAACTTTGCAATAGGCCTCCTTGGGTATTTATGAAAACCCTTTTTAACTTATGCTCTCATATAATATTAAAATATTATGGAGCCCTTTTGCCTTTAACTTTTGCACTGTTGAAGCTTCTTCCTAGATATTAGTGACACCTTTGATGACTTTATTTCTTGTCAAATTCCTTGACATTAATGATGACTTCATTTGGTGACATCAATGACAAATTTTGACTTAGGGACTCAAAATGTCCAACAATATCCCCCTTTGTCATTAATGGCAACCCAACTTCTTTTTACCAAAAACTTGACCTTTATTTTATTCTTCTCCCCCTGGCTCAAAGTTCTATCAATTATCAAGTCTTTCTCCCTTACTCTAATCTCTCCCCTTTGAAATCAATGGCAAAGGGTCACCTTTGGGGCTCAGGGCTAAGTATGAGCCTCTTAGATTAGCCCCTCCCACACCTTCTATTTATGTGGTTAATTCTAGGGTGGGAGTAATTCTACTCCCATAAGGCATTGTTATTTGCCTTTATCCTCTTATCTTCTTTTCTATTTTTTTAATTCCTCTGATTATTTTTATCCATGTCCATGTAAGCATTCCTGTTCCTATTCTTATTCATATCCATGTTCCTGTTCCTGTTCCTGTTCCTGTTCTTGTTCCTATTCACATTCATCTTCTTGTTCCTATTCCTGTTCCTGTTCCTATTCATATCCATGTTCCTGTTCTTTTTCTTGTTCCTTTTCACATTCATGTTCCTATTCCTGTTCGTACCTATTTTTGGAATATCAACTCTACACCACTTTGTTGTGTGACCATCATTATTGCACTTATAACACTTAATGTTATTATTCCTTGGAGGTGCAAATATCTTAGGATTTCTTCTAGTGAAGCCATATCCTCTTCTATCATGAACCTTGCAATTCATTGCATTGTGACCAAACTGATTACATGAGTAGCAATACCCATGAAAAATATGTGTGTTCCCAATATCCTATCTTACATGTGTCCTACATTGTGAAGCCATGTGCCCAAACCTGTTACATGAAAAGCATCTTCCATTGAAGCTTCCTTGTCTTGACCTCATTGGTCTCCTATTCTAATTTATGTTCCATATGTATCTTCTTTGTGCATTGTTCCTATTTTTGTTGAACTCTCTATTGTCCAACTCATCCTATGATGTCTCAATTTATTTCACACTATATTCTTATGAAGTATCTTCATCTAAAGTTTCTTCTCCTCCAAAACTTGAAGTTGACTCTCCTTCCTATTTCTTTTGAACCTGTTCAAATCCAAGACCTATTTTGTTTTTTGACCTTCTTTGTACCTTGACTATCTTATCCATAATATTTGAGCTATTCTTGAATCCTTTCATATTGATCTTGGAGTCCTCTAAATATTCTTTTAGTAGTTCCACTTCTTGTGCTAACTTCTCACATTCCAATATGTTTGCTTCTAACTTATATTTTAACCTTTTTTCCTTAGTCTTTGATTTTTCTAAATCCTCTATGAGTAATCTTCTCTCTTCATCACATTATTGACACTTAATTTCAAGTTTAGAGTGTTGCTTCCTTACCTTCTTTACTGTGTCAAGGGCATTTATAAGTTCTCCCTTTAGATCGTAATCATCATTTTTTAAATATTCCTCTATTTTTTTACCTTTGTCCATATCTCTATTTTATTTTGTATTGTATTCTATAAGATCACTTACTTCTTATTCTAAATCCATTAGAAGATTTTCATATGGTCCTTCAAGTGCATTATCATATTCATCATCACTGAAACTATAACCATCCCTTGTACAATCATCTTCAAGATGTCCAAAGTTACCACATCTAAAACACTTGAGAATAACTGGAGTCTTTTTCTTAATTAGTTCTTTTTATTCAATCATAAATAAGACTTCATATTTATCATTGTCTGAAAACTAGCATCACTATCACTTTAATACTTACATGCATTATCCACATAGTAGCTTCTCTTTTGCCTTTGAAATAAATTCTTTCCTTTTCTGCTTTGTCCATCCTTGCTTTTCTTCTAATGCTTATCCTACCTATATATTTATGATTCCCTGTACCTGTGATCATGTTTTTATTCACCATTGTTATTATTAGGTTCTTGAAATTTTTTTGCAAAATGTCTGTACTTTCCATAATTGAAACACTTAACAGATATTTTATTTCTAGATTGTCTATAGTCCTTATATATTCTACCTTAGTTAACTTCTTCATCACTAGATAACTCATTGCTTGATTCTAACTTCTTACCCTTTGTCTTATTGGTTGCTTTGAATTTTGCTTTCTTCTGGGACATAAGATCTTTTGTTCTTATCTCAAATATTATGAGCATACCAAACAATTAATCTCTTGTCAAAGTATCACCATCTATTGATACTTATATAGCAAAAACATGTTCATTAAACATATTTGGAAGAGATATTAAGACTTTATCATAAACATTAGATTCATAAATATTCATACCAAGTCATCGCATATTATTAAAAACCTCATCAATTCGAATTAGGTAAGCACTAATATTTTCCTCTTAGTTCATTATTAATTCTTCAAGTTATCTTTTGAGATTTCGAATCTTTGCTTTATTGACACTTTTATCTCCATATATATTTTAAAATTTATCCCACATCTCTTTTGCAGTTTGACAATGCATAACTTTCATAGACTTTGTTCGATGCAAACCTCTAAGAAGTGCATTCATTGCTTTTGAATTATAGTGTTGTAGAAGCTTACCTTCCTTATCTATAGGAGGATTGATTAAGGGATCATATCCAAATTCCACTGAATCCCAAATTTCATTGCCAAGTGCCATCAGGTAGATCTTCATCATCATAATCCAATACATATAATAACTTCAATAAAAAACTAGTGTTGAATTATTTGAGGACATTTCCTTAGGATCAATTGTGTTCTTATTAGCATTTCCTTCAATCTATTAAACTCTTATGAAGTAACCCACTCTAATACCAATTGAAGAACATAAGATTATACTGAGAGGGAGGGTGAACAATATAATACCACTTTTTACTTTTATTTCTAAATCAATATTAAGAAATGTGTAGATATAAATATCAATAAAAGTAATAAAATCAATGCAAAAATCACCACACACAATAGAGACACCATAATATACATGGTTCACCCAATGTGGGCTACTCCACGGATAAAATATTTCACTAAAATTTTCTCAATCAATCTCTTGGGAATACTTCCTAATTAAATTATTTATGAACCTCTATCCAAAGGAGACACCAATCCCCTAAATCAAGTTTGTGGATCTCTATCCATACAAGAACTCCTTCTCCTCTACTCTAGCTGGTGATCCTCTAGAAGACTATTGCCTCCACTACACTGGTTGGTGGATCTCTCTCCATTGAAGAATCTTATCTCCACTCAGAAGGCCTATCGTCACTACCCTGGATGATGATCTATATACAATAGAGACCTATGTCCTCTCTACTCTGTCACCTCCAAATATTTGTCTCAAATTTGCACTAAACACAGTATTTCGATCTAGAAAAAATTTTCTCAACAAGTCCACACAAAACTTGCTCAAATTTGGTCAACAAGTCCACCCAAAACTTGCTCAAATATACTCAACAATTCCACATAGAACTTGCTCAAATCTTCTCAACAAGTCTACATAGAACTTGTTCAAATCTACTCAAAAATTCCACACAGAACTTGTTGAAATTTGGTCAAAAAGTTCACACATAACATGCTCAAATATGCTCCAAAATTCTACACAGAACTTGCTAAAATTTACTCAACAAGTCCACATAGAACTTTCTCAAATATTCCCAAAAAGTTCACACATAACTTGCTTTAATCTTCTCAACAAGTCCACATAGAACTTGTTTAAATCTGCTCAACAAGTTCACACAGAACTTGCTCAAATTTTCTCAACAAGTCCACACAAAACTTACTCAAATATGCTCAACAAGTGCACATAGAACTTGCTCAAATATTCTCAACAAGCTCATTAAGAACTTGTCTAATTTTCTCAATAATTCCACACATAACTTATTCAAATATGCTCAATAAGATCACTCAGAACTTGTCCAATATCATAGAAACATAAAGATAATTTTGAGAGACTCAATATGTTCTACACTCAATGCTCAATCACTTTCTTAACTCAATTCAGAATATATAATAGTTTGTTTTATGGAACTTAAAAAATCACTTCACCCACCCACTTGACTAGGCTCAACCAATTCTACTCAACCAATTACTCAAGAAACAACCCTTGCTTACAAAACCTAGTCCAAGCATGTAAAAACCAACTCAAAATGTTTTCAACAATGCTCAACCACAAATCTCACATAACTATGATACTCATGTTCTTTTCAAATGCTAGTTCAAGTTCTTTGCATAACCAATATCTTCAAAAATAATGCTTATACATCAATATTTACATAACAATGATACTCATGTTCTTTTGCACAATACTAACTCAAGTTATACACACAACCAATGGCTTAAATATAAATTCTTATAAAACAAGGTTTTAACAACATCTCTTTATTCCAGAAATCCTTGAAGCATGAACTCAACACTCTTGAAAAGGAAACCCTAATCAATTCCTTTTCACTCCAAACTTATTTTCATAAAACTAATCAATCAAATCAACTAAGGAAGAATTTACCCATACCATTTTGCTTGACAAGGTGTAGATCTCACAAATATGTCACACTCACAATTACTTCTTTACCAATCTCAATCAGGGTTAGAATATAATAATTTCCTCAACACAACTCAATACAAAATGATATAAAAAAATACACCTTATCACTCCAACTTTAAAATAATATCCAATACCCTCATAATAATCTCTTTGGCAAAAATCCCTTTACAAATAAAATAAACACTCACTAAAATTCAAAACCTCTTATTACCTTATTACTTCAACTTAAAAAGAATATATCCTCTTTTATAAATCACAATTCAACACAACAATTTTGTATGACTCCTCATTTCTCCTAACCACTAATTTTATTGCCTAACTAAAAACCTTTTAAAACTCCTTATAACTCCTAATAAAGGCTTTAATTAAAACTTTAGGCAATAAAAAATATTTTAAAAAAAAATTACCTTTACCTCTCAATGGGTTTCAAAGCCTTGATCTTTTCCTGCACAAATGCCCTAGCCGTAGGCTCCTCAACCACATGCACTCAACGCACGTTGAGAGTTAAAATTCTCTTTGCACACTATATTCCTCCTGGTGCATTAAATGAAAAACATGAAAACTCAAACCTTTCCCTTTGCACACGCACTCCTCAAGATTTGAATGTAGGTTCATCTCCCCACAAACACCTTAGCAAAAACATGTGTTGTCAATAGACCACCATGTCCAACTTGTCTTGGGCACCAACCTTACTCTGCTATAACACTTGCGCATAAGGCAAAAATTTGCTCGTCTTCTTCCTCACCAAAAACTTCAAATTGCACATGCAATTTACTTTGTTGAATTAATTAAATGCAATGAGGACACTTCCTTAGGATCCATTGTGTTCTTGTTAGCCTTTCCTTCAAGCTGTTAAACTCTTATGAAGAAAACCACTTTGATACCAATTGAAGAAAACAAGCTTATATTGAGAGGGGGGTGAACAGTATAAACCACTTTTTACTTTTCTTTCCAAATCAATATTAAGCAATGTGTAGATAGCAATATCAATAGCAGAAATCAAAGCAATGCACAAATCACCACACATAATATAGACACCACAATTTACGTGGTTCACCCAATGTGAGCTACTCCAAGGAGAAAAATATTTCACTAAAAGTTTTCAATCAATATCTTGGGAATCCTTCCCAATTATAATATTTATGGACCTCTTTCTAAAGGAGACACCAATTCCCTAAATCAAATTTGTGTATCTCCATATATAGGAGAACTCCTTCTCATTTGTTTTGTATAGTGATCCTCTAGAAGACTACTACCTCCACTACACTGGCTGGTGGATCTCTCTCCACTGAATACTCTTGTCCCCACTCATAAGACATGTCCTCACTACCCTGGTTGATGGATATCTATCCACTAGAGACCTCTGTTCTATCTGCTCTATCACCTCCAAAGCATTGTCTTAAATCTACACTAAACATAGTCCTTCAGTCTAGCACAAATATGATCAACAATTCCACATAGAATTTGATCAAACCTGCTCAACAAGTCCACACAAAACTTGCTCAAATTTTCTCAACAATTCCACATAGAACTTGCTCAAATATGCTCAACAAGTCCACATAGAACTTGTTCAAATATGCTCAACAAGCCCACATAGAACTTGCTCAAATATGCTCAAAAATTTCACACACTACTTGCTCAAATATACTTAAAAATTCCACACAGAACTTTCTCAAATCTGCTCAACAAATCCACACAGAACTTGCTCAAATATGCTCAACAAGTTCACACAAAAATTTCTCAAAAATTCCACATAGAAATTGCTCAAATCTGCTCAACAAGTTCACATAAAACTTGCTCAAATATTCTCAACAAGTCCACATAGAACTTGCTCAAATATGCTCAACAAGTCCACATAGAACTTGCTCAAATCTGCTCAACAAGCTCACTCATAACTTGTCCAATCTGCTCAATAAGTCCACATAGAACTTACTCAAATATGCTCAACAAGCTCACTCAGAACTTGTCAAATATCATAGAAACATAAAGAGAATTGTTAGAGACTCAATATGTTCTACACTCAATATTCAATCACTTTTTTAACTCAATTCAGAATATAGAATACTTTGTTTTATGGAAATTGAATAATAACTTCACACACCCACTTGACTAGGCTCAACCAATTCTACTCAACCAATTACTCAAGAAATAACCTTTACTTACAAACCCTAGTTCAAGCATGTAAACACCAACTCGAAACATTTTCTACAATTCTCAACCACAAATATCACATAAAAATGATACTCATGTTCTTTTCAAACCATAGTTCAAGTTCTTTGCACAACCAATGTCTTCAAAAACAATGCTTATAAACAAATCTTTACATAACAATGATACTCATGTTCTTTTGCACAATACTAAATCAAGTTCTTCACACAACCAATGGCTTCAACAACAATGCTTATAAAATAAGGTTTTAACAACAACTCTTTATTCTAGAAAACCTTGAAGCATGAACTCAAAACTATTGAAAATGAAACCCTAATCAATTACTTTTCACTCCAAAATTATTTTCATAAAATCAATCAATCAACTCAACTAAGGAATAATTTGCCCATACCTTTTTTTCTTGACAACATGTAGATCTCACAAATTTTTCACACTCACAATTACTTCTTTTTCAATCTCAATATGGGTTAGAAGATAATAATTTCCTCAACACAACTCAATACAAAATGATATCAAACAAATACACCTTATCACTTCAACTTTAAAATAATATCCAATACCCTCATAATAATATTTTTGGCAAAAATACCTTTACAAATAAAATCAACACTCACTAATATTCAAAACCTCTTATTACCTTATTGCTCAAACTTAAAAAGAATACATCCTCTTTTATAAATCACAACTCAACACAACAATTTGCTATCACTCCTTATTTCTCCTAACCACTAATTGTATTGCCTAAGTAAAAGCCTTTTAGAAATCCCTTATAACTCCTAATAAAGGCTTTAATTAAAAATTTAGGCAATAATTTTTTTTTTTTTTTTAAATTACCTTTGTCTCTTAATGGGTTTCGAACCCTTGGTCTTTGCCTCTATGAATTCCCTAGCCGCAGGCTCCTCAACCACATGCACTCAACACATGTTGAGAGGTAAAATCCTCTTTGTACACTATATTCTTCTTGGTGCCTTAAACGACAAATGCAAAAACTCAAACCTTTCCCTTTGCACATGCACTCCTCGGTATTCGAACCTAGGTTCATCTCCCCACAAATGCCTTAGAACAAACATGTGATGTAAATGGACCACCGTGTCCAACTTGTCTTGGGCACCAACCTTACTCTGTTATAACCCTTTCACATAAGACGAAAATTTGTTTGTATTCTTCCTCACCCAAAACTTTGAATCGCACATGCAATTTACTTTGTAGCATTAATTAAATTCTATGAGGGATTATTTACAAGGTCTTTTGGCCTCCCTTTTATACACAAAGCTGCCATTGTGTTTAAACATAGGCGCTCCACATTTTTCAATGATGTTGGTGCATTTAACATTTTTTAATTTATAAATGATTTAAATTCCAAGGAATTTAAATTTTATAAATTATAATTATAACCTTTGGCTTTTAAGGCCTTCTCTTATTGCACAACTTTGTATTTATGATATTTATTTATAAAATTTAAATTCCTTTTGAATTTAAATATTTTATAAAATAAATATTAGACCTCCTTTGAAATTTTCAATAGGCCTCCTTGGGAATTTATGAAAAACCTTTTTAACATATGCTCTCATATAATATTTAAATATTATGGATCCCTTTTGCCTTTAACTTCTACATTGTTGAAGCTTCTTCCTGGATATTAGTGATAACTTTGACGACTTTATTTCTTGCTGAATTCCTTGACATTAATGATGACTTCATTTGGTGACATCAATGATAAATTTTGACTTAGGGACTCAAAATGTCCAACAAATATTATATTGGATTTCAAAATACTCTTAATGAGTGAACAAAATCAAAATATATCCAAGAATATTAGAAATAACTTATAGAAAGAATATGTCAAAAAACAATGGTGTTCATGGACACTAGAATAATCTCACTAAAAAAAATAATTACATGATAAATAAATGGTTGGTAGTAAAGGATATAAACACCCAATTTTAATACATTTTTTAGGTTAAATAATATATTACTATAATTAACCAGTCTATACAAGGTGTATAAGATCCCAAGTGCCTATACAATAAATAATAAAATTTGATTTGGTAACTACTAAATCTTAACACCACATATTCTAAACGAAGAGCTATAAAATATAATAAAAAATATGCCATGACCATAATTGAATCTAAATATAACATATTCCAACATCTTGTATTAATCTAAATAAGTGACATGAAGAGAAACCTTGGTTACTCATCCCCCTAAAGGGGCACTCTCCCACTCCAAGATGATCCTAAAATCATATGAAATACACCTTTGTATGATCTTCACTATCATATTTTATTTATGCTCTATTGATGGAACATAGAATGGATTAAGCATCCCATGGTTGTAAGTCCTTCACAAATACTCCATCGACACCTTAATTTGCTTGGTCTATAATGAGACATTAGATTGCAAACAAGCTTAAAATTGTATTACCAAAATGAGGGGTGACTAGAAAATACTAATAAATATATGTTTGCTAAAAACTCATGAGCATCCATCAAAGGTGTTGAGAAACCTCATTTGTAGCACAATATTCAAATTTTTTAGAAGTCTAAGATATACTAAATTTCCATCTACAACACCAAGACACCATACTAAATAAAATATAAAAAATAAACCTAGGAGTGGAGTGTGACTATTCCAAGTTGTTGGTCCAATCTACATCTTGAATCCCTATTAGAATTTAAAGGTACTATAATTTAATAGTGAATACCACCTAATAGGTAGCTCTAACATACTAAAGGATACATTTGACTATTTTCCAATGACTTTCATGGGTGCTTGCATATAATTGGAATAATAGCTAATAATAAATATAATACTCAACCAAGTGTATGCAATAAAAATAAGGCTCTCAACAAGTGACTAATACAAAGTAACATTCATTAAAGGAGTAGTGCAATCTATTTGTAGTTTTCAACCAAAAGCAAAGAGCATCTAAATAGTTTTGAAATCATCCATTCTAAATATTGTAAAAGATCCAATGCACATTTATGTTGATAAATGGTTAATAAATCTAAATACCCATAAAGTAATTAATAAGACACAATCTATCATATTAAAAGTGTCTTGAATTCTGACTTCATATTCTTGATGAAGTATGTTCAACATCCAGTGATGAGAAGATCATCAACATACAATACAATCAATATATTGATGCTCTATTAGATACAATGTTCCACCTCATATTTCCTAAACCAATAAAAAATAGATAAGGAATACATATTCTTATACTAAGCATAAGGTGCTTGCTTAGTCATGCAAGAATCTTTACTCAAAATACAAAGTGAGTAGATGCATCAAGCTCAAAAAAGAGTGCCTACTACATATAGATCTCTACCTAAATCTCACCATGAAGAAATTCACTCTTCATATGCATATGATGCACCTACCAACCATAAAAAGTAGCTATAAATAATATCATCCAAATAGAGTCCATATTGGTAACTAGGGAAGTTTTTTTTAAGTATTTACTTCCGTCCTTGTGAGGGAAACCCTTAGAAATAAACATACCTTGTGCTTCTCCACCTGTTCATTAAAAGTGTAGTTGGTCTTGTAAAACCATTTGTAACTAACAATATTTTTCCATTTTAGAAGAGATGCACACTCCCATTTTACTTCTTCATAAAATACTCATAGTAAAATAGCATAGCATTCTCCCACTCTGGGTAGCCTCTATCCTATGAATATAGGAGGGCATATTTATAATCATCAACCTTCAAGGTTAAGGCATGAGAGGGAGTATTTTGGTGGTAATATTAATAGATAATAGTATAATCATCATTAAGTAGAGTATTTGGACATTATATGAATCATGGAAGACTATATCACATACCATGAAGAAGCATTATTATAAGTATGTAATAAATTATCATGTTCAAATTACTTGTCCATCTTAAAATACATGACCATCCCATAAGGCGTAAGGGTATCGGTATCATTTACTCTAGTATAAAAACTATAAGTGCTAGAGAAAATATAAATAATAAGAAATTCAATCAAAAGGTCCTATACAATTTTATTCATTATAAGATGAAGTGAACAAAACAACTAGAATATTACCAATGAAAATCTCTAAGGGCACACTAAAACCCATTAAAAAACCTATAATAAAAGTGTCCTTAAAAAAACTAATAGGAAGATATCTAGAATAGATAATTGGAAGTACCTCATAAAAATCATGTCTCTCCAAATGAAAATATCCCAATTGTTAGGATAATACAAGCAATAAGCCTTGGAGGTGTCGAAATACCAATGGATTTTTGTATTTACCTTCTATGTTTCTTTTTGAATATGGTATAAAATATTAAATCCCAAAATATTAAAGAGAGACACTTTATACTTATCACCTTTGAATCCCTCAAGACAATTCATACCCTAAATGGCTCAAATTAGAGACCGGTTGATGATATGTGTTGCACAAGTCATGAGTTCACGCTAAAATTTAGTGTCCATCTACTTAGTATACAACATACATCTATCCATATCCATAATAACATGATTATTCTACTAAGGAGCCCTATTATATTATGATGTATAATGAACAATCCTCTAAAAAGAAACTACCAGGAATAATAAAAATATCAACAAAGGCATTACTCAAATACTCACCCCCTCCACATATTTTCAAGTATTTGATCCTGCCATTATTTTTTTCCATAAAAGGATTTGAATTCCTTGAACTTCCCAAAATATTAATTTTTGTTAATTGTGTACAATACATATCTAGATAAATCATTAATGAAGGTTTTGAAAGATATGATGCCCCACGGGTCCATAAATATAACTATGAATGAGCTCTAAGGGACATGTAGCATGAGTAGTAGTTCCTTTAGTGATAGAATATTGATGATGCTTTCCAAATATACATCATTTACAAACTCTGCTAGGAAATATAGGAGGAAAACTGTTAGCCAATTCATGTCAAATCATATACCTTAGGAATCCATATCTATGATTGCAAAATCTATGATGTAATTTCTTTATTACACTATTTTTGTATGCCACCATGTCCATAAGGTATCTCTTCTTTGAGGGTAAAGGAGAATAATTTGTATGATTATAAATATTATAAATTAGTTCCAACTCATCTTAATATTACAAGATAACTAACTTAAATCAATCATTACTATGCTTACTATCTTAGAACAACTTTTTGGCTGCCCTTTCAAGAATTTTAAGCCATAACTTATAACACTCTACCTTATATTATTTTTCCTACAAAATGTATAAATATGCTTCTCAAAGAGCCTATTAGTTTTCTTCTAACTAACTTGGACTTCTTGTTAATGTATGTTTTAACCACTTGTTTTGCATGCTTATGAATAGGGAAAAATGACTCATAAATTTATTTTTGATCTTAATGACGAATAAGTTACATGAATACATCATAAAGATAAGGAATATTAGCCATAATAAATAACACTTGAAATATCTTAAATGTAATGGCATCAATATCATAAGTTTAAAATTTATTGTTGAACATAATATCAAGAAGATCAAGGGTTTCTTCTCCACTACCATATCCTTTAGCAATGTAGGTGTCTACTTTCAAAAGCTTGAACTAAATCATGTACTCATCTACACAACAAAAATTCTCCATGCTCAAAGTAGAAATTTTTACCTCCGATCTATTGAGTTGTGTAGAGTCAAAATGGTAATGTATATCCTTGATATTATTTAATAATTCCTTTGGATTCATGGTATTGCTGATGTGAATATCATAGATATTTTCAAATTGAATATTACTCACTTTTTTATCCTCCTTATCCCTAAAAAACTATTTTTTTCAGATAAAATAATGGCTAGAAGTATATCTTTCACAAATGTAAGTTTTTACTTACTTTAGAGTGGAGCTTTGATCTTGATTTTCTAGTTGGTATAGTTAGGTTTATTGATCAAGGACACATATTAATCCATGGATTTCCTTTTAAAATATAGTCTTTTACCATGCAATTGTAATGAAATATAGTACTATTAATATGAAAAAATTAAGTTATTTAAAAAACATCTGCTCAAAAACTTTCATATGCAAAATTATTTTCCCTAGACGTTTGGCCCAAAAATTACACAAAAAACCACCAAAAATTATATATATATATATATATATATATACACACACCTTTAGTGAATAGGAAAACTCAATGTGTCACTAAATAGACAATTTTGGGGATAATAGTTTTGTGTTAACATGGATACAAATAGAATAAAACATCAATGAAACAACTACCACCAAGTCTTATTGATAAATGAAAGGGGGTTCCACTAGGAACCTAACTGTATATACCATTGGCCAAAGCTTTAATATTAATTTTCTAGGTGGTATATTTAGGTCTACTAATCAAGTGCACATACTAATCCATGGAATACATCAAAATATAGTCTTTTACCATGTAATTGTGTCACAAAATAGTACTATCAATACAAAAGCTTGAAAATTTATGTTGTTTAAAAAAAAATAGGCTTAAAATAATTTCTTATACAAATTTTATTTTTGCTAGAAGTTTGACCCAAAAAATACACAGAAAATCATCAAAATATTTTTAAAAATATGTATACCTTTATTTAATAGGAAAATTCCATGTGTCACACACTAGATAATTATGGGGATGCTAGTTTTGTGTTAACATGGATACCAATAGAATAGAACATCAATGGATCAACTACCACCAAGTGTTCTTGATACATATAATGGGGTTCAACTATTAACCTATGTAGATTGTTGGACAAAGAATTAACAAACCAGAGCTTACCACATGTTGCCTTTTAGATCCAATAAAAAATATTTATGTGCCACATCTATTGTTGATTATGTAAACATAGGTACAAGTAAGATCATGAGAGTGATGAATTTGTATATTATGATTCATCAATTTGGTATATATACCTTAAAGTGAGGTATTGATATCATATGATCATGCCACATCAGTTAAGGGTTTCATATTGCATGTACTAATAATTTAATCTCTATTAAAATGTTCGGTAGGATATTTAAACCATGGAATTCTATAGTCAATGGCCTTAATATTTCTTTCCCTATCAAAGGGTCCACCATGACATGTTAGAACTAACATTTTTCTATGCATGAATAGAAAATATAACATATGGAATGCATGAAACTAGCTACTATGTCACCTTCCATCCATATCCTCCACAAATACCTCCATCAAACCATTAATAAAGTGCATGCACATTGCATGTGAATTGACCACATGACTCATTGGTGTGCAAGTCTTAGTTGTGTGCTCGATATCCAACAATCTGTGGATGATTTTGAAGATAAAAATATGATTACATAAATTAATTATCATCAATAATAACATAAAACACAATGTTTTCTCTTAGTTTATCCCAAATCCTAATAAAATTCCATAGAATATTTTATTTTAAAGGCTTTTAAAAATTAATATTGAGGGAATAACACTACATTTTTGACTCAAGAATTGAAGTATCTAGATATAAGATAACACAAATTTCTCAAATGATAACCATAGTAAAATTTGATAGAGAATCCAAAAAATATTGACATTATATCCATATCTATTATGGTTTTCCATATGCACCCTTTCCCTCAAATACAATAAATCGATCGATTAACTCACACCAATGCAACAAAGTATTATCGTTTGATTTTAACTGTCATACATGGATGTCTATCCATGACTTCTTTGGTGCATGGTAATTTCTAAAAATGTTTATCCTCTTCTTTTCTTATTTGGAAATCATGCAAATTGTCCTCTTCTTTATGCTATAGTAATACTTAAAAGAATCCAAAGTAAAAATAATTTTTTTTTTTTTTTTTTAAATCTATGGAAAAGTGAGGATTTCAAAAAATCTCAAAATATTTAATCCAACAATTAGAAAATCCTTTTGGTTAATCAAAAAATTAAATTGAGTCAAGAGAGGAAGAAAAAATATGTTAATGAGTATTTATCCCAAAGTAATAAATATTTTTTATAAAAATTAGATCCTCAAAATCCATGTCTATGAAGGGTTTTGCAATACCACTAAAAGATATCAATGGTACACAAAGCTTCCACACATTACTTTAAAAAATACTCTACTCAGAATGACAAGAGAAGATAAATAATTGAATATATGTAATTAATTAATGGATATTCACACCGTTTCCAATAGCATGTTGGATTTTACAATACCTTCCAAAAATGAATGAAATAAACACATTATAGAGAAAAGAAACAATTCAAATAAATAGCACAAAGTGATATAAATAATATTCATAGAGACCACAATAATCTCACTAAAAAGAAAGAACACTACAATTGATAATAAAATCGTTGGTCTCAAGTGATGCAAATAATCAATTACAACTGTCCTTTTGGACAAGGTCGAATAATAGACCTTTAGGTTATATAATAAAATATTATAACAAACACACATTTACAAGGTGTTTGAAGTTCCTAAATGACTATACAGTATAATACAAAAGTTATCCATGGCCTCAATGATGTGATATTATGTCATGTTTGTTGGAAATTTGAATTAATTTGAGGAATTTTATGTTGTCATTGATGTCACGTGGATAATTTATGTCACATGGATCACATTTGGTTTTGGTGGCCAAAATATTTCATAAATAAGCATTTATGATATTTTGGAAAGCATGGCTATTTACAGGGTTTTTACAAAAACCAAGGCAGGCAAAATAAAATGTTTTATTTAAAACCATGGTGGCCTTATGTGGAAATGGATTTTCTTAAAAGCCAAGGTGGAATTTTGTTTCATCGAAAAAGGACCTCCGGTGATGAAGATATTAAAGTTTAAAGTTTAAGTTTAAATTAATGGAGGGCCGACCTATGTGCAATTAATGGAGGTTGGCATATATATATGTAAAGGTTTCAATTTATTTTGGAAAGGGGACATATTATATATCGTCGAAAAGCTTATTTTGAGGGATATTTGACTAAAATATTTAGAAGGAGAAATAAGGTGTGTGTAAAGAGATATTTCTTATTTTGCAAAGGGGTTCCAAAAGTGAAGTTTGCCTTGTTCTTTTTCAAGAGGATTAATTCTTTCATGAGGTGACAAGGTATGCAATATTGTGATTTATTTTATTTTATGGTATAAGTGGTTTTGGGAGTGAAAAGGTTATGCAATGTTTTGATTTATTTTATTTTATGGTACAAGTGGCTTTAGGAGAGATAAGGAAGTTGTGCAATTAGAGGCCTTGGTGATGATTATTGAAAAGTGGAGTAATGTTGATTATTTTGTGATCTACTAACCCTTGTGAAGATTGTAAAAATAATTTTGTGATTGTGGTAGATTTACAAAAAGGTTTTTTCATATTCATAAAAGGTATGGGCACATTCTCTTATTGATTGTTTATGGTGGTTGATTTCTGAAATATCATTAGAGGGAAAAGGATTGTTTGTGGTTTCCTTTTCGAAAGTGGTTGGTTGAATGCTTCAAGGTTTTTTGAATTGAGAGTTGTGTTTAAACCTTGTGTTATAAGCATAGTGGTTGAAGCCCATTGGTTGTAAAAGAACTTGAGTTATAAAATAACATGAGTATCATTGTTATGTGAGATTTGTGATTGAGCATTATTGGAAACATTTGAGTTGGTTGATACATACTTTGACTAAGGTTGTTTGTGAGAGAGTTTTCCCTTGTGGTGATTCATTGAGTTGAGTTGAATAAGCCTAGTCAAGTGATCCGTGAAGTGATTGTTCAATTCCTATGAAAAATCTATTTCGTTATTTTGATTTGAGTTGAAAGTGAGATTAGAACATATTGAGTCTCTAACAATTCTCTTTATGCTTCTATAAGATTTGAGTTGAGTTGATTTGAGTTGAGTTGAGTTGAGATTGAGTTTAGAACATATTGAGTCTCTAAAAATTCTATTTATGCTTCTATGAGTTGAGTTGAGATTGAGTTGAGTTGAGTTGAGATTGATATTAGAACATATTGAGTCTCTAACAATTCTATTTATTCTCCTATGAGTTGAGTTGAGATTGAGTTGAGTCGAGTTGATATTGAGATTAGAACATATTGAGTCTCTAACAATTCTATTTATGCTTCTATGAAGTTAATTTGAATTGAGATTTCCATTCATTGTTGAGTTCATTTTGAGTACTACTTGAGCATGATTTATTGAACCTTTGAGAAGGCCTTTGGGACAGTCTTGAGGATAGTTTTGGGATAGCTTTGTGGACAACTTTGTGGAAATATTTGTAGAGCAGATTTGGGCAAGTTCTTGGTGAGCTTGCTAGAGCAGATTTGGGCAAGTTCTTGGTGAGCTTGCTAGAGCAAATTTGGGCAAGTTATTGGTGAGCTTGCTAGAGCAGATTTGGGAAAGTTATTGGTGAGCTTGCTTGAGAATATTTGGACAAGTTCTATGTGAGCTTGTTATTCATATTTGGATAGGTTCTGTGTGAGCTTGTTATTAAGCATTGGACAAGTTCTGTGTGAGATTATTATTTAGCATTGGATAAGTTCTATGTGATCTTGTTAAGCAGGTTCTGTGTGAGCCTATTGAGCAGGTTCTTAGTTAGCCTATTGATAGAGCTTTGGAGGTGATAGAGTATAGAGGACAAAGTCTTAGTGGATAGAGATCCAGTAGTCAACACAGTTGAAGATAGATATGAGTGAAGAGTCTTCAAGTGGAGAGAGGTCCACCAATCAGTTCAGTAGAGAGACAAAGTCTTCTAGAAGATCACATAGGCAGAGAAGAAGGGGAAAGAGTTCTCTTGTGGAAGATATCCACAAACTTGATATTAGGGTATCATCATCTCCTTTAGATAGAGATCCATAAAAATTGTAATTGGGAGTGATTACCAAAGATATTTATTGAGTAAGTTTTAGTAAAATATTTTCTTCGTGGAGTAGCCCACATTGGGTGAACCACGTAAATTATGGTGTCTCTATTGTGTATGGTATTTTGTGCATTGCTTTTATTACTTCTATTGATACTTCTATCTATACACAACATAATATTGAATTGGAAGAAAAAGTAAAAAATGGTCTTATATTGTTCACCCCCCTCTCAGTATAATCTTGTGTTCTTCAATTGGTATCAAAGTGGGTTTCTTCAAAAAGGCTAATAGATTGAGGGAAGATTCTACAAGAACACATATGGCTTCACAAAATTTATTATCTTCAAATAAGTCTCCATTGTTTGATGATAACAATTATGCTTTCTAGAGCACGAGGATGAAGAACTACTTGATATCATAAGGATATGAGGTATGGCAGATGGTTGAAAAAGAGTATAGTGTTGAAGGTGATCCCGAGGAATATACGACTACCAGGAAATTGGTTGAGATCAATGCAAGAGCAATGAATTGTATTTTGAGTGGGCTACGTGAGACATATTTTGCAAAGGTTATGGTATGTACTTCAGCTAATGAGATGTGGACCAAGTTGAGGAATACTTATGAAGGAGATTATAAGGTAAAGTTGGAAAAATTGCAAACTCATAGAAAAAGATTTGAGTAATTGAAAATTAAATATTCTAAAGATGTTGAAATGTTTTTACTTCAATTTTATGATATTACTAACACCATGAGAGACCTATTTTTTGATATGAAAGAATCAGAAGTTACTCAAAATGTTTTGATATCACTTCCCATGAAATATGATTCTAAGTTTTCAGCAATAGAAGAGACAATGAATATCAACAAGATAACAATGGAAGAATTGTAAGGTACTCTCACAACTTATGAGATGAGGGTAAGTAAGAATCAAGCTCCAATAAAAGAGATTGCATTCAAGGATTCAAAAAAAGATAAAGGGAAAGTTTTAGAAATAGATACAATTTTATAAAATGATGAGGAAGCTAACTTCATTAAAATAAATAAGGACTTAAGGAATTTTAGAGATATAAGGAAAGTTATGTGCTACAAGTGTGGTGATCTTGGTCACTATGCATACAAGTGTCCACATGAAGAAAACAGTGATGATGAAAAACAGGGTCACATAAGAAAAGAAGATGGAAAGCACAAGCATGAAAAAGATAACATATACAAACAAAACAGGTATGAGAAGAAGAAAATTTTTCATAATGCAAAGAAGTATTACTACATTGTAGAGGCAAGTGATAGCTCAGATCATAGTGATAGAGACAAATCATATGATGAAAAGGAAGAACATATATTTCTAATAATAGAAGGGGAAAAAGAACAGTGTTTTGTATGTGGTCAAAGAGATCATAGATCGGGATATTGCAATGGTTTCAGTGATAGTGAAGATGATATGACACATCAAGAAAACAGGTATGGTCAAAGAAATCTTGAGATTTTGTTTGTTATAGAATATTATAATGATCTTAGTGACATTGAATATGAAGAAGGATTTTTCTATGGAATAAGAGAAGTAGAAGAAGATCATTCACTCCAAACAGAAGAAGTCTCATTTTTGGTAATATAAAAGGAAGAGGATGAGTCAAGTAAACAAAAATCATAAATCAAAAGGCTAAAAGAAGAATACAGGAATCTTGAAAACAAGATTCGAATAGATGTCAAAATTAGAGAAGAACTACTTAAAACAATCAGTAATCTCAGAGAAGAGCTTAAAAATGCAAAAAATATAGAACAAATGATTAATGAAGAACTAAGGGTAACCATGGTAAGACATGATATATTAGATGATAATATTAAAAAAGGAGTGGAAACTTATTTTAAGGTTGTATCTTACTTCCAAGAAAAATCACACTCAAAAGGAAAGGAAGTTCTAAAATATGAAAGCAAGGAAGCATCTAATATTTGTGAGGAAAGTTCCAAAGTTCCTATGGCTCCAAATATTTAGTTTGGTTCTTGTTTTTATATAGGTGAGTTAAACTCAAAGGGAAAAGAAATCCTTGAAGATAAAGGCAAGGAAGAGGTTTTAGATGCTACAAAGAAGGTTCAAGCAGGGCTATGAAAAAGATCCATAAACATTTTAATTGGGAGTGATTCCCAAAGAGATTTATTGAAAAAGTTTTAGTAAAACATTTTCTCCGTGGAGTAGCCCACATTGGGTGATCCACGTAAATTGTGGTGTCTCTATTGTGTATGATATTTTGTGCATTTCTTTGATTACTGCTATTGATACTGCTATCTATACACATCATAATTTTAAATTGGAAGAAAAATTAAAGAGTGGTCTTATATTGTTCACCCCTCCCCTCTCAGTATAATATTGTGTTATTCAATGTTAATGTATTGAAATAGGATGCAAAAGTAGATAAAGTTACCTCATTATGGTATATGATATTTAGAATCTACATTTTAGTCATTTGAAGTCACTTCTACATCATGGCATGGTATATAGAATTCCATATTTGATAAAGACTCATGGTCTTTGGATAATTTCATTGACCAACAAGTAGCTTCAAGAACCATTTGGCTCATGAAATTATAGTGGTTGGTCTAATTGACCTAGAGCATACCAAATTATACAGACCCACAAATTCATGTTTACATGGATATAGATATTTTAAAGTGTTCACTAATGATCATGGATAATGACTATGGGGGTATTCTTAAAGATAAAGGATGAATATTTTTACTATTTTCAAGAACTCAAAGCTTATGTGAAGAATATTGTTGACCATCCCATTTGTACACCCTCCTTAGATCAAGGGGTAAGTACACTAATAATAAATATTTACTTTATTGAAGAAATATGGAATCAAATTATAGTTTATGAATGCCTACATACCTCAATAAAATGGAGTTGCAAAGAGGTAAAATCATACCATTTAGAACATAGTGTAATGCATGTTGAGTAATAAAAATTTAAAGCTAACATTTTGGGTAGAACTTGTTTGTACTGTTTTCTTTTTGAACCATACACACACATGCATTGAATGGTTTCATACCTAAATAGGTATGTATAGTAAAAAAACCTTCTATGTTGCATATTATCATGTTTGGATGGATTGCATTCATGCACATTCAAAAGTAAAAGTGGATGAGTCTAGAAGAAAAATCCAAGCATTGCATCTTCATTGGATACAAAAGCGAGTTGAATTAATATCGTCTCATGGATACCAATAAAAAGAAGTTTTATATAAGCAAAGATGTTATGTTTGATGAGAAAAATAAGTTTACCCTTCCTTATAAGCCATGTGTTGTTGATAAAGCACATATTATTTTACTATCCAATGATGATCACAAATCCTTTGAAAGAGGTTTATTTTTATGATGATGAAGATATTCCTTAAAATTTATTGACCTAGGGTCATCCACATCAAGTACCATTTGTTGTACCAAGTGGAATCTTAATATAGTTTGTGGCATAAATGTGTATTGTGTTCCAAGAACATCTAATTATAGATTAAGAACATGGAGTGGAATTTAAAATTATATCAATCTGACCCTAATGAGCATTGTGGTAAAAATATGAACCATCAATAGTTCATGAAGCCTTTGCATGTACATACTATAAGGATACAATGAACATAAAATATCAAACATTTATGAAGAACATAATGTAGGAACTTGTTGATTTTCCACTAGCAAAAAAACCATTGGTTGCAAGTGGGATTTTAAGATCAAATACGATGATGATAGGAATATTTTTAAATATATGTTGTAAAGGTATATGCATAGAAAAAAGGAATTGAATATGATAAAAAAATTGCATAAACAATGAGGGTCAAAACCATTTAGTTGGTTTCTATAGTGGTTGAAATTTTTTTATGGAAGTTGTATCAAATGAATGTGAAGAGTGATTTTATTAGTGGTGAACTCAATGAAGTCTACATGATACATTCAATGGGACTCAACATACCTTGTTAGGAGAAAAAACTATGCAAGGTCATCAAATATCTCTATGCACTAAAGTAGATACCTAGAGACTAGTACATGAGGATTGATGAGCATCTTCTATGACATGGATTTTATTATAATCCATATGATCCAAACTTGTACTTCAAGAGACAAAAAAAAATGGTAATGTTTAGAATCATGTATGTTTATGACTTGGTTATCACTAGAATTTTAGAAAAGCTAATTGAAAAAATCAAGAAATATTTGAAGCATTCACTTGACATAATAAATCTTAGGATAATTCATTATTGGCTTGGCTTGAAGGTGTGGCAAACTAATAAGCATATGTTCATGCAAAAAATGAAGGACGGTATAATATTGTTTTATAAGTTTTGGATGATAAATTTCAAGACTATAGGCACTCAAATGGAAGTAGGATTATAAATATTATGTTGTGATCGACATCCATAGGTGAACTGAACTCTCTTTCACTAGTAGATTAGTAGTCTCATTTATCTAGCATACATTAGACCTAACATTAGCTATGCTATGATCTATCTTATGTGGTTCATGTAAGAACTAAATGTGCATCATTATAAAGAACCTGAGTGGATACTTAGGTATTGTGATACATGACATTTGGGATCCAAGACTTAACCCACTTCTCACATCAAATGTGGTATATGGTATATGGGGGGTTAAAAAAGAAATGTAAGACTAAATTTTGTGTGTTTGTTAATCAAACACCTAATTTTAATAAAACTTAACTAAATGCATCACATAAGGTGCAAAGATCAAGAGCCATCCTTTGTGTATTTTAACTTTAATGAAGACTACACCTATTTTGCAAGAAAGTATTTTTTTATTATTATTTTGAGCAAGGGTTCAAGATAATGCATAGATAGGCCTAGCCTTGTGTTGAACTACATTAAATTCAACTTTAATTCCTAAGATAATAAAGGAGATAAACAAATAAAAACTAGACTAAGGTTCCTTAATTTTTGCCTTTTCATGTGTTAAAATTTAAAATAGAAATGAGTATGATATAATATATAATAGATGACCTATAATTTTTAAAAGGAAAGTGGAGTGTAGAGGTCATACATACCTAATTTAGTCTCTATTTATCCAAATGGTTATTTTCTTGTTTTATTTGCTAATTATGAAGATAGAGAGAAAATTTTTCAAGGGGGTCTTTGGTTTTTTGGAAGGGCAGGGGTTTTAATGAATCCTTGGCATACTAAATTTAAAGCCGAAGAAGAGATGCCTTCTATAGCTCCCGTGTGGGTTAGACTCTTGGGCCCCCCTATTGAATTTTGGAATCCTACTATTTTTTCTTCAATTGGAAACTCTTTAGAAAATTTTATGATGACTGCTGATTGTACTCAAAATTTTGAACATATTATTTATGCTCGAATTTGTGTTTTAATAGATTTTGAAAAACCCCTACCTAAAAATATCACATTACAATTTGGGGAATACACTTGGAAGCAAGTAGTGGACTATGAGAACATTCCTTTTCGTTGTATAATTTGCCATGAATATGGTCATTTGGCCAGTGCTTTCCCAAATAAAATTCCTGATCAAAAGAAAGAAGATATAAACTTAGCAAGTTTCCAAATACCTAAGAAGAAGAACACTAAAAAAAACTAGTTATGAAGGATCAATCAAAGTCATCTGCTAATATGTTTGAAATCCTTTCCACAAATGATGTCCTAAGTGAGGAAGAGGAAATAATGGAAACTAAAATCTTAGAAACACAATTTAAATATGAAGGGAAGAACTCAAAGACAAACCAACAAATCAAAGGTTTTCAAAAGAAAAAAAAAAGGAGAAAATTTACACAAGAAAAACAATATTTCAAATGTCAAAACTTTAAATAATGCAGGTCCCAATATAGACTTCGTTGAACCATCTAGTAAAATTTTGGTTGTGTACGAGCATTCTTCAAGGTTAGAAGCCATCTCAGATTCAATTGGAATAAGTCAAGAAATAGGGAAAAAAAATTGAAGATGGATTCTAATCAAAAAGCAGGTCGCAAGACCAATCAATATCATATGGTAAAAGAAGGTGAAAAGCTTGTAGAGGAAGGTAATATTAATGCCCTTCCTAACTTTTTTAGCCCTGGTATTAATGAATATCATCACTTGGAATATTAGAGGACTCAAAGGGAGTCTTTCAAAACAAAATGAAATTAGAAGAATGATTCGGATAAATCATCCACATCTTGTTTTCCTTCAAGAAACAAAGATGTCAATGGAGGATATGGACTCAATTGCCAATAAAATTTGGCCAGCTAGAAAAGTGGTTTCCCTTAGTTCCCAAGGGACTTCGGGTGGCATTTCTTGTCTTTGGGACCCAAAAGAGGTAGTTATTCACCATATGGTTGGCAGTTGGGGTTTGTTGGCTATAGCTATTCAAAGTAGACATTCCAACTAGATTATGCTCTACATTATTGTTTATGCTCTAACTTCTTTGGAGGAAAAAAGAAGACAGTGGAAGGATATTACTCATATTATCTCTCATTTTCCTAAAACTTGGATCTTGATCGAAGGATATTTCAATACCATCCTCTCTCTGGATGAGAAAATGGGGGAAATAGAAATTTGGACAAAAGCACTGACCTCATGAGCAAATATATTGCAAACCTCCATCTTGTGGATATCCAACTCGATAATGGCCTTATGACTTGGTCTAACAGAAGGCAAGGCTTAGCTTGTATAATGGAGAGATTGGATAGGTTTTTGCTCTCTAAAAATTTCTTAATCCATGGTCACATTCCTAAAGTGAAGACTCTTAATAATGTTGGTTTGGATCATTGGCCACTCATGGTGGAAATGTGGAAAACCAATGTGAGTTTCTCTCCTTTTTGTTTTCAATTAATGTGGCTTAGAGACATTTCCTTTAGACCTCATGTGCAACAATGGTGGAAGGAAGGTAAACCTAGGCATGGGACTAAGATGTTCTATTTTGCCAAAAGACTGCAATACATTAAATCCAAAATCAAGACTTGGAACCGGAAAGATTTTGGGGATGTTCATAAAAAAAACATGAAGTTATTGCTCATATTGAAAATTTGAATAAGAAAATCTATTTAGATGGACCCACAGATAAGAGAAGTGCAGATGAAATTAAACTCACAACTCAGTTAGAGGAATGGTAAAAAAGAGAAGAAATCTTATGGAAGCAAAAATCTAGAATTCAATGGCTCAAAGAAGGAGATCGAAACACAAATTTCTTCCACAAATCTCTTCTAGCTTGAAGATCTCACAACTTTATTTCTTCCTTAAAATCAGATTCTGGAGATGTTGTTTATACTTGGGATGGCATGAACTCTATTGTTGTTGATTACTTTTCCAATATTTTTGCTGCTACTCCTCTTGACTCAGCCTCACAACAAAATGTTCTTCAAGCAATCCCTTCTCTTATCACTTCTGAGGAGAACTCTATTTTGAATTCTCCTGTTACTATCAATGAGCTTCAACAAGTAGTTTTTAAAATGCAAAAATGGAAAACCCCAAGTCCTGATGGTTTTCCCATTGAGTTCTACCAAGAGTTCTGGGATATCCTTCATGTTGATTTATTAGAGGTGGTGGAAGAAGCTAGGAAAGCCAAAGAAATTTTGAAGGTTATCAATAAAACTTATATTACTCTTGTTCCAAAATCTCAAGAGGTTGATCATATCTCAACTTTTAGACCTATTGCTTTATGTAATGTTCTTCTCAAAATCATTACTAAAATCATGGCAGGAAGGTTGAAGCCTCTTTTGCATAAGATTATTTCCCAGAGCAAGGGGGTTATGTGGAAGGACGTCAAATAGTAGATGAGATAGTTCTTGCTCAGGAAGCCATCCATTCCATGGATATGCAAAATTCTCCTTCCATGTTCATTCGGTTAGACTTATCCAAAGCTTATGACAGAGTGGATTGGCACTTCCTTATCAAAGTTTTGAGGCAATTTGGTTTCTCTAAGGATTGGATGGATTGGATTATGGGATGTATCTCTTCAGTTTCCTACTTAGTTCTTATCAATGGCAGGCCTTCTTAGTCATTCCCAACTTCCAGAGGTATTAGGCAAGGTGACCCGCTATCCCCTTATTTATTCATCATTCTTGCTGAATGCTTGGGTAGGACTATAACCAAAAAGAGGGAAAACAAAACCCTTGAGGGAGTTACCATTGCTCATGGAGCTAGACCTATCTCTCATCTTCAATTTGTGGATGACTCTACTCTTTTAGGTAAAGCTAGAGTTAAGGAAGCTTCTAATATTAAGCAAATCATTAGTTGTTTTTCTAAGGCTACTAGGCAATTGATCAATGAAGACAAATCTAAAGTTATTTTCTTTCACTGCTCTGCTAGACAGGAATCCATGGTCTTGGATAAATTAAGATATAAGAAGACCTCTCTTCCAATCACTTATTTAGGTATTCCCATAAATATTCAAAGGCAAAAAAATAAAGATTGGAATTGGTTGTTGGACAAAGTCAAGAAGAAAATTGGAAAGTGGACCAACAAGTGGCTTTCTTCCGGGGGTAGAATCACCTTGGTAAAATCAGTCCTTCAAGCTATTCCTATTTATGTTTCTTCCATTTTGAATATCCCAAAGGCTGTTCTTCGAGAATTGGATCAAATCAGTCATCATTTCCTTTGGAGTGGTACTAAGGAGAAAAGAAAATGGGCCTTGGTGAAATGGGATACTTTATGTCTTCCTAAGAGTGAAGGGGGGTTAGGATTCTGGTCTTCAATTAATAACAACAAAGCTTTAGCTGCTAAATTATATTGGAGGATGTTGCATAACCCCAATGCTCTTTGGGCCAATAATCTCCATGCTAAATATGCTGAGAACAAAAGTCCTGAAGACCTTGTTCGCTATCAACTTCCTACCAAAGGTTCTCCCATTTTAGCAGCTCTTAAGACTCGGTGAGGATTTGATAAAGAAAAAATTATTTTGGATCATTCATAATGGTCAACATGCAAATTTTTGGACAGATTCTTGGGATGGTCACAAGCCTTTGATAACTCAGTTTCCCTATTGGAGGCCTTGGATGGAGGAGCTTCACCGAGCTAATTGGATAAAGGTGGCTAATTACTGTCGGTACCATACCGGTAATTCAAAGGTTGGTAGATATTGGATCCCTATTGAGGACTGGCCTATTCAAATCCCAGAAAGGCAAAGACAAGATATCCAAGGCATCCTTCATATGAGATCCCTCTCTTGGTCCCATGAAAAATATTGTTTTGGATGGAACAACACTACTAAGGGTGAGTATTTAGTTGCTCAAGGTTATTTGACCTTATGCCATAATAATCCCAACCATTCTTCTAACATATTTTCTCGATTGTGGGCTCAAAAGCTCTGGCCTAAGGTGAGGTTCTTTAATTGGATTTTATTGCATCGTAGGGTGCTTACTGGTGAGCAACTTATGAAGCATGGTTTTCATGGCCCTTTTAGATGTGAAATGTGTGAAGAGAATGTAGAAAATATCAACCATATTTTTATTGAGTGTACTTTAGCCTCTGAGCTATGGAGGAGAATGGCCACTTTACTTGGCTTACAAGTGGTCCAATTTTTTTACTTTTGAATAGCTTTGGAGGGATTGGCCTAATCAAGAGGGTGTTGATCATTTTATTAGGTAGTTAGTTTGGATGGGTTCTACCATTCTTCTTTGGAATATTTGGAATGAAAGGAACAACCAAATTTTTAATCAAGATAGGAAGGATATTCACTATATTTGGCAAAAGACCATAGCCAACTTAGTTGAATCAGTCCATCAACTCCTTAATCACCCCCAAAACTCCCACCAAATATGGGATCAAGTGATGCAAATATTGAAGATTAAATCTTCTAAGGGCAACCAACTTAAAGGGAATGTGAGTATTAGTAATATGGATAGGACTAGAAATTGGCAACCTCCTCCTAAGGATTTTGGAAAATTCAATACTGATGGAGCCTCTAGAGGGAACCCTAGAAAAGCCAGTGTGGGAGGAATTGGTAGACTTTCATATGGCTCCCTGGTTTTTACTTTTGCTAAGAATTTGGGTATTCTTTCCAATAACCTTGCTGAGGGGTATGGTATCCTCAGAGGCCTTTAGGAGGCTACTAAGGTTGGATGGGAAAAGGTGTTAGTTGAGTCTGACTCTCAACTTATGATTAATCTCTTGAAGACTCCTAAGAATCATAAGGTGGATTGGAGAATAAAAAGAATTATTGAGAAGATTCAGTTAATCCAAATGGGATTTTTGAAAGTTGATTACAATCATGTGGTCAGAGATCAAAACAAGAGTGTTGATGCTTTAGCTAATTGGGCTTTGGACAAAGGTGATCTTACTTGTTATGGCCACCCTCCTATATGGTGGGCTTCTCAAATTAGGGAAGCTCTTCTTTCTATCATTTCTTTGGATGGCTCCAGCTTCAAGGTACCTAGTTTCTTCTTGTTTTTTTTTTGCTTCTCTTTGGTTCATTCAATTTTTTTTAGTTCCCTAGCTCATTCTATTCTTTATTTTGTTTCCTCTATTGATTCTTGCCTTAATAGTCTTCTGGTCTAGATAGGTCATTGTTATGTTCATTTTTTTTTTTTTTTTTTTTGTTTAGTTTTTTAAGGTGGGTGGGTTCTTTTGTTTTGTTTTGTTTTTGTGTTCTTTGTGTTGTTTTTTGTTGTTCTTGTGTTTTTGTTGTTTTTTTTTTTTTTATGTTTTTTGTTATTGTTCTTGTGTTTTTTTCGTTCTTGTTCTTGGGTTTCTCTTTGTTTGTGTTATTTCGTGTTTTTATGTGTGAGTGTTTTCTATGTTTTTTGTTTTTGTTTTTTTTATTGTCTGTTGTTGGTTGTTTTTTATTTTTTTTATTTTTTATTTTTTTATTTTTTAGGTTTTGGTTGTGTTTATTTTTCATGTTTTTTTGGGTTATGTCTTTGTAGTGTTATGTTGTTTTTGTCTTGTTTGTGTTTTGTTATGTGGTTCTTGTGTTTTTCTATGTGGTTTGTGTTGTGGTTTCTTTTATCTTATTGTGCGTGTTTGGTTGTGCTTTTGTTTTTGACACACTCAAGGAGCATGTTTTTTATTTTATTTTATTATTTTTGTTGTTATTTACTTATTTTTAAATTGGTTTTGTGTGTTTGTTTGCTCCTTGAGTATGTCAAAGGTGGTAGGCCAGGTCCGAGTCCTGGGTATTTTTGGTGGAATGGATACCCCTGCCTCCTTGGGTCTTACCCGAAAGTGGCATCCCTTTTGGGATGTTTTCCACAAATAAAAAAAAAATACATACCTAATTTAGTTGCTAATGTGAATCTATTGCCTATAAATGAATCTATTAGTTATTGAATCTACTCCCTATAATATCCAGCCAGTGAATTCACAAACCTATAAAAATAGAAACACTAAAATGATAATCAACATTTGTGGGTATACCAAATAGAAGAAGAACAATTTTTCTAGTTTTAATTGTTAGGCCCCCATGGTTCATTCATAAAATCAAGATATACCTAAAAATAGGATGTAGTAATGCATGTTGTAAATTCACCACTTAAAAATTTATAGGCAATGAATTCAATCCTAACAAAAAGGTAAAAGAAAAATGAGTTCAAAAATGGTTGCAATGGTTTTAGATGGGCATAAAATAGGGTTGCACTATGTCATAGGTCAAGGTCATGTGCTTTATGTTTGAAAATTTGAGTCTAAAGTTGTAGGTTATAAATTTATTTCCTATAGTTAGAAATGTAGTGAATTTGCTTCTAAGTACTAAAAAAAAAGAATAAAAGCATGGAAGAAAAAGTGTATTTTATGGAAAATCTAAGAGATATCCTTTAGAACATCTACTGCCTATGGGAATCCTAAAAATACCTTGTAAATAAGGTTCAATTTTTTATCGCCCTAAAATTATGAGTTACAAACATATATGAAACAAGATAAAAAATAAGAGTAGAAAATGAAATGAAATATACATGCAATGAATACATGATACTAAGCTTAAATAATATGAGGAAGTATGATAAAATCACAATCATATCAACTATATTAGTTTCCTCTCCTTATCTTACCTCATTTATCCTTTAGAAGTTCCTCAAAATGCTTGAATTTGCTTGTGAAGAAGACTTTTCCAAGGACTTGAATATAATTTGAGAGCATGAAAGTATTTTGATAGAGTTCTTACACTTGAGTATTATTTTTATGTAGGGGCCCCAAATCCTCAACTTATATATTTCACAGTGTTGGGATATATGGAGGTGCATAGGATTTGTTGAGATTACTTGGGGAGTTGACAAGATTACATGAGTTTATTTTGAAATTTGAATTCTAAGTTTTGATAAAGTGGTCTAGGATGGATGTCTTGACCATTATAGGAGACTACAAATCTAATATTCCATTAATGACATAAGGATCAAGGGAAAATTGAATGTTGGTTTGCACATGTGAAGTGAATCTCCTACCTATAAATCACTACCAAGGAATTCATAATAATAATTGTTGTTAGTTAAACTTGATGGGGATAATCACATTTATGGTGGGAAATCCTTTCAAAGAAAATTCATTGTCTAGGTAGAAAAATTGCTACCTACAAATATGCCACGAGTGTGCTAAATCATTATGAACACTATCAGGAACCTTTGCTTTGTATGTTGAGTCATTGATGGTCATAGGAGTATAAGCATATTTATACTCATTGAAAATATATTTTTGATACCATTTTAATGGTTGTGGCTTTGTGAAGTTTTGTGAAGATTTGATAAGGAAAAATATTTCTAAAATATGACACTAATATTTGGGACAATAATTGTGCTATATTTGGGCATAGAAAAGGTTGATTTGACTTAGATAATTGGAATGGCTAGAATTGATGAGCTTATAAATTAGCTACATGTTCCAAAATTGGTTATCAATATTTACCCCCTTTTTGATGCATTCATTATATAATGAATGTGTAAAAAGTAGTCATAAATGTTCCAATTTTTTTAATGAGAAACTTTATGCTCTTTGAAATGTCAATGTAGAGTACATGGTGTAGGAATTGACTACTTATGGACAATGTAGAACATTAATTGTATTTATGTGTGCGTCTAGCATAGAGTACCCTCTCAATTTTTAATAGAAAAAATTAAGTTGAACTGAGATGATAGGAAAATAGTTATAAAAATGATTGAGGAGAGAGAGTAAGGAAGGATCAAAAGGTGATTGATTAACATGGGTAAGTGGTTAGGCTTCATAAAATTGATTATAGTCTAGGTTAAATATTGAAGGAAAGATGATTGGATAAGGAGATGAAGGAATGATTTATGTGGAAGTACTTTATCAAATTACTTTTTGGATGTGATTTTGGTACCCCTAGCTATGGATTATGCTAAAATTTTAACAATTTATCCCAATTCATGGTAATTTGAGGGGCCTTTTCAAGTGTTTAGGTGATATAAGATGTACGAAACTAAGAAAATTTAACGAATTAAGTCCCAAATTGAACAACATCTAGTTAAGACCTAAAATATTAAGCAATGATCATTTAAGGCCTATGTGAACAATGACTAGTTATAGCCTAAATGAAAGGTGGTCAATTGAGGCCTACATGAGCAATGACCGGTTAAGGATTATATGAATAGTGGTAAATTAAGTCCTATATGAATAGTGGTTAGTCAATGCCTCTATTAAAAATATGGTTGATGACCAATTAAGGCCTAAATGAACAACAACCTATTAAGGCCTATACAAGCAAGTTATAACAACCAATTAAGTCCTAAATGAGTAGTGTCTAGTTAAGGCCTATATTGAACATTGATAAGTTCAGTCCTAAATATTATGTAAATTATAGATAAAATTTTATGGTGGTGTCTTAAATGATTATGTACAATGATTCACCCTTAAGAATGTGCCTAAGGAGTGTTTAAGTTCTCATCCATGGGCAGTGTTTTAAAATTTGTTATGATGCAAGATAAATATGTATAAAAATTAGTTCTTCAAGTGATTGCCCATATGAGACCATTTTGTTAATCATCCCAAGGGTACTTTCATGCTAGTATGCCCAAAGTGGGACTTTCATTGATGTCCCCTTCTAATGAAATGTTTAAATGGTGTTGAAATTCATGATAAAAAGCTCAAATAATTGCCTAAGCAATGTGTCAAGAATTTTGTTTTTCCTCGAGATGAGGGTCAAAATAAAAAATTGCTTATACATAATAGACATGATATATATATGTTTAATGAACCCATTAAAGGGTGATTTATTGATGGATTATAATTATAAGTATACAAATAATATTTTTTGATACATGCTTCCATATATAAGGAGATTGAATAATGTAATATGATAAGGTTATTATGATGGCAATACTATGAGGAAAAAAGTTAAGATTGACAATGTCTTTGTATAGCAAAGGGAGTTTTGTAGTTTGAAATAATTAATAAAGCAATGATAGATATTAATTATCATAGCTTATATTAACAAAAATATAAATACAATTGAGCGGGTAGAGGTGAATAAAGACTTAATATCCATATTAAATTGATAGCAAAAATAGGTTGATAAAGATAGGTAATGGGGATAGACATCTTAAATTGATATTTGGATTAGATTTATGAAGAGATGGTTGGAAAAATCTTGATTCACCTTTTAGGTATACAACTGGGAGGATATACTAGCATCCATAACCTAGTGCAAGTGCAATGCATATAAGCTATCCCTCATAAAGATCATCATTACATATAGTTTAGAATTATGCAAATTAAAATATCAATTAATATGTATTATGGGTAATTTGAATTCAATATATTCATTAATATAAGTGGATTGAAATGGATGATAAATTAGTAGAACCAAAGGTTTAGCTATTTTAACTCTATCCAATCTATTTATAAGAATGCTATAGCTATGGTACCCCCAAAAGGGGATATAACTCATCACATAGCATTCCTATCCTATCCAATCAATCAACATGAGCACTCAAAGTTAAAACACCTTAATGGACCATTGATTAATAATAGAGTTAATATACTATGCAATAAAAGAAATCATTATAAATTATGATAAAAATAGTGATAGCAAACATGGTTTGCTACCATTTAGCTATGGTTGGATGTGGATCTTGGAAAATTCTAAGATTATGATTCTAAATAAGTTTGGAAATCAAAATTACTAAATAAAAGTTGACCATTATCTATCAAGTCTTATATTAGACTCCTAAGGACTTTGCATTTATTCTTGCATGGCCATTGATACGATGAAAAGTTCATGAGATATTTATTTTACAAGGTTGATAGGTTTGATAGGTGTAATATTAACCTTATTAGCTTCAATACATCTCTCTAAGATGATAGAAATAAGTTGACCTAATTTAATGAAATTTTGTTATGGTTTTTGTCATACGATAATGTTTTACAGAGTTTTAGTATTGACTTTGTTGATCTAGCAAGAGTTCATGATTTTTATGCCTATAATATGCTTGTTTTATTTTTCCAATGGAACTAGATGGAACATGAGATAGGTGTGATGGGATAGGAAGGTTTTTGCAATTGGTATGATATTATGACTAAGATTTTAGGGAATATGCTATTGTTGATGGAATCATGTGGATCATTCCCAAATTATTTGGATAAAAAGGTTTGTTGGATGTAGGACAAGTGGTGGAAGGAACATAGTTTTGAACAAAATTCATATTTGAGCTAGTGAAATTAAAAAAAATAATTGATGAAAGTATGAGAGATAGGAACACTAGGAAATAAACCCAAATTGGGGATGTATAAATTATGGTGTATAAATGGTTGAATATTTTGGGTTCTAATGTTTTTGAAAATATTATTGATAAGAGAAGGAGGTAGGTATTGGAGCCTTAAGTTTAATAATTACTTATGAGTGATTGGGATTAGATAGTAAAGGGTAATCCCTAATGGAATATTTTATTAAGATATTTTTTGTTTATTGTTATCATTTTTATAGCATTGAGAGTATAATGAGAGATTAAGTGATTAAAATTAGTTTTTAAAGGATAATATTCTCTTAGGTAAACATTTTATTCATTTTTAATATTCTTAAGAAACTCATGGATGTTATCTTCATGTTCTTGTGTATAAATAATGATTTATGGGAATACCTTCTCTCAATTATTATGAAATATTTTATTATCAATTTAATTTATAATGTCGTCATGATCTTGAATAAAATCATCATCTGAGGGAATTAGATGGCCTAAAGGGGTGGAACCTTTATTTTTTACTAGAATTAGGGTTTTTATGGGTGAAAGGTTCTTCATAGTATTCCACTAAAATATTTTAATAGTTTACCTTACAAGTTGCAAGGCACTTTTCAAATTCTATGAATATTTAAAAAGGAAAACAATGAATTTCAATAAGTTTATAAGGTTTAAGGAGATGGCCATTAAATAAGTTGTTTTTTTTAAAGAGGCCATTAAATGAGGTTAAGAAGAGATAATTGAGTAATTAAAATTTTTAATTAAGAGAAAGGGACTTCTTGTATACCTATCTTATTGATATACCTTAGAAGTATCTCCTAATATTCTTGAACCTAAATGATATACTTTCTATTCAAAAATACCTATGAGTATATCCAAGAAGCTTGGTCCCCTCGATATATATGGTTACACATAAGGGAAACCTTGAGGAACATGTATAGTGAATGATACAAGGATACACCACACCTAGATACATGGCCAAGGATGATATGAGAGATAAAGTTACTCATTGTAAAAATCTTAGTTAAATGTGCTTTTCTACACAAACAAAAAGTAAATGGTCTTATTTAAGTTTAAATAAATGTTATCTTTAATTAAGTGAATTTTTTAATGTAAAAGGTGTTCATTTCAAGTAAAAATCAAGGAGTTGTATACATAATGCTCATGATAATATGAGATGTGGAATTAGAGATTCAAGACTAATCTCTCTTCTCACCTCAAATGTGGTATATGGTATATTGGGGGTTCACAAAGAAACCTATAACTAAGTTTTGTGTGTTTATTAATCAAACACACAAGTATAATGCTTCTAAAATATTTATCCTAATTGTGATAAGTATTTAAATTTAACTAAATGCATCAAATAAAGTGCAACTAAAAAAGATCTATCCTAAGTATTTTATCACTTTAATGAAGACTACACCCATTTTCCAAGAAAGTAAGATTTTTTCTTTTGAGCAATGGTACAAGAGAATGCATATATAGGCCTAGTATAGTTCTAAACCACATGAAATTCAACATTAATTCCTAAGTTAACATAGGAGGTAAAGAAATTAGATGAAGGCTCCTTGATTTTTGCCTCTAGATGTGTTAAAATGGAAAACAAAACCGGCTATGTTACAATAAATAGTATACAACCTATCATATTCAAAAGGAAAGTAGAGTGCAAAGGTTAGATACATCTAATTTAGTTTTTGACATGAATATGCTTCTTTTAAATGACTCTAATGCTCCACCCTTGCACTTGTGGTACAAAAAAGGAAAAAATATGGTGGGCACCCATAGCCACCATAAATAATCATGATATTCATAAATAGTACTACACAACACTTTGATAAATCAAATGAGTGATGGGGTATTTATAGAAATACCAACACCCCAATTACAAAATAACATTTAACATAAGCCTACATAATAAGAGGGCTTTGGGTTAATTACAAGTCATAAATAGTGTTCAACCATAAAATGGTTAAACTTGGCCCATAGGTCTTACATACTAAAATATTGCAAATAATGAATACATTGTACAATGAAACTCCCTTAGGCATATCCAATACATTTTATAATATCATCTCTTGTTCATAAATCATATTACAATTTGAACATTGGGGGAGGTAGGAGGCCTCTCACTTTGGGTAGCAAGCCATCGTTCTAAATTTTTAGCTCCCTCCCCTACTCCTTCGATGGTGATCCTAGGTGGATTCCCTACCGGGATTCCTTAGAGGTGATATCAAGTAGATTTACTCCTTATATTTTTGTCTTTTTTTGTTACTGGATAGGTTGGTGTGTGTGTTCTTCTTTAATGTATATCAGTAGAATCTCTTTGATGGTTAGTTCATCCTTTTCTTGTATAATGCATGAGGTAGTTTGGTAGGATTTTATCCATATTTTTGGGTGGTATTTAGGGAGAGACAAGGCACTTTCTTATCATGGAGAAGGAATTTTTGGAATGACCTCCTGGTCTAATATTAATGGAAGAGGGTGGTGCAACCCTGTCCAGTCTTCTTAAGAGGTGTTTCAATGGAACTCTCTCTCAATGGTTATTTATGATCTTAGATGGGATACCAGGGGCTTTCTTACTACCCATGAAGGAGGGGTTTTATATATCACCTCTCATTATGACAACCTTGTTCATTTACCCATTTTGTGAGGAAGTCTTAGTGATCATTTCTCTATAATGTTTTTGTCTTGTCAGGGGAGAGACCTTGCACTTTCATAATGGTTATAGTTTAGGGATTCCAATGTTGACTTCTTGGGATTTCCCTTAATATTTTGGAGGTCTATATATCATCTAAATATGAACCTAATCCTTTAGAATCTATTCTCTATAGATTTGTGAGATCTTGAGGGGGACCTAATGCTTCAACATTGGTTGTAGAGGGGGGTTTAAGGTTTGGTATATTGATAAGATGTTTGGAGGGGTCCTAGTGGGTGGTGGTGCTAGTGGTTCACATATCTTCAAGATGTCATTTGTAGATAACTCTTTTGTTAGCATTTCTAGTTTAGCTTTCTAGTGAGGGTTTCCCTAGGTGGGAATCCTCATTTTAAATTTGAACTGCTAGTGCAGTTCCCCTAGTCTATTTCATTGGTGAAGGTTTCCATAGGTGGGAAACCTCTTTCAAGTTTTGAAATGTAGGTGAAAGTTTACCTAGGTATGAAACCTCTTTTATTTATTTATCTATTACCAAATATTTCCTTGGGTGGGAATGAAGAACACAAGATTATACTGAGAGGGAGGTGACTAGTATAAGACCAATTTTTACTTTTCTTTTCAATTCAATATTATGTAGTGTATAGACAACAATATCAATAGCAGTAATCAAGCAATGCACAAAACACCATACACAATAGAGAAAACATAATTTACGTGGTTCACCCAATATGGGCTACTCCACAAAGAAAATATTTTACTAAAACTTTCTCAATCAATATCTTTGGTAATCCTTCCCAATTACAATATTTATGGATATCTATCCAAAGGAGATGTTGATCCCCTAATATCAAGTTCATGGATCTCTTCCATAGGAGAACTCTTTCCCCTTCTACTCTGGCTAGTGATATTCTAGAAGACTTTGTCTCTCTACTGCACTGACTGGTGGATCTCTCTCCACTTGAAGACTCCTCACTAAGATCTATCTTCAACTATCCTAGCTATTGGATATCTATCCATTGAGACTCTGTCCTCTATACTCTGTCATCTCCAAAGCTATGTCAATAGGCTCACTCAATACCTTCTCAATAGGCTCACTTAGAACCTGTTTAACAAGCTCACACAAAACTTGTCCAAATATGCTCAACAAGCTCACATAAAACTTGTCAAATCTGCTCAACAAGCTCATATAGAACTTGTCCAAATCTGATCAACAAGCTCACACAGAACTTGTCAAATCTACTCAACAAGCTCACACATGACTTGTCCAAATTGACTCAACAAGCTCACACAGACCTTGTCCAAATCTGCTAAAAAATATCACACAGAACTTGTCCAAATATTCTTAAGAAAGCTCACCAAGAACTTGCCCAAATCTGCACGAGCAAGCTTACCAAGAACTTGCCCAAATATGCACTAGCAAGCTCACCAAGAACATGCCCAAATATGAACTAGCAAGCTCACCAAGAACTTGCCCAAATCTACACTAGCAAGCTCACCAAGAACTTTCCCAATAATTCAATCTCATAGAAGCATAAAGAGAATTGTTAGAGACTCAATATTTTATATACTCAAATCCCAATCTCAACTCAAATCAATATTATAGAATCATAAAGAAAATTGTTAGAGAATCAATATGTTCTATCCTCAAATCTCAATCTCAACTCAAATCTAGAATATAGAATAGTTTGTTTCATGGAACATGAACAACCATTTCACACAAACACTTTACTAGGCTCAAACAACTCTTCTCAACAAACTACCACAAGGAACAAATATTTCTTACAAACCCTAGTCCAAGCATGTATCAACCAACTCAAATATTTTCAACAATGCTCAACCACAAATCTCACATAACAATGATACTCATGTTCTTCTCAAGTTCAAATTCTTTGCATAACAAATGGGCTTCAACAACAATGCTAATAAAACATTCTTCACATAACAATGATACTCATGTTCTTATCAAACCCTATCTCAGGTTTTTCACACAACTAATGGCTTCAACAACAATGCTTATAAAACAAGGTTTAATAACAACTCTCAACCCAGAAAACCTTGAGAGAATTCAACCAACTACTTTTGAAAAGGAAACCACAATTAATCATTTTATCTCCAACGATATTTTAGAAATCATCCACCATAAACAATCAATAGGATAATGTGCCCATACCTTTTATGAATATGAAGAAGCCTTTTTGTTGTCCACAAAATTTGTCTCACTCAACACACTTTCTTTTTCAAATTTCAACAAGGGTTAGATATCTTGATTAATAACACAACAATAACATCCAAATAACACCTTATTACTCCTACTCAATAACATACACCATGTCACTTCATAAATGAATTAATATCTTTTGAAAAATAACAAAGCAACCTTCACTTTTGAACCTCTTTACAAAATAAAAAATATCTCTTTACACACACCTTATTTCTCCCTCTAAGTAAGTTAATAAAATATCCCTCGGAATAATATTTCCAACGATATATAATATGATACACTTCTAAAAAATAAATCACTAGAAATCTCTCATTTTTTAAACATTCATCATAATCCTTATTCCTCCTAGGGCAACTTTAAAAAAATAAAATATATCTAAAAATTATTAACTTGCCTCTGTCCCTGAAGGGATTCGATCTCGTGACCTTCCTTACTCAGTGCCTTAACCACAACCAATATGCCATTGGTCCACATGCCCTCACGTGCTCAAAAGGAGCACACAACAAAACATTTTGCCATGAATATCTGTGCCCTTCGAAAGAAAATGCACTTCATGCATTTCAACATAGCAAAACACCTCTGAAAAGAATCAAACACAAGACCTCCTTCTTCACATACAGTGCATGAACCACTAGGCCAAGGAGGCCTATACGTTTAGCTTTACTCCACAATAGTCTCTTCAACAAACGTGAAAATAGTAAGCCTTTTAAAACCCTTTTCACACACACTTCGACACACAATGCACAAGATCTTTTACCATTTGAATCCAAATATCAAAGTGAGTGCTTAGAGAATTAAATCGAAACTTTGGGCATATACATACATATATATATATATATATATATATATATATATATATATATATATGTATATCTATATATATATATATATATATATATATATATATATATATATATATATATATATATATATATATATATATATATATATATATATATATATATATATATGTATATGTATATGTATATGTATATGTATATGTATATGTATATGTGTGTGTGTGTGTCCTCCTCCTTTCCTTTGACGTCGATGCTATAATTTAAATATTAGTTTTATGCCTTTTCCTTTCTTTGATGTCGGCGCTATAAATTAAATTTAAATTTTAAATAATTTATAATTTAAACTTAAATATTTAAAAGTAAATATCTCCATCATCGGGGCACATTTTTCGATGAAACGAAAAGCCAACCTAGGTTTTAAGAAAAATCCATTTCAAATCTACCAACGAAATGCTTATTTATGAAATGCTTTGGCCACAAAAACTCAATGTGATCCATGTGAAATCAATGATCCATGTGACATCAATGACAACATAAAATCACTCAAATTTCCAACAATCTTCCCCTTTGTCATTGATGGCAACACCTCTATTGTAAATCATCACAATCACTACAAAAACCATCTCTGATAATCAAAGTTGCTCCCCTTTGACTTAATATTATCTATGGAGGTTGCTCCCCCTAACTCAATTCTCTCTTTGGAGGTTGCTCCCCCTAACTCAATGCTCTCTTTTGAGGCTGATCCCCCTAGCTCAATGCTCTCCTCCTTATTCAAATATCTCCCCCTTTGACATCAATGGCAAAAGGGACACCTATGGGGCTAAAATATATGACTCTTAAGCTTAGCCCCCTCACCACCTTCTCTCTTGAGGTGATTAATTTTGGGGTGGGAGTACATTTACTCCCATATTACATTGTTTCTTTCCTCTGTCAACTTCCTTCCATATTTTTTTGATATCATTTTCTTGATGAGTTACTTGATCTTCTTGTCTTGAACTTGTTTGACCTTCTTGTCTTGATTTTTCTTGGAATTGAGTCCTACACCATTTTGCAATATGTCCAAAGTTATTGCAATTAAAACACTTGATATTGTAGTGCCCATTTCTTGAATTCTTTCTTGAAATAATTTCCATATCCATTCCTTTCTTGAACCTTGTATTGTGAAGTTCTTTTTTCATAATAATTATGACCATGACTTCTAAATTGTGTAGCCCTAAAACCAAAACCATGTTTCTCATTTTATTTGCACTGAGAAGCTCTATGATCGATATTGTTGCATAAGAAGAAATGTCCCTAAAAACCATACCTTCTTCCTTTGAAGTTTCTTCTAGCAAAATCAAACTTCTTTGATCCATGGATCCTGCAGTGTATAGCTCTGTGTCCAAATCCATTACAATAAAAACAATGTCCTTGAACAACCCTTTGTTCATGCCTTGGTTCCTCATACCTTTCTTGATCATTATCCTTGTAATTATATTTTACTTGTGCATTGTATCATTGAATGTTCTTTGTAGCATCTAAATCCTCTTCCTTAATTTCTTCCTTGCTTTCCTCTTCAAGAATTTCTTTTCCTTTTGAACTTGATTCACCTATCTCAAAACAAGATCCAAACTAGATGTTTGGAGCCATAGGAACTTTGGAAATTTCTTCATAAATATTAGGTAATTCATTGCTTTCATCTTTTATAACTTCCTTTCCCTTTGATTTTAATTCCCCAAACCAAAAATATGAGACCTTTGGTGCTTTGGAACCTTCCTCTTCTTTCTCTTCATTTGTGTCAACTAGTAAATTGGCACACATCTCTATAGCCTCTGAAATGCAAGTATCCATTTATGCTGCTTCCTTTTCTTTGGGGATTGGTTCTTCATTATAGATTTATGAAAAAAATCCTCCTTATATAAATAGATATCCCTATGTGTTTGTTTTTTATTTCTCTTATTCATAACCAAGCCCTGTATTTATAAATGGATCTCGTTGTAAACTCAAAAACATTATCCAGTGTTTTTGAATTCCTTTGAAATTGTGCTAACTCATTCATGTAGGTCCCCAAACATTTCTGATTTTCTTCTTCTAACTGATTACATATTTCTTTCTTCTTATTCAATTGCTCATAAATAGTGATGCCAAGCTCTTTTGTTTCTTGAAGCTATTTTTCTAAATCTTGAATGTGTTGGTTAAGAATTATGTTGACCTTTTCATTTTCATGAACCTTATTTTCAAACCTTTTGATTTTCCTTTTCAATATCTTGATTTTATTTTCTTGTTTTGTGGATTCCTCTTCTTCATAATCACTGCTACTGGAATTATCACTAGAACTGCTGCTAGAACTATTACTGGAACTATTGCTTCCTTTTTCAATAAATAAACTTTCCTTGTTGCAATTGTTGTAGTACATGCAATCATCATCTAAATGCCCAAAATATCTGCATATGAAGAATTTTAGTATTCTTAGACCCTTCTTGTACCTATTTGCTTTCTCAATGGCTATAGAAAACTCTTCATGTATTTTTCTTCGATAGATGTATCCTCTTCTTTGACTTCAATACCTAGGAATATGTGTTCTTGCCTTTGTTCACTTATTCCAAAGAATGTACATTCTTCTTCATCTGACTGGTGTTCATTGTTGTGAACTGAACCATCACTTGCTTCTTCAATGTATAAATTTTTCTTTGTCTTAGGAAAAATTTTCTTCTTCTCATATATGTTTTGCTTGTATCTATCATCTTTGTCATGTTTATGCTTTCCATCTTCTTTTCTTCTATGACCCTATTTTTCATCATCACTGTTTTCTTCATGTGGACACTTGTATACATAGTGACCAAAATCACCACACTTGTAGCATCTGAATTTCTTCATATCCCTGTAATTTATTAAGTCATGAAAGCACGAGGATACGGAAGCAAAAAGGAAAGCGAATATGCGAAATGCAAACGAAGAAACCGAACTTAGCGCTAAATCCTAAAAACTTGAAAATGCATGAAAAGAGGGAAAAGCATGATCGAATCGAAATGAAACAAATGGGAATAAAGAAGACAGCCCTTTTTATTAATGTGTTTCAAACTCGGTTACAATATGCATCCTCCCCTTCCAAGGGCTAGGAGCGTTTAAGCATGAGCTCTTGTTACATCCATGGGCGCCTTTCCTTCTTCCGCGTGCCCACATGTAAAATGGGTGGACCAAAACATCACCGCCACTTGGAATGATGAGTCTTGACTCCTCGTTGCTCCTCCGATGTCCGAACCCTACGTTCAAAGGAACAAGAAATGGTCAGTAGCACCTGCGGATGAAACAAAGCATGCAATCCCCAAGCCTACGATAAGTAAATAAGAAAAATGAATTAAACTATGACTAAAACAGATCCAAATGCTATGAAAATTTGACAGGGGCATCAAGATATCACCAGGAAGGTTCTGCAAAAAGAACAGTCAGAAAATTCCTCACCAATTTGAATTCGCTCCGGGGCGGGACGAATTCACCTACAACAAAATGCCGAAAAGATACTGTCCCAATGTCCTACCTCTGGAGCTCCAAAAGACCTGCAAACTTGGGATTAGCTAATTGGGGGCATTTTGGGAAGACCCAGATGGTCAGATTTTCCCAATTTGGCCTCCATCAATGGGAATTTGATAATGCTACCTGTAGGTTAGTAAAAGCGAACAAAGCTAGAAATATGATCAAAATTGCTCAAAAGGAGACGAAATTCAAATGACAACCTATTTAAACATCATAGAATTGAATGCAAAAATGAAAGAAAGCAAATCTGCCATGGAATTCCCATCGCTCCGAAAGGGTGCGATTAGGATTGTGGCAATGTGGGAGGGGGCGCCCATGGGGCAGGCCGCCCGCCGTTTGAGGCTTGATTTCGACACCAATCCACTTGGGATGGGTTCAAAACCTCTTGTGTGGTATTGTCGGAAAATTTGGTGGGATATTGTGGCCAAATTTCGGGTTTTGGGATCAAGATTTGTCCTCCCAATAGTCACCCAATGACCTCCCTTCTAAAGGAGATCAAGGATGTGAAAGGCGCAAATCCAAAAGGTGTGAGATGTGTAAATAAAATGACAAGCACTTCGTTGCTCTAAAATGCTACTTCTCTCTATATTTTGGGGTGAGGAAACTCACCAATTTATAGACCTGGAGGTCTCTTGAAATGGGCATGCAGAGGCGCCACTTGGCAATCATGCCTCCCCAAGGGGAAGGAGATTCCTCCCTGAATAGGGACTCCATGACTGACCTTACAGATGCCTCTAACGCTTGAAAACGCTCACCCATACTCCCATGCGATGAAGGAAGCGTTGGGTGGCGGACCTGAGCTGCCATTTGTCAAGATTTGACTTTTTGCCCGTCAAACCTGCAATTCGCCCCACCCCGGAGCGAATTCAGAATTCGTCCCTGGGTGGGGCGAATCCCAGTTTGAATTCGTCCCAGGGTGGGACGGATACTGAGCAAAGTGCCTGAATGTGCCAAATTGATCTCTGACCTTTCAAAACTGCTGTGAGAGTGGTTAGGACCACTGTTTGACCTCTGGGGGCTGCCCTTGGGGCTGTGTGTGTCAAAGCGATCAGTGTTTGCAGTCACATAATCGGATTGGTGTTGTTTTGGTGTCTATAGATGCCCCTTTTTGGGATGCGCTGTGCATGGCACAGCATCGAGCAAAAATAGATAACCAAAGCATTAATGATTAGGGTTTCTCAGTAACCTAACCAACTTTTGATGCCCCAAGTATGGAAAGGGCATGCATTCTTGAATCCTTGCTTTTGACGAGCGAAGGAACTCAATTCAAGTGTTAACCTTTTTCGGTGAGGTGTTACTTGATCTTGGACATTGATCGGTCATGAATAGGCAAAGGGCGCAACATTTTGTCCTTGAGAACCTTGAGTTCATGATTCACGAAATGCCAAGTGATTTGATCAGATTGTGATTATTGCTTGTTTACTCCCCCAAGCAGGAGCGTAATTGTCTTTGTCAATGATTCTTTGAATGCATGTCATTTTCCTTAATTGGGTGTGTGCTTGTTGATTGGTGACTAAGTGTGACTACCCCCTCAAGCGACGAATCGATGAGGGAATGACCTTCATGAGAAAAGCGACGAGTCGCTTGACCCAAGATGACTTGTGCAAGGGTGCCTTTAGATGTTTTAGCATTAAGTGTGTGCAGTTTTTCGACATTTAGACCTATTTTTGGTGGGTGGTAACCCTTTTTGCGATGCTTTTTGGAGCTAAAATTGGCGAAAATCCATCCTCCCGTGGAGCGGTCCGGCTATGGTAGCCTTCTTAGGGAGTAGGATAGTGACAATTTGTGACCCCAACGTCTATTTTGCATGCCCGGGATGTCAAGTGCAACAGCACTCTCATCGGGCAAGTTTATTAGCTATTTTAGTGCATTTTTGTTCAATTTTTGTTGTTTTTTGAAATTTTTGCCCTGAATTCATCCCAGGGTGGGACGAATACCAGCTTAGTATTCATCCCAGGGTGGGACGAGCGCTAACCAGAGTGCTCATCCCAGGGGGAATGAATATAAGCTCAAAAGGCCTATTTAAAGGTCAAAACTAGGGTTTGGGCTCATTTGCATCTAAATTTTCTTGTGATTTGGAGCTCTAGGGAGGAGGAGGTTAATTCTACGAAGCGAAGCGCTGCCGAATTTCTCCTGACATCATGAGTGCACAAACCGGATCGAGCGGCAGAGCCGAAGCGAGACCAGTAAGTGCTCCCTAGTGTTATTGCTTTTGTTATATGTTTTAAAACTGCAAGTGTTTTGTTTAATTTTCTTTGTGATGATGTTTTCCAAAATTTAAAATTGAAACCCTAAAACTGAGCTGAACACAACCAAGACTTAGTTTACAACTAAATGACAAACGTAGTTAAAACCTAGGTAAAGAATTGTTATTTTGCTTTTAACTAAAACCCTAGGATAAATGGAACGTAAAACCCTAGTTCTTAGGTTGAGCTGGTCAGTTTTAAAACGTAGGTTACAACCCTAGGTTTAAACTGTTATTTTAATTTTATTTTGTTTGTGTAGACTTTTTAGACTTAGAATACCGAAATCCTACGACTGACAATAGGACTGACAAAATATTTGTGTTTTTGTTAATTAATCAGTTTAGAGTTTAAAAACCCTAGGGCTGACAAATTAATTTTTTTTGAGTTTTTGTTTTGTTTTTGAATTTATCAGTTAGGATTAGAAACCCTAGGACTGACAAATGGATTTGTTTGAATTTTTTGTTTTGTTTTTAAATTTATCAGTTAGGATTAGAAACCCTAGGACTGACAAATAAATTTTTTTTTTTTAAATTTGTTAATTAGAAACAAAATAATTTTATTTTTTTTTTTTTAAATTTATCAGTTAGGATTAGAAACCCTAGGACTGACAAATTAATTTTTGTTTTTGAATTTTTGTTTTGGCTGTACATTGGTAGGCAATGTTGTATATTCATGTTATTGTTGTACAATTTTTTTTTTTATTTTTAATGTTTTTGTGTTGTTTTCTTTTGCAGGTTGTTAAGAGCCGGTACCGTGTACCTACTGCTTTTGCTGAAGCGTGGGGGCGCTAACTGTGGCTGACTGGGAGTGGCTTGATGCCCTTGGGCTCAAGTAGGTGGCTCGACTGGAGCCTGTGGTCGGGGATCGGGCTTATCTGATGGCCCTGATCAATCTATGGGATCCCCGGACCAACACCTTCCATCTCCCAACAGGGGAGATGACAATGACCTTGGAGGATGTCTATCGGCTTCTATGGATTTCGATAGATGGACTGCCGATCTAGGATGTCACCGCGTGATCAGCGGATAGCTATACTGATGTGATGCTTCGGGCATGGGGAGGAGCTAGGTGTGGAGGATCCAGTGGAGAGGGCAGAGGGTGACTGCCAGATTGGTGGGATTTTGGTCCGATGGTGGTTGGAGAGGGGGGTGTTGGGAGTGAGGCACGCATTCCTTATGGGCCTCATTTCCAACATGCTGCTACCTGACTCGTCAGGTGCGAGGTTCCCATGGAACCTGCTGGATTTGGTGTGGCGGTTGGTAGAGTGCCCGACGGAGGCACCGCTAATCATGAGGTGGGGATAGACGTTATTGGCACAGCTCTATGGGGAGCTGTACGAGGTCCGCTGTCGAAAGTGAAAGGGGATTAGCTACAGCTATCTATTGCAGAGCTGGGCTTGGAAGCACATAGCGATGGAGAGGCCAGCCGGGTTACCATGGATGACTCGGGCGGAGATGGAGGATAAGGAGATAGGCTATGCGATTCTATGGTGGCGATCTAGGGAGCAGGGATAGAGTCGATGGTGGGCAGGTGTCGTAGGGCACTATGCCGATGCCCTCGCTCGGCTTACTCCAGGGGAGGTGCTCTGGCGCCCTTATCGGGACTGTCCAGCCTGGCCGAAGGCTGGAGAGTGGCTCCGATGGGTACACAGAGAGTGGTGGCTGATTGGGCGGCATGGGACCGAGCATGAGTTCTTCCCCTATAGCCGGGTGACACGATAGTTTGGGGTGCGCCAGGGGTTTCCTGGTGAGCCCGTGGTCTATCAGCATCGGGGGACGAGAGAACTCTGGACCGATCGGTCATCGTGCCACTAGGCGAGGATTCAGACGTGGTGATCGACGTCTCGGATGTGGATGACGTCGGGACTACCGTAGAGTACGACCAGTGGTGGGTACTATGGCGATGGCGGGGAGAGGGGCCACTGGGAGGCATGGAGGTGGTAGCAATGGGTGGGGAGGGTGTCGAGGCACCAGGAGATGATTGGGGAGCTCCTCGAGAGGATGCAGACATGGTGGAGGTGGAGGATGAGGATGTGGATTTGGGGGTTCTGGATCAGCCGGAGATGCAGGACATCATGGAGCAGTGGGAGCCAGAGAAGGCTGCTATTCCAGAGATGCCCATGCCTCAGGCGGATGCGGAGGACATGGAGTCCAGGTTATGCATTGAGAATGCACGGTTGGAGGGGCTGTTGTGGAGGCACGATGAGGAGTTGGGGGATGCACTACAGGAGAGGGATCTCCTACGGATGTAGCTGGTGGAGTGAGAGAATGCATTGGCTGCTTACCACTGGTAGGATGGGGATACCGATGCTGCATGGGAGAGGGATCTCCTACGGACGTAACTGGCAGAGAGGGATAGTATTTTGGCATAGCGTGATGATGCAGTAGCTTATTATCATCGATGGGAGGTAGAATGGGTGCAACGGGAGATAGATTGGTCTCGACATCAGATGGATATGGAGGGAGAGATTATCCACCTTGGTGGGCGGCTACCTGAGCCCTCGGGAGGTGGATCATCATGCTCGAAGAGGGGAGTGAGACCGAGCGGTCAGCATCCTCCGCATCGCAGGCGACTGGATGAGGGAGGGAGTAGGCATGATGCGGGGGCTAGCAATAGCCGCCCTGAGGGGTCTCATAGGACCCACACCATGAGGGGTAGTTCCCGTCGCACCGATCCTACGTGATCATGGTGGCCGATGCCCTAGGCTTGGGGGTTTTTGAGCTTTTGGATTGTTTTGTGTTGCGGGGTCACAGGACCAGTTCGTGTAGCTTGCGGGCATTTTTGATGATATATACAGATGACTTTATTTTGTGGATGATTTGATTTTATGTATGCATGTTAATTTATTTTGATGGATGCATATGTTATGATGAATGCAAATGTTTTTGATTTATATGTGATATGCAAAATGGAATGGATGAATTGAATTTGTGTTGTTTGGCGAGAGCACCATAGACTGTTTAGGACTTTGTGATTTTGTTTTTTGGTGATTACTGATGGCAATGCGAGGATGAAAGGTAGCGCAGTTGGTTTAGAAATGTAGCTAAGGTTTTCTAAGACTCAGACGGTTTTAACTCACTAGCCATGACTGTACTTTATCTTACAAGACTTTTGAACAAGGTATGAATCGGACTTGTCTTTGACCAAGCTATTTCACATCCCTGTGTGTGCAATTGAGTTCATTTATGTGGTATTTGTTAGGATACCGCCAGTGCCAGATAGGCTGTCAACCAAACCTGTACTGAGGATCACCTAATTAGCTCCACTAACTCCTTTGTTGTATTTAGTCAGATTAATCTGCGGTGCTATCTAGGATACCATAAGCTAGCTCATCCACATGCAAACATTGATCTCGTACACGAGTTAATGTGATAGATATATCATCATGCGGGAGGTTTACCGCTAGTGACCGATAGGCTATCCACCAAACCGGTATTGAGGTTTGCCTCATGACCTATCGGAATGCTGAGAGTTCCAGGGATTCAAGTTTGACTCCCTTCTTTTCTTCAATTGTATTGGGATACTTGCTCGTTTGTAGTGATAAAAATCATTGTTTATTTTTATATATTTTTCTTTTGAGCAAGGGATTTGGATTTCGAGTGATAAGAATCACTATTGTATGTGCCTTTTGATGTATGCACTCTGGTGGTGATGTCAAATTTTTGGAGTTTTGACTTTTTGCAAAATTTTGATGTTTGCAACTTTTTGAGAACTAGGGATTCTTGGGGAATTGGGTAGGGAAGATGCTTGTCCTTTTGCCAACTCTCTAGCATTCTTGGGGTCATTCGCACAGGGGGATGAGCAAGATAACCATTTCGCTTATGGTGACCTGGATTGTTGTGCAAGTTTCATCTTTCATTCACACAACTTGGGAATTTTTATGTGTTTTAATTTGTGTTGGGATGCTACGTAACAAGGTGTGATCCAAGTAGAACTCTACCTTCGTAAAATCTGTCTGACTTGGTACAGTATGTGGCTAGAAAGCAAAATGATGACTGAAAGACGAAAACTCTTGATACATTAGAAGACCACTGACTCTGGTGTGGTAAAAAGCAATGAATGGCATTTTTTTTTTTTGGACTGCTTATAAAATGGAGAAATGTGGAACAAGATGGACTAGCGGAGTAATTACAGTCTATGGTGCCTTTGACCCCGTAAGACCACAAATATGCAATGTATGGATGCGATGCTTAATGCAGCTACATATTTTTGTATTTTTGATGGATTGATTTTTGTGAATATGAAGATGAGATGCGAGAAGAGCTCTCTATTGATGAATTTGAGCATGCCTAGAAATGAGATGCAAATTTTTGTTGTTTTTGATGATTTTACTATTTTTGAATTTTCTTATTTTTGACCAAGCGATTGTGGGAATCCTTGGAGCTTTTTGGGATTGACCAAGTGATTGTAGGAATCCTTGGAGCATTTTGGGATTGACCAAGCGATTGTAGGAATCCTTGGAGCATTTTGGGATTGACCAAGTGATTGTAGGAATCCTTGGAGCATTTTGGGATTGACCAAGCGATTGTAGGAATCCTTGGAGCATTTTGGATTGACAAGGATTGTAGAATCCTTGGAGCATTTTGGGATTGACCAAGCGATTGTAGGAATCCTTGGAGCATTTTGGGATTGACCAAGCGATTGTAGGAATCCTTGGAGCATTTTATTGGGGATATGGCTCTCTTAGATATGGAATGGTCACAAATGACTGATGTTCAAGGGTTCTGGTTCCTTGATTCCATCAAGAGAGGCTAGCCGGTACGTCCCGGGTCCTATTTTGCTATCAATTACATATGGACCTAACCAATTTGCTATGAACTTGTCCCTTAGGTGGGACGACAAACTAGAGTTCTGTTGGTTTTCCTTCAAGACCAAATCACCAACCCGAAAGTCCCTCAGGTGAACTTTCATGTTGTAAGCTTTCTTAAGTCGCTCTTGATAGATACGTAAATGCTCGAGAGCATTAACGCGTCATTCATCAAGCAACGTAAGCTGGTCTAACCGGGCCTGCCATGTAGCGTCATCATCGATGAACTCTTGCATTGATATGCGTAGGGAAGGAATTTCCAACTCGAGAGGCATGACTACCTCGGAGCCATACACGAGCAAAAATGGAGTTGCCCCAGTGGGCGTCCGAATGCTAGTGCGATAAGCCCATAGGGCAAGTGGGATTTGGATGTGCCAATCCTTATGACTATCCATGACCATATTTTTAAGGATGGCAACTAGCATTTTGTTTGACGCCTCTGCTTGCCCATTTGCCTGCGGATAATAGGGTGTCAAAAAACTGTGCTGAATTTTGTACTTTGTGGTCAAAGCACGCACGTCTTTGTTCTTGAATGACATCCCATTATCCGAGACTATTTTGGATGGAATACCAAAATGACATATGATGTTATGCAAAATGAACTCCACAATGCGGGGTCCTATCGTAGAGGTAAGCGGAACTGCTTCCACCCACTTGGTGAAATACTCTATGGCCATTATAATAAACGTGTGATGGCTTGATGACACAGGGGAGATCTTTCCAATTAGATCGAAGCCCCACTACAAAAATGGCCAAGCGGATCGGATCGTCTGCAAGGCCTGGGAAGGTACGTGCATCAAATTGGCATGATGTTGACACTTCACGCACTTCCTGACATATGCGCAACAATCTCGCTCTAAAGATGGCCAATAATAGCCCATGCGAAGAATGCGCTTTGCGATGGCCATACCATCGAAGTGGCCACCACATGTACCATCGTGCGCTTGGGCGATCGCCCAAGTGGACTCTTGTTGGTCCAAGCAACGAAGGAGGATTCCTTCATAGCTACGATGGTACAAAATGTCTCCTATCAAGACATACTTAGCCGCTTTCTGCTTGAATGCTCATTTTGCGGCATGCGTCAATCCAAGCGGGAGATTACCTAACTTGAGGTAGTCTCTAATGGGTAAATACCAATCCTGCTGATCGGAAGCCTCGACGGTATGAACAACCAATCCCTCTTGAAGTTCATCCCTAGCAAACGCTGAGCGGGAGAGAACTTGTAAGAATAGCATTGTGTTGCTATTAATGGGAGTAGGGGAGAACAAGGACCCCCTAGTTGGCATGTTTCAGATGATCGTGGATTCGAGAGAACTTATCCGAGGATGGTTCAATCTGGATCATGTGGATTCCTGGCATCAAGTCAGAGCTTGCACGCTCCATCATGGATTGCGATAGTGTTTTGACTTGAATGGTTGTCATATCACCAGAAAGGTCTTGCGGGATTAGTGACCCCAAGGAGGCCATTGTGTCCGCAAAATGATTCGATGACCGAGGGAGTGCCTCGATGTCGTACCACTCAAGTTTTGCCAAGAATTTGTCCACAAGGGCTTTATAAGCCTGTAGAACTGGGCATTTGCATTGGAATACCCCTTTGACTTGATTGACAATTAACAGCGAATCACCAAAGATGTTCAGTCATTTGATGTTCATGGTGATTGTTGTCTGAAGACCTATGAGCAAGGCTTCATACTCTGCATTATTGTTGGTGCATGGGAAATTTAATTTAAATGACAGGGGCATTGGAGCACCCTGTGGTGTGAAGAATACTATTCCCGCGCCACCACCTTGCTCACATTTAGAACCATCAAAAAATAGGGTTATGTCAGCCTGTGACTCAGGCTCATCAGAATCTGGCGATTCTGAGACATGGAAGACCCCATCATCGGGTAGTTCTATGACCAGAGGCTGATCGTCTTCGAGAGGAGCCTCTGCTAGTTGATCGGCTATGACCTATCCTTTGATGGATTTTTGTCCAATAAACTCTATGTCAAATTCCATCAACAACATGATCCATTTCACCGTGCGACTACTATGATAAGTATGACTCATCATGTATCGCAATGGATTCTCCTTAGACACAACATACGTAGTGTTGCTCAGCATGTAGTGGCATAGCTTTTTGGTAGCAAACACCACTGCCAAGTAGAGTTTCTCGACGTATGCATAGTTAAGTTCATAACTGACTAGGGTGCGGCTAAGATAGTAAGTAGCCTGTTCTTTGTGAAGTTCATTCTTCTGGGCTAGCATGGCGCCCAGTGCCACCTCAGTAGCTGAGATGTATAAGTAGAATGACACTCCTGGTCTAGGTGGTGCCAATACTGGTGGTGAAGCCAAGTATCATTTGATGTCATCAAAGGCTGACTGGCACTCGTCATCCCAGTGAAATGCTACCCCCTTGTGCAATAATTTGTTCATGGGTCGGCACTTGTCAGATAGCTGTGCTATGAAGCGCTTAATTGACGTGACCTTTCCCTGTAGACTTTTGAGCTGCTTAATGGTAGTTGGGGGAACCATTTCAAGGATTGCCTTGACTTTGTTTGGGTCCACTTCGATGCCTCACTTTGAGACTATGAAACCCAAGAGTTTTCCAGATGTGATGCCAAATACGCACTTCTTGGGATTCACGATCGACTTTATGCTCCATGAGGCGATCGAGGATCTTGCTTAAGTCATCGAGATGATCTGGGCGCAAAAGAGACTTGGCCAACAAATCATCCATGTAATCTTCCAAAGTTTTATGCATGTAATCATGGAAGATGTACGTCATGGCACGTTGGTAGGTGGCGCCGACATTTTTAAGGCCAAAAGGCATGACCTTATAACAAAATGTCCCCCAAGGCATTGTGAACGCCATTTTTAGTTGGTCCTCGAGATTGATACGAATCTGATTGTATCCCGAGAAACCATCCATGAGGGATAGCATTTCATGACCTGTTGTAGCATCTACCAACGCGTCGATGCTTGGCAAGGGGAAATCATCCTTAGGACTCGCTTTGTTTAGATCTCAAAAATTAGTGCATATGTGAATCCTCCCGTCGGGCTTTTTGATGGGCACCATGTTGGACAGCCATGGCGGATAATCCATGCAGATGACAAACTGTGCATCCAACAGCTTTTGCAATTCATCTTTGACCATCAAGGCCACTTGTGGGTGCATCTTACGTAGTTTTTGCTTAACTGGCTTGATTGTCGGATCAAGCGTTAGATTATGCATGACTAGCTACGGATCTAGCCTCGACATGTCTCTCGTATGACCATGCAAAAACCTCCTTCTTCTCTTTGAGAAGGGCAATGTAGTCGGCTTGCTCTTCGGGGGATAAGCTTACCCCCAGCTTGATAATCTGTGGATTCATTGGATCCAAGCCGATGTCTACGTCAGTCGTCTCCTCGACCGACATGTGGGATCCGTCCTCCAACTGATGTGGAGTTGGGATCAAATGGATATCATTAGCTGAGTTTAAATCTACGTTGGGAACCTCGGGTTCCTCTTCAGCATGAAAGATATCCTGAGTTGTCCCTGGGGTAAAATGAAGCATTTTACCGAAAGGCCAATACTCTGATGGGGATGGAGGTGAATTGACGTGATCCCAGTCAATGGCATCTATGTCTAGATGCAAGGACCATGCTGGATCGGCCGGATTGCGGATGGGTGCGGTTAAGTCAATGGAGATCATGTGGATGAAATGATTTTGGTCTCCATTACCGTGGGTGTGATGACTCAAACATTCTGGATGTTCTCTGTGTTCTGGATCTGGCTCTAGAGGTACTGGCATGAATGGATCGGCCCTATGTGCTAATAGGAGGACAGGGTCTACCCTCGACACTGATATCACCCTAGGGTCTCGGAGTGGAAGGTGCTCTTCGTGTACCCGGAGCAGCGGATCCAACACTTGATCCCACCCTACTGGGTCTACGTACCACTCGTGCCCTGGCACTATGCCCATCTATTCAAATATGTCATTAATCTCCAAGGGGTATCGTTGTTGCATTTGTCGCATGTGGTTGAGATAGGCCATCTTAGTTTCATCTTCTGAATCACTATCGGAGATCCAAAAGCCCTCATTGGCTCCGACAACTATTTGAGGCATTACAGGCTCATCCTGCTCAAGCAAATTAATCTGGCCCCATTGTGGTTGTTCCACGCTCCGTGGGGGGACCTGATTCCCTTGACGCGGCACTGGCTCGCTTGGAGCCTCTAGAGGGAACATTGTTAGGAGGGTCTCTTGACAATCATTCATGGGGATCACTTGTGAGTGATCACTATCAGATTCGAAGGGATCATATGATGCTGGTTCATATTCTGATTCATCCTCCGAAGATCCTTCTTGACACTATTTATACTTTCCTTGAAAGTGAGTTCCCGAACTTTCGCCTCTCTCTAGCAAAGGAGAAGGGTTATTGATGTTAACAAGGGTGGTTGTTGACCATGGGAGGTAATCTCCCAATGTATATGTTGTGTTTGGGTTGGCATAAGGATCTGATGCCAATCCACCCTTGTTGCCTATTCCTAGGCCTTGCATGTTTTCCACCAAGATGTCCAAGGGCAGGGGGTGGTTGAACCCTACTCCCGACTTGTCATAAGGCATTTGGTATCTTGGTTGGCAAAGGACACGCACTCCTTGCTCATACCTGCCTAGCCCATATCCATGCCAATTGCATTGGCCCAGATATCTCAGAGCAAAGTTTGGGTTAGACAGATAGTTGACATCTTCTACAAAAGGCTCTTCATCCTCGTCCTTTTGCATGCATGGCTCAGTACCATGATCAAGGCCCCCATACACAAAATTTGTCTGGTTCGGTGGGTAGCCTAAAGGGACAATTGTCCCGATGGGGAGGCGAGGTCTCCCCATGTCTTGCACGGACTCTAGCGCGGTCGTTGCTACAACATTCCGCACTAGATACTCCCCCAGGCCCGTACTGGCCATTTCAATAGTAATTGTTGGCGATTGAGAGGGAGGGAACGGAAGCTCTTCCTGAGTCCACTCCATGTTGGGTGGACTAGGAGCCTCAACTTCCATTGTGCTAGGCATCTCTTCGGTAGAGATGGTTGATATTGTTGGCAGCGCCTCTTCCAGGGGTTGAGCCTCTTCCAGGATTTGCTTCCCTTTGTCCTTCTATTTAGCCATGATAGGTGGCGTTGGTGGTGAAGGAGCTGACGATGAAGATGCACCTGGCTGGGGTTTTGATGGATTTATCACCAGTGGTGCTTGCGGCATCGGACCCTGTCTAGATGGATTTAACTAAAAATCCAAGTGCGTCGATGGGAGGGTCGATTGCGGCATCAACTGCACCGCATTGCAATATTTGAAGGGTTCTAAGTCCGTCGGGACTACATGTACTTCCCCTTCAAATGCATACTTCAAACACTGGTGAGCTATCGAAGGGACACACTTCATGTCCCTGATCCATGGCCGCCCTAGCAATATGTTATACGCCATCTCGCCTTCCAAAATATGGCACAATGTAGGTATCGTCTTTTGTCCTACTTGAATGGGTAGGACAATTGTGCCAACTTTCGAGCATATCGCATCATTGAATGCTCGTAGTGTGTAAGTGGAAGCCATGATGTGAGAGGCTGGCAACTTCAGATGTTTCAATGCTACTGTGGTAATGATGTTACTGGATGAGCCAGTGTCTATCAACACCCTCTTATACGGGATCCCGTTGACCCACGCGATAACGTGCAGGGGTGGATCTGCCATGTCATCAGACACTGATTTAACTTCATCTTCTCGGAAGGTGATGACTGGCTCCGTGCATCATTTTACATGTCCCACGAAGTTGTTGAAGGAATTCGCTTCGTGGGGCTGCAACTCGATGGCTTTCAAAATCTCCATGAGAGCCTCCCGATGGGGCGCTGATTGTTGTATAAGCTCATATATGGAGAGCCTAGCCGACGTGGTCCGCAAACTCTGCGTGAGTTTGGTCCGAATCATGGCCGTGGGTCTAGGCGGAGGTAGCTGCATAGGGTGTTGTTGAGGTTGTGACGTCGATGGAACCTCTCTTGTGGCTGCCTCGGGGGCAACTCCTGGGTATTTCTTGTTCCTAGTCACTATGCTTATCATTCCTACATACCCTTGCATGGGGAAATTTTGTTGCACCTCATTGACCTGAAGGGGTTTTGCCTGTGCCTCATGGGCAGGCAAGGGGTCCTTGAAAACCCCCATCTGCTGGTTGTTTGGCGCTACGGGGTTGTCCACTGCCAATGTCTTATTGTCAATCAGGTCTTGTATCAATCCTTTGAACTTCCAACATGCATTCAGGTCATGTCCCTTCCGCCTGTGGAACCTACAATACAAGTCCTCTCTGTATCCCTTAGGCTTGGGAGCATTAGGATCTATGGTTTGAATCTCTGGAAGGGTGATCAAGTTCACCGCTGACAAGCGGTCAAATAGGGAGTCCCTAGACTCCGTATAAGGGGTGTACTGTCGCTTAGGGTGACGTTGCTGATTTTGCTCCTGTTTCTGATTTTCTCTTTCATAATTGTTAGGAGGCACTGCCTGATAGTTAGCCTTTTGAGGTTGTATTTCTTGTGCAGGCTTAGGGACATTTATGGCAACTTGATTAACCACAATGGGTTTTTGTTGCGTAGTCCCTGTCTTTGTGTTCTTGTTCCACTCTTTCTTCTTAGGTTTGGCAATTTTGCCATCCTGTATCTTGATCTCTTCGATAATTTTAGCTTGCGCCAGAGCTTCCTCTAAGGTGGCATATTGTTGTAGCTGCAATAGCACAGAGATCGATCTCAAACAACTTCGTGAGAACATTTGTGTAAGGTCGGACATAGGGGGAAGGTAGGGTAGCTTGGAAAGTAGAGTCCTCCACCGATTCCCGTAGGCCACCATGGTCTCTTCCTCATATTGCCTGAGGCTGGCCAGGTCACTTAGTGATGCCTTCTTCTTGGTGTTGAAGGTGAAGCGTTCAAGGAACGCATCCACTAACTGATCCAAGTTATTGATGTTGTGCTTCAGCAACTGGGTGAACCAATCCGAGGTAGGGCCCACGAATGTGGTTATAAATGTCCTTAGCAACAATGCATCATTGTCCTGAATGCCAAAGCATTGGCTCGGGAATCTTGTCACATGCTCTTGGGCATCCTCTTCACCCTTAAAGACTGCCAACTAAGGCAGCTTGAAGTGTTCGGGGTAAGGGGGTGCGGGCACTGACGGATGCACAGGATGACTACGGAGTTGGCGTAACGTGGGCTTTTGGGGCCCAGAAGCTTTGGTTTCCATAGACTCCAAACGCTCTAACAATGCTTTGTATGCATCGAAAGATTTAATCTCTTCCTCTTTAGTTTGCTCCCATTGTGGGTTGTGGGAGACTTGAGGCCTATGGGGGGTGGCCGGATAGCAACCCCTCCGCCTTGGTAGGGCATTTTAGCCCGCTCTACTTCTTGTTCATACTCCTCGTAGGCTTCCTGAGGAGTCTCTGGGCGAGACCTATGACCCTGAGTGGGTCCCCACGGAGGGTACCCATCATTGTTTCGGGGAGTGGCCTCCCTCTCAGGTCTAGGGGGTCTCGGAGGCAAAACTTGATGAGGTCACGGAGACCTATCTCGCACCAAGGGATTATGCCTCTCATATGGTTCCGCTCTTTGGGTGCGAGGGGTTGGAACCCTCTCAGGTAGGTTATGAAGTAGCTCATCTGTTTGGCACTGAATGCGCTCCTTGCTAAGGCGGTATAGATGCTCTAGCTGCTATTGATCTTGCTCAAGCCGCATGATCTAGGCTTGGCGGGTGGCATGTCTGGCGACTTCCAGGTCAATTTGGTCTACCATCTTGGGCCTAGGAGGCCTGGATGCCTCTCCTATGCATTTGCCTCGGTCATGGTGATCCGAGATCTCAATGGGTTGCTTCCCTCTATCGAGGTTGGCGGCATTTACCCGAGGCTCTGGCCTCATTGGGTAACCATGGTATCTAGCTGGTGTGGAAGCGCATGGCTCCCACGCTATACATTGCTCTCGAGGAATGTGATGGTCTTCCTCGTACTCCCTTTCGTAGGTGTGAAAGGGGTGGGCGGAGTTAGCTTGCCCTGTTTGGAGAGCCCTACGCTCTAGGGTTTGTCTATTGGTTCTAACAGTGATGGGAGGCAAAGGAGGGATGCCATAGTCATGTGGCCTCTCCTCATGGACACTATGCCTCTCTAGCACTTCATCGCATGGTGGCCACTCATATCTAGCTTCTAAGGGAGCTTTTCTATCTATGTTGAGTGCCACGTGTAAGGATTCTTCTTGAAAGGGGCTGTGATGAATGGGCGTGTCCCCCAAAGGGGTGTCCCTATAATTCCACCTTGACATGGAATGATGTGGACTCTCTTGGGGGTCAGGCCACCAAGGCGGTATGGCCAAGTCCTTAGGGCTAAAGCGGAGGCGACTTGTGCCCCCTCCTTGTACACTTTTCATAGCTTCTGCCCTTGATTGGGCTTGGCTACGGGTGTACACCATGGTGGTGCTCTTCTACAAGCTAAGCAGATTTTTATCTCTTTTATGATTTTTTATGCTACACTAAACAGAAAAGAACACACACATACACAAACGGTGATTATCTCATTTAAAGGTTGAAAGTGTGTCCTAAAACTGGTTTAGTGTGTTTTGTTGTTGTTTTTGAAGGTTTTTGTAAAGAACGTTTAAATGCAAAATGAAGGCTCTTATGGCTCCCAAAATTGGTCGCCCCTTCGATATACCATTGCCAGACCGATATACCAACCTCTCTATATACCCGCCCTTACGTGAGGGAAACTATAGGTACGTGAGAGCAGATGGTACGTGGAACATAGGCGGTACGGAAGGGGAATCACTCTATTTATGACACCTACCATAGAAGACTTATCCTCGCATGTTGGGAATCACCCCAGCTACACTCGGTCAGCTTTCGTCAGGATTTACGTCTAGCAACAGTAGCGATCGGGGTGTATGAATGCAAAATTCAAGCCAAGGTGGTGATGAAATCCACCGTTGGTCTTGATCAAGGGCTAGGGTTTTACGACCAGCGCCTTGGTTTTTAAGTTGCCACGTGGTGTGTGGGGTTCTTTTTATTTTGCAAAAGGAAACAAGCAAACAGCAAAAGGAAAACTTTCCCTAAGCAAACAAGTAATTCAAAATAGAAACACTGAACAGAAAATGACAGAGAAAAATGCAGAATCCTTACCTCTTCTCTGCCCGCATCTGTCGGTTCTGAGTTTTTGCCCAAAAACCTCATAGGCTAGAATTCATCCTAGGGTGGAATGAATTATAGTACTATATTCATCACAGGGTGGGGCGAATTCCCATTCGTCCCTGGGTGAGACGAATTACAGCTCTGCATTCGCCCTTTGCTGGAACGAACAACAGTCAGCGTATGAAAACGTGGTACCTGCAAGCAAAAAACCAAGTTTGGATCAGATATCTGATCTTAAAAATAGAGGACAAGGTCCCACCATGATCGCCACTGAAAGCATGAGGATACGGAAGCAAAAAGGAAAGCGAATATGTGGAATGCAAACGAAGAAACTGAACTTAGCGCTAAATCCTAAAAACTTGAAAATGCATGAAAAGAGGGAAAAGCATGATCGAATCAAAATGAAACAAATGAGAATAAAGAAGACAGCCCTTTTTATTAATGTGTTTCAAACTTGGTTACAATATGCATCCTCCCCTTCCAAGGGCTAGGAGCGTTTAAGCATGAGCTCTTGTTACATCCATGGGCGCCTTTCCTTCTTCCGCGTGCCCACATGTAAAATGGGCGGACCAAAATGTCACCACCACTTGGAATGATGAGTCTTGACTCCTCGCTGCTCCTCCGATGTCCGAACCCTACGTTCAAAGGAACAAGAAATGGTCAATAGCACCTGCGGATGAAACAAAGCATGTAATCCCCAAGCCTACGATAAGTAAATAAGAAAAATGAATTAAACTATGACTAAAATAGATCCAAATGCTATGAAAATTTTATAGGGGCATCAAGATATCACCAGGAAGGTTCTGCAAAAATAACAGTCAAAAAATTCCTCACCAATTTGAATTCGCTCCAGGGCGGGACGAATTCACCTACAACAAAATGCCGAAAAGATACTGTCCCAATGTCCTACCTCTGGAGCTCCAAAAGACCTACAAACTTGGGATTAGCTAATTGGGGGCATTTTGGGAAGACCCAGATGGTCATATTTTCCCAATTTGGCCTCCATCAATAGGAATTTGATAATGCTACCTGTAGGTTAGTAAAAGCAAGCAAAGCTAGAAATATGATCAAAATTGCTCAAAAGGAGACGAAATTCAAATGACAACCTATTTAAACATCATAGAATTGAATGCAAAAATGAAAGAAAGCAAATCTACCATGGAATTCCCATCGCTCCGAAAGGGTGCGATTAGGATTGTGGCAATGTGGGAGGGGGCGCCCATGGGGCAGGCCGCCCACCGTTTGAAGCTTGATTTCGACACCAATCCACTTGGGATGGGTTCAAAACCTCTTGTGTGGTATTTTCGGAAAATTTGGTGGGATATTGTGGCCAAATGTCAGGTTTTGGAATCAATATTTGTCCTCCCAATAGTCACCCAATGACCTCCCTTCTAAAGGAGATCAAGGATGTGAAAGGCGCAAATCCAAAAGGTATGAGATGTGTAAATAAAATGACAGCACTTCGTTGCTCTAAAATGCTACTTCTCTCCATATTTTGGGGTGAGGAAACTCACCAATTTATAGACCTGGAGGTCTCTTGAAATGGGCATGCAGAGGCGCCACTTGGCAATCATGCCTCCCCAGGGGGAAGGAGATTCCTCCCTGAATAGGGACTCCATGACTGACCTTACAGATGCCTCTAACGCTTGAAAATGCTCACCCATACTCCCATGCGATGAAGGAAGCGTTGGGTGGCGGACCTGAGCTGCCATTTGTCAAGATTTGACTTTTTGCCCGTCAAACCTGCAATTCGCCCCACCCCGGAGCGAATTCAGAATTCGTCCCTGGGTGGGGCGAATCCCATTTTGAATTCGTCCCAGGGTGGGACGGATACTGAGCAAAGTGCCTGAATGTGCCAAATTGATCTTTGACCTTTCAAAACTATTGTGAGAGTGGTTAGGACCATTGTTTGACCTCTGGGGGCTGCCCTTGGGGCTGTGTGTGTCAAAGCGATCAGTGTTTGTAGTCACATAATCGGATTGGTGTTGTTTTGGTGTCTACAAGTACTTTTTTCTTTTGATGAAGTTAGCTTCCTCATCATTATATGAATATCTATGTGTCTCTGGAACTTTTCCTTTATTTTTATTTGAAACCTTGAATTTAGTTTCTTTTATTAGAACCTGACGCTTACTTATTCTCATCTCATAAGCTGTGAGTGTTCCTTGTAATTCTTCCATTGTTAGCTTGTTGATATCCATTATTTCTTCTATTGCTGAAAATTTTGCATCATACTTCATGGGAAGTGATCTCAAAACCTTTTGAGTAACATATGATTCTTTCATATCAAATCCTAGACCTCTCATGGTGTTAGCAATCTCATCAACTCAAAATAAAAACTATGAAATATCTTCAAAATCTTCCATTTTCAATTCCTCAAATATTTTTCTATGAGTTTGTAGTTTTTCCAACTTTACCTTGGAATATCCTTCATAGGTATTCCACAACTTGGTCCACATTTCATTTGCTGAATTACATACCATGACCTTTGCAAAATCTGTCTCATGTAGCCCACTTAGAATACAATTCATTGCCATTGCATTAATCTCAACCAATTTCCTGATAGTCTTATCTACCTCAGAATCACCTTCAACCTTATACTCTTTTGCAACCATCTGCCATACCTCATATCCTTATGATATCAAGTAGTTCTTCATTTTTATGCTCCAAAAAGCATAATTGTTAACATCAAATAGTGGATCCTTATTTGTATATGATCCATTTTGTGAAGCCATATGTGCTCTTGTAGAATCTTCCCTCAACCTATTAGCCTTTTCGAAGGAATTAGCTCTGATACCAATTGAAGAACACAAGCTTATACTAAGAGGGGGGTGAACAGTATAAGACCACTTTTTACTTTTCTTTTCAATTCAATATTATGCAGTGTATAGACCAGTATCAATAGTAGTAATTAAGAAATGCATAAAACACCATACACAATAGAGACACCACAATTTATGTGGTTCACCCAATATGGGCTACTCCACAAAGAAAATATTTTACTAAAACTTTCTCAATCAATCTCTTTGGTAATCCTTCCCAATTACAATGTTTATGGATCTTTGTCAAAAGGAGATGTTGATCCCCTAATATCAAGTTCATGGATCTCTTCCATAGGAGAACTCTTTACCCTTATGCTCTGGATAGTTATATTCTAGAAGTCTCTTTCTCTCTACTGTGCTGACTAGTGGATCTCTCTCCACTTGAAGACTCATCACTCAAATTTATCTTCAACTATCCTGGTTGTTGGATATCTATCCACTGAGACTCTGTTCTCTATACTATGTCACCTCCCAATATCTATCAATAGGCTCACTCAAAACCTGCTCAATAGGCTCACTCAAAACCTACTCAACAAGCTCACACAAAACTTGTCCAAATCTTCTCAAAAAGCTCACATAAAACTTGTCAAATATGCTCAACAAGCTCACACAGAACATGTCCAAATATTCTCAACAAGCTCACACATAACTTGTCAAATCTGCTCAATAATATCACGTGAAACTTGTCCAAATATTCTCAACAAGATCACACAAAACTTGTCCAAATATGCTCAACAAGTTCACACAAAACTTGTCCAAATTTTTTTAAGCAAGCTCACCAAGAACTTTCCCAAATCTTCACTAGTAAGTTCACAAAGAACTTGCCCAAATCTGCACTAGCAAGCTCACCAAGAACTTACCCAATAATTCAATCTCATAGAAGCATAAAGAGAATTGTTAGAGAATCAATATGTTCTATACTCAAATCCTAATCTCAACTCAAATCAATCTTATAGATGCATAAAGATAATTGTTAGAGACTCAATATGTTATATCCTCAAATCTCAATCTCAACTCAAATACAGAATATAGAATAGTTTTTTTCAGGGAACTTGAACAACCACTTCACACAATCACTTGACTAGGCTCAAACAATTCTTCTCAACCAACTACCACAAGGAAAAAATCTTTCTTACAAACCCTAGTCCAAGCATGTATCAACCAACTCAAATGTTTCCAATAATGCTAAACCACAAATCTCACATAATAATGATATTCATGTTCTTCTCAAGTTCAAGTTCTTTGCATAACCAATGGTCTTCAACAATAATTCTAATAAAAAATTCTTCACATAACAATGATACTCATGTTCTTCTCAAACCCTATCTCAGGTTTTTCACACAACTAATGGCTTCAACAACAATTCTTATAAAACAAGGTTTAATAGCAACTCTCAACCTAGAAAACCTTGAAGCATTCAACCAACTACTTTCGAAAAGGAAACCACAATTAATCCTTTTCTCTCTAATGATATTTCAGAAATCAACCACCATAAACAATCAATAGGAGAATGTGCCCATACCTTTTATGAAGATGAAGAAGCCTTTTGGTTGTCCACAAAATCTATGTCACTCAACACATTTTATTTTTCAACTTTCAACAAGGGTTAGATATCTTGATTAATAACACAACAATAACATCCAAATAATACCTTATTACTCCTACTCAATAACATACACCATGTCACTTCATAAATGAATTAATATCTTTTGAAAAAGAACAAAGCAACCTTCACTTTTGAACCTCTTTACAAAATCAGAAATATCTCTTTACACACACCTTATTTCTCCCTCTAATAAAGTTAATCAAATAGCCCTCATAATAACCTTTCCAACGATATATAATATGATATACTTCTAAAAAAATAAATCACCAGAAATCTCTCCTTTTTTAAACATGCATCATAACCCTTATTCCTCCTAGGGCAACTTTAGAAAAATAAAATATATCTAAAAATTATTAACTTGCCTCTGTCCCTGACAGGATTCGATCTCATGACCTTCGTTGCTTAGTGCCTTAACTAGATCCAACCTATCGATGGGCCACACGCCCTCATGTTCTCAAAAGGAGCACACAACAAAACCTTCTGCCGTGAATATTTGTGCCCTTCGAAAATAAAATACGCTCCACACATTTCAACATAGCAAAACACCTCTGACAAGAATCAAACGTAGGACATCCTGCTTCACACATAGTGCATGAACCACTAGACCAAGGAGGCCTATTCATTTGGCTTTACTCCACAATAGTCTCTTCAACAAACGCAAAAATCATAAGCATTTTAAAACCCTTTTCACACACACTTCGACACACGATGTGCAAGCTCTTTTACCATTCGAATCCAAATATCAAATCAAGTGCTTAGAGAAATAAATTGAAACTTTGGGCATTAAATATATATATATATAAATATATATATATATATATATATATATATATATATATATATATATATATATATATATATATATATATATATATATATATGTCCTCCTCATTTCCTTTGGCGTCGGCTCTATAATTTAAATATTAGTTTTATGCCTTTTCCTTTCTTTGAAGTCAGCGCTATAAATTAATTTTTTATTTTTATTTTAAATTTAAATTTTAAATAATTTCAAATTTAATCTTAAATATTTAAAATTAAATATCTCCATCACCGGGGCATCTTTTTCAATGAAACGAAAATCCAACCTAGGTTTTAAGAAAAACCCATTTCAAATATGCCATCCATGGTTTTAAAATAAAACCTTTTATTTTGTTTGCCTTGGTTTTCACAAAAACCCTGTATATATCCATGCTCTCCAAAATATCATAAATGCTTATTTATGAAATGCTTTGGCCACCAAAACTCAATGTGATCCATGTGACATCAATGAAAAAATAAAATCACTCAAATTTCCAACAGGGAAACCTCTTTCCATTTTTTGAACTACTAGTGAAGGTTTCCCTAGGCACGAAACCTGTGTTCAAATTTTAAGCCTCTTTTGTTTCTCACTGGTTTTCCTGGTTTAGGTGGGAAACCATTTTCAAATTTTAGATTTCCTTTGTAGTTGGTTATATAGATGTTGTCTTCCTATTTTATTAATTCTTTGTTTGTATCCAGGATTTAGTCTTTAGGAGACTGTCTCTTTTGTTGTAATCCTTTTGTAAAAGGTTTGAGGTTCCTTTCAAAACCCTTTCTTTCAACCAATCAAAAAAAAATTACAATTTGAACAACAAAATACATTCATCATGCAATGTCACACATGGCCAATGAATGGTATATTTAACATTTAAACAACCTCAACATATGGGTATTGGATGCTTCTAAAATTATATTTTTAAATGAAGAACACATATGCATATTTAAACATGTATGAGGAGAGACCATAATTACCTAATTTTTGCACATAGAGAGGGGTGACACCATAAAACTAAGTTTCTAGAAAAAGGCTTAAATTAAATCCAGCAAGAGAGTAACCAGTGAGATGATAATAATGTTCAAGTGAAGCTACAATATTGGATGGTTGTATTATAAGCTTTAGGAAATGCAAGAAGGAGCAAACATGCAGTCACAATAAAATGTATAAACACCAATATTCAAATTTTCTATATTATATAATTATTATTAAAGAAAAGGTCATATATCCTAGTTTTTATGAGACCCTTACCCTTATGAACATTGTGATAATAAGAATTGTGATATTGCAATGCATATAAATCTCTTTGTTTCTAAATTCAAAAGGATATTTATAAAGGGAATGTAATGGTTTTAAAGATTCTAATCATACCATTACCAAGATCATAAAATCTTGGAGTATGGTTGGATAAATTCAATCAAATTAAGTATGATGTCTACATGATTTTGAAATATATTTACATTCAAATTATCTATTATTAATATTTTATGATTGATGTTATATTTTTAGTTTACCAATTATGAAGAAAATTATTATCTTGCCTTAAAATGGATTTATCCATTCAGTTAAAAAATGGAAAAATCAAGATAACACTCATGTTATTATTTATTTTAATAATAAATAACAATAATATATATTTAAATTATACATGAATTGCAATTAACAATGCAATTATATTAAACAAGAAATTAAATAATTTTACTTACTTAGATTGATAAGAAGACCATGTATCCTTATTAGGTATTTTCCTTAATTAGTTGAGTCTTGAGAAACTAAGCAATCTATTAATGTATATATATTATACATTAGTAGTTGTGAAATATAGAATAAAATTTCTTATAAGATGAGCACCATATTTCTTATGTTGCTAAAGAAAATTATTTCTTTCATAGAGATGGAATGCATTGTTAATTAGCTATTAACAATGTCCTATAATATCTCAACCCCTCAAATAATATTCATAATCTAATGTTGCACATGTCTTATCAAAACAAAGGAAACTTGATCTTAACAACAAATTATGAGGAAATAAAGCGCAGGGTAGGTACTGGATAAAGGAAAGCAAAAGGTCACTGACGACCAAGATGCCCAGGTAAGCCCTAACCTCCCAAGCTCTAATAAATTCACAATTTTGGCCAATTTAGAGATCGATGGGGAGTCTCAGGAGTTGGAGGAAATTATCCCCCAAGTTGATCTACTCGACACTTTGGAATCTCCTTCGATATTGGGTCCTTCAAACCCTACCATTGTAAGTCCCTCAAGACATATGGGAATGGGAAAAATAAACCCTAATATTTTAAGAAAATGAGTGGAGGACTTAGATTTGAAGAAACCCCCTCTTCCTAGCATTCTTACCAGAAGTCAATCAACTACTACATAAGGGACAGTTCATTCCCCTGGAGGTCATAAGAATGAGAAGAATATTTTAGACGTCGATATGGAAGACCATCGAAAACCAGTTCCTTCGGAAGGGCCAGACCAAAACTCAGGAGAGTATAGGAAAAAGTAGGAAGATTTAGTTTCAGGGTTAGATGTGGTAGAATATCATAGGACTGAGGAATGTGGAAGCCCAGTCCTTAAGCAACTCATCCCTTACCAATTTAGCCCTAAGCAATCCATAAGCACTATGAAATACCCAATAGATTTTGGTAGTGAGAAAATGCAGGGGAGAATGTCCAATGCAGAGCATAACAAACTAAAAATGGAGAACGAAGTTGCTAGTGGCAAACAAAAAACTCTGATCCAACAGGTTAGTCCTTCCCAGGAAGAGATCAAATCAGTAAAACCTCCCCAAGGGAGGGGGAGGGGAAGAATTCCTAAACAATCCAAATGAAGGTTCTTTCATGGAATGTGAGAGGCCTAAATGGCATACCCACACAAAGGGTGGTAAGTTCCATAAGAAAGGAACATAATCCAACAATCCTAATGTTGCAAGAAACTAAAACAGATGAGGCCCAGTCTAGAACTATTGCAAAAAATATCTGGAGTCAAGCAAACATGGTCTGCAAACCAGCTAGAGGAGCGTCAGGGGGTCTCATGTTTCTGTGGGATCCTAAGGTGGTTGAAGGTAGTATTATTCAGGATGACGATAGGGTTTTGAGTGTCCTTTTCCATAATTTTGATAGTAATAGTTCATGGATTTTCTCTAATGTTTACGCCCCTACCTCAGCTCAAGGAAGAGCTATGTTGTGGGAGTTCTTGAGTAAACTAAGTGAAGCCTTCAGTGGCATTCCATGGGTTTTGGCAGGAGATTTCAACTCACCTTTATACCCCACTGATAAAAAGGGAGGAGTTGGGCTTCCAACCAGAAGCATGGATGAGTTTAGCAATTTTTTCAATTCAAATTTTTTGATGGATGTGAAACTACGAGGAGCCAAGTACACCTGGAGCAACCAAAGAATAGGAAGTCAGCTTATCCAGGAAAGGCTTGATAGATTTTTCTTATCTAAGGAGGTTGTTGCAGGGTTTGGTGACTCCATCTTGCAAGCCCTCCCTAAAGCGGCATCAGACCATAACCCAATCATTTTGGAGGTACCAAAAGCAAACTCTTTTAAAAAACCATTCAGATTTCAGTCCATGTGGATTAGGCACCCCGAGTTAAAAGAAAACATAAACAAATGGTGGCAGCAACCGGCCCAGGGAAGCTCTACATTCAAACTGGCTCAAAAATTGAAATATGTTAAAGAAAATCTTAGAATTTGGAATAAGGAAGTGTTTGGGAACCTTTTTGAAAACAAGAAGCAAGTGGGGGAAATCCTGAAGGACATAGACAATAAGATTCAAAATGGTGAATATGATGAAGCCTTGAGAATGGAGGAGCAAAATAAGTTAGCAGAATTTCACAACATTTTGGCCTATGAGGAAATTTACTGGAGGCAGAAATCCAGGGCACTGTGGTTAAAAGAGGGGGATTCTAATTCAAAAATTTTCCATGCAACCACCCTGAGAAATAGGAGCAACAATAAAATCAGAGAATTGACAAAATCAGATGGATCAAAAACTCAAGATTTGGTCGAGATTAGGGAAGAAGCAGTTAAATATTTTAGTTCTGTCCTCGGTGAAGAATCCCAGTGTATGGAAGAAGCTAAGGATTCCCTCCTCCAGTTTATTCCCAGTATTGTTGATGAGGGCATTAACGAGAAGCTTTTGGCTCCTTTCACTGATGAAGAGATCAGGGAAGCTCTGTTCAGTATGCAGGCTGATAAGGCCCCTGGCCTAGACGACTTTCCTCCTCGCTTCTATCAGGTATTTTGGGACATTGTGGGCAAGGATGTCACTTCTGCCATCAGGGAGCTTCAGGTGTCTAAACACATCTCGAGGGTTTTCAATTCAACTTTCATAGCTCTAATTCCTAAGGGCCCCACCCCTGAGACTATGGCAAATTTTAGGCCCATCAGCTTATGCAACGTCTCTTATAATATTTTAACTAAAGTAATGGCCAACAGGTTAAAGGAAGTCTTACCCCTAATCATTGACCCCTATCAAGGAAGTTCGGTGCAGGGGAGACAAATCGTGGATGGAGTAATCACTGTTCATGAAGCATTGCACACTGCAAGAAAGACTAATAAGGTAGTATTTGCTCTTAAATTAGACATGAACAAAGCTTTTGACCGAATAAATTGGGAGTTTCTCATTGTGGTACTTCTAAAGTTTGGCTTTCACCCTCAATGGGTCAAGCTGATTCAGGAGTGCATATCAAAGGCCTGGTTCTCGATTCTGGTTAATGGCACTACTACTGGTTATTTTCAAATCCATAGAGGGCTTCGACAAGGTGATCCCATCAGTCTGATGTTATTCATCATAGTGGCGGAGGCACTAGGCAGAACAATTAAAGCGACATGCAATGCAGGGCTAATATCAAGAATTAAAGCCACTTCACGTACCAACCCTGTTACCCATCAACAATTTGTTGATGATACTCTCATACTAACTCAGGCGTCCATGGTGGAAGCTAAGAGGATCAAACACTTTCTCCAGCTATATGAAGATGTGGTTGGTCAAAAGGTCAATTTTAACAAAAGTAAACTGTACTTTCTGAATACTCCTATCCAACGTCAGGGTAGGATCACAGGTATTCTTGGATGCGCTTTAGCTTCCCTTCCTACTACTTATTTAGGCCTTCCCCTATTTTTTGGTGCTCTAGGAGATTCCATGTGGGACAGGGTCTTAGAAAGAATTCAGAAGAAGCTAGCTGGGTGGAAGGGTCACCTTCTATCTCAGGCAGGAAAACTTACTCTCACCATGGCCTCTTTACAAAGCATACCAGTTTACTTCTTATCTGTGTTTAAGGCTCCAGCCAAGATTCATCAGAATATTGAGCACCTGTAGAAGAACTTTCTTTGGTCCGGGTCGGAGGAAAAGCAGAGAATTCATTTAGTAGGCTGGAGTAAAGTTTGTAGGCCAAAAGAAAATGGAGGTTTAGGATTGAGAAGAGTTGCCCATATGAACAATGCCCTGCTAGCCAAGCAAGCTTGGCATCTTTTGACAAATGAGGAGAATGATTGGGTTACCATAATGAAAAGGAAATATCTCCAAAATATCGACTTCCTCGATGACAATATTTAGAGCAGGGGATCGGATTTTTGGAAAGTGATTCTCAGTAGCAGAGAGATCATTCAGAGAGGTCTGAGATGGGTGTTAGGGAATGGACAGAAGATAAATTTTTGGGATGACAGGTGGGCTAAGGAGGAACCTTTGTCTCAGCTTCCTCACCTTGTTAGGATCAGAAGGCTTACGGATGAACTTTATGGAAGGAAAGTTGTTGACTTTATCAGCCAGGATAGTGGAAGACTATTGTGGAAACAAATTAGAATCCCAGGTCATGATGTTGAATCTAAAGAAATCAGAGGTATATTGAATCATCAATTCATACCTACTAGGCCAAGGGAGGATAGGATCACATGGGCTGCAACTGAAAGTGGTCAATTCTCAGTCAAATCCACCTATAAATTATTGATAGATTCTGAGGATCCCATCCTCCAGACTAAATAGGTGTGGGTCAAGAATTTAATTCCTAAAATTGTAGTGTTCTCATGGCTAGCGATCCAAGGAAGAATACTCACCATCGACAACATGATTAAGAGAGGTATGATTCTTGCTAACCGATGTCTTCTCTACAGGAACAATTGGGAGTCCGTCCTTCACATTTTCCTGGATTGTTCTTTTTCTCGGAGCATTCTATATGGAGTTTTTCAAGCCTTCGGTATTTCTTGGGCCAGACCTGCTACCATTGTTGAACTTTTTGACCAATGGCCAAGTCCTTTCATAAGCCCTAGACTTAGGTTCATGTGGAAGGTCTGTCTTCACCACTTTCTCTGGCAGGTGTGGTTAGAGCGTAATCATAGAGCTTTTCACGAGTCCAACCATGATCCCCCCACTGTCATTTCTAGGATCCTCACCTTTGCCAAAGAAAACGCTAGTCTTATTTCCCCTGAAGCCCATGTTCCGCCTCCTAATGAGACCCAGATTGCTCAATATTTGAAATTAACCTTGATGGAAGACCCTGCTCCTAATAGACCCAATCCTAGAATAGGTGTCAAGTGGTCTGCACCTCCGGTTGGTTGGCTCAAATTCAATTTCGACGGGGCTGCAAAGGATAACCCGGGCAAAGCAGGGGCGGGTGGAATAGTCAGAGACCACGAAGGAAGAATGGTCAGGGATTTTTTCGAGCAGCTAGGGATAAGGACAAATAACGAGGTAGAGGCGAGAGCATTGTGGAGAGGTCTCCAGTTGGATCAGGAGATAGAGGGTAAACTAATTATTGAAGGTGACTCAATGCACATTATAAACCTCCTAAGTAATGAGAAAAATCTCCCGTGGTGAATCAAAACTGTCATGGAAGAGGCAAGGATATTTTATCAGGCTAGGAGAGAAAGAATGGCCCATCACGTGTTTCGGGAGGCCAACAAAGCAGCAGACAGGTTGGCTAACATAGGAGTGGATGTTGACGGGCTTGTCACTTGGGATCATGGGGCTCCAAGTGACGTGGTCGAAATTATCCAATATGATTGCCAAGAATGACAGATTCGTGGACCTGGAGAGGAAGGAGCAAAGTCACGAAGTTTAATAAAAATCCTGCCAAATTTTCGAATTGTATTCGCAAGCAAAGGTGCGAGCATATGTGGTTTTCATTTGGAAATAACGCCCTGCCAGCTCTCTATGCTTTGCTCCATCCGATGATAATTTTGGTTTTATCTATGTGTTAAGGATAAAGTCCTTTTTGTTTTGGTTTGAAATATGCAATAGTTATGTTTATTGTCATGATTAGAAGATCGGATATATGTACAACAGTTGGGTATAACTGTTCGAAGCTTCTTTTTGCTGGTAATATATGTAAAAGGTTGTATGCCCTCTCGGCTGTTAGTTTTATGAAAGACAATAGTACCGGTGGACAGACTGTCCTCAGTAAGGATATAGTCCTTAATAGCATTATGATGAATGTTGTAATAGGTTTTGGGTCAACCTCTAAAACCCGGTTTTAATGATATAGTCCCTTAATTACCAAAAAAAAACAAATTATGACTGATTCTATCTAACTCTATAAGGATAGCTTGATATAAGGACCCTCTAAACTAACACCCATGGAGTATCATTTCGAGAACAATCAAACTATTTTTATAGTTGTGAAGGACCACTATCATTTAGATAATTATTAAACCTTTAAAATAAATATATAATATACAAACATTACATAAAGATAATTTGATTAAATAATATCCAATAAATATAATGTTTTTGTTCACAATTATCTTATAGTAGAAAGTAAAAAATTTCTTTTTTTTGATAACCATGTGCACCCTAATAAAAATATATTGCATTTTTTATTCTCCTTTTTCTATACCATACTATTGATTTTTATAAATCATAGATTAGACTAGTATAATGTATCCTCATTTTTGTAAATGCCTTTAAAAATTAATCAATTGCTAAAAAACTTATGAAAATGCAAGACATATAATTATAGGTTTTAGAAGAAAAGGTATTTTATTGATGATATTATTATCTTTAAGAAAAACATATCTCCTTAAATATGAACACATCAAATGAAACTAGTTATATTATTTTGTTAGTATACTACAATGTCATTAAGAATGATACACTTCTTTGTTGTCAATGGATTTAAGAAATTTCTTATTTTTTCAATTTCAAATACTCCTTACTATTGTATTAGTTATTGAATGAGGATGTAGTCCCTTTGTTTTAAACTATACAACTTTGAATATTGCTAGACTATGCTTCTTCATGTGACATTGATCACGCATAATAATATAAGGTAGAGGATGTAATGGCCCAAAAATCCCACCCACTCGAGAGAGATTTTTTTCCTTTATACACTTGTTAGGGATTTTAAAATCCCCACCATATATATACCATCCTAGGTAGTTGGTTATTGTCCTAATATCTTATGATTGAGTTGTTTGTCTCATCTCCATGATGGGTCAACTTATTCCTTTTAAGTTTTTTAAAAGTATACACTCATCCCTACACCATACATAATTTTACTTTTGTCGGTGCACTAAGCGTCATTCAAATAAACTATCCATCTCATACCCATGATGAGCTAACTTATCTCTTTTAGTTTTTTAAAAGGGTACGTCCATTCCTACACCATACATAAGTCCATCTATGTAGGTGCACTAAGCGTAATGCAATTAGGTTATCCCCCTTATTCACTCTTAGTGATAGGTGAATCATGGATTCTAAACCTTGTTGTTATATTCATGTATCTACCTAGTTTTGGGTCTTAGCAAAAATCTTTGGATCAAGATCCTTTGAGGGTCCATCCCAAAAATATCTCATAATCCTTTGATTACTCTCTCGCTATGTTTGCAGTCCATATGCATAAATTAATAAATGCCATTATTTACATATCTAAGATTCATCATGGAAGGGTTATTCAAGAACTTAAAATGCATATGCTATTTATTTTAATAAAACATTCAAATCTATCGCAAGTAGTACCATTTTTGGTTCCATAAACTCTTATCACAAATCTTACTCATAATCTAGGAAATTACAATAAAATTTCTATTCTATTAAAGAGTAACATAACATCAATAAACTAGCTCTACTACATGTAATATCAAGGATGAAGATATTCAACATACCCACAACACATCCTATATCCTTGAAAACCCTTATGGGGAAAACCTAGCCTCAAAATAACTTTTTTCATTTTATATTTAACTTGTCTCAATTTATATTCAATCAAAAGAATTGCATAATTCCTTTTTATATATCATTACTACAATTAGGGACAAATAAGAACCCCATAATTCTTATATTCCTAAATCATGAATTGCTCTCTTTATTCATGTTACAAAATTGATGAGGGAACCACATAATTCCCTTGAAAGAATTCCACATTCATTTCCCCCAAGAAGATTTATTTCTTTTTTCATCATTTAAGGGAGTGGCTTCTTCCCATGTGTCTAATGCAACCATACTTTCACTATAGAATTGCTCACAATGAATCAATTAGAGGACCACATAATGCTTTCATAAGTATTCCATCATGAACTCATTTCAAAATAGATTATACTATCTCTGATATACTTCTAACTCGTCTTACCAAGAAGAAATACAATATCCTCTAATATATATTTCAAACTCTTTTCTTTTAAAATGAAATACATTATCCACTAATATATATTTCAAACTTATTTATTCCAAATGAAATACATTATCCACTAATGTATTTCTAAATTATTTAATCCCAAAAGAAATACACTATCCACTAATGTATTTCTAACTCATTTAATTCCAAAAGAAATACACTATCCACTAATATATTTCAAACTCATTTAATCCAAATGAAATACATTATCCACTAATATGTTCAAACTTACTTAATCCAAACAAAATACATTATATAATTATATGTTCAAACTTGCATTATCCAAATGAAATACATTATCCACTAATATATTTCTAACTTATTTAACCCAAAATAAATACACTTTTAATCACTCTTAAATTAAAATCAAAGTTCTATAATACATCCCTTTAAATCAATCAATAAATAACCTTTCATTTAATTTAATAAATAATATTTCTTTGGTTTAAAATAAAATAAATAATCTTTCTTATATCAAATAAATAGTCTTTCATTTTATCAAGGTTTAAAATCAAATATATAATCTTCCATTCAATCAAGGTTTAAAATCAAATAAATCTCCTTGCATTTAAACCTTCTCATATCCTTTCATTTAATCAAACCTTCCCATATCAAGTTTAAACCCTTTGATTAAATGAAAGGATATGGATTTTTTTAATTAAATAAAATATAACTTCTATTTTAACCATGATGACCAAGCTATGCTTGACTCTATTATAGTGCTAAAAAAATTAAGCTAAAATAATTAAAATGATGAAACTACTATGACAATGAATTAGAGGTAGTTTGTCTACTATGACAATGAATTAGAGTTAGTTTAAGACATTTAAACCGATGAAAGATCATACTAAGCCAGATTCAACACAATAGGTTTTAGGTAATATAGCACAAGAATAAAAATAATTATATGAAGTAACAACTATAAGTAAGTTGACTGTAAAAAACTTATTAAGAGAACCTCGAGCATCTAAAACAAATCCATCTTCAAACCTAGCAATAAACACTATGATAGAGGATATAAGGGTTTCTATACCCATTCTTTAGAAGTAACAAAGAGTAAAATCAGCATCTTAAAGAATTTGTTCTAAGATCAAGTACTTCTAAGCAAGGGAGAACTCAAACAAGATTTGGTAATCATGGCTAAAGGGATAACACCAAACACTAATAGGTCTAAAGCCATGACATCTTTAATTCTTACGATCAAAGAAATCATATAAAAGGGAGAGTAACCAAAAAGTGTGATTCATTGCTTGAAGCAACAATATTAGAGCATAACAAAGAAACCTAATTTTTTTGAAGAGGATAAAATCTTTTGATCTGGAGCCTTTCAAATATTCTTCCCATTCTATCCTCTGAATGGCCTCCTAGTGGCTCTCCATTCCTCTTCATTTTTTTTTTGAATGGCTCCCTTTCAAAACCTATACCACTTGGATAATTGAAAATTTTATGACTTAAGAGGGTATAATTACATTATCATGTTATACCCTATATTAGAATTTGTGGACTTGAGGATGCATTTTTCTTTTTATGACATGGTTATAAACATTCTAAGTGTCTTATTTTGTTAAATTACTAGAATATAATGATTTATCCATTATTGATTATGATGATCATGAATGCAAATGGATGGTCCATGAATATTGAGTTAGTTTCAACCTTCTTTCATTTAACTTTTGGATATAGATTTGAATTGATTTTTATTTCTTGGACTATTAGATGTTAAGTATTCCTATGAAGATACTTTATGATAGAAGAATTGTAATGAAGTGATGCAAGGTTAGAAGATATTAGTATTTATTTTTTGTATTTTCCCACTTCATGAGATATAATGTTGTTGCACACATGCTAATTAGTACTCAAGGAAATCATTTTGGACATCAAGTAACTTTGTTTTAATATCATCCTTGCAAACCCTTTTCTTGAACACATTAATATGTCAATTTTAGTATATGAATAATCTTTTAATAATCAATAAAAGATCTTCTTAGGAAAGGATAAGTAAAAATAAAAAATCATTATTAGATTTGCAATAAAAATTGTTAAATAAAATGATGTGATCAAAAATGTAAAAGAACAATGGAGATGATTTTTTACCTTTGTGCCCTTATTTCTTTTTTATCTATAGAAAAAACATAAATTAGGCATTTAACACTACTAACTTTAAATTGTCAAGATAGAAGGCTTGTGTTGCATAAATTACGTGTGCTCTTATTTTATTAGAGTGATTTTATTTTGGTTAATGCACTTTATACTCTTATTGATTTTCAAAAATATAATTTATTATTAACACTTCCTAACAATAGGTTTTTATTAAAGAAAGAAATATTTTCAATACAAATAATCATGTTCTATGTACTTTATTGTGCTTATTACCATTATCAATGGTCATTTACTTTGTTGTCCTATCCTTCTCATATTTATGTCATGATTTCTTTTATTTGATCTCTTAATAAATATGTATTTACGGTTTTAATTTTATTTGGAAAAAACTTATATGAGTGAACCATTAAAATGATTTTATGAGTGTAATCAATCATATTACGATATTTTATAAGATATTTATTCATAATATTATAAATGTAAAGAAAATATTTAATAAAAATTTGAAAAATAAATTTAGACATCAAAAGTAGGTGGTTATACTAATTTTTTTTATTAACTAGCTATGACCCTTTTATAATATGAATATATTCCTATGTTTCATCCACTTACAATAAATTTGCTACCATAATACATATGACAAATATATCAACCATTTCGGTGTTTGTATCATAATCTTTACACATGATCACTCAACTAAAAACTAAACTATGCATGACAACTCATCCTGCATAAGGATGATAAGCTATGGTAAAGGATAAGGGAGTCAATGCAATGGATAATATGGATATGGTGGACAAGGAGGATATGTGAGCGATAACAATAACTTTACATGATGTAAGCAATTGTTTTTTTTATATAAAACATAAAAATTGATAAAGTTAACAAATTTATTATCTTGTATTTGAAAGTATCTATTTTATATTAGATCTTTCTCTTTTAATATTTATATAATTAAAAGTTCAATTAAATACATAATTATACCTAAATAATATGAAATTTACATATAATACACGAGAATGTTTTAATTTTCTTTCCTTCTTTTTAGATATAATACACGAGAATGTATTAATTTTATTTCCTTCTTTTTAGTTTGATATTCTTCTCTGAAATTTATTTAAATTACTTATTTTCACAAACATTCTTAATTCTACATGTATTTCAAGATTTAATGTTATTACCCTCCAACTTTCTGGATTCTAAATAAGCTTTGTAATTTATTTATAAATCTGTTTTAAACCCTTTTATCTAATCTAGGAATAAGAATGGAAATGTTCTAACATTTTATGTTGCTAGTCTCCAATTGCTTTCCCTTATTTTATATTATCATTAAAATATTACATTAAATAAGTTTAAAGCAAGCTTCTAAGGCATTCTCAAGCATTCTCATACTCGGTTATCATAATTCTTCCACGTAACTAGTTCAAACATTCACCAAATCAAATATGCACAGTATCCATACTTACACGCACCTCAGACAATATACATTTCTTTATGACTATAACATCAGTTGCATATTCCAATGTTGAATTTCGTTCCATTTTAATACCTCTTCTTCTAGTGTAACATCAATTGAAATCAATCTTGCTCAGAACCCAATTGGGGGAGGTATTTTTCAATCTTGCTCAGAACCCAATTGGGGGAGGTATCTTCAGTATCCATGGTCTTGAATACGCAATCTACTTTTCCCACCAAACATGACCAACCAAAAAAGAATCTAGTTATGCCCTAATTTCATTATATTCAGCCATTATACTTCTTAAGCACAAGAATTAACCTGATACAAAAATTCCCTCCCTATCTTCTCTTGTTCTCTGCTTTCCTTAGCGGTCTCCCTCGTGAGATTAGACTACATCACTCTCTTTCACAATTCTACACGAGAGAACGGAAGCCACTATAATGTGCTGGATTGATGATTTCTTACTTCCTGTCTCCTTCAAGATCACGAGCAAACAAAAAACCTAACCTCTTGCAGGCTTTTGTCATCTCCATACATGAGCGGATAGTTTTATTAATAACAATGACTTTTATATTCGTTTGGTGGGTTCTTAACATCTTCAACGCTTTTCCAGGCATCACGACACCCGAGTTTGATGCCTACAAGCTAGGTCAATTTGGGGCGTACTGGATACTCTTCCTATTCAAAACGGACAGTGATGTTTATATATTCACAAGAAGATAAGGTTCTGGGTCCAAATGGCTATTGTTGCAAGTAGGTAAAAGAGACAACTCATTAACGATTAAAAGGCTTCCGATGGATTTCGTCTGCAAATTGAACTTTCAATTTGTCTCGTTCCAGAGGAGTTGGTGGGAGTGTTTTATTCCACAGAATGTGGACAAAATTGCTGAAGTCAGAGACGTATGCAATTACAATTGTAATGTACCTTTTTCTAAGCTCAGGTACGAAATTTTTCTTGTGTTAGTTTGGAAAGCGTTATACTAAACTGTGGAGTTTGTTACTGTGTAGTTTGAGTGGACCAACTAAAAATCCTGAACATTGTGACCCACTAGTGTTATTTTTCTTCTCTTGCTGCTTCTGTTGTCTAAGCATATGTTGTTGTAACGGCTGAGTGCATGGATAAGGAGTATGCCGCAAGATAAGCTATGTTTGGAGATTCTTGCTTGCAATGATTAAGATTCTAAGGTCATCATTTCTCTCCGCTATTTCGTGGAGTCATAAGCTTCTAAATGATTACGATAATTTCTTTAGTGGGACTCTGCAATCATTTTTTTTATTTGTGGAAAACATCCCAAAAGGGATGCCACTTTCGGGTAAGACCCAAGGAGGCAGGGGTATCCATTCCGCCAAAAACGCCCAGGACTCGGACCTGGCCTACCACCTTTGACATACTCAAGGAGCAAACAAACACACAAAACCAAATTAAAAAAAGTAAATAACAACAAAAATAATAAAATAAAATAAAAAACATGCTCCTTGAGTGTGTCAAAACCAAAAGCACAACCAAACACGCACAATAAGATAAAAGAAACCACAACACAAACCACATAGAAAAACACAAGAACCACATAACAAAACACAAACAAGACAAAAACAACAAAACACTACAAAGACATAACCCAAAAAAACATGAAAAATAAACACAACCAAAACCTAAAAAAATAAAATAAAAATAAAAACAACCAACAACAGACAATAAACAAAAACAAAAAACATAGAAAACACTCACACATAAAAAAATGAAATAACACAAACAAAGAGAAACCCAAGAACAAGAACGAAAAAAAAACACAAGAACAATAACAAAAAACATAAAAAAAAAACAAAACAACAAAAACACAAGAACAACAAAAAACAACACAAAGAACACAAAAACAAAACAAAACAAAAGAACCCACCCACCTTAAAAAACTAAACAAAAACAAAGAAGACAAAAGAAAAAAAAATGAACAAAACAATGACCTATCTAGACCAGAAGACTATTAATGCAAGAATCAACAGAGGAAACAAAATAAAGAATAGAATGAGCTAGGGAACTAAAAAAAACTGAATGAACCAAAGAGAAACAAAAAAAAAAAACAAGAAGAAACTAGGTACCTTCATAACTGGAGCCATCCAAAGAAATGATAGAAAGAAGAGCTTCCCTAATTTGAGAAGCCCACCATATAGGAGGGTGGCCATAACAAGTAAGATCACCTTTGTCCAAAGCCCAATTAGCTAAAGCATCAAGCACTCTTGTTTTGATCTCTCGACCACATGATTGTAATCAACTTTCAAAAATCCCATCCGGATTAACCGAATCTTCTCAATAATTCTTTTTATTCTCCAATCCACCTTATGATTCTTAGAAGGAGTCTTCAAGAGATTAATCATAAGTTGAGAGTCGACTCAACTAACACCTTTTCCCATCCAACCTTAGTAGCCTCCTGAAGGCCTCTAAGGATACCATACCCCTCAAGGAAGGTTATTGGAAAGAATACCCAAATTCTCAAGCAAAAGTAAAAACCAGGGAGCCATCCGAAAGTCTACCAATTCCTCCCACACTGGCTTTTCCAGGGTTCCCTCTAGAGGCTCCATCAGTATTGACTTTTCCAAAATCCTTAGGAGGAGGTTGCCAATTTCTAGTCCTATCCATCTTACTAATACTCACATTCCCTTTAAGTTGGTTGCCCTTAGAAGGTTTAATCTTCAATATTTGCATCACTTGATCCCATCTTTGGTGGGAGTTTTGGGGGTGATTAAGGAGTTGATGGACTGATTCAACTAAGTTGGCTATGGTCTTTTGCCAAATATAGTGAATATCCTTCCTATCTTGATTAAAAATTTGGTTGTTCCTTTCATTCCAAATATTCCAAAGAAGAATGGTAGAACCCATCCAAACTAACCGCCTAATAAAATGATCAACACCCTCTTGATTAGGCCAATCCCTCCAAAGTCTGTTCAAAAGTGAAAAAATTGGACCATTGTAAGCCAAGTAAAGTTGCCATTCTCCTCCATAGCTCAGAGGCTAAAGTACACTCAATAAAAATATGGTTGATATTTTCTACATTCTCTTCACACATTTCACATCTAAAAGGGCCATGAAAACCACGCTTCATAAGTTGCTCACCAGGAAGCACCCTACGATGCAATAAAATCCAATTAAAGAACCTCACCTTAGGCCAGAGCTTTTGAGCCCACAATTGAGAAAATATGTCAGAAGAATGGTTGGGATTATTATGGCATAAGGTCAAATAACCTTGAGCAACTCGAATACTCACCCTTAGTAGTGTTGTTCCATCCAAAACAATCTTTTTCATGGGACCAAGAGAGGGATCTCATATGAAGGATGCCTTGGATATCTTGTCTTTGCCTTTCTGGGATTTGAATAGGCCAGTCCTCAATAGGGATCCAATATCTACCAACCTTTGAATTACCAAGCATGGTACCGACAAGTAATTAGCCACCTTTATCCAATTAGCTCGGTGAAGCTCCTCCATCCAAGGCCTCCAATCGAGAAACTGAGTTATCAAAGGCTTGTGACCATCCCAAGAATCTGTCCAAAAATTTGCATGTTGACCATTATGAATGATCCAAAATAATTTTTTCTTTATCAAATCCTCACCAGCCTTAAGAACTGCTAAAATGGGAGAACCTTTGGTAGGAAGTTGATAGCGAACAAGGTCTTCAGGACTTTTGTTCTCAAGATATTTAGCACGGAGATTATTGGCCCAAAGAGCATTGGGGTTATGCAACATCCTCCAATATAATTTAGCAGCTAAAGCTTTGTTGTTATTAATTGAAGACCGGAATCCTAACCCCCCTTCACTCTTAGGAAGACATAAAGTATCCCATTTCACCAAGGCCCATTTTCTTTTCTCCTTAGTACCACTCCAAAGGAAACGATGACTGATTTGATCCAATTCTCGAAGAACAACCTTTGGGATATTCAAAATGGAAGAAACATAAATAGGAATAGCTTGAAGGACTGATTTTACCAAGGTGATTCTACCCCTAGAAGAAAGCCACTTGTTGGTCCACTTTCCAATTTTCTTCTTGACTTTGTCCAACAACCAATTCCAATCTTTATTTTTTTGCCTTTGAATATTTATGGGAATACCTAAATAAGTGATTGGAAGAGAGGTCTTCTTATATCTTAATTTATCCAAGACCATGGATTCCTCGTCTAGCAGAGCAGATGAAAGAAAATAACTTTAGATTTGTCTTCATTGATCAACCGCCCAATAGCCTTAGAAAAATAGCTAATGATTTGCTTAATATTAGAAGCTTCCTTAACCGTAGCTTTACCTAAAAGGGTAGAGTCATCCACAAATTGAAGATGAGAGATAGGTCTAGCTCCATGAGCAATGGTAACTCCCTCAAGGGTTTTGTTTTCCCTCTTTTTGGTTATAGTCCTACCCAAGCATTCAAGCAAGAATGATGAATAAATAAGGGGATAGCGGGTCACCTTGCCTAATACCTCTGGAAGCTGGGAAAGACCGAGAAGGCCTGCCATTGATAAGAACTAAGTAGGAAACTCGAAGAGATACATCCCATAATCCAATCCATCCAATCCTTAGAGAAACCAAATTGCCTCAAAACTTTGATAAGGAAGTGCCAATCCACTCTGTCATAAGCTTTGGATAAGTCTAACCGGATGAACATAGAAGGAGAATTTTGCATATCCATGGAATGGATGGCTTCCTGAGCAAGAACTATCTCATCTACTATTTGACGTCCTTCCACATATCCCCCTTGCTCGGGGAAATAATCTTATGCAAAAGAGGCTTCAACCTTTCTCGCCATGATTTTAGTAATAATTTTGAGAAGAACATTACATAAAGCAATAGGTCTAAAAGCTGAGATATGATCAACCTCTTGAGCTTTTGGAACAAGAGTAATATAAGTTTTATTGATAACCTTCAAAATTTCTTTGGATTTCCTGGCTTCTTCCACCACCTCTAATAAATCAACATGAAGGATATCCCAGAACTCTTGGTAGAACTCAATAGGAAAACCATCAGGACCTGGGGTTTTCCCTTTTTGCATTTTAAAAACTACTTGTTGAAGCTCATTGATAGTAATAGGAGCAGTCAAAATAGAGTTCTCCTCATAAGTGATAAGAGAAGGGATTGCTTGAAGAACATTTTGTTGTGAAGCTGAGTCAAGAGGAGTAGCAGAAAAAATATTGGAAAAGTAATCAACAACAATAGAGTTCATGCCATCCCAAGTATAAACAACATCTCCAGAATCTGATTTTAAGGAAGAAATAAAGTTGTGAGATCTTCGAGCTAGAAGAGATTTGTGGAAGAAATTTGTGTTTCGATCTCCTTCTTTGAGCCATTGAATTCTAGATTTTTGCTTCCATAAGATTTCTTCTCTTTTTTCCCATTCCTCTAACCGAGTTGTGAGTTTAATTTCATCTGCACTTCTCTTCTCTGTGAGGCCATCTAAACGGATTTTCTTATTCAAATTTTCAAGATGAGCAATAACTTCATGTTTTTTTTTATGAACATCCCCAAACTCTTTCCAGTTCCAAGTCTTGATTTTGGATTTAATGTATTGCACTATTTTGGCAAAATAGAACATCTTAGTCCCATGCCTAGGTTTACCTTCCTTCCACCATTGTTGCACATGAGGTCTCGAAGGAAATGTCTCTAAGCCACATTAATTGAAAACGAAAAGGAGAGAAACTCACATTGGTTTTCCACATTTCCACCATGATTGGCCAATGATCCGAACCAAGATTATTAAGAGTCTTCACTTTAGGAATGTGACCATGGATTAAGAAATTTTTAGAGAGCAAAAACCTATCCAATCTCTCCATTATACAAGCTAAGCCTTGCCTTCTGTTAGACCAAGTCATAAGGCCATTATCTCGGTTGGATATCCACAAGATGGAGGTTTGCAATATATTCGCTCATGAGGTCAAGTACTTTTGTCCAAATTTCTATTTCCCCCCTTTTCTCATCCAGAGAGAGGATGGTATTGAAATCTCCTCCGATCAAGATCCAAGCTTTAGGAAAATGAGAGATAATATGAGTAATATCCTTCCACTGTCTTCTTTTTTCCTCCAAAGAAGTCGGGGCATAAACAAGAATGCAGAGCATAATCTGGTTGGAATGTCTACTTTGAATAGCTATAGCCAACAAACCCCAACCGCCAACCATATGGTGAATAACTACCTCTTTTGGGTCCCAAAGACAAGCAATGCCACCCGAAGTCCCTTGGGAACTGAGGGAAACCACTTTTCCAGCTGGCCAAATTTTACTGGCAATTAAGTCCATATCCTCCATTGACATCTTTGTTTCTTGAAGGAAAACAAGATGTGGATGATTTATCCGAATCATTCTTCTAATTTCATTTTGTTTTGAAAGACTCCCTTTGAGTCCTCTAATATTCCAAGTGATGATCTTCATTAATACCAGGGCTAAAAATGTTGGGAAGGGCATTAATCTTACCTTCCTCTACAAGCTTTTCACCTTCTTTTACCATATGATATTGATTGGTCTTGCGACCTACTTTTTGATTAGAATCCATCTTCAATTTTTTTTCCCCGGTTTCTTGACTTCTAACATTGAAGAATGCTCATACACAGCCAAAATTTTACTAGATGGTTCAATGGAGTCTATATTGGGACCTGCATTATTTGAAGTTTTGACATTTGAAATATTGTTTTTCTTGTGTAAATTTTCTCCTTTTTTTTCTTGTTGAAAACCTTTGATTTGTTGGTTTGTCTCCCGAGTTCTTTCCTTCATATTTAAATTGTGTTTCTAAGATTTCAGTTTCCATTATTTCCTCTTCCTCACTTGGGACATCATTTGTGGAAAGGATTTCAAACATATTAGCAAATGACTTTGATTGATCCTTCATTACTCGTTTTTTTCGAGTGTTCTTCTTCTTAGGTATTTGGAAACCTGCTGAGTTTATATCTTCTTTCTTTTGATCAGGAATTTTATTTGGGCAAGCACTGGCCAAATGACCATATTCATGGCAAATTCTACAACGAAAAGGAATGTTCTCATAGTCCACTACTTGCTCCCAAGTGTCTTCCCCAAATTGTAATGTGATATTTTTAGGTAGGGGTTTGTCAAAATCCATTAAAACACAAATTCGAGCATAAATAATATGTTCAAAATTTTGAGTACAATCAGCAGACATCATAAAAGTTCCTAAAGAGTTTCCAATTGAAGAAAAAATAGTAGGATTCCAAAATTCAATAGGGAGGCCAAAGAGTCTAACCCACACGGGAGCTATAGAAGGCATCTCTTCTTCGGCTTTAAATTTAGTATGCCAGGGCTTCATGAAAAGCCCCGCCCTTCCAAAAAACCAAGGACCCCCTTGAAAAGTTTTCTCTCTATCTTCATTATTAGCAAATAAAACAAGAAAATAACCATTTGGATAAATAGAGATTTGTAACTCACCTTTAGTTTTCCAGCTTTTTGCAGCCCAGACTTTGAAAGCGGATAGACTCGGACTGAAAACCCACGAACCGACAAATTAGTCCTCTTTTTTCCAAATCTTCAATGCCGATCTCGAATGTTACCCATATCAAGCTTAACAATAGGAGTTCCATCAACCGCTTTAAGACATCCTGACTCCATTTTCCTGGGATCAATCTTAGGCATTCTTAGAGGTTTATGAGAAGCCCTAATATTGATATTAGCATTGGGCTGAGGCTGTCCACCACGAAGGGCATCCCTAAAATTCATTTTTGGGACCGAGTCTTCAAAATTCTTACCCTTGACAGGGGTTTTCACAGTAGAATTATTTTGTGGGTGCACCTTAGCACCAGATTCACTTGAGATATGAGCCATTTTTTGATCAACTCCTTGAAACTTATTTCGTGGTCTCTTTAATCCTTGCCCTAGACGCCGTGGAAAGGTATGGTTTTCACTTTTCTTTTGTGCAGCAAATTGGAAGCCGTTGTCACTCAAGTTCACAGTATGATCCGTTGAAAGACAAATTTCTAACCCATCTTGTATCCCCTGCAACATTTCTTGCTAAAATATTGAGCATAAACCACAAAAATATTGGCCGCTAGGGCCCGAAGGCCCTAAAAACCAACCTCTGGAGCTGCTTGCACTCAACCCAGATGAAACCCTCGCATAGCCGCTTGCCAAATATATCGTTCACACATAGGGATGCGCTAGGATCTGTGTTGCTCCAAATGATATGAAAATTGGTGGAGACGTTCTAGGGTTTTTCAGGCATCTACCCTCAAAATTTTAGCTCAATCCGAGTTCGGATGAGTGAGATATGGCCGAAACGAGTTCGGCAGTTTGGGCAGTCCTACAAAAAACGTCTTCATCCTTGATTTGATCTTTTTTTCGTCATTAAAACTAATTTATAGTGGAAAACACCCCTTTCGAGGTGCCACTTTCAACAAGTTGGGCATAGGAGGAATGGAGCCTTGTCGGCCTCTACCAGCACATAGGACATTCCTAACTATACCATATATCTGTAGGATGGAGACAAGGGGAATGGAACCTGGGTCAGCCTCTACCAGCACCTAGGGCATTTACCACTGCACCACAACAAGCAGATCAAAACTAATTTATAGTGGAAAACACCCCTTTCGAGGTGCCACTTTCAACAGGTTGGGCATAGGAGGAATGGAGCCTTGTCGGCCTCTACCAAAGCACATAGGACATTCCTAACTATACCATATATCTGTAGGATGGAGACAAGGGGAATGGAACCTGGGTCGGCCTCTACCAGCACCCAGGGCATTTACCACTGCACCACAACAAGCAGATAAAAACTAATTTATAGTGGAAAACACCCCTTTCGAGGTGCCACTTTCAACAGGTTGGGCATAGGAGGAATGGAGCCTTGTCGGCCTCTACCAACACATAGGACATTCCTAACTATACCATATATCTGCAGGATGGAGACAAGGGGAATGGAACCTGGGTCGGCCTCTACCAGCACCCAGGGCATTTACCACTGCACCACAACAAGCAGATATAAACTAATTTATAGTGGAAAACACCCCTTTCGAGGTGCCACTTTCAACAGGTTGGGCATAGGAGGAATGGAGCCTTGTCGGCCTCTACCAACACATAGGACATTCCTAACTATACCATATATCTACAGGATGGAGACAAGGGGAATGGAACCTGGGTCGGCCTCTACCAGCACCCAGGGCATTTACCACTGCACCACAACAAGTAGATAAAAACTAATTTATAGTGGAAAACACCCCTTTCGAGGTGCCACTTTCAACAGGTTGGGCATAGGAGGAATGGAGCCTTGTCGGCCTCTACCAGCACATAGGACATTCCTAACTATACCATATATCTACAAGATGGAGACAAGGGGAATGGAACCTGGGTCGGCCTCTACCAGCACCCAGGGCATTTACCACTACACCACAACAAGCAGATTAAACTAATTTATAGTGGAAAACACCCCTTTCGAGGTGCCACTTTCAACAGTTTGGGCATAGGAGAAATGGAGCCTTGTCGGCCTCTACCAACACATAGGACATTCCTAACTATACCATATATCTGCAGGATGGAGACAAGGGGAATGGAACCTGGGTCGGCCTCTACCAACACCCAGGGCATTTACCACTGCACCACAACAAGCAGATATAAAACTAATTTATAGTGGAAAACACCCCTTTCGGGGTGCCACTTTCAATAGGTTGGGCATAGGAGGAATGGAGCCTTGTCGGCCTCTACCAGCACATAGGACATTCCTAACTATACCATATATCTTTAGGATGGAGACAAGGGGAATGGAACCTGGTTCGGCCTCTACCAGCACCCAGGGCATTTACCACTGCACCACAACAAGTAGATTACTAATTTATAGTGGAAAACACCCCTTTCGAGGTGCCACTTTCAACAGGTTGGGCATAGGAGGAATGGAGCCTTGTCGGCCTCTACCAGCACATAGGACATTCCTAACTATACCATATATCTACAAGATGGATACAATGGGAATGGAACCTTAGTCGGCCTCTACCAGCACCCAGGGAATTTACCACTACACCACAACAAGCAGATTAAACTAATTTATAGTGGAAAACACCCCTTTCGAGGTGCCACTTTCAACAAGTTGGGCATAGGAGTAATGGAGCCTTGGTGGCCTCTACCAACACATAGGACATTCCTAACTATACCATATATCTATAGGATGGAGACAAGGGGAATGGAACCTGGGTCGGCCTCTACTAGCACCCAAGGCATTTACCACTGCACCACAAAAAGAAGATAAAAATTTAATTTATAGTGGAAAACACCCCTTTCGAGGTGCCACTTTCAACAGGTTGGGCATAGGAGGAATGGAGCCTTGTCGGCCTCTACCAGCACATAGGACATTCCTAACTATACCATATATCTACAGGATGGAGACAAGGGTAATGGAACCTAGGTCGGCCTCTACCAGCACCTAGGGCATTTACCACTACACCACAACAAGCATATGAAAACTAATTTATAGTGGAAAACACCCCTTTCGAGGTGCCACTTTCAACAGGTTGGTCATAGGAGGAATGGAGCCTTGTCGGCCTCTACCAACACATAGGACATTCCTAACTATACCATATATCTTCAAGATGGAGACAAGGAGAATGGAACCTGGGTCAGCCTCTACCAGCGCCCAGGGCATTTACCACTGCACCACAACAAGCAAATATATGGTAAATGCCCTGGGTGTTGGTAGAGGCTGACCCAGGGCAATCATTTGAAGGATGCAATTTTCTTCCTAATTGAGTTTTGTCAGCACAACTCCAATGTCTGTGTTGACGTTATATCATTATCATAAACCTAAATTCTTAAAATAGATGTGAACAAATATTGTAATGTTCTGATGTCATAGTTCAAAGCGTAAACCCACAAAAAAATGTCAAAGAAGAATCTAGAAAAAGCGAAGCACGCCTAAAGACTTTTTTTGGCCCTGTTCCTCGGCCTTTCTCGATACTTATTTATACTATAAATCTCTCTCTAGAGAAATATAGTGTGAAGGATTCTAATAAACAATAACATAGACATTGCAGTTTGCGAAGTAGATTCAAACATAGTCAAGCAACCAAGCCAAATATTGTCCTCCCAAGGTCACAAGAACATGGAGTCTAGAATGATGTTCTTTATTTGAAAATGGGAAAACTACCATCCTTACACAAAACATAGTTATAAACACAAAATAAAGACTCATAACCGATTATATCCACAATATAGGAGTGTGGTCGAGTTGAAAACAAAACACCTGCTCTTATATTATAAGTATAAGATATAAAATTAAGAAAACAAGAAAGTATGAAATGAAATGAAAGATTTTACTTACGTCCGCGAGACCCAAATATGGTATGGGACCTCAAATATAGAAGTATAACTGCTCAAATCATATCATATGATTTTTAATATCTAACCTCAAATATAGAAGTACAACTGTTCAAATCATATCATATGATCTTTAATATCTTTGAGAAGGTTGTTCCTTCTCATGCTGATTTGGGTTAGCAATTCCCCAACTTTTTTTATTTTACTGTCTTCAAATAACTCTATCATAGATTCATTTCCAATTGTTTCTTTGTATTTGCCACGGATGTCTGAAAAACTTGGGCACTTATAGATGAAGTGTTCCTCTGTCTCTATTGCCCCTGTGCTACATAATGTACATATCCTTTCTTCCCATTGTTCTTTGGGTGTTGTCCATCTCCCTATTTCACATCTAAGCCTATGAGAGCTAGTCCTTATCTGAGCAATGAGGATTTTTTCCTTCCACTTGATTTCAGTGCCTATATATGTTTTTTCCTTGTGATCATATGTTGGGTTAAAATTTGCAATATAATATTGTCTTTTCCTGCTTGCATTTTTCCACATTCCACTTCTAAACTTTTCATTCACATAGCTTTTGATGTCTTTGTTGAAATTTGGGCATTTATTTATGTTGATTTCCCAAGGTTTCATCCATTTCTGATTTTTTTTCATCCATGTGTTCTTTCGCCTATGTAACTCTTCGTCTTTAGCTACCCTTGGCCATCTGTTGTTTTTCATGTTTTCTATTTTTTTCAAGTAATATAACAGCTTGGTCATAGCAATTGCTTCTAAAAAAAACATTCCAGTTTCACCTAGAATAATTTCATAACGGGTTGTGACCTTAATTTTGAGAAAATTTGTGATTAGATATTTTTGAATCCTTTCTATTTGCCTCCATTTTGCCTTTGTTGTGCCACTAGCCCACACCTCACAACCATACAAAAAAACCAGTGTAACAAGTAGGCCAAATAAAATCCTGGTGGTCTTCCAGTCCACAGCTCGACATTCCTACACCTATTTTGAAGTGCAATATTGAAAAAATAAAAGTAAATAATAGCAACAATAAATAGTATATATAATTATAATAAAGCTTTAAAGCTTGTGATACTACAACAAATTTCAAAGTAATATTAAATTTAAAAAAACTCATAGAGGATGTTATTTACTTAATATATGTTTATTTAACTAAACTTCTCTTAATAAAGTATAGTCTCTGGATATTAAAAAATAGTTTGCTTTTGTATATAACTCAAGGTTAACAATATCATAGATTAACTAAATTATGACGTTGAGTTTATCATAAATATTTTTATAAGCATGTTGTTATTTTCCAAAAATATATAATATTTCTTCTAAAAGGATGCAATGATTTATTAGAAATGAAATGATTTTAAGTAACACTTTATGGGATCAAGAGCTTTAATACAAGATGAATTATAGTTTACAATCCTACTGACTTTTAAATTCAAACCTTGGACCTCCTCTTGAGAGTTTCAAAGTTTAATAACATCAAAAAAAAAAATTGTTCAACACCGTCAAAAAGCTTAACATCCTTTTTATCATATTTTGAAGTGTGTATCTTTTGTTGTTGATTTTAATAAGTTTTCTTGTTTTTCCATTCTCGATCCTTTAAAATGTTTCATTATTTTTAAAATGTTTCATTAGTGAGTCTACTTTTAGAGTATCCTCGTATGCAATCTTAATGTCCTTGTAGGTTTTAAATTCCATGACAAAGTGTTTTCCAATATTTCCTACTCCTACTATGCAAAAGACATATTTTTTTTGACCATATGTTCTAGGAATTGTCCATCCCCTAGTTTTACATTTGAGATTGTGTGAAATAGATCTTAGTTAGGATATAAGCATGTTTTTCTTCCATTTGAACTTTGCATATATTGTGACTAGGAGATCGAGTTTGACTAATTAAAATAATAATTTGCATTTCACATTCCTTAGGAACAAAACCTAGATTTAAATAGGTTACAAAATAGTAATCCAAACTATAATCCCATTATCCATGCTAACCAATGTGCCATAGGAGGTAGAGAGTTTGTTTTAGGTTTTTTAACCTAAGATATTTAGGAATTAACCATAGTTTACCATTATATATTTAAAACAGTAAATATCTACATGGTAGAAAGTAGAAAAGTAAATGTAATAATCTATTTATGTAGTATAATGCAATATACTACCTATTTTACCCTAACATCCCCCCTTTATTACATTACTTTCATATACAAAGTTTAATTTGGAACAACTCAAATTTGACACGTCCAAGTGCCTTGGTGAAGATGTCAGCAACCTGTTCGTCGGTGGGAATGTATTGGAGCTTGATTCTGTGTTTAGGAACTTCATCACGAATGGAATGACAATCTATGTTAATATTCTTTGTGTGTTCATGATGGACTGGATTCTTTACCAAGTTCAAAACACTTGATTTATCACAAAAACATGTGAATAGGAAGTTTCTTTTGTAGGCCCATGGTAGCCAAGATGCGACTTAACCATATCGCTTCACACATAGCTCCTTGTGTAGCATGATAGTATGCCTTTGTTAAAGATAAAGCAACCACCTATTACTTTTTACTATGCCATGAGACAGGACCAGATCCAAGATGAAATACATATCTTGATGTTGATTTTCTATTATCTAGGGATCCAACGTAGTCAGAGTCAGTGTAAATATGTAAGAATAATGAGTTATTCTTCTTGTACTCTAGACCATATTCTACACTACCTTGAATGTAGTGAAGAACACGCTTAGCTACTTTCCAGTGAGAGGCTTTTGGTTCCTGCATGAACCAAGAAATATAGTTTATAGCATAAGTAATGTCTGGTCTAGTATTGGTCAAATAGATAAGGCTTCCAATCATCTATATATATAGCGTGCCATCTACATGTGGTGAGTCACCATACCGTGATAACTGAAGCTTTGATTCCATTGGTGTTTTCTTGGGCTTGCAATCAGTCATACGATATTTTTCTACCAAAGTCTTGGCATACTTTTTCTGTCACCCTAAGATGATTCTTTTTATGTTCTATCTCAAGACCAGGACAGTAGTGGAGAAGTCTGAGATCTGTCATATCAAATGACTCTTTCAAGTCATCTTTCACGGCATTGATCAATGTCTCTAAATTTCCATTGATGATCAGATCATCTACATATAATACAAGAATCACTATTTCAGAACCTGTGTTCTTGATATAGATATTTGCATCAGATGGACTTCTATTGAATTTGTGTTGCAGTAGGTGACTATCCATTTTAATGTACCATGCTCTTGGGGCTTGTTTGAGCCCGTATAATGATTTGACCAACTTGCAAACATGTCGCTCATGGCCTTCCTCAGCAAATCCTAGAGGTTGAGTCATGTATACATCTTCTTTTAATTCACCATTCAGAAAGGCACTTTTTACATCCATTTGATGTAATTTCCATCTGAAATGTGTTGCCATAGCACAAAGAACTAGAATGGTGGTCATCCTTGCAGTGGGTGCAAATATTTCCTCATAATCAAGGCCTTCCTTTTGATCATAGCCCTTTCCCACAAGATGGTCCTTATGCTTATCTATGGTACCATATGCTTTATATTTGACTTTGTAAACCCATTTGCAACCTATGGGCTTCTTTCCTTTAGGCATATCGACCAGCTTTCATGTTTTGTTTTTAATGAGGGATTTATGTTCAACATCCATAGCTGCCTTCCACTGAGGCTGACTAAGTGCTTCATCAACTGTAGAAGGTTAATTTTCATCATATGAAGACATGTAAATCCTCTCCTCATTAATTTCCATATCATTTCTACTTTCTAAATCTCTATCAATAGAAAACTCTTAAAAATCTACACAAAGATCATCAATTGAAGTAGATGCTTCTGTCATTCTCTGTCGAGACATGATTCGTGTCTTTGGATGATTGAGAGTGAGATCTGGTTGTGAAGTGAGTTTGGAATCTTTCATAGTACTTGTATACCATTTTGGAGGCTTTTTTGTTGTGGAGGAGGAAGTGGTTGTTGCTTCTCATATTCCAGGTATACTGATGTAGTGTTAGATGTGAAAGCTTCATCAAACACTACATCTCTACTAACATGTATTTTCTTGTTGAATGGATCTATCAACCAATAGCATTTTTAGTATTCATCATATCCAAGAAAAACACATTTTAGGGTCTTCTCATCTAACTTATTTATTTTCTCCTTAGGTATATGCATAAAAGCCTTACACCCAAATACTCGTAGATGAGATATGGAGGGTTTCCTTTCACTCCATGCTTCCTGAGGAGTCATACCTTCAAGAGCCCGTGTGGGTGCCCTATTTAGAATATATATTGTAGTTTTTTATAGCTTCATCCCAGTAAATGTGCTCAATATTAGCTCTCTTACGTATACATTGAACCATTTCCATAATGGAACGATTTCTTCTCTCAACAACTTCATTTGACTGAGGAGAATAGGTTGTTGTTAATTGTATTTTTATCCCATGTTTCTGCAAAAATGAGGAAAATTATTTTGATGTGTATTCCCCCCTCGATATGAACAGAGGATCTTTATGAAACATCCTGATTCTTTCTCAACAAGCTTCTTGAACTGCTAAAAATAGTCAAATGATTCAGACTTCAACTACAAGAAGAAGACCCACATTTTTTATGAGTGATCATCTACAAATAATTGAAAATACCTTTTTCCTCCACAAATAGTAGACATAGGACCACACAAATCTATGTGAACTAACTCCAAAGGTACCTTAGCTCGATAGGAGCTACGTTCAAAAGGTACTCTATGTTGCTCTCTTGACAAGCAATTTGAGCACACTAGCAAAGTAGATGAAAGAGTAGGAAATCCTTTTACCATTCGATATTTATTGAGTTCTAGTAAATACCTTGAACTTAGATGCCCAAATCTCTTATGCCATAGAGAAATGGCCCCTTTTGTGGTTATTGCCATTGCAGTATGTGTAGAGGTAATTGCATCTAAGATAAACAAACCTTATTTGTATGAACCTGTTGCTATCCGATTTCCTTTTTGGGTGATAAAGTAATGTTTCTTTTCTTTGTCCACTTTGAAATTGACATTTATGTTATTGTCCAGGATTTGTGGAACTGACAAGAGATTATTTTTCAATCCTGGTACATAAAGAACTTTTTGTATTTTACATTCTCCATATGGAAGGGAGACAAAAACAGTTCCTTCTCCCTGAACTTGATAGGTTTGATCATTAGCAATGGTTATCAGTCTACCTTCTCGAGCCTCAAATGTCTCAAACCAGGACTTATCGCCAGTCATATGTTTACTAGTGCCTGAATCTATGTACCAAATAGTATCCTTGTGAGAAGATTTTGTATGTGTCATGAGCACTTTGTGTGCTCATGTAGAGTCTAAACTAGAATCTTTAGTGGCAATATGTCCCTGTTGTTGTTTATTCTTGTTCTTTGGTTTACCTTTGCCCTTCTTTTGACCCTGTTCAGTGGGCGGTTTTTTCTTAAACCAACATATTTTGGTTTCATGAGTGTCCTTATCACAAATTTTACAATACTGCTTCTTCTTCTTAATATATTTTCCTTTACCCTTATATTTTTTATAAGAATATCCTTTCTATTAATTCCACTTTTTCTTTCCACTTTTTTTGTTTGATAAGAGTGCATTTTTGGATGCCTCATCTCTTTGGAGTTGATTAGCTTCTTCAGTTTGAAGCAAATTTACCAACTCTACAAAAGTCATTGCCCTTCTAGAGACTTGTAGTGAAGTGATCAACATTCTATAGGATTCTGGAAGAGCCCTTAAAATGATCGAGGTCAGGGCATTGTCTTCCACTTTTTCTCCTAAGGCTTGCAGTTTTTTTTTTATATCTATGACTCTACAAAGGAATAGCTCTACTATCTCTCCAGATTTAATATGAAGAGTATGAAGCTGTGTTTGAAGGTTTATAATTGTTGATTGATTATTTCCTTCAAAAATGGTTGCTAAGGCATTCCATGCCTCCTTACCATTTTTAGATTCATTTATATGAGGTTGTATGTCATCAGAAATAGCTAGCAAGATCAATAAGGAAAGTATTTTATCCTGTTTATCATATGTTGTTTGATCTGATCCTGTTGATGTGTGTCTAGAATCAGTGCCATCCACTATTCCCCACATCTCCTCTACAATTAAAATGGATTTCATCTTAGTTTTCCATGCAGAATAATTTGAACCTTTGAGAATTTGGCTCTCATTGAGATACTTGTTCATCATGGCCATGGTGAAGGTTTCAAATTTATATGACTAAGATGAATTTATCTTTCAGTATACCCTCAAAAGAGTATATGGAATATTTTAATTTGCTTTTTAAGATATTTAATGGCACCTACCTTAACACTCTTAACAAGGGATGAAAATTTTGAGGATTTTAAGCCAAACAAAATAGAGCAAATGAAAGGGGTAGGTTTTGAAAGACTTCTGATTTTGCTCTCTAGGATATTTAATGGCACCTGCCTTAACACACTTCAAGAAGGATGGAAATTTTGAGGTAATTAAGCCAAAAAAATAGAGTGTATCAAGGTGTTTGAGATTTATGACTTGTGATGGGGAGTAAAAAATTTGACTTTGTGTAACATGTGCAAAGTGTAGCACGATTTTTAGTGAAATTTGGGTTTGATTTGTGAAGTGCTCTTCAATGTTTTGATTGTTTAATTGCAAAAATAATGTATAGTGCAATAATAAAAAAGAGAGCAACCCAAATTATTTATCACTATAGGTGTTGGATGCAACTAAAAATGCACCTAATGAAGCTATTTTTTTTTTAAAAAGGTGTCGAGTACAATCGAGAATGCACCTTTATTACTCTTAGAAAATTCCCCCTTTGTATTTTACAATTTTGCAAAAAATAGAAGCACAAATGTATCTTCTATCCCCCCTTAATGTTTACAAAATTGAGAAAGCAAGCACTCCTTTCAAGACAAGTCGACACATGACCCATGTTTGAAAGGCTTCTAGACCAGTCGACACATGACTTGGTTTTTGTTTTCAACACTCAAAAATAGGTGGTGCATTAGGATCAAAAGGCTCACGAATCCTCATGGGACCATAGCTTCTGTCCAACCCCTTCCATGCATCAGTATAGACAAGTGAGTGAGGAATGGTTCTAAGACATTCATGAAGCATACGATGAAAATGTGATCGTGTTTTTTGCCTTTGTAATTCATTTCTCTTTCTTATGATTCTTTGTCTACAAAGAGCTTTCCTTACCCAAGTTTGATCTTCATGAAAACTTTGAAGAGTGATGAACAATAATGGAAATTTTGATGAAAATTCAAGCAACAAAATGTCTCTTATACCTTGTCTCTTTATCCGCACATTTGGAGAAAACTAAAGAAAGACAATTTCTTAGTTGCATAAAACTTTGGCACTTTTATTTTTAATTTGAATGCCAAAAAAAATAAATTTTTAAAGCTTTTTAAATAGAATATAACATAATTTTTGTAATAAAAAAACATCAATTTAAGAGTTAAAAAAATTGATGCAGTTTATTTAGCAAAAAACTATGAAAAATTCTAAAAAAACATTAAAAACAAATTTAATTTAAGCATAAAAATTAAAATATTAAACTTTAATGTGCCAAAATATTAAAAAAATTCATAAAAAAATAACTCTTTTGTAATTTTGGTGAGCGGGTGAGTCGAACCTATGACTCATGCTGGCCTAAGACGTCCGCCTTGGCCAACTAACCAAGCATCGGGCTTGGTTCTCAGGTTGCAACGCCTAAATGTTAAAGAAGCCTGTGGGCTTCTTTTGGGATGTTGTGGGAATTATCCCACATGCATCATGTTTTGGATGCAAAGGCCTTTATGAGCTATTTAGCTTGTGATTGCCCTCAAGAAATCGATTCTAGGCCCTCATTTTACTAGCATCCATGTGGCACGGCAAGGGGGTCCACGTCGAGTCGTGTGTCTAGTGGTTGTTTGCCATGTTAAGTCCAGTCAGGTCTGGTTAGTTCTACCACGTCCAGTCAACAACAAGGTGGCATGTGGCCAGAGTGCCATGTGTCGCCTAGGCAATAGGTCGAGTCAGTGATAAATGAACACCACCTTGAGGTACGTGTAGGTCTACATCAATGTCTCATCAACACTACATTGGGGTGTGTGCAAGTCTACAGGAAATGTGAGGGTACTTCTGCCCTCGATGTAATTCTACCTTAGGATCCATGCTATGGGAAATGTGAGGGCGCTCCTACCCTCAATGTGTTCCTACCTCGGTCTTGGGATGTAGGTCCAACGGGGGAGCTAATAAAGCTCTTCCCATGCCACAGGGACCAGTGGCTATCTACGGGCCCGTAGGGTGGATCGCCAGTTGGGAGATCCCCAGTGGTCGCTATCCACAATGGGGGAAAAAATTCCCCATGGGTGGCGATCACCGTCAGAGTCAAATGATCCCAGCGTCGAGATCCGTGTCCAAAGTTGCGGGCTTTCCTACATAAGCTTTCCACAAAAATTAAGATGCACAATAAACTAATAAAAATTAGGGAGAATTAAAAAGATATTAGGAGCAATAATGAAATTAATTAAAGGTCACCGATGGTGCCGTAATTCCAATGCTCCAACTCAACTTCCTTGCTCCAACTCTGGTACTAATGTGACCAGGAGATCGAGTTTGACTAATTAAAATAATAATTTGCATTTCACATTCCTTAGGAACAAAGCCTAGATTTAAATAGGTTACAAAATAGTAATCCAAACTATAATATCACTATCCACACTAACCAAGGCGCCATAGGAGGTAGAGAGTTTGGTTTAGGTTTGTTAACCTAGGATATTTAGGAATTAACCATAGTTTACTATTAGATATTTGAAACAATAAAAATCTACATGTTAGAAAGTAGAAAACTAAATGTAATAATCTATCTATGTAGTATAATGCAATATACTACCTATTTTACCCTAAAATATATATAATTATTTTGGTTGTGTTCACAATTTGGATTGAACTCATTGATGTATAGCTATTTTTTCCTTCCTAAATTTTTAGTCTATATGACAAGTTTAAATTTTTTCCTCACATAATATTTAAATTCTTTGTTGATTTTGGATATCATGAAATTTAATGCTCCTTTTGTCCATCCATTTCATCTATATTTATTTTCTTCTATTCAATATTTATTTTATTGCTTATTTTAGCAAATTGCTATCTTTCATTTTTTTCTAAGTACTCTAATGACCTTATCATAGCTTATGGTTCTAGTGGAAGGTCTCTGTTTCACCAAGTAAAATCTCATATGAGATTCATGCTTTATTTATCAATAATTAATCACTTTTGAATTCTTTTTATTTATCTACATTTAAAACTTGATGTATTACTAGCCCACACCTCATACCCATATAGCACCACTAGAATAACTAATAACCCAAAAAGGACCCTAATGGTTTTTCAATCCCACAACTCTACTTTTCTATCTCTATTTAGAAATGAGTAGAGTGCTCTCCACCCTGTTTATATTCATTTCATCCAGCATATTTCCTAATTAATTTTATTTTGTAAACATAATCTAGGGTATTTGTATTTTATTACTACATTTAAAGGACTTCCTTAAAATAAAATATATGGTTATTTTTGCTCTCTTTGACTATAGAAGACCTTAATTGTAGTGTTTCTAGTATTTACCCACATTTCAACTTCTTTACAAAAATTCTCTAACATGTTTAGATATTCTTGTAAAGTTTCAAGTATCACACCAATCAAAATGAAGTCATCAACATAGAGAAAAACATTCAGTACATACTTAGACAATTGTATTCCCTCTCCTACCATTATTTCTATCTATTCATCTAATTTGTCAATTTAAAGGTAAAATAAAGTAGGTGATAATGGACAACCATGTTTCACCCCATATCATTTCCAATACACTTTGATAGTTCTTCTAGAGTTTTAATTTTTGCTACCACCTAATCATAAAATCTATGTATAACTATTGTATAGTTGGTTGCTATACCAATTTCTTCTATTATTTTTCATAATTTACCTTTCAAAAGACTTTTTAAGTTCCAAAATACTAATAATAAACTTATCTTTTTTTCATTTCATATCCTCTCTATTAGGTGTCTTAAAGTAATGTAGTTATCTATTTTTGAGTACTTTGGTATAAACCTTGTTTTTTCTATTTTCTTATTTCCTTAATTTTCTACTCATTTATTGATTTTGCTTTCTACTATGTTTCTAAATAATTAAAAGAAAATGATTAATGATGACAATGTGATATTTTGAAGGATTATTGGTGTCTCCACTTTATGCAATGGTATGACTAGGTTGGTTATCCATTATAGTGGAAAGCCTCATTGGATGATGTCATTAAAAATATTTTTGATGTGTGGTGTTAAGGTGTCAACCCCACACTTGAGATGTCCAACTTGCAAACCATGTATATCCCGAGCTTTATCTCTTGCTAGTTTCTTAATGCCCTCCTTCACTTCTTTCAAAGAAAATAGTTCCTCAATTGTGTCAATTATAAGAGGGGAATTTGTTTCTTGGTTTCTCTCATATAATTTCTTAGCAAATTGTAATCATTGTTTGCTTGTGATATTATTTTTATGTATCTTTTGCTTTCACTAGATCTTTATATATCTTTTTATTTATTTACTCTTTGCTTAGTTATTTCAAGGTTCTCTTTACTACTTTAGATTCTTCATCATATCATGGATTTATAGGTAATCATTCATGTTTTCTTTGCCTGGGTTTTAAATTTTTACATGATTCAAAGGATTATTTTGTTATATCCATTAGTTTACTCCTATAAAAAGTCTAAAAAATATTTATACTCTTTCTTTTCACTCTTTACATAATATGCTTGAATGATTTTTTTTTTAAAAATCATAGAGATATTTTGTATTGCACTTCCTTTAGCTACTTGAAGATGTTCTTCTTCTCAATATTCTTTCGTTTATATATTTATGTACATTGGATTATGGTCATATTTTAGCTCCATGGGTATTGCTTCAATTGCTAGATATTTTATCCTTAAATTAAAGTTTTATGAACAAATAATATAATCAACTACAATGTGTTCATTATGTGTTTGACAAGTACATTTTTTATATTTTTACCATATTCTTATGCCATTGTAGATGATCAGCTCCTCTATGCTACATAATTTAAGTTCTTACCCATAATGTGTGATGGATACTTGACTATCATTTGAGGACCTTAACCAATGGTGATCCGCCTATTCTTCCATCCATAACATGTTATCACCTATACATTTATTGATATTTAAACATCTTGCTTGTCAATTTATAATCCCAGCATTAAATTCACCCACTAAAACCACCTCTCCAAGTTTTTCATATTTTATAATATCTTTTGATAATGCCATATTTGGATCCTCGTGATCTAAGCTATGTTTCATATAGAACTTTGATTGTTATGGAGTGAAATAACAAGCTAGAATGCTAATCAATTTATCATTATCTATGGTTATAATATATACATATTATTTATTTAGATCTTCTTTCCCAACCTGTATGAGTCTATTACAAAAATATTTTAACTACTATTCTTAGTCCTCCATGTCCTTTTTTATTTTCTACTACTTTATTTCATATATATTTTTGTACATATCACAATCTAGATTCTTGCATCCATAATATTCATGTTTTTCTATTAGTATACTTACATCATTTGCATTAGTTGTGGGGAACTCTTCTCCACAAATATCCATGACAATTCTAACTCACTAATGTTATTTTTTCTCAACATACCCATTTTTCTATTTATTTTAGTTTATTTTATTTATAATGCATGTTTTTCCATTTTTCATCTATACCTTTTTACCATCACTCCTTGTATTTTCCTTTTTTCTATTTTTCCCTCATCTCTTCTTGTTTCATAAAAGTTAGATCTTTGTCCAAATAAAAATGTGAACCTGTAGCAATCTTCTATTTTGCAAAACATGGATTTTATCTTCTATATTGAACATTATGACTTGGATTGGTCTATTTCTCATGTCTTCCCTTACTTTTCTTAGTCTACATGTTTGATGAACTTGCCTACTCCAATGAAGTTTATTAAAAGTAAAATGCTTGTTAATTCGGTTTTATTTTATTGTTCTCCATTTCCTTTTACTCTCTTAATGATGATATTTACTAACCTTATGTGCGTTTCCTTTTCTTCAAATACTTGCATTCTAATTTATTTCTCTATTAAATATCTTTGTTTATTTGGTTTTATTATTGGATATCTTACCACTTGTGCCCATGATCTAATCTCCTCTAATTTATATAATAATTCTCATTCCTTTATTATCATATTTACAACTATTGTATAAATTAATTTTATTTGTAATAGATTTTTTTCATTTTCTTTTTATTTAATGACCTACAAATTAGTTTGAATATGGTATCTATTTATAAAATCATTACTATTGCATAAACCCATGGTAGTAGGAAATTTTCATTTTGCTAGTGGTGTCTCCAACAAATTGATTTTAAAAACTTGTTTTAAAATTATTATTTTTTCATTTCATGATGAGGCTTTATTGGTACCTCATGACTATGATCAACTACAACATCTCATGTTGCAATAAATCTATTAATTCTTTTAAAACTATTAGTCTATCATGAGATGGGCTACGCATGGTATCAATTGATATATTCAAGTTATTCTCACATATTTTTCCTTTGTATCCTTTGTATTATAAGTTTTTCATGACTTAATTCAACCTTTCCTTACAAATATGCACTAAAATATTTAGGATCTTAGTTTTTCAAACCCTAGCGTTGGCCCCATAAAATATATTTATTTAGATTTGAAACACAAAATAAAAATAGTAAGAGAAGAAAAATTAAGGTATTTGGGTTTAAAGGCTTTTTTAGTTTTATCTATATTTTTTGTACACTTTCCTTAATTTGCACTATGATATTTTTAGAAATAAATTTTAAACATACACCTAGATATAACAACTAAATTTGAATCTAAAAGCTAGACTATAATTTACATCTACCTTTGGAATCTATCTCCACCATTTGAATCTACCTCTACCTTTGGTATCTATCTCCACCATTTGAATCTACCTCTACCTTTGGAATATATCTCCACCATTTGAATCTACCTCTACATTTGTAATCTACCTCCACCACTTGGATCTACATTGGCCTTCCTACCTTTGTCTTTGCCTCTAAATCTTTGCTTCTGCATCTACCTCTCTTCCTATGCCTATACCTTCTATGCTAATGGAAATTAAATTTTCCTTCTTCTCAACAAAAAATAACATATATATTGTATGTGTTCTACAAACCTATTCCCAAAATTCATTATTACTAAAAACTATAAAAAAAATTATAATAATTTTAACTCAATAAAGTTGAAACAATCCAAGTACAAACCTATAATTCCATTTAGAAAATATTAACCAAACAATAAGTCTTAGTGATGGAAGAATATTTAATAGTATCTCTAGTTTTTTATGCACCCTATCATCTCATTCATACAACAAATGAGGTACAATACCTTATAAAAACTAGAGAAATAACATCTAAAACCTTCATATACATACATACATACATATATATATATATGTCAGTTTTAATATTGTTTATAATTCAATATTGTTGCTCTCTTATAACATGCTCAAGCATATTTATATTTCATAACATTCCAAAATATGAGTCTTAATAAATAAGATAACGAGTTCGATTATGCCTATCATTTACATTTGCACCCTCTGCATTGTTATTACTTGTTACTTATCATATCTATTATAACATGCATCTGATTCTATAAAAAATCTCAATCAAATAGAATTTTGGAGATAAAATAATAATCCACATTATTTGGAAATTTTATATTTTTTTAAAATACGAAGATCATGCCTTGCAAACTCTTCATTGAGGAATTCCATTATATCTCTTCTCAACAAGTGCATGGAATCATCCTATAAATCCACATCTTCTTTTAACAACATTGTCCCTTCCCATTAATTTTTTCACATACTATGTAATTCCAAAATTTTTATAATAGTCTTCAAAGATATACTTAAGATCTTAAGGCCATATCTATACAATAGTTCTTTCGAGATAACCTAGAAAGCTTGACAACATATATAAGTGAAGTGAAATGAATTTGAATACTAAAGTGATCTCACATAGTTCGTTCCTTTAACATGCAATATCTTAAAAGTTGTATTTTTTGTTACATAGGAGTGTTGGTCACAATCACACTATTTTTAGTAATTGACAAGCCCAAGGTTCAAACCACATGGACTACCCCCACTAAACCCATTCTACTTCATTATTGTTGACACAACATGAATAAGAGGACCATCGATCGCTCAAAATTAGTACCATCATGTTAGTCTGATGTGCACTAAGAGGATTCAGATTAGACTACTACCTTTGCAAATAAGTTATCCCAAGGTTTGAACCTAGGTGTCTTCTTGGCAAGTACCTTGCCAAAAAAACACTTACAAATACACCTAGCCCTTGGAGGCTTAAAAATAATATTTAAATTAATTGAAAAAGTGAAAATGTAATACTTATGTTTTTTTATTATATAGGAGAGTTGGTTACAACCATTATTTTTAGTAACTGGTCAGCATAGGGTTCAATTAATAGGAAACAATGGGTTGTATATACTTCTAAAACAAATCAAATCAATGATATATATAATAAAATAATGGAAAAATAAAACTTATAGAAATATTTTTGAGAATAAATAACTAAAACTTTTAAAATTCTAAAAAGGTGATCATATTAATCTAATATTGATGGAAAGGAATTGTTTCATATGATGGCTATAGTACAGAGATCAACATCTAGAATTAGTAGAATTAAGTCAGTAGAAGGAGGTTAGACTGAATACTAGAGTGAAATCAGAAAGGAGGTAAGGTCTTTCTATAAAAATATTCTAGGATTAGAGGAGTCTAAAGTTCTTAATGATAAAATTTTACAAGGAGAACCTTCAGTTATAATAGATGAAGATAATAGGAAATTGATGGAGCCTATTACTTTGGAATAAGTTCATTTACCTCTTTTATATTTTAATAAGGATACATATCCAACTCTGGATGGGATATCTACAACATTCTATCAACATAATTGGGATATAGTGAAGTATTATTTATTGGTAGTGGTGGAATAGTCTAGGGTAAAATAATACATACCTTATAAAATAAATGCAACATATCTTACCCTAATTCCAAAAAATATGGATGCAAAATTTTTTTATTCATTTAGACCAATAATACTATGTAATATGACATATAATATTATCTTCAAATCCATGAAAAATCAGTTAATGCCAATGTTAGAAAAATATATTTTAGAACAACAAGGAGGATTTGTGAAAGGGAGACAAATACTAGATGAGAACATAGTAGTTCATGAAGTTTTACATTTAGAAGCTTCTATAAAAGAGAAATAAATGATCTTAAATTTTGATATGAGTAAATCCTATCGAAGTATTTGACCCAAAAACTAAGAGAAAAAAAGTGTTGTAAAAACACAACAAGAAAACAATTGTAGTAGCAAAAAATGTAGTTATTTTTGCAATAGCATAGGACAGTCTAAATTTGAGAAACTAAAACTACTCAAAATTCTATGAATTTTTTAAGTGAATTCTACAAAAATTAGCCTTTCCAAGGGTGTGTGACACACACAAAATAGATTTGTAAAGAAAAATTTAAGAGATCTAAAAGTTGACTATAGGTTTTAGAAAAATATGGACACCAAGCATGCTTTTCATAAAATGAATGGAATAGAATGTTGTTTTGTATTCCAAATGAACTCAAAAGTATTGCAAATATTTTTTGTAATATTCTTCAACTATTTTACATTTACAAGAGATAAAATGATGTTACAACCATTTCATTTTACATTCTAAAAGTCCAATAGTCATAGTGACTCTTCAAAGCCCATAAAAAATTTTGGGCTTCTTCAAATTCATGGGAGAATTTTTGGTCTTGTATTTTTCTTATTCAGCATCAATCTCCAACATATTCTCCCTTGATGCTGAGTGGTGAGACAATTTTATCTCTCAATCTCAAAATTTGTTCTTTATTGACACCTTTGGTAAATAGGTTTGCTAGTTATGTTTGGTGTTGTAATATTTCAAATCTACAACCTTCTTTTTCACAATGTCTCTTATGAAATGAACCTTTACATCAATATGTTTAGTTTTACTATGATGGACTAGATTTTTTGTAATATTGATTGCACTTGTGTTGTCATAAAAAATTATTGTTGGATTATTTTGAAGTTCACCAATATCTTTAAAAACCTTTCTCAACCAAAGTGTTTGTCTACTTGTTGCAATAGATGCAGCATATTCTACCTCTATAGAAGATAAAAAATTTATTTCTTTACTTCTTTTGAGCTACTCTCATGTGGTTTTGTTAAGGTTTATTCATGTACCTTTATACAAGTGAAACTACAAATGTAACATGAGGTCTTGTTGTAGTAAGGAACATTAAGCTTCCAAAAATGCTTCTAAATAATTTTTCATTAGATTTCTCTTCTCCACCATCTCTACACACCACTTATCCATGTGCCACAGGTGTTTAAACTAGATTACAATTTTCCATACCATATTTTTTCAACATATCTTTTACATATTTTAATTGGTAAATAAAAATGTTACCATCACATTGATGTACTTCCACATCAAGAAAATATTACATTAGTCCTAAATATTTAATATTAAATTTATTCATCATAACATGCTTAAAATCATTCATCATCTTTGAACTACTTCTCATGTAGTTCAAATCATCAACATATATGCACACAAGAAAAATATCATCACCTTCATTCTTGAAATAGAGTGTGGGATCATTCTTATTTTTATTGAAACCATAATCTTGGAAGTACCATCAATTATTGAGTACCATGCTCTAGGTGATTGCTTCATTCCATATAGTGATTTCTTCAATTTATAATATGGTTTTTCTTTTATTCCACTTCAAATCCTTGAGGTTGCTGAACATAAACCTCTTCATCTAGATAACCATTCAAGAAAGCACTTTTCACATCCATGTGATAAAATTTCCACTATTTATTGGTTTCCAATGAAAGAGCCATATGAATTGTCTCTTATATTGCAACAAGGGAAAAATTTTCTTCATAATCCACACCATATACTTGAGTGAATTCTTTTGCAACCAGCCTTGATTTGATATTTCTATGCTACCACAACTATTAAACTTTATTTTTGTTGGTAAAATAGCTGCCTAAAATACAAAACGTGCATTTGTGCATCCTAGACATGACCAAAATTGAAATTCAAAAGGAGATAAACGTTCTTCAGGCCAATATCTAGAGAGGGTTGGCTCCCTTACTATTCCTACTTTGGTTTTAAGCTTAGATTTGCAAGAAATAAATGAAAAAATAGAAAGAAATGGGAAATATAGCCATAGGCTAGAATATATAAGATTGGGGGTAGACTAGCGATAGGAATTCAAATCAAGAATTATAGCAGAAGAGAACAGAAAGAAGGCAAATAATCCACTTACAATTTCATAGAGATAACTTATATATTTCCATTCCAGTACTCACTTCCTTACCAATAGTGTTCAAATCTAGATGTAAAATTTAAACTTAGTAGATAATAGACATGAATATAAAATATAAATTATTAAAGTAGAAATAAATCACACAAAAATAATTTGCAGAATCATAAGTCAAATCCCTTCTATTTATGCAAAAAACTTGAAGTGTTTTTCTACAAAGTGTATATCCTCCTCTATTACATTGAAATATTTAGTATTTATAAATTTTTTCACATCTTTTCATTTCATACACAAAAGACAACATGTCCCTAGATCAAGAACTAATAGGAGAATCTCCTCAAAAATCTTCCTTCTATAGCGACAATCTAGTTTTCAAGAAAATTTTCTTTGGAAATCAGCAAGTTTGGGCGTTGATGCATAAAAAACTATAAAAATGGCCATTAAATTGGTACCTCAAATGTACCTTGGAAATTCACCTTTGTCAATAAAGTCCACCATCCCTGAGTATTGGTTTGAAAAAGGTGACATAGATTGGGAATGTCTCAGCACTTATAAAAATCATCCTATAGAATTTAATCTTGCATCCTTCCAGCATAAAATCTAGGAACATATCTTATTTTACCACAATAATTAAATTCTCACCATTCTCAAGACTAGGGACTTTCAAAAAGCCTTCAAGGATGCTTGAAAAAAGTTTCACCCGAAAACGTGGCAACAATTCTTTGTAAAACAAATTCGAGAAAAACACCCTATTGCACCTTTAAATTCATCACATATTCCATGCTAAAAAATTCATCCCTATTTCATTAGCCAAGACTTATCTTTTTACATCCTTCTTAATACTCTGTTCAGCTTCGGGAACTCTTCATCACCCTCCTTAATGTTCACTTTTCATGCTCTAAAATCCCGTGTACCTTGTTTCACCTCAAAGAGGAATGAATGAAAGTTTCACCCCTTACTTGAGGTGAAAGCATCGTTGACCACATTCCTTTGACTATTCTTTATTATGATGTATGATTTTAACCCAAGCAACATTCAATTTGAATAGGTGACCTCGTTAATCGTGTGCTTGTCCATTCTCCATTGTTTGCTTTTGCTTTCATTTCATTTACCTTTGACTAACAACATTATCTTCCTTATTATATGGTTTCACCCCAAGGAGGGATGAAAAGGATTTTTACCCCTCCCTTGGGGCAAAAATACTATTGACTTTTCTTATTAGCCGTTGAAGTATTCCATTTACTTATTTTCTTTTGAAAATGCATTCACATTTGAATGAAGGTAAATGAACTTTTGCCTCCCACAAGGGGTGAAAGCACTCTTAGATACTTCTTGCCACAACACCATAATTTTAATTCTACATGCACCACTTTCCAAAGCACTCTATCATATTTAATTTTATTCAATATTCGTATGTTCGTGCATAAAAAAAAAAATTATGTCATTCCACCCTAATCATTGAGGCACGACATTTTAATTTTCCTTGGGTTGTTCTTTTACCCCAAGGAAGGGTGAATGAGAGTATCGTCCCTCACTTGGGGAAAAATCCCTATTGACTTTTCCACAAACACTTTCAAATGACATTTACCCCAAGGTGAGGTGAATAGTATTGTTGCCCCACCTTTGGGGTAAATGTACTATATTTTGAACTTTAATATCGGGCCCACCATGAACTTACTCTTGAATATATGACTTCATCTCAAGAAGAGGTGATAGGGATTATCGCATCTCACTTGGGATGAAACTACAATAATTTAAATCCTTGTGAACCATAAGTGTTTCTCTTGAGTGACTTAGATGTATTTTAAAAATAAATACACCCGCTTGTATTCCATTCTCATCGTGCCTTCTTCATGGTGCAATGATTTTTGCCTCAATGGGGAATGAAAACATTCTTATATTTCTAACTAGATTTTCACCATACACCTTGAATTTGCTCCATCATTTTAATGATATTTGCCTCATATAGAGGTGAATGAGGTTTTGACCTCTTTTCTCGGGTGAAAGTGCCTTGAATCTCCCCATCGCCCATTTGTAGCTTGCTTTACTTTTACTACATGAAATAAAGGCATTTCACCCTTGGAAAGGGCAATGGAGGTTTTCATCCTTCCTTATGACCAAAAACACTCTTACATTTTTATCCATGTTTCCTTTATCAAACATCTTTCAATACACACATATTAACATTGCACTTCTGCCTTCCAACAGTGCACTTCAAACGATTTTTTAATTTTTAATTCTCAACATGATATCCACAAAAAATACAAAAATAGGATAATTAAAACACAATAAATTGTGATGACAATAATTTGACAAATATCCATTATCTATCATTTTTTCCAATATTTACAATCACAACCGCAAATAAAACCTCAAAAAATTATAATGTGGTATGATGCAAATCTATCAACATTTTTTATGGCTCATGGGATATCCAACTCGTGTGGATGCAAGTGACCTTAGGCATTTATCCATTGGGCTCTCAATGGTCTTCCTCGTGGGTTGCATCAATCGGTGTGTCTAGTTCAAATATCTTTCCTTGCACTTATTCTACTACCTTTGGCTCTGCTATGACATGTTCTACTATGGCCTGCTCTTCCTATTCCTTCAAACTTTCATAGGTGACTTCATAAATTGTAACTACTTTAGCCCAAGCATATGTAGTAAATAGGGAAGGAAAACTAAGTGATTCACAAATGTATCACAAGTTCTAAATATCTTCCAAACTAATATGCTTAGATATCTAATCTAACTAAAACAAGGATGACTCCATGTGAGTGAACATTTTCATAAGCGAAAACACCTGTTATTTCATAATTGGATTTTCCCAACTGTCAATTTCTAATGTGTCCTACACAAAATTCTTCCAAGACTCTTATAACTATTCCTTCAATAGTTGCTCACCCCATTCATCCATAAAACCTAAAAATCCCATGTTAGTGAGGGCATTAAAATGAACAAGCGAAACATAATGCTCCCATTCAATTACATTAAGTAGCTTCATGCCTTCTCTCACCAAGTCCAACCTATGAAAATAACTATGCAGCATAACCTTGGTAGTAGACTAGGATTGGTCCATAGCACTCATGGGGTGAATGCATATATTAGACTAAGCAAGAGTTTGGCTCTTTACCACCAACTCCAAATGTGTCTCTAGTATATCCTTAGTAGTATCCACTAACTACTAATCCAATTGAATTTATATCTGGAACTCGTAGAGATACTTCAAAAATATGACTACTTTTACTACCAAATTCTCACAACTTTTAGCCAACCAAAGATGTGTCTCCTTAATGGTATTTTGAGAGAATCCCATGGCCTATGTAGCCTTCTATACCATCTATTTTTGTATGGAATCAAGCTATATATTCACCACTTGTACGTGCTATTCCATTTTTTTTCTTACTGTATGTTGGGCTTCCACTTGATGTTGCTAATGTTCTATCTCCTTTGCACTCTTTTCTTGATGTGCTCTACTCTCATCCAAATATTCTTCAAGCTCAATAATATTTGCCTTGGCATCATAGAATATCTGCTTTAAGTGGTCACTGTGCAAGTAATATGAGCTCATGTCTACCTGGGTGTTCCCCATATTCTCAGTAGGGTCAATTTTTGTTAGTTCCTCTATCACAAATTCTCAAGCATAATTGCTCAGATTCATTTTTCCTTGTGGTTTTTGAACTAGGGGAATCATCTGGGTAGTGTGGGCCTCCATGGCAACTAGATCGAATGAAACTTTCTTGAGTGGCTTAGCTGGAGTGAGTGCCTCCTTTCTCCTATGACTCTTAAGCCACTATGATGAACTCATATGAGATTGATTGATCTTCACTACGACTGGTTGTTCAAGCATCACCTCAAACTCAAGCAAAACCTTTAGCTCCAAAAATGGGGTGAAGGAGAACAGATCCTATGAGCGGTCTAGCTCAAAGGAATAAGTGGAAATAGAAATAAGAGGAGGAACTAAAACAATAGAATGAATGGAAGCATCGGGGGTGGCTACAGTTACACTCATTCATGGAGGAGATTTTGTACTCACAAATTCAAAATAATTGATAGGAATGGAAGGTGAGGGATGCAAAAATAGATTAAGGCTTGACTCAAACAAAATGAAATAAAGAGAGTCCAAAGAGAGGGGAAGAGAAGAAGTACTAGTAGTGAGTTGCATATGAGAGGTAGGGAGAAAAATGGGAATAGAAGGTATGCCAAATGAAGGGGCAACATATATGGAAACTAAAGAAAATGAGGAAACAACCATTAACTACTCAGAAGAGGAAGAGGGAAAGAGAGACATACCTTCAGGCTCAGGCATCATGTGAGTCAGTAATGGAGGTGGTTATGAGATAGGCTCCTGTTGAACTTACTGCTTCTCTTCTTCTACCTCTCGATCTATGATCTCCATTTGCTGGTCCAATTGTTGTTCTTAAATTTATGCAGGCTCCTAGGAAGTTCTAACCTGAGCAACTAAAACTAGTGGAGGAGGATTTACTATAGATGCAACAACTGCAATTGTAAATGAAGAAACTACATCAGTTCTCAACTTATTTGTGGCCTTAAAAAAAGGAAATACCTCTTCTACACTCTACTTCACTCACTAATATCTTATTTTAAATAACAATGGATGTTCCTCTTCCACATGTGTCACTTATTTAATTTTTGGGTGATCTTCTTTGGCCATGCTTTATTCACTGTTATATTTTTAAAAAATTCAAGGTACAACCTTGGAGAAAGATATAGGTTGATATATGTCAACAAATTCATCATATGCATCGAATATTTCGTCGTCCATATTCAACCCATAAGCTGATGTAATTTTTCCTAGGTGGACCCTCATAATCCACCAATTTGTGATCTTTTCCTCAAACCACATAGGTAGCTTATATTTCATCTAGCTAAATATTCACAGAGGAGTAATTTGCTCTTTATGCACTATAGGATTATATTCAGCCTCTTGCTCATAAAAATCATGCCATGGTGAAAGTGACATCATGTCTTCAACATGCCACTCCAAATCATGCCCCTCAATATTATTACGATTTTGCTGAATATCAGGTCGTGGGTAGAAATGAAACTGTTTGGCCTTAATTAGTTACAAAAAATGACCTAATTGGTCATACCTCCATATTTGAGGTAGTTCCACCAGACCTAGATCTTGGAGAGCCTTTATGAGCAATCTATTCTAACCAACCTAGCTCACCTCTATACTGCCAAATCTAAAAGGTATTGTGCATGTTGTCCTTTTATCGCATCCTGCTCCATAAATATCATTAATGTAGTCATTATTTTGCACCACATCCTTTGCAAATATATACTATATGGAAAACTATGGGAGCAATAAAAACTTACCCGTGAAGACAAAAATCATTACAACTATGCCTTGAGTCAACAAGAAGATAATGCCCTTTTCTATCATGACAAAAACTTCTCTCATTGTCCGTGACACCCTTTCACTCTTTATGTAAATTAGCTCAATGATGGGGCCCAAAAATAAGCAATTAAAATTATAAAATGACCCTCCCCTTGATAGAGTGGGATTCTACATATAAACTGGGAAAACCTTGTTTGCCTCATCAACTTGTTTAATAGCTATAAATGAAAAGTGTTGATGCAAATGGAAAAATAAATACCAAAAGAGGAATGATGTATGATTGAATGATATCGCCTCCCCATATTCATTTTTTCTAACTATATTTGCATATTTTGAGATATAAAATCTACCCAATCAAAATAAATCGGGTTTGTACCTACCCTCATCATTGTCGCAGCATAAAATTCTACCTATGAACTGCACTACACAAGCACTGCCTGCCACTTATGAACTATAGAATTTGTAGAGAGACAAAAAATCCATGTCAACATTGAGAATATATCTAGGCTCTTAAAATCTTAAAGTGGCTTCGATAGATTCAACAACTGCCCTTACTTCGGCTCTCTAATTAACTGCATCTCCATAAATTATCGTATTGACATAGTAGATAGGTATTTCTCCTCTTGTTCATTGAGGTCCAATTTTTTGGAGATCATGTGAGAGGGAGGCTTCAACCCACAATAAAATGCTTCCTTCACTATGTTGGAAGATATGGTGAAAAACACTTCTTTATTCACCTTTCAAATAGCCCTGGTAGTTGGGTTATAAAATCTGACAATTATCTTCACCAGCTCCGGGCAAGAATGTATGGGCGTACATAGGTACCAAAATAACTGCGCATAATATGACACAGTTAAAGGAATCTCCAATGTCAACCCTTGCTTGATGAATTCCACATCTTGGAACAATTTGACCATGCCCTTGTTAGTGATGATGTAGTCTCTGACTTCTGCCATGGTGTTAGAGTACGGGTCCAAGTCAACATTCTCATTTATTTAGGATTTCTTGGACTTTTTCTGATCATTTGATTTCTTTCTTGACTACTTTGGCTTTGTGGCATATTTTTCTTCTGTAGTTCTTTTACCCATTGTAGATACCTCAATAATTTTTTACAATTCTCTACAACTTCTCTAAAAAATAGCTCAAAAATGCACTAGCAAAACTTAAAAATTTAATCTTTGAACAATGTTACATATTCTCAATTTATAGGAAGCATTTGCAACCATCAAAGTAAATGTAGTGTTGTTCATTGGTGAATTCAGAAGGGTGCACACCTCGTTCCACTCAAACGGCACTATTATCCATGATTTTAACAATAATTAACCTCCATTTGCCATAATATCTTTTTGAAAACTGTGCTTCCACCATGTTAAACCTCAAAAAGTGCACCCTAGGTCCCAAATAGCCATTCTAAAAAACTAATTCACCACATGAGATACAATGAGTTCTCTTGCTTTGAAATTGTGAGATCTTGGTCCTTGGGAATGTCAATACGTTGCCCAAAGCAAATTTTAGTGTAATCATTTTCAACTGAGCACTTCAAAAATGTGTTTCAATATTGATGGTCGTTCTTCAAGTTCATCACATGCTAATGGGTGAAATTTCCTTGAGGGGACCCTTCTCCTTTTCTTCAATGCTTTCAAAAATGTCTTCCACCTATTTAATTAACTTTCATACCCCAAACCCTCCTTTTAAAATAGCATTTTGCTTTTCCTTTTCATCCTTAATTTAGAAAAATCCAATTAAAAAAACAATTCATCATTGCGTTTCCCAAAAAAAATTTAATCTTGGAGTTGTAAATGGGAAATTTTGCATTTTTTTTGCATTCACTCCAATTTTTATTTCACCAAAACCCTTTATATGCATATGCCCAAAATTCCAGAATGCACCCCATGCTTTAAAATATTTCCATGTAGTTTCACCCTTGTGAGAGGTGAAATTCACCCCTCAATTGGGGTGAGAGCGATATTGACTATCCATGTCTTTGATTTCCACAGTGCACCTTTTATCCCAAACCATGTTCACTTCGAAGAAGGACGCATAATATTTTTACCCAAAATCCAGGGTAAAAAAGTTTTCAAATCATTTATTTTAATCGGTCGGTGTGAGACCCACAATTAGCACCTTAAACATTTTTATAATATGGTTTCACCCCTATGTGGGATGAATAGGATTTTTTCCCCTCACTTTGGATGATAACCCTTTTGACTTCTTTCACAATGGTGACTTGGCGATTTGGTGCCCTTTCTTGATGTCATTCACCCCAAGTATTCATGCAATGTTTATATCTTTTTCTTTTCCATACTCCTTTGAATTTGATAATAAATCAATTTTTAACTTCGAAGCCCTTGAACACCTACTAAAAAATATTAATATAATTAATTTCGCATGAAACTGATAATGTATCCTCAAAAATAAAATTTTAGGACGAAATTAATTTTTAGAGAGAGAAGAAACATTTTGGAGAAAAAGTAATTTTTCCCTTGAGGGTAGCTTAGCATCTTTTTGGTGGAGTCAACTTCATCCCCTTTATTATATATATATATATATATATATATATATATATATATATATATATATATATATATATATATTATAATAATAAAAATACTTGCAAGTAATAAAATTTGTACATATTTAGATACTTGCACCCCTGATCATGTCACTGAAAATAGGCCTTTAGGTGAAGGTCGTTAATTGAAATCGGTGGGTCCTAACCTTCCATCTCTTGGAGATGATATGCATGTAAGAAAAGCGAACAATTGTATTGATAATGAATATGAATATATAGGTTACAATGTCTATAGTAGGCTCGTGAAATATGGATCTTAGAAACCATAATGAACCCTAATTGAAAGATGCTATGAACAAACTAATGTAATAATAATAACCTACTAATATATGCTAACAACATATGTGCTAACAATAGATGTTAGCGTAACTAACCTAGGATAGAAGATTATTACCAAATGAGGTAATATAATCGTTACCATAGAATAGTAACTCTAACATCCCCCCTTATTACATTATTTGGGTAATAATATAACTACTAGCTATACTATCATCCCCCCATACAACAATATTTGGGTAAAGTATATAACTACCCCAATACAGTGAAGAAGATGTTGATTTGCTGGTTCTTTGCTCTGTCACAGTGCTTTGGCTACTCCTAAGCAAAAAATGGGTCATTCCTCGCTTTGTCTTCATGTCAAAAAATGTCCTTATGGTAATCACATCATCCAACTGAATTTGCATGGGTAACTAGGCATTGCAATCGCTATGTGTAGTAGAATAGATCACTTTATACAAGGTTCATTCATTTACAATATGAATTTGTAAAAGATAAGGTAGCTAAGGTGTCGGTCGCTGCCGAAAATGCACCCTTATAAGTTCCCCCCTTCTTGTTGCAAAACATAGTGTAATTAATTTTTGAAGGAAGTGTGACTAAGGTGTCGGTCAAAGCCGAAAATGCACCCTTATAAGTCATCTTACCTATTTACAAAAATCAGTGAAGAAAAGAAATGGATATCCCCCTCAATTGCAAAAAGTATGCAACTCAAGAGTGTTGTGAAGGATTGTACAAATATTGCCTCCTAGACAATTTTACATCACAAAAAGTCTCTCCTCTTGTTACAAGTACTTCAAACACCTAGATTTTGCTATTTATGAAGCCTAAAAAAGGTACAAGCACCCCTTATTGTAAGGTCTTCAAACAAAATACTTATGCTATTTATGAAGCCTAAAAAAAAGAGAGAGAAAATGGTGTTTTTGCCCAAGGGACACATGTGTTTTCCCTCTACAAAATTGTTTTAGCAATTTAGCACTCCTTGTGCTATCATTGAACCAAAAACAGAATCAGAATGAGACACTTCACTAGAAATATGGCTTCTGTGATGTGCATTTAGCATTTTAGTTTTGCTTATTTTGAAACCAACACTGAATGGTGTCTTGGTTGTCATTTTTATAATTTGTGCAAAACTATGCTTTCTAGGCAATTTGATCAAAAAAAAAAGAGTTCACCAATTTGTCCTTTCTTATTGTAAGTACTTCAAGCATGATTACTATTAGGAAGTCTAAAATAAAAGGTTTAATGCTGATGACTTGGACTTTTCTGATTGCCTTGACAAGTTTTATGTCCCTCTTATCAAAACCTATGTTTGAAGGAAGAAAGGAATTATCCCCCTTAGTGCAAAGGATTGCAACTTTTAAGGTTCCTTTAAAAAACTTGTTCTTTCTTTTGATTACCCTAAAAGAGTATCAAAATATAATTCACTCAAACAGATATTTAATGGCACCTGCCTTAACTCCTTTCAAGAAGGATGAAAAGTTGGAGGAAATTAAGCCAAACAAATAAGATTGAATTAGGGATTTTGTTGATTGAGGAGAGAATATCAAGTAATTTTGGCTTTAAATCTGTGTAAAGATTTACACAAATTTGTGAAATTTTGGGGTTTAGTGTGTTCTCGATTATATGACTTATAATTGCAAAATAAATAATGCAATAATCAAACAAGAATGCCCTCAAAATGCTTATCACCTAGGTGTTGGATGCAATCGAAAATGCACCTAATTTGCCAATAAAGGTGTCGAGTAAAATCGAAAATGCTCCTTTTAATATTTGCAAAAAAATGTGTGTTTTGTGTTGTGCAAAAAATGATATTTTTATGTCTCCTACTTTGTTTTCCAATTTTGCAAAAGTACAATGTTGTCTTCTCCCCTGAATTTTGCAAAATTAACAATTTTGAGCACTCCTTCCAAGACAAGTCGACACACGACCCGCATTTGGAAGGCTTCCAGAACTAGTCAAAAAATGACTTAGTTTTTGATGGACCCAAGGTTACAATTTCTTCTCAAATTTATGCAAAAAATAATGTCCAATTTTATATCTTATATCTCCCCTTGGAGAAAACAAATGCACACTTTGCCTTTGAAATTTACAAAAAAAAATTCAATCTCCTTGTTTGCTATTTGTGCAAGAAAGAATCAAATGTCTATGATGTTGTCCCTCGTGGATTTTGCAAAACTAACAAGGTTTGAGAAGATTTTGTCTAATTTGCGACAAAAAAAATGTGCTCTTGTTATGTCTTATATCTCCATTTGGTGAGAAAACACTAGCACCTTTAAATATCAAAGTTGCAAAAAAATATTTCTTTAATTTTTAATTTGCAATAGTTTAAGAAAAGTTTTAATAAATCATTTTAATTAATATTAAAAAAACTAAACAATATATATTTTAAATAAATCAATTTAAATATTGAAATAAAAATTGATTTAATAAAAAAATATGTTCAAAGTTTAAATTATTAAAAAAAATAATAAAAAAAAAACTTTAACTAAAAAAAAAAAGCAAATAATTTTTTTTTTTTTTTAAATAACCTTGTTTTGTCCCCGACGGGGCTTGAAACCCCGACCTCCCATCGGGCAGTGCCTTAGCACTGGCCTCGTGGCCGGTCGGGCTAGATTCCCCGATGTGAAGGGAAGGGAAGGAGTTTCCCTTTCCCTTCACTCCTCGCGTGGGTGGGGAAACTGTGGGATTAATCCCACATTGCCCATGCAGAGGAAAAGTTGGGCCTTAAAAGGGCTTTCAAGCCCTTTAACAATTGACTACCCTATGGGCAGTCAGTCACCCCCCGACAAACCTTTTGGTCACCGTCGCATGGCACGGCTGGTCTGGTCAGGTGGCGTGTGGCAGTCCGCCACATGTCACCCATGTGTCAGGTCCAATGGCAGTCTGCTACTTGTCGAGTCCTGAGTCATGTCGAGTCTGGTCAAGGTCTGGCTGTCTGCCACATGTCACGTCCAACTCTAGTGGTTGTCCACCATGTGTCATGTCTGGTCTAAGTCCAGTGGTTGTCCACCACATCAACGTCTCAGGATCTATTCTTGGGGTCACGTCTGGTCGCCACATGTCACGTTATAAGTTAGTGCCTCGATATCTGTGCTCGAGCGCACATGGGTGTCATCAGGTTTGCATGTTAGGGTCTGAGTTCGAGCCTCAAGATTTGTGCCCTAGAGTTTGTCGTCAGGTCAGATTTGGTAGAGGGCACGCTTGCTCTCGTTGACCGATCCAATCCACCTGGGGGTCCCCTTGTCAGGGTTTGTTAGACCCGAGGGCGCTCCTACCCTCAGGTTTGGATCTGATCCCCGCCTGGGAGGGGATGCCTGCCCTCCCGGCTGTGCATTGGACCCACGGGGCAATAGTAGTGGTCGTCGATCCCCACCTAGGAGGCCACGCTGCCCATTGTCAGCTTGTCAGGTCTGATAGCAGGATGTTGTCGGACCTACGGGCCTTCTCCTAGGCCACCTTATGGCGAGATATGTCGGGCCTGTGAGCTACGTTAGTAGATCTTGCTCCTTGGGATCTGTTCCTATGGGCCTCCTCGGGTAGCATGCCAATCAGCCTACGAGCCACCTCAGGAAGCATGCCAATCAACCTATGGGCCACCTCAAGAAGCGTGCCAGATCCAAATTGCGGGCAGCCTCAAACCGCCCAGGTCCTGCTCTGATACCATGTAAGAAAAGCCAACAATTGTATTGATAATGAATATGAATATATAGGTTACAATGTCTATAGTAGGCTCGTGAAATATGGATCTTAGAAACCATAATGAACCCTAATTGAAAGATGCTACGAAAAAACTAATGTAATAATAATAACCTACTAATATACGCTAACAACATATGTGCTAACAATAGATGTTAGCATAACTAACCTACGATAGGAGATTATTACCAAATGAGGTAATATAATAGTTACCATAGAATAGTAACTCTAACAATGCATTTGATGAATTTACCCCTTAAACTTGAAATGGAACTTCTCATATCACATTGAATTTATGGTGCTATTTAGGCTTAGATTTATTCTCATTCCATTAAGTACTAGATCTCCAACCTAAAACTTTCACTCTGTTGTCATTTTTCCAAACCACTTCTATGTTATTCTAGCATGTTTGATGAAAGTATCATATGCTTTTTATCTCTCCTATTCTAGCTGCAGAAGTTGGACCAACCTTACGCTCATAGTATCAGATTCGTCATCTTCATATTTGAATAATTGCAAGGTCTGGAGAACTGGGAGCTCGATGTGAGTGGGTAAAACTACTTCCTTACCATACATTAGGGAGTAAGGATAAGTTTTAATAGACTTATTAACTGATATGCGATCCACCCACAGATCTTGATTTAACAACAAATGCCAAATCCTTTTGTTTCCTCCAAGTGTTCTCTTCAATATCTGAAGTAAATTCTTATTTGTGGACTCAGCCAAGCCATTTTCCTATGAGTAATAATTAGAAGAGGTTTTCAAATAAATTTCATACCTTCTTGCAAACACAATAATTTTTACCCCAATAAATGGAGTCTCGTTATCTATTACAATGGTATCTGGTATACCAAAATGGGTAATTAGTCCTTCGAGGAAGGAGATGATTGTAGCTTGGTTTACTTTCTTGGTTGGGATAGTTTCTTCCCGCCAAGTAAAGTAATCGGTCGCTATCAAAATATATGTATGGTCAGTGAAGGAATGAGGATCAATGACCCCAATGAAATATAATCCCCACTGTTGAAATAGATCTTCTACCTGGATTGGATGTAGAGGCAGAGATACCTTCTTTCTCTTGCCAACATATTTCTAATAGTTATCCCAGCTTTGGCTCACCTTATGTGCATTAAAAATGGTAGGCCTAAAATATCTAGCTCGGATGATCTACAATGATATGGAATAACAATTGCAAGCACAAGGAAAAGAATTGACAAACCAAAAACTGATTTCCATTAATAATAAAAGGTCTATAAATAGGTAATACATCACATGTTATGGATAAGGTCACAATTAATGACAACTATGCACCTCAATCTGTATAACAACCAACAATTAAAAAAAAACTACAATTTATTAAATCACACCTAACACACCTAATTATACTCTACTCAGTATTATTCCTCCTCACCATAGAAGCATGGACCTCCAATACTTTCAAAAGAGAAGGAATATGGTGTCTCCCGAAGGCTATGAAGATGTTCTAAAATGAGGTGCCATGTAGATGCAATGTGGACTGCAAAAATGAGTGGGTATGAATGACAATGTCTAATATACCACTGAATATTAAAATTCTTATAATGTGAAGAAGGTAGGATGCAAAATGGTGGGAATCAAAATATGATCTAGAGGAGGAGCTACAACTGGAGCAGGAGTAGGAGCAACATGGAGATATGTTGGTGCAACAACAGGAGGAGGTATGATAACCACATGAACAACTGTTGGAACTAAAACAATTGTAGGTACAACAGGAACTACTAGAGGTACTACATGTGCAACAATAATAGGAGCCCAATATAGGTGTTGTGAAGTGAATAAAAGGACTCGTGGTTGAATGTGTTGGTGTTGTGGTGTGCTAAAAATCAAAGTGATGGGTCGTATCATTTGTAAAGTAGTGCAATCCCAATGTGTAGTGGGTGGAACACTACAAATAAGATATGATTTATTCTCATGTTGCAAAGTTTGTGTTATGATAGACAACATAAGTGGTATGCTTATCATACTTATATGGCTTGCCCAACAATAACCCATAATAATCCATGGGTGTCACATCACAAGTGATGCTATTTGTCAAGTTAGGACCAAAATAAAATTTAATTGAGCATGTGTGTGTGATCTTTGAAGTGTTTTTATCATCCTTCCACCCAAAAGTGTATGTAAATGGATGAGGTTGGGTGGGTAGTTAACCCAATCAATAATGGACTGTGCAATCAATTTTTTTTATGATCCATTATCAAGGATATAGTCTACAACAAAATTGTGCAGAAAATGTGAACATGTTACAAATAAATGATCATGATTATTGGTTATGGAATGATGCATCAATGTGACATCATTTAGTTTTCCCTTCAACACCTCATAGATCATTGCCTCACTAGTAGCCTTGATGGGATTATCACATGTGCCCTCATCAGACTATACAATGAGATTATTCTTGTGAGAATTTTGTAACTTGGGACATGCAAATTTGTCATGTCTAGGTCTCTTACAATATCAACATAATGATTGAGAAGTATAAGAAGAATGAAATGTTTTCTTAGAAGCATGGTAATTATGATAATCAAGGTTATTAGAAGAAGGGAGAGAGAAGAGGAGTTTCATGGTGCTTGGTGTTGTTGATGAGACTCGTTTATGGATCCACCAGATGAGAATCGAGGACCTCGATGTTGTGCAATGAACTTCTCCTATGCAAGCTGAGCATGGTTTAACACATCATCAAGTGTGGTGCATGAAGTATATTTCACCTTCCAAAATAAATGTGCATGAATTCCACTCTTAAACTTTAGAATAATGGTATCTCAATATCAGTAATGCACAAAAAAATACACAACCTATTGAACTGATACACATAATCCTAAAATGACTGATTCTATCCCTAGCAAAGATGAAGCCAATGAATCTACAAATCAACATCATAATGGGATGGATAAAACGTGACCTTCAAATATTTGACCAAGTCATCCCATGTGACAATCTGATGTTCAATGACTAGGACTTTAGCTATGCTAAAAAAATTTAGCTTGGAAAATGAAACTTTGTCATCCTCCATTGTTTGAATATAGTAAAACCATATATCCATGTTGAGTATTTAGGTATTGAGAACATTAGGATCTTGAGAACCTTCATAAATGCAAACCTCACATTTGGTATGAGAATTAGAGGATGTGGAAGATTTAAGTTTGAGTTCCTTAATGGTGTCATCCACAGAAGCAAGGTGGGTGATGACTTCGGCCAATTTTTTGGCTAAGGCTATGTTTACATCCATATGTCTAGTGCGAGCTAGGAAGAAAGCTAAAAAAATAAATAAATGTGGTTACAAAGCAAAAATTCAAGCCCAAAAGACAGAAATATTTGGGATACAATTCAAGGGATAAAATAGGACCAAATAGAAAAATTACTATGACATATGTGTAGAGCTTGAAACGAGATTTCCAATGAGTATATGCAAGGCTATACTAAAAAAAATAATGGTCCCAAAAAATGGAAAAATGCAAGAGGTCTCATGTAAGGATGAACGGGTAAAAATGATAGGCTTAAACGGAAGCATTTATGAATGGCAACTCGAACGGAAGATTAATACCATATTAATGAATAGCAGACCAAAGGCTATAAAAATGGCATTAATGGTTGATATTTGGTAATAATTTTTGATAACATGCATGGGTGTATAGCATTCAATGCAAGGTCGAGAGCAGTGACAGTTTCCAATGAAGGGGTTCAATGATATTCAAAGAACTCAATGGGGTTTCAATATTTTTGGCCTTTGATCTTATGATCATGAAGTATAAATTTTGCTAAGTTCACATTCAAATCCTTCTGGGTAGAGCTAAATCACAAGATGTTCTAATCATACATCATGAAGGTGAACATCAAACCTCAATACTGTTGAAAGTGAAACCTTTGAAAGTCCCACTGGGCATGCCAAAAATTGTTGGTTACAAATATGCCTAAAATACAAAACATGCATTTGTGTGCCCTAGACATGGCTAAAATTGAAAGGTCTAAGGAGAGAAATATCCTTCAATCAAATCTCCAAAGAGGGATAGCTCCCTTAGTATTCCTACATCATTTCTAATCTTAGAGTCAGGAAAAAAATGAAATTAATGGAAATAAATAGGAAATATAGCCACAGGCCAGAAGATGTAGGATTTGGGATAGAATAGAAGTAATAAATAAAATCAAGCACTATAGCAACATAGAATAGAAATAAGGTAAATAATCCACTTACAATTTTGTGGAGACAACTTCCAAAGTTGCATTCCAGTATTCACTCCCTCACTAGCAGTGTTCAAATCTAGATGTAGAATTTAAACTTAGCAAATAATAGACATGAATATAAAATAAAAATGATAAAAGTAGAAAGAAATTACACACAAAAATTATTTGTAGAATCAAAAGCCAGATCCCTTCTATTTATGTAGAACTGAAGTTTTTTTCTGTAGAGTGTCTATCCTCCTCTATTACATTGAAATGTTTAGTATTTATAGAGGTTTTCACCTCTTTTCATTTAATACACAAAATAAAAAATGTCCCTGGATCAGGAACTAGCAGGATCAATCTCCTCCTTGAGAATCCTCAAAAAAATTCCTTCTGTAGCAACAATCCAACTTTCAAGAAAAAATTCTTGGGAAATTAGCAAGTTTGGGCGTTGGTGCATAAAAAACTATAAAGATAGTTGTTGAATTGGTACCTTCATTGTGCCTTGTAAATTCACCTTTGTTGAGGAATTCGACCATCCTTGAGTATTGATTTGCAAAGAGGTGACGTAGATTGGGAATTTCTCGAAACTTATGAAAATAATCCTGTAGAATTTAATCTTGTACCCTTCCAACATAAAATCTGGTAACATAGCTCCCTTTTTCACAATAATTAAATTATCACCATTATCAATTATGGGCACTTTTAAAAAGCCTTAAATATGCTTGAAAATAGTTTCACCTAAAAATGTGGCAACAATTCTTTGTAAAAAAAATTCAAGCAAAACACCCTATTGCACCTTTAAATTCATCACATATTCCATGTTGAAAAATTCATCATTGTTTCATTAGCCAAGAATTATCTTTTTAATTCCTTAATACTCTGTTCAACTTTAGGAACTCTTCATCACCCTCCTTATTTTTTGCCTTCTTTGCTCGGAAAGCCCTTGTACCTTGTTTCATCTCAAAGAGATGTAAATGAAAGTTTCACCCCTTACTTGGGATGAAAGTGTTGTTGATCATGTTCCTTTGACTATTATTTATTATGGTGCATGATTTTAACCTAAATAACATTCACTTTTAAAATGTGACCTCGTTAATCATACGCCTGTCCATTCTCTATTGTTTGCTTTTGGTTTCATTCCATTTGCCTTGGGCCAACAACGTTATCTTCCTTATGATATGGTTTCGTCCCAAGTAGGGATGAAAATGATTTTTGCCCCTCCATTAGGGTGAAAATACTATTGAATTTTCTTCTTAGCTACTGACGTATTCCATTTAGTTGTTTTCTTTTCAAAATGCATCGCATCCAAATGAAGGTAAATGGAGCTTTTGCCTCCCACAAGGGGCAAAATCACTCTTAGATACTTTTTTCTGCAACACCAAAATTTTAATTCTACACGCGTCACTTTCCAAAGCACTTTATCATCTTCACATTTGTTCAATATTCATGCCTTGGTGCATCGAAACAAATTTATGTTGTTCCACCCCAATCATCGAGGTGTGACACTTTAATTTTCCTTGGGTCATGCTTTCATCCCAAGGAAGGGAAAAATGGAGTATCACTCATTACTTGGTGTGAAACCCCTATTGACTTTTCCATAGGAACTTTCAAATGACATTTTTCCCAAGGTGAGGTGAACAGTGTCATTGCCCCATATTTGGGATGAATGTACTACATTTTGAAATTTAACGCCAGGCCCACCATGAACTTACTCTTGAATATATGACTTCACCTCAAGGAGGGGTGATAGGGATTGTCGCATCTCACTTGGGGTGAAAGTGCAATAATTTAAATCCTTGCATGCCATAATTGTTTCTATACAACAACTTAGATGTATTTTTAAAAAGAAATGAACCCGCTCGTATTACATTCTTGCCTTACATTCTTCATGGTGCAATGATTTTTGTCTCAATGAGGAATGAAAAGATTCTTAGATTTCTAACTAGGTTTTCACCATACGTCCTAAATTTTCTTTGTCCTTTTAATGATATTCACCTCATAGAGAGGCGAATGAGGTTTTCACCTCTTTTCTTGGGCGAAAATGCCTTGAATCTCCCTATCTCCCATTTGTAACTTGCTATACTTTTATTGCATGAAATAAAGGTATTTCACCCCTGGAAAGGGCGACGAAGGTTTTCATCCTTCCTTGTGAGAGAAAACACTCTTACGTTTTTCTCCATTTTGCCTTTATCAAACATCTTTCAATACACATACTAACACTACACTTCTGCCTTCCAACACTGCACTTCAGATGATTTTTAATATTTAAATATTGACATAATATCCACAAAAAAAATTCAAAAAGAGGATAATTAAAAAATAATATATTGTGATGACAACAATTTTGTTGAATATCCATTATCTATAATATTTTGCCAAGATTTACAATCACAATCGCAAATAAAACCCCAAAAAATTACAATGTGGCAAGATGCAAAACTACCAACAGTTTTGTAGACCTACTTGGATCCAACAATATTCTTATCATTGGGCAATTTTGTAAGTTCCCAAGAGTTATTTTTCAATGGACTCAATTTCTTCTTTTATTGCTTGTACTCAAACATCATTAGTACAAATATCTTCATAACACGAAGGTTCTAAATTAGCTTTAGAAAATAGAGAACAATTCACCAACTAACCTTTTGTTTCTTCTTCATCATCACCATACATTTGGGAATTTTTCAATCCTGAAACAACTTTGTCCAACTCTTGCAATTTACTTCTTGTTAACCTCAATTGAAACTTCTTTTCCATCATTTGGTTGGCTAGATGTGCTTTTAATATTCTCTTTCCTTTGTTTGTATTCTTAGTGGGACTTGTAGATGAGTTACTTGTGCTTGAACTTGGTGTAGTCTCCTTTGAACTTATTGATGGGCTATTATGTGGGCTTGGAGGAGTAGAGGAAACATTTGAAGGATATCCTTCAATTGTATTATCTTATTCAACATAATATATTTTTCTATAATTTTTTTATGAGTGTACACTCCCTCTTCATAAAAAATTATATCTTTAGAGACTACAAACTTGTGAGTTTTTAGATTATATAGTATATATGCCTTACTTGTTTCAAAATATCCCACAAGAATGAAGTATTTGACCCAAAACCAAAGAGCAAAAAATTGTAGCTAAACACAAGAAGAAAAAAATTACAGCAACAAAAAATTTAGCAATTTTTGTAGTAGCGTATAATAGTCTAAATTTGAGAGAGCAAACTACTCATAATTCAATGAAATATTATGAGTCAATTATATATAAAATAAAATTTCCAATGGTGTATGACACACACAAAATGGAGTTGTAAAGAAAAAGTTATAAGTTTAAAAAAATAAGGACAACAAGCATGATTTTCACAAAATAAATGGAATAGAATGTTGTTTTGTATTTCAAATGAAATAAAAATTATTACTAAGCTTTTTTTGTAATCTTCTCTAGCTATTTTACACTATTATACATTTACAAGAGAAAATTATGTTACAACCATTCATTTCACATTTTGGAAGTCCAACAGTAATAGTGATTCTTCAAGGCCCATAGAAACTTTTGGGCTCATTCAAATTCATGGGAGAAATTTTGGTTTTATCTTTTTATTAGTTAGAATAAATATCCAACACCTATGATAGGATTAAATGGGATTTTCTTTTTCTAGTATTATAAAATTTTGAATTTGGAAAGAAATGGGTTATATGGATTAAATCTTATATCTCTATAGTTTCATATTCAGTTTTGGTCAATGGGTTAGTGATAGAATCATTTAAAACCAAGGGAGATATTAGAGAAGCAGATCCTCTATAACCAAATTTATTCATTACCAAATCAAATTATGATGGTAAAATGTTTATAAAGGACTTCTTCTTTTGAAAATGACTTCCTCCTATTCCCTTGCCCTATTTTTTTAAAGGTGATGAACCAAAATTTCTCCCATCTCTCTCTAGATGCCAAAGGCCCTCTTCTTGAATAAGGATAACAAATATTGAATTATAAGTGGACTTAAGGCTAGTAAAAACATCTACAACATAAACCATCAATAGTTTTGTAGATGATACAAACCTTTTTGGGAGGGCAAATATAAACAAGGCTAGAGCTTAGAATAACTTATTAAAGGAAGACGAAGAGCATCAAGGAAAACATTAATAGTAAAAAATCTAAAATTTACTTCCTAAACACTCCAACTAAAATCAAAGCAGTGATATTTAGGTTACTTATCTAGGGATGCCCTTATTTTAGGGGAGAATGAGGATTTAATTATGGAATTTAATTATAAATAAATCTCATAATAAACTATCGATATGGAAAGGTAGATGGTTAGGATTTTTTTATTAATAGGTTAAGAATGATATTTGAAGAGTCTCATCCATTTTACATAAACAACCTTACAAGAAGATAATAAAAGACAAAAAGAAACAAGTTATCGAGTCCAACTAGACTATATACAACCAAAAAGTACCAACCAAAAATGCCCATCTATGAGACACACAAACTTCTCAACAAACAAACAAGAAGCATCAACTTCCATCACTTGTCACTAAAAACAAATGAAAAGAAGGAAGAGAGCCTTAGAAAGGGGGGTATTTTCCCTCTATGCAACTTGGCAAAAATGGTAGCCACCTAAGGCAACCCTTGTTGAACCTTCATATCCGAACAATCCTTCATTGATTTCAAGGTGGAATCTAACTCACAGGCCAAAATCATTAACATAGAGCAAGTCCTAGTAATGGTACTTAGTAAGTCCTTCATTTGGAGGAGGTCCCGAATAGTGTGGGAATGGATATGGAAAATCATGGCCCTATGAAACTAAATAATGCTAGTGAACTAGTCCATATGCATTTCATGATATTAGGACTCAAACTAGTTATAGTTAGCAATAATAATTTAGCTAATTAAATCAATCTTACATGTCATTTCAACATATTATATTTAAATGTATATTGTACCAAAATCAATAGAAAAAAGTTTAATCTATATTATGTGATTATTTTTGTGGTCAGGATTATGTGATAAAAGGAAATTTCTTTTGATGAAATGGATCAAGATGTGTGATGATAAAAATAGGGGGGATCTTGGTTTAAGAGTTCTTATAGATATAAACTTAGATCTTAGGGGAAAATTAATATGGAGATTGTAAAAAGAGATTCAAAGGCAATGGGCAATAATTCTTCTAAGTATGTTGAACCCAATGATCCAAGATTAATATTTATTGCATTATCTCTACAAAATGGCTTTACACTTTGGAATTGATTAAGAAAATCAATTGATCTAGTGATTAAATGTTTAATATGGGTGGTGAAAATTGGAGAGAAATTTTCTATTTGGATGGATACTTGGTGTGATAAAACTCCTCTCAATCTTGATCCAATTTTAAAATTGTGATGAGATTCCTTAAAGATAAATATGGTGATAGGGTTTCAAAAAAATTGTACAAGGATTAGGAAGGAAGATACATATTAAAAGAAGAATATTTACAAGTATACAAGACATTGATGATAGGAGGAAATTGAGAAGAAATATAATAATTATTATTATTCCAAGGGGAGCCAAGGATAAGTTGATTTTGGAGTTCAATATCTCAGGATAATACACAATAGGAAGTGGATATAATGTAAAGCACCAAAAAAATAGGAATATTGCAATAATATGGAGAGATATTTGGTATAGCCCAAGCATTCCTAATGTAAAAATATTTGTTTGGCTAATAGGTCATATAAGAATTTTATCTTGGCATAACCTTATAAAAATGGGTTTTCATGGCGTCTCACAATGTTTTATTTGTGAAAAGGGAAAATAAAGTATAGACCATCTCTTGGAACATTGCTCAATAGTCTGTAAAATATGGCAATGGTTTCTTAATATGTTTGGAAAATGCATGGTGATGAATGGAAGAATTGAAAAATGGTAAAAGCAATGGTATAGCACTTTTAAAAGTGAGGCTTTATAGACAATATGGGATATATCAAAAGATACAATACTTTGGACAATATGGCTAAAAAGGAATAGAGGAATATTTAAAGGATAGAAAAGCAATTTAGAGTTCATGGAAAGGAAGATTTGTTTAGCCATAGAGGAGTCTAATCCAACCCTATAAATTCATCTAGTCTCTAACATTGATAGATGGAGTCAAATCATCAAATTGAAATATTATGTTGGATATAGGAGAAACAAAAAGAAGGTAAAGAATATAAAATGGAAACTACTTGATGTGGATTTGGTCAAACTAAATTTTGATGGAGCATCTAAAGGAATTCTAGGACCAGTAGGATGAGGAGCAATAATTAGAAATAATAAAGGAGATATTTCTCTCATTACACTTTCAATAGTGGATTTAAGAAAAATAATGAAGTTGAAGCTTGGCTAGTTTTGGAAAGGTTAAAAATATGTAAAACAAAAAAAAAAAGAGTATGGATGGAAGGTGATTCACTCATAGTAATAAATGCAATTTTGAGGAAATCAAAGCCTCCATGGAACATACAGGAGATAATTGTAGAAATTCATAATTTTGTTATAGAGTTTGAAGAAATTAGGTTTACACATATGTTACAGGAAGGAAAGACAGGCTAGCCAATAGAGGGGGTTTAATTGAGGATCATGAAGTTAATTATATTTTTCATGGTTAGAGGAAGTAGTAAGTTTAATTGAAGCCAATAAAAATTGTTGACTACCTGAATCAAATAATGATTAATATTTACTTTAATATTTTCCACGGGTAATATTTGTTGAATTTTATGACATTAATGTGTTTTTTTTTTGGTAGATAAGATACTATAGCATTAATACCGGGTTAGACATTAGTGTGTTTTCATATAAACTATTTATTACAAATTTTTAAGGTTGCACTTGTTCTTCAAGAAGGAAACTAGTAATCTAGATCTAGTAAAGTGAGCTATGATAGTGCAATATTTTGGAAATATTACTCTACCAAGATGCAATGAATAGATAGTAGAGGTGAAGTTTTGGTATTTTCAAGGTTGTTGTAGGAAAATTTCAAGAAGGATGTTGAATTCTAGAATATTTGCATTCACACAAAAAATTTAAAAAGATCTAGAAAATGAAAATAAAGAATTCAAACATTTTATATAAAATGATGTAAGTTTCTAGTTATAGCAACTCAATTAAGATGAGAATTGAATCTGTTTGTAAACTCTCAAGATATAAAGAAGAGAGTTGTTATTTTTCAAGGGTGGGGAACTCAAGTACAACCCCTTGTTCCCTAGAAAAATAAAAATAGTGTATTTTTCTAAATTCAATTTAAAGGCCTATAATATTCTTTTACATACCCACACACCACTATGTTAATACAAGAATCAATATTTTAGGTTAAGGAAAATTAAGATATAGTACAATTGGAACAATAATAAAATAGATTAAATTAAAAACAAAAAATATATGTGTGTTATAAAATAATAAAATAAATTTACCACTCAAAAATAAATTATAATGCAATAAATCTCTAAGAAGAGATGTGATGCTATAAAAATCCATTTTTCATTTGTTTTTACAATGAGAAACATATGTTTCTCTTTAGAAAATATTTATTTTGTGGGAAATCTACAATATTGAATATGTAAAATCACTTGTGTGAACTTGTAGTGGTTCACATTCAATGAATAACAAACCTACCATATTGAATATGACTTGACATTTTATGTTTTATCCTTTATTAACATACCAACATTACTAGAGATGAATTTTGACTATAAATATCTAAATAAATATTTACTATTTTAAATAACTATTTTAATTTATATTTTTTAGGGCCTTCAAAGCTTTTTATTCATGTAGTTATAAATAACCTTATATAAATTTTATCTTCTTCCTTAAAACCTTCTTGTGAATGGGTGAACATATTTTTTTAAGCATAAAGTTATGTCATTGATAAGGTGGTTAGATGCATGACTAGATAATTATTTTCCCCTTGAAAAGTAATGGTTACCATTATGTCAATTATTTACATCAAGTGTAGTTGCAAGATTAATGCAATGGTAAGGGCTTTGGCATCTCTTTGAGAGGTCCAAGGTTCAAAACCCAATTAGTATGAGGGGACCAGGACCCCTCATAAAAACCTTTGTAAACTCATTGAAAAAGTTATTCACATCAAGTGTGATTTTTATTTTATCTACTTTAAACGTCGTTCAACTTGTAATCAAATTTTCCTACCCTAACCACTCTATATATTTGAATTGATTATTTCCTTGTGCTCTTAGTCCATGCATCAACAATTTGATCCTCCACAACTGCTAAAATTTTTAGATTTAATTTGGAAATGTTGAATGGTCCTCCTACTAGAGAATGCCCAACAAATGTTGTTTATATTTGAGAAGTTTAACACTGAATATTAGATACAAAATAAGATAATATGGAATATTTAGTCTAAAATAATTCGCTTCCACCTTCTTGATCATAGTATATGATCTATTTAAAAAAACTTAATATTATTATATGGTCCTACAAGTCTGTCCTTATGAAGAGGTGACCATATTTTATATCCAACTTGTTGGCATTTTTGCAACCTTGACACATTATAGTTTTGTCGTGAATAATTGATTGTAAAATCTGAATACATTTTAATGAAGGCATGGCAGTTTTTTTGAAAACAGTTTTTGATATTAATTTTATTTTTCTACCTTTTTATTTCATAATATTGTATTACTGTAAATATGTTAAAATATTTTAAGCAATGAAGTAATTTTGTTTAACACTGCTAAGGAATGCAATGGTCGGCAAGAAATTGATTTTCAAAGAAGAAACACTTCAATAAATGGAGTAACATAGTTAAAGACCTTCGTCCTAAGGAAATTCTTCTTAGAAAATGGTAAAGTCATGCTCAAATTTAAAAAAAAATGAGTGGAGAAAATGTTGTCACCTCAATTGAGGGTGAAAACCCCTATCGCCTCTCTTGGAGGTGAAACAAATATTGAAGAAATAAATTCACATGATCAGAAGGGATAGAGGCTTCAAAGGTGAGTGAGTGAGTAAAGCGTTGTCACCTCAAGTAAGGGGTGAAATCTCTTATTGCCCCTCCTTGGGCTGAAAGTTGTTTCACACACTAAATGGATCAAATTGTAATTAAAAATCCAATGTGGAAAGGTAAAGCATTGTCGCCCAAACAAAGGGGTAAAACTCCTTGGCATCCCTCTTGGGGTGATACACCACACAAATTTTACACCACACAGTAGAATGAGAGGTTAAAGTCTTTGTCACCTCTCTTTGGAAAAAAAAAGTAACATTAAACGAATGTTATTTTTAAGAGCGCCTACAATGACAAATAAAATATAAAAGACACTACATAACTTCAAAGTGTTATCACCCCAATAGAGGGGTGAAACTCTATGGCACCCCTCTCTAGGGTGATGTTCAATGAAAAGCTAAAGGAAGCAATAATATATAAGTGGGCATCCACGAATCCGAGTGAATTTTTAAGAAACAATTATCGCCCCAAGAGAGGGGTGAAACACTGTTGCACCTCTTTGGGGTGAAACATATTCGAAGCACAATTTTAAATGAATAATACGATGGGCTCAACTTCGGGTAGACTAAAAGGCAATTTAACCCCAAGAGAGGGGTGAAGCTCATTATCACCCTTCCTTGGGGTGAAAAGTAAAATTTAAAAGGATTTTTAAGAGAAAAGGATAGGTTGACAATGTAAAGGCTTATGATGATAGCTAGCAATTTTATCCATGACTACGTAGAATAAAAGGTGGTACCTGACAAAAATTTGAAGGTGCAGCAAATTTAAATCACTTCATCGAAGTGGTGCTAGGTAACGTCACCTTCCCAAGGGGCGAATAGAGTTTGAAATTTCCTTCGGGAACAATGTTTCGTGATTAAGTCAAGTCATGTCGCCTCTCTAGAAAGGTGAAAGTCCCTATCACCTTCTTCTGAGGTGATAGTAAAAAGCATAGTTATAAGGAGAAAATTAAAGGAAGGTGCTCGAATATCAGGTCACTGTCACCTATTGTTGCTCCGACAAGCTAGTTTCACCCCTTCTTTGGGTGACATTGACTCCTCAACAGAGATATAGTCCTAGGTGCGCACTTTCATAATTTTTCTGGAAGGAGAGCAAGGAAGAATAACATTTAATTTTGGGAGTGATGCAAGCAAGCACTTCTAGAATATCCGCTCCAATGTTGAGAGATCAGGGGTAATTCTTGTTCATTTCCAATGCACCGACTATCACCCTTGGTGATTTTCAAAGCAAATTTAATACTCGATGGACTTTTCTGGTGAAAGTGGATTTCCAAAGCATAAGGTGAAGTGAATTCCTACTCGAATCTCAGGTGATTTTGTTGTGTCCCAATGCACCGACGCCCAAGGTTGCTCCAAGCATTTACTTCTGTTGACTTCTTTGGGCGATTTCCTCCCATCAAAGCCGGATCATGGTTTCTTTGCAGAATGTTTTGATCATAATGCCACTGATGCCGAGGAGGAAAATATGCATGCTGGTTTTTGATCTACCAATATTTTGTTGTATATGCATTAAATGATAGAGGTGAAATCCCTCTATAAAAGACTAATCATTTTTCATTGTAAAGGATGGAAGGGTGGACACTCTGCAGAAATATACTCCAAGTTTTCTGCATTAATAGAAACAATTTGGCTTCTGGTTCTTGGAATGATTTTGCACTTGATAGTTATTTGTGTGTGATTTCTTAAGATTTTATTCCCATTATTTGTTGTGAGTGAATTTTGCTACTGAATTTAGTCTTTGCTTGTATGGGAGTGAACATTGGAATGTACTCTGAAGGCTATTCTCTTGCATAGTTGTTAAAAGTCTCTACACTTGTGTTTTCTATTGAATGCTACTAAGTTGCTTGGTGGAAGCTTCTGTTGTTAGTCTATCCCCATCCTATTTAGTTGGCTTATAGCCATATTTCCCATCTCTTTCTACAATTTCCTATTTCTTTCATATTTCTCTAAACTTATACCTAGTGTAGGATTAGTAAGGGAGCCAACCCTCTCTAGAGATTGGCTCGGAGGACATTTCTTTCCTCCAACCTTTCAATGTTGGTCGAGTCTAGGGTGCACAAGGCATAGATCTTGTAACTAGGCAGATTCATGACCAATAATTTTTGGCACACCCGATGGGACTTTCAAAAGGTTCCACTATCAATAGTATAAAGGTTTGATGTTCACCTTGTACTGTAGGATTAGAACATTTGGTGACTCAACTCTACCCAAAAGTTTTTGAATATGAAGTAAGAGAAAGCTTTCTTCATGATTACAAGATTGAAGGCCAAGAATTTTGAAGATCCTATTGAGTTTTATGAACTTGATATCCAAGAGTTAGGAGAACACCCTAGGTTAGTTCCTCCAACTATCCCATCCACTACAACATCCTCTCAGTTAGTTGGTGTGTTTTTTATTCCTGCAAGTCCTGCTAGTACAACTACTAGTTTTCCACCTCCCCAACCACACACACCAATCCATATGGCTCAAAATCTGCCACCACAACAACCACCACCAAGGTAGTTTTTAGCATGGAATAGCTCTAGAGCATTAAATCTACAAGCTCAAAACCTAGTCCCTCAAGCAACATTGAAGGCTTTGCCTACTTATGATGGTATGGGTAAGACTGCTTACGAGCACATCCAAGATGTGGCATCCTTGGTGACAATACATGGTATTGTAGATGAAGACATTATGGTATGATTGTTGGTGTTGTCTCTCAAAGGAAAGTTGTTGTACTGGTACCGGTCCTTGCCACCCGCTACTATCACCACATGGGACCAGTTGGTGGAGTTGTTGATTAAAAATTTTCATGAGCAAGCTGATCCATTTTCCTTACTACATCAATTCATAAACATCCAAAGACATATGCAAGAGGAAATAGTTGATTTCAATGTTAGATTCACTTAAAGTTGGCAAAGAGTTCCTAAATGGTCTCTGGCCGACCCATGAACAAGTTACGTTTTACTATATTCGAGCCTTCAACTCTGATATTGGTATGGCGGTTCGACAAGCCAATATCCACACATTTCTAGATCTGTATATGCAAGCTCAAAAGGCCGAAGTGGATCTGATTACCATAGGTAAACTACCCCCAAAGGTAACAATACCTATCCTCCCTGATCTTCCACAACATTTGTATTCTAGTGCATTTTCATAGCCTATGCCTCCTATGTATCATGTTCCCTCATGGAGCTCAAGTCCACCTCAAATTGCATCAGTTCCAGTCCCACAATTACCTACTCCAACTATTCCATAATTACCTACTCCTATTATTCCATAATTACCTGCTCCCCCTTCTGTCCTAGCATTGCCTTCTCCACTAGTACCTTTACCTTTTCTAGCACCTCCAACACCTACAAATTCTAATCCCTACATGAAATTATTATAGGAGATGTAGTCTATCAATTTGGTAGTAAGGACAATGTCAAATGAAATCATGATAGTTAAAAAGAAGCAAGTTGAGGCTGAGTTTCGATCAAGAAGATTTCAAACTCCACCAATTACTAGAGAACAAGTAGCTTCAACTAGTAGAGGTGTTGAGAAGAATACAACCATGTTGGTTAATGAAGAAGCAAGTATATCAGAGTGGACATATTGGTGTTCTACCTGCAATGATCCTCATGGTGAAGATACCTGCATGGTTCATTTGAACTATGTGCAGATGTTGGCCGAAAGCGCTACCAGTGGTCAAGTCAATATGATTTCAAAAATTGATCACAATTTTATGGTCCCATATGTTGAACAAGTTTCTGTCCTTACAAGGTCTAGAAAGAAACCTATCATGGTAGATCCAATTGAAATGGAGCCATTGAAGGTACCTACCGAATAGAAGACACAAAATGAAAAGTGGTAGCCCCAAGCGAAAGCACCTATGCAAGCACCCAAAGTAGATGAGCCTATTTTATTAAAATATCTATTGCCTACTCAAGCAAAAGATAGAGTGCAAGCGAAAGCTTCAACTTTGCAACCTGTTACTGCACAAATGCAAACCAAAATAAAAGAACAAGCGAAGGAAAATCTCAAGTACCCATATTTGACCAAGTGCTAGAGGGTGGAGGCTACACAATAGTACCAGAGTAGATATGAAGATGTTAGTGAATTAAAGGAGCTCAATGAGTAGTCGTATAATATTGTTGAAGAATTGAAGAGGATTCCCACCAAGGTGAGTCTCTATGATGCGCTACAACTTCTAAGACAAGTAGATCTATTGCAGGAATCATTAAAATTCGTGAAGGATAAAAAGAAAAATCCTGCTCAGACAATGTTGGCCCAGACTTTGCCCACTTTAGCCACTAGGAAAAATAGACCTCCCCCATTCTATATATCTCTCAGGATGGAGGGATGGATAGTACACAATTGCATGATTGACTCTGGTGCAGCAATGACTGTCATGCCAAAGGTGGTGTGCGAAGTCATGGGAATGGAGTATACAAGAAGTAGCCCAGGTGTCTTGCAGTTGGATGGTACTCCTATCAAGATAGTAGGAGTAATCAAGGATATCCCAATTGTTCTACACAACATGCCACAGATAACTGTCATACAAGAAGTCATTGTGGTAGACCTGGAACCATACTTTAGTATGTGTTTATCCAGAGAATTTATGGCCAAGCTAGGGGGTTACCTATCATTGGATTATTCTCACCTAGAGATTCCATTCAAGGGGAAGAGAATATAGATCTATAATGAAAAGCCCTCCACATACCATATTGAAAAGATTGAAGATGAAGAAAAGGTTGTAAACTCAGTGAATCTGGTGATCGAAGAGCTGGAAGAGATAGACTTGATGGAGGAAACTTTGGATGAACTCTGGTTAGAGGATGAGTTTTCTATGCTTGATTTCAATGCGATGATGGAAACTGAGATCGGTTGCTATACCATCACTAAACCTGAGAAGGGCGAAGAGAAAATGGTTGATGATCTGGGTTCTGCCTCTGACCAGTTGTGGAAAATGTATTTCGATGGTGCCCGATGCAAGAATGGTGGCAAGATCTGGAGTAGTATTCATCTCTCCTTCAAGAATCCAAAAAACCTATTCGTACCGACTGACCTGGAGTTGTACAAACAATGCCATTGAGTACGAAGCACTATGCTTGGGCCTAAAGAAAGCAGAGAAACTTAAGATTAAACAATTGCAGATTTTTGGTGATTTCGAGTTAATTGTCAACCAGGTGACCAGTAAGTGTATTTCAAAGCAACACTACCTGAAGGCGTATCACAATAAGGTATGGGACCTTTTTGAATCATTTGATGCATTAAATGTTCAAGTAATTTTATGAGAATGAAATAAGCATGCAGATCTCCTGGCATCCCTTGGTGCAAATTTCTCTCCTATTGAGAGTGTGGTGTGGAAGCCCAAGACTGTAAGGTTGATTTATAGACCTTCAGTCCCTGACAAGAACATATACTGGCAAGTCTTTGATAATGATGAGCAGATTGTAAACTTTCTAATTAAAGAAGCCAGTGGTGTGGAAGGAAGAACATTAGATGGAGAGGAAGCTAAAGGCTTGATCCAACTAAAAAATAATCATATTCCAAAAGGGTTGATTACATTAGAGAGTCTCTTTGATCAAAATGATAGAGTGGAGAAGCATTGAATCAAGGTGGATGAAAAGGAATACACTGAGCTAGAGCTAGAACCTGACAAAGTCATCAAAGTTGGGATAGATTGTTCTCCTGGTGAGCTTGAAGGAATCAAAGAACTATACCATGAGTTCCCTGACATCATTGCATGGAGCTATCATGACCTGAAAGGATATGACAAAGATGTAATTCAGCATACCATTGAGTTGTAGGAAGGAGTGAAGCCTTTTTAGTAGAAGTAGAGACCTATTAATCCAAAAATTGAGGTACTCATGAAAGTAGAACTACTAAAAATGTTGGAGGTAAAAATCATTTACCCTATCAAGCACTCGACCTGGGTGGTGAACTTGGTTCTAGTTTGGAAGAAGAATGGAGATATTCGCTTGTGCATAGACTTTCACAATCTTAACCAAGCATCTTTGAAAGATCATTACCCCTTGCCTCAGATTGATCAGATTCTTCACATTGTCACTGGAGCTTAGAGATTTTCATTACTTGATGGTTTCTTCGGCTATAACCAGATCTGGGTGAAGGATGAAGACCAACACAAGATAACATTTACTACCAAGTGGGGCACTTTCGCATATCAAAGAATACCTTTCGATATTTCAAATGCTGGTGCCACCTTTCAAAGAGCCATGGATGTCACCTTTGGTGAGTTGTTAAATCGGATTATTGTAATTTATCTTGATGATATGACTATTTTCTCGCATCGCAGGGAAGAGCATGTCTCTCATCTTAGACAAGTGTTCAAAAAGTACCAAGAATTTGGTATTTCCATTAACCCAAAGAAATCCATTTTTACTATCAAGGAGGGGAAGCTCTTGGGGCATGTGATCTCAAAGGAAGGACTAGCTATTGACCCTACAAGAGTTGAAGCTCTTCTAAAATTACCACTGCCAGCTAACAAAAAAGACCTATAGTCATTTTTTGACCAAATCAACTTTGTCCAAAAATTCATCGCTGATTTCACTCAAGTGGTGAAACCGATGATGGAGCTCCTCAAGAAAAATGTGGATTTCAAATGGACCAAAAAAAGGAAGCAAGCATTCCAAGAAATTAAAGAAAGGATAGTCCAAGCTCCTGTATTAATTAATCCAGACTACTCCAAGGATTTTATCCTTTATGCAGTAGGTGAGCAAGAGAGTTATGTCAGTTCTTACACAAAAGCAAGATAATGGAGAGGAACAACCTATCGCTTTCCTAAGCCAAGTTATTCAACCACACCAAGAGAAGTATAATTTTATTGAAAAATAGGTGTATGCGGTCATGAAGTCTCTTAAGAAATTTTGATATTTCGTATCTCAAAGAAAAATGATAGTCTATGTCATTCATCCAGACATCAAGAATTTTATTATACAAGGAGAGCTTGGTGATAAAAGAGTAGGTTGGATTTCAAAGATCCAAGAGTATGATGTGGAGATTCGACCAACCAAATTGGTTCATGGTTAGGCACTTTGTCAAGAGTTAGCTAAGAGCGTAGCTTCTTAGTTGCTAGTACCACTACAAGATGAAGTTATTGGTGAGAGTAATCTTGCCAACCAAGCTACAAGATCATGATTGGATAGAAGACCTTGTTGAGTTCTTCACTTCTAGAAGATGTCCCTCTCACCTCAACCCCTCTCAGAGGAGAATATTTAGATTGTAGGTGCTCAAATATGTCATGTTATTGAATGGATTATTCCACAAAAATATAGATGGAGTACTCCTCAGATGTGTGAAAGAATCTGAAAAGCAAAAAATACTAGAGGAGTTCCATTCTAGTTTGTCTGGTGGACATTATGCAGGAAGGCCCATGGCCTTGAAGATTATCTAGGGCTAGATATTTCTAGCCCACCCTCTTTGTAGATACACATAAGGTGAGTCAAAGCTATGATAATTATCAAAGGTATGTTGGTAGGAGTAAAAGGCATCATTGCCTTTACATCTGATCTAGGTAGAAGCTTCATTTCAACAATGGGGCTTAGACTTCATTGGGGTCATCGATCCTAACTCTTCTACTAAGCATAAGTACATTTTGACAATGATAGATTACTTTACTCGATGGGAAGAGGCTATTCCAATGAAAAAGTAGACCAAGCTACAATCATTTCCTTCCTTGAGGGGTTGATTACCCATTTCAGTGTGCCAGATGCCATTATGACTAATAACGGAACTCCTTTCACTAGAGAAAAGATCATTGAGTTTACAAGCAGATATGGAATTTATTTGAAAGCATCTTCCAATTATTACCCATAGGGAAATGACTTAGCTGAGTCTACAAATAAGAATCTACTTCAGATACTGAAAATAACACTTGGGAGCAATAAGAGAAGTTGGCATCTACTGCTAGACCAAGCTCTATGGGTAGATCACATATCGATGAAGAAGTCAATTAAAACTTCTCCATATTCTCTAGTGTATGGCAAGGAGGTAGTTTTACCAACTCATATTGAACTTTCAATCCTTCAAACCTTGCAATTGCTTAGTACTGAGGATGATGAGATTGATCCTATGAGTGTGAGGCTAGCCCAACTCTTGCAGCTTGAAGAGGAAAGAGAAAAAGTATACAATACCTTCATGGAGCATGCTAGAACAACACAAAAGTGGTTCAAGAAAAAGACATTCGAAAGGGCATTTAAAATCGGTGACTTGGTGTTGAAGTGGAACTTAGACAAAGCGAAACCTGGAAAGCACCATAAATTTGAGGTGATTTGGGAGGGCCCATTCCAAATCTCAAGGGCAAATTCAATTAATGCTTATTATCTTCGAGATATGGATGGTCGAGAGCTACCGATCCCAGTAAATGGTCTTCATATGAAGACTTACCACCATTGAAATTGTCGAGACTCAAGTATGTATATATGTACAATTCTCTCTTTTATTTTTCTTCGTATGTTCTTCCAAGTTAAAAAAAAATAGTCTTTTTGTTTGACGTCGTTGAAGAGATATATTTTTATTTTTAAAGATAAAAATAAAAAAGATAAAACAAAAAAAAAATGTTTTGGCTCTAATATAGAACTAAATTCATGGGTGCCCTTTTCCCTTGATGAAAGTTTGCTTTAATATGCAGCTTTTCTTAAAATAGAGCAAAAAATTTTGTTTAAAAAATAAAAAAATCACTGTGAAACTAATTTTTCCTTAAAATAAAAAGGAAAAGCTCATTTTTCTAAAAAAGGTGCTTTTCAAACCAACATGGGGAAGGAAAAAAATGTTTAAAAGGGGCACTTCACTTCTCATATTTATCAAGCAATAGATAGCAAAGTTTTAGGAGTGCAGCTGATTAAAAGGAAGAAAGAGCAATCTGATTTAGCTCGAAGATGTTTTGTTAAAGTGGAGCACGCCCATTAAAGCTCCTTTCATCATAAACTAATTTCAAAAGTCATTTCACGATTAAAATTTCTTGGGAGATTTTAAAATTCATTTGTTTCTCTAGAAACAAATTTTGAATGATTAAAAGTGATTTATTTTACATCCCGAGGCACACCTTGCATAGACACCTAGAAATGTTCATTCTCAAGGTTGCTCATTGAGCCCCATTGAGTGCTTTTCAAAACTAAAGGTCAATAAAAACATAGCAGTTGAGGAATATTATGGGCAGAAGTAGTTCAAATGTAGTATAAAAATTATTAAAAACTATGCCTGGCATAAATATCAAGATGCACATTCACTTCAGTCAGTGAGATGTAGTTATAAATTGGATGTTCCCATGAAGCAAAGGTAAAAATATTTTATTTTTTCTTTTTTGGAATATTATTGTATTGAGGTGATATTGTTATAGAAAATACAAGAAGTTTGAGCATTGTAGAAAATGGAGAAAATAACTGTTGAACTTATTACTATCGAAGAGCCGAAGAAGGTGAAGAAGAAGGTGGAAGGAGGAATGAAATCCAAAAAAGCAAGGCACCATGAAAATAATGAATTGGATTCATACTCAGATACGCTGGCTCAAGTGGGAGACTGCATAATCACAAACAAGGGCATTGAAAAATTGTGCCAAGATGTGGACACTATAGTGCAATAGGGGTTAACGCCTCAGAGTCCCCTCATGATAGCATACCATGCTCATCTCTTTTGGTTCCTGTGCACTCCAGTCCACTACTACCCAGAATTGGTTGATGCAATTTCAAAATTTTATAATTCAAAGACCAGGACGGTGTAGAACGTGAAAGGAGAAGCATTGTTTACCATTACAACCGAAGACGTCTAGGAGGCATTCACTTGTGGAATAACACCACCCATAGATTTTATTTTCAAGAAGCTACATGTTGGGGAGCAAGAAGAAAGATATCAATCGACTGTGACACTACGCTAATTTATGGAGACACAATTGATAAAAATACCCCAACATGGTGAGTTACAGAAATTGTTGAAGTCATTATCAGATTTTAAGAGTCCTGATTTGTTCTCCATGGTGGCTTGGGTTGTGGGTCTCCCATCAGATTCAATGGTGCACAAGTGGTAGGTAGCATTAGTGTAGTGTATATCCCAAGTTGAGTTCTATGCTCCCAGGGTGATGATAGAAAGGATGAATCCCATCTTCTTTGACTAGGTTGATTATATTTCCAAAAGGATGCATTCCCAGCTGGAGAAGATGTAGAGTGAGGAAACAAAGGTATTCAAGCATATGTCCTTTCTGGTTTGGTATTTCTTCTTCCACCTACATGAGAAGTTTTCTTTTATTGCAAGTAAGAAGGTTGATAAAGAAAATAGAAAATTACCTGTGTATATGTGGACTTCTAGTTTATCAAGATAAGAGTTCTTCTATAATTTCAATCGTATGTTTGTCGGTCCTGCCCTTGAAATAATTTACTGTAAAAGTGAGAGAGTACCAAGGGCAATGAGGGAAGAAATCATCTCAAAGAAAAGAGGTGATATATTTTTGTTGACACAAGGAGTGGTGCTCCACATTTTTGGCTTTACTAGCAAGCCAATTTTGCTCCCATATTTCACCACAGGGCACTTGTTTGCTATGGAGGTCATTCGACAACATGATTATATTAATGATGTGTATGGAGTAGGACATGGGAAGAAAACCATGTGTGAGATGCCTTTTCACTTTGGAGGCATCAAAGTAAGCCAGGTGGGCCAGAACCGGTTGATAACTGAGGCCTTTTACGACATCGGAATGGTGGAGCTACCACAGTGATGGAAGTATGACCCTTTGGGTATTTTTACTGAGTACATCAAGGTCAAAAGCTTTCACTATTGTTCGAGGCCAGATATTGAAAAGCATCAAAATAATCCAGAGGGGCATGACTTGGAGTGGCACGTGGAGAACATGATGTTACTTCCACCTTGGCACTGTTTCTACGAGATGAAAGTCGAATATAACCTTGTTGTGCATAAAAATCAGATTCCTTCGCTGGGGTTATTTAGCCATATGAAGGAGCAACTTTCGATTTGGTCCGAAGAGAAAATCATAAACTGGTGGATCATGCAAGTTAACTGAAAGGAATACTGGGTCACCGTATGGCTTAGTAATGGATAAAATATTTTTGAGTACCTATGATTAATTTTACTCCAGTTACCAGCCGTTAACATTCACTTGCATTGTACCTCGAAGTTTACAAAGATCAAGCAGTGAGGAAGACGTGGTTGAAGAACAGCATCCTATGGTCTAGCAGGCACAAATTACGTCTGAGGAAGAGGAAAAAATGTTAGAAGTGTTGTTGCAACGAAAGAATAAAAGGCGAGAAAAGTTGTCAGTTATTCAAATTATGAAGAAGCGAAGAACTAGAGCAGTTTCATCAAACCCTCCTCCTACAGTTTCAAATAAGCACACATAATTACTAGAAGTTATCCCTTTGGTTTAGGTGAATCCATTTGTTCAAGGTGTTGATTTTATCAATATTGAGGAGGACGTTGCAGCAGAACCAAGGGACCAGATGGAGGAAGACCCAGTGTCACAACTACCCGCATCCCCATTGGCTTCAAAGGTGATAGAGCCCGAAGGTACATTTTCTTCTACCTCTTCTCTCCCCGAGCGAGTGGTGACTGTTGCTTCCCTTCCTCAGGTTTCCACTTCCATATCCCCTCCATTTGGTATACCCTCTACTTCAATTTTACTTCCCACTTCCCAGCCAATGGTCACCACCGCTCCCATTCCTTCTATTCTCGCTTCTTCTACTTCCCTTTCTTTTAGTTCTTTCACCTCCACTCCGAATCCATTTGTACTTCCTATATCATCCACCCAAGTAACCTCCACTATAGTTGTAAGTATGCAAGCTCCTCCTCGAGTGAGCGTAACTATGGTCGAACCCCATGCATCCATTTCCACCACCAGTTCCATTTCCACCGCCATTTCCACTATGTCGATTTCCACTTCTCTTGAGCCCAACCCACAACTGGCTCGCTTTCCATTTACCCCATTTTTGGAGTTGCAGGTAGTACCTGAATTAATGATTATGACTGTACCAGTGCAACCTATTGTAGCAAAAATCAGCCAGGCTCACTTGAGCTCATCACAATGGCTGAAGAGTAAGAAGAGGAGAGAAGCTATGGCACCAGCAAAGCCCTTGAAGTAGGTTGCCTTTGATCCCGCTACCATGGAGGCCCATACTATGAAGATGATTCCCTAGGTGTAGAAGCCTCAAGGTGAGATGACTTTGGAGGATTATCATTATGAGATCATCACCAAGGACCTCACCAAGCTTGACACCACAAAGATAGTGGGAAATATTCAAGTAGAAACAAGCTCCTTATTCCTACACGGTGAACACTATAAGAATCACTTCTTTGAAGCCAAAACTAAGATCACCGATCTTGAGGAGTCCTTGGTGAAATGTCGAGCATAGTTGTAGTCTACCCAATCAGAGGTAACTCGGTGGTAGAAAAGAGTAGAAGAGTTGGAGGCCATGCTTCAGAAGCACCAGTAGGTGAAGGGAGGAGCAGAGCAATAGATTGAGGCATTGAAGAGCCAACTCCAGAATGTGCAGGATCAACTGGCAGTAAAAACAACACAGGCCATAGTCCTAACAAAAGAAAAAGTCAAGGAGGCATGCAACCAGTTGCTTGCTCATTGTAAGACCCAGGCAGCCAAGGTGACATAGGTACTTATGTACCTTCAAGAAATTTAGACTATTGTCTCCTATGACCGGTATGTAGTGGAGGTTGGTGAGGAGCACCTGGAGCCCCTCTTGGTAAAAGCATCACAGATGCAAAAGCTGGCAAGATCTAGCCTCCGATTTCACCCCATGAGTGATATGGCTCGAGCTTGGGTGAACTTCACAAGTTGTATTGCACTAGTTTTTCTTTAGGCTAGACCAGGTGAAGGAGGCCCGCAAGTTGCTTGACATATTTGAGCAAGAGCGATGAATTTCCATGACATATTTTAACGTAGTGCTCGAGAATGGCTTCCCCAATTTCACTGATGATAGGGGAAATATTTTATCTCAAGCAGACCTGGAAGTAGCATGGGCGGTGTTTATTGATGATGCCTCTAAATTTGATGCTTGGGAGGAACCACTTACTGAATATCATGTGTTGTCATTGATGAGAAGGCTCACGTGCATCGATTCTGGTTTATTGGAGCTTAGTCAATGGGTGAACTACATTGATATGGGGCAAGTAGATATTTTTAGATACTTGGTTGATTCCCTCAATGACCCAGAGATAATCACCATAGAAGCTTGGTCTGATGTCATTGCAGTGTATGAGGCTATAGTTGCATTTCTCGAAGAAGAAGAAGTTGCAAAAAAGGAGGCCGAGGAGCGAGATGCAGGAGCAAGCAGCAAGTAGCCTGATGCACCTGGTAAAGCTGACTCTTGAAGCCCAATGGATGAAGGCCTGGGGTCGATTGCATCCATGCGAGCTGGATACCCCACGAGCCACCAAGAATGTTGGCAGTTTTGCAACCTTGCCACATTACAATTTTTGAATAATTGATTGTAAAATTTTAATGCATTTTGTTAATGAAGGCATGGTAGTTTTGTTGAAGACAGTTTTTGATATAATTTTAATTTCCTGCCTTTTTATTTCATAATATTGTATTACTGTAAATATGTTAAAATATTGTAAGCAATGAAGGAATTTTGTTTAACACTGCTAAGGAATGCAATTGTCAACAAGAAATTAATTTTGGAAGAGGAAACGCTTCAAGAAATGGAGTAACATAGTTAAATACCTTCACCCCAAGGAATTTCCTCTTAGAAAATGGTAAATTTGTGCTCAAATTTTGAAAAAATAAGTGGAGAAAACGTTGTCATCTCAATTGAGGGCGAAAACCCCTATCACCTCTCTTGGAGGTAAAATAAATCTTGAAGAAATGGATTTTCCTGATCATAAGGGGCAGAGACTTTAAAGGTGAGTGAGTGAGTAAAGCATTTTTTCCCCACGTGAGGGGTGAAACCTCTTGTCATCCTTCCTTGGGGTGAAAGTTAGTTCATGTGCCAAACAGATCAAAGTTCAATCGAAAATCCAATGTGGAAAGGTAAAGTGTTGTCACCCCAACAGAGGGGAAAAACTCCTTGGCACCCCTCTTTGGGGTGATACACCACAAAAATTTTACACCTCACAACAAAATTAGAGAAGGCACTTTCGCCCCAAATGAGAGGCAAAAGTCTTTGTCACCTCTCTTTGGGGTGAAAATGTAACATTAAACGAAGGTCATTTTGAAGATCACCTACCATGTTAAAGAAAATATAAAAGGTGATACATAACTTCAAAGTATTGTCACCTCAATAGAGGAGAGAAACTCTGTGGTGCCCTCTCTAGGGCAACATCCAATGAAAAGGTAAAGGAAATAGTAATACATAAGTAGGCACCCATGAATCTGGGTGAATTTTTGAGAAATTATTGTTGCCCCAAGAGAGGGGTGAAACACTTTGTAGCCCATCTTTGGGTGAAACATATTCGAAGTGTAATTTTAAATGAATAATATGGTGGGACCAACTTCGGGTAGAATAAAATGCACTTTCATCCCAATAGAGGGGTGAAGCTCATTGTCGCCCTTCATTGGTGTAAAAAGGAAATTTTAAAAGTATTTTTAAGAGAAAAGGATGGGTTGACGACGTAAAGGCTTATGCTAGCATAGCCAACAATTTTATCCATGACTACATAGAATAAAAAGTGGTGCCTGAAAAAAAATTTAAGGTGTAGAAAATTCAAGTCTCTTCTTCGAATGGGCACCAGGTAATGTTGCATTCCCAAGGGGCGAATAGAGTTTGAAATTTCTTTTGGGCATAGTGTTTCATGATTAAGCCCGTTATGTCACCTCTCTAGAAATGAAAAAGTCCCTATCACCTTCTTCTAAGGTTATAGAAAAAGTTATAGTTATAAGGAGAAAATTAAAGGAAGGCACTCGAAATATCAGACCATTATCGCTTATTGTTGCTCCAACAAGCTAGTTTCTCCCCTTCTTTAGGTGACATTGACTCCTCAAAAGAGATATAGTCCCAGGTGCACACTTTCATAATTTTTCTAGAATGAGAGCAAGGAAAAATAACATTTAATTCTAGGAGCGATGCAAGCAAGAATTTCTATAATATTCACTCCAATATTGAGATATCAGGGGTAATTCTTATTCATTTCCAATGCATCGACTATCAACCATGGTGATTTTCAAGGCAAATTGAATACTAAATGGACTTTTTTGGTGAGTGGATTTCCAAAGCATAAGGTGAACCAAATTCATTTTTAACTCTGAGATGATTTTTTTGTGTTCCAATGCACCGACACCCAAGGTTGCTTCAAGCATTTACTTATGTTGACCTTTTTGAGTGATTTCCTCCCATAAAATTTAGATCGTGGTTTCTTTGAAGAATTTTTTTATGAGAATGTCACTGATGCCGAGGAGGAAAGTATGTATGTTGGTTTTTGATCTACCAAGTGAAATTCCTCTATAAAATACTAATCATTTTTTATTTTAAAGGATGTAAGGGTGGAAACTCTACATAAATATACTCCAAGTTTTCTAAATTAATAGAAACAATTTGGCTTCTAGTTCTTGGAATAATTTTGCACTTGATAGTTAATTGTGTGTGATTTCTTAATATTTTATTCCCATTATCTTTTGTGAGTGAATTTTGCAGCTGAATTTAGTCTTTGCTTGTATGGGAGTGAATACTGGAATGCACTCTGAAGGCTATTCTCTTGCATAGTTGTTAAAAGTCTCTACACTTGTATTTTCTATTGAATTCTTCTAAGTTGCTTGGTGGAAGCTTCGCTATTAGTCTATCCCCATCCTGTTTAGCTGGGTTATAGCCATATTTCCTATCTCTTTCTGCAATTTCCCATTTATTTCCTGTTTCTCTAAACTTATACCTAGTGTAGGACTAGTAAGGGAGCCAGACCTCTTTGGAGATTGGCCCAAAGGACATTTCTTTCCTTTGACCTTTCAATGTTGGATGGGTCTAGGACGCACAAGGCATAGATCTTATAACTAGGCATATTCATGACCAACACAACTTTGAACTAATGTGGGACCCAATGTTAGTTATAATGCTACTTGTATTTACTTTTTGTCTTCTCTAAGAGGTTATGGACTTGTTGTTAGATGTGTTAAATTTAGTGCACCTATTATTAAACATCCAAAATTAGTGAAGATGTTAAGAAATTTTTCTAAATAATAAGATACAAATTATTATCTTAATTAAGAAATTTTGGATAAAGTATTGGTTTTAAGTCAATTTAGTGGTCAATTAAACAACTTGTATTTGTAACTTTTTAATTTTAGTCAATTGGTCACGATGAGTTAAAATCAAGATTATCATACTATACATACTTGAATTTTGACTAAGATTACTTTCAATCTTGAAGTCAAAAAATATTTTTTAGTATGCACGATCATGTCCTTCTTTATTGAGTCCAAATATTTTAACGACAACATCAATGAATTGGTTCTCAATTGATCTTTCACATTGACATCATCTCATACCAATATCAGCAAGCTAATTGATGTTATGTCAATCAATCTATTTGTAAGATTCGATGGTGATGGAGTTATTCTAAGTCCAATAATTTAATAATTTTTCTTTCATATTTTCATTATCCTATTGTAATATTATCACTAAATTATAAAACATTTACCACCTATTTTTCTAAGATATAAAATATCAAAATTTTGCTCTGCCTTATAAGGTTTATTAAAATATAATATTTGATTTATATAACATTTTTTATAGTTTATTTCAATATATAAATTTGGAACAAATATTTTATAATATAATCATGTATCTTAGTAATTGGATAAATAATATAATAATTATTAAATTATATCAAGTGTATTATAATCCCTTATGGATAGTAAAATTATTCTTATTAATAAGCAACAATGGATTTCTAGGAGAAAGCAATATATTTTTTTGCGGAAGTGACAATGATGGATTTTCAGGAGCAAGCAATTTTTTGAAGTAGATGACATTTTTTTTTGAGCAAGCGATGATGATGGATTTTATAGAGCAAGCAATTTTTTGAAGTAGGAAACAAACTTTTTGGAGCAAGCAACAATGTTTTTGGAGTAAGCAATGGAAATCAAACCCTAGTGTGAAGAAAGGGAGAAAAAACATAGCAATTATCTAAAGTAGATGGTGGATTTCAAACCCTAGTACATATCTTAACAAATATTTTTTTTTAGTATTTACTTTTCTAGATAAAGCAAAAGCTTTTTTGGAGATGTGTCTAGGAATTTTTTAAAATATAAAGGTTTGGGTAGCCATAAAAGAATAAATTTTCATTTTGTTAAAACTTCACAGTTGTAGGTGGGGACAAAGTTCTTTTCTCTTAAAATTCTAATTAATGTCAAGTGTGCACAGGGGAGATTCATTGGAATATTTGCTTCCCCACTTGAGGGTCTCTTTCCAAAGGAGACCCCAATAATATGGATATTCTCAACATGATTAGACCCCTACTCAATATTTTTTTCTCACACCTTGTAGAAGTTGATGTTATGCTTGTTTGATTGGTGTTTTATATGGGTTTATTCAAAGAAAACACCTAAGGCTTGGATCGCTAATATCTCGACTCTTTTTCAAGCCTTAACGATTATTTAAGACTTAAAAATGAAGATCATATAAATGCATGCTAAGCTTATATTAAATACAATAATACAAGAACTATCTTATATGCTTTTCAATTTTGATGAGTTTAACTAAGGAGATTTTGATGTTTCAAGGTAAAATAAGAGAAGATGCAAGAAGACAAGTTAGCCTAAATGCAACTAAATGGTTTTTGATTTCTTTGCATATGTGCTTGAAAATGACCAAGAAACTAAGATTTAGTCTAAGGTTCCTTGATTGACTAATTTAGATGTGTTTTGTAAGAAATTAGGGTTTTAGTTTAAGATTCCTTAATTCCCCAAATGAAATGTGATTTACAGGTGTAAAATAGCATAATATAGAAGTAAAAAATAGAGAAATGGAAGTTATAGGGATTAAGGAAGTGCCTAGTGGTAAAATTACCTCTTTTGTAGCCATTTGCCAAATTATCCACTACCTCTTAAATTTCTAGCTACTTGTGAATTTGAATATACCTTGCAAATTTTGTACCTACATAAATCAACTAAAAAAAATAGTTTTTCTAATTTAGGTCTATCTGAGATTTTGATAGGGTAGAATACTTGTCTAAGAAGTTGATAAAACCCATTTGTAATAAAAATTTTGAGTTTTCTTACCTCCTAGAGTGGAAATTGAACTTTTACCAAATTCACGAGTAGGCTTACCAAATTTACCACTAGTGAATTTGGTCTAAGTGATAAATTTGGTTTTGTGTATTCTAGAGAACCAAATTCACCAGTGACTATGAAGAGTGGCAAATTTAGTCTGAATATAGAGTTGAGGTAGTTTTGAAGGCTATTTTGGATGGATTTTTGCAGAGTTTTGGGCTGAAATTGTAGGAGGATGATCCTAATAGTGTCTGCTACTGATTTGAATGCAAAAGAGGTAGAATATACCACAAATATTTATCAATTTATGTTCCAAATAGAAGTTTTTGTGGAAAATAGGGGAGGGTGCCTCAATGATATTTTTGAACAGTTAAAGAGTTGAAAATAGAGATCTAAGAGTGTAGAAGAGTTAGGAATATAGCAAGGTAACTTGTCTATATCCTAATATTTACAATGCTTATGAAATTGATGAAGATATTAATGCAAAATACCTAGAAAATGAAGAATATGCTATGAAATAAAGTTTCTAGCAACTATGAAAGGAAATACATGTATCTGAAGGATTAAGGGGGATTTTAGTGGGATAATAAGGTAATTAAGACCTTATACCCAACACTAATGGTAGCTTAGTGATGAAATGATATGCTTAAAATACTATAAAATACTAACAAAGTAAAGCTATATATGCAAGAAATGAAGAAAACTAGCATGCTAAATATTTAACATATGAAAGTATAAAAGCATGGAGGTGAAAAGGAATGATTAGTATGTATATGAATAAGAGTAAACAAATGTTGAAAATGAAAGAGCCACTACTTATTAAATTGCTATGGTAATAAATGCTTGAAATATCCCTATAATATGAAAGAGGATTAGTAAAAAAATGAAGGTGGTAAGTAAGAGGAGTCCATTAAAAATTTCAATAAGAGTGTCAGATATTGAAACAAGACCTACAAATTAAAGTATTAGAGCCTACAAAACAAATATAAGATCTTAAAGTATATAGAGTTAACAAGAAGGAAGTATGTAAGGAAGATGAAACTATGCAAGTATATAGAGTTAACAAACTAGCAAAGCTATGTTAAAGGATTAAAATGAAAGAGGTAGAAAGTAAATGAAGGATATAACTATGCCATGTATGATATCACCTAACAATGGCCTCTCCCTTGCACAAATAATATATCCTTGCCACCAAGCCTCCTTGCCTTGCTTGATTGTCCTCCAAAAATACTTGCAAATTGATGAAGAATGCTTGAAATGCTTGAAGAAATAAAATAGCTTGAAATGGATATGCTAGGGAAATATTGGCATAGTGTAATTACTCTTCAATATCATGCCAAATACTTACCCAAGTGGCTACTTAAATAGGATTTGTGAGAAATATTTGAGGATAAATTAGTTAGGATCAAATTGGAATCTGTAAATATGGTTCATAGGTGGAGTGTGTGAGGTCAAAGCAGAGAGTTGAGGGGTAGAATTTGTATGCCTCTAGTATATTTTGAAAAAAAATTGTAGTTAGCCAAATTCACCACTGATCAATAAAATTCACCACTAGAAAATTTTGTCTTGAGGGATGAATTTGGTTAGAATTCAATTTTGGTTGACCACATTTGATTTTGTGAAGTTTACCAAATTCACCACTACGCTTGCCAAATTCACCACTGGTAAATTTGGTCAGGGTGGAAAATTTGGTACCTGGTGATTTTGGCACCAATGGTGAATTTGGTATTTTCCTACAACTTTTGTTTTGTATTTTTAGGCATCGATATATGTCCAAATATAGGTATACTTGTTGGAAAGCATTTTCAAGCCTAATATGATGGTGGTAGTTTTATAAAGTTGAGATGATATGATAGGCCAAAATTTCTCTCAAATATGATCTTAATTTTTAGGGATTTAAACACCCCAAATTTGGGTATAAATATGATTGATTTGATTTGTTAGATCAAAAGGCTTATGAATACATGCCAATTGATGAGTCTTGATAAGCTTCGATATTGATGAAATATGCCAAATTTTATTTACAAGTTTGACATGGTCCGATGAGGTGTTATTTTTGGATAGGTGTGTCAAAATTGGGTGTCTACATTTTACCCCAATTTTGATGTGATGTCTATGAGATTGCATCAAAAGTTAAGTAGTAAAACTCAATTTTGACATTGTGATGCATTGTTGTTGTATTGATTTGTTGATTTGAAGAGATGATTATTATTGCATCTACTTTTCATTGTTTTTGATGATGACTAAAAAATATTTTTTCCATAGGAAAAAATCTATCCCATGGATGCCTGCTCAAGAATTATCACCAAATTCATGATTTGGAGAGAGTTCTCAAAGAAATTGAATTTGATGATATGATGATTTGATTTGATTTTTTGTAATGTATTGATGTGTTGAATGTTGAATGGGTTAATTATTTAATATTGTATGATGTTTTGACTACATGATTCTAGTATTTAATTGATTTTCTTAGAGGTGGTATTGTGAACATTGATGGTTATTAAACGTTGAGGAGGGGTAGTTGTATCGCTCCAAATTTTTCACACCCTTACCTTCAGGCTATAGGATCCATGCCCGAAAGGGGGATGTGAAAAGGATGGCACGGTACCTCAGACTAAGAGGCCTTGCGAAGGTCCCGCCTCTCGAGGGAGGTGTATATTGGTGATTTTTTGACGGATGGTGGGTTCACTAGGAAACATTTAATGGCAGTTTCCACGCCTAGGTTGGGAATGTGTTTTATGTGTTCATTTTAGACTCAAGCATTCAAGTCCTAGGTTTAGCCAAAATGCGTCTAAGCTATTCTATATGAAGATGCAGATTAAATGAATACATAAAATAGAATTAAGATAGAAAATAGATAAATTAAAGAATATTAAAAGAGAAATATCTGATCCAGATGTCTGATGAAGATTCTGATTCTTGGAGTAGTCAGGATCATCTGGAATTCGACAGAATCGTCTGAAATCTGACAGGATCATCTAAGATCTGACAAATTTGTCAGAGACCTACAAACAGAGAAGTAGGTGCAAAACACAAAAAATGCAACTATTCTAACAGAGGGAAACAATGTAAAATGATAGTAGCACTCTCAAACTGAAACTTAAAAACATAAACATGAATACATTATGCTAATTTAATCACAATTATGGCTTAATTATGCATTTGATCTAGATGGGTGAACTCCAAAATGCAGAATAGCATAAAATAATGAATAAGCTAGCTAATTGTAGAATAAAACAACAGAAAAAGGGAAGAAGAAATGCAAACTTTAGGCATTGATTGCCTCAATGTTGACTACAGTCGAAATCATCTTGCATTGGTACGAAATCGTCTCTGATTCGACAAGATCGCCTCCGATCTGAACAGGATCATCTACAATGATGTAAGCTTGCTCTGGCTGTGAAAAACACTAAGGTACCTACAAAAAAATTGGTATAGAACTACTACAAACATTAATTTAAGATATCTTAATGCGTGTGAAGTCAGTTTGTAGAGGATTTCAGCCAGGGGGTGCTAAGGGGAGGGCTTAGGATTAAATAGGCTTAGGAGGGAGGTTAGGAGGTTGGAGATCATCCCTATTTGGGAGATCTCCAATGGGGGAGGGTCTCTAACGATGTAGACACGCTTCTGCCCAGATTAGAGACCCATTGGAACAAAAGCTAATTGTGCAAAATCAGTTTTGAGACAAGATCATTTGGACGTCCTAGCCCAGACGAAATCGTCAAATCTGGGGCAATATCGTCTGATCGGTGACGATATCGTCAAACGGTCAAAAAAACCTCTAAAAATGGCATGAGAAAGGAGGAAACGGATTAAGCGATAGTTAACAGGCAGTTTGGGAGGTTAAAATTTGAATTTAAATTATTTACTGGAGTGAATGTAATTATCAAGATTTCACTGCACCAATTTTAGGGTGCTACATTTTGTCCCCTCTTTAGCGAATTTTCTAAATAAAATGCGTTAAAGATGAGTTCTTATCGATTTACAAGAAAGCAAAAATTACTCCCATTTTTAGGCGATGATTCTTTGTCGAATCGTACGACAGCTTACTATGGTGCCCCCTCCGTGTTTTTACCCAAATCGAACGTTTGAGGTAAAAAAGCGGAAAAGCAAAATTTGAAAAAAAAATTTAATTGTGTTTTGAATAAAATTAAGAAAAATAGGGTAAAACCCTAATTCATTTTTACTGTTCATTTTTCTCGTTTTTAGAGCTCTAAAAGCAAAAATGGTGGAGACGATGCACAGATCAACAGAGGTCCGGCGTGGGCTACGGGCAAGAGTCTAAACTTAGCTTAGAATGCTTGAATTTGAATTTACATGCTTTTTAGGTGAATTTTGATTAATTTTTGAGCATTGCGGCCGTTTTTGGGTCGTTGACGTCATCAGGACGAAATCGTCCTGATTTCAACGAAATCGTCTCAAGTTTGCCAATTTCGTCTAAAGGCGAAATCGACAAAAGGGGGACGATTTCATCAAATTAGAGACGATTTTGGCTTGCAAAATCAGAGATGATTATGCTCAAATTTGGGACGATATCGTCCAATAGTGGACGATATCATCAGTTGTATAAAATTGAACTTATTGTAACTTGCATTTTTAATTAATGAGTGTTATTAATGATTGTTTGTTGTTTCGTTGTTTATGTTGTAGAGAGGTTTGCTAAAGAGTAGAGAATGGAAATACGAGGGGTTGAGAGATGACTTGGCCGCTCTAACACAGGCAGAGCAGGATCAGCTAGCACAAGCCGACTTATAGCATGTGGCAGAAATGCCACAAGTTTCTATAGACATGGGGCTACTGACAGCCCTAGCAGAGAGGTGGTATCCGGGTTCTTCCTATTTTTGGCTACCTACAGGGGAGATGACTCCCACTTTGGAGGATGTATGGAGGATTCTAAGGATCCCCATACAAGGACGGTTGATCACTCCTACGACCAATCAGGGCCATGCTATGGGACGATTGTGTGGTGACCCGAGCTTCACCTTGGATAAGGGTAGAGTGAACATCGAGGCACTGCGTTAGATGCTTGGGGCATCGAGACTCACACAATTTTTGGCTGGAGTGGTAGGTGGACTTTTGCTATGCCACTAGAGCGGGTGCAGGGTACCATGGATGCTAGTAGATGTGATTTGCGACATGTGGGACCACGGTTATAGATTCTCTTGGGGCAGCTTTATGCTATGCCGGTTGTATAGGATCCTGAATGGGGTCATGTACAAGGGCGATCGATGTCTAGTTATGACATTGCTTCTACAGGTTTGGTGCTGGGAGCACATTGCAGTGCAAAGGTCGGTAGGGCTTCCTCTAATAGGGATTAATGGGGAGAGGCCCTGAGTTTTCTACTGGTGGCTTCGAAGAGGGTCACAACGGTGGATTGACCTACCGATGTCCCAAAGACTGCTATATGACCTTGTCCCAGACCAGATCACCTAGAGGACAAGGTGAGAGCACCCAAGGTGGGCTGAGGACGAACAGAAGTTAGCTCATGTCAGGCGAGTTTGTTGGTTATGGATGGAGAGGGGAGAGGTGGAGCTCCATCGCTATGACCGAGTTTTGTGACAGTTCGGTCTACAACAGGGGATCCCATCTCTTAGGGATTACAAGTTTTTTTGGACTATCCGAGATAACACCACAGTGAGCAGGGCTCCAGACATGTAGCACTTCTGGAGTCAGGACTCAGACGATGCCCCCATTCAACCAGTGGATGGGGACAACGTAGGGGTAGCCGATGGCTATGATGCCTGGTACGCAAGAATCTGCCCTCCTTGAATGATGAGGGCTCAAGGTCTGATACATGCAGTTGTGCATCAGATAGGGAGGCGACGCCAGGTAGCTATCGAGGCAGCCTAGGGTCACAGCGGGAGAGAGCTGAGGAGGCCACAAGCACAAGAGAGGCCATGGCAGCGGGAGAGGAGGGCGAAGAGACCCCCTTCTCCATAAAGAGAGAGGCCACCATCACTCTATAAGGGCAAGGGTGTTGACACAAGGGAGAGTAGCGAGACAGTGACTCTTCGAGCGTAGATGATCCATCTCCAAGCACAGGTGCAGACCCTACAGGAGGAGGTTGTACGACATCGAGATGAGGTTACATAGCTCAAATACGAGATTGCACGCCTTAGAGCATGGTTCGGAGGTGCGAGCACTTAGGAGCTGGCACGGTCAATTGCTCAGACCATGTTCTATCAGGGCATCTACTTCCAGATGGTGCCAGAGGGTTAGAGGATACAACTGCCAACCGGAATTATTGACCCTATTAGGATTGGGTCGTTGAGGACTTTGTCCCGATCGACGAGTAGGACTCGTAGTACCATGCATACTACGATGGGACCACCTCGTCCACCTCAGGGCAGGGGAGGAGATGAGGCTGAGAGCTCGAGGGGTTCTCGAGACACTACACAGTGGACATTTGATTGAAAGGATTGAGTATGCCAAGATGTAGATTGTGGCATACCAATCTATTTTTGAGATGATGTACATATATTGTTGATATATATAGATGAGATATATTTTTGATCATATGACTTGTCTTATGTGATTTTTATAATGCTTTTATGTTTGATTGATTGATTTGATGATTGGATTGAGGATTCATGTAATTATGTCATTGGAAATATTATAATTTTGATGTCATGTTGTAAGATTTAAATGAAATAATATGATGTAACAATTGGTTGTTTGTGATGAAATGTGATAAAAATAAAAAGAGACTTCTAACAATAATTTCAAAGGACATTGTTGCTATTATAGACCATTTCATGGAGTCATCGCTCACTCGGTTGTCAAGCTAATCCCAGTATAGAAATATTGTTAAAAAGTAAAAGAGTGCTTAAGAGACTATCTTAAGACTTTGGTGCAATGGTGCAAATGATGATGATGATGGTTTGTTTTCAGATTTTCATAAAAATAATATGCATGAAATAATGTTAAAATGATTTTTGCTAGGCATAAATTCCTAAGTGTGATAAATTTTTTGGATAATTCCCTAGGAATTATACCATCATTGCAAAATTGAAGGTTGACATAATGACATGAAATAATGAAAATGTATTTGCTTTTGAAAGCATAATTGTATAATAGAATGATTTACGTCATATGGTTTTTCATGATTTTTAAATAAATGGAGAATAAAAATTGTTACGATGGTTTGCGCTAGGCATAGAATATGTAGGTATAGACTTATACCATCATCACGAAATCCAAAAAGGAGATAGTTTTATTGCATGGTTTAATTTTTGATAAATAGAAAATATGAAGATAAGGACATACGCTAGGCATAAAATTCCAATTTTGGTTTTGGAACTATACCATCGTCGCAAAAGTCAATAATAATATATATATATATATATATATATATATATATATATATATATATATATATATATATATATATATATTGATTGTATGGTTTTGAAAGAAATTTTTTATTTTTGTATTATGCATGTAGTTGTCTAAACAACTGTACTTGAAAGAAGAAAATGAATTATTCCAAACAATTTTTGCAAAAAATATTTCAAAGTATTTTGAAGACAAAAGTTAGATTTATAAGGAATCCCATGTGCATATGTGAATTCATTTCCAATCTTGATTTATCATAATGATACACAAAATCTCTCAAATATAAAATGTGTGTGCAATTGCATTGTTCATTTACCAGTTTTGAGCAAGATAATATGATACAAGTGATTTGAATGAACCAAATAAGTGTTCATTAACCATGATGTAGATGCATATAACCATACTAGACTACTATGTAGGTCATATTATCAAGAGCTAGCTAATCCATAAGCAGACCTAGGTCTGTACAAAAGAAGGCCGCTAATGTGACAGACATATCGCCACGCTAGGAGTTACCCAAGGCCAAGAAGGTTGGGCACAAACCACCTATTATGGGGCTTACCTCATAGTTTTTGAATAATTGAGAATTCCAGGGATTCAAGCTCATCAACCCTTATTTTCTTTTCAAAGGGTAGGGAAAGGGATTTTATTGCTTTTTGCTTTTGCTTTCTTTTGTTGTTCTTTTCTTTTTCTTTTTGTATTTTTTCTTGATAATTGAGATAATGCTTGAAACATTGTTGTAATGATATAAAATAACATTTTTCTCTTTTTTCTTTTTCTCTTTTTCTTGAACTTTACCTTTTGTTTTATACTAGGGATACTTGCTCGGATTAGCTGTAGAGCAAGGGATTTTTATTTTGGGTAGGGGTGAGCTTGTCCTTTTGCCAATTCTCAAAGATTCTAGACCATGTGCATGATAGGATAGCAAGGGAAACTTTTCGCTCAAGAAACCACTTCTACTATGTAGCAAAGCATGGAAATTACAAATATAATCTTTTTATTTTGAAAAGATGTGCTTGGTTTAAGTAAATAACAAGATCAATTCTCTATGCTCAAACTTTATTTAATGGAATTTTGTGGACTTTGATATAAGAGAGATGAGTAATCATGCCAGATAAAATCAAGATATTTATTTTGTGAGTGTGAAGGTGCGGGATTCCAAATAAATGCTAATTTATCCAAAATAATTTGAAACATATAATTGCAACATTTGTAAGAATATATAGATATAAATACTTTTTGAGAAGTTTTGAGAATGTTGACTCTCTCTTTCTTCTTTATGTTGTTTTGGTTTCGAAAGAGTCAAGAATATTGTTGTTTTTATTGTTATTATTATTTTTTTGTTTTTGAAATAATTAACAAGTGCCATAAATAAATACAAGTAGTTTTGAATATTTTGATGATTATGAATGTTTTTGGTGTTTTTGAATTTATAAATTGAAAGAAATACAAGATAGTGATTTTGAAATATTTTAAAAAAATATATACAAGGATGAAATGACCAAAATTATACATAGTAACATTTAAGATGCAAAATATTCATGAGTTCTTTAAGTTCTTTACCATCTAAGGTAGATAATTTGTATGCTCCCGATTCAAATTTAGCAGTGATAATGTATGGTCCAAGCCAGTTGGGCTCAAACTTACCTTTAATGTCCTTAGTTGCATTAGTATTTTTTTTATTTTCTTTTAAAACAAGGTCGCCGATCTCAAAGGATCGATGACGAACTTTTTTAGCATATGATATTTTAAGCTTGTTTTGGTAGGCACGAAGATGCTCCTAAGCATTGATGTGTTTTTCATCTAGGAGTTCCAGCTGACTAAGTCTGCCAGCTTGATATTCATCTCCTACTTCGGTATCTTGAAGTAGCAGAGCCAAAGAAGGAATTTCTAATTCAAATGGGAAAACGGATTCAGCACCATAAACGAAAACAAATGGTGAAGTTCCCGTGGGGGTTCGAACACTAGTTCGGTAGGCCCACAAGGCTGGATATAAATGAATGTGCCAGTCACGGACAGTTTTATTGACCAATATTTTGAGAATTTTGATTAAGGTTTCGTTAGATGCTTTTGCTTGACCATTACCCTGAGGATAATAGGGAGTGGACCAGCGATGTTGAATCTTATATTTTTGGCATAATTTTTTAACATCTTTATTTTTGAAACAAGTTCCATTGTCAGAGATGAGATTTGCAGGAATTCTGAACCTGCAAATGATTTGATTAAAAATAAATTTAGAGACTTGTGTGCCAGTGCAAGAAGCTAAATGCATAGCTTCAACCCACTTCGTGAAATACTCAGTGGTGGTTATGATGAATTTGTGTCCATCAGATGACACAGGATTGATTTTGCCAATAATATCTAAATCCCATTTTGAAAAGGTCCAAGGAGATGAAATAGCCTGCAGCTCTTATGCAGGTGCATGGACAAGGTCAGCATGTTTCTGGCACTTGTCACAATGGCGCACATAATCATGTGCGTCCTTTTCCATGGTAGGCCAAAATTATCCTATCTGAAGGAGCTTTTTAGCAATGACACTACCACTGAAGTGTCCTCCACAAGATCCATCGTGGGCTTCACTCAATGCTGATTTAGATTCTTCTAGATTCAAACATCTTAATAGGATACCTTCAAAAGATCTCCTATTTAAAGTATTGCCAATTATTACAAATCGACTTGCTCATCTACGTAATAACCGACATTGGTTTCTATTAGAATTGGCAGGGAAAGTCCCATTTTGGAGAAAATCAAATATATTTGTATAGTAAGGTTCAGGAGTAGTTTCATTGATTAGAAACACATCCAAAGGCTCTAAGCATGATTTATTTGAAGTGGGTTCCTGGAGTCGATGAATAATGATAGTATCATATTCGTCATCTAACTCCAAGGGCAAGAGAGATGCAGCTGCGGCCATAGCATCAGCTGCACGGTTGCTAGTTCAAGGAATAACTTCCAAGGTAACTTGATCAAATAGAGACATTAGTTGTAAGACATAGGCCTTATATGGGCATATTTTATCATCTCTGGTCTGATAAAATTCATTAATTTGGTTTATAACAGTTGAGAATCACCAAAAACTAACAGATGTTTAATTTTTAGCACCAAGGCAGCTCGTAATCCAAGGATTAGAGCTTCATATTCAGCAGTATTGTTAATGCAAGCAAATGTCAATTTGAAGGACAGAGGAATAAGATGTTTTTGTGGGGATATTAAAATAATACCCGCACCAGCCCCACTCATGCATCGGACTCCATCAAAGTATAAGTACCATTGTTCAATATGATCTGCCTCTAATTGAAGGCATTCATCAAGAAACTCAATGATGAGGGGATGGGTAGACTCTAAGGGTGCAACAACTAATTGATCTGCTATGATTTGACCCTTAACAGACTTTTGTCCTATGAATGTGAGATCAAACTCACTTAGAGCAAGAACCCACTTGGCTGTGTGACCCGATAAATAAGGTTGACTCATGAGATACCTTAAGGGATCATATTTAGCAATGACATAAGTTTTTTGACTAGGCATATAATTTCATAATTTTTGCATAGCAAACATGACTGCTAGACATAGTTTTTCTAATGTTGTATAGTGGTTTTCATAACTGATGAAGGTTCAACTAATATAATAATTAGCCCGTTCTCTCTTTTCATTATCAAGCTGAGCTAACATAGCTCCTAAGGCAGAATCTGAAGTTGAAATATATAGGAGAAATGGGCAATCAGGTTTAGGTGGTGAAAGCACAGGTGGATTAAGGAGGTATTGTTTGAGAAGTTCAAAAGCTTCTCTACATTCGTCGTCCCAATTAAAAGGGACATCCTTCTTAAGGATCTTAAGAAAGGGACCAATTTTGTCCGCCAGCTTATCGATGAAGCGACGGATGGCTTGAAGCTTACCTTGTAAACTTCGCAACTCATATATATTAGTAGGTGCGGGCATATCAGTGATAGCCGCAATCTTGAGAGGGTCGATTTTGATACCGCGTAAGGAAACTAAAATCCCTAATAGTTTACCGGACTTAACTCCGAATATGCATTTTGCTGGATTTAATCGAATAAGATATTCTTGTAATCAATTAAAAACTTTTCTCAAATCATCTAAATTATTGTCTTCATTAATAGAGCGGGCTATAATATCATCTACATAATCATGTAGGATATCATGCATCATATCATGAAAAATATAAGTCATAGCTCGTTGATAGGTTGCACCTGCGTTCTTTAAGCCAAATGGCATCACTTTCCAACAAAAAGTACCCCAGGGGGTAATAAAGGCTATTTTAGCCTAATCCTCAAGAGCTATCCTGATCTAATTATAATCGGAAAATCCATCCATTAAGGACATCATCCCACTCCTGACAATAAATTCAATAATTTGATCCATGTTTGGAAGAGGAAAATCATCTTTAGGGCATGCAACGTTAATATCTCTAAAATCTGTGCAAACCCTAACTTTGGTAGCTTCTTTCTTGGTGACTGGAACTACATTTGAGATCCATTCAGCATAATCAATAGCTTGTATAAAAACAAAATTCAGGAGTTTTTCTAACTCCCCTTTGACTTGCAGAGCCACTTTGGGATGCATTTTTCTAAGTTTTTGTTTAACAAGTTTAGCATCCGGATGGACCACTAGATGATGCATGACTACAAAAGGGTCTAGACCTGGCATATCTTCATATGTCCAAGCGAAGACATCTTCATACTCTTTAAGGAATGCAATGTATTGCTCTCATTTTTCTTGACTTAATTCTAATCCAATATTGATTATGTGAGGATTATCCTCAGTTCCAATGTTAATTTTAATGACGTTTTCTACCTCCATGTGTAGATCTCTTTCAATATTAGGTGGGGCGGGTGAAATGCCCAATTCTTATAATTCTTGTAAGGTTAATTTGGATAATTCATCTTGAAGATTAGTGGTCTCAAGTTGGGCAATAGTTGGTATAGAACCATCAAAATAAAATCCATTGTGTAACATCTCTTCAACGGAGACATCATGGAAGATATCTCCTTCCAAATCCTCATCGAGGTCAACAATCATTTCAGGATAAGCTATGGATAGCATGTTACATGTAAATGGCTGATTTTTTAGAGGCAAATCAACATGCCTATCCAAATAATCTTGATAACATATGAGGTGATCATCGTCTTCAAAAGGAAATGGTTGACCCTTACTAGGGAATAGGCCCACACCACAGTGGGCAGGCCATGGTTCTACCTCGAAAGGTTCTTTCATGCCATTTTGGAAAGGTCCCAAGCCTTTCCCTTTATATCCAATTTTAAGCATTATGGGTTTAACTTTAATATATTAATTGGTAAAATAACACCAAGTGTATCCCTCATGATGAGTTTTGATATTCCGAGGGATTCTTCCCCAGTCATATCCTTTATAAATGAAGGCACAACTCCTGACTTGGTAAGTACTTCCCATAGGTTGTGGGAGGCCCAAAGTACAAGGAGATGGCAGCAAGTTATTTAAAAGAATTGAATCTTGCATGAAAGCATTTGTTTTTTCTGATATTAATGTTGTGGATAAATTTGGTAAAAGTTCATCAGAAAGAGCATAAGATGTAGAAGGATCATTTCCTATATCTTTAGATGTGGAAGGTATGATAGATGTTGATAATTTGGAAGTGTTAATAGATGGGTCTATAGGTTTTGAAATTATAGGGATAGAACATGAAGGATTAGTTGTAGATTTAAGATCTTTTTGAGGTTCTAGAGTGATTTTTTTAGAAGATTGTTGATCTATATAAGAGGATGAAATTAATGAAGGGGGAATAGGTGAAGCTACGGGTGTGTGTTTCACAGATTTAGATGAAAAATAAGAATTAGGATGTGTGGATGACAGACCAGGGCAAAATTGCACTCCAACGAGGTTTTGCCAAAGCACACATATCAAAGGGTCTAGGGTCACCATGGATAGTGACCAATTGATTTTTAAATTCAAATTTAACACATTGGTGTAAAGTTGATGGGACAGCCCACATTGCATTGATCCAAGGATGACCCAAGAGTATATTGTACGATGCGAGGCAATGTACAATAAACACGGTTGTTTCTAGGGTTCTAGGACCAAATTGCAATGGGATGGTAATAACTCCACATGTTTCTTGTGTTTCGTCATTGAAAGATTTGATAATCATATCAGTTTTCTTCATTTCATCACTTCTAAAGCCAAATATTTGGTAGAAGTCAAAAGTGCAAATGTTTAGAGATGAGCCATTATCAATCAAGACTCGTTTGACAGCTACATCTCCAATTAGAGCAGTAATATATAAGGGGTTATCCTTATGTAAACTGTGTTGTGGGATATCTTTATCCCAAAAGTCAATACAATCAACCTCTCGAGTAATTATAGTATTGGCCATAGCTTCAGGTTGAATGTTTTGAGGTACCATCATTTGGCTTAATGTAAGCATCAACTCATCCCTATGGGTAGGAGAAGATCTTAACAAATCCAAAAGGGAAATTCTGGCTGTAGTATTGGATAATTGCTCATTAATATTGTAAGGGGGTTTAGGTTGAACATGGGAAGCATGATTCCCTTTATTGGGATTTTTCAAAACAAATGGAGCTGATCCATCATTCTGGTTTGGTTCTTGTTGAGAATTTTGAGCCTGTTGTCGAGTAACGACTCCAATGGTACCTACAATGTTATATTGAGGATGTTGAACTGGTATCGGTCGAGCGTTTATGGCTTGTTCATCATGGAGGAATTGATTAGAAGAAGGTCAAGTAGTAACTCTTCTAGGAAATGGTTCTTCTGGAACCATAGCATCTGTGATGGGTTGAATAGGATCTGATTCAGAACTATTCGATTGGTTTGAAGTAATGTCTAGTTCACTTTTAGTATCTGATTCTACATCTCTAGAATTAGGAGTTGGAATATTATGTAAGGGCCTGGTTGTAACCAGAGATAAGGTTGTGTTAAATATTTGAGGATCCTAAACAGGTAATTGTTCGCTAATAGTTCCTACATATCGGGTAGAAGGAGGAACATTATTATGTTCAATTTGATTGGCCACCTCTTTACCATGTCTTGGTAAAGGGTGTTGAAATATGTCTAATGTTTGATTAGCATTTTGATTTTGATTTTTGGGAATGGTCTTTTGAGCATTATTAGGAACATTTTGTTTCGGTTGGAAGGCTTGCACCTCTATTTCATTATTATCAATCAAATCATGTATTTTATGTTTCAACCTTTTACAAGCATTGGTAGAGTGTCTAGGTCCTTTATGGAAATCACAGTGTAAGTCAGCTCTGTATCCGGGTATAGTTGGATCAGGTTCTCGGATAGCTGGTAGTTGGATCAAACCTCTTTCGAGTAATTGAGGTAAAATAGTTGATAATGGTTGATTCAATCTAGTAAATTCTCGAGGAGGTTTATTAGGTGGTTTCAATATAAATTTTTTTGTTGTCTTCGTTGCATTGATATTAGCAACATTTCTACTATCAGTGACTCTGTCACCGACAACTTGTTTGTTTTTATACTGATTTCTAGATGTTTTATCATCATCCTTCTTCCTAAGTTGGCCTCTCCTAATGAGGGCATCTTCTACTCTTCAAGCTAAATCTATAGCTTGATCGAAGGTAGTTAAAGTAGTTGTTGATAGCTCATAAGATATTTGTTCTTGCATATTATTGATAAAAATGTCCAACATTTCCCTATAGGGTAGCACAAAGTGCAGTTTTCCTGTCAACTGCCTCCATATAGCAAAGAAATCGGCAAAACATTCATCCTTGTCTTGTTTTAAGTTGTATAAATCTTTAATGGTTACATGCCTCTCGATGTAGACACTAAATTGATGGACAAAATATTCAGTTGTTTCTTCAAAGTTTCTTAAGGAATGAGTGGGAAATTGATAGTACCACTCTAATGCCATTCCACCTAAACTTTTTGGGAACATTTTTAGTAATAGCAAGTCATCATGTGATATATCATGACATGCTATCCTAAACATACGAAGATGCTCTATGGGATCTTCGATTCCTTTATATATAGGCAGGATGGGCATGGGAAAATGCTTAGGGTATGGTTGAGCTACAACTATGGGATACAAAGGTTGACTACAGATCTCTCAATAATTGTACAAGGGACAATAAGGATCTATCTGGTCCATACGTGAAGCTAACTGTTTCACCATGTCTTCCAAATTACTAGTTTGCCCACCATATTGGTTCGGTAGGGCATTGATATGGGTTTTGTGAGCATATTATGGAGGGACATGAAGATTAGATGCTATGTTACTATTGTGTAAATTGTTGGTAGGAAAGGTGTTATGAAGGAATTTTGAAGTTGTATTATGATGTATTCCATATTGTTGAAAATTGGTGTTTGGCTTCGTTTTAGGTTTTTGTTTACTTGAAGCATATTGATCAATAGTTTGGCGAAGTAAAGTAGTGAAGGAAGTTTTCTTTTATGTGGGAATGATTTGGGTTGAATAACAGGTTCCTTAGGATGTTGGGTAACCTATTTTTTTGACATGTTTTGAATCATAGTGACCATATCTGTATTGGATGGTCCAGCATTATCACTTTCTTGATCAATGAAAGACAAGGGATTAGTGCGTACATCAAACGCATGTTCGATGGCTGCTTGAGTGTCACTAATTTGCCCTTTATCAATAAGAACTACCACATTAAGAGCGTCAATGTTATCATTGAGAAATTTTTAGAAATGATCTACATTGTCAAAAGCAATAGTTCCATCTGGAGCTACTCTAGGGGATGAGGGTCCATCCTCTTTAACACTTTCTTCTTGTTCATTGTCTTCACCTAAGTCATCTTCTGGGTGATCTAGAGTTTCTCCTTCCGGAATTGGATCTTCAGGAAGGACATTTGGGTCTCTAGTTTTATCTTGTAACCAATCTTCTTCTTCTCCTTCAGTTTGTTTACCATTCCTAAGTTTAGGCATTGTGCCTTAATTTTAGATTTCAGCAAATATATATATATATATATATATATATATATATATGCAACAAGCTTAAGAGGTATATATTAATTATATACCTACTACAATATTTAAAATGAAAGGTTTTGGTTTTTGTTATGTTTTTTAGTTTTTCTTTGTTTTTGAAATAATATTGTAAAGATAAACAACACAATAAATGCAAGAAATAATACTGAAAGTAATGATCTAGTTTTCTATAAACAATTTATAAATGTCATTAATGGGCTCAAGTTCTTCAGGAGTCATGAAGTGTTCTTCTTCAAATTGAAAGTTTTCCTTCAAAAATTTAATGAAAAGAGCTATAGAAATACCATGTATTTCAGATTCTGATTGATAATAATAATTCTCACGACAATATTCACGATACAACATAGCTCTAGGAATGTTGTTCCATCTTCTTCTAATCATAAGATCAGTTTCTAGGGATTCTATATGAACTAAAAATTGTCGTACCACAACTGTGTTCTTGAGGTATTCCTCGAAAGTGAAAATTTTTGAAGACACAAGAGCTCTCCTATAAGCTAACCATCTATGGCAGGCTCTCTAAAGTTCATGATAAAATACAAGTTGATGAGGATCCAGGATTCTATCTAGGATAAGCCTCTTGATTTGTTTAAGTTTTGTTGACCTAGATGAAATGACACTAAGTCTTCTATGAAGTTCATCCCACAAGAGTTGATTTCTATCTATTTCATGCACACTAAGCACATAACTAATTTCTATGGCTTCCAATTGGTTTTCAACATTTATAGTAACTGCTAATATTTTCTTAGGAGCTACCATCTAATATGCAACTTATTAATTTGAAACGATTTGAAATGCATCTATGTTTTAGTTGTTTTATTTTTATTTGTTTTTGCTTTTTTTATTTTGTTTTCAAAATGTTTACAATGCATTCACGTCGAGTTCACCAAAATGTATCGCTCCAAATTTTTCACACCCTTACCTTCAGGCTATAGGATCCGTGCCCGGAAGGGGGATGTGAAAAGGATGGCACGGTACCTTGGACTGAGAGGCCTTGCGAAGGTCCCACATCTCAAGAGAGGTGTATATTGGTGATTTTTTGATGGATGGTGGGTTCACTAGGAAACATTTAATGGCAGTTTCCATGCCTAGGTTGGGAATGTGTTTTATGTGTTCATTTTAGCCTTAAGCATTCAAGTCCTAGGTTTGGCCAAAATGCGTCTAAGCTATTCTATATGAAGATGCAGATTAAATGAATACAAAAAATAGAGAAATTAAAGAATATTAAAAGAGAAATATTTGATCCGGATGTCTGATGATTCTGATTCTTGGAGTAGTCAGGATCATCTAGAATTCGACAGAATCATCTGAAATCTGACAGGATCATCTGAGATCTGACGAATTCGTCTGAGACCTACAAACAGAGAAGTAGGTGCAAAACATAGAAAATGCAACTATTCTAACAAAGGGAAACAATGTAAAATGACAGTAGCACTATCAAACTAAAACTTAAAAACAAAAACATGAATGCATTATGCTAATTTAATCACAATTATGGCTTAATTATGCATTTGATCTAGATGGGTGAACTCCAAAATGCAGAATAGCATAAAATAATGAATAAGCTAGCTAATTGCAGAATAAAATAGCAAAAAAAGGGAAGAAGAAATGCAAACTTTAGGCACTGATTGCCTCAATGTTGACTACAGTCGAAATCGTCTCGCATTGGTACAAAATCGTCTCTAATTCGACAGGATCGCCTCTAATATGAACAGGATCGTCTGCGACGATGTAAGCTTGCTTCGACTAAAAAACACTAAGGTACCTACAACAAAATTGGTATAGAACTACTGCAAATATTAATTTAAGATATCTTAATGCATGTGAAGTCAGTTTGTAGAGGATTTCAGCTAGGGGGGTGCTAAGGGGAGGGCTTAGGATTAAATAGGCTTAGGAAGGAGGTTAGGAGGTTGGAAATCATCCCTATTTGGGAGATCTCCAATGGGGGAGGGTCTCTAACGGTGCAGACACGCTTCTGCCTAGATTAGAGACCCGTTGGAATAGAAGCTAATTGTGAAAAATCAGTTTTGAGACAAGATCGTCTGGACGTCCTAGCCCATACGAAATTGTCAGATCTAGGGCGATATCATCTGATCGGCGATGATATCGTCAAACGGTCAAAACAACCTTTAAAAATGGTGTAGGAAAGGGGGAAATGGATTAAGCGGTGGTTAATGGACGGTTTGGGAGGTTAAAATTTGAATTTAAATTATTTATTGGAGTGAATGTAATTATTAATATTTCACTGCACCAATTTTAGGGTGCTACATTAGTTACCTTATTGAGAGATGTATTGAGTTTTGAATGGTAGATAATCATTAAAATGTATGCTATGAGTAGTGGTATCTTGACATGATATAGAAGAATGCTAATATTTTTTATATGTGAAGGGTTACCCCTTATGCATTTTCATAGGTGGAAACATGATCTCATTATATGCTCAAATGGTGCCCTATGGTGCCATATTCATGAATGCGTTTAAGAGATAATGAGGTACCTGTAATATGTACATGATATATGTGTGATTTCATCTCATCAATATTTAATTTTCATTCTCTATGAAAAACTTAACTACGTAGATGAGGTTCATGTGCAAGATATATGAATATTTTATTCTCATCAAATTTTAAGTGCCATTATTTATAAAACACTTAACTGCGTAGATGAGGTACATGTATGAATATTTTTTTCTCATCAATATTTAAGTTTCATTCTCTATGAAACACTTAATTACATAGATGAGGTACCTATATAATGTATGTTTCTCATAAATTTTTAAGTGTCATTCTCTATGAAAGACTTAAATGCATAGCTGAGGTACATGTAAAATCTATATGCTTCTCATCAATGTTTAAGTGCCATTCTCTATGAAACACTTAACTACATAGATGAGGTGTTTGTTCTTCATAAATGTTTAAGTGATATCCTTGACTAAGGAGTGGGCACTTATTTTGCTTCTTATCAATGTTTAATTATCATACTCTATGAAACACTTAACGACATATATAAGATGTTTGTTTTTCATCAATGTTTAAGTGATATCCTTATTTAATAATTTGGCACTTAACTACATAGATGAAAGGTTTTTTCTTTTAATCATTTTTTAAATGATGTCCTTAACTTAGAAAGTGGGCACTTAACTACATAGATGAAATGTATTTTATTTTCATCAATGTTTAAGTGATATCCTTAACTAAGGAGTGGGCACTTAACTGCATACATCAAATGTATTTGCTTTTCATCAATGTTTAAATGATATCATTAACTAAGGAGTGGGAAATTAACTACATAGATGAAATGTATTTTTTTTTCATCAATTTTTAAGTGATATATTTAACTAAGGAGTGGGCATTTAACTGTGTAGATGAAATGTATTTGCCTTTCATAAATATTTAAGTGGTATCCTTAACTAAGGAATGGGAACATAATTACGTAGATGAAATGTATCTACTTTTCATCAATGTTTAAGTGATATCCTTAAGGAATGGGAACTTAACTACATAGATGAAATGTATTTTCTTTTTATCAATGTTTAAGTGATATCCTTAAATAAGCAGTGGGCACTTAGCTACATATATGAAATATATTTATTTTTCATCAATGTTTAAGTGATATCCTTAACTAAGTAGTTGGCCCTTAACTGCATAGATGAAATGGTTTTGATTTTCATCAATATTTAAGTGATATCCTTAACTAAGGAGTGAAAACTTAACTGTGTAGATGAAATATTTATTCTTTTCATCAACATTTAAGTGATATCCTTAACTAAGGAGTGGGCACTTAATTACGCAGATGAAATATTTTTACTTCTAATCAATGTTTAAGTGATATCCTTAACTAAGGAGTGGGCACTTAACTATGTATATGAAATTTATTTTCTTTTCATCAATGTTTGAGTGATATCCTTAACTAAGGAGTGGTCGCTAAACTGCTTAGATGAAATGTATCTACTTTTTATCAATGTTTAAGTGACATCCCTAATTAAGGAGTGGGCACTTAACTACATAGATGAAATGTTTTTGCTTTTCATCAATTTTTATGTGATATCCTTAACTAAGAAGTGGGTACATAACTGATTAGATGAAATGGTTTTTCTTTTCATCAATGTTTAAGTGATATCCTTAACTAAGGAGTGGGCATTTAACTATGTAGATGAAACATTTGCTACCTATAATTTTTTTGAAAGGCTTTGAAATAATGTTGGATAATGATTTTGATGTTTTTGATGCTTGCAAATGTTTTGCAAAGTAATGTAATGATGATTGCAAATATTTTGCAATGCTTTATAATGCTTTTGTAATGATTTGATGATGATTGCAAATATTTTGCAATGTTTTGTAATGCTTTTGTAATTATTTTGTGATGATTGCAAATATTTTGCAATGTTTTGTGATAATTGCAAATGTTTTGCAATGTTTTGTGATGATTGTAAATATTTTGAAATGCTTTTTAATTCTTTTGTAATTATTTTGTGATAATTGCAAATATTTTGCATTTTTTTGTGATGGTTGCAAATGTTTTGCAATATTTTGTGATAATTGCAACCATTTTACAATGTTTTGTAAATATTTTATAATGATTTTATGATGATTGTAAACATTTTTAATGTTTTATGATGATTGCAAATATTTCATAATATTTTGTTATTCTTTTGTGATGATTGCAATGTTTTGCAATGTAATTATTTGATTATTATAAAATATTTGCGATGTTATGTAATGCTTTGATGTGATGTTGATAATTTTTTGAAAGAGATAGGTAATGCAAATTTGTAGTGCTTTTGAAAGCATGATATGATGTTCACAAATGTTTTTGTGATGTATTGATATACTGTTTGCAAAATTCTTGCAAGATAATTTCATGTCATTCTTTTGCCTTCACTATTTGAAAGCAAAATTCTTTGATAAAGATAATGATTTGATATTTCTAATTTTTTTAACACATGAGAGAGGGTAACAAGAGTATATAAGTTCATTACCTAATGCATATGTAAATATTTACATGTATGTGAGGAATTGGACTTAATACTCATTGCCACCTCTGGTATGTTTGATTGGTATTTGAGAATTTGTAGGGTAAGTGAAATATTTTAGACTAAGGGTAACACTCCCATATGAATAATACATGAGAAGAATAAACCCTTATCCTTCACTCAATATGTGTACAAATAATTATATATGCGTAGAGCATGGAAAAAAGATATCTTCTTTTCTAGGAGATCCATGTGATAGCATGGCCCTTAGCCTAAAGGATCTTGTTGTTTTCAAAAATATGATATATGTGCTAGCTTATAATTTTTTAATAAGCACATGAATTTGATAATAAATTGTTTGGCATAGTCATACATGATTATGGATATGCAACGTGTTGATTAATAGATCCAACTGTTTCTGAAAGGTCCATAAGTTAGTCTATATATTTTTATTTTATTAGGTTTTTAATAAGAAGTGATTGTTTGTTGCCACATATCAAGATCAAGGAAGCTCTCTATCCATTTATTGACATTTTTTATGAATAGATAGAGAATATCTAGCCATTTTATTAAATTCTTATGAATGTTTTTTAGATTTTTTTTTTATGGTATATTTCTATAATAAACTAGTTGGAAACAAATTCTTGTTTCTCCAATGACTTATTAGGAAAATAGTTGATGAAGAGAGTTTAATTTATGGATTTTATATTGGTGTAGAAGACCAAGAAGCTACAAAGATAACATAGATCTAGTGTTTTATGAAGATTACAAATAATTGTAGGCTCATAAGGCATTGGATCCATGGAGCCTCGTAGTTTGATAGATTCATTTGAACAACTATTCATGAGAGATCTTGAATTTTATTTGATAGAATGCCAATAAAATGAACCAAGAAGCTATGAGGAAAATATTGATCTAGTTCCTGGTAAGATTCACAAATGATTGTAGATCTACAAGATGTTGGATGGATAGAGTCTTCTTAGACCACATGGCTTATCAAAGGTGATCAATGAGATTTGTGAAATGTGATAGCATGTTGATGCAATAAATCAAGAGGAGGTAAGGGAACCATTGATCCATTTCCTAATTAAATTCACAAGGAATTATAAACCTATGAGATATTGGATCAAAATAACTCTACAATCCCTATGATTCATTGAAAAGGTAGTGTATGAAGATCTAATTTATGTTTGATTGCATACTCAAACGATAAGTGAATATGAAAGAGGAACCTTAATCATTTGTCCCCATATAAATTTGATAATTAATTGTCAATCCATAGGAGAATGGATTATTAAGGTATTCTTAGCCCATGTGACTTATTGAATGATGAAGTTGATGATGATTTTTTTTAACTTAGATGACATGCTAATCCGGGAAGAAAACCCCATTCAACCAGTGACTAGTGAAATTCACAAATGATTATAAATTTATGAGATATTGGTTGAATTTGATTTCCCATACTAGGATGGTATGTCAAATGAGTTGCATTTGAAAATGTGATGAATAGATGTCGTGACTTATTTGATAGACTGCTCTTAAAACTCTATTATACAATACACCATTCTCATAAAAGGTTTACAATTTTATGACATATTATAGGATAGTAAGGGGTGTCCTAGATGAGCCTATTAAATAATCATGAGTGTTGATTTAAAAAATGCTCTTTTATTGAAATATACTGTAGATATGTATTATTGATGCTATTATTTTGAAACAATGTTGATAGCCATGGTGTGAATGTATATTGAAATGGAATATATGGATGATTGATGGTCATCAAGGTTGTGAATGATCACATCATACATTACTTAACCCAATAAGAGAAGAAGTATGATTGGTATGTGGTAGGAGGATTGAAACTAAGTATTTTAGACTGAGAGAGTTTACTCAACATATGGTTAGACCAGGAATATTTAATGCAGATGTGTTTGTAATAAGGATTGGCTTTAACATCATAGTAAACCCTCCTGAATATATGGTATGATCAAACAAACAAGGAAATCATACAAGAGGTAGAGTTTGTATGATATGATGATGTTTATTGTGCATTCAATCATATGAATAAGCAAAAAACTCAATATTTTATGCATAATATCATTTAAGATGCATGATGTTGATTAGTTCTTTACATTCTTGGTTTTCCAATATGGCTAGGCAGTAAGCTCTAGATACAAATTTGGTTGTGATGATGAAAGGTCCTAACCAATTAGGTTTAAACTTTCCTTTGAGGTCATTGTTAACATTACTATGTTTTAATTTTCTTTGAGGACTAGGTCCCCAACATCAAAGGATCTTGGATCTACTTTCTTCTGATAGGCATGTCGAAGCCTATTATGGTATATTTTGAAATATTCTAGATCATTAATGTGTTTTTATTCTAATATATCTAGCTATTGTAAGTTATTTAGATGATGTTCATCTCCTACCAAAGAGTCTTGTAATAAAACTCTTAGAAATGGTATCTCGAGTTAAAAATGAAATACTACTTCAGTGCCATAAACTGAGGTGTATGGTTTTTTTCATGTGGGATTATGCACACTTGTGTGGTATGGCCATAGGACTAGATAGAGTTGCAAGTACTAGTCTTGACCATTTTTTTTACTAACTACTTGAGTATTTTTATTAGAGTTTTGTTGGAGGATTCAACTTGTCCATTTTCTTATGGGTAGTATGGTGTATATAATTTTTGTTTAATTTTGTATTTGATGCATAGTTTGGAAACTTCCTTATTTTTAAAATGGGTACCATTATCAACAATTGAGGTAGAAGGTATACCGTATCGGTTGATGGTTTGATTTAGAATGAACTTTGATACTTGAATTCATATTGCAGTGGATAGGTGTATTGCCTTGACTCATTTAGTGAAATATTTTTAGTGGTGATAATGAAAATGTGTCCATACCATTATTGAGGGTTGATATTACCTATGATATCCAATATCCAAGAGGAGAAAGTCTAAGGAGATGTGATTGATTATAATTCTTGAGGAGTGTGAACAAGTTTGTCATGTTGTTGATACTTGTCACATTTCTTAACATAGTTGTGAGCATCCTTTTCCATAGAGGGTCAATAATAGCCCATACTAAGGAGCTTCTTGTCTATGACTAATTCACTAAAATGTCCACCACATGATCCATCATGTGCTTTTTTTATGATAGTTTGGGTTTCATTTTTATTTATACATTTGATGAGTATACATTCAAAGGATCATCAATATAAGATATCTCCAATGATAACATATTTGTAATATTTTAGTCTAATTGTCTTCACTCTTGAGATTTGGATCCCTCAGGGAAATTTCCCTATTTGAGGAATTTAAATATGTCTTGATACCACGGTTCTTGTGGTGTAGATGCTTTGATAGTGCATATGTTGAGAGGTTGTAGACATGATTCGATGGTAGAATATTTGTTAATTGATATTATGATAATGGAAGATTCTTCATATTCCAAATCTAAGGGGATGAGAGATGTATTTATCACAATAGTGTCACCATGACAGTTGCTAGATCATGGTATGACTTCTATGGTGATTTTTTTGAAGTGAGTTTTTAGCATGTCTACAATTTCTTTATAAGATTTTAGCTTCTCATATTTGGTTTGATAAGTATCATTCACTTGGTTGAGAATTAGTTGTGAATCTCCATATATTATTATATTCTCGATATTTAGCTTTGTTGGGCCCTAATACCTAGGATGTGTGCTTCATATTATATTGTATTGTTAGTACATAAGCAAAGATTAAAAGATAATGGAATGAGCTATTATTATGGGGTGACTACGATAATTCTTGTCCCGGTGTCATTAGCACATATAGCTCCATAAAAGTACAAGATCTAAGTTTCAATTTCTTGATATTCTATTTAGAATATTGTTTCATCTAGGAAAGACATGTTTATGGGATATTTTGATTCTAAAGGGGGTGTAGCAAGTTGATCGGCTATAACTTGTACCTTTAGCAATTTTTTATTGACAAATTTTATATCAATTTCATGAAGGGCTACGATCCATTTTGTAGTCCTACCACATAGGTAACACTTTGATATAAGGCAACACAATGGGTCTACCCTTTCTAAGACATAGGCATTTTGGCTAAACATGTAGTATCTTAGTTTGAGATATGAGAAGACAACTACTAATAAAATATTCTCTAATCATGTGTAGCGATTTTTGCAAAAGTTCTACTAATATAGTAGATTGCTCTTTCTTTATGTTGTTTGTTTTATTGGGCTAATAAAGCCCTGAGGGCATGCTCAGTGGTTTTTATGTATAGCAACAGTGGTTGGTTTAGGTTTGGTGATACCAATACACATGGTGTCAAGAGGTAAGTTTTTTGAGATTCAAAGGATTTTTGACATCCTTCATCCCATTCAAATTTTATCCCCTTCTTCAATAATTTAGATAAAGGTCAATATTTTTCTACAAGTTACGATATGAACCTATGAATAGATTGTAGTTTGCCTTACAATATTTGTAATTCAATTAATTTTGTAGGTGGTGACATGTTTTTTATGGCTACAATTTTGGAGGGATCAACTTCAATCCCACAACGAAACATTGTGAACCTCAATACTTTTCCTTATGTTACCCCAAATTTTGATATTTTAGCATTACTTTGTAATCTCGTAATCTCAAAAAAGCATTTAAGATCTAGAGTATGGTTTTATCTTTCCTGATATGAACCCAATATTTCATCCATATAGTATTCTATTTTTGTATGCATAAGATCATGAAATATGTATGTCATGGCCCTTTGATACATTACCCCTAAATTTTTAAGGCCAAATGGCATGACCTGACAGAAAAAGGTTTCCCAAGGGATAGTGAAAGTTATTTTAGATTGATCTTCTAGTGCAATATTAATTTGATTAATGCTTAATAATCCATCCATTAAATGAAGAACACAAGCTTATAATTAGAGGGGGGGTGAACAATATAAGACAACTTTTTACTTTTTCTTTTCAAATCAATATTATGCAGTGTATAGATAGCAGTACCAATAGAAATAACCAAAGCAATGCACAAAACACCATACACAATAGAGACATAGATTTTAGCGTGGTTTACCCAATGTGGGCTACCTCCACAGAGAAAATATTTCTTCTAAATATTTCTCAAATAATCTCTTGGGAATCCTTCCCAATTACAATGTTTATGGACCTTTTTCCAAAGGATATGTTGATCCCCTAAATTTGGATGTGGATCTCTATCCACATGAGAACTCCTTCTCCTCTACTCTGGTTGGTGATCCTCTAGAAGACTCTGCCTCCAACACATTGATTGTGGATCTCTCTCCACTTGAATACTCTTGTACTCACTCAAAATACCTATCCTCAATATCCTGGCTGATGGATATCTATCCAGTGGATACTCTATCCTCTCTGCTCTATCACCTCCAAAGCTCTATCTCAATACTGTACTAAACATAGTCCAGTCAGTATAGCACATCTCTTCTCAATATCTTACACTAAACACAGTATATTTGATCTAGCACAAATCTTTTCAATATGTTCACTCAGAACCTGCACAACTATGCTCAATAGGTCCACTCAGAACCTGATCAAATTTTCTCAATAGGTCCACATAGAACCTGTCCAAATCTTCTCAAAAATCTCACACAAAACTTGTCCAAATCTTCTCAACAAGCTCACAAAACTTGATAAAATATGCTCAATAGGTCCACATAGAACCTGTCCAAATTTACTCAACAATCTCACACAAAACTTGTCTAAATATGCCCAACAAGCTCACTCAGAACTTGTCCAAATATGCTCAACAGGTCCACACATAACCTATCCAAATCTTCCCAACAAGCTCACAAAAAACTTTTCCAAATCTACTCAACAAGCTCACACAGAACTTGTCCAAATATTCTCAATAAGTCCTCTCTAGGACTTGTGCAAATATACATTGCAATATTCCATAAAAGCTCACACAAAATTAGTCCACAAGCATTCTCAAAGACTTACCTCAAATCAACTTAACAAGTCCACACAAAACTTGTCCAATCTCATACAATCATAAAGAGAATTGTGAGAGACTCAATATATTCTATACTCAATGCTCAATAGCTTTCTCAACTCAATATCATAGAATCATAAAGAGAATTGTTAGAGACTCAATATGTTCTATACTTAATGCTCAATCACTTTCTCAACTCAATCTCATAGAAGCATAAAGAGAATTGTTAAAGAATCAATATGTTCTATACGCAATGCTCAATATCAACTCAAATTAGAATATAGAATAGTTTTTTCATGGAACTTGAACAACCACTTCACATCCACTTGACTAGGCTCAACCAACTCTACTCAACCAATCACCTCAATGAACAACCCTTTCTCACAAAACCCTAGTCCAATCATATATCAACCAACTCAAAATGTTTCCAACAATGCTCAACAACAAATCTCACATAAAAATGATACTCATGTTCTTTTCTAACTCAAGTTCAAGTTCTTTGCATAACCAATTGGCTTCAACAACAATGCTAATAAAACAAGGCTTAATCACAACTCTCAATTCATAAAACCTTGAAGCATTAACTCAACCACTTTCAAAAAGGAAATCCTACTCAATTCCTTTTTACTCCAAACTTAATTTTCAATCAAGCCAATCAACCAACTCAATAGAGAAGAATTTTACCCATACCTTTTTGTTGCCAAGAATTTTTCCACAAAATCTTCCACACTTCACAAAAACTATTTTTCAAACTCACATAAGGGTTAGAGAACTTCAATTAAAATCACAATGCAATATACAACTTTAAATACACCTTTTTACTCCAACTTATTTTTCACATCCACCAAAGTCCTTTTAGAAGAAAAACCTTATCAAAAATAATAATCAACAAGTCTCAAAATAAATCTCAATTAACACTTTACCATAACTCCTTATACCTCCTAAAATATAACTCTCAAAGTAATACTTTCCAAATAATAAAGCTCAAATAATTATCAAAACTTCACCTTCAGTAATAATCACAACAACCTCTAATTAACAAAGTTTATTAAAACATTAATAAACCTTATACCATCCTTATCACTCCAACCTTATGGCATAACCATAAAATTAATTAACACAAAAAATGTACTTGCCTCAAGGGGATTTGACCCAGCGTCTTGCCCTCACCGTGAGTGCCTTAGCCATGGCTAAGGTTTCCACATGATCTACATGCTTTTTCACAAAGGGGGGAGCACCATGTGCTTCATCTTTGTGCTTTCCTTGCCCACGTTTAAAAATGTGTGCCTTGGCGCTTCCACAAAAACTCCACCAAAAAATTCTTTGCAAGAATCAAATGCATGACCTTCGTGCTACCAATGCCTTCATGCTTTCCAAGCTGCCACTAGGCCACACTACCCAATACGAATTGGGGGTGGTCTCTCTCCGTGTTATCCTGTACTCTCCTTTCTAAAATTTTTAATCAAAAGCTCATTTTGAACATGTGCCACTCAATAATTAATTGAGCAAGGATAGATAATAAACAACTTTGGGCATAAGATGTCGGCACTTTTATTGAAATGCATTATGTCGGTGCTTTAAGTATTTGAAAGCCTTAGTAAACCCAACCTTGGGTTTTAATAAAAATTACTTTTGGAATTTATAAAACCCCTTGCCTTATAAAATATTATAATAAGGATTATAATTATTTTATTTGGGTTTTCACCATGGCAATTTTATTATTATAATAACCACCATTATAATATTAATCCTTCGATAAAGTACCTTTAATATTTATTTATAAAATTTAAATTCATGCTGATTTTAAATAATTTATAAAATAAGTATTATAACTCCTTTTTAACTTCTATCTTTTGCACCGTTTCCCTCGATCTTTTTCCTTCTTACTGGATATCAAATAATCATATTGTCACATTTATTTCTTGCTAAAATTACTGATGACCTCTTCTGGTGACATCAATGATAAATTTGACTTAAGGACTCAAAATGGCCAACAATCTCCCCTTTGTCATTGATGGTAACCCATATCCTTTTTATTGAAACCTGACCTTTATTTTTCTTCTACTCCGCTTGGAACATTGCTCCCATTGGTACAATGCTCTCTCAAATATCAAATCTCTCCCCATATCTAATATCTCCCCAATACACAAATATTTCCCCCTTTGACATCAATGGTAAAGGGCCATCTTTGGGGCTCGAGGCTAAGAACAAGCCTCTTAGCTTCACCCCTCCCCCACCTGCATATGAGGTGGTTAATTCTAGGGTGGGAGTATTTCTACTCCCCAAAAGCATTGTTCTTTACCTTTACCTTTTTCTCTTCTTTTTTGAGTTTTCTGAATCCTCTAATTGTTTCTTTCCAAGTGATCATCCATGTTCCTGTCATCATTCCTATTTATGTTTTTGTTTCTGTTCTCATCCATGTTCCTATTCATGTTCTTGATCTTTTTCTCATCCATGCTCCTATTCTTGTTCCTATTCATGTTCATATCCATACTCCTATTCCTGTTCATATTCTTATTCCTATTCATATTTCTATTCTTGTTCATGTTTTTGTTTTTGTTCATACCTATTTCTGGAATATTTGGTTTACACCATATTTTTGTGTGACCATCATTATTGCACTTATAACACTTAATGTTGTTATTCCTTGGATGTGCAATTATCTTAGGATTTCTCCTAGTGAATACATATCTTCTTCTATCATTAATCTTGCAATTCATTGCCTTGTGACCAAACTCATTACATGAGTAGCAATACCCTTGTAAAATTTATCCTATCCCATATTCCTATCTTTCATGTGTCCTACACTATGAAGCCATGTGCCCAAAATTATGACATGAAAAACATATTCCATTGAAGCTTCCTTGTCTTGACCTCATTGGTCTCCTATTCTAATTGTTGTTCCATTTGTATCTACTCTATGTGTTGTTCCTATATTTTTTGAACTCTTTGTTGTCCAATTCATCCTCTGAAATCTCACTCCCACTTACACTATATTCTTCTGATGTATCTTCTTTTGAAGTTTCTTCTTATTCAAGACTTGAAGTAGACACTTCTTCCTTTTTATTTTGAACATGTTTTGAACCAAGACCTATCTTGTTTGTTTCTTCTCTTTGTATCTTGATTATTTTATCCACACTCTTTGCACTATTTACATGCTTGTATAGCTTATTCTTGGATTATTCTACATCTTCCTTTAGTAGAGCCACTTCTTGTGCTAACTTATCACATTCCAAAATATTTACTTCTAACTTATCTTTGAACTTGCTTGCCTTAGCATTTGATTTTTCTAGATCATCTATGAGCAATAATCTTTCTTCATCACATTCTTGAAACTAACTTTCAATCTTAGAGTGTTGCTTTATTACCTTCTTTACTGTGTCAAGGTCATATATAAGTTCTCCCTTGATATCATAATCATTTTCTTTTGAATAATCCTCTATTTTTTTTCCTTTGTCCATATCATTAATTTCTTTTGGCTTGTATTCTATAAGATCACTCACTTCTTCTTCTAATGCCATTAGAAGATTTTAATCTGGTCTTTCAAGTGTATCTTCAAAATCATCATCACTGAAACTATAACCATCCCTTGTGCAGTCATCTTAAAGATATCCAAATTTACCACATCTAAAACACTTGAGAATAACTAGATTCCTTTTCTTAACTAGTTCTTTTTATTCAATCATAAATAGGACGTCATCTCTATCATTGTCTAAAAAACTATCATCACTATCATTTGATTACTTGCATTATCTATATAGTATCTTCTCTTTTGCCTTTGGAATAACTTCTTTCCTTGTTTTTTTTATCCATCCTTGCTTTTCTTCTGGTACCTGTATCTTTCAAATTCCCTCTACCTGTGATCCTATTTTTCTTCATCATTGTTGTTCTTTGGATATTTACAATCTATTGCAAAATGTCCATACTTTATACAATTGAAACACTTAACAGATATTAGATCTGTGGGACTTCTGGAACCTTTATCTCTTCTACCATAGTTTGCTTCTTCATCACTAGATGACTCACTGCTTGATTCTAAATTCTTACCCTTCATCTTCTTTTTCACTTTGAATGCAACCTCTTTTGGAGGGATAGGATCTTTTGTTCTTATCGCAAAATTCGTAAACATGCAAAGCAAAGAATTCCTTGTCAGATAATCACTATCAATTGATGTTTCTATAGCAAAAACCTTTTCATTATACCTCTTTAGAATAGTTTTCAAGATCTTATCACAAGCATCAAATTCATCAACCTTCATTATAAGACCTTTCATCTCATGTATAAGTTCATCAACCTTGCTGAGATAGTCATGAATGTTTTCATCATCTCGTATTCTTAGATTCTCAAATTCTCCTTTGATATTTCTTATCTTAGCTTTCCTGACACTTTTATATCCTTCATATATGGTATGCAATAGTTCCCACATATCTTTTGTTGTTGTACACTCCATAACCTTCATATGTTCTGATATACACAACCCTTTTATAATTACATTCATATCTCTTGAATTTGCATGTATTAGAATCTGACCTCCCTTTTTTGTAGGAGGATTGACTGCTGAATCATATCCCAGTTCCACTACATCCCAAACTTCATTTCAAAATGCCTTCAGGTGCAATCTCATTAGCATACACCAATACAAGAAGTCACTTCCATCAAATACTGGTACTGCATTATTAAGGTACTCGTCCCTTTGATCCTTTTGATCCATTGTTTTCTTAGACCACTTTTCCTTCAAGTTGTCAAACTCTTATAAAGGAACCCACTCTAATACCAATTGAAGAACACAAGCTTATACTAAGAGGGAGGGTGAATAGTATAAGACCACTTTTTACATTTTCTTTTCAAATCAATATTATGCAGTGTATAGATAGTAGTATCAATACTAGTAATCAAAGAAATGCACAAAATACCATACACAATAGAGACACAAATTTTGAAAATTATAAAGCAAAATTTTTTGAGCATGTGAGAGGTGATGTTCTAGGGTTTTTGGAATGAAGGAAAATCTAGGGCATCAGGTGGGTTGCCAGAGTGTTTTTCTGGTTATTGTGGATCTGAATGCAAGTCTAATGCCTTAGGAGGGTCCAATGGGGACTCCTCCGGATCCTCTCTCAGGGAGAAAGAGCTCTTTCGTAGAATTGTTAAAATAAAATTCTCCGTCTTCTAATGATGAAGCTCAGAGAAATGCTCTTCATATGCTCTTCAAGAATGCTAGAAAGATCTCAACAGCACATTGAGTCAATGGATGCCTTCCGCAATCCGAATCAAGACCCAAGATTGTCATCAAGACAAAGATGGTCGAAGACAATATTTTATAGAGCCAACCACAATCTAATTTGTAAATTCATGGGTATTCACCCTACCCTAAATTTCTTGTATACCTGGGTCAGGCAAAAATGGGAGCCTCATGGTGAGTACTCCTTATGGTTTATTAGCAATGGGTATTTCATTGTTAGTTTTTCTTCTTTGGTCGATAGAAATGGGGCTTTTGAATCAGAAAAGAGGAACCATGGTCCGACAGGGTTATTTGTTCAACCTTGGAGAGTGGGTTTCGATCCTCGTATTGAACCCACGACTATCCCGGTTTGGATCCGGTTGTATGCTCTTCCAATGGAGTTTTGGGGTGAGCAGGTTTTGGAAATGATCGATAACTCCCTTGGTAGACATTTGGGCATCTCCAAAGACACCATAGAAGGAAACACAACTATTTTTGCAAGAATTTGTGTGGAAATGGATATTAGCCAACCTCTACCGATAGAGGTGGAACTTGAACTGGCAGGACTATCTTGGATTCAACAGCTATATTATGAGGCTCTGCCCTTCAGATGTAGAGTTTGCCACAAACATGGGCATTTGGCCTAGTTTTGTCCAAATATTTTGAACACAAAAATGGAGGCCCCGCTTGGAATGCCAAATCCTCCCAGGGAGGGTAAGTCAACTCTTACCAAAGAACCAACCAATACTCCTTAGGATAAAGATGTTCAGAAAGATGGATTTGAACAACCCAAAAGAAGGAGAAAGCAAAAGAAAAATGGTAAGGAGCAATCACAACTCAAGCCAGCAAATAGGTATGAAATTTTTAAGACACTAGTGGACCAAGAGGATCAAGTCATGGAAGGAGTGGATGGGAATATTGAAGACAATAACATCCATGCTCATGCTTCTCCTTCATCTCCCACCATCATAGAATAGGTAATTGAGTACACTGAGTTACCACAGTCAGAGAATGCAGGGGCTTTGATAGTGCACTCCCAAGCACAGCCACTAATCAAGGATGTTAGCATGGGAATAGCAGAAAAGAACAGAGAAAGGCCAACCCTAGGGATAACTCACGTGGAAAAGAGATCAAAAAATAGCAACTCTCACGGAGTGGGTATAAAATCAAATAAGGACCTACTAGCAGTTCAAGGAGACAAACTGATCACTGGAGGATCGGTGAGGACAATTGATTCTTATTGCTCTCAAGGTTTTCAATGATTATACAATCATGTAATATTAGGGGTTTAAATAGTAGAACCCATCAATATGCTATTCAAAGACTCTTAGGAAAATGCAAAATAGATTTTTTGCTTATCCAGGAGAACAAAATGTTGTTAGATCTTATGTGTAAAATAGTTAACAGAATTTGGAGGGGTGTTGGTCATATGGATGTGGCTGCCCAATGTGCCTCAGGGGGGATTGTCACTCTTTGGAAGTCTTTGGAATGGACTACAATAGAACATATAGCCTGGAGGGGTGTTCTCACATCTCATTTTAGAAATAATTTCACAGCTGAACATGTTTTAATCACAAATTTTTATGGGGCTCAAAACCTTGATGGCTAGAGGCTTCAATGGAAAGTTGTGCATAACATGAGGACCTCAAGGGAAGATTTATATTGTATTATTGCTGGGGATTTTAATGCTAAATTATCTTCTAGAGATCAGGAAGGAGGAACCCCAATTTTGGACCCAGGGGATCGACTTCTGATTGCCCAAGTCCAGGCTTTTCACTTAGTGGATGTTAAAGGCCCTAGATCCAACTTTACTTGGACCAACAAGAGGAGGGAGCCACATAGCAGGAAGGTAAAGCTAGACCATTTTCTAGTTTTAGAGGAGGCATTCGTAAAATGGAATACAAAATTCTAGATTTTGGAGGGCCCGGTTTCAGATCACTTTCCCATTTTGTTGGAGGGAGGGATTACGACAGGGCAACATCACAAACCTTTTAAATTTGAGAATTTTTGGTTACAAAAAGAGGATCTTCGAAAGAAAATTCTGCAGTGGTGGGAAGAAGGTCGTCTACCTTTTGGGACAACAATGTTTAGATTCCATAAAACTTCATTATGTCAAAGCTCAATTGAAACAATGGAGGCAAGCTAACAAGACAGACTTCCAGCTCCAAAGAGCTCCTTTGGTGGCCAGATGGGATGAGGTTCAAAAACACTTTAGGGAAGGAAAAATTACAGAGCAGCTCAAATCCAAGGATGATGCCTTGCGTAAAGCAGTTGAGGACATTGATAACCAAGAGGAGACCTACTGGAAATAGAGAGCAAGAACCACTTGGTTATTGGAAGGTGATAGAAACACCAAATTTTCCCATCGATCAGCCTATGCTAGGAGACAGATGAATAACATGGAATCTCTTCAAGATGAGAATGGACACTCCTTTGATACTCTTCCTGGTATGCATTCCCATTCAATGGATTATTTTTCTAAACTTTTTAAGGAAAGTATGGAGCAAGATGTAGAGGTTCAAAACGAAGTTATTGATGTCATACCCTCTGTTATCTCTGAAGAAGAAAATCAGATCCTTCTTAAACCCATTGATAGAGAAGAACTAAAGAATGTGGTCTTTGGAATGAGCACCGACAAAACTCCAGGACCAGATGGCTTTCCAATTGAGTTTTTTTAGGCCTTTTGGGATACTTTGGATGAGGATGTTTTGGATGTCATAGAGGAGTCCAGAGGTAATAAAAGAATGCTTAAGGCATTAAATCATACCTTCATCACTTTAATTCCAAAAGGGGAGGATGGGGTTCATATTTCAGATTATAGACCTATTGCCTTATGCAATGTGATTTATAAAATAATCACAAAGGTAATGGCTGAACGGCTAAAACCTCTTTTACATAACATTATCTCCTTTGAGCAAGGGGGTTTTGTAGAGGGTAGGAAGATCTTGGATGGGGTGGTTCTTGATCAAGAGGCAATCCATACAATGTAAAAATTTGGTAATAAAGGAATGTTCATTAAATTAGATATGTCAAAGGCTTATGATAGGGTGGAGTGGAGTTTCTTGTCAAAGATGATGGCAGCCTTTGGTTTTTCTTAGGACTAGATAGATTGGGTCATGAGTTGTGTATCTACGCCGTCTTATTTTGTGTTAATCAAGGGTCTTCCCTCGCAACATTTTGGAGCCTCTCGAGGTCTTCATCAAGGGGATCCTTGCTCTCCCTATCTTTTCCTCATTTTGGCTGAAGGATTAGGTAGACTTTTCTTGAGGAGAAGACATCAAGGTTTGCTAACAGGTATCAAGGTGGGTGAGGAATTTTTGACTCACTTACAGTTTGTGGATGATACAAGATTGGTTGGAGTGGCCAGCTTTAGGGAAGCAAGAGTGATCAGAGATACTCTTAATGTCTACCTTAGGGCTTCAAACCAAGTTATCAATGATAAAAAATCCAAAGTGGTCTTTCTCAATCTTGATCAAAGACTCCAGGACAGAGTTCTAGAGATCTTGGGATTCACAAGGACTTCTCTTCCAGTGGTTTACTTGGGGGTTCCTTTGCATTTTAAAAAACTAAAAATGGATATCTGGAAGGATCTTTTGGATGGTATCAAAGATAGAATGAATCATTGGTCTCACAAATGGTTAAGCTATGGGGGTAGATTAACTTTTTTACAGTTAGTCATTTAGGCCATGCCAATTTACAAATTTTCTATCTTGGTTGTCCCACATACTATATGGAAAGAGATGGACAATATGGCTAGAAGATTTTTATGGGAAGGAGTAAAAGGAGAGAGGAAATGGGCCTTAGTTGGTTGGGATAAAGTAACCCAGCCCAAGGTAAAAGGAGAGTTGGGACAGAGAAGATCCAAGTTCAATAATAAAGCTTTGGTTGGAAAGCTGCACTGGAGGTGGATTTCCCAACCAACCTCCTTATTCAGTAGAATCCTAACTAGTAAATATTTGGGTCATGTTAACCCAAATGAGGTGGGTCGTTACCCTTTGGATGGCCCTGGATCCCTAGTGTGGTAGGCTCTCAAGATAGGATCTCAGGTAGTTAAATATCGATTGTTTTGGAAAGTGGGGAGAGGGGAGAAGGCACGTTTTTGGACAGACTCATGGGATCAATACCCACCCATCATTGTTGAATTTATTGAATTGCAACCAATAAAAACTACCATAGAAACCAAAGGATGGGTCCACATTGATAGTTATTTCATCACTAGTCATTTGGGGGAGTATAAGTTTAAGAAGTTTAAGAAGTTGGAGGAGTGGCCAATTTCAATCCCTCTAGAGTTGGCACCCATCATGACTAAAATCTTGTCAAAAATATTTCTCACAGGTAGGGATGATGAGGATGAATTATCTTGGGGCTATGGGAGCCTTGGTGTCTATACAGTGAAGGACGAATATGAGAAGATCCTCCCAGAGCCTCCCCCCCATTCATTCTCGGTTGAGGATTGGAGAAATATTTGGCACTCCAAGGGCTGGCCGAAAGTAAAAAATTTTGCCTGGCAGTTTATGCACAATGGAATTCTCTCTTTTGACAATATTAGATGTAGAGGAATCATCGGTCCATCTCAATGTGTTTTATGCTACAAGAACAAGGAAACAACTGATCACCTGATGTTTGAATGCCCTTTCATGCGTCAGATTTGGAAGCGTTGGCTTTCTTGCTATAAAATTCAAGTTAATGGTGACTTGAATTATACTAATATCTAGAAAACATGGAAGAGTGGTAGATTTAAATCTAAAGCTCTTCAAATTGGTTGGGATCTTGGATTAAACTTCATTTGGTGGCAAGTGTGGTTGGAGAGAAATGCTAGAATTTTTAGAGAAATTTTTTCCTCGTTATATGGAGTTTGGCAGATCATCTGGAGCAAAGTCACAGAAACTGTAGCTGTCTATGCCATTGAGGAAAATCAGGTTGTTACTGGGCAAATGGAAGAGGGAGTTGAAGAGCAAGAGGGACAGGATAGAGCTAGTTGGAAACCACCACCAGAAGGCTGGATTAAAATTAATACTGATGGAGCTGCAAAGGGCAATTCGGGTAGTGCCAAAATTGGAGTGGTTTGCCAGAATCATGATGGATCAGTGCTCTATTGGGAACTGCAAGGTTTGGGAAGAGCCACAAACAATGAAGCAGAATCCATAGCTATCAAATTTGCTTCTATTTGGGAAGTGAAACAGGGCCACAGGAGGATCATTATTGAATCAAATTCTCAAATAATGGTTGGAGCTCTTGATTGCATGAGAAAATTTGCTTTGAAAGCATGAAATTTGAGGATTCTTGTCACTCAAATTAAGGAATTACGAAAGGAATTAGATGATGTGATTCCAGTTTATGTGAGTCGAGATTTAAACAATGCGATTGAATTCCTGGCTAAGATGGCTGCTGAGAAGGAGGCAGGGGTTCAGCTTCATAGTGACATGGCTATTAAGGATGACGTGATCAGGCAGGGTCTGGAAAGGTCCTTGAACAAATGATCAAAGAAAAAGCAAAGGGAGGGAAGTTATCGTGATATCGTGACTTTTTGCACCGTCACGGTCTCTGGAGGAAAGTTGTCACAATATCACGACATGTTGCATCATCGCGATCGTTGGAGGCAAGTTATCACGATATCATGACATGTTGTGCCATCATGGCCCCTGGAGGAATGTTGTCGTGATATCATGACATGTTGCATCGTCGCGGCCACTGGAGGAAAGTTGTCACGATATCACGACATGTTGTGATATCGTGACATGTTACACTATCGTGGTCACTAGTGGAAAGTTGTCGTGATATCGTGACATGTTGCATCGTCACGGTCACTAAAGGAAAGTAGTTGTGATATCATGACACATTGCGTCATTGGAAATTTGTCATGATTTCGTGACATGTTGCACCGTCGCGGTCGCTGGTGGAAAGTTGTCACGATATCGCGACATGTTATGCCATCGTGGTTGCTGGAGGAAAGTTGTCGTGATATCGTGACATGTTGTGCGGACGCGGTCACTGGAGGAAAGCTGTCACGATAGCATGACATGTTGCATTGTCATGGTTGCTGGAAGAAAGTTGTCATGATTTTGTGACATGTTGTGCCATCACGGCCGCTGGAGGAAAGTTGTCATGATATCATGACATGTTGCATCGTCGCGGTCGTTGGAGGAAAGTTGTCATGATATCATGACATGTTGTGCCATCACGGTCGCTAGAGGAAAGTTGTCATGATATCGTGACATGTTGCATCGTCACAGTCATTGGTGGAAAGTTGTCACGATATCAAAACATGTTGCACTGTCGCGGTCGTTGGAGGAAATTTGTCACGATATCATGACATGTTGCTTTTTCATGGCCAACAGAGAAAAGGTGTCGTGATATCGCGACATGTTGCTTTTTCATAGCCAAGAGAGAAAAGGTGTCATGATATCACGACATGTTGCTTTTTCACGGCCAAAGGAGAAAAGGTGTCGCGATATCACAACATGTCACGTTTTTGTGACAAGTTGCATCATCTGTCCATGCCGATCCCCTGCTAGCTAGTTATTGATTCAGGAGATTTTGCTCCATAGCAATTCTTCTTCTTCTATTGTAATCTCATGTTCTCTTTGAATTTTGCTGGGAAGAGTCTCTTCCCATATTGTAATTGATCTTTGTTTTAATACAAATTTTTTCAAATTTTTCAAAAAAAAATAGAGACACAAATTTTAATGTGGTTCACCCAATGTGGGCTACCTCCACAGAGAAAATATTTTTTCTAAATAATTCTCAAATAACCTCTTGGGAATCCTTCCCAATTACAATTTTTATGGACCTCTATCCAAAGGATATGTTGATCTCCTAAATTTGGATGTGGATCTCTATCCACAGGAGAACTCCTTCTCCTCTACTCTGGTTGGTGATCCTCTAGAAGACTCTACCTCCAATGCACTAACTATGGATCTCTCTCCAATTGAAGACTCTTGTCCTCACTCAGAAGACCTATCCTCAATGTCTTGGATGATGGATATCTATCCACTAGAGACTCTATCCTCTTTGCTCTTTCACCTCCAAAGCTATGTCTCAATACTGTACTAAAAATATTCCAGTTGGTCTAACATAGCTTTGATCAATCTCTTGCACTAAACACAATACATTTGGTCTAGCACAAATCTTCTCAATAGGTTCACTCAAAACCTACACAACTTTGCTCAACAAGTCCACTCAAAACCTATCCAAATCTGCTCAATAGGTCCATACAAAACCTATCCAAATATTCTCAGCAAGCTCACACAGAACTTTTCCAAATATTCTCAATAATATCACACATAACTTGATCAAATCTACTCAAAATGTCAACAAAACCTATCCAATTCTGCTCAACAAGCTCACACAAAACTTGTCCAAATATGCTCAACAAGCTCACTCAGAACTTGTCCAAATATGCTCAACAGGTCCACACAAAACCTGTCCAATTTTTCTCAACAAGCTCACATAGAACTTGTCCAAATCTGCTCAACACGCTCATACAGAACTTGTCCAAATCTGCTCAATAAATCCTCTCTAGGACTTGCTCAAATTTACATTACAATATTCCACAAAATCTCACACAAAATCAGTCCACAAGCCTTCTCAAATACTTACCTCAAATCAGCTTAACAAGTCCACATAGAACTTATCCAATATCATACAATCATAAAGAGAATTGTTATAGACTCAATATGTTCTATACTCAATGCTCAATCGCTTTCTCAACTCAATCTTGTAGAAGCATAAAGAGAATTGTTAGAGACTCAATATGTTCTCTACTTAAGGCTCAATCACTTTCTCAACTCAATCTCATAGAAGAATAAATAGAATTGTTAGAGACTCAATATGTTCTATACTCAATGCTCAATATCAACTCAAATCAGAATATAGAATAGTTTATTTCATGGAACTTGAACAACCACTTCACATCCACTTGACTAGGCTCAACCAACTCTACTCAACCAATCATCTCAATGAACAATCCTAAGTCACAAAACCCTAGCCCAAGCATATATCAACCAACTCAAACTATTTCCAACAATGCTCAACAACAAATCTCACATAACAATGATACTCATGTTCTTTTCTAACTCAAGTTCAAGTTCTTTGCATAACCGATTAACTTCAACAACAATGCTAATAAAAAAAGGTTAATCACAACTCTCAATTCATAAAACCTTGAAGCATTAACCCAACCACTTTTGAAAAGGAAACCCTAATAAATTCCTTTTAACTCCAAACTTAATTTTCAATCAAGCCAATCAACCAAATCAATAGAGAATAATTTTACCCATACCTTTTTGTTGCCAATAAGTTATCCACAAAATTTGCCCCACTTCACAAAAACTCTTTTCCAAACTCACATTAGGGTTATAGGACTTCAATTAAAATCATAATGCAAAATACAACTTTAAATACACCTTTTTACTCCAACCTAATTTTCACATCCACCAAAGTCCTTTTAGAAGAAAACCCTTGTCAAAAATAATAATCAACAAGTATCAAAATAAATCTCAATTAACACTTTACCATAAGTCCTTATACCTCGTAAAATATAACTCTCAAAATAATACTTTCCAAATAATAAAGCTCAAATAATTATCAACACTTCACCTTTAGTAATAATCACAACAACCTCTAATTAAAAAAGTTTATTAAAACATCAATAATCCTTATCACTCCAACCTTAGGGCATAACCATAAAATTAATTAACACAAAAAATGTGTTTGCCTCAAGGGGATTTGACCCCACGCCTTGCCCTCACCATGAGCATCTTAGCTATGGCTAAGTTTTCCACACAAGCTACACACTCATTCGCAAATGGGGAAGCACCACGTGATTCCTCTTTGCACTTTCCTTGCCCACATTTAAAAATGTGTGCCTTGGCACTTCCACAAAAACTCCATAAAAAACTTCGCAAGAATCAAATGCACGATCTTCATGCTACCAATGCCTTCATGCTTTCCAAGCTCCCACTAGGCCACACTACCCAATTAGAATTGGGAGTGGTCTCTCTCCATGTTATCTTGTACTCTCCTTTCCAAATATTTTAACCATGAGCTCATTTTTTGCATGTGCCACTCAATAATCAATCGAGCAAGGATAGATAATAAACAAATTTGGGCATGTATTTATATTTCCCTTCCTCCTTTGTCTATACGTCAACACTTTTATTGAAATGCATTATGTCGGGGTTTTAAGGCTTTGAAAGCCTTAGTAAATCCAACCTTGGGTTTTAATAAAAATTACTTTTGGACTTTATAAAACCCCTTGCCTTATAAAATATTATAATAAGGATTATAATTATTTTATTTGGGTTTTCACCATGGAAATTTTAATATTATCATAACCACCATTATAATATTAATCCTTCGATAAATTAATTTTAATATTTATTTATAAAATTTAAATTCATTCTAAATTTAAATAATTTATAAAATAAATAGTATAACTCCTTTTTAACTTCTGTCTTTTGCATTGTTTCCCTTGATATTTTACCTTCTTCTTGCTGGATATCAAATAACCATATTTGTCAGTTTTATTTCCTTCTAAAATTATTGATGATCTCTTTTGGTGACATCAATGACAACTTTGACTTAGGGACTCAAAATTTCCAACATTAAAGATAGCATATCAGATCCTACAGTGAATTCCACTATCATATCTATGTTGTGGAAAATGGAAATTAACTTTTGGACAAGCATTTTTTATATCCCTAAAGTCTATGTAAATTAGAATGGATACTTCCTTCTTAGTGATAGGAATGATGTTGGATATATAATCCAAATAATATATGGCCTTTATGAAGCCAACATCTAGTAATTTTTGCAATTCATCTTTTACCAAAAGAGAAACTCTTGGATGTGTTTTTTTTAATTTCTATTTTATGGGTTTGGCATTAGGGCACACTAAAAAATGGTAGACTACCAACGAAGAATAATTTTCTACCATGTCATCGTATCCCCAAGCGAATATGTCAGATAATTCCTTTAGTAGGTTTGTATGTTCTGTTTGCTCTTCTTCGTATCCATTTTGATATTGATATCTATCATTTATTTGATTAATATTTGTGATTTATCCTCAAAATGAAGTGGGGCATTTATTATCCCTAACTCTTCAAGTTCTTGTGAATCCATAGATGTTTGCTCCAACCCAGGAATTTGGGTTGGTTTAAGTTGAAGATATATTTAAGAGATTCTTTTATAGGGTAATTATCCAAATAATCTTCTAGATTTTATTTGGTTGCTTTTGATTCTTTATGAACCAATTCTAGCATGTTAATGCTACCAAATCGTATGGTTTTGCAAGATTTTTTGTTAAGAAGCAACCATAGTTCATCCTCATAATCCTATTGAGATCCATGTATTGAATTAGGATAATTATCCTCATTGTTTTCTTCTGGTAGAGAAGGTTCATTTTTTCTAGGGACAAATCTGATCCCACATTGTGCTGGTCAAGATTCAAATTCTACAGGTCCTTTGATACCCTTTTCATAAGGACCTAGGCCTTTGCATTGATACTCCATATTGGAAATTATTTGTTTAGTTATAGATAATGAAGATGATATGTAGCATGTAGCGTATGTTCTTTCTCTTGGCATGAAGTTACATCCTTGAATATTTTAATCAAAGGTAGTTCTCCATGAATGAAAGCACAAGATCCTATTTGGATTTTGAGTCCTTTTCTATTGGGCATTCCTATGTCATGAGAATATATAAATGTTGGAAATCCAGCTAGACATACATTAAAAAGAAATTTTAGGTTGTTAGATGATGTTTTCATCCTTCGAAATCATCTCCTCTTAGAGGAGATAAAACGAAATCGTAGAGCTTCGAAATATGTGTAATTTGGATAAAAAATGGTCTCAAATAGACACTCAAGTCAAAATTTATTGCCGAAATACTAAGACATGTAATAAACACCATCGATGTAGATCCGACGAATGTGATTTGCTAGGGTTAGGGTTTGCTTTGTTTTTCTTACTTAAGTAATTTTAGGCTTTTATTTTATGAACAAGAATTTTGCATTTTAGCAAGTGTATGAGCTCTTCTAGAGCCTGTGAGGAGATTGTCATAGAGTACTGAAACTCTGCCAAAATTATTCCAGATAATAAAAAGATAATAGTTGCTCCAATTTTGTTTTATTGTATTATTGTAAAATGTTCATTTGGTATCAGAGCAAGGTGATCGAGAAATTGGGTTCGAGTAACTATAGAATTTCTACTGCAAGTTTTACAGAAGCTTCTTAGAGATCTCAGTCCATGTTGAATGGAGCTATTATGGCCAACAACACAAATTCAATTTCAATCCCAAAATTTGATAGTTTTGACTATGAATATTGGAGCATCTGGATGAGGACAATTCTGAAGGTAAAAGGAGCTTGGGGCATCATTGAATCTGGGTTAACCAAACAAAAATACTAGATTACATTGACTACATATCAAAAGAATGATATGTATGAGAAAGAGAGAAAATAATTTGGCTTTGGCTTTCATCCAATCAGATCTAGACAAGAGTCTCTTTCTCTAGATTTCTGCCTACGTTTCTACTCAAGAAGCTTGGAAGGCATTGAAGAAGAATTACCATGGGAGTGCCCAAGTTAAGGAGGTGAAGTTGTAGAATTTGTAGAGAGATTTTGAAAATCTCAAACATGAGGAGAATGAAATTGCATGAGATTACTGTGTTTGGGTAAAAACAATAGTAAATAAAATGGTCACACTTAGAGAGATCATAGAGCAAAATGTATTAATTAAAAATGTTTTAAGAGCCTTGACAAAGAAGTTTGACAGTGTATCCCTTATCATAGAAGAAACGAAAGACCTCTCAAAAATATATATAGATTCATTAATTGGCTCTCTCACATCTCATGAAGAGATAATTGCCAAGAGGAAGAAGGATAAAGAAGGAGGTTCTACAGAGGAACAATATTTTTTGGCAAAAGAGAATGATGGAGGAAGAGGTCATGGTAGGGGTTCCAGAGAAATAGGAAGAACTATAAGAGGAGGTAGAAGAGGCTTATATGGTGGTAGAGGTCAAGGAAGATCTCAAGATTTAGATAATGACCAGGCTCATGCTGTAAGAGGAGGATCCAATGCAAGAGGAAGAAGTAGAGGCCAAGATATGATAAATGTGTAGTGTTACAATTGTAATAAATATGGACATTATGAGAGATATTGCAGGCTAAAAAAATTAGCACATTATGGAGAAGAGGATTCCTATGAGGATAATACTTTGTTCTGTATGATTGAAGAAAAAGTGGAGCAAGCAACTTTCATCTCTATACATAATAGCACACAAGAGACATGGATCCTAGACAATGGGTGTACAAACCATATGATAGACAAGAGGGATGTATTTTCATCTCTTGATTCTTCTTATCAATCCAGTATCAGGCTTGGGGATGAGAAGATCTTAGATGTGGTTGTGAAAGGAAAAATGGAGGTTCCTACCAAGAGAGGAAAAATAATGAAGAGGATAAAATTGATTACTACTATAAATATGACCAAGAACAAGCTCTTCCCATTACAGTTTTTAGATCAAGGGGTAGATCTAGTATTTATTGGTGTAGAAGGTAAGAAGAGGCTATGGCATTTACGGTTTGGGCATTTAAATTATAAGAGTTTGAAGATGATTTCACCACTTGTCTATGGGTTGTCAAAAGTTGAAGACTCCAAGGAGATTTATGAAGGTTGTGCACTTGGCAAACATGCAAGGGGGAAGTTTTTTCATGGTGAAGCATGGAGGCCCAACATCCATTACAGTTGGTTCATAGTGACATTTATGGACCAATGCAGACACAGAGTATGGGTAAAGCTTCTTACTTTCTAAATTTTATTGATGATTTCTCCAAATATTATTGGGTTTATTTTATTAAGCATAAGGATGAGGTATTCAATTGCTTCAAGAATTTTAAGGCTCTAGTTGAAAATGAGAGTGGTCATTATATCAAATATTTGAGGACAAATAGAGGAGGTGAGTTATGTTCTCATGAATTTGATGATTTCTATAGTGAATTTGGGATTAAAAGATAAAAAACAAGTCCTTACACACCTCAACAGAATGGTGTGGATAAAAGAAATAATAGGACTTTGGTGGAGATGGCACGGTGCATGATGCAAGAAAAAGGTATGAGTAAGTTTTATTGGGTTAAAGAAATTAAGACTGCTAATTAAATTTTAAATAGAAGTCCTACTAAGAGTATTCTAAATATTACCCCTTGTGAATGTTGGTACATCAAGAATCCAAATGTAAATCATTTTAGAATCTTTGGATGTGTGGATTTTGTGCATGTTAATGCTAATAATAGGAAGTTGGATGCAAAGAGTGAAAAATATATTTTTTATTGGGTATAGTGAGAAATCTAAGGCTTACAAGTTCTTTAATCCTATTTCACATAAAATAATTGTATCTAGAGATGTAATTTTTTATGAATGGGGAAGTTGGGTATCACAAAAATTGTTTGTTGAGGATATTTTTGGTGAAGAGAAGGTGGAACCGGGCCATGTTTTAATTCAGCCTAGCCATGAAAAAGTTTCCAGTTCATCTTCTGCAAGTGCACCTTCAAGTCCAAGAGAATGTTATTCTAGTAGTGTGCCTTGTACATCTCAATGGATCCATCATTGTTCTTCTTGATCTTGTAGACCCACTTGCATCCTACACATTTCCTATCCTTGGGAAAATATGATTTGGACTATGAGGAAACATTTGCTCCAATGGCATGGTAAGAAACATTAAGGATGTTGCTATCATTGGCAGGTCATAAAAGTTAGAGGGTGCATCATATGGATGTCAAAATTGCATTTCTCAATGGGTATTTAGATGAAGAAGTATATGTGGAACAACCACAAGGTTTTGTTTTCCAAGGAAAAGAAGATCAAGTCTACAGGTTGAATAAGGCTTTATATGGGCTAAAGAAATCTCCAAGAGCTTGGTATGCTAGAATCCATGACTACTTCATGTAGTGTAATTTTGAAAGGAGTAAGAGTGAGCCCACTTTGTACTACAAAAGGGAAGGTAATGATATTCTTATTGTATGCCTTTATGTTGATGATATGTTATTTATGGGGAGTAGTTCTTCTTTGAATGATTCTTTTAAACATGATATGAAGAATGAGTTTGAAATGTCTGATTTGGGTTTGATGAGTTACTTTCTTGGGATGGAAGTACATCAAACTAGCAATGATATTTTTGTTTATCAATCTAAATATGTAAGGTATATGCAAAAGAGATTTGGTTTGAGTGAATGTAAACCTGTAGCAAAACCCATTACACATGGGAAGATCTTGAGTTTGGAGTATGGAGATAAAAGGGCAAACAAAACAGAGTACAAGAGTATTGTTGGTAGCCTTATGTTTCTTTGTAACACTAGGATGGATATATGCTTTGTTGTTTCATAGTGTTCCATGTATATGGCTAATCCATCACAATTACATTTGAAGGCAGAAAAGAGGATTTTGAGGTATGTTCCTGGAACAATTGATTATGGGATCCACTACTCACAGGAAAAGAATTTGAAGTTAGTGGGATTCAGTGATAGTGATTGGGGCAATAATATTGATGATAGAAAATCCACGAGTGGCATTGTTTTTCTCTTGGTTCAAGTTTGATGAAATGGAGTTCCAAGAAATAAGCTATAGTGGCATTGTCTTCTACTAAAGCAGAGTATATTACACTTACATCAGCAAGTGCACAAGCATTGTGGCTTTGAAAAGTGCTAGGAGATATTGGGGAGAAGCAAGGGAATCCAACTACTTTATTTTATGATAATCAGAGTGCCATTATGTTGGCACATAATCCTATCCATCATACCAATTCCAAGCATTTTTACATAAAGTACCACTTCATTCGGGACATGGTAGATAAGGAACAAGTTAAATTGTGAAATTGCTCCACACATGATCAAGTAGCAGATATTTTTACTAAGGGAGTAGTAAAACCTCAATTTTTTTTTCTAAGGGACTTGATAGGCAGTCCCCTTACCAGAAAGTGGGAGAATGTTGTAAATCTGGCTAGCCATACATTAAAACAAAATTTGGTCTGTTAGATGATATTTTTAGCCTTGGAAAATATCTCCTCTTAGAGGAGATAAAACGAAATCGTAGAGCTTCAAAATCTATGCAATATGGAAAAAAACAAGCTCAAACAGACTCATGAGTTAAAATTTATGGCTGATATACTAAGACATGTAATAAACACCGTTGATGTAGATACGACGAATGTGATTTTCTAGGGTTAGGGTTTGCTTTGTTTTTTCTTACTTAAGGCAGTTTTAGGGTTTTCTTTTATGAAGAAGAATTTTGCATTATAGCAAGTGTGTGTACTCTTCTAGAGCCTGTGAGGAGATTGTAATAGAGTATTGAAACTCTGCCAGAATTATTCTAGATAATAAGAAGATAATAGTTTCTCCAATTTTGTTTTATTATATTAGTGTAAATTCTTCAAGAAACATGCATACTAGTTCTATGAAAGGATCTAAATTTTTATAAATAAGATTGACTTGATCATTAAAAGAGGATGATTGGGGAGTATCCCCTAAGTTTATGAGGGGTTCCTCTAATATTTCCTTTTCTTTATTTGCTTTTGGTTGATCCCTTAATATTGCTAATTGTATGGAAGGGCAAAGATATATCTATTGTAGGTAGATATATTTGCACATGGTAAAATGTTTTGGATCTCCAATAACATGGATAATCCTCCCTTGATACTCATATTTGAGACATTAATGTAAGGTAGAAGTCACTTCCCTTATAGTGTGTATCCAATATCTTCCAAGGATAATGTTATATGTTACATCACATGAAATGACATACAAAAAAAAGTGTTTAGGACATGAGGCCCCACTTTGATAAGTAAAGTAATAGTGCATGTTATCTCTCATTCTTTGTTGTCGAAGGCTCTAATGATGAAGTTAGATTTTTATAATTCATTTTCAATTAAGTCAAAATTTTACAAGATTTTTATGTTGCATGATTGAAGGTTGATCCTTTTTCCACTAGGACTCTCTTGATATATTTATCATCTACTTGAGTTATAATGTAAAGAGGAGAATCTCCTGATATGGTTTCAAGAGGGGCATCTACCTCATGAAATGCTAAAATAACATTGTTTCTCCAGCTAGTCCAACCATGTTGGTTATGTCATTTGGAGATATATCTTGAGGGACTTCTTGCTCACTTAAAATTTTTAGCAATATTTTCCTATGAGTGGATGATGATTTTAGAAATTCTAAAAGGGAGATATTTGTGGGCACCTCCTCTAATTATTGATGGATATTGAAGGTATGCAAGGTGTTTTGAGAAGGTGTGAGAACCAAATATGACTTATTAGGAATGTTGGTCGTCTTTCTTGTGATAACCAATGGAGGTTGATCCAAATATTGATTCTTTGCTTGTTTCCTAGTCATGGATTAGAAAGATCTTGATAAATGCATAGTGCCTATGAGGTTGGTTGATTTTATATCATGTGTTTGCAAGGGATCTTGAAATATCCCCATATTGTTTTTGGGATTTTTTGGTTTATTAAATGTTATTTTTCCTTCCTCAATGAGGTCTTGCATAATGTTCTTTAAATTTCTATATTTATTGGTAGTGTGTCCCTTCGTACAGTGAAAATCATAATATTTTTCTTGTCTATACCAAAATGGCTTTTCTTTGGATAAATCCCAAGGCCTGATAGGTGGAAGTTCCACAAATTTAGAATCAAGGAGTATCTTTAGCGTAGATGTTTGACTGTGTCTAGTATTTGTATACTATATTTAGGATTTGTCTTCTCTTTTGATAACCAATTATTAAGGAACATTCTAAGTAGTGTTTATATCATTTTTTTAACGAGAGTCGGTTACACCATCTCCTACAACAAGTTTGTTTTTGTACTGTCCCTTTCTAGGGGGTTTCTCATATTCTTTTTTATTGTGGTTGAGTTTTCTTCGTCTCATGAGGACAACTTCTACTCTTCTAGCCATATCCATGGCTTCTTTGAAAGAGGTTAGGTTTGTCATTTCCAAAGGATATGACAATTTTTCATGGAGTTTTCTTATTAAGATATATAATATTTCTTTAAGAGGAATATATTGAAGTATTCCTATTAGGCATATCCATTTGTCCAAGAATTCTGAGAATTTCTTGGTCTGAGATTTTTTTAGTTGATAAAGGTCATCCATGGTAACCTTATCTTCTATGTAAATTTTTAATTGTTTAACAAAGGTTTCCATAAGTTCTTTGAACTTCTCAATGGATTGAAAAGGTACTTGAAAATACCATTCCAAAGCTTAACCACTAATAATTTTAGGTAATAACCTAAGGCAGAGTTTTTCATCATGATTGATGTCACTACAAGATTTTTGAAAGAGCCCTAGATGGTTAATGGGGTATTTTTTTCCATTATATATTTGAAATTTGAGTGTTTTCAGTTATTTGGAAATTTAACTTGGATGTTCCTTGAAGAGAGGCAATTTGATGCTCAAGTTATTCAAACTTGGAATCCCTCTTTTCTAAGTCTATGATTTTAGTGTTGATATCTTGAATAGCATTTGGTGGAGGGTTTGGTGGAGTAGGCAATGTTATGAAACGTTGTGTAGGTGGTTGAGTGAAATCTTGAGATATGAATGGTAGATTCATGAGAGTTGAAATGTTTTGATTTGATGTTATGGTGGGAGGGACTTGGCTAAGTCCCATGTTGTAGGTTAGAAAGGTATTTGTAATATTTATGGAAATTGCATAATTAGGAGATGCTAAAATGGGTTACCCATGGCAACCATCCCCATGGACATGGTTGGAAATGTTATAGAATTGGTAGGTTGTTCCATAGCCATATTGAGACTTGCCAAGTTTCAAGTTTCATTTATTTAAGCAATGGTTTATTTATCATTAGAATTTTTAAGATTATCATGCATTGTATTTGATTCTTTTTTTGCTTGTTCTCTAAGTTCATATTTAATAAAATCTAAAAATATATCATTGTTTCTTTTAATATATTCTCTAACATGATCTATGGTTTGAACAAAAATTTGTTCAATAACTTGTTCTTGTTTCCTACTCACTTGTTGTGACCAAGGATTTTCTTCTTGTTCATTGTGCTCATGGGAAAAGACCTCATGATATGAAGAAGGTATACTATTATTTTGAGTGTTATAAGGATGTTGAGATATGGTTTAAAATTTTTTCTTTTAAGGAGATTGATTTATTAAAGTTTTATTTCTAGAGTACTCAGAGCAAAGAAGATAAGATGTTTGAAATCCTTATGTCACCTTGAAAATAAGCCCTCACTAATCCATCGTGATATACTAGCCAAAGAAAATTACTCCCCTAAGGTAGAATTAAAAGTTGATTATGTTCTTGTTATCTTGATTTAATGTGATGTAAGCTAAGAAAATAATTTATATGATCTTGTTTAAGTTTAACATAATTTTATCTTTTTTAAGGCAAAAGGAGTGTTCACGTTGGGTTCACGAAATATGTAGGTAGGGAAAATGTTATTTCCTCTTAAAAATCTAATTAATTTCAAAAATGCATGGGGGATATTCATTGGAATATCTGCTTCCCCACTTGAATTTCCAAAGAAGACCCTAAGAATATGGATATTCTCAACATGATTAGACCCCTACTCAATGTTTTTTTTCTCACACCTTGTAGAAGTTGATGTTATGGTTGTTTGATTGGTGTTTTATATGGGTTTATTCAAATAAAACACCTAAGGCTTGGATCACTAATATATTGACTCTTTTTCGAGCCTTAATGGTTATTTAAGACTTAAAAATGAAGATCATATAAATGCATGCTAAGATTATATCACACAAATACAAGAATACAAGAACTATCTTATATATTTTTTTATTTTTATGAGTTTAACTAAAGAGATTTTTATATTTCAAGATAAAACAAGAGAAGATGCAAGAAGACAAGTTAGCCTAAATGAATTAAATGGTCTTCAATTTCTTTGCCTATGTGCTTGAAAATGACAAAGAAACTAATATTTATCCTAAGGTTCCTTGATTTACTAATTTAGATGTATTTTGTAAGCAATTAAGGTTTTGGTTTAAGATTCCTTAGTTCCCCAAATGAATTATGATTTTTAGGTGTAAACAACATAATATAGGAGAAAAAAATAGAGAAATGGAAGTTACAGGGCTTAAGGAAGTGTCTAGTGGTAGAATTACCTCTTTTGGAACCTTTTTCAAATTCATAACTACCTACAAAATTTGTAGTTGCCTATGAATTGTGTTCTACCCTAAAAATTTGGTACCTGCACAAATAAAAAAAAAAATTAGGTTTTCTAATTTAGGAGGTCTACTCAAGATTTGGATAGGGTAGAATACTTGTCTAAGAAGCTGATCAAACCCCCTTTTAATAAAATTTTTGAGTTTTTTTACCTCCTATGATGGTTATCTTACAATTTTTTTATTAGGCATGCACCCGCTAATCACAATTCAGACCTCAACATTGCATGGATTAAAGATTACTCTAATCCTACCTCCAAAGTAGGCTAGTATTCCTTGTCAACTATTAAGGTGTTAACTCATTTAAGATCAGTTAAATATTTAAAATATAGAGATAAAAATAAGTTAGGGTTAATAAATAGTAATAAAACATTGGTTGGATAGAGCTAACAACATAGGCATCTATAGGAAAACCCCTCTAACAAAAAAAATTCTAGTGTCCCACACTTGAGATTAACAACATTCAAAACAGGTAATCTTCATCATTATAAATAGAACAAAGATATACTTCAAGAAGCTATTTCAATATCAAGATACTAATAATCCAAATTAACAGAATAATATCAGTATCAATATTTAACAAAAAAGAACCTCTCACAAGCACATATTCAATTATGAAATATTTCAAATGCTATAAGCTAGCAATCCACTATCAGTAGAATAGATTAACCATAGAATCAGTAGAAAAATACAATTCACAGTTTGAATATCTCAAATATTATAGAAGACACCAGTCTGAGGCAAACATCCAAGCAATGTTCCTTCTACTAATTTGCAAAAAAATATTGCATAGCAAGGCAAGCAAACACTCTAGAGCTGACCCTAAAAATAAGGGTTTGATCTCCTTTTATAGTTTTTACATGCCTAAAAAAATGAAAATAAATGAAACATTACAAGGAAAATGAAATGCCATATCAACTAGATGTTGAGGTGGCAGCCTCTTATTTACTTTTGAGACCAAAAGAAAATACGTGATCTTGCACTTCTTTGTAGCTCGACCCATGCAACTCATTGGTATTTCATGGTAGTTTAGCTCCAGGCTGTCAAAAATACAATCCATATCATCCATCATTATTGTAAGCATCATCCAATCCTAGATTAATAATTGAATATAATTCTTGGTTCTTGACCTCATTGATTCTACACCTACTGGTTTATTTTTATCAACTGATTCATGTCACACATGTTCTACTTTTATATGCTTGGATATCATCAAAATGATCCAACCATCGATCTGCTTATGAACATATAAGATTAAGACTTTAAATTCATTGTTAGCTCTATGGTGTAGAACATGTCATAGTGCACTTATCTTAACAACCTATCAGATCCTTTGACCATTTTGATTGTGATTTGGATCACATGAGACTCTAACATGAAACTACACTTTAAGCTACATGGGATGGAACATTGCACTAGCCCACTTGACTTATATTTCAATCTATTTAAAACTTACTTCACATCCACAGCGTAGAACCACATCTAAAATATGGTGTAGCCTATGCCTTAAAACTCGTGCATCCAAGTTTGACTATGGCTGATCATGGGGTAGAACATTGCTCTGGCCCGCATGGGATATAACATAAAACTTGTCATATAAAATCTTGCCCTGGCCTATGACTTTGTTCTTCATATTTGCAATGTTGATCACTTTGACTATGGGCTAGAGCATGGCTATTACACTACTTTAAAATACACTTGAACTCCCATGGGGTAGAACAAGCTTAAAATAGCCTTTAGCTTGCATGGGCTAGAACAACATGCATTTTATTGCACTTCAAAAAGTAGTGATATCATTTTTGACTAATGTTAATTATAGGTTGGAACCATATCCTATGTCACGCGGGCTGGATTTTGTTGTAAACTACTAATTTTTAAAATTAAAAAAAATGTGTTGTGGCCCGTGATTATTAGATAGCCAAGTATGAAATTTGATCACTTTAACCATGAGGTAGAACATCTTGCGCTATGCCACTAGGAAATACACTAAATCTTGTGCAGGCTATAACATCCCTTTATTTCCTTAAAAAATATTCCAAAAACATTTCTAAGGATGTGGCCATTTTGGGCCTACATTCTGGTACCTCCTAGGGGGTTTTTCTCACAAATCCTGAGAACTCAGAGTCTGATCCATTGGGCATCAGGAGTAAAAAAAGATGAAATCTATAAACTATGCTTCAAATAATAATTTCTATGTGACCATAATTCTTTAGAATATTGGTGAAGATACTCATAGAATAATAGTTCATATGGATATCATGATAGAAAAAATAAACTTTAAAACACTTCCGATGAGCACTACCTCAATCTAGAAATATGAAACTATGTTCTATTTTATGCCCCAACTAGATTGATCAAAACATCCTCATGGATATTTTATTTTTCTTCTAGAGACCTCATGCTTTTATTAATGTTTATCTGGCAATGTCAGAACCAAAACAAAATACAAAATATATACATGAATACAAAAATTTTAAAGTCTACTTCTACCACAAGGGTGCTTATTCTTTTTCATTCTCTTCTTGTTTCTTCTTCTTGAGTTGTTCATCCTGTATCTCTTCAATGTCCTTAGCATTCCTTTCTAATTGTTCTTCTTCATAATATTCTTTAGGTTCTTATTTACTTTTGGAAACCTCATGCTTATCTTTAGGACCTGGATCTGCTCCAAAAAACTAGACCATATATTTTAAAGTATGCAATTCTTAGATCTAGACTGACTCAATAGGATTGGTTGTTTTTTTGAGTTTCTTATGGACATAATCCAAATTAGAGGTCTCCTCAATTGTCATATATTTGCCTTTATTCATTATGTCCTCCATCAGATCTTTGAGCCTAGTTAAGTCTTTAATTATTTGAGAGACCTGATCTTGACCAATCAAATTTTCCCAAGCATCTATATTAGATTCATTCTAGATGGTTGAGTCTATACTCTTTTTAATATCTGCTTCTAACAACAAGGTGTTGTTTTCGATCCACAATCCCCCAAAACCATACTATGTTATTTCATTATTGATATCCACAATATACTGAATTATATCTTCAATATTATATAATAATAACCAACCCTTCTAGAGCAACCTGTTCTTATCAACCACAATTCTAGAAGCTAGTCTAGAAGTGCTCCATGGCTTATTGGGGATAGGTTTTTTAGCTTCACTAAATCTACTTTCAGGTAGCTTGAAAATCTGTTCTACTGGTATTACCATTGGTTGTAGCTCCTCAGTGAATTTATCCAAATATTCCTTGGTATTTTGTAATAAATGGTTGGCATCATCCATGTAGTCAATTACAAGCTAGATTCCTGAACACTGTTCAAGGATTTTAGACCATAGCTCCTTCCTAACCTTATTTACTCCTTATTTTGAGAAGCTTGGAGCTTTTGCTTTATCAATCTGTAGCTGGTGTTTTAGAACTTGTATCTATTTATCTCGAGTTTCATTCTTTCTTTTCTGCTCATCCACTTGATCTTTGAGCCTTATGGCCTCTTGATACTTGTTCTGCTAGCTCTTGACTTCATTCCTCATAGCTTGCTCCACATTTTTTTGGTTTCTAACTATCTTTTCTAGCTTCTCAATATTTTCTTCTAGCTTTCCACATTGCTCCTTATAAATGTCAATCTTGACATAGAAAGTTTCTAGGTGGGATTTTGCTATGACCAACTATAATTGTTCAATATCTTATGTGTACTCCTCTAGATGATAATATATTACAATCATATCTTCCTCGGGTTTTCTCATCAAATGAGTAATAGATCTGTTGATCCTTTTTATTGTCAATGGATCAACAGTCATTTTCTTTCTATTTTTATCCATATGATTTGAAGGCTTAGAGAGTTTCTCAGCCCATAAATATTGAATCTTCTATGAAACCTCATTTCCTTTCTATAAATAAGCTAGTTTGTGATGATTTTTATAGGTAGGAGAGGCTATAAGATAAGGGGGGACAAACTCAGAGACTAATGGAACTAGAGTAGTGGTGACAACAGTTGAATCTATATTTATTGTAGGAGTTACAACTAGGAAAGACATAGGGATGAAATTTGAAATCATGGTATGAGATAGATGTGATGGAATATCTTACCCTTCTGATGTTATTGAAGGTAATTATTTTTTGTGTAAATATTAAATGACAAGTGATTACGTGATCGGGATTTTAGATAAATGGGGAGGAGATGGATTGGTTTGACCCTATGTGGTAGCTTATGAGTTGTGAGGGGGAGAGGGTACTTTGTGCTTTGAATTTTCTGAAGAAAGGGAAGGATATTCCATTGGGGAATGAGAAGGAGAATAAGGTATAGAAATTGTACCTTTAACTATAAAAGTAGGGTGTTTATGTATCTCCTCTGTACTTTGATGTTGTGCCTACTACACTGATGGCTTTGCAACTAGAACAGGGACTTGTTCAACACTCTGCCCTTGATCCTTTTTTAGCTTCTTGTAGACTTATTTTTAGGCTTCCTCTACTGAATATTTTGATTTTATCTTGAAAATTTTAAATACTACAAGCTTATCACTCTCTGTATCCTCCTTAGATTGTTCTTTTTGAAATACAACTATAGAGGTTGGGATCAAATTTACTGCAACCGCAGTGGTGAAACTTATAGGAGTGAATACAAAAATATCATCTTTCTTATTCTAATTTGTCTTAGTTATATGAGGTTCTCCACCCAGGGCTAGACATTTTGGTCTTTTCTTAACCTAAATGATTTATGTATTTCCTGCCTCAAAATTTAGGCCTCCATAGAATATTTATGTAATTGTTCCTATGAGGGCTCAATTCTTTTGGGGCTTCTTAAGTTGTTAATGGAGCATTGGTCTCCACTTCCTACATTTCATCATACGAAGTGGGGAAGGAGAGTCTGATGTTGAGTTTTCTTTTTTTCCTTTGGTTTAGCTCTCTTGTAACCCAATACCAAATTCTTGGTATCCTTGGCCTTCCAGGTCTTAATATATTTTTCATATAACTTAGAAAAATTAGTGTCAACTAGCCTTTTCTGACCTATTTCCACTCTCATCTTCCACCACTCTACAATTTTACCTTTATCCCATCCCTTTTTCCTATACTTCCTTAATTTTAAACTCTTTCAAATAGTCATCTTTGTTCTTTTCAAGGTCAAAATCAACTATTTGCTCATAAATGTTTCTTCAAGGAGGAAATTATTCCATTTTAATGGCATTCTACTCCAATGGAGCATTTTATTTATTATTCCTTCTCTTTTCAAAATGCGACCTTGAATTGTTTTCAAACTTGAGAGCTCTTTCTCCATTTAGGGCAATATTCCTCTTCGAGAACTTGTCATCGAGATCATACCTCCATCTTTGTGGTATGTACAACAGTCCTAATATCTCCAAATATTGGTTTATTTGATCACCTTGATCCCTTCTGGTTATTTTTATATCATCCACATTGCTAGAATAAGTCAACAAACAATTCCTCCCTTTACCAGTGCCAAAAAATGATATTGATAAAATCTACTTGCCTTAGGTACTCTAGGGTCAATAGCCTACTGGTTATAAAATGATGCAGCATAAAGGGTTTACCATTAAAACCATAGAGTTTGATTATAGTGCCCTCTTTGAGGATATATCAGTATCCCTCCTTGATTTCCTCTATGCATAGAAATTATTCAGCTAAAGATAGTAGCTTAGGGAATTTTTCATACATGATTTTCAAGGCTAGCCCTAGAAATTCTAGGTTGAACCTATAGTATGATTCTATGTTTCTCAGATGACTAGTCCAATAATAAATAGGTATAGGATATTTATTATCACTCTTATCCTTTACTAGAATTGATGGTATCATGTACCTAATGGTGGCATAGAACATCCATATCAAGTTCAAACAATACCAGAAAGAAGGGTTCTCTGAATCTCTCTTCATCTTAACTAGCTGCTCATGCATTCTTTTAGAAGGAAAGGCCAGCCAATCAAAATAAATTGGCTTGATACCCTCATATTCTACTTTAGGTCTATATATTTTCTCATTTAAAATGCAATATATGGTAGTTATTTGCTATTCTCACATATACCGATCATAATCTAAATCTTCAAAGTACACCAACATGGATAAATCTCTAGGTTGGAAAACTATTCAATCATAATTGGGGTGTTGGGTAGTGTTTTCTTGGACTTAATAGTTTTGAATTGATATAAACCCACTTCCTAAAAGGCTCTCCTTCATGAGCACATATTTGTAAGGAATAATATCCAGTTTGCTCTGATATATCAAAGGATTTAGGTCTTACAAGTTGTTCTACACCTAGATCAAATAAATCATGGAAGACCTTGGCTGTGATATTAAATAGGGTCTTGCCATCAGTTTTTTTCACTGCATTTTCTCTAGGATCATAAAACTTAACAATAGAAAAAATTAACTCAGGACAGGGAAGCATAGAGTCATAGATGTAAAAAGATAAAAAGGAGTGAACATCACAATTACCTTGAACTGTCATAGGTTTGCCCTTTCAAAATTTATCGTTGATACTTTTTCCAAGCTTAGTTATCCCTATATAGGTTAGTTTGATGTCGTCCATTACTTGTTTCTGTACAAAAAAAAATTATAACAAAAAATAGTATAATACAAATATGTACATATGAAACAAGAAAAAATTACTTTTAATTAAAGTAGAGTTTTATATTTAATCCATTAACGAGGATCGGCTAAATGTTTCCATATAAGTCTTCAAGATCAAAAGAGTTACTTTCTTTAACCTCATCTATTTGGAAAGGGCCATATCAAAAAGAGTCAAACTTCTGATGGTTCTCTGGCATAGCTCTCTCTATGTTCCACTTCAAAACAAAGTCACCTACTTTGAATTTCTTGAATTTGGATTTCTTATCAAACCATACCTTAATATCATATGAATGATTCTAGAAATCCTCATATGCTTGAGTCCTCTTCTCTTCTAACTGAATTAAATGTTTCAATTTGGTTTCAATTGGACCCTGATTAGATTCTTCTTCTATGTCTACCAACTTGAGAGTTGGTATTTCCAAGTGAAAAGGTAGAAATACTTCTTTGCCATACACCAAAGCATAGGGAGATGTTTTAATAGATTTTTTTTATGGTGATCTTGTCTTCCCATAGAGGCTGCTCTAACAACAGGTGTTAGCTTCTTTTGTTATCCTCTAATGATCTCTTTAGAATTCTAAGTAGATTCTTATTAGTTAACTATTCTAGTCCATTCCCTTGAGGATAGTAGTTGGAGGAATTTTTTATTGTGATGCCATACTTGCTATAAAACTCAATGTACTTAGCTCCTATGAATGCTGGACCATTATACCTTAATATAAATTTGGGGATACCACATATTGCAATCAAGCTCTCCATAAAGTAAATTACCACTTCCTAATCTGATTTCTTTTTGGGGATGGATTCTAGCCATTTGGTAAGGTAATATGTGGTAGTCAAAATATATTTATATCTTGTTGAAGAATTTGTATTAATTATCCCAATGAAATCCAACCCCCATTGTTAAAATGGATCTTCTACCTATATGGGCTTGAGGGAGAATAATGCATTTCTGGTTCTTCCCACATACCTTTGACGTTCATCACAGGATCTTATTACCTTGAAAGTGTCAAAAAAAATAGTATACCAATAATAGCCTGCCCTAATGATTTTTAAAGTTGTGACCCTTCCTAAGAAATGTCCTCTAGATAACCTCCCATGGAATTATTTAATGAAATTTTACTTCTAATCATTTTTCAAGCATCTTAGGACTCCATAGAGATTCCTTCTATACAATACTTTTGGTAATAGGACATACTTCAAGGCTTGAAGCCTATATCTCCTCCATTGTGATGGGTTAATATCCTAAGGATAAATCCTTGTTTGGAAATATCTGATCATCTGATCAACCCTATTTGAATCTCCTCACTGAAACTCTTTGGTCTAATATTCTATTGATGGTTGACAAGATGATATTTTTTTGACAACCACCTTACTTGTTAGCCCTTGGCAATATGTTTTACCTCTGACCATATTGGTAGGATCTATTTCCACATCATACTCCTAGATCTTGGTAATCCAACCAATTCTTTTGTCTCCCAAATCACCTTGTAAGATGAAACATCTTACATCTGGGTGAACTGCATACACTAGGGTTTTACTTTGAGCCAAGTATTACTTCATAACTACAAAGACTTGTATTTCGATGAAGTTGTATTTGATCTGGTACTCATGGAGAGTTTGGATCCAAAACAATATGGGATGTTCTTCCCCTTCATCATTATTCTTCGGAAGCACAAATGCATAGCTCTCTTCAGATCCATAAGCATATAGAATGAAATTCTTGCTAAAATAAGGATTCACCAAAAATGGAGCAGTGGCAATGGATTTTTAATGATCTCAAAAGCCTATTTTTTTACTTTAGTCCACTTGAAAAATATATTTTTCCTTAGCAAATCTGAGATAGGTTTCACCTTTTGAGAAAATTTTGAGATGAACTTCCTAATAAAATTGATCTAAGGAAGGATTGCAAATATTTCTTGTTCATGGAAAAGTGAAGGGTAATAATTTATTTAAACCTATTTGGGTCAATAGACATCCCTTATTTAGAGGCCACATGGCCCAACAACTTCCCCTCATGAACTACAAAAAATAACTTCTTTGGGTTAAGAGAGATACCAAATTCTCTACATTTCTCAAATACTTGGTTCAAATATGTTAGGTGATCTTGTTTCTCATGAGAGAACATAGTCATATCCAAGTAGATCCAAATGAATTTATTAATAAGTTCTCCAAAGGCATAATCCATATATCCCTATAATGTGGCCCCTACATTGGACAGACCGAAAGTCATCCTCTGATAAGCAAAAGTGCCCCATTTGGTGGTAAATATTGTCTTAAATTGATCTTCATATTTCACGTAGATCTGGTTATAACCGAAGAAGCTATATAATAGTGAGAAACTTTCTATTCCTATAACAACCTGTAGGATATGGTCAATCTAAGAAGAGGGTAGTGATCCTTCAATGATTCCTGGTTGAGGTTCCTAAAATCTACACATAGGTAGATGTCTCCATTCTTCTTCATCATAGGAACTTAGTTGGCTACCCATATGGAGTGCTTAATAGGATATATAATTTTAGCCTTTAGTAGTTTGAGTAGCTCTTATCTCATTATGGATTCAATTATGGGATTCACAAGCCTCTGCTTCTATCTAAAAGGCTTGGCATATGGTTCTAGCTCAAGAGTATGTTGGATCACCTTTTTATCATATACCTTAAGATCTTCATATGACCATGCCACAATGTCTTGGTATTTTAGGCACAAGGATTTAATATCTTCTACCTCTAGTGGAGAACAACAAATATCGACTTTGGGCTTATTTCATTCCTCAATTTCAATCTTCTTATAGAATTTTCATTGATCTCCATAGCTTTGGAATTCCTCCTCTATCTTCATTATCAAAGAGTCTTTCAAGTGTGACCAACCCTCTTGGGATATGATTGTTTTCTAGTTGGATAAAATATTGTTGTTCCATATCATCTGGGAATTCCTCTTGAATTGTGGATAAACAAGCCTCTCTCACTAAGAAATTGATGATTTGTTCATCACTCTCAAAGACCTTCTAGAAAATATATTATTTGGGACTGCAGGCCTAAGAACCATTTTTATTATTTTGTCTTTAGCAACTTCTATATCTACATAAGGGTTGAAATTAGATCCCCTAACTACAAAAGAGTTAGCTAGCATGTTCTTCCTTCTAGGAAAAAATGGATTTTGAGGGTATCAAAGGATTCCATCAAATCCCACACCCTATTTTTGTATACCTTTAAGTAATGGTGCTTACTATTGCATCTCTCTCTTACTTGATTTACTATTAGCTCAAAGTCACCATATATATTCAGTATATTGATACTCATGCTCTCAGATTGCATTAGCCCTAAGCATAAAGCTTCATACTCTACAACATTGTTAGTGTAGGACCTTGTCAGTATGTATGCAAAATAATTTATACCTTATGGAGATAGAAACACTACACCAGAACCAATCCCATTTTTGCATCTTCCACCATAAAAGTGCATGGTCCAAGTTTTTGTTTCTCTCAAATACTAGTTGGAAATAGTAGGGACCTTTCTCCCTACTTGTAAATAAATGCTATACTTACCCATTTCTATTCAAAACTAGCTATAATATTCTCTAAATTGCAATTCATATTCAAATTCTAATTATTCAAAGCTTTCTACTATTTCAAAATAATCTAGATGTGTGAGGTTGCACATATTTTCTTCAATATTTTCAATGTGATAAGACATGTGATTCTTGGGTGTGATCCTTACTCTCTTTTCCTTTAAGGGAATCACCATACTGGATTAATCCAAGTACATACATCCTCCCAATTTAGCACTAAAATATTTGGAAAGGCATACACAAAAATAAGGCTCTAGGTCTACTACCATAATATCTTGCACAATGGTCACCTATGGGGTTATATGTAATCTCATTAGTAAATATTTTATTACCCCAATTGTCTTTACTGGTGTCCCATCCAACTACAAAACTCCAGGACAGGATCTAGTATGCTCCATACCGATCTCCTCATAGACCACCTTGGGCATAACTATGGTGGAGGCCCTCGAATCAATCATATAGTTGTAAAATATCCAACCTTCTATTCACAAAGAAATGTATAATGGAGGGGGTTTATTATTTAAAGTAATAGGAGATATCTTATCTTTTACATAAGACACACTAAGGATGGTAGTAGCCAACTTTTCTTGAGTATTTTTACTGAAAGAAACTTTAAGCAGGTCTATTTGACCAGGAATGAAAAGGGTATCATAGAGGCCAGTCTTGGAGGGGGTTATTTTCATATCTTCCACAATGTTATACTTTGATTTCATTGAAGTAGAATTCTCACAATTTCTCTTTGGCTCACCATACTTCCTCTTCTATTGTTGTGTGGTTTCAATCCTTTGTCTCTTAGTTATGGAATGAAATCTTAGTTTCTATTGTGGTTCACTTTTGGATCTGATCCTTTATTTTTCATTTTCTTTGTCATATATTCTAGGGAAACTGACCTCTTTTTCTTGGCCTATAGGAACCATGTCTCTCTTTTCAACTGCTTGAGGAATAGGAAATTGGTCAATATTTTACAGAGGAGAGTATTTCTTCTTTTGAGAAGGTACTTGAAACTAACCCATATTATACGGATCAACCTGCAATGTCTTCTTCCTAGATCTTGTCATGATAGAAATAGGTTCTTCTTCATCATGATCTTGCCTTACCATGATATGGTCTGGTTGCAAAAGCATATTAACTCTACTTTTTTTATTCCTCTTTACCTTTTCCATGGCTTGCTGCACATGATACTGATACATAACAAATGACTCTGAGTCATGTGGATCATTACATAGAAGGCACCATATGTTCACAAGAATAGTTTCAGAGGAATATTCTAGATTGTCTTGAATCTCATTAAATCTAATTCCAACACTATTACTGGTACTAGGATTCTTATCTCTATTAATATAGGGAAATATTCTTTGTTGTGACCTCTCTATATCTCTTTTCTCAATTGAATTCATCTTGTTACTGAGAGTTTTTAAAGTTTTTAGAATATCAAGAAGCATAGTAGATTCTTGAGGTGCTTGAGATGGAAGAGGGAAAGGAACTGAAGTAGATGATGTTTCGAGGAGGGGAATTGGTGATGAAAAAGGAGGAGATTCTATGTAAGAAGACGTATTTTCCTAACCTTGTATATTAGAAATTTTAGAGCAGTAATGCATCACAATATTTGGGGGTAACCTCCCTACATTGATAAGGATATTCTTAGCAATGTTGTAAACTTGGGGAAAGGTATATATATCTGACTATTGAGTTTTTAAACCTAATTTATCTCCAATGGATCTGATTTAGTGCATAAAATCAAGGGTTGTATTTGGTTTGACTTCAGGTGGAATCCTCTTTTAGGTTCTACTAAACCTTAGGTTAAAGTTTAAAACTGATTCTTGTTTATTTTTTTACATGGACGTAAACTAATTTAGAGGAGATAAGGGATCATCAGAATCATTGAATTCCTCTACAAATGGCCTTGTTAATTCAGCCCATGAAGTAATGCTATTATCCTCTAAGGTCCTAAACTAGTGTAAGATTTTCCCTCTAAAAGATAGGACCATAATTCTGACAATAATAACTTCATTCTTTATGTTATGAATTACTGCTAGATTTAGAATATCTTGTCAATGCTCATAAGTGGTTTTTCCTGATCCATCATAGGTAGGAATGGCTTTGGATACATCTTGGATAATATCATGCATATGAGCAAGTCTCATGGGACCAGATGTATTCCAACTAGGATACTTCTATAGGGGCTGATTTAGGGCCACATAGGCATTATTGGTTACATTATTAACCATATTTCTAGTCATTGCTCTTTCTAGAGGTGGTCTTACCTCAAGTAAAATTTTTTGAGGAGTTTCATCTAACTAGAAATATGGGTTTAAATTTCTCAATATAATAGATCCTCTCAAATGGATCTCATAGTAGATAGAAGATTGGATTATTCTTTGCAAATGACCTAGTATTCATGAAAAACTATGAGCTATCAAAAAGACTTTTTTGGATTCTTGCATAAAAAGAGTCACTAGGTGAATTTACTAGTCACCACTTGATAAGGTCAAGATAATTTACCAAATATTTATTCCTCTAGAAAAAGGTTAAATTAGACAAGGTGGGTTAACTAGTGTTCTTTTTTAACAAGTCCCATCGAGTGTGCCAAAAATTTTTGGGATCAAAATTGACATCAAGTAAAATTTCAAAACTATGATTGTTATCTTCTAGTCCTCTATTAGGTATGCATACACTAATCACATTTTATACCTCAATATTGGATGGATTAAAGATTACTCTAATCCAACCTCCAAAGTAGGTTGGTATTCCTTATCAACTATTGAGGTGTTGAATCATTTAATCTTAGTTAAACATTTAAAAGATAGGTATAGAAATGAGTTAGGGTTAATAAATAATAATCAAAAAATGACTAGATAGAGCTAACAACATAGGCATCTACAGGTTAACCCCTCTATCAAAACAAATTCTAGTGTCCAACACTAGAGATTAACAACATTCAAAACAGGTAATCTTCATCATTATAAAAAATAGAGATATACTTCAAAAATCTATTTCAATATCAATATTCTAATAAACCATATTAATAGAATAAGATCAGTATCAATATTTAACAGAAAATAACCTCTCACAAGCATAGATTCAATTATAAAATATTATAAATACTCTAAGCTAGCAATACAATATCAGCAAAATAGACTAACCATAGCAGTAGTAGCAGAAATGCAATTCACAACTTGAATCTCTCAAAGATTATAGAAGACACCATTCTGAGGTAAACTTTCAAGCTATGTTCCTTCTATTGATTTATAAAAAAATATTACATAGTAAGGCAAGTAAACACTCTAAAGCTAATCCCAAAAAATGAGGTTTCGACCTCCTTTTATAGTTTTTACATGCTTGAAAAGAAATGAAAAGAAATAGAAAATTAAAAGGAAAATAAAATTCTAGATCAACCAAAAGTTGATGTGGTAGCCTCTTATTTTTTTTAAACCAAAATAAAATGTGTGATCTTGCACTTATTTACAGCTCGACCCCTGCAACTTGCTAGTATTTCATGGCAGTTTAGCTCTAGGGTATCAAAACTACAATCTAAAACATACATAATTATTGTAAGCATCATGCAACTGCATGTCAGTAATTGAATGTAATTATTAGTTCTTGGCCTCATTGACACTTCACCTACTGGTTTATTTCAATCAACTAATTCATGTCATAGAGGTTCTACTTTTATACGCTTGAAGATCATCAAAATGAGCCAATCATCGATTTGCTTATGAACGGTTGATATTAAGACTTGAAATTCATTGATAGTTTCATAGTGTAGAACATGCCATAGCCCACTCCTCTTAACAAGCTATCACATCCTTTGACCATTTTGACCACATGTTGAATCACATGAGACTCTAACACAAAAATACACTTTGATTTGTATGGGATGGAAAATTGTTTTAGCCTGCTTGAATTATCTTTAAATCACATCTATGGCATAGAACCACATCTAAAATGTGTTGTAGTCTATGCCTTGAAACTCGTGCATCCAATTTTGACTATGGTTGATCGTGGGGTAGAACATTTCTCTAGCCCACAAGGGATATAACATAAAACTTGTCATATCAAATCTTACGTTGGCCCATGAATTTTTTATTCATCTTTGCAATGTTTATTTTTTTTTATCATGGGCTAGAGCATGGTTGTTATATCTCTTTAAAATACACTTGAACTCTTGTGGAGTATAACAAGCTTAAAATAGCCTTTAGCTAGTGTGGGCTAGAACAACATGTGTTGTGTCATGCTTTGTAAAGTAGTGACATCATTTTTCACTAATATTGATCATGGGGTGGAACTATATCCTATGTCATGAAGGTTGGAGTGTATTGTAAAATGCTAAGCTTTAAAATTAAAAAAAAAATGTGTTGTGGCTCACAATTCAGAAAATGCCAAGTGCAAATTTTAATTGCTTTGACTACAGGGTAGAACATCTTGCACTACGTTGCTAGGAAATATACTAAAGCTTGCACAGGCTAGAACATCTCTTTCTTGCCTTAGAAAATATTCCAAAAATTTTTCTAGGGATGTGGCCATTTTGGGCCTACACTTACCAAATTTTCCACTAGCGAATTTGGTCTGAGTGGTAAATTTGGCGATGTGTATTCCAAAGAACCAAATTCGCTAGTGATTATGCAAAGTGATGATTTTGGTTTGAATACAAGACTGAGGTAGTTTTGAAGGATGTTTTTGGTGGATTTATGTAGATTTTTGGGCTAAAATTGTAGTAGGAACTTAATAGTTTTTTCTACTAATTTGAGGGAAAAAAAAGTAGAAGATACCACAAATCTTTGCCAATTTGTGTTCTAAGTAGATACTTTGGTGGAAAATAGGGTAGGGTGCCTCAATGACTATTTTGAATAGTCAAAGAGTTGCAAATAGAGATCTGAGAGTGTAGAAGAGTTAGGAATATAGAAATCTAACTTGTCTATATTATAATATTTACAATGCTTGTGAAATTGATGAAGATATTAATACAAAATACCTATAAAATGAAGAACATGGTATGAAATGCAGAATCTAGCAACTATGAAAGGAAATGCATGTATGTGAAGGATGAAGGGAGTTTTTAGTGGTATAAATAGGCAATGAAGACTTTATACCCAACACTAATTATAGCTTAGTGATGAAATGATATTCTTAGAATGCTTTGAAATACTAAGAAAGCAAAGCTATATATGCATGAAATGAAGAAAACTAGCATGCTAAATACTTAACATATGAAAGCATAAAAACATGGAGGTGAAAAGGAATGATTAGTATGCATATGAATAAGAGTAAATAAATATACAAATGAAAGAGCCACTACTTATTCAATTGCTATGGTAATAAATGCTTGAAAGAGACCTATAAGATGAAAGGGGGTTAGTAAACAAAATGAAGGTGGTAAGTAAGAGGAGTCCTATAAAACCTGCAAGAAGAGTGTTATATCTTGAAACAAGACCTATAAATAAAAGTATTAGAGCCTACAAAACAAAGGTAAGCTTCAAAAAAGATGGAAGTATGTAAAGAAGATGAAACTATGCAAGTAAATGGAGTTAAAAAACTAGCAAAGCTATGTTAAAGGAGCCAAATGAAAGAGGTAACAAGTAAATGAAGGAGAGAACTATGCTAAGGATGATATCACCTAGAAATTACCTCTCCCTTCCACTAATAATATATCCTTGTCACCAATACTCCTTTCTTTGCTTAATTTTCCTCCAAAAATACTTGCAAATTGATGAAGAATGCTTGAAATGCTTGAAGAAATGAAACAACTTGAAATGGAGATGCTAGAGAAATCTTGGAAAAGTTTAATTAATCTTCAATATCATGTCAAATGCCTACATAAGGGTATGCTTAAATAGGATTTGGGAGAAGTATTGGGGGAAAATTAGTTAGGATCAAATTGAAATCTGCAAATTTGGTTCATAGCTAGAGCATGTGAGGCTAGAGCAGAGAGTGGAGGGATAGAACCCACATGCCTCTAGCATATTTTGAGATATTTTGGTTGTTAGCCAAATTAACCACTGATCAATTAAATTCACCACTGGAAAATTTGGTCTTGACTGGAAATTTTTTTTAGAAGTCAATTTTAGTTGATCAGATTTGATTTTGTGAAGTTTTTCAAATTTGCCACTAACGAATTTGGTCAGGGTGGTGAATTTGGTAACTGGAGATTTTGGCACTAGTGTCGAATTTGGTATTGTCCTACAATTTTTGTTTTATATTTTTAGGCATTGATATATGTCCAAATATAGGCATATTTTTACTATATAGAAAGATCTTTTTGACCTTGATCTGATGGTGGTAGCTTTGTTAAGTTTTGAGATGATTTGATAGGTCATAATTACTCTCAAAGATGACCTTACTTTTTAGGGCTATAAACATCCCAAATTTGGTGTGAAGATATTTTTATCAAAAGGTTTTTGAAGACAAGGAAATTGATGAGTTTTGATAAGCTTGGATATTGATGAAATATGCCAAGTTTGATGTCCAAATTTGATATGGTCTGATGAGGTGTTGTTTTTGGCTAGGTGTATCAAAATTTATTGTCTACAATAGTACTTGTCATTTGGGTAGGTAAGAGTCTATGCAAGTAAGGAATTAATGGAAATACAAATAGAGAAAAATAGTGGGATTTCATAGGTCTTAAAGCACAAACCAAGGCTTGCTCATGAATGGAAAATACAAGAATAGTTTTTACTAAAAGAGGGGCTTTAATAGTTTGAAGGAGAATCCAAAATTTTTAAATATCTTAAAATTTTTGAACTTTTGCCAAAAAAAATAGTACAAGATGTTGCACTAAGGTGCATATGGATGTCATAGGTGTTTAAGATCTCAAATTTCACAATGAAGAAGTGGTCAAGAGGATACAAATATCACAACGATAAATATGGGTCACTACTACAACTAGCATTGCAATTGTTAGATCCATCACACAACCCTTGGTTCTAGGTTGTATCACCAACAAGATTTAGCAACTCAATAGATGGTTTAAAGGAGATATTTATAGAAGGTTTGTTGACGAGTTCAGTGCAAAATAGATAATTTTTTTAGGGTCAAAATGAGAAGAATAGACTAGGGATATGGTCACTAAGGATGGAGTTGTCATCATACAACATGTATCTTAACCCTAAGGTCATAAAGACATGGGCTAAGATGACATATTTTCAAAACAAAATTTACAATATTTCTACCATGGTGAGTGAAGCAAAGGGTGATAAAGAGAATGGGATATTATCTATTAAGGCTAGTTTTTCTAATGCAAATTCTAATGGAGTGTCTCTCGATCTTGAGGCTATAATAAGAATGTAGGGTTTTAAAAAGGAAGGAAGATTTAAGGTTTTTATATAAAAATGCCATGAAGGAGAAGAAATTGCCTATTTGATAGATCCTTATGGGGATGTCTCCATATTTAATTATTGAAGAAATTTTAAAAGCAATAAGTCTCTTTTAGAAGAGTTCAAGAATGGACTTAAGACAATGAAAATTTTACATGAAGACATTCAACTCTTGTAAAAGAGGTATGATTAGGATATACCCTCTTTAGAGAAAGTTCAACATAGGAAAAAACTCTATAATCAAGGCTACGAGGGATAAATTAAGAATTTGGAAGGAGGAAACCCAAAGAATAATCCCTTGGAAGCACATAAAAAGGCAACCAAGTGCATTCAAAATAAGAGTAATAGAGCAAAATTAGTCCTAGGAGAAGATGTGAAAATAGGATAAGTCATTGAACTCTTAGAGAAAATAATTATTGGGAGGTTTTATGGGCATTCAATTTCTAAAAAGTACTTGGTATACTAGATGGCTAAGGAATGGGAGTAAGTTCTAAGGTATGTGCCTAGTTTTTAACTTCTAGTAAGAGGGTGGTTACCATTTTAATTTAAGACTAAGGAAGATGTGACAAATATTATGTCAGATAAATGGTTTTGGGGGTTAGATTTGTTAATAATAAAATCATGGGACCCTTTTTTTGACCCTAGGATCACTTGAATACCTTCTCATCCTGTATGGGTGAATTTACCAGTGTTGCCATTAGAATTTTTGTCTAGAGATGTTTTCCAAGCCATAGGCAACTGCATTGGTTCTTTCTTGGAGTTGGACACGAGGTATTAGTCCTCATGCATGAGGACAGTGGCTAGGATTATTTTTGATGTGGGCTGGAGAGATGGATTGATTGGGGAAATTGTGTTGAAGTATAACAAAGGGATGCACGTACAAACTCTAAACTATATTGATGTGCCTTTTAGGTGTGCACATTGTCATAATTGTGGACATATTACAAGGGAGTGTTCTCTTTATTTTTCAAGGAATGTTTCATATCGTAAGGAAGATAGAGGGATATTTAAGGGTGAGAAATAGATGAAGTTTTACCTTTAGGCACATAACTTATAGTCTAATTATATTATTGAATCAATGCATAAGGAACACAAGCTAGATAAATTAGGAGAAGAAAAAAAAAATGTAGAGAAGGAGGAGATAAATATTTATGTGCTAGATCAAGTGATGGGATTAAAATCATCTCATATTAATGTAAGGCAAGAATTATCAGAGCAAAATTTGGATTTCATGCTCTTCAACCCAGATACAAGCTTTCACAACAAATATATTGCCAAATCTCATTTCTCATATGGGATTATAAGTGATTATTTTTAAGTCCCTTATCTAACCAATGGACAAATTTACCAATATGTAAAACAAATTCTCTAGTAGAAAGGGTGAATTTGAGGGGCAAAGAGCATCCTTAAATTCCTTCTCGAAGGAAGTATATCTAAACCTTGGTTTAGCCTCTAGTAAGTTTTTCAATAATGCTTCATAAGTAAATCACTTTGAAAATGTGTCCCCTCTTCATTTTTCTTGTGGTCAAGAAGGTTGTGTTCCTAGAAACCCATAGGTATCCCCTATGATCCCTAAAATGTATAATAGGTCTAAGTGAAGAAGGATTTAGGAGAGGCCCTAATAAATATGTGGGGGGTAGAAGTCTTACTAGTAGTAGGGGCAGAAGAGTTTTTACTTCATTGACTAAAAATAAAATCCTCTATGAAGTTCAACAAGGAAAGCAACCATCATTAAAGAGGATACTTAGAAAAAGGATGATCTTGAACATATTTTATCAATGAAAGCATTTTTATTTAATATTCTAGGGATGATAAGCTCTGCAAAAAAGTTGTTCTATGTAGGTTGGTAAAAATTCATAATCTAGAGATTTTTTTAATTCAAGAGACAAAAGGTTTAGCTATGAAAGTGATGGAAGATCTTCGTAAATTACTGAAAGGATGGGATTTTCTAGTCCTTGATGTTATATGAGCCTTAGGAGGAGTTTCCATAGGGTGGAAGTCAAATTAGTTTAGGCTAACCAGATTTACATTGCTTGAATCAAGAGTAGGTATTGAATTCTTTCTAGTGGTGCTCGGGGAAACAGTGATAGTGGTGAATATTTATGACTCCTATAAAGATAAGATATAGTATTGGGATAATCCTATGGATCAAAAAAATTTAGAAGCTAATAGTTTAAGTTTAGGAGGTTATTTAAATGTAACTCTCTCGAGGAGTGAACTATAGGGTGTTTTTGCTAGAACTAATCCATTTTCTAATTGCTTCATCCAAATGTTTTAATATAAGAGGCTGGTAGACCTAGTGCCTATAAAATGTATCCCAAATTAGAAAACATGAGGACAATATTTGATAGAATTTATAAGAGACTAGACAAATTCTTAGTAGCAGAGAGTTTGGTAAATGGTACTTACATATTGAAGCATTGGATTAAAGTTGGAGGAGACTCTAATCATTCCCATATCATGCTTCTTATAACAAAAGAGAAAAAAAAAACACTTGTCCTTTTAAAAATTTTGAGTGGCTAAAAGAGTACAACTTTGTAACTCTAGTGAAATCAAAATGGGTGAAGTTTGATCCTATTCTAAGAGAATATGCTAGTATACAATTTGTAGCAAATCTGAAAATAGTTAAGGCAATAGTGTTTCAATGAGACCTTAAATAGAGTATGTATGAGCAAAAGCTAAGGGATATTGAGAAGGAGCTTGCAGTGTTTCTAGCAAATGACTTTGAAAAATAAATGGATGAAGAAATAAGGCTTAAGTATAAAATTTTAGAACAATAGAAGAGAAGATTATTGATAGAGAGATAATCATGATGGAGGCTCAAAAGTAGAGAACTATGTATTTCAAGTGGTGATGAGAACACTAAATTTTTTCATAGCTTTGCAAATCATATAAAACAACAAAATACAATTTGGGAGCTACAAGGACTAGATGGAAGTAAAATATCCTCCTTTAAAGGAATAGGTGACATGGGTCAAAGGTATTTTGGTCAACTATATAAGGTTCCTAGTCAAGTTAATATACCCATAATAGTTTAAATAGCTTTTCTCTTACCATATTTATATATGAGGAAGCCAATGGTAATTTTATTAAGGAAGTCTCAAAGAAAAAACTCAAAATTGTTTTAACCTCCTTCCAAAAATATAAGAGTCTAGGACTCGATAGGTGGACTATGGAATTATTTATTGGACTCTATGACCTTTTGGAATCTGACCTACTCAAGGTTGTGGAGGATTCTAGGCTAAAATAAATGGTAAATGCAGTCTTCAACTCTACATTCATTTATTTTGTTCCAAAAAAGGACGATCCTTCTTCCTTTGATGATTTCATGCCCATTTCTTTGTGTACCTATGTGTATAAAATTATAGAAAAAATAATTGCATCAAGAATTAAAATTTTCTTCTCTACTTCTATATCTATAGAGTAATTCAATTTCCCACATGGTATACAAATTCATGAAGCAATTGGTGTTGCTTTAAGAAAGTCTTCATACAATAAAATCAAAGAAGCTACCAATAATGGTCATGAATTTTGATCTCTTCAAGGCATTTGATATAGTAATTGGCTATATTTAATAATGATACTTACTCATATTGGGTTATATGTGCAAATGGTGAATTGGATTATGGGATGTCTTTGTTCTATATATTTTGCAAATTTTGTTAATGGGTCAACCTCTCATTTCTTCAAAGCCTCTCAAGGGATTAGACAAGGTTACCCCTTCTCACCACTATTATTTTTTGGTTAGATAAGGGATTAAGTAGGTGTATTATAGAAACCAAGAGGGAAGGAAAAACAAAGGGAATTAGTATAGGTAGAACAATGGAAGTCACCCATATACTTTTTTTAGATGATGTTCTCCTTTTCATAGATGGAATAGTAAGAGTTGTAGATAAGTGAAAAAAATATTTAGATATTTTTTGTTTGGAAAAAAATATATAGATTAATGCACATAATTCAAGCATCTCTTTTAACTATGTGGATCAGAATCAAACCATAATAATAGATCAACTTTTCCCCTTTAAAATTTTTGTTCTTCAAGAGGGATTTAAATATCTAGGGTTTTTGTTAAACCTAATAACTACACTAAAAAAAACTTTAATTCTTTCATAAATAAGGTGGAAGTAAAAATTAATATATGATGCAACAAATGGATCTTTTTGTGGGTGATATTGACTTTGTTCAAGTCTATGTTGGAGGTCATACCAATATACTAGAAATCTTTAGCTCATATACCAAAAGGAGTTTTGAAAAAATAGACAATTAAGCTATACGTTTTGATGGACAGGAAAAAGGGAAATGGAAGGTATTCCCTTGGTTAAATAAAAATACATAGCCAATACCAAGAAAAATGGAGTATGGGGACTAAATAACATCTTCCTAGTTAAAAAGGTTCTAGCAAAAAAATGTGTTTGGAATATAATATCAAAGTAAGGCTTATGGAATAAGATCATACATGAAAGGAATTTAGAGCCACTTATATTTGAGTGGCTAATGTCCCCAATGAAGCATACCATAATGTTTCAATCTATTGGAAGGAAATTATTCAAGCCTTTATATTGTACGTTATTGTATTACCTAGAAAATAGGGGATGATTCAAGGATAAGACTAGGATTAGACCCTTGGATTAGTTGTGGTAATATGAATAGACTACAAAATAACGTAATTCAAATCCTAAGAGCTCATGGGATTGGAAATCTCACCCAAGAAGATGATATAGAATCTTCTATAAACTAGAGTTAGGGATGGAAGGAAGCAACATTGTTAGGGATTCAGGGCTAGGAGGCACATCAATAGGAATAATATGTAAGCAAACTTAAAGTTGGACATATCAAGGTGCAAGAGGAAATTAATCAATGGGTCTGGATAAATAATGAAGCTATGAGGAAGTTCACTCCAAAGTTGAGGCATAAGACTCTATTGGAAGATAGCAGTGACAAAAAAACAAGGTGGTGGAAGACACTCTCAAAGTAGAAATCCCTATAGAAGACAAAACTATCCCTATGGCTTGCCATGAAAAATAAGATTTTGACATGGGAGGTATTATACAAGAAGAATTGGAATGGTCTAGGAAGGTGTCATTTATGTAAGTCAAATAATAAAATAATTGATCTTAAGTGGTTGCTTGCTCCTTTATTAGACAGGTTTGGAGGGAGGTTATATCACAATTAAATCCTCCTATAGGATTACAAGAAGATTCCTTAGGAGAGTGCTTAAAATATTGGTTTCAAAATAGTTATTTCAAATATTTTATAGCTCTCCCCTTGTTTGTGTCTTGGAGAATATGGTTATCTAGGAATGCAATAAATTTTTAGGATTAGGAGAATCCTACTTGGCAAGTCTCCTCCAAAATCATTGGAAGTTTCAATAACTATAAGGTTTTGGACACTAAAAAGGTAAACAAACAAATCATCCCTCCAAATGTTGATAAATCAAGGGCATGGGTATTTTTTTATAGGGTGAGATAGGGGGCCCCTATATTTTGTGGAGTAGGAGGATTACTATATATTTCTAACTCTCATTATTTTAAATTTGTGGCTATATTAGGATAAGGTTCTAATAATTTTGCTAAAATTATGGCCCTCAAATCACTAGTATAGTTGGAAAAATAAACAGGAATACAAAAAATTCAAATTTATGTAGACTCACACATGGTAAAAAATTGGATGCTTGGTGTTTTTAAGATGGAAAACATGATTCTACAATCCATCTTCTCTACAATAAAAGATGTTGTGGATCAAAGTGAAGCTTTTACTTTCTGGCATATTTATAGAGAACTGAATAGGGAAGTAGACCAACTCTCAAAGGAGGCACTTCATATTGATCCAAGTATGTGCTTAGTATAGCAATTCAATGAGGGAAATGCATTGTAGCTAGTCCAAATTTGTATCTAGGGAGATTAATACACTCTAGTTAATGCAAGCACAAATAAAGCAATTTTTTAAAAAAACTCAAAAGCTAGTGATTTAAAGGATACTATTTGACAAATTAAGGTGTCTAAGGATAATTTTTTTTATTAAGTAAGAGAAGGGGTTTTAAAGGATCCACAAACCTAATACATATGGGACTAAGAAAGAGCAAGAGATAATGCATCATTCTCAAAGGAAAAAATATTTAAATAAAATAACATATTCAGATATAAAACCAATACCAAACTCCCCAAAAGAATAACACAGTGGGAGAAAAACTAGCTACAATACCCAAAGGGATATCATAAGATACAATATAGAAGCTCGCTATCCTTTGGGGAGACCCCACACATTGAAGGAACACCTCCACATATGCCACCAAAAAATAGTGTGATATCTTGAGAAGACAAGGCTCCTAGTCAACTGGCACCCATTGTACACGAGGTACCTATAGATAGCACCAAATCGCTGCCAGTAGGAAAACATATAAAAACAAGAGGCTCAAAAAAGCATAGGAAATTTCCCCCGTGGCATCCTAAACTCCCATAACCAGCACCCACAGCTAACCATGATCATCCATAATTAAATTTTGAAGACTGAGGAAATTTTGTCATCCAAACTGTAAGGCCTTGTTGTGATAGCCCAATATTCACCATCAAGTTTGCCACTTTGTTTCCTTCACAAAAAATGTGTTGAATTTGAGCCTCCGATCTCGAACAAAAAATTATGACTACTAAGGATAAAAATTAGCATGATAGAGATAACTAGTTATGATGTATAAACAAACTCACTTTCAAATCACATTAACATTTTGAAAAAATAGCAAAGAGGCATCTGAAGTATGTAATTTCATATCTACTTAATATAAAATTATGAATTTTTTCAAGGAAAAGAAAAAAAAAATTAATCTTAAATTTTATTAACAATTGATCCTTAAATTAATTTTTTCTATCCATATAAAATAAATATATGTGATTTGACTACCAATTCCATTCTAACTAATAACTTTGTATATTTTCATATAAACTCTTATTAATTAATTTTAGAGGAATGATTCTACCAATTCATATTAATAAACCTATTTATAATTTTAATTAATTTTATTTAATAAATCTATTTATATATTCTTATAAGATTATAATATTTGATTACCAATTATTTTCTACTAATAATTTTCTTTTGGATGTCATTGGAGAAATATTGAAGCAATTTCTTATCCATAGAAATATATCTAAATATCAAGGCAAAGGGAGCAGCCATGGTGATATCTAAATATCCATATACAATTTTTTTGTACATGTGAACAACAATTTGAAGAAGTTTATTTGGATAGAATTATGGAGTGCACACAACAAATCTAGGGTTTGCATGACAGTAATTTATGTTTTTGGAGAAATTTTTTATTTGGTGGAGGAATGAATTTGGAGGAAGACAAAAAACCCTAGCATCGATCAATTTTTCTAGGAGATATCGTGAGTATCATTTCAAGTATGGTACTTCTTTGGCTTTAGCTTTGAAAATATTTCATTATCTAGGGCTTTAAAAGTAAGGACCTCTTATTTGGGAAGATATTTATAGTAGTTTGTTGGTTCCAATGATGACTACAGCCTCACTTTTCAACCGAGAAGGCAATGAGACCTTCTCCATGTTTTCACAATAGTTTCCTTTGATGAGGAGAAGTTGGATCATATGCGTCAAGTGCTTAAAGTGAGAAAAGAACCCCATTTAAAAACACTTGCTCACTCTAACATTGGTACCTTTGTGCCCAAGTTATATGAGTCTCCTATGATCGAGGTGCCTCTAGATTTACATCCAGTAGCCTTTGCTTATGCTTTCCACCCAAACACTTGCATGCAAATTTGTGGGAATATGGCCTAGTCCAATCACAATCCAAAAATGGATTAACACACATTTGGGGAGTAAAGTATCCTCTTATAAATTTATGATGATAGGTAGGGGATACTTTGTCATTACATTTACCTCTATGGAGGACAAGAGAACTATCTTTCATGGAGGTCCTTGGTTTCTAGGATCTAGCCCACTTTGCATGACCCCATGGAGCATGGCATTTGATTCTCAAGAGGAGGAGCCTAAAGAAGTTTTTTTTGGGTGAGGTTTCCATTTTTTCCACTGCACCTATGGAACAAACTATCAATGGATTTAATAGGAAACACAATTGGAACATTCATTGACTAGGATCCTCCAAAGATCAATTATGCTATATGCGCAAGCATCTATGTGCAAGTTAATCTAAAAAAAAGGCTTTACCTGAGCATATTGGAATAAATGTGTTTGATTAGATACATAACCAACCCTTGGACTATGATACCATTCAAGTGTATAACATACCATGAGCATGGGAATTTATCCCAAAACTACCCAATTAAACAAGCACAAGAAACAAAAAGGAAGAACTAGGATTCCAAGAAGTCAAAAGGAGATCACGTAGATTAAGAAGCAAGAATCGACAACCTCAACCACAAGATCAAAAAATCTTCAAGCACAAAAATAAATTTACAATTATTAACTAAGGAGAAAAGGAAATCACCTCTCTAGATGTGATGGCTCCTAAAGATAAATAGAAGATACTTATAACTGAAGCTGGCATGTCACCAGAGATCTTAGGAGATACACCAGAGAACACAATAGCTAGAGAAAAAATTAATGAGGAAGAGGTATAATAAACACAAGTGGAGGAAATAGTGATTCCTGGGGGCTTGTCGACCACATGATCTGCAACTAAGGGAAGAAAATCAAACCAATAACTTAAAAATGAGCAAGCACAAAAAGACTTGCAATCCAAAATGTAAGTTAGAATTGAGGAGAGCTTCATAAAAAATAATAAGCAATCCAAAAAATGAATATTATGTGATGGAACTATAGGGGACTTAGAATTCCTTTGAAAAAACTATCTCAAAGTTCTAATACAAGATCAAAATCCAATAATAGTTTGTATTTAGGAAAAAAAAATAGTAGAGGCAACACTGATTACAGAATGGTAGAAGATATGGTCACAATCGAAACTAATAACTTTTGATTCTATGGGAGCTTCAGGTGGACTAGCTTTGTCTTGGGATCCACAATAGTTATTTTTTAGCTTACAACATAAGCATAATAACTGGATAGGTACAAAATTTATCTTGCCATATGGAACTAGTGTAGTAGTAATAATTTTTTATGGTCCAAATCATCCTATACAGAAAAGAGAAGCATGATAAAATTTAGCACAATGGCTAGACAATGAGATGTTTGACAACATAATACTGGGAGGAGATCTCAACATGATTCTCTACAATTGGGATAAGGCTAGTGGAAGTTTAACAAGGAATCCAAATAGAGATATACTCAATCAAATTATGGCAGATGAAAGCTTACAAGACATTCGATCGAGCAAAGGAAAGTACACTTGGAGCAATAGAAGAGTAGGGGTAAACTATATTGTAGAAATATTGGATAGATTTTTATTAGTGAAAATCTACTAACACACTTTCCCCTCACTTCAAGTCACACATTCATAACTCTATCTCAGATCATACGACAATTCTCTTGAATAGCGGTCAAAGCCTACAACTCCAAAAAAATACTTTTAAATACAACTTTGAATGAGCAAGAGAAGAACATTTTAGTGAACTTGTGGAAAGCACGTGGAACCAACAGGTCCAATCCATCAACCCCTAAGAAAAGTGGAAAATTAAAATTTAAAAATTGAAGCACAAGATAAAAAAATGGTTGGCAAAAAAAGTGAGAGTCAAACTAGACAAGAAGCGGTTGATGTGACAACTAAAGTAGCTAAAAAAAAAAATTGGGGTTCATCCTCCTCAACCATGGTAATAAGATGCAATAAATGACTTGATTCAGAAGCTCAATAAATTAAGCACTAAAGAAGAAACACATTGGAGACTTAGATCCGGAATGGTTTGGATAAGCAAGGGAGATAGAAACACCAAATAATTTCATCTAAAAACCATGCAACGCTGTCAAATATTCATATTCAAGGAGATAGAGCATGAAGGAACCACTTATATAGATAGGGAGAAAATTAAGGAACTTGCCAATCAACATTACTCAAATTTGCTCTCCAAATAAAATGGTAACCCTCATTCCTAGGAAATACTATTGCAGCATATACCAATAGTATTAAGTTTGGAAGACAAATAGTATATCAATCATCCAATAACTATGGAGGAACTTTAGGATATTATAACAACTCTACCAAAGGATAAAGCTCCTAGACCTAATGTATTCACAAATAACATTTACCAAAAATACTTACACATCATCAAAGAAGATTTGCTACGCATGATTGAGGATGTTAGGGTGAAAGGTAAGCTTCTTGGATCCATAAACTCCACATTTCTAGCATTAATTCCTAAAGAAACAAGATACCACTACTTTCTCTAGTATCAGATCAATTTTTCTATGTAACTCTTCCTATAAAATTATTACCAAGTTGTTGGCGAATAGAATAAAGAAAAAAATTGACAAACTAATATCATAAGAGCAAGGAGGGTTCATGCATAGAAAACAAATATATGATAATATCATAACAGTGTTAGGAATGGAGCCTAATTATGAGGAGGCTAAACAGAGAAAGTTTTTGGATTTACTGCAGGATGGGCAGGGAAAGTTTCCAGATTTACAGATCGTTAGTCTACCAGAGAAAGTTTTCGGATTTACAACAGGACAGCCAGGGAAAGTTTTTTTTGTTTTTATCCCAAAATTAGATGCTGGGAACTCAATGTTAATCTTTGAATGTATTAAGAAAATCAGTTTGTTTTTCTATTTTTTTTCTTATATATAGTTGTGAGGAAAAATAGAGATGACTATGACAAAGAAAATTACTGTGTTAATTCCTTGGAAATATAGAGAGGAAATTACAGCAGATGTTTGCTGTAGGTTGTAACCCTCTATTGCTTGGATTGAGAAAGGAAGGACTGAAAATTCTGCCATTAAAGTTTGAAACACTATAATTGCTTTTCTATATAAATATATTTTATATAGTGATTTACTCTAACAAGTGGTATCAGAGCGGTTGTTTTGTTGGGTGCACTTGACAGAAGGAGAATTTATAGATCAAGTGGGAGCAATGGCGGAAGAAGGGAGGTTTAGAGTTCAAAAATTCAATGGCCAGAACTTTCAATTTTGGAAGATGCAGATGGAGGATTACTTGTACCAGAAGGATCTTTACTTACCTCTTGAGGGGGAAACAAAGATACCTTCATCTATGTCTGATGAGGAGTGGAGTCTACTTGATAGAAAGGCATTGGGTACTGTGAGTCTGTGTTTGGGAGCCACCGTAGCCTTCAACATCTCTGATGAAAAGACTACCAAGGGAGTCATGGATAAGTTGGCCAAGATGTATGAGAAACCATCAGCATCAAATAAGGTATTCTTAATGAAAAGGTTATTTAACATGAAAATGAGTGAAGGAGGATCTATGCATGATCATTTAAATGAATTTAATACTGTCACTAATCAATTGCATTCAGTAGGATTGGATTTTGATGATGAGCTTAGGGCCTTATTAATCTTATGCTCTCTTCCGGAAAGTTGGAACAATTTGGTAATGGCGGTAAGTAACTCTACTTTGAGTTCAAATAAATTAGAATTTGATGATGTGGTTGGTGTGATACTCAGTGAGGACATGAGAAGAAAAACCACAGGAGAATCATCTAGCACCGCCTTAACTATTGAGAATAGAGGAAGAGGAAGAGAAAGAGGCAAGAGTTCACATCGTGGAAAATCCAAAGGCAGATCCAAATCACGTGGAAAAGGAAAGCTATAGTGTTGGAACTGTGGCAAAAAGGGTCATCTCAAGAAGGACTGTTGGCAAAGAAAGGGTGATGGAAATGAAGGTAATGATAATAATGGTAACACTTCAGAAGCCAATATTATTGGACAAATTCTACAAGATGCTTTAATCTTATATCTTGATAGAAATAGTGATTATTGGGTAATTGATAGTGGTGCTTCATTCCATGCTACCTCACATAAGGAATACTTCATAGATTATGTTTCTGGAGATTATGGACAGGTTCTATTGGGAAATGACAAACCATGTAAAATCGTGGGTATTGGAAATATTTTGATTAAATCCCCAAATGGATGTCAATGGGCTCTTAAAGAGGTGAGACACATACCAAATTTAAAGAGAAATCTTATATCAAAAAGTAAGCTTGATGGTGAAGGATACACTGTTGCATTCAGAGAAAATGCTTGGAAAGTTACTAAAGGTTCATTGATAGTAGCTAGAGGTAAATTGGTGGGTACTCTTTATTTACTTATTGATTTTTCTCACTGCTCCATGAATTTAGTTTCTACAAGTGAGAGTGCATCTTTGTGGCACCAAAGACTTGGCCATATGAGTGGAAAAGGTATGGAAATTTTACATTCAAGAAATTTATTGCCTAAGTTAAAAGAGATTGATTTGGAATTTTGTGAGGATTGTGTTTATGGTAAAGCAAAGAGAGTTAGATTTCTCAAGGATGGCAAGGAAAGGAAGAAAGAGAAATTGGAGCTTGTGCACTCAGATGTTTGGGGCCCAGCTCAGGTAACTTCTCTTGGAGGTTCCTCTTACTATGTACTTTTTATTGATGATGCAACAAGGAAAACATGGATATATTGCATTAAGAATAAAGGCGATGTTTTTAATACCTTTAAGAATTGGAAAGCATTAGTTGAAAATGAAACTAGAAAAAGGTTAAAGTTTCTAAAGTCGAATAATGGTGGAGAATATTGCAGTAGAGAATTTGATGTGTTTTGTTCTAAAAATGGAATTAGAAGAATCAAGGTAGTTCCAAGAACACCTCAAGAAAATGGGGTTGCAGAAAGAATGAATAGAACCATCATGGAGCGTGCTAGGAGCATGAGAATACATGCAGGCTTACCATTATTTTTATGGGCTCATGCTGTTGATACTGTAGTATATCTGATTAATAGAGGACCGTCTAGTGCCTTGGATGGAGGAATTCTGGAAGAGCTTTGGACAGGTAAACCAGTAAATTATTCTTTCCTTAAGGTATTTGGATGTGATGCTTTTATGCATATAGACAAAGAGAACAGAAATAAGTTAGATGCTAAGGCCCAAAAGTGCTATTTTATTGGTTACGATATTGATGGCTTGGGTTACAGATTATGGGATTGTGATAACCGAAAATTCATTAGAAGTAGGGATGTCATATTTAATGAAAAAAACTTGTATAAAGATCGGTTGCAGGGAAAGAAACAGAAAGAGGAAAATGTTGAATACATAGACCTTGATGGACACATAGAAAAGGTAACTCCAAATGTGGTAGAAGATCAAAATTTTCAGCAGCAACAACAAGCACCTCAATCTCCAGAAAGTGCTGTTAGACGTTCTACCAGGATAAGTAAAATTCCTCAACGTTTCTCTGATTATGTTTTGTATACCGATGCTGGTGAGCCAGAATGTTTTCAGGAAGCATTACAAATGGATACCAGGAATAAGTGGGAGCTTGCAATGAATGAAGAAATGGACTCTTTATTTCACAACCAAACTTGGGATTTGGTTGAGCTACCCAAAGGTAAAAGAGCTTTGACCAATAAATGGGTGTACATGATTAAAGAGGAGAATGAAGGGCATAAGAGATACAAAGCAAGACTAGTGGTCAAGGGATTTGCTCAGAAAAAAGGTATTGATTTTGATGAGATTTTTTCTCCAGTTGTAAAAATGACCTCTATTAGAGCTATTTTGAGTCTTGTAGCTATAGAAAATTTGTTTCTGGAGCAATTGGATGTGAAGACAACATTTCTTCATGGTGATTTGGAGGAGGAAATTTATATGCACCAACCAGAAGGCTTTCTGGTGAAAGGTAAAGAGGATTGGGTATGTAAACCGAAAAAGAGCTTGTATGGGTTAAAACAAGCTCCTAGACAGTGGTATTTAAATTTTGATAAGTTCATGGCTAATCAAAGGTTTGAAAGATGTCAAAGTGATCACCGTGTATATTTTAAGCAAACTGGAAATGGTAACTATGTTATTTTGCTATTGTATGTGGATGACATGTTAGTTGCAGGAACAAATATGCAAGATATAAACATGCTCAAGAAGAAGTTGGCTAAATCCTTTGCCATGAAGGATTTGGGAGAAGCCAAACAAATCCTTGGTATGAGGATAACAAGAGACAAGGAGAGTCACACTTTGAAATTATCACAAGCAAAATACATTGAAAAAGTGCTTAAGAGATTCAACATGAACAATGCAAAGTCTGTTGCTACTCCATTGGCAAAGCATTTCAAACTCACCAAAGATTTGTGTCCCAAGACACAAAAGGAACAAGAGCATATGGCTAAGGTTCCCTATGCATCATTAGTTGGAAGTTTGATGTATGCAATGGTTTGTACAAGACCAGATATTGCCCATGCAGTGGGAGTAGTGAGTAGATTTATGAGTAATCCGAGAAAAGGACATTGGCAAGCGGTAAAATGGATACTCAGGTACTTGAGAGGAACTTCAAATTATTCTTTGAATTTTGGAGGCTCTAATATATGCTTGAAAGGTTTTGTAGATTCTGATATGGCAGGTGATCTTGATGGTGGAAGGAGCACTATCGGCTACATATTTACTATAGGAGGAGGAGCGGTTAGTTGGATTTCTAAACTCCAACACGTAGTTGCCCTTTCAATCACTGAAGCTTAATATGTTGCTGCTACAGAAGCAAGCAAAGAGATGGTTTGGTTGCAAATACTAATGGAAGAACTGGGGAAGAAGCAAGAGGATAATAGGTTGTGGAGTGATAGCCAGAGTGCTATACACCTTGCAAAGAATTCAGCATTCCATTCAAAAAATAAACACATCAAACTCAGGTATCATTTCATTAGATCAGTAGTGGAAGATGGATCTTTGAAATTAGGGAAGGTTCACACATCGCAAAATCCTGCTGATATGCTTACAAAAGTGGTGTCAAGAGAAAAGTTGAGCTTTTGCTCAACTTCAGTTGGCCTTAAGGAATAAGAGGCCATGATGAGAATCTTTCAGTCCTTGGTTGCAATATGGTGCAATGGAATTAGTATCCAAGTGGGAGATTGTTAGGAATGGAGCCTAATTACGAGGAGGCTAAACAGAGAAAGTTTTTGGATTTACTGCAGGATGGGCAGGGAAAGTTTCCAGATTTACAGTCTGTTAGTCTACCAGAGAAAGTTTTTGAATTTACAACAGGACAGCCAGGGAAATTTTTTTTGTTTTTATCCCAAAATTAGATGTTGGGAACTCAATGTTAATCTTGGAATGTATTAAGAAAAGCAGTTTGTTTTTTCTATTTTTTTTCTTATATATAGTTGTGAGGAAAAACAAAGATGACTATGACAAAGAAAATTACTGTGTTAATTCCTTGGAAATATAGAGAGGAAATTACAGCAGATGTTTGTTGTATGTTGTAACCCTCTATTGCTTGGATTGATAAAGGAAGGACTGAAAATTCTCGATGGATGTAACCCGCATTGGGTGAACCACGTTAAAATCGTTGTCTCTTCTTCTGTGTGTGTTTGTCTTATTCTGAAAATTCTGCCATTAAAGTTTGAAACACTATAATTGCTTTTCTATATAAATATATTTTATATAGTGATTTAATCTAACAAACAGTGCATGAAGTTCTCCACAGTAGTAGAAAATCAATACAAAAACAAATTATTGTAAAACTTGATATGGCAAATGCCTTTCATCGAGTTAATATACAATTTGTAGAATAGGTCCTTTAAAATTTTGGATTCCCACATCAGGTCATCAAGTGGATCCCCTTAATAAATTGAGAACCAACAAATTTCTTTCAGGCTACAAGGGGAATTAGACAAGGGTGTCCACTATCACCATACATTTACATCATTTTAGCTGAGACTCTTGGAAGATTAATCAACCATCTTTGAAGAGAAAAAAATAACAAGGATAGAGGTTGCAGTAGGATGTAAATTTTTAACACATGCCCAATTTGCAAATGATATCATTCTTCTAGGTGAAGCCACCAAGAAAAATGTTAGAAAATTAAAACAATGTCTATATTGGTTCACACAAGCTATCGGGTCTCATATAAACACTCAAAAGAGTTAGTTCTACACACAAAACATTGCAGTAGTAATAGTCAAACTCTTTTGCACTATCCTAGGATTTTGGTTTGGCATAGAAAAATACTTTAGATATCTAGGAGTGCCCATGAGCTTCCACATCAAAGCCTCAAATTTTTGGACCCCAATATTGGACAAGATGGTTAGGAGGATACAAAGTTACAGTAATAGTTGACTCAGTCTTGCAAGAAGGGTAGTATAGATCAAATTAGTGTTAGCTTCTCTTCTAGTCTACCAACTATTAGTATAACATGCTCCCAAGTTTATTTTGCAAAATGCAGATGGAATCATACGCAACTTCCTATGGGAAGGAGGTAGGCAATCAGAAAGAAAAAAGTTTCACTTGGTCCATTGAGAGATGGTCACCAAAAGTAAAATTCAAGGAGGACTGGGAATAAAACAAATAGATATAGTTTCGAAAGCACTGGGAGCAGAACTTATCTAGAACATGCTTAAACATAATTGAGCATGGTATCGCATACTAGTCACCAAGTATGTAAATAATCAAACAAGTATTCAAATGCTCAAACATATAGATAAACTTCCCAGAGCCTCGTTGGTTTGAAAACATATAGTGGTTGCAAAGAGCATAATAGAGGATAAAATTTATTGGCTATTGGGAGATGGTAAGTCAATTAATCTATGGGAGGACCCGATCCTAGGAAATCCACCATTAAGAGAGAACTCCAATTGAATTGCAAAATCACTTGAAAAGCCAAAGAATACTCAAATTAAGTGACTTGTTTTATTGGACCTCAGAAACTTTGAACTACATATTTCCTCTCATTCCATCTCAGCTTCAAGGAGATTGGGATTATTTTAAGTCCCACGTAGTGAGCATTATACCTATTCATCCCACAATGATAGACAAACTTATTTGGGGTAGCATCGACAATAATAGGGAATACTCAATGCATCTAGGAGTCCAACATCAACAAATTGGGTATGCCCACAAAAAACTATCGATATTATGGAAAGCTAGAGCACCACCTAAACTACAAGTATTAAGCTGAATAGATTCTCACAATAAAATCTTAACAGGTGATAATCAACAAAAGAGGAGTATAGCAGGACCTCATGTTTGTTATAGGTGCAGGCAGAATAGTGAAACTATTTTCCATATTTTGTTTGAATTCCCAAAGGTAATTTCAATTTGGTTAGGAATAACCAAAATTCTTGGCATTTTCTACTCTAGAAGGTTAACCATAGACACATGTTTTACCAAGTGGAACAAAGAATATAAAGGTAAACTAGCAGGTAAGCCCCTCCTAAAATATCTGTGGAGCTCTATACCATATTTTATCATCTGGCACATCTAGTTGGACAGAAACCAAAGGATTTTTTAAGGAAAAGGTAAGGACAATAAAAATTTAATATGAAGGATAAAAGAAGAATTAGTCCTAAATGTCAAATCTATTTTTTTCAATAGTAGTATGAAGAAGATCTATCACATACAGAAAGAAGAATTATCTACCAACTTAATCTCCAAGCTTTCTTGATAGAGGGAGGATGCAAAGCAAACAATTCTTTGTCTGACATATGTTTTTCGACACTCTTCTTTGATGGTGCCTCCAAGTCCAACCCCGATCAAGCAACGGTAGGGAAACTAATTCTTATAGGAGCTCATGAGATCCTACTCAAATACATGATCAACTTAGGAATAACATCTAACAATGTGGTAGAGGCTATTGGATGTGAAATTGGTTTAAAATTGGTGGTAAAGAAAGGAAACAATTAGGTCACGGTTTACGGGGATTCTAAACTGATAATAACAGTTTTTGTGAAAAATAAAGATTTTAGATCTTTACAATTGAAGATTATTTAAGACAGGATTAGACAACTAGGCATGATCATTGGAAAAATATTCTATCAACACATAAAACAGGAATTCAACAAAGAGGATGACACACTAGTGAATCAAGAAATAAATATAGCCCTTGGTTATTGCTGTCAAATAATCAAGAAGCAGAAGGGCAAGGACGGTATGTGTAAATGACAAAGGCTCCAATAATGAGGTTCTTTTTTGTATTTATGTTCTGTTTTTTAGAATGTTTTGTTCACTTTGAACTCTGATTAAAGAGTTTTATACTTTTTTATAAAGTAAATAAATATTTTCTTTAAACAAAAAATAACCATTTCATATATTAAAAAAATATATATATTAATATAAATCCTTATTAGTTAATACGATCTAAACCATTGTTCCTACCTATTTATAATTTTTATTAATATTATTATAATGAATCCGTCTATATGCTCTTACATTTCTATTTCTATCAACAACTACTTTATAATCACTTAACTCAACCATTAGATTCCTCAATGTTAAAAAAAGAGATCAAAGTTTAAATCTTGCCAAGTGATACATCGATAATATCCAAGCTTTGTTGTAATACCACTATATGATGATGTAATGCAAGTGGGACCCATTTCAATCCCATATAATCAATTGAAAAAAAAAACAACTATTACTCTATGTATTGATTTCAATCCCATATAACCAATTCGAAGAAAAAAACAACTATTAATCCCATATAAACAATCGAAAGAAAAAATAACTATTACTTTATACATTCATTTCAAACCCATATAACCAATTGAAAGAAAAACGACTATTAATCCCAGATTACCAATTGAAAGAAAAAAACAACTATTACTATATAGTTACTACATGGACACCACAATAGCAAAAGTCTTTCCTAAACAAGACCTAAGTTCAATTCATAGGAAGGGTGGCCTCCATATATCCCCAACTTTTCAAATTAAAAAAAAAAACTACTATATATTAATATTATGAATTTTTTCAATAACAAAACCTATAATTTTTATTTGTCCTTTCCTATATAAATTTAAAAAAAAAAAAATCTTATTGAATTCTTCTTTATTACCTTTCTAAAATCATATCAACTTGGGTCTACATAATGTGAACCTAAAGCCCTTATCAAATGAGTTATATAAAATTTAAACAAATTAGATGGTTGAATGTATAGTGATAATATAACAGTTTGAATATTATAAATATATTACTAATTTGTTTTTCAAATATATTATATTACATTATAAAAAAATTAACCTCATTTATATTATTATATTATAACCACCTACCAGCTGTGCTGGTAGTTACTAAAACTCGTGATTGTAACCATTGCTTCTATATAACAAAAAATATATATATTATAACAGTTTAAATATTATAAATACATTGCTTAATAAAATTCAAACCTTATCAAAATATTATCAACTAATTGATTTATATATTTTTAATTAATAAAAAAATTATACATCCTAATGATCTTATAACAAATTGAACGATTACGTTTATTAAAAGGCATTAAACGTCTTGTCCAAACAATCTGAGATGGGTGATTCCCACACTACACGTAGTATTCACGGGTCTCATTTATACCCGTCAGACTTCTATTCAAATATTGTTAAATTGAAAAATATTATCAACTAATTGATTTATATATTTTTAAATTAAAAAAATATTATATATTAAAATGATTTGAACGATTACGCTTATTAAAAAGCATTAAACGTCTTGTCCAAACAATCTGAGGAGAAATTCATAGGTGATTCCCACACTCCGCGTAGCATCCACCTGTCTCATTTATACACGTGAGACTCCTATTCAAATATTTTTAAATTGAAAAATATTATAATTAATTGATTTATATATTTTTAATTAATAAAAAAATAAACATCATAGTCATATTATAACAAATTGAACGATTATGCTTATTAAAAGGCATTAAACGTCTTGTCCAATCAATCTGAAATCCATGGGTGATTCCCACACTCCACGTAGCATCCACCGTCTCATTTATACAGGTGAGATTCCTATTCAAATATTGTTAAATTGAAAAATATTATCAACTAACTGATTTATATATTTTTAATTAATAAAAAAATATACATCATAATCATCTTATAACAAATTGAACGATTACGCTTATTAAAAGGCATTGAACGTCTTGTCCAAAGGGGAAATCCATGGGTGATTCCCACACTCCACGTAGCATCCACCTGTCTCATTTGGACACGTGAGACTCCTATTCAAATATTGTTAAATTGAAAAATATTATCAACTAATTGATTTATATATTTGTAATTAATAAAAAATTATACATCATAATTATCTTATAGCAAATTGAACGATTACGCTTATTAAAAGTATTAAACGTCTTGTCCAAACAATCTGAGGGCAAATCCATGGGTGATTCCGACACTCCACGTCGCATCCACGGGTCTCATTTATACACGTCAGACTCCTATTCAAATATTGTTTGGGACGTGCTCAAGGCGTGTTTATCTTTCCTGCGTATTAACATTACAATATTCATAACTCTGTGTGTTTGTACTTTCTCTTATAAAATTTTATTAAAAAACTACGGATAAAACCATATCATCCACAAACCAAAAGATCATTATAACAACTTCGTTCGACTCTTGAGGTATCCTTCATAAAGAAATTACCACCTCACCTTGTGTTGGCCAAGTTGGGCATCCTCTACTACCTCTTCATACTATTTCCCTTTAAAAAAAAATACACATTACAAAAGTCACTCACAATCATAGGTTCATATGAAAAAAATGTCTTGGAACTTCCATTACCAAGACTAGGTTATTCAACTAAATAAGAACCACAAACATCAAGTTATGAACACGAAAGCAACTTCATCCATTACATTTATTAATAGATAACTGAATACCTACTATAACAAAACCTTGATATATACAAATAAGACTATTCTTATTTATTTTCTTTTCATGGTAGTTTGAAATTATATGGATTCCAAGCTCAGTGTAAGATAGCTTATGGTGTTTGTTTCTTTGTCTATTAAGTTTTTATTTAATTTTTAATAGCTTATTTAATTTAATCTTTTGTTTTAGCTGCAATATCACAATGCAAGGTATAGATCCAAAAAATTTCAAATGTCCTTATATTAGCTAAGTCATAAACTCCTATACTATTGCCACTCTACACTCTTACAATTTTTTTGGATCATCTTCATTTTCCTTGTCCTTATCCTTGCTTTTGGTCCTTCCACACCTCTCTTCCTTATTCTTCCTCATTTTCATTTTTCCTTTACTCTCTTTCCTTCATGTTATTGTTCTCTTTTGCACATATATGTAGTTTTTTGCTTCTTCATATTCCACTCAAGTGCCTTAGACTCCAACTTCTATTTCCAATCCCAACACCTCATTCAACACTCTTTATAGGTAAGGGTTAATTGGTTATGCCTCATCATTATTTTTCTATGTTGGTTTATACACTATTCATCATATCAAGGAACATGAGCTTAATGTTTATATCTTTAAAATGAGATGTCAAGTTGTTTATGTATTTGAAATTTCAAGTGATATGAGGTAACATAGGTCAAATTAGAAAATGATAATCTTAAGAAACATAACACTTTAATTAAGACATAAAAAATATGACTTATATCATTTCATGTCTAACCTCTCTCACACACACATACACACATACAAAACCTTTTTTAGATTTAAATTTGTATTCTACTTTCTTTTCCATGCTTAAATAGCTTATAGACAAGACATGATTTGGATCACATTACACTTTCAAAATAATGCTTTCATATAGTGACTAACAATATTTATCTTGGTAACATGAATTTGCATAACTTTAGATAGATTTACTCACCCCTCTTATGATTTCGAACCTACAATCACATTTTTACTTTAAAAAATAGGTTAATACATATAATTCCAATATCATCATACATGTCTAAAATGTCGAATATTTGTAATCATAATAACACACATCAATTATACCAAAATTATTGAATAGAAAAACCATTAACACTATCCAACTATTAAATTCTACTTCATAAATCATGTAGAACTATTCCTCAAAGCATACAAACTTTCTAATCATAAACATGCCAATTACCATAATCAAATAGTTTAAGTTCATTGAGGGTTCAAAATGATGGGTGTGACATCTATCACACATTGTAAGTACTTCCTCCTCAAATTTAATGACAAAAGGTATGGGTAGGTATGTAACATTTAAAACATATCATAACAAGTAGTAGAGTTTTCACTACAATTATTCATTTTACTAAAACTTGACCTACTATTTTATTCCTACAATTTTTAGTTTTTATACCTAAAATTCAAATCAAGTTAACATTGATATTGCCATCCTCTTCCACCAATAAAATTATCCAATCAAACACATGAATGGGGTCATGCATATATTTTTAGAGGATAAAAACATGAAAAACAATATGAATATATGGAAAATCAGGTGGTCCAATGAGACAATAAGCAATAGGATCCAACATTAAAACCTTAAAGGGATTAACAAACTTAGGCATAAGCTTTGTTCCATTACCAAACTTAATAGATATTTTATGAGGACAAACTCTAATGAAGATCTAATCACCCACTTGAAAATTTCCTTTTGACATTTGAGCATCTACATAACTCTTATATCTATGTTGGGATTATCTAATTTATTGTTTAATCAACATCATCTTGTTTTCCAAATCTTGCAACATTTCTAACCCATTTATTAGTTGATCCTAACATAGACGCTTTCCACAAGGTCATTAATACAAATATTTATATGATGCCATGCCAATAGAGATGCAATATCTATTATTATAAGGAAAATATATCAACTTATGATAATTTTCACATTGTTTAGGTTGGTCCATAACTTACATTTATTGCATGTTTTGAAGCACCATATTATATATCGTGTACTAAAGTTTGATTTCATTTATAAATCATTTTAAACATTTCAATATCACAAAATGAAAAAGAAAATTCAATAAAAACTAATACTTTGGGACACTCCATGAAACCCTAGGATCACATCAATCTGGAGTTATGATACATAACTAAATTCAAAAGTATTTAGGTTATGTAAGAAATGAGCAAAATTATTAGATTGTCTACTAGCACCAATATGGAATCATGTCTTGATTGGGTTAGAGTTAAAATTATGATTACATCCATCAAAACAACATCCTATTTCCACTCTAATACTCATGGATATAACGTACTTCTAGGATATTGATGCCCTACTTTTATTGATTGACTCAAGAAACCTTGCTATAAAATTAACTATAGTTTTTAATTCTTGGAAAAAATAAAAGCTCTCAAATCTAAATGTATTTTTATTACTCTTGGATGAGTTCTACATATACTTCCTTGTGCAAATAATTCAATAGAATGGTTCTTAAATCACCTGTTGATGACACATATAAGGCCCAATTAAATATGAATTTATGACCCTCATCCAACTAATATCTTCTACAATTAGGGTTATGCATAAGGGGTTGGACTCAAAATATACTTGTAAAAAAATAGCTAATCCTAATCAAAATCAAGGTGAATCATGGTGAATCCAAAGCAAATAAAATCAATCATCTTCATACCAAAATTTGGGGTATTTGAAGCCCTAAAAAGTAAGTTCATATTTGGGATAAATTTTGACCTATTACATTATCTTAAACTTTCATAAGAATACCACCATTATATCAGGCTTGAAAAGAGCTTTCCAACAAGTACAAATATGCCTATTTTTGGATATATATTATGGCGAATTGACCCTAAGAAAAACATTGATCCTAAAACATTTAGGCAAATTGGCTGACATCGAGGGTCCTCATATTCGCCAATTTTCAATTTTGAAAATCCTAATATTAGCCCAATTGGCAAATATTCGCCACTATGCATAACCCTATCTACAATTATATTTATTAAATTCATGTATTTGCTTAAACTCCTCGATTTCATTGTACTAAGGGTCTTCTTACAATCTAGTTTTAAATTGATCCTCAAAATCCATTATCATCACTATTGCAACTCAAATATGGCTTCTACCTAAAGTGTCTACAATGTTATTCTCATTGACATTGACATATTAAATACCAAAACCATATTCATTTATTAAATTTAATTCATATCAATTGGATAACATTGAGATTGGATTGAGTGAAATAAATCTCAAATTTTGATGATATAATTTCAACTTGAATATTTTTCCAACTATGACATGAACTTGCATAATCTATGCATGAACTATGACATGTAAGTGAATGTATTGTATAGGATAATTTACTTTATATTCCTTGAGTTTTTTCTTAAACATAAGCATTCCCAACCCTTCCATAGAAGCATTAATACAAATCATAAAATATGTATTGGTTCAAAAATTGCTAAGATGGGTGCACTTGTCAAAAGTCACTTCAACTATAAAAATGAAATTTTACGTTTTTATGACCAAACAAATTTCTTTCCTTTTCTTTACAATGTAGTACTAAGATTAATTGTACTAGAGAAAATTTGTACAAACCTTCAAAATTACCCTACTAGTACCATAAAAATTTTAACTTCGAAAACCTTAGTTGATTCTAATACAATATGAAATATCCTTAGTCTTTGGTGAGCCCACTAAATTTTCTTTCCAAACATAATATGAACAAAATACCAAACTTGCTTACAAAAAAGAGCAATCACAGATATTAACATAGATATTTTACTTCTTGAGACAATACAATATTTTTATTAAATATTCTTCATGTTCTTATTCATATTTTAAATAAAATAATATATCATCTAAAAATAACACTATAAATATATCTAAAACTCTATTGAATACACTATTCATGAAGTCATTAAATATGTTAGGATATTGGTTAACCTAAATGGAATAATCATGAACTTCTTGTATGCATATCAAGTTCTAAATGTTGTCTTGTAAATGTCAACATACTTTTTGGATTGGTGATACCATAGCCTTACATCAATCTTTGAGAAGACTATCATCTCTCACAACTGATTAAATAAATCGTCAATGTGAGGTAAAGGGTACTTGTTATTGATTATGCTTTTAATTAAATTTCTAATAATACATAGCCTTATTGACTCATCCTTATTCACAAATATCATTGATGCTTGCCATGGTGATACATTAGAAAAAACTAAACCTTTGTAAAAATAAATCCTAAAGTTACATTTTTTAGTATATATAACATCGTATTTATAATTTTATAGGGTTCCTTGAGTATAGGTTATATTCTATTAAATTAATTGAATAGAAAATTTATTATTTCCCATTGGGAATCAACTCTAAGAATAGAAAGCAAAGCTATAGTTATTTTATTCTTCTCACTTTGATTATCATGAACCATGAAAAAATGATATACCTTTCTAGAATATCTTTTAAGCTATATAGTTATACCATTCTTAAATATAAAAGGTAAACCACTCTATTATTCCACAATTTCTCTCCCTTCTCACTTACACATTCAACATTTTTGGCATAATAGTCAAGATCTATATGATGGCTAGCAACCAATCCATGTCAATAATTATGTTATAAATTCCCAAGGGAGATGCTAAAAAATTCATGTATTTCATTCACTGAAGTGACTTAACACTTCTTCAATATACTTATAATGGCTTGAAGGTGAATAACATGTGCTTTTACTGATAGGGGGGAGGTGAATAGTATAAGATAAAACTTTTCACTTTTTAACCCAAATAGTAGCATCAACAATATTAAAGCAGTAAACATCACACAAAGCATCACACATATGAGAGACATGATTTTACGTGTTTCATCCAATGTGGGCTCCTCCATCGAGAAAAATATTTCTTATAATTGTTTCTCAAATAAATGCTCTTGGGAATCCTTTCCCTACAATGTTTATGGACCTTAGTCCAAATGAGACATCAATCCTCTAAATCAAGTTTATGGATCTCTATCCATATGAGAACTCCTCGTCAGCTCTGGTTGGTGATCCTCTAGAATACAACTATCTCCATTGTACTGGCTTGTGGATCTCTCTCCACTAAAGACTCTTGTCCCACTCAAAAGACATGTCCTCACTACCTTGGCTAATGGATATCTATCCACTAGAGACTATGTCCTCTCTGCTCTATCACATCCAAAGCTCTATCTCAATTTTGTACTAAAAATAGTCCTTCAGTCTAGTATAAATCTGCTCAATATCTATCTCTGGTCTGGTACAAACCTGCCCTCAAATCTACACCAAATTTTGTTCTCAAATATACTCAACAAGTCCACACAAAACTTGCTCAAATATGCTCAACAAGTCCACACAAAACTCGTCCAAATCTGCTCAACAAGTCCACAAATTTTTTTTCCAAATATGCTCAACAAGTCCACTTAGAACTTTTCCAAATATACTCAACAAGTCCACATAGAACTTGTCCAAATATCATAGAAACATAAAGAGAATTTTTAGAGACTCAATATGCTCTATACTCATCACAATTCTCAATCACTTTCAATCACTCTCTTAGAAACATAAGGAGAATTGTTAGAGACTCAATATGCTTCAAAATCAACTCAATGCTCAATTCAGAATATAGAATAGTTTGTTTTATGAAACTTGAACAATCACTTCACACATCCACTTGACTAGGCTCAACCAACTCTCTTCAACAACAATGCTTATAGCAATGATACTCAAACCCTAGTTCAAGTTCTTCACACCATCAATAGCTTCAACAATAATGCTAATCAAACAAGGTTTCAATAACAACTCTTTATTCCAGAAAACCTTAAAGCATTAACTCAAACATACTTAATAAGGAAACCCTAATCAAGTCCTTTTCACTCCAAACTTATTTTTCAAAAAACCAACCAATCAACTTAACTATGGAAGAATGTGCTCATACCTTTTTCTTGATGATAAAGAATAGACCTCACAAGTCTTCCACAACCATAAACACTTATTTTCCAAACTCAAGAAGGTTAGAAGACAAAATATTATTCCAATATTTCCTTAAAGATATTCCTTGGACAAAAATATAATCAATGCCTTATTTATTCCTTTTTTCAATTATGCTCAACAAATCATGCATAAAAAAATACTAGGAAATACCTTATCAACTCCAATCTTAGAATAGTGACCAACACCCTAATATATCAACCACTCTTAAAATAATATCTGTAGTACCCTAAAATTGGCACAGATAAACCCTTAGTAAAAAGATAAAAATTTGAATTTTAACCCCGAAACCGCCCGTTAACCGCTCCCCCCATTTTTCATGTCATTTTTAGGAGTTGTTTTGATCGTTGGACGATATCGTCGTCGATCAGACAAAATCGTCCCAAATCAGACGAATTCGTCTGAAACAAAATGTTCATACGATTTCATCCCAAAACAAAATTTTCATAATTAGCTTCTATTTCAATAGCCTCTCCAACTTGGGCAGAAGCGTGTCTGCACAGTTGGAGATTCCTCCATTGGATAACTCCTAGATTGGGATGATCCCCAACCTCCTAACCTCCCCCTAATCCTATATAAACTGGGATTTTCTTAGTTTATCCCCTTGACTCCCTTCCTGGATCTCCTCCTAACTCTCTCCTTGGTTGATTTTCATTTTCTTTTAGCTTTGTTGTGTTAAGACATCCTATCTACCATTGTTTTCACTTGTAGTTTTAAGTTTTCATTGCAGGTTTTCACTATGCTTCAGCTGGAGGAAGCTCGGATCATCGTAGGCGATTCCACATAATTTCGAACGATCCTGTTGTAGATCGGCGATGATATCGTACGATTGGAGGCAATCTCGATTGTAATTCAGATTGGGGGCAATCAGAGCCCTGATTTTGCATTTATCATATTCCTTCCTTATTTTATTATGCATTAACTTGATTTATTTTCATTATGCATCCTGGAGTTCACCCCATTTAGCATAAATGCATGATAAAGTTAAAATAAGTTATTAAAACAATGCATTTTCTTTAATCTACTATCTAGATTTATTAGTTAAGAATTTATACTATCATTTTTATCCTTTGCATTATTCTTGCGATAGCATTTTTGGTTTTTTGTGTCTGTTTTTGTGATTACAGGTTTCTGACAAATTTGTCTAACGAATTCGTCAGATTGACGATGATCTTGTCTTATTTTAGATGATCGATTATGATCTAGGATGATTATGTACAATTGTAGATAATCCTGTCATATTCGGGACGATCTGGACTCCTACAAGCTTCAGAATATTCATCATACACCCAAAATCAGGTGCATTCTTTTTCATTTAACATATCCCTAGTATTTAGAATTCATTAATTCTTTCTGTGTTCATATAAATCGGTATTTGTCATATAGAATAGCTTAGATTCATTTTGGCCAACCTAATAATATGAATGATTGAGTATAAAATGAACACATCAAATCCATTCTCAACCTAGGTGTGGAAACTGCCACTCAAAGTTTCTTGGTGAAACCCACCATCCGTCGAAAATTCACCCTTATACCCCTCCCCCAAGAGACGCGACCTTCAAAGAGCCTCTTAGTCTGAGGTATTTTCCCATCCTTCTCGCATCCCCCTTCCGGGCACGGATCCTTTACCTTGAAGGTAAGGGTGCGAAAATTTGGGTTAGTACATTTTGGTGAACCCGACGTGAAACTAAAAGCCTTTTGAAAATAAATAAATAAAAATAAATAAATAAAAATTTATTATTAAGTAACATCTAGAATCATTAGACAAACAATTAAAGTTGCATGTCATATTTAGATGGTAGATTATAATAAAAGACGAGTTGTCACCATAAATGTTGAAAATCAATTAATAGCCATAGAGATTACGTCTATGCTTAGAGTACCTCAAACAAATAGAGTCCAACCTTTATGGGATGAACTTGATAGGAGATTGGATATTATTTCATCTAGATCAACCGAAATTAGGCAAATTAAGAGGTTTGTCCTAGATAGAATCCTGGATCCCAATCAGGTAACTTTGTACCATGAACTTCAGAGAGCTTGCCATAGGTGGTTAGCAGATAAAAGAGCACTTGTGTCTTTATAATTGTACACCTTTGATGAATACCTTGAGAACATAGTTGTAATACATACGTTTCTATCTCGTATAGAGGATCAAGAAGTCATTCTTACGGATAGAAAAATATGGAATATAGTTCCTAAAGCTGTGTTATATTGAGAGTATTGCCATGAACTTTATTTCTATAGGTCAGAGTCCGAAATAGATCATATTACCATAGCACACTTTGTCAAGTTCTTGAAAAACCATTTCCAATTTGAAGAGGAGCATTTCATGACTCTTGATGAACTTGATCCTATTAATGATATCTATAAATTATTTATAGAAAACTAAGTCATTATTTTTACTATTGTTATTCTTTTTGCAACTAGAATGCTATTTGTTATCTTTATAATAATATTATAAAACACAAAAAAAAAAAAATCAAAACATTTCCCTTTTAAGTATTATAGTAGGTATATAGTTAAAGTATATACCTCTCAACCCTATCGCATATATATATATATATATATATATATATATATATATATATATATATATATATATATATATATACAAGTATATATATATTTTGAAATCTAAGTTTAAGCACAATGCCTAGACTTAGGAATGGAAAAAAACTGAAGAAGAAGAATATTGGTTAGGAAAACCATTAAATAACCCAGATGTCCTTCCTGAAGATCAAATTTCGAAAGAAGGAACCCTAGACCAGCAAGAAGAAGAGCTTGCTATAGGAAATGAACAGGAAGAAAATGTTAGAGAGGAAGGATCCTCATCCCCTAAAATGTCTCTAGGAGGAGCTGTCACTTTTGAAAACATGGAACAATTCTAGAAGTTCATTAATACTAATATTGGTGTTCTTAATAGAGCAGTCCATATGGACAAGGATTGAATTAGTGACACTCAAGAAACCCTAGAAGACGTATTTCACACACACACTAATCCCTTGTCCTTTATTGATCAAGAGAGTGATCAATCTAGACCATCCAATTTGGATATGTCCGCTATAATCCAGAAAATGCAACAACAACAGGTTACCCAACCATCTAAAGTGCCTGTTAGCAAGCCTAGGGTTATTCCCATACAAAAGAAACCATCATTTACTGCTCTATTTCACCAAGCTATTGAGCAATAGACTTCAAATCAACAAAAGCCCAAAATAAAACCAAACGCCAATTACCAACAATCTGGGATACAACATAATACTACTACAAATCCCCTTCATAATTCTCTTCCTACCAACACTTTGCATAATAGAAATATAGCGTCTAATCCTTATGTCACACCGTCATACACTCACAAATACCATACTTATGTCCCACCAAACCAATATGGTGGACAAACTAGTAATCTTGAAGCCATGGTGAAACAGTTAGTTTCCCGCATGGATCAGATAGATCCCTACCGTCCCTCATACAATTATCGAGAGATGTGTAGTCAACCTCTAGATCCTATAGTTGTAGCACAGTCATATCCTAAACATTTTCCTATGCTTGTCCTACCAATATATAAAGGAAAAAAATATCCCATAGAGCATATTCGTATGTTTAGGATAGCATGTCATGATATATCACATGATGATTTATTATTGCTAAAAATGTTCCTGAAAAGTTTAGGAGGAATGGTATTAGAGTAGTATTATCAATTACCCACTAATTCTTTGAAGAATTTCGAAGAAACAACCGAGTCTTTTGTTCATCAATTTAGTGCCTACATCGAAAGGCATGTGACCATTAAAGACTTGTACAATTTAAAACAAGACAAAGATGAATGTTTTGCGGATTTCCTAGCTAGGTGGAGATAGTTGATAGGAAAATTGCACTTTGTGTTACCTTATAGGGAGATGTTGGACATCTTTATTAATAATTTGCAAGAGCAACTATCTTACGAATTATCATCTACTATCTTGACCACCTTTGATCAGGCTATAGACTTAGCCATATGAGTGGAAGATGCTCTCATTAGGAGAGGTCAGCTTAAAAAGAAATCTGATGAGAAAAAATCTAGAAATCAATATAAGAATAAACAAGTTGTGGGTGATGGAGTCACTAATAGTAGAAATATTGCTACTATTAATGTTGCGAAGACAACAGAGAAGTTTATACTAAAACCTCCCGATAAACCTCCTTGAGAATTTACTAGGTTAAATCAACCTTTATCAACCATTCTACCACAATTATTAGAACGAGGTTTGATTCAATTACCAAATATTTGGGAACCTGATCCAACTATACCCGGATACAGAGCTGATTTACACTGTGACTTCCATAGAGAACCTCGACACACTACCAACTCTTGTAAAAGATTAAAAAATAAAATACAAGACTTAATTGATAACAATGAAATGGAGGTACAAGCCTTTCAACCTAAGCAAAATCCTCCTAATAATGCTCAAAATAACATCCCCCAAAACCAGAATCAGAATGCCAACCATTCATTGGACATATTTCAACATCCTTTACCAAAACATGGTAAGGAGGTGGCTAATCAAATTGAACATCATAATGTTCCCCCTCCTACCCGATATGTAGGGACTATTAGTGGGCATTTACTTGTTCATGATTTGGAAATATTTGACACAACATTATCCGTGGTTATCGTTGGCAATTTTGGGTACTTTGGGTACATTGCCTTTGCTCAAGTGTATAAGTTGTCATTGATGTCAAGAATCTCTTGAAGGAATTTGATTTGATGTCAAATAATTTGTTTTGATGAAGGTTACAACATGACAGTTTCAAAGGTCTTTTGCAAACCCCAAGTTGGCAAGTTTAGAGATTACAGGTGGATGCATTGGTTTAATGCATTTGGGTCCAGGAGGAAGTGTTTATTTAAATAATTAAAAACCTTGTTAAGGTTCCATTTAATTATTTTTAAATAAATAAATTATTATTTGCAATGGGTTCTCCTAATCCATGGCACAAATGTTTTAAGTTGTGGGCGCCAGCAAAGACCTCCGTCGACGTGTTAAACTCCTCGTCGATGTCAAAGAGCTTATGGTAAATTGCATATAAATCTCCCTTGAAAAAAACAAAGAAGGATCCAATCCGAATTTTGAAATGTGTTGCTCGTTGTAAATTCATCTGTGTATTCACCATTTTTTGTGGATCTGCTATTCGTTTGTCTGCACTCATCGTTTGTCAAATCTGTCATAAAGTTTATTGTCATCGTGTCGCAACAGAGGAAAGGAAGGGACTGTGGTTTCATTTTATCCCTGGTGCAGAAGGATCAAGGTTAACAACATGAGGTTTAAACCTCATCGGGTGCCTTTGGTGCACCGGTAGCGGCTAGGCTGTTGGCGTGCTACCCGAATGGGAGGTTCCGCGTTCGAATATCACGAAAGGTTTTTTGTCATGAAGTGGACACAGCAGGTGGTGTTAGAATTCATACGCAAATTTTCTTATAGCAATTTTTGATGTGGCTAAGGTATTTTCGAAATTAATTTTTGCTAAGTGTTTTTGCTGATGGAGGAAGTTTGTTAGAGGGAAAAACAACTTAGGAGTTATAAGGAGTTTAAAGCTTGTTTGTATTTTGATAAAAGATTCTTTTTGAAGATGTTGTTGAAATTTCTTATTGCATTCTTATGAGAGATAAATTTTATTTGTGATAAGACTATAAGGGATAAATAATGTGTATAAGGGTTAAATATTTCTTGTAATGTTGAGAGTGCTTTTGGTTGTTTATGGAAATGAAAGCATGATGTTTTAAGGTTAATTGCTTCTTGTGTGAAGTTGTGAAACCTTAAGTGGGCAGCTTTGAGATTGACATTTGCTTTCATTAAATTGGTAATAATCAAGCTATTCTTTACTTGGTTAAAGTGTTGGGCTTACTCCTTTATTGATGATTTGAAAATTTGTGTGTGCTATTGTGAGTTGATTTGGTGGATGCTTTTGTTCAAACAATATTGGAGAGAAAAGAATTTATACTTGTTTCCTTTTCTGATGTTGATTGTGAAATGCTTCAAGGTTGTGTTTTGAGCTGAATGGTGTTGATTGAACCTTGTTTGATGATCATTGTTGTTGAAGCCCCAATTGATGGTGAAAAGAACATGAGTATCATTTTTATGTGATTCTTTGCATAGTTGGCAATTGTTGGAGTTTCATGTTCTTGAAAGAAAGCATTCTATCCTATCCATTTCAGATATTGAGTTGAGTTTTCCGATTTGAGATTGAGTTTGAGTTGAGTTGATTTGAGTTGAGTTTTGAGATTGGGAGTTGAGTATAGAATATATTGAGTCTCTAACAATTCTCTTTATGCTTCTATGAGTTTGAAAAATCACATTGGGTCTCTAACAATTTACCTTGTTATTTCCTACTAAGAAAGTTTTTCTTGGTGAGCTTGCTGAGGTTTTGGACAGGTTTCGATGGGGACTTGTGAGCATGTTTTGGACAGGTTCCGGTGGGGACTTGTGAGTAGGTTTTGGATAGGTTTCGGTGGGGACTTGTGAGCAGTTTTGGATAGGTTCTTGTGGGGACTTGTGAGAAAATTTGGATAGGTCCTAGCAGAGGACTTGTGAGTTGAGTTTTGATAGTTCTATCAGAGAACTTGAGGACAGAGGAGCACTGGTTCTTTGAGAAGAACCCGAGGATAGATTTGGCAAGTCTTTGAGAAGGCTTGTGTGTAGAGGATTGATTTGTTCAAGTGTTGGACAGATCTGACGAGATAGAGGAAGACTTGTACTAGATCGATTGACTATGTTTGGTACGAGTTGTTTTAGCTACTATGGACATGATCATAGAAGGCAGAGGTCTCTTAGGCTATGCATTGAGGACAGGAGGTCTTCGGTGGAAAGGAGTTCCACATGCTGGAAAGAGGTAGAGGTAGTTGATCTTCTGACGGATCATTTCTAGAGCAGAGGGGAAGGTATCTCCTTTGAGCAGAGGCTCATAAATTTTGATTAGGGGAAGGTATCTCCTTTGGACCGAGGCTCATAAACATTGTAATTGGGAAGGATTCCCAAAGAACTTTGAGGAAATTCTTAGAGAAAAGTTTTGTGGACATAGCCCAGCCATTTTGGATGAACCACGTTAAAAATGGGTCTTCAATGTGTGATGCTTTCTATCTTGATTAATGTTGTGTTGATGCCACTGCTATCTAAATTTAAAATTATTAATTGGTTAAGTCTTATATTGTTCACCCCCCCTATCAGTATAAGTCCATGTTCTTCAATTGGTATCAAAGTAGGTCTCTCCCGAAAGAGCCTAATAGATTGGAGAAGGATCTATCAGAGGAACATACAGATTCAAAAATAGATGAAGAGGTTGAGTTTGATCTCAAAGGTGAATTCCTCTTGGCTTTGAGAAATCTTGAGAAATTCAAGGAAGAGAATTCTATTCTCAAGCATTAATGTCAGGAAGAAGAAATAGCAAGATCAGAATTGTCTCAAAGTATTATAGACTTCAAAATTCTAGCTGAAGAAGGGAAGAAGGTTGAACAGGTTCTGACAGAGGATATCAAAGGAAAGGAAGCTAATTGTGAGAAACTAGAAGAAGAGGTTATGTCTCATAGAGTGAAGTTGGAACAGTTGGCTCTCAAACAGAATAATTCATGTGAAAAGCAAAAGAAGGATGGTATCACCATTCAAGAAATAGGGGCTTCGAGCAAAATAAATCTTCATCCTGAAGAGTGGTGGATTCCAGTTGGTCACAAGAAGAACAATCATCCAAGGCATCAAAACAGGTTACATAATACTTTCCATGACTATTGTTTTTTCTGCAAGAAATTTGGTCACAAAGCTATGCATTGCAATAAGTCAGTGAATAGCCATAGTAAGGAAAATGTTAACTCTTTTGCACCTCTTATGAATAAATATGTCATGTGTTACAAGTGTAATAATTTTGGGCATATAGCAAGGATATGTAGTTTGGATAGATCTAGCCTTGAGTTCACTAAAAAGAGAAATGAGATCAAATCTAAGTCAATGATAGTTCAAACTGCTTTTCATGCTCAAGACAAAGTAGAGAAATGGTATCTTGATAGTGGTTGTTCAAAACATATGACTGGTGAAAAGGAAAAGTTTTTGGTCTTAAAAGAAACAAACAGAGGAACAGTCAGTTTTGGAGAGAACAGGTCAACCAAAATCTATGGTAAAGGGACTCTTAGTTTGGATGGGAAATCCAAAACTAAAAATGTGCTTTATGTAGAAGGCCTAAGACATAATCTTCTAAGTGTGAGTCAACTTTGTGATCAAGGGCACATAGTATCTTTCTTTTTAGATAGATGTGAGATAAGTAAAGAAAAAAATGGAAAACTCATTGCTAGTGCTACAAGGACTCCAAACAATCTTTACATGCTAAGTGAGATAAAAAAGGAAAAGTGTTTTCTAACTCAAGAATATGAGAGTTGGTTATGGCATAAAATTTTGGGGCATTTGATATTTGATAATCTTGTCAATATTAGTAACAAGAAAACAGTTAGAGACTTGCCCAAAATAAAAAGGCCCCATAACATCGTTTGCGGTCCTTGTCAACATGGAAAATAGACCAGAACCAGTTTAAAATCAAAAGGGTATACTTCTTCAAAACCATTGGATCTTATTCATACTGATTTATGTGGCCCTACTAGAACTCAGAGCATTCAGGGAGAAAGCTACTTCATGTTGTTTATAGATGATTATTATAGAATGACTTGGATTACTTTTCTCAAATAAAAATCTAAAGCTTTTGAAAAATTTAAAGCTTTAAAAGAAATGATTGAAAATGATACTGACAAGAGAATCAAATGTTTAAGATCAGATAGAGGAGGAGAGTTCACTTCAAATGAATTTGTGGAATACTGTGAACAAGAAGGAATAAAAAGAGAATATTCAGCAGCAAGAACTCCTCAACAAAATGGAGTAGTTGAAAAGAAAAATAGAACTATTGAAAATATGACTAGAGCTATGTTAAATGAGTCAAAACTTTCAAATGGATTTTGGAAAGAGGCAGTCAGTACAGTAGTCTACATTATCACGAGGGCCCAAATTAGAGTCAATCATCATAAAACTCCTTATGAGTTGTGGAAAGGAAGTCCAGCTACAGTAAAATACTTCAAAGTGTTTGGGAGTAAGTGCTTCATCAGAAGGGAAGATCAAAATTTGGGTAAGTTTGATCCTAGATGTGATGAGGGAATCTTTCTTGGGTATTCCAGCAAAAGCAATGCCTACATATGCTTCAAAAAAAGAACTCATACAGTTGTAGAGAGCATAAATGTAACAGTTGATGAAAATACAGGGATAAGAGAACCAGTCTAGGAACTCAGTGATGAAATTTGTCAAGAAGATTTCAGAGAGGTTTCAGATGAAGAAGAGGAAAGACAACAACCGCTTCCCAAAACTCCTTCATGATATGTTTAGAAACATCATCCCAAATATTTGATCATTGGTGATCCAAATAGCAGGCAAACAAGAAGAAGAGTCATTCCCTCACATGATTCTACAAATGTCTCATTATTATCTCATATTGAGCCAAAATATTTTAGTGAAGCATGTGCAAATAAGTTTTGGGTAAAAGCAATGGATGAAGAACTAAATAAAATAGAGAAAAGTGAAACTTGGGAATTGGTTCCAAGACCTAAGGACAAGAATGTCATTGGCACAAAATGGATATTCAGAAATAAACTCAATGAGGATGGAAAGATTGTCAGGAACAAAGCTAGGTTAGTCTGCAAAGTTTATGCTCAAGTAGAAGGTTTTGATTTCGAAGAGACGTTTGCTCCTGTTGCTCTTCTTGAAGCTATCAGAATGTTTTTGGACCTTTCAAGCTTCAAATCATTCAAGGTATATCAAATGGATGTAAAGTCAACTTTTCTAAATGGGGTGTTGGTAGAAGAAGTCTACATAGAACAGCCAAAAGGAGTGTCTCTCTCGAAACAGTCAGACTATGTGTGTAAACTAAAAAATGCCTTGTATGGGTTAAAGCAAGCACCTAGGGCTTGGTACTCAAGACTTGACAGGTATCTTCATGAGCAAGGCTTTAGGAAAGGTGTGGCAGATAGCAATTTGTATATTAATAATGAAGGTGATGATATGCTAATTATGGTTGTCTATGTTGATGATATTATTTTTGGGGGAAATAATACTCAGATGTGCAAATATTTTGCTAACACCATGCAGAAGGAATTTGAGATGTCTATTATTGGAGAGCTGTCATTATTTTTAGGTCTTTAGATTGCTCGATAAAAAGATGGTGTATTTCTCTCTCAAGGAAAGTATATCAAAGAAATATTGAAGAAATTTGGGATGATGGACAACAAACCAGTGTGTACTCCAATGATTACAGGGTGCAAGATGAGTAAAGATGATGAATCTCCAGTGGTAGATCAGAGGTTGTACAGACCAATGATTGGCAGTTTATTATATGTTACAGCTACCAGACCAGATATCATGTAGGCAGTTGGGTTAGTAGTAATATTTCAGGAATCTCCTAAATATTCTCATGTTATAGCAGTTAAGAGGATATTCATATATCTAAAGGGCACTATAGACTTTGGTCTTTGGTATCCCAAAGGTGATGATTTCATTCTCATAGCTTATACAGATGCAGACTGGGTAGGCAGTATTGATGACAAGAAAATCACTAGTGGTGGAGCATTATTTCTGGGAAAGAGTTTGGTTTCTTGTCTAAGTAAGAAACAACCTTTAGTTTCCTTATCTACAACAGAGGCTGAATACATAGCAGTAGTGGTTGGGTGTACACAAGTTTTATGGATGAAAACTACCTTGGAGGATTTCAAAATCAAGCATGAACAACCCATCTCCATACTTTGTGATAATACAAGTGCCATAAGTATTTCCAAAAATCCGGTAATGCATTCAAGGACAAAGCATATTTCCATCAAGTATCACTTTCTAAGGGAGAAAGTGCAAGACAAGCAGATCAAGGTAGAGTATGTGTCTACTAAATAGGAGATTGCAGATATCTTCACCAAACATCTTCCAAGAGATATGTTTGAGTATCTAATGGAGAAATTGGGAGTTGTACTCCCACACCAGAATTAATCACCTCATTAGGAGGTGGGGGAAGGACTAAGCTAAGAGGCTCATTCTTAGTCCTGAGCCCCAAAGGTGGCCCTTTGCCATTGATGACAAAGGGAGAGAGATATGAGTAAGGGGGAGAGCTTAAAACTGAAGAGGAAAGGTTCAAGTTAGGGGGAGCAAAACTTCAAAGGAAGATTCTCAGTTATGGGCACAGTTTCTCAGTTGTTAGCATAGTTGGTTTCAGTTTTGGCTCTTGAGAAGTGTTTTCAGTAAAGGTTTGCCATCAATGAAAAAGGGGGAGATTGTTGGCAATTTTGGGTACTTTGGGTACATTGCATTTTCTCAAGTGTATAAGTTGTCATTGATGTCAAGAAGCTCTTGAAATAATTTGATTTGATGTCAAATAATTTGTTTTGATGAAGGTTACGGCATGACAGTTTCAAAGGTCTTTTGCAAACCCCAAGTTGGCAGGTTTAGAGATTACAGGTGGATGCATTGGTTTAATGCATTTGGGTCCAGGAGGAATTATTTATTTAAATAATTAAAAACCTTGTTAAGGTTCCATTTAATTATTTTTAAATAAATAAATTATTATTTGCAATGGGTTCTCCTAATCCATGGCACAAATGTTTTAAGTTGTGGGTGCCAGCAAAGACCTCCGTCGACATGTTAAACTCCTCGCCGACATCAAAGAGCTTATGGTAAATTGCATATAAATCTCCCTCGACAAAAACAAAGAAGGATCTGATCCGAATTTTGAAATGTGTTGCTCACTGTAAATTTGTCTGTGTATTCACTGTTTTTCGTGGATTTGTTGTTTGTTTGTCTACACTCGTTGTTTGTCGAATCCGCTATAAATTTTATTGTCGTCGTGTCATGGCATAGGAAAGGAAAGGACTATGGTTTCATTTTATACCTGGCACAAAAGGATCAAGGTTAACAGCATGAGGTTTAAACCTCACTGGGTGCCTTTGGCGCATCGATAGTGGCTAGGCTGTTGGCGTGCTACCCGAACGGGAGGTTCCGCATTCGAATATCGTGAAAGGGTTTTTTGTTGTGAAGTGGATGTAGCGGGTGGTGTTAGAATTCATGCGCAAATTTCCCCATAGTGATTTTTGATGTGGCTAAGGTATTTTTGAAATTAATTTTTGCTAAGTGTTTTTGCAGATGGAGGAAGTTTGTTAGAGGGAAAAACAGCTTAGGAGTTATAAGGAGTTTAAAACTTGTTTGTATTTTGATAAAAGATTCTTTTTGAAGATGTTGTTGAAATTTCTTATTGCATTCTTATGAGAGATAAATTTTATTTGTGATAAGACTATAAGGGAGAAATAAGGTGTATAAGGGTTAAATATTTCTTGTAATGTTGAGAGTGCTTTTGGTTGTTTATGGAAATGAAAGCATGATGTTTTAAGGTTAATTGCTTCTTGTGTGAAGTTGTGAAACCTTAAGTGGGCAGCTTTGAGATTGACATTTGCTTTCATTAAATTGGTAATAATCAAGCTATTCGTTACTTGGTTAAAGTGTTGGGCTTACTCCTTTATTAATGATTTGAAAAGTTGTGTGTGCTATTGTGAGTTGAGTTGGTGGATGCTTTTGTTCAAACAATATTGGAGAGAAAAGGAGTTCTACTTGTTTCCTTTTCTCATGTTGATTGTGAAATGCTTCAAGGTTGTGTTTTGAGCTGAATGGTGTTGATTGAACCTTGTTTGATGAGCATTGTTGTTGAAGGCCTAATTGATGGTGAAAAGAACATGAGTATCATTGATATGTGATTCTTTGCATAGTTGGCAACTGTTGGAGTTTCATGTTCTTGAAAGAAAGCATTCTATCCTCTCCATTTCAGATATTGAGTTGAGTTTTTATATTTGAGATTGAGTTTGAGTTGAGTTTTGAGATTGGGAGTTAAGTATAGAACATATTGAGTCTCTAACAATTCTCTTTATGCTTCTATGACTTTGACAAATCAAATTGGGTCTCTAACAATTCACCTTGTGATTTCCTACTAAGAAAGTTTTTCTTGGTGAGCTTGCTGAGGTTTTGGACAGGTTTCGGTGGGGACTTGTGAGCAGGTTTTGGACAGGTTTCGATGGGGACTTGTGAGAAAGTTTTGGACAAGTTTCGGTGGGGACTTGTGAGCAGTTTTGGACTGGTTTCGATGGGGACTTGTGAGCATATTTGGACAGGTCCTAGAAGAGGACTTGTGAGTTGAGTTTTGATAGTTCTATTAGAGAACTTGAGGATAGAGGAGCACTGGTTCTTTGAGAAGAACCTAAGGATATATTTGGCAAGTCTTTGAGAAGGCTTGTGTGTAGAGGATTGATTTGTTCAAGTGTTGGACAGATCGACAGACAGATGAAGACTTGTACTAGACCGACTGACTGTGTTTGGTATAGGTTGCTGAGCTACTGTGGACATGATCATAGAAGGTAGAGGTCTCTTAGGCTAAGCATTGAGGACAGGAGGTCTTCAATGGAAATGAGTTCCATGTGCTTACAAGAGGTAGAGGCAGTTGATCTTCTAAGGGATCATTTCTAGAGCAGAGGGGAAGGTATCTCCTTTGAGCAGAGGCTCATAAATTCTGATTGGGGGAAGGTATCTCCTTTGGGCCGAGGCTCATAAACATTGTAATTTTGAAGCATTCCCAAAGAACTTTGAGGAAATTTTTAGAGAAAAGTTTTGTGGACGTAGCCCAGCCATTTTGGGTGAACCACGTTAAAAATGGGTCTTCAATGTGTGATGCTTTCTGTCTTGATTAATGTTGTTTTGATGCCACTGCTATCTAAAGTTAAAATTATTAATTGGTTAAGTCTTATACTGTTCACCCCCCCTCTCAGTATAAGTCCATGTTCTTTAGTTACGACCAGGCCTCTACATAATATTTGGACACCTGATCTTAGTGATACAGAATACGATACTAAGAGTGATATGGAAATCACATCAAATCAATCAAATAGCTATAAATATGAATCAAATCCTATTATCCCTATCACAAGTTATATGGTTCCAGAAGAACCATTCCCAAGAAGATTCACTACTAGACCATCCTCTCACCAATTACTTTCTAATGAGCAAGCTATAAATGCTATACCAAGACCCATTCATCATCTGTAGAATAATATTGTGGGTACCATCAGAGTTGTTACTAGACAACAAGCTCAAAACTCTCAACAAGATCAAATGCAGAACGATGGATCAGCTTCATTTATTTTCAAAGTTCCTAATAAATGGAATCAGGCACCTAATATTAAACCTAAACCTCCTTACAATATTAATGAACAATTATAAAATATTACAGCTAGAATTTCTCTTTTGGACCTTTTAAGATCTTCTCCTACACATAGAGATGAATTAATGCTCACATTAAGCCAGTTGATGGTACCACAAGACATTCAACCCGAATCCATGGCCAATACTATAATTACTCGTGAAGTTGATTGTATTGAATTTCGGTATAGAGACATACCACAACATAGTTTACATAAGGATAACCCCTTATATATTACTATCTTAATTAAAGATGTAGAAGTTAAATGAGTCTTGATTGATAATGGTTCATCTTTAAACATCTGCACTTTTGAATTCTACAAAATATTTGGGTTTAGAACTGATGAAATGAAAAGAACTGTTATGATCATAAAAGCATTCAATGATGAAACACAATAAATGTGTGGAGTTATTACCATCCCATTGCAGGTTGGTTCAATAACCTTGGATATGACCATGTTTATTGTGCATTGCCCTGCATCATACAATATACTCATGGGTCATCCTTGGATCAATGCAATGTGAGCCATTCCATCAAATTTACATCAATGTGTTAAATTCAAATTTAAGAATCAATTGGTTACCATTCATGGTGATCCTAGACCCTTTGATATGTGTGCTTTGGCAAAACCTGTTGGAGTTCAATTTTGCCTTGCTCTGTCATCCACACATCCTAATTTTCATTACCCATCTAAACGTGTGAAACACACACCCAAAATGCCATCTACTTCTTCTCCATTAGTTCCACCCCTACATACAGCTCAACCATCCTCTAAACAAACCATATTAGGACCTCAGAAAGATCCTAATCCCACAACCAATGCCTCTTGTTCTACTCCTATAAATTATATACCTATAATAGACCCATCTATTGACACCTCTACAACATCTACATCCACAAAATGCATAGATTCCACATCATAAGATGTAGGAAATGTTCCTTCTACCTCTTATGCTCTTACTGACAAGCTCTTACCCGATTTATCTAAAATTCTTATATCAAAGAAAACAGATGCTTCTATGCAAGATTCCCTTATTTTAAATAATTTGCCACCATCTCCTCATACCTTGGGTCTCCCACAGCCTATGGGAAGTATTTACCAAGTCGGGAGTTGCGCTTTTATTTAAAAAGGATATGATTGGGGTAGAATACCCAGAAACATCAAGACTCATTATGATGGATATACTCGATGTTATTTTAATAATGATATTAAAGCCAAATCTATAATGCTTAAATTGGGATATAAAGGGAAAGGTTTGGTACCTTTCCAAAATGGTATGAAAAATCCTTTTGAGGTAGAACCATGGCCTACCCGATGTGGTGTGGGCCTATTTCCTAGTAAGGGTCAGCCCTTCCCATTTGAGGATGATGACCATATCATATGTTACCAAGATTATTTGAATGAACGTGATACTTTACGTTTAACGAATAAGTCATTTAAATGTAATATGCTATCTATAGATTACCCTGAGATGATCGCTGAATCAAACATTGAGTTGGAGGGAGATATCTTCCATGATGTCTTCGTCGAGGAATTATTACATAATGAGTTTTATTTTGATGGCTCTATACCTAGTATAGCCCATCTTGAGGCCACGAATCCTCAAGATGAATTATCCAAGCTAACCTTGGAAGAATTACAATAATTGGGTGTTTCACCCGCCCCACCTAATTTTGAGAAAGATCTACACATGGAAGTAGAAAATATCATGAAAATTAACATTAGAACTGAGGATAATCCTCACATAATCAACATTGGATCAGAATTGAGTCAAGAAAAATAGGATAAATACATTGCATTTCTTAAACAATATGAAGATGTCTTTGCATGGACATATGAATATATGCCAGTTTTAGACCCTTTTGTAGTTATGCATCACCTAGTAGTCCATCCTGATGCTAAACCTGTTAAACAAAAACTTAGAAAAATGCATCCTAAAGTGGCCTTACTAGTCAAAGGGGAGTTAGAAAAACTCCTGAATGCTATTTTTATACAAGCCATTGATTATGTTGAATGGATCTTGAATTTAGTTCCAGTAACTAAGAAAGAAGCTACCAAAGTTAGGGTATGCACAGAATTTAGAGATATTAATGTTGCGTGCCCTAAAGATGATTTTCCTCTTCCCAATATGGATCAAATCATTGATTTTACTGTTGGGAGTGGAATGATATCCTTAATGGATGGATTTTTTGGTTATAATCAGATCAAGATAGCTCCTGAAGATCAAGCTAAAACAACCTTTATTACCCCTTGGGGGACCTTTTGTTGGAAAGTTATGCCATTTGGTTTGAAGAATTCAGGTGCAACATATCAACAAGCCATGACTTGTATATTTCATGATATGATGCATGATATACTACACGATTATGTAGATGACATTATAGCTTGTTCTACTAAAGAAGATGACCATTTAGATGACTTGAGAAAAGTATTTTATCGGTTAAGGGAATATCTTATCTAATTGAATCTAGCAAAATGTATATTCGGCGTTAAGTCCGATAAATTATTGGGGGTTATAATTTCTTTACGTGGCATTGAAATTGACCCTCTCAAGATTGCGGCTATCATTGATATGCCTACGCCCACAAATATATCTAAATTATAGAGTTTACAAGGTAAGCTTCAAGCTATCCATCGCTTCATCAATAAACTGGTGGATAAAAATGGACCCTTTCTTAAGCTTCTTAAGAAGGATGTCTCTTTTCATTGGGACAATGAATGTCAGGAAGCATTTGAACTCCTCAAACAATATCTTCTTAACCTGCCTGTGCTTTCGCTGCCTAGACCTGATCGCCCGTTTATCTTGTATATTTCTACTTTAGATTTTTCCTTAGGAGCTATGTTAGTTCAACTTGATGATGCAAAGAGAGAGCGTGCCAATTATTACATTAGTAGAACATTAATCAGTTATGAAACCCACTACACAACATTAGAAAATTTATGTCTAGCAGTCGTATTGCCTACACATAAACTATGCCACTATATGCTCAGTCAGAAAACTTATGTTATTGCTAAATCCGATCCTTTGTGGTATCTTATGAGTCGATCTTATTTATCTGGTCACATAGCAAAGTGGGTTCTTGCTCTAAGCGATTTTGAACTCATGTTTACAAGACAAAAGTTTGTTAAGGGTCAAATCATAGCAAATCAATTAGCTGCTACACCATTAGAGTCTACCCATCCCCTCATCATTGAGTTTCCTGACGAATGCCTTAAACTAGAGGCAGACCATCCAGAACAATGGTCCCTATACTTTTACGAAGCCCGATGCATGAGTGGGGATGGTGCAAGTATTAATCTAATATCTCCATAGAAACATCTTATACCTTTATCCTTTAAATTAACATTTTCTTGTACTAATAATACTATTGAATATGAAGCTCTAATCCTTGGCTTACGAGATGCCTTGGCACTAAAAATTAAAAATATATTAGTTTTCGATGAATCTTAACTTGTTATAAATCAAATTAATGATGTTTATCAGACCAAAGATGATAAATTGCGTCCATATAAAGCATATGTATTACAATTAATATATTTATTTGATCAAGTTACCTTGGAATCTATTCCTAAAACTAATAATCATGTGGTTGACGCTATGGCTGCAGCTGCATCTCTTTTACCCTTGGAGTTAGATGACGAATATGCTACCATCATTATTCATCGACTCTAGGAACCCGCTTCAAATAAATCATGCTTAGAACCTTTGGATGTGTTTCTAATCAACAAAACTACTCCTAAATTTTGGTACACTGATATATTCAATTTTCTTCAAAATGGGACCTTCCCTAAAGGTTTTACTAGAAACTAGCATTGGTTATTGCGTAGATAAGCAAGTCGCTTCGTAATAATTGGCAATACATTATATAGGAGATTTTTTGAAGGTATCCTACTGAGATGTTTGAATCTAAAAGAATCTAGATCAGCTTTGAGTGAATACCACGATGGATCTTGTGGGAGACACTTTAGTGGTAGCGCCATTGCTAAAAAGCTCCTTAGGATAGGATATTTTTGGCCCACCATGGAGAATGATGCACATGATTACGTGTGTCGTTGTGACAAGTGCCAGAAACATGCTGACCTTGTCCATGCGCCTGCACAAGAACTACAGGCTATTTCATCTTCTTGGCCCTTTTCAAAATGGGGCTTAGACATCATTGGAAAAATCAATCCTATGTCATCTGATGGACACAAATACATCATAACCGCCATCGAGTATTTCATGAAGTGGGTTGAAGCTATGCCCTTATCTTCTTGCACTAGAACCCAAGTTTCTAAATTTATTTTTAATCAAATTATTTATAGGTTTGGAATTCCTGCAAATCTCATCTCGGATAATGGAACTTGTTTCAAAAATAAAGATGTCAAGAAATTATGTCAAAAATATAAAGTTCAACATCGTTGGCCCACTCCCTATTATCCTCAGGGTAATGGCCAAGCAGAAGCATATAATAAAACATTAATTAAAATCCTCAAAATACTGGTCAATAAATCTAGTCGAGATTGGCACATTCAATTATATCCTGCTTTGTGGGCTTATCGAACTAGCATTCATACTCCCACGGGCACTTCACATTTTGTTTTGGTTTATGGCACTGAAGCTGTCTTTCCCTTTGAATTAGAAGTTCTTTATTTGGCTCTACTAATTCAAGATTCTGAAGTAGGAGATGAATATCATGCTGGCAGATTTAGTCAGTTGGAAATCCTATATGAGAAGGGCATCAATGCTTTGGAATATCTTCGAGCCTACCAGAACAAGCTTAAACAAGCATACCTCAAGAAAGTTCATCATCGATCCTTTGAGATCGACGACCTTGTCTTAAAAGAAAATAAAAAAAATACTAATGCAACTAAAGACCTTAAAGGTAAATTTGAACCTAATTGGCTTGGGCCATATATCATCACTGCTAAATTTGGCTCGGGAGCATACATATTAGCTACCTTATATGGTAAAGATATTAAATAACCTATGAACATTATGCATCTTAAGCGCTATTATGCATAATTCTGGTAATTTCATCATTGTATATATTGTACATCTTGTATAATTTTAGTAAATTCATATAAAATTTCAAAAACAATCATATTGTGTATCGTCTCAATTCATAAATCCAAATCAAAATATAAAAATATAAAAAACATCAAAATATTCAAAAACATTTTCTATTTTTGCACCTGTCAATTCTTGAAGTATTGCAATTATATTTTCAATTATTTTGGATAAATTAACATTTATTTGGAATCTCAAACTTTCACACTCACATGAATAAATATCTAGATTTTATTTGGTATGATTATTAATCTCTCTTATATCAAAGTCCACAATTGAATTAAATAAAGTTTTGAGCATAGAGAATTGATATTGTTATTTACTTGAACCAAGTATATCTCTTCACATTAAAATGATTTCTTTGCAAATTCAATATGATGCTACATAGTAAAAGTGGTTTCTTGAGTGAAAAGTTTCCCCTGCTATCCTATCATGGACATGGTCTAGAATCTTTGAGAATTGACAAAAGGACAAGTTCACCCCTGCCTAGAATAAAAATCCCTTGCTCTAAAACCAATCCGAGCAAGTATCCCTAGTATAGGAAGAAAAAGAAAATCAAGAAAATGAGAAAAAAGAAAATATCATTTTGTACCATCACAACAATATTCTAGAATTATCTCAGTTCCAAGCAAAAATACAAAAAAAAAAAACGAAGAGAAAGAGAAAAGAAAAACCAAAAAGCAATAAAATCCCTTTTTGTACCCCTTGAAAAGAAAAGAAGGGTGAATGAGCTTGAATCCTTGGAATTCTCAATTATTCAAAAACCGTGAGGTAAGCCCCATAATAGGTGGTTTGTGCCCAACCCGCTTGGCCTTGGGTAACTCCTAGCATGGTGATATGTCTGTCACATTAGCGACCTTTTGTATAGACCTATGTCTGCTTATGGATCAGCTAGCTCTTGATGACCCGACTTACATAGTAGTCTGGTATGGTTACATGCATATAAATCATGGTCAACGAACACTTATTTGGTTAATTCAAATTACTTTTAACAAATTATCTTGCTCAAAATTGATAAATAAACAATACAATTGCACACACATTTGTATTTGAGAGATTTTGTATCATTGTGATAAATAAAGATCGGCAATGAACTCACATATGCACATGAGGGTTCCTTATAAATATACATTTTGTCTTTGAGATAATTTAAAATATTTATGCAAATATTTTGGAATAATTTCATCTTCTTATTTGAGAACATCTGCTTAGCATTAAAATAATTAAATACATTTTTTTTCCAAAATTCAAATTTTTCTTTCAAAACATGTTCAAAAATCTAGCAATAAAGTCACATTTATATATAATTTCGAATTCCGCAACGATGGTATAGTTCCTAAAAACTAAACTGGAATTTTATGCCTAGCGCAAGTCCTCATCTTATATTTTTTGTTTATCTCAAAATCAAAAATCAATCATGCAATAAAATTATTTTTGGATTTCGCGATGATGGTATAAGTCTATACCTATAATTCTATGCCTAGCACAAACCATTGTTCTAAATTTTATTTCCCATTAATTTTAATTCATAAAAACATATGGCTTACATCATTATGTTACACAATTGTGCTTTAAAAATAATGAACACTTTTTTTATTTCATTTCATTATGTCAACATTCAATTTTGCAACGATGGTATCATTCCTAAGGAATTGTTCAAAATGTTATCACATTTAGGAATTTTATGCCTAGCAAAAATCATATTTTTTAATATTTCATGCATAATATTTTCATGAAAATCTAAAAATAAATCATCACCATCATCATTTTTCATCATCACAACACAAAGTCTTAAGACAATCTCTTAAGCACTCTTTTACTTTTAGCAATATTTCTATACTAGGATTAGCTTGATGACCTAGCGAGCGGCGAATCCATGAAATGGTCATATAACAATGACAATGTCATTTGAAATTATTGTTAGAAGTCCCTTTATTTTTCATCAAATCATACCACAACAACCAATTTGTTTACATCATATTATTTCATTTAAATTTTATAGCATGACATAAAATTATACTATTGCCAATGACATAATTACATGAATAATCAATCAATAATTCAAAATTTAAAGCATCATAAAACATATGGACAAGTCATATCACAAAAATATCATATATATATATATATATATATATATCAAAATTATGTATAACTAGATTGGTATGCCATAATCCATACCCTAGCATACTCAATCCTATCAAATATACAGTCTATAGTCCAAAGCAGCTAGTCTCGAGAAGCCCTCGAGCTCTCATCCTCATCTCCTCTCCTACCCTAGCATGGAGGAGGTGGTCCCATCGAGGTTCGTGTTGTATTGTGGGTCCTCGACACTGATCGTGAGGACATCCTTGACGATCCCATCATGAACAACTCTGCAATTCTAGCTGGAAGCGGTATCCTCTGCCCATATAGAACCACATGATAGTACAATCCCTGGTAGAACATGGTCTGAGCAATAGCCCATGCCAGATCCTAAGTGCTCGCCCCTCCACTCCAATCCCTGAGTCGTGTAGCCTCATCCTATAGTGTCTGCACCTAAACCCAGAGGTAGGCATTCTCAGCTTGGAGAGTTGTTGTCTCACTGCTCTCCCCCACATCGACACACTTGCCCTTATCAAGCGATGGTGGCCTATCCCTTTGCTGAGAAGGGAGTCCCTCCACCCTACTCTCTGGATGTTGTGGTCCCTTTGGAGCCTGTGGTGCTCTTTGATGTCTCTCATGAGGAGGTCATCACTTCTCCCTCCCTCTGTGACTCCTTGTTGCATCGATGGCATCTTGGTGCCACCTCCCCATCCATCGCACCACAGCATGCATCAGACCCTATACCATCATAATTTGAGGAGGATGGATGGCTACATACTAGGCATCATATCTGTCTATGACCCCAATGTCATCCCCATCCACTAGCTAAATGGGGGCATTGTCAGCATCCTAACTCCAAAATCATTGCATATATGAAGCCCCGCTTAGTGTAGTATTATCCCAAATAGTTCGAGAATACTCATAGTCTCTAAGAGAAGGGATCCCCTACTGTAGACTGAACTACCTAAAAACTCGATCATAGCGATGGAGATCTACCTCTCCCCGCTCCATCCTCATATAGAAGACTCACCTGATGCGAGCCAACTCTTTTCCATCCTCTCCCCACCCTGGATGCTCTCTCCATGGCCTCTAGGTGATCTAGTCAGGGATGAGGTCATCTAGCAACCTCTGGGACATCGATAGATCTATCCATTGCTATGACCCTCTTTGGAGCCACCAATATAAAACCCGAGGTCTCTCTCGATCAACCCCTATCAATGGAAGCCCTACCGGCCTCCACATTGTAATGTGCTCCTAGCACCAAACCTATAGCAATGATTTTAGTACTAGACATTGACCTCCCTTGTATACGACCCCATACAGGATCCTATACAAGTGGCATAATACAAAGCTAGCCCAAGAAAACTTGTAGTCGTGGTCTCTCATATCACAAACCATAGCTAAGAGCAGCCACGGTAACCTGCATTCACTCTAGTGGCATAGTAGTAGGCCACCCACTACCCCTACCAAAACTTGAGTCAATCAAAACACCCAATGCATCTACCTCAATGTCTCGATGTTCATTCTGCCCTTCTCCAGGGCGAAGCTAGGGTCTCCGCACAGTTGCATCATGGCATGGCCCTGATTAGTCGTAGGAGTCATAAAATGCCCATGTATGGGGATACTAAAGATCCTCATACATCCTCTAGAGTGAGATCCATCTCCCCTATCGATAACTGAAAGTAGGACGACCCCAGATACCACCTCTCTGCTAAGGCTATCAATAGCCCCATGTCTGTAGGTATTTGTGGCATCTCTGCCACATGCTGTAGTCCAACCTCCGCTAGTCGATTTCACTTCGCTTGGTCGAGTGTGACTACATCATCTCTAAGTCTCCCATATTTCCACTCCCAACTTTTTAGTAATCTCCTCTGCAAAATAGACAATAAAACAACAAAAATCATTAATAGATAATCATTAAAATCAGTTAAATCAATTTCATCTTATAAAAAAATGATATCATCCATTATTGGATGATATCATACTAAATTATGTCAAATTGTCCTTTGTAGGATGAAATCGTCTCCAATTTTTCAACTTGGGGATTGCCCCTGTTGGACGAGATCACCCCTATTTCACCGATTTCGCCCCTAGACAAAATCGGCAATCTAGGGATGATTTCGATGAAATTGGGATGATTTTGTCCCGACATCGTCGATGGACTAAAAATGGTTGCGATGCCCCAAAAACAGTCAAAATTTAAATTAAAAATCACACAAATCAAATTAAAAACATAATATGTCAAGTTTAGATCCTTACCCGCAACTCGCATGGAACCTCTGTCGATCTGTGTCGTTTCCACCATTTTGCCTATAGAGCTCTGAAATAGCAAAAATTGAACAGTAACAATGAATTAGGGTTTTACCCTATTTTTTTAAATTTTATTTAAAAACAACTTTTTAATTTTTATTTTCTAAGCTTTTACCTCAAACATTCTATTTGGGTAAAAACACGGAGGGGGCACCATAGTAAGCAGTCGTACGATTCGACCTAGAATCATTGTCTAAAAAAAAAGAATGGAATAATTTTTTGCTTTCTCGTAAGGCGGGAAGAACTCGTATTTAACGTATTTTCTTCAAAAAATTCCCTAAAGAGGGGGCAAAATGTAGTACCCTAAAATTGGCGTAGTTAAACCCTTAGTAAAAAGATAAAAATTTGAATTTTAACCCCAAAACCGCCCGTTAACTACTCCCCTAATTTTTTGTGCCATTTTTAGGAGTTGTTTTGATCGTTGGACGATATCATCATCAATCAAACAAAATCATCCCAAATCGGACGAATTCGTCTAGAACAGAACGTCCAGATGATTTCATCCCAAAATCAAATTTTCATAATTAGCTTCTATTTCAATAGCCTCTCCAACTTGGGTAGAAGCGTGTCTATGCAGTTGGAGATTCCTCCGTTGGAGATCTCCTAGATTGGGATGATCCCCAACCTCCTAACCTCCCCTTAATCCTATATAAACTAGGATTTTCTTAGTTTATCCCCTGACTCCCTACCTGGATCTCCTCATGAATCTCTCCTTGGTTGATTTTCCTTATTGTTTAGCTTTGTTATGTTAATATGTCCTATATACCATTGTTTGAACTCGTATTTTTAAGTTTTCATTGCAGGTTTTCACTATGCTTTAGCTGGAGGAAGCTCGGATCATTGTAGGTGATTCCACATGATTTCAGATGATCCTGTCGTATATTGATGATGATATCGTATGATTGGAGGTTATCTCAACTGCAGTTCAGACTGGGGGCAATCAGAGCCTTGAGTTTGCATTTCTCATCTTCCTTCCTTATTTTATTATGCATTAACTTGATTTATTTTAATTCTGCATCCTAGAGTTCACCCCATTTAGCATAAATGCATGATAAAGTTAAAATAAGTTATTAAAATAATGCATTTTCTTTAATCTGCTATCTAGATTTATCATTTAAGCATTTATACTATCATTTTTATCCTTTTGCATTATTCTTGTAGTAGCATTTTTGGTTTTTTGTGTCTGTTTTTGTGATTGCAGGTTTCTGATGAATTTGTCTGACAAATTCATCAGATCGACGACGATCTTGTATGATTTCAAAAGATCAACTATGATCTGGGATGATTATGTACAATTGTAGATGATCCTATCATATTCGAGACGATTTGGACTCCTACAAGCTTTAGAATCTTCATCAGACACCCGAAATCAGGTGCATTCTTTTTCATTTAACATATTCCTGGTATTTAGAATTCATTCATGCTTTCTGTGTTCATATAAATCGGCATTTTTCATATAGAATAGCTTAGATTCATTTTGGCCAACCTAGGAATATGAATTATTGAGTATAAAATGAACACATCAAACCCATTCTCAACCTAGGCGTGGAAACTGCCACTCAAAGTTTCCTGGTGAACCCCACCATCCGTAAAAAATTCACCCTTATACCCCTCCCCCAAGAGGCACGACCTTCAAAGGGCCTCTTAGTCCGAGGTATTGTCTCATCCTTCTCGCATCCCCCTTCCGGGCATGGATCCTATAGCCTGAAGGTAAGGGTGCAAAAAATTTGGGTCGATACAATATCCAACACCATAGGATATTAACCACTTTTAATAATATTCAACATTATAGAATATCAACCAAACACTTTTCACTCCACACAAAACCTTTGAGCAAACAATATTAAAAATTTAATTTTGCCAAAACTTATAACTCCCTTGCAACCTTAGAACCAAATAATAAACATGCAAAATTAATTTTTAAATTGCCCAACTAAACTTCCAAAAATTTTGGAGATCAAATATTCTGCATACCTTGTACTCCCCACAAAAACGGGATTCGGCATGACTCAATCCACCATCTCCTCTAGCCTAAGCACTAGGTTCTTGGGCACTCACCGCATGGGCTACGAAGGCCCATGTGAAGGAAGGATAAAGACCTTCCTCTTATACCTTCAACACTCCTCTTCTCACACAAAAATTGTGTTTTCTCTCTCCCTTGGTCGCAACACTGATTACTATGCTCACACGATCTTCTTAGGCATGGTGAATATTAATGAGGTGGGTGCTCCTCCTTATATACTTGATTTGATATTCCTGCTCACGTCAACACTTTTCGAAATTGGATTTTTGAATTTCAAATCTAAAACCCACTCTAGGGTTTTAACCTTAAATTAATTTATAATTAATAATTAATTAATTAATAATTAATTTAAATAAATTTTCAAGTTAAGTAAATTAACTAATAAATTAATTTAAAATTAATTTATAATTTAAATTAAACTTCCTTAGTATAATAAAATTACTATACTTTATTTTCCAATGGTTTTTATGAAAAACATTTTATTTTCTCCTTCAATGGTTTTAATGGAAAACCTTTTTGGTCATGCTTCATAAGACATTATGAAACTCTGGTGGGACCAATCAATTGCATTCCTTTTGAAATCAATGACAACTCAAATTTTCTTACAAACTTGCTCAAATTGCCAACATAAGGGTTTCTAGAACCATCTCTACTTGCCAAGGTTTAACTAACTCCTGTTGTTCAAAACTAAGCTTGTTTATTAGTATCAAATTAGTGAAAGGGGTAGAATCTCCAAGATCAAACAAAATAGATAAAAGATATCTTAAAATATAAATATTATATCATAATAAATTGGTGTTTGAATTGGCATTCTTTCATAGTTGCATATACCAATTTGGATAATTATTATGTGTCATGCTTATTGATAACTAACTTTCCTACCTACTCCATAGATATATTGAGGATTTTCCCTATCATAATAAGGATTGAAATACAAAGTATACTTGTGATACTCCATACTTTAAGCACACTAAGATAGCCTACTCTAATTTTATTTTGTGTATCTACACTAATAAGTATGTTGTAATTTAGAAGGTGGAAGAGATCAAGATCTATAGACACCCAATTTTTCTCATCCAATATGTAACCACAAAAAAGGCTTCACACCTGGTCTAACTATTGCAATTGACGAGAAATACACAAATATGCATGCATGATATTGACAAAAAGAAATAAAGCAAATACAAGGGAATCCTTTGTTAATTTGAATGGAGTCAAATTACATATTTGTCCCTCTTAGGGATACCCGTTTGATATGTCAATTACAATAGTGTCTTATCCCTCTCAAGGGTAGATGTAAATCAAATGCCTTCTAGGGTGTCGATGACCCTCTTCTCCATGATTAGAGGTATTCCTTAAATTGAATGGCATGACCCTGTTAATATTGCATTAAAGAAACAACAAGAAGCATGTGGTAGTATTACAATGACACTAAGAGGGGGGGTGAATCAATATTGCTCTTTAAAATTGAATTTACAGCTCTTAATATCGTAGCAATTAAAAATTATTACTAGATACCACAAGTATAAAAAAGAGCATCACACAACACAATATTTTAACGAGGTTCACCAATGTGGCTACTCCTCAAAAATTGACTGCTTGGACTACCAACCAAATCCAGCATTTGCAAAGCACCAACTTTACAATCAATTTACCAACACCAACTGGAAGGAGCACCAACCCCTTATTTATCTACATCAATAGAAAGGAGCACCAAACCCTAATGCCAAGATGCAACCTGGACTTCAATTTGAATCTATAATTTTGAAAGTAAGATACCTTTGCTTTTGCAAGAACCTGACTTGTCTTCTTCACCTTTGCGTTCTCTACGCACTCTGCTCTCTCTACACAATCACTTCGCACACTTTGCTTCATTACATTTGAACTTCACGATCGTCTTCCCACTTTTGCGCACTCTGCTCTCTTTGCAAATTTCACACTTAGCATGATTTAGCACGATTTGCTCTCTACGCACAACAACCATATTTCACACACATTCCACAACATACTGAATTCTCCAAATAGCCCTCCTTTTATAATAATATTTTTTATGATAAAAACCCTAATCTTAGTCGATTGTAAATCCTAATCTTAGTCGGTTGTAAACCCTAATTTTAGTCGACTATCATCGGTCTTTGTCGGGTTCTCCTTCTTGACTTGCGCTTTTACGACCTGTCATGAAATCATGACATTTCTACCTCTATAGCTTCTTTTGTTGTTGTTGCCGTGAAAATACATGTCATGATATCGCGACACTTTTGCCTCCGTATGCTTTCTCTATTATTTTGTTGTGATATCACGACATTTCTGCCTTTGCAGACTTTGTCTTTTCTTTTGTTGTGATATCGTGACATTTCTACCTCCGTATACTTTGTCTTTGCTTTTGTTGTGATATCGTGACACTTCTGCTTCCATAGACTTCGACTTTGCTTTTGTCGCGATATCGTGACACTTCTGCCTCTGTAGTCTTCAACTTAGCTTTTTTCATGAAATAATGACACTTCTGCTTCTGTACTTAGCTTCTTTACTTTTGTCATGAAATCATGACACTTTTTCCTTCGAAGTCTTCTTCTCTACTTTTGTCATGAAATCGTGACACTTCTGCTTCCGTACTTTACTTCTTTTCCAACATGTCGCGAAATCGTGACAGTTTTTCCACCTACCTTTTTCTCTTCCAACATGTCACGAAATCATGACAGTTTTCCACTTGCCTTTTTCTCTTCCAACATGTCGTGAAATCATGATAGTTTTTCCTGATTTTTCTCTCTTTTCCAACATGTCACTAAATCACGACAGTTTTTCCTCTTGCCTTTTTCTCTTCCAACATGTCGCAAAATCGTGACAGTTTTTCCTACTTTTTCTCTCTTCCAACATGTCACGAAATCATGACAATTTTTCTTGCCTATTGTATATGTCGCGATATCGCAACACTTTTCTTACTTGTCTTTTTCTTTGATATTTTGCATATGGGCCACTTCGGTCTTCTTAGAAAATCATTGTACATACTCTGAATAACCTTTGAACTCCTATCTTCTACATTTGAATATCTTTTGAACTTCCTATCCACTACATCAACAGATCTATCTGACTGTGTTGACAACAATGAAAATATTGTTGTTGCACCTTGCTCAACAATCTCCCCCTTTGGAATTTTTGGCCCCCTGAGAATGTGATCCCTGTAGCTAGTCAATTCTTGGGAAGTGTGACCACTCCTAATTTATTGCGAAGGTTCTCAAAAACTTCCTTGGGAAATGGTTTTGTGAAGATATTTGCTACTTTCTCTGTAGTTGGAACAAAATCCAACTTAACCTCACCTTCCATAACTTTCTCCTTCAAAAAGTGATACCTGATAGCAATGTGTTTTGTGCATGAATGCATAACCAGATTTTTGGAGATGTTAATGGCACTGGTGTTATCACACTTAACTGATATTGGCTCACTGAAGCTAATACCAAGATCTTTCAAGGTTTGTTTCATCCACAATACCTACATACAACATGTTGTCATTATAATATATTCTACCTCTACTATCGATAAAGAAACTGACTCTTGTTTCTTACTGTGCCATGCAACCAATCTGTCTCCAAGATAGAATGCACCTCCACTGGTACTCTTTCTTTCATCGACACATCCTGCCCAATCTGCATCTAAATACGAAATAAGTGTGAAGTATTTACCTTTCAAATACTATAACCCATACTCCATATTACCTTTGAGGTACCGAAGAATCCTCTTCACTACTGTCACATGAGTCTCCTTGGGATTAGCCTAAAATCATGCTACCATGCATATTTCTTGCAAAATATCTAGTCTGGTAGCTGTCAGGTACAGTAAGCTCCCAATCATAGATCTATACATGGTTTGATCAACAGGTGGAGATTTGTCATCCTTGATCAACTTGCAACTTGTCATCATGGGAGTGCTAACTAGCTTACAATCCTCCATTGTGAAATATTTTAATATCTCTTTCACATATTTAACTTGAGAAATAAATATGCTCTTCTTATTTTGATTAACTTGCAACCCGAGGAAATACGAAAGTTCACCAATCATTGAAATTTCAAATTCTTTCTACATCTTATTTGCTAAATCTTTACATGACTCATCTTTGCTACTGCCAAATATGATATCATCTACGTATACAACAAGAATAATAAGATGCCCATTTTCTATTTTTACATACAAATTACTATCCACCATACTTTTCTTAAACACTTGTTGAGTGAGATAGTTGTCTAGCCTTGCATACCATGCTCGGGGTGCCTGTTTTAAGCCATATAATTCTTTCTTCAACTTGCAAACCAAGTTGGGATCATCACCAATTTGGAAACCATCTGGTTGCTCAAAATAAACCTCTTCTTCAAGTTTCCCATTTAAAAATGTTGATTTCACATCCATTTGATAGACTTTGAAATTCTTGTAGACTGCTAAAGCCAGAAACATTCTAATTGCCTCTAGTCTAGCTACTGGTGCAAAAGTTTCCTCAAAGTCAATGCATTCAACTTGTGCATAACCCTTACATACCAATCTTGCTTTATTTTTGACTACCTGTCCGTCTTCATTCAATTTGTTTCAAAAAATCCATTTAGTCCCGATTATATTTTTATTTGCAGGTCTAGGTACTAACTCCCAAATTTTGTTTTTCTCAATCTAATCTAATTCTTCATTTATTTCCTTCATCCAACTTTCATATTTGCTTGCGTCAGCAACATTTTTGGGCTCAATGTTGGATAATAGAGAGTAGTAACTTACTACTCTTCTTCTTGTCTGAACACCAACTTTGGGGTCTCCAATTATTTTCTCTCTACAATGATTTTTTTGCCAACTGCCTATTTTGAATTTCTTATTTTCTTCCACTTCTGAATCACAAATTAAATCATCTAAGTCAATTTTTTTTTATCTTTTCCATTTTGTTTTCCTCATCTCCTTCAATAACCTCTTCATAAATTAGGTAGTTCTTTTCATAGCTAATTACTCGTTCTCTACCTTCATCAAATTTAACATCGATGCTATCCACATTTTTCTTTAGCCTCTTTTTGTAGCATTTGTAAGATTTGTTTTTTGACGAATAACCAACAAAAAAACCTTCATCCACTCTATCTTCAAACTTACCAAGATTATCTTCAGTTCTTTTGATGTAGCACTTGCTGCGAAAAACTTTGAGATATTTTGTTACTGCCCTTTTATCGAACCACAACTCATAAGGAGTTTTGCTTTCATGTGTTCTTAGAATGTACCTATTTTGGATATACACCACAGTATTGACTGCTTCTTTCCAAAATCTATCTGCTACTCTACTTTCATTCAACATAGTCCATGCAATTTCTTGCACTATCTTGTTCTTTCTTTCTACTCCATTCTGTTGAGTTGTCCTGGCTGTTGAAAACTGTCTCCTAATATCGTATTTCTCACAGTACTTTGTAAAATCCCATAAAATGAATTCTCCTCCTCTATCTGATCTTAAACATTTGATTGTCGTTCCTGTTTCATTCTCAACTTGGTTTTTGAAAATCTTGAAATTTTCAAAAGCTTTTGATTTATGCTTCAAGAAAAATATCCATGTCATTCTGGAATAGTCATCAATGCACAACATAAAATATTTGTCACCATTTATGCTTTGTGTTCTCATGGGTCCACATAAATCAGTGTGTATTAGTTCCAAAGGTTTTCTTGTGTAGTACTCTTTTGTTTTGAATGTGACTCTAGTTTGCTTCCCCTTTTGGCATGAAGCACAAATGTTGTTTGTAGGTTTGCTGATGGTGGGAATATCTCTCACTGCCCATTTTAAGTTGATTTTTACTAGATTATCAAAACTGATTTGATCGAGTCTCTTGTGCCACAACCAACTTTCTTCTTCTTTTCCAATAAAACAAGCTCCTTCTGAAGTATCTGAGAGCATGTACATGTTGCCAGATGTCCTTGATCCAGTTGCTATCAATTTTCCACTATTTGTTTTTCTGACTTCATAACCCTGCTTCATAAAAACTACTTCATGACCTTTATCACAAATCTGACTTACGCTCAACAAGTTATGTTTCAAACCATCCACAAACAAGACTTCTTCTGACTTAATTTTTCCATCACTAAATTTAACTGAACCTTTGCCAACTATCTTAGCTCCATCATTATTTAAAAATTTTACTGAACCACCTTCATATTTCTGTAACTTCTCAAATTTTTGTTTGTCACATATCATATGACTAAAGCATCCACTATCAAGTATCCATGATACATATTTATTCTATGCTTTAAATGTTGTTTGTACGATTAAGGATTCGTTTTCTTCCTTAAGTCGCTCTTTTTCTTTCCACTCTGTTTTGATAGTAGTTTTGGGCTCTTGTTTTACCTTTCCCTTATCACTAGCTTGTGCATGTTTTTTGAGAAGTTTTCTATTTTGTCTCATCCTATTTGGTTGAAATTTTCTTCCCTAAAACTGATTTGATGCAAATGTACTTCTATAGTTTCTTGCAATGTGCCCAAAATTATGACAATTATAACATTCTACTATATAATTCATCAGAGGAGAAAAAACATTTCTACTGGTGAAATTCCTTGGTCTTACATTATATTTGTAGTCTGAGATTTTATGTCCATAGCCATTGCATTTAAACCAGAAAAGGGATAATTGAACCTGGGTGATGGTCTTTGCCATGTTGCCGTAGGAGCCATAGGTCTTCTTCTTCTTTGATGTGTGACATTGGTGAATCCATCATTGTCAATTCTTCTTTTGTGCCTGGTATTATTGCTTTATTTTGCATGAGACGTTTTTCCTTGATCAACCTATTTCTTATCTTCATTATTTATGGATTCTATGTTTCTGGCCTTTGATCCATTTGATGATTCTCCTTCGACGAAACCTAGACCAAATTTTATGTCTGTAGGTCTTTGGTCATTTATAATCTTATCCAGTTTCATAGAACTTTCTTTGCGTTTGTGATAGCAACTAATTTTGTGATTCATCTCTTCTATCTGCATCCGTAAACCAACATTCTCTTCTTCTAGTTTGTAGTAATAATCTATTTTCATGGTAATTTGTACTTCGAGATCTTCAGATATTTTCTTGTATTCTTTTGTTTGTAATTTCATACTGGTTATGATTTCGTTTGCATCCTCAAGATTTTTTGAAATTTTCTTATTCTTTCTCCTCTCTATTTTCCACTCTTCAAGTGCAGAGATCAACTCACCTTCTAGATCTACTTCAGCCTCAGGGTTTTCACCACATACTTCAGAGTTCACTCCTTCCTTTTCTGATTCTACTTCTTCAAATACCATGAAAAGAGCTTCACCTATTTCCTCTTTAGAATCCTCATCGGAGCTGTCTTCTGTTGAACTGGCATTCTTGGAGATGAAACTTTTCTTCTTGAAGTTGCATTTTTTAAAATTTGTTTTCTTCTTCCAGTCACTTCTTTCTTGGTGCGATCCTTCATCATCTTTGTTCTTCTCATTAAGTGGACATTTAGTCACAAAATTCCCAATATATCCATAGTTGAAACATTTAAATGGTAGTTTTCCTCTGTATTTTTTGTTGAGCAAGGTGTTGCAAGAGTTTTGTCATTGTTGTCAACACAGGAAGTTAGATCTAATGATGTAGTGGACAGGTAGTTCAGAAGTCATTCAGATGCAGAGGACAGAAGTTCAAAGGTTATTCAGAGCATGGACAGTGAGTTTCCAAGAAGATCATAGTTGCCTATTTGCAAAAGATCAAAGAAAAAGACAAGTAAGAAAAGTGTCATGATATCGCGACATTTTCAACAGGCAAGAAAAACTGTCATGATTTCGTGACATGTTAGAGGAGAGAGAAAGCGCAAACAAGATTGTCGTGATTTCAAGACATGGCCAAGGAGAGAGAAGGCACGAAGAAAATTGTCGCGATTTCGTGACATGTTTAGATAAAAAGCGCTAAGGAAGAAAATTGTCGCGATTTTGCGACATGTTTGGAGAAAAAGCGCTAAGGAAGAAAACTGTCACGATATCGCGACATGTTTGGTGAAAAAGCGCTACGGAATAAAACCATCGTGATTTTGTGACATGTTTGGAGAAAAAGCACTAAGGAAGAAAACTATCGCGATTTCACGACATGTTTGGTGAAAAAGCGCTAAGGAAGAAAACTATCGCGATTTCGCGACATGTTCGAAGAAAAAGCGCTAAGGAAGAAAATAGTCACGATTTCATGACATATTCAGAGAAAAAGCACCAAGGAGGAAAAGTGTCATGATATCATGACATGTTGGGTTTTCGCGACCTGAAGGGAAGAAAAGCGCCAAGGAGGAAAAGTGTCGCGATATCGTGACACGTCGGGTTTTCGCGACCCGAAGAGGAGAGAGAAAGCTCGGAGGCAAAAGTGTCATGATTTTGTGACATGTTTTGGTTTCACTGGTGCAAGCCAAGAAAAGGTTGAGAAAGCAAGGAACATCGTGATTTCATGACAGAAGTAAGGATGACATCAGCAATAGTTAGAAGTGTCACGATTTTGCGACAAAAACATTGTCAAAGCTAACAAAGGCCAAAAGTGTCACGATTTCACGATAGCAGGGACAAGAATGCGTACGACTGCAAAAGGTGTCACAATATCATGACATGTTGTAGTTTCGTGGCAGAAGCTACAAGAAAGTGACAGAGGTAGTAGAGGCGATTGAAGCCGACAAAGTTGAATCTAGGTCGATGAATATTAGGGTTTTATAGCCGATAATCTCTAGGGTTTGTAGCCGACTAAAATTAGGGTTTTTTAGCCGACTAAGATTAGATCTTTGCTCATGAATTTATGCTATAAAAGGAGGGTGGTTTTCGAGTTTGATCATATCGATTGCGTATCGAACTTGCGCAAGTAAAGTTCGCATTGAGCAGAGAGTGAGTCGTATCAATTCGAACTGAGTGCAAAGCAAAAGCACACAGGAGCAGAAGCGGTAGTTTGTTTGTATCGAAACAAAGTGAGTATCGAATTTGCACAAATTAAGTGCATGGGGTGCAGACGTTGAGTCGTGTCGATCTAAGTGTGAAGTGAGAGCGAACTGAGGACAGTAAAGAGCAAAGGAGTAGAGGCAATCAGTTGTTGGTGTGCAGGACTGTTGCATAGAAGCAAACTGGTGGTGCAAAGAAATTACGTAGAAGCAGTAGAGTGTTCAAAAATAGCAGACAGTTTGCAAAAGGTTGAAGGTATTTTTTTGTTATTTTCTTTGAAGTCCAAGTTGCAGCTTGGCATAAGGGGTTGGTGCTCCTTCCAATCGGTGCTGGTGAATTAGGGGTTAGTGCTCCTTTCTGTTGGTGCAGAAAAATTGAGGGGTTGGTGCTCCTTCCAGTTGGTGCTGGTAAATAAGTTGTAAAGTTGTTGCTTTGCAAAGGCTATATTTGGATGGTAGTCCAAGCAGTCATTTTTGAGGAGTAGCCACATTGGTGAACCTCATTAAATCTATGTTGTGTGTGATGCTCTCTTGTTATATCTAATTTAAATTTGCTTTATTTTTGCATTAAGTATTGCAAGTTTAAAATTTTAAAAGATCACACTGATTCACCCCCCCTCTCAGTGTCACTATAAGTGTAACAATTGGTATCAGAGCAAGGTTATTGAATAGGCTCAATCAGCTAGGGTGATCTTACAAGTGTCGCAATGGCAAGTGGTGAAGGTTTCTCCTCAAACAAAGCACCATTGTTTGATGGAACTAACTATTCTTTCTAGAAAATAAGGATGCAGACATATCTCTGTGCTTTGGGTTTTGACATCTAGGGTGCAGTAGTTAATGGTTACAAGGCTTCCGCCACTGCTCCAATAGACACTACCGATAAAAAGGCATTTGAAAATGATTCGAAAGCAAAAAATGCCATCGTGTGTGGATTAGTAGATAGTGAGCTAGTCAAAATAATAAACTATGAATCCACAAAAGATGTATGGGATAAACTAGAGAACATTCATGAAGGAGACGATAGGATCAAGGAGGCCAAGCTTCAAACACATCGAGCTCAATTCGAATCTTTAAAAATGGACAATGATGAGAACATTGAGGCTTTCATGCTAAGAGTCAATGGAATCACTAATTCAATCAGAGGTCTCGACGAAGATATGGATGATGCTACGATCATGAAAAAGTTATTAAGATCTCTCCCTCCAAGGTTTGATTCTAAAGTCTCAGCCATAGAAGAAGCTAAAGATCTAAATCGCTTTAGTATGGATGAGATCCATGGTTCTTTGACTACTTTTGAAATGAGAATAGGAAGGTCTAATCCCACAGATAGAGAAGCAGCCTTCAAAGCCCTAAAAGGCAAAGACACAAAACAAGAGTCTGAAGAAGAGGATGTATCAGATGAAATGGAAGCAAATTTTGTCAAAAAACTAAGAAAGGGAAAAGAAAAATACAGAGGAAAGCTACCATTTAAATGCTTTAACTATGGAGGCATTGGGAACTTTGCGACAAAATGTCCACTCAATGAGAAGAACCAGGGTGAGGAAACTTTGCACCAAGAAAGAAGTGACTGGAAGAAGAACTCAAACTTCAGGAAAGGCAACTTCAAAAAGAAAAGCTTCATCTCTAGGAATACAAATTCTTCAGAGGATAGCTCTAGTGAGGATTCTAAAGAAGGAATGGGTGAAGCTCTATTCATGGCATTTGAAGTAGAAAAATTAGAGAAGATAGAAGGAATGAACTCTAAAGCATGTGTTGAAAAACCTGAGGCAAAAGTTGATCTAGAAGGTGAACTGGTCTCTGCTCTTGTAGAATGGAAATCTGAGAAAAGAAAAAATTATAAACTTTCAAGAAAGCTTGAGGATGCAAATGACATCATAACCAGTTTGAAAATATAGATAGAGGAATACCAAAAAATATCTGAGGATCTCGAAGTTCAGATAACCATGAAGATAGATTATTGCTGTAAACTAGAAGAGAATGTTAGTCTACGAACGTAGATGCAAGAACTGGATCGAAAAATCAGCTATCATCAAAAGCATGAAGAAATTTTGATGAAGCTGGATAAAATTTTAAGTGACTAAAGACCTTCTGGCATCAAATTTGGTCTAGGCTTCATGGAAGGAGAATCATAAAATGGACCAAAAGCCAAAAATGTAGAAACTATGAGGAATGAAGAGAAGAAACAGACTGATGAAAGAAAAACAACTCAGGCAAATAAAAGTAGTAATGCCAGGACCAAAAGTAGAACTGACAATGATGGTTTTACCAAGGTCACAAATCAAAGGAAAGGAAGATCTATGGTTCCTACCACAACCTGGCAAAGACCATCTTTCAGGTTCAATTATTACTTTTCTGGTTTCTGTTTTAAATGTAATGGTTATGGGCATAAAATTGCAGACTGCAAGTATATTGTAGGACCAAGAAGCTTTATTAGTAGAAATGCTTTTGCTCCTCTAAAAAAATATATAGTAGAATTTTTTAACTGTCACAACTATGGGCATATTGAAAGAAATTGTCGCAGTACCTCTATTTCAAATCAACCTCAGAAAAGAAAATTTCAACCATAGAGGGCAAGACAAAATGGAAATTTTTTTGATAGATATGCAAAAGATATTGAAAAAGGAAAGTCCAAACTAGAACGCAATACCGTAGTCAAATCAAAATGGAAGCAGAAAGAATAGCTTAGGGAAGAAAAGGAATCCTTAATAGTTCAAACAGCTTTCAAGGCACAGAGTAAAATGGTACCATGGATACTTGACAGCGGATGCTCAAGTCATATGATAGGTGATAAACAGATGTTTGAAAAATTATAGAAATATGAGGGTGGTTCTGTAAAATTTGGAAATAATGATGGAGCTAAGATAATCGAAAAAGGATCAGTTAAAATTAGTGATGGAAAGATCAAGTCAGAAGAAGTTTTTTTTGTTGATGGTTTGAAACACAACCTGTTGAGTGTCAGTCAGATCTGTGATAAAGGACATGAAGTTGTTTTCAAGAAGCAAGGTTGTGAAGTCAGGAAATCAAACAGCAAAAAATTGATAGCTACTAGATCAAGGACATCTGGCAACCTGTACACACTCTCAGAAACCTTAGAAGGTAATTGTTTCATTGGACATGAAGAAGAAAACTGGCTATGGCACAAGAGACTTGGACACATTAGTTTTGATAATTTAGTGAAAATTAGCTCGAATCAGGCGGTAAGAGACATTCCAACCATTAGAAAACCTTCAAATAGCATTTGTGCTTCGTGTCATAAAGGAAAGCAAACCAAAACCTCATTCAAAATAAAAGAGTACTACACTAGCAAACCTCTGGATCTTATATATACAGACTTGTGTAGACCGATGAGAACTCAAAGCATAAATGGTGATAAATACTTTATGCTATGTATTGATGATTATTCCAGAATGACATGGATATTTTTCTTAAAGAATAAAACAGAAGCCTTTGAAATGTTTAGATCTTTCAAACATCTAGTTGAGAATGAAACAGGAAAAAGGATCAAATGCTTACGATCAGATAGAGGAGGAGAATTCATTTCAGATGAATTTAAAGAATACTGTGAAAAACATGGGATCAAGAGACAATATTCAATAGCTAGAACTCCCCAGCAGAATGGTGTAGTAGAAAGAAAGAACATAATAGTACAGGAAATGGCACGTACTATGCTGGCTGAGAACAAAATAGCAGACAGATTTTGGAAAGAAGTAGTCCACACTACAGTATACATTCAAAACAGGTACATGCTAAGAACTCATGAAAGTAAAACTCCTTATGAGTTGTGGTTTGGAAGAAAGGCAACAGCAAAACACCTCAAAGTTTTTGGCTTTAAGTGTTACATCAGAAACACTGAATACAATCTTGGGAAGTTTGAAAATAGAGCAGATGAAGGTGTCTTTGTTGGGTATTCAATAAAAAGCAAAGCTTATAAATGCTACAACAAGAGACTCAAGAAAATTGTGGACAGTGCTGATGTTAAATTTGATGAAGGAAGGGAAAGAACAGTTAACTATGAAGAAAATTACCCAATTTATGAAGAAGCCATTGAAGGTGATGAGGGAAATGAAATAGAAAAGAAATCAACACTTGACTCAGATGACTTATTTGATGACTCGGAGGTGGAAGAAAACAAGAAATTCAAAACAGTAGCATGCGTAAGAATCATCCCAGAGATCAAATAATTGGAGATCCCATAGCTGGTGTTCAGACAAGAAAGAAAGTAGTAAGCAATTATTCTCTTTTGTCCTACATTGAGCCCAAAAGTATAGTTGAGGCAAGCAAAGATGATAGTTGGATGAAGGCAATAAATGAAGAGTTAGATCAGATTGAAAAGAACAAAACTTGGGAATTAGTTCTTAGACCAGCAGATAAGAATGTAATCAGCACCAAATGGATATTTCAAAATAAATTGAATGAAGATGGACAGGTAGTTAGAAATAAAGCGATATTGGTCTATAAAGGGTATGCACAAGTTGAAGGCATTGATTTTGAAGAGACTTTTGCACCTGTGGCCAGATTAGAAGCAATCAGAATGTTTTTGGCCTTGGCAGCTCATAAGAATTTTAGAGTTTACCATATGGATGTAAAATTAGCTTTCTTAAATGGGAAACTTGAAGAAGTTTACATTGAACAACCAGATGGTTTCCAAATTGGTGAAGATCCCAATCTTGTCTGCAAATTAAAGAAAGCTTTATATGGCTTAAAACAGGCACCCCGAGCGTGGTATGCATGGCTAGATAACTATCTCTCTCAATAGGGGTTTAAGAGGTATGGTGGACAGTAATCTGTATGTCAAAACAGAAAATGGGCATCTCATTGTTCTTGTTGTTTATGTAGATGATATCATATTTGGCAGCAACAAATATGAATCATGTAAAGACTTAGCAAATAAAATGCAGAATGACAACGACCAATCTCCCCTCAACAAAGGCCAAAGGGGGAGAAGATTTATAGGAATGTACATAGGTGTTGCCAACAATTCCAAAGGGGGAGATTGTTGAGCAAGGTGTTGCAAGAGTTTTGTCATTGTTGTCAACATAGGTAGTTAGATCTAATGATGCAGTGGACAGGCAGTTCAGAAGTCATTCAAATGCAGAGGATAGAAGTTCAAAGGTTATTCAAAGCATGGACAATGAGTTTCCAAGAAGATCATAGTTGCCTATTTGCAAAAGATCAAAGAAAAAGACAAGTAAGAAAAGTGTTGCGATATCACGACATTTTTAGTAGGCAAAAAAAATAGTCACGATTTCGCAACATGTTAGAGGAGAGAGAAAGCGCAAACAAGATTGTCACGATTTCGCAACATGGTCGAGGAGAGAGAAGGCATGAAGAAAACTGTCACGATTTTGTGACATGTTTAGAGAAAAAGCGCTAAGGAAGAAAATTGTCATGATTTCACATGTTTGGAGAAAAAGCGCTAAGGAAGAATCGCGATTTCACAACATGTTTGGTGAAAAAGCGCTAAGGAAGAAAACTATTGTGATTTCGTGACATGTTTAGAGAAAAAGCGCTAAGGAAGAAAACTATCGCGATTTTGCGACATGTTTGGTGAAAAAGCGCTAAGGAAGAAAACTATCACGATTTCACATGTTCATAGAAAAAGCGCTAAGGAAGAAAATAGTCATGATTTCACAACATATTCGGAGAAAAAGCGCCAAGGAGGAAAAGTGTCGCGATATTGCGACATGTCGGGTTTTCACGACTCGAAGGGAAGAAAAGAACCAAGGAGGAAAAGTGTCGCGATATCATGACACGTCAGGTTTTTGTGACCCAAAGAGGAGAGAGAAAGCTCGAAGGCAAAAGTGTCGTGATTTCGTGACATGTTTTGGTTTTGCTGGTGCAAGCCGAGAAAAGGTTGAGAAAGCGAGGAACGTCGCGATTTCATGACAGAAGTAAGGATGACATCAACAATAGTTAGAAGTGTCATGATTTTGAGACAAAAATGTTCTCAAAGCTAACAAAGGCCAAAAGTGTCATGATTTTACGACAGTAGGGACAAGAAGACGTACAGTTGCAAAAGGTGTCACGATATCGCGACATGTTGTAGTTTCACGACAGAAGCTATAGGAAAGTGACAGAGGTTGCAGAGGCAGTTGAAGCCGACAAAGTTGAATCTGGGCCGACGGAGATTAGGGTTTTGCAGTCGATGATCTCTAGGGTTTGCAGCTAACTAAAATTAGGGTTTTTTAGTTGACTAAGATTAGATATTTGCTCATGAATTTATGCTATAAAAGGAGGGCGATTTTTGAGTTTGAGCGTATCGATTGCGTATCGAACTTGTGCAAGTAAATTCCATGTTGAGCAGAGAGCAAGTCATATCGATTCGAGCTGAGTGTAAAGCAAAAGCACATAGGAGCAAAAGTAGTAGTTCGTTTGTATCAAAACAAAGTGTGAGTATCGAATTTATGCAAATTAAGTGCACAGGGTGCAGACGTTGAGTCGTGTCAATCTAAGTGCGAAGTGAGAGCGAACTGAGGGCAGTAAAGAGCAAAGGAGCAGATGCGATCAATTGTTGGTGTGTGGGACTATTGCGCAGAAGCAACAGAGTGTTCAAAAATAGCAGACAGTTTGTAAAAGTTTGAAGGTATTTTTCTGTTATTTTCTTTAAAATCCAAGTTGCAGCTTGGCATAAGGGGTTGGTGCTCCTTCTAGTAGGTGCTGGTGAATTAGGGGTTGGTTCTCCTTTCTGTTGGTGTAGAAAAATTTAGGGGTTGGTGCTCCTTCCAGTTGGTGTTGGTAAATAAGTTGTAAAGTTGTTGCTTTGCAAAGGCTAGATTTGGATGGTAGTCCAAGTAGTCATTTTTGAGAAGTAGCCACATTGGTGAACCTCATTAAATCTGTGTTGTGTGTGATGCTCTCTTGTTATAACTGATTTAAATTTTCTTTATTTCTACATTAAGTATTGCAAGTTTAAAATTTTAAAAGATCACACTGATTCACCCCCCCTCTTAGTGTCACTATAAGTGTAACATTTTCTTTTTCCCATTTTTAGTTTTGTAACAAATTTTGCTTCCATTTCATCTGATGTCGCTTCTTCCTTAGACTCTTGTTTTGTATTTTTATTTTTAAGGGCTTTAAAATCCTCTTCTCTGTCTGTGGGTTTAGATCTTCCTATCCTCATCTCATATGTAGTCAAAGAACCATACATCTCATCTATACTAAAATAATTTATATTTTTAGCTTCTTCTATCGCTGAGACTTTAGAATCAAACCTTTAAGGAATAGATCTTAATACCTTTTTCATGATGATAGAGTCTTCAATATCCTCACTAAGTCCTCTGATCATATTAATGATTCCATTAACTCTCAGCATATATGCCTCAATGTTTTCATCGTCATTCATATTTAATGCTTCGAACTGAGCTCGATGTGTCTATAACTTGGCCTCCTTGATCTTATCGTCTCCTTCATGAATACTCCTCAGTTTGTCCTGTTGAGTGGTATTTTCACCCAGTTGTGAAAACACACTCTCCGATAGGATTCGAGTCCCAAAATCCTCTGCTTGCAAAGAAATTACACAAGTAACTTCTCCAAGGTTTCTGTTATGTTAGATTTTTGCACCAATAATGTTGTTCAATTTGAATGTTGGGAATACCTTGGTGGTTGCAAGTAAATGGTAACAAGAGGCACTATGGTTTATTTTACTCTGAAATTGCAATGGACTCAAAGTGAATTAATATTAATGATGAATCTAACTTCGATTTCGAACTTTGGTAGATTTTCAATTGTTTATTTGAATGACGATAATTAAAAATGCAGGAATAAAATAAAGGATTGAGAATAAAAATGCAAAGAGAATGAACTAAACTACATTCAGAGTGTTACGATCCTATTTTGACAAAACCGAAGATAATGAGGTTTTCTACATACAACCTAACCTATTGAACCTACAAACTTGCATAATCCAGATAAGCTAGGTGCTGGTTTATGGGGTCTTAAATATGGTTTTTAGATTTAGGCATTCGCATGAAGAAACCAAGAGAACTTGCATTAAAATTCACCTATAAACCTACAAATCTGAAAGGGGAAAGATAAACATTCAATTTTACATGCAAAAAATAACTCTTTTATTGCTAATGAGATGCAACTCTCTATAATTTTGTATTAAAAGAATGTATCAGTTACAATGATAGAATGTTCCAGTTTGACAAAACCAAAACAAGTGGAGGAAAATGCTCCAAAAGTAGGTCTAGAATGGCTTATTGCCTTTGGCTCTAAAACTCTGCTCGTAGTGGTTTTCAACCCCTGTATCTATCCTTAGCTTTTGCTTTTAAACCTTCTGGCAATGCTCTCTGTTTCACCCTGTGAAACTTCACTTCATCTCCCATATCGCTTCGTTTCACCTTCCCCGCCTTTTCGTTGCTTTTGACTTTATGCTCAACATCGAGACGCTTGATCTTCTCTATGAACTATAATGCTTATGTAGCCCTTACACTTGTACACCATGTGTTCTGTGTTTCTCTGCATGTTCCATAACGACTCCTTGTAAATCATGACCAAAAATAGCATGTCACGATTTCGCGATGTTTTTATCTATGTAGCTTAGATTTTCTTCTTGCGTTGTGAAAATGGGACTTGTCGCAAAATCGTGACATTTTTATGCCTGCAACCCTACCTGCCTTCATGCACAGCAAAAATAAGACATGTCACGAAATCATGACAATTTTTTGTCAATGAGCCGCACAAATGCAACCTGACGCGAAATCGTGACGTTTTTCTCTTTCGAGCCGCGAGGATGCAACCTATCATGAAATCACGACGCCTTTTTCATTTTGCTATGTTTTGCTGTACCTGGCCATGAAAATGTGACATGTCATGAAATCGTGACACCTTTTCATTCTGTACACTTTGGCTACTTTCTATCATGAAATCATGACGCTTTTTCATTCGGCATCATTTCACTACTTTCTGTCACAAAATCATGACATTTTTTCATTTGGCATCATCTTGCTACTTTCTATCGTGAAATCATGACTCTTCTCCGTTTCGTACCACTTGGCTGCTTTCTGTCATGAAATCGTGGCATTTTTTCATTGGGCATCATCTTGCTGCTTTCTGTCGTGAAATCGTGACTCTTCTCCATTCCGTACCACTTGGATGCTTTCTGTCACGAAATCATGACGCTTTTTCATTTGGCATCATCTTGCTACTTTCTGTCGTGAAATCACGACACTTTTCTTTTTCAGGATATCTTGCGGCTTTCTGTCGTGAAATCGTGACACCTTTCCATTCCATACCACTTTGACTGCTCTAGATCGCGAAAATGAGACATGTCACGATTTCTTGACGCTTCTTTGTCTTTCAACTTGGTTCTTCACCTTGCATCATGATTTCACAACACGTTGTGATATCGCAACATTCTCCCTTCATGATGCATTCTGTTGCTCTTAACCACGAAAACGTGACATGTCACGAAATCGTGACAATTTTTCATTCCACTGCATTTCGCTTGTTTGAGCCATGAAAAAGTGACCTATCGCGATATCGCGACACTTTCTTTTTCTACAGAGCAACACGTCACGATATCACGACACTTTCTTTTCCTTAGCAGCAACATGTCGTGATATCACGACACTTTATTTTTCTTAGCCATGATAGAGCAACACATCGCGATATCACGACACCTTTTCATTTTGACATACTTTGCTATTCTAAGCTGCAAAAACTTGACACATCGCAATATCATGACAACTTTTCATTTCTAGCCACGATGGAGCAACATGTCGCGATATCGTGACACTTCTTCTTATGTTGTATTTTGCTCTTCCTTTGGTTTTTTAGCATCTGGGCCACTTTAGTTTTCTTGGAAAGCATGTAAAAAAGGTGGGTCCCCAATTTTGGGGTGTGTTGTGGACCAGCCACAACAAATGGCGACTCTGTTGTCAAATGCTCTTGAGCATTTTGGTGAGAACCCAACCTGGAAGTATACAAACTCGAAAATAGGCATTAGCACATAAAAAATATAAACAAATGCCCATAGATCAGAAATATATGAATCATCAGAATAATTAAGTATCAGCTTAGTGTGTGCAATGTGTTTCATTCCCTATCGTTTGAAATTAGTCAACATTCCATCGTCAGTTTTACATGAATGCATATGTGGGATTGTGAATGATTTGTGTAACCTAATAAATATGCTTAGATATTTTGCTTTTATAAATGCATAGACCTTCTAATATCATACACAAACATTCAATATTATCAAACCCTCTTAGGATCAACTATATGTATAATGAATTGTTTTATTAGATCCCAAAGTTGGTTATGAGTCACTACTATCTTGAACCCATGTGCAAGTGAAAGTGAAATCAGAGGTTTGGGAAATCAGACTCCCAACCTAATCGAGATGGGAGTTTAACCCTATTCTTACTACCCTGATTTGGAATTCATTACCTCACTTTGAGCAAAATAATTTAACCAATTATGGAAGAAATGGTCATGTTAGTCTAACCCTTTGAACAGTCAGTGGTCTTGTTTTTTAGACAAGACATGCTGCCATGCATGGGCATACTTAACCCCATAATCCATGATTTAACTTTATTTCTTTGGACCTTGGGGATGACTACCCATCCTTTACAGAGGACAAGTAGTATGATCCTTTCAATCCAATATTAAGATGAAATGGGAAATATTCAGTTTTATTTCTTGGACCTTGGGGATGACTACCCATCCTTTGCAGAGGACATGTAGTACGATCCTTCCAATCCAATATAAATATGAAACAAAAAATATTCAGTTTTATTTCTTGGACCTTGGGGATGACTAACCATCCTTTGTAGAGGACATGTAGTACGATCCTTCCAATCCTAGATTTATGATGAAATGAGACATAGGAGCTTTGGGGAATCAGATTCTCAACCTAAGTGAGATGAGAATTTATGCCCTATCCTTACTACTCCATGTAGGTCAAATCAAAGCTTTGGGGAGTTGGATCCTCAACCTAAGTTTGATAAGGATTTAACCCTATCCTTACTACTTGATTTTAGGCTTTAAGCTTTATGGAAGTGGTCAAAACCACTGTTTTAAGGATCATGTTGCATAATAGGATAGACATGAAATACTTCTTTCGCCTGACCTTTTCTTCCAAGCAAGGTTTTGATCATTTTGCTCAAGATCCTTTTTAATGTGTATAAATGTGCTTTGGTTCTAGATATCTCGAGGCTCAGTTCCCAACCTTAGGATTTTATTCTTATTTATGTTATAGCACAACCCTAAGAGGATTTGCCACACTTTAATGGTTTGTATATGAAATGCATATGCAACTAAGATGGCATGTATATGCAAAGTGAGATGTAATATGAATGCATTGTCCTTTGAATTGCAGATGGAATATTGCCATATAAAACTAACTACTTCATGCATCACAAGTTTCAAATGATACTATTAAACTGTTTGTATTTCTTGCAGAGCTTTCTACAACATAATTCCAATGTTCCATATTTCCCTGATCTAAAGCATAAGTTAGCATCTCAAGACAACTTTTTCATCATTCACTTTTTTTTTTTTGTCAAACAAAACATGTCAAATAAACACACAACTCAAATAATAAAAAGAAACAAAAATTTGAAAATTCATACCAAAACAAAAAGATATAATTCCAATCTCCTACGACTTAAGGGCTAAAATAGTGCTTTAAAACATGCCCATTAACTGGTAACATCAAATCCTTCCCGTCTAAAGTTTTTAATCTGAAGGTATTTTTCCCTAGGATTTTCGAAATCTGATAAGGGCCGAACCAAAGACAATCAAACTTTTGGTGATTTCCCTTTTCTTCATGTCTTTTATCCCATAATAAAACCAAGTCTGCTATCCTAAAAGATTTAATTTTGGCCCTTCTGTCAAACCATATTTTAACAACCTCTTGGTGTTTATTCATGTGAATCATGGCTTCCTCCCTTTTTTCATCAAGGTGCAGCAAATGACTTAATCTGGCTTCAACTTGATTATCTGTCCCCAAGTATTCTTGCATGAAATGCAAGGTTTGTAGCTTCAAGTTTGCAGGAAATATTGGGTCTTGCCCATAGACCAAATGATAGGGGGTATTCCCTATTGATTCTTTTACTCTGGTCCTATTTGCCCAAAGAGCAAACTTTAATTGGCTGTGCCAATCTCGAGGGTTCTTTTCTAGTAACTTCTTAATGATATTCAACAAATTTTTGTTTGAAGATTCGGCAAAACCATTTCCTTAAGGCTAATAATTAGATGTAAATTTTAAACTCACTTTATTGTTATATGCCCAATCTGCAAATTGCATAGAAACAAAATCTTTACCATTATCATTAACAATAGAATCGGGTATTCCGAATCTTGTTATGATGTGATCCTCAAGGAATATTATTACAATGTCTGTAGTGGCATGTTTTGTAGGAACTGCTTTTGTCCATATTGTACAATAATCTGTAGCTGTTAGTATGAATTTTTGAGAATCAGAAGAATTTGGGTTAATAACCCCAATGAAATCTAATCCCCATTGTACAAATGGTCTCATCTCAACTACAGGTTGTAATGGCATGGCTGCATTTCTTTCTCTATTGGCAACTACTTGACAAATGTGGCAAGATCGTACATGAGCATGTGCACCTTTAAAAATGTGGGGCCAATAGTATCCTGCTCTCAGGATTTGATGCACTATAACATTTGCCACACCATGGCCAGTTCCATATTTCCCATGAAATTCCTGCAGAACCTTGGCAACTTCTTCTTTATTCAGACATCTCAAATAGATCCCTTCATGATTTTTCCTATACAGAACACCAAATTTAATCAGATAATTAGTAGATTTAAGTTTTAAAGCTCTTCTTTGAGTGGAATTCAAATTGGAAGGACACTTACCATTTAATAGAAAATGCACAATGTCAACATACCAGTCATCCTTAGAAACATATTCTGCATTTGAATATTGGCATGTCATTTGCGAATTATTCTCAGCGATCGCCTTCACAAGTCCCTATCCTCGAACTAGTTTCATAGGTTGGATTTCAAGATCAAATTCTTGGATGGTAGAAATCCATTTCCCTCTTTTCTCGCCTAGATCATTCTATAAAAACATAGTCTTGAAAGCAGGGTCAGGCACAATGGAAAAAACTCTGCTATGCACAATGTAATGTCTAAATTTTTTTACCATTTTAAAAAGTGTGTACATCTACTTATCAAGGATGGAATACCTCAATTGAGAATCTTTTAAAGGAGCACTTAAAAATTCTATGGGATTTTCTACGCTATCCTCACCTTTCTAGGTCAAGACACTCGCAAATGAGTGTTCCGATGCAAAAGCATAAATATAGAAAGGTTTAGCATAGTTTGGACTTATGAGGGGAGGGTCTCTGGAAATAGCATCCTTAATGTTTTGAAATGCCACCCTACTTTCCTCATTCCACTTGACATCTACATCCTTCTTGAGAATTTTGTTCAAAGGTTTGGCTATCTCAGCGAAGCTTGAAATGAACTTCCTCACAAAATTAATTTGCCCAAAGAAGGATCTCAACTCTTTTTTACTGCCTGGGAGAGGTAATTTTTGGATAGCTTCTATCATTTTTGGGTCAATGGATATACCTTCTTTTGAAATGATGTGACCAAGTAGTCTTCCTTCTGTTACTCCAAAGATGCATTTTTTGGGGTTCAAATAAATTCCATGCTCTCTGCATCTTTGAAGAACTATTTTTAGATCCTTGACATGGTCCTCTTTCTTCTTTGAAAATATTGGGATATCATCCACATACATGATGATACACTTTCCTATGAGTCCCTTAAATGCATAGTCCATGGCGCGTTGAAACGTTGCACCTGCATTTAACAGTCCAAATGACATTCTTCTATAGGCAAATGTCCCCCACTTGGTGGCGACGGTTGTTTTCATCCTGTCATTGGGATGAATAAGAATTTGGTTATATCCAGAATATCCATCAAGAAAAGACATCATTTTAGATCCATTCACTGTTTGTAAAATTTCATCAATGGATGGTAATGGATAGTTATCCTTTTGTGAGGCCTTGTTAAGATTTCAAAAATCTATACATAGCGTAATATCTCCGCTCTTCTTTCTTAATGGAACAAGGTTAGCAACCCAGGTTGAATGCCTAACAGGAAAAATAATCTTCACTTCCAATAATCTTTTGACCTCCTTTTCTATTAAGGGCTCCAATAGCGGGTTAACAACTTGTTGTCTTTGTCTGAAAGGCTTGGAGTCTAGATTTAGAGGGATGGTATGTGTAATGACATTTTGGTTGTATGTTTTCAACTCGTTATAATTCCAAGCAATGCAATCCATGTAGTTCTTTAGTGCATGTATTATATTTTTTCTTTCTTCAGCTGTACATGCCTTTGCGATGTACACTTCCCATGGATTGTCTGCACTCCCTAGATTAATTAGATCACATGCATCTTTGGGGAGTGGAACCTTTTTTTCTTTTTCTGGCCTTGTATCCCACATCGAACATTTTATCCAATGAAACTATGTCTTTAGGTATTTTGTTGGATTGACATGCAGTTTCACTTTCGTTTTCTGCTTCTTCTTGCCATCTTTGCTCCTCATCAATCACCTGATTTTCAAAAATACCTGAGTTCGTGAAAAATTTGAATATGTGTCTATTATTTTCAAAAACTTGGAAATTCTTGACATTATTAGGTATTGATGGACAAGGAACTAATTCAATGGAGAAATTTTTACACCTTTTTATATCAACTAGATTTAACATGCCCGCGACGACTGCAAGAGAGTCTACTATGCAATTTCCCTTTCTAGAAATAAGGGCTATATTGAAAGCATCGAATTCATCAATGAGGTCCATGACCCTAGTTCTATAAAGTCTTAGTCTCTTATAGTGGCATGTATATTGTCCTTTAATCTGCTTGACTACCAGTTTAGAATCTCCCAATACTTTCAAGCACTTAACCTGCTTGCTCAACGCTAGTTGTAAACCAAAGATCAGTGCTTCATATTCTGCCATGTTGTTTATGCAAGGAAATTGTAGTCTATAAGCAGCCAATAGTGATTTACCCCCTGGACCAGTGAGCTTGACTCCAGCTCTTTCTCCCTATCTGGATTTGGATCCATCAAACCTAAGCAACCATGTGAAATCATTTTCTTCAAGAGAGCTACCATGAAATGTTTTCCCTTTAGGCTCTTCAGTAGCCTCTTCAAAATCAAATGCATAAACCCCCAATTTTGGCTCAAAAAACTGAACTTCATTTGGCTTATTAAATTTTGTTATGATTTCTTTAAGCCTCGGTTCATTTTCTACTCTAATTTGATTTGCAATTCCTTTCCAGGGTAGCCACATATGTGAGCAGACTGTTGAAAAATAGCCATTCAATGTTTTCATCCAATCCCTTGCAAGTAGCATTCCATATCTACTTGGGATATTAACAACCAGAATGTCGACTACTTGTTGGACCCTGGGTTCAGAATTTAGTTGAATTTTGACATCATATAAGATCCCTACCACATTTACCTTTGATCGGTCCAATTGCAAAACCTTGCATTTGGATGAAACAGGTTGTAGACCTAGAATTTGACATATCTCTGAAGGCATGAAGTTGCTCATGGCACCCGTGTCTACCAAAAAATTATGCAAATTCTTACCCACAATTCTCAGAGTCAATAAGAATGGTGGGACATCCTGTCTCTCCTTTCATAAAATCAAATGGGACTCAACTTCCTTTCCCTTCCACACCTGATCAGGTGAGTTTAGAGCCTTTATCAGTGCTTCTTTTTGGCCAGGAAATCTAACCACGTCTAAGAACGAAAGGCTTGATTTGGACTTCTTTAGATCCTCCACTATGTCATAGTTTGGTTTTTCGAATTTGACTGTCTTCTGCACATCATTAGACATTTCTCTTCCAATTGGAGGTGGAGGATTATTATCTGCCTTAGTATCCGGAGGAATGATAGAGTTATTCGGTGGTGTTGATGATGTTTTAGGGGCTTTAGATTTATTTCTCAAATAATATCCGTGATTCCCATTTCTAAACTCTCAAAAAGCTTGCACCTCCTATTCCAAAATTTCATCTTCTTATTCCTCACTCTCACCTTCTTTACGGTATAATGTTTCCACCACCATAATGTTATCATCTTGATGTTGATATGGACCCTCATTTGGCACCAGTTCCAAGTCATCTACTTGGGCTTGGAGACAATGAGTGTATCTAGCGATTTTAGGACAATTCCTCTCATTGTGTTCTTTTGTATTGTGCAATCTGCACCCCTTTTCCCATGCCAAATTAGAAAGATTCAAAAGGGAACTGGATTGACCAGGTCCTGTAGAAGTATCTAGTTGATTGGCAATAGGGGTAGGTACTCCTCCATTGTTTGGCTTTGTGTTCCAATGTCTCCCTCTATTGTTAAAATTTTGATTTGAGTGAGGGGCATGGGAATCATACTTCTATTTTTGAACCATGTCATTGCTCAGTTTATGAACTATCTTCTTGAGCTCTTCAACATCCGAATAAATCTCTTTCGATGGAGCTACATTATTGTTAGTTCCTATTGGGTTTGTATAATTCGTGGGATCCTGATTTAACATTTGAGTCAGATTTTGAGGAATTTGATTCATGTATGGATTTACACTTTGGATCGAATTTGAATTTGGGAAAGGAACTATAGCCTGAGAATTAACCTGGCTGGTTCCTTGCATAGTCGATTGACTATTTTGCAAAAATGCAAGAATGGGTGGAATGGATGTGATTGGTTGGATCGGAATGGGTGCATAGGCAGGTGTTGGTGGATATGGTTTTTGATATGGAAAATCATTCATGTTTGGCATTTACGGTGCCATAATCTGATTTGCCATGGGAGCTTGACCATATGGAGCATATTGTCGCATCATAGGCATCTGGGGAAACCCATAGCCCTATGGTGTCATTTTTTGCTTGATGGTCATAGCTTTGTTGTAAGCTAAAGCGAGCGTGGTGACTTGAGGATTTCATCTTGCAAAAATTGTTGTCATGGGATCCAATTCCCCAAAATATATTTGCAAGGCCACTGCGGGATCAATGGCAAAATGTCAAACTACTCTGTTATAGCATTTTTGGAATTTTTGATTAAAGGTTCTGATTGGCTCACCTTGGCCCCTTTTGCATGTAATAAATTGATTGTAGATGGTTGTGGGATCCAAAGGTGACCTAAACTTATTGACAAAGGCATTCTCCATTTGCGTCCATGAAGTGATCAAGCCAGTAGGTAGGCAAATGTACCATTCATAGGCCACTGGGTCTAGGCTCATGGGAAACAGTCTGCAAGCCACATCTTCATGGTATACTTGCAACCTTATAAAAACATCCCTATAGGCTTGGATATGCTCCTCTACAGTCCTTGGTCCATCTGGTTTATATTTGGGCAAGAATATTTCTATGTTTTTAGGGATTTCATGGATATCCCCTACAATATTCAAAGGGATATTATTAGCTCCATACCAAGGAGCTGCTGGAGGTTGGGACATTTGAATTAGAATTGATGAGGACAACCCTACAAGAGTGGTGGAAATGGTACTGATAATAGGTATGCTAGTGGCAATTGATACCACCGATGTAGGTCCGCTTGATGCTCTTGAAGCAAACAGGTCTTTTGTGACTGGTACGTTTACAGCTTGCTTGGTTTTATTCTTGGGAGTACCAGTGAGTGTAAGGTTGTGGAATATGGTTTCCCCAGTTGTTTGGGACCTAGTCACGGTACGACATAGTGGGTCCAGCCTACCTGACGAAACTCTTGATATCTCTAAGAAAACCTGCAACACAAAAAGAATGCTACAGTTTAGCCATTAATGAGATTAAAAAGATAATTTCAAAATCGAATAAAAAACACATTACTTCTGTATGAAAATCAAAATAAAGTAAACCAATTCTTCCCTCCTTCTAGCGCCAACCTATTGAGTGGTATTTTCACCCGATTGTGAAAACACACTCTCCGATAGGATTCGTGTCCCAAAATCCTCTGCTTGCAAAGAAATTACACAAGTAACTTCTCCAAGGTTTTTGTTATGTTAGCTTTTTGCACCAATAATGCTATTCAATTTGAATGCTGGAAATACCTTGGTGGTTGCAAGTAACTGTTAACAAGGGGCACTATGGTTTATTTTACTCTGAAATTGCAATGGAATCAAAGTGAATTAATCTTAATGATGAATCTAACTTTGAATTCAAACTTTGGTAGATTTTCAATTTTTTATTTGAATGACGGTAATTAAAAATGCAGGAATAAAATAAAGGATTGAGAATAAAAATGCAAAGAGAATGAACTAAACTACATTCAAAGTGCTACGATCCTATTTTGATAAAACCAAAGATAATGAGGTTTTCTGCATACAACCTAACCTATTGAACCTGCAAACTCGCACAATCCAGATAAGCTAGGTGTTGGTTTCTGGGGTCTTAAATATGGTTTTCATATTTAGTCATTCGCATGAAGCAACCAAGAGAACTTGCATTAAACTTCACCTATAAACCTACAAATCTGAAAGGGGAAAGATAAACATTCAATTTTGCATGGAGAAAATAACTCCTCCTTTCTTGCCAATGAGATGCAACTCTCTGTAATTCTATATTAAAAGAATGTATCAGTTACAATGACAGAATGTTCCAGTTTTGACAAAACTAGAACAAGTGGAGGAAAACACTCCAAAAATAGGTCTAGAATGGCTTATTGCTTTTGGCTCTACAACTCTGCTCGCAGCGATTTTCGACCCCTATATCTGTCCTCGAATTTTGCTTTTAAACCTTCTAGCAATGCTCTCTGTTTCACACTGTGACACTTCACTTCATCTCCCAGATCGCTTCGTTTCACCTTCCTCACATTTTCGTTGCTTTTAACTTTATGCTCGACATCAAGACGCTTGATCTTCTCTATGAACTGTAACGCTTATGTAGCCCTTACACTTGTACACCATGTGTTCCACATTTCTCTGCATGTTCCATAATGGCTCCTTGTAAATCATGACCAAAAATAGCATGTCGTGATTTCACAATGTTTTTATGTATGTAGCTTAGATTTTCTTCTTACGCCATGAAAATGGGACATGTCACGAAATCGCGACATTTTTATGCTGGAAACCCTGCCTGCCTTCATGCACACCAAAAATAAGACATGTCACGAAATCGCAACAATTTTTTGTCAACGGGCCGTGCAAATGCAACCTATCATGAAATCACGATGTTTTCCTCTTTCGGGCTGTGAGGATGCAACTTGTCGCGAAATCACGACACCTTTTTCATTTTGTTGTGTTTTGATGTACCTGGCCGTGAAAACGCAACATGTCGTGAAATTGCGACACATTTTCATTATGTACACTTTGGCTACTTTCTGTCATGAAATCGCGATGCTTTTTTGTTCAGCATCATTTCACTGCTTTCTGTCATGAAATCATGACATTTTTTCATTTGGCATCATCTTGCTGCTTTTTGTCGTGAAATCGCAACTCTTCTCCATTTCGTACCACTTGGCTGCTTTCTGTCATGAAATCATGACATTTTTTCATTTGGCATCATCTTGCTACTTTCTGTCATAAAATCGTGACTCTTCTCTATTCTGTACCACTTGGCTGCTTTCTATCATGAAATCGTGATGCTTTTTCATTTGGCATCATCTTGTTGCTTTCTGTCCCAAAATCGTGACACTTTTCTTTTTTGGGCTGTCTTGCGGCTTTCTGTCATGAAATCGTGACACCTTTCCATTCTGTACCACTTTGACTGCTCCAGACCGTGAAAATGAGACATGTCACGATTTCGTGATGCTTCTTTGTCTTTCAACTTGGTTCTTCGCCTTGCACCGCAATTTCACAACATGTTGCGATATCGCGACATTCTCCCTTCATGATGCATTTTGTTGCTCTTAACCATGAAAACGTGACATGTCATGAAATCGCAATAATTTTCTATTTCACTACATTTCGCTTGTTTGAGCTGTGAAAACACGACCTATCACGATATCATGACACTTTCTTTTTCTACAGAGCAATGCATCGTGATATCGTGACACTTTCTTTTCCTTAGCAGCAATGCGTCACGATATCGAGACACTTTATTTTTCTTAGTCGTGACAGAGCAACACGTCACGATATCGCGACACCTTTTCATTCTGACATACTTTTCTATTCTGAGCCACAAAAACCTGACACATCGTGATATCACGACAACTTTTCATTTCTAGTCGTGACGGAGCAACATGTCATCATATCGTGACACTTCTTCTTATGTTGTATTTTGCTCTTCCTTTGGTTTTTTAGCATCTGGGCCACTGCAGTTTTCTTGGAAAGCATGTAAAAAATGTGGGTCCCCAATTTTGGGGTGTGTTGTGGACCAACCACAACATGTCCCATATTTCTTTTTCCATTTTAAAGCTCATGATCTTTACTAGTTCACTGTCTGCTAATCTGCACATGATAGCATTCTTTGCCTTTGAGTTATTTTCGAACAGTTTCTTTTCGTCAGCCTCTTTTGGAAGAGTGATGGGTATTGTGTATCCACTAACTACTAAATCCTATATGTCGTATCCCAAAGCACATAGATATGTTTGCATCCTGGTTCTCCAGAACACATAATTAGATCCATCAAACAATGGTGCTTTGTTTGATGAGAAGCCTTCACCACCTTCCATTGTGTTACTTCCAAGATCACCCTAGCCGGTTAAGCTTATATAGGAACTTAGCTTTGATACCAATTATTAGTCTTACAATGACATTGAGAGGGGGGGTGAATCAGTATTGCTCTTTAAACTTGAATTTATAGCTCTTAATACCATAATAATTAAAACTTATTACTAGATATAACAAGTATAACAAAGAGCATCACACAACATAAGATTTTAACGAGGTTCACTAATGTGGCTACTCCTCAAAAATTGACTGCTTGGACTACCATCCAAATCTAGCCTTTACAAAGCACCATCTTTACAATCAATTTACTAGAACCAACTGGAAGGAGCACCAACCCCTTATTTATCTGCACCAACAGAAAGGAGCACCAACCCCTGATTTACCAGCACCAACTGGAAGGAGCACCAACCCCTGATGCCAAGTTCCAACCTGGAATTCAATTTGAATCTATAATTTTGACAGTAAGATACCTTTTCTTTTGCAAGACCCTGACTGGTCTTCTTCACCTTTGCATTCTTTGCACACTTTGCTCTCTGCACAATCACTTCGCACACTCTACTTCGTTATAGTCGAACTTCACGATCATCTTCCCCCTTTTGTGCACTTTTCTCTCTTTGTGAATTTTGCACTTAGAATGATTTGACATGACTTGCTCTCTACGCATAATGACTATATTTCACACACATTCCACAACATACTGAATTCTCCAAACAACCCTCCTTTTATAACAATATTTTTTATGATAAAAACCCTAATATTAGTTGGCTATAAATCCTAATCTTAGTTGACTGTAAACCATAATTTTAGTCGGTTGTCATCAGTATTTTTTGGGTTCTCCTTCTTGACTTGAGCTTTTACGACTTGTCATGAAATTGTGATATTTTTGCCTCTATAGCTTCTTTTGTTGTTGTTGCCACGAAAATACATGTCGTGATATCATGACACTTTTGCCTCCATACACTTTCTCTATTCTTTTGTCATGATATCGCAACATTTCTGTCTTCGTAGACTTTGTCTTTTCTTTTATCATGATATCGTGACATTTTCGCCTCCATATACTTCGTATTTGCTTTTGTCTCGATATCGTGACACTTTTTCTTCCATAGACTTCGACTTTGATTTTGTCATGATATCACAACACTTTTGCCTCCGTAGTATTCAACTTAGCTTTTGTTGCGAAATCGTGACACTTCTGCTTCCGTACTTAGCTTCTTTGCTTTTGTCATAAAATCATGACACTTCTGCCTTCAAAGTATTCTTCTCTACTTTTGTCATGAAATCGTGACACTTCTGCTTTCATACTTTACTTCTTTTCCAACATGTCGTGAAATTATGATAGTTTTTCCACCTGCCTTTTTCTCTTCCAACATGTCATGAAATCATGACAGTTTTTCCACTTGCCTTTTTCTCTTCCAACATGTCGCGAAATCATGACAGTTTTTCCTACTTTTTCTCTCTCTTCCAACATGTCATGAAATCACGATAGTTTTTCCTCTTGCCTTTTTCTCTTCCAACATGTCACGAAATCGTGACAGTTTTTCCTACTTTTTCTCTCTCTTCCAACATGTCACGAAATCATGACAGTTTTTCTTTCCTATTGTATATGTCACGATATCGCGACACTTTTCTTACTTGTATTTTTCTTTGATATTTTGCATATGGGCCACTTCGGTCTTCTTGGAAAATCACTGTACATACTCTGAATAACCTTTGAACTCTTGTCTTCTGCATCTAAATATCTTTTGAACTTCTTGTCCACTGCATCAATAGATCTACCTGACTTTATTGACAACAATGATAATATTGTTGCTGCACCTTGCTCAACAACATGTTAAAAGCAAAGATAGCCTCTCTTGATGAGGCCTTTAGATGGTATTAACATAAAATAGATCATGACTATCAATAATAAAGAAAGTGCAAGAAATATGCTAAAACTATATAAAACATAAAAATATTATCATGAAAAATGTAAGCTAAATAAAATCTAACTATCTAGTGGCCTAATTACCAAATCAGAAGCATGGAATCATGAAAAGATCCATTAGAGTGTTAAATGCCACAATGAAATCAAAATGTATAAAAACTATAAATCTATCTGTTAGGGTCTCTAATTTGCTAATTAAACTTGTAATAAAGCTAATCTGACCTAGATAAATGATTTGCAAAAGGAAAAATAAGGGAATCTCCTCTTGTTTGCTCACCATGGGTCTGATGCATGGGTGGCACTATTAACCGCATCTAAGAGTCGTGGTGGAGCTTTGATTGCCCTCTAAATAAAGGCTTCCTCTTTGATCCACCTTGTCAAATTTATGTCCAAGGTTCACCTCTATATCCTCTGATATTTTTGGAGTTTGAATTCATATGATGGTGCACGGATTGCATGAATTTACGTTTCTTGACTCTCCTAGGCTCCTAGGGATTCTATGGCAATTTGATCTCCAATTGGGTAGCAAAAGTATCCCTCTCAATGCATGTAGTTGCTTATGTAATTCGATAGGGCTTAGCCACTAAATCGATTATTATTATCTCTATACTTATCCCCAATTCATTGGGGGATCTTATAGCAATTGTCCAGGGCTAGGGGTGGCTTCCTCATGAAGCCAAGATCAAGATTGGGTGGTTGAGCTTGTTGAATGGAAGGATCCAGATTCTTCCTTGTTCAAACCACTTTAATATGCAACCAATTGGTCGTTGCAACCAACTTTGGGTCGAATGAATACCAATTTATTCTAAGTGCTAACCTCTACTGACATGTGTGGTGAGCACTACTAACCATAGGTGTCAGCAATGGCTAGCATTGACTAGGCAAAAGTGCCCAATTGAGTGTTAAAAACCACTGCTATACCTTGGATCTATTCAAAGGTCTTCCATATGGTCCTCTAGCATGTTCCATATGAGTAGTCACCTCAACATGACGTATTTTAGGTGTCTACAGATGCCCCTTTTGATATGAGTTATGATTTTGAACAACACCGAGAAAAACTGGACCTCCTAAAATGATGTCATAGGTTGAATGATGATCATTGATCTGATCAAAATTAGATGCCTCGAGTACAAAAAAAAATATGTGCATCCTCAAATCATTGCTTCTAACTCGATATAAGGATTAAATTTGAAAAATTTTGCACTCGTCATCAGACACTCAGATAGCATCAATGCCAAGCAGGCTTTCGCACTTGTCCATCTGAAATGATGGGAGTTACAAACTATCATATTTGTTATTTTTTCCCAAGAAGAGGGGTAAGCTTATGATAGTCTTTAGCAATGATTCGTAAGGACGAACACAATTTTTACAATATCAAGGGATCTACTGTTGACTTTGATTATGATTTGATATTATGACTACCCCCTCAAGTGATGATCCGATGAGGGTAATGACAATAAATGAAGTGACGAGGTCGCTTGACCACTATGAATGATCTTTGCACAAATTAATATTTAGTATTTGAATACTTGGCAAGGCCTAATCAACTATGATTACACCATTTAGAGTAATTACCTATTTCTATCCCATAGAGTAGTCCAACCATGAAGGAATTCTTAGGGAATTTAAATGATAGCAATATCCATTAGGCATGTAGTGAATCATAATGTCGATGATATGCTGAAAAGTGTCATAGGAGAATCATGATGAATATCTTGTTCTTGTGGAGCAGTCTAGATGTGTAGGCCTTCTTAGGGATTAAAAAAAAGAATAAAAATTCTACAATGATGAATTTACCCCAAATGTCCTTATTATAATTTACTTATCTTTCCAGATTGCATGGATTGCGAGTCGCTACAACCGCCAAGTATATAGGGTAAAAAATTGAATACAATGTGCATTTGGTTTTTGATTTATTTTATTTTTTTGTTACTTTTGAATTGAATTTGTTGATTTGGCTAAGATGTGAGGTCCTCTATGAAAGTATTGTCATAGCGACGACCTTGGTTGAATGTATATTGTAATCTCATCCAGTTATTTTATTTTGCCTTATGATGACATTTTACAATATCATTGTGCTTTGTTTGGTTTATTTAGCTTATATTATTATTTTTGGTGCAATTATGGTCTGATGCACAATTTTATTTTGACCTTTTAATGCTCTCCACGATGAGAATTTGGAGCAATTAATGTGGTTTTCTAACCACACCTATCAAATGTGGGCCAATTCCTTAACCACGGATGTCAACCGCAAGCGGAAAACCCTAATCCAGGGACCACAAATGTCAACCATGGACCGTGTCAAATTTGAAAATTGTATAAGATTTTTTGCTTTATAAATTTTCATTATTTACCTACATCTACTAGTAAAACTAAGAGCTCTGGGAGGTAAAAACTGACTTCTGACATGAAACATTATCAAAAACATGACACACTTCCACACATTCTACATCGATGGCCGATCAGCCAAAATCTTTGACCAGTGGAGGAGTTGGTGCTTCTAAGGTAACTCAAAAACTGAGACCTCACATGTCATTACCGAATGTAAAATTAACTTCATAAATTAATCAATAAATGAACTACACTAAACCATTGGTAATGAAATTCACAATGTTTAGCGTAGGTTAGTTAGATGGGGGGTTTACTTTTAACTTTTAGGGGGTTTTTCTGGGAAGGGCAGACTCGTTTAGGGTTTTTCTCCCTAGGCGCGGGTCCCAATTGGCACATTGGGGGCCATGGATGTCAACCATGATAGGGTTAAAATCCCAACAATTAATTTTTTGACCATTGGGCCAGTGGCGGTTCTGACCTGCAGTGCCCAAATTTTCTAGAATTTTACAAAAAAAATTAACTTTTTGATTTTTATTGAATTTTGTTGGGCAATTAATGCCATTTATTGCATTTTTGGAATGCCTTTCTGATGTTTTTGAAATTGGCGATAATGGTTTTACATGTTTTTGTATTTTTATGCATTTTTTGATTTGTTTTGACATTTTAGAATTATTTTTTATTGTTTTTGTTGTTTATTATTTTTGTTGTCACTTAGAATTTGACCAACAAAGCGAGGGAGACCAATCTCCTTTGTGACCTCCACGATGATCTCATTGATGGGGAGTGAGAGTGGTTTTCTATTGTGGGGTTTGGCTACATCTTGGACCTCCCCTCCATCTGTATTGATTAGGTATATATGACTGCCTTGTCCTATCGTTGGGATGTGCAGACCAAAATATTTTATCTATCGATGGGTGAAATGACTGTTACTCGAGAGGATGTGTACCACATATTTCATTTGTCAATTGATGGTGGGGATATCATGTCTTCTCCTACCATGACCAGGAGGGTTGTATTTGATTCCATCTTTGGCAATTGAAGTGTTGAGGTGCAGGACCGTAATGCCCACGGGGGCATCCATGTCAAAGAGTGGTTCGAGACCCTATTCTTATCACATCTGGAGGTTGTGTTTATGCTCATAATTATTTAGATAGTACTCTTAGATTATTTAGGTGTGAGGTTCCCTTAGAACCTCTTGTCTTAGACCAGAGAGGTGATGGTTAGTTTAACCCAATATCCTCTCATTATGTCATGGGGGAATGCCCTCCTAGCACAACTCTACTGCAAGCTGTATTAGATCACACACCAGAGAAGAGTTGGCATTAGCTGCAACATCATCCTTTAAGTTTTGGGCTGGTAACACATCCTGATCAAGTGCCTTATTGATTTACCCCTAATGATCACTGATATCGATGATGAGATTTAGTGCTATACTGTCTGCTGGCCCTGGAAGCACGAGGGCTTCAGGAGTATGTCTCATGCAAGAGACCTAGAGTATTATATTAGCATATTTGATTAGCTCTTCTCTTAGCACATATGGTGGTGACCATATATGGATTTTAAAACCTATACATAGGTGAACAGGTATCTACATCAAGTACACGGAGATAATGAGTCATCAACTGAAAGGTTGACATATGCAAGTTCCACTTCTACTCTCACATGCTGAGGAAAATTGGGATCTGGAAGGATATCCCAAAGTTTCCACTCATATATAGACATCTGGTCCTCAATAGGGACCTGAATTATCCCCAGGTGACTCCACTAGAGGATGAGGATAATGACTTTCAGGAGTCAGACTAGACGGATGCATGCACTACTCTTGACTGTGATGGATAGTGAATCAAATTTAGTGGTATGGAGAGGGTCCTCTAGGCTGACCAACTAGAGTATTCATATTTGAGGGTGTAGATAGTGCAGAGGTGGATCCTTAGGGGTATAGTACCTACCCATGGACAAAGGGTGCATGGGGCACATAGGCCATTGTATAGGAGGACCCACAGGTTGAGGTAGAGGAGGAGGTATTAGAGGAGGGTGAGGCACCTCTAGAAAATGAGATAGGGTAGCTAAGAGTTGAGATTGCCATCCTCCAAATCTAGGTTGGGAAATTGTAGACTCAACTACTTCATATGGATACATCTATCACCACTCTATAGGTAAAGCTGACACAGGGAGACGTAGAGATATGAGGAGGAGATGACAACTCTCCACACATAGGCTACTATTGTAGACACTCATAACACATAGATCACTAGCTAGTAGGATGTGGCATAGGTATAGCTGAGTGCCATGACTATTAAGAGAGACTTATTGAGGGCAGTGATGGGTGATCCCTCATCTAAAAAATTTGTCATGTCACCTCCAATAGCATCATCTTCTTTACTTTCAGTAGGTCGTGACCCCATGGTAGAGATTAGGAGGCTTCATTCCCTCATGGAGGAGGGTAATGAGTGAGATAAAATGTGCACATATCACATATTCTAGATGGAGGGCTATATCAAGTTGATATGTGAGGAGGTACCAGAGGATACACACATTATAGGTACTCAACGAACCATATATAGTACCAGGGAGATAGGGCAGTCTTCTTCCAATTTGAGCCACAAGACACATAGGACTAAGAGGACTCACAAGTCCTTGAGTACTTGTGGTGCTAGCTCATAGAGGACTCACAAGTATTATGAAGGTGACGGAGGTGCCTCACAGGCTAGGGGTATAAGCCCTGTCTAGTACCCATCTTCGAAGATGATATTTGTACCATTTTTGAGTGTAATATCAAGGACTTAAACAGTTGTAGCCTATGGGAATTTTGATATACCTTGATACTATGTACTCTTTGACACATATATTTATATGATATGATAGTTCATATCATTATATATGTATTTTATTTTTGGTGTTTTATGTTTATGTTATGCACATTGATGTAATGCAAATATTTGATTGATTGCTATATGATGTGATGTATGTATGACATGCACTAGCTATATGATTTGGATGCAGTGATATACATGTGTATATGGACTAATTTATGATGCTATGTATATGAATGCAATATTTGATGTTTAATGCAGTTTTGATCTGCTTCACTTGTATGCATTTACTTTATGTTGTTTATGACATGATTTGTGCCATGTTTGTATTGCATGTATTTTTGATGATATTGATTTATTATAAATGAACATGTATGTTTTAATCACTTAAAACACAATGTATGCAATATGATATGATATTTTAACAATCTAATGGATGACACCATAGAATGTATAACAATCATGGATGATAATTGCTATATTTGATTATGAATCTTTATTGATTTGACACTCATATGTGAGTTGCAATGCAATGTTTCTATTTATAAGCTTTTGTAAATTAAAAGATATGCATAACATAGTCAGTGGCCATTTAAATATATTTTCTGACATCCATATGGTATCTAACATATATCACAAATAGTTCTAATAAACAAATCTCATAAACAAGATTGATTTTTGATGATTGCATTTGAAAATTTGATTGTTGCTATTTGGGAATTTTTGAGGTTTACCATGACTCAAACATCCTATTTGATTGATCAAAAGTTGTATACTAACCATACTAGACTTTTGAAATTTAAGAATTTCACTAGGATAGGCACTAACTATTCATTATCCATATGTGTGTTGATCACAAATCTACCTAAGTACAAGATATTATCACTTGTGCACTCTAGACTTGGCCAACATTGAAAGACTGAGGAAAAGAAAAAATTCCTTCAGATCGATCTCCAGAGAGGGCTGGTTCCTTTACTAAATCCTACACTGTTGAAGACTAGAGTTGCGGAAAAGAAATAGCAAATAACGAAAAGAAAGAGAAATATGGCCACAGGCCGAAGGTGTAGGATTGGGGAAATATTAACAGTAGGAATTCCACTCAAGCATATAAATAACATATAATAAAATAGAGCAACATAATTTACTTACAACCTTGCACAAATAACCTCTAGGATTGTATTCCAAAACTCACTTCCTCACCAACAACATTCAAACTCAGATGCAAAATTTAAATTTCAATAGCAGGTAAGAAATACAAGCATAAAATAGAAATGCATAAAATAGAAGGAAATCACATATAAATTCGCTTTCAAAATTAGAAGCCAGATATCTCTTATTTATGCAGAGAACTTGATAAGTTTTTATACAAAATGTCTCTCCTCCCTTACAATGGGAATTTGATTAGTATTTATAGAGGTTTTCACATATTTCATTAAATACATGTGGAGGCAAGGTGTTGGCCATCCAGACACCAATAGTCAAACAACAATGAACCAATGAGCAAGTGCCAAATAAAATATATACTAATTTTATCACATGGCATATTAGGCTTCAACAGGAATCAACGATCTGATTTCAATCTCTATGGTGGCGTCTTGGAAATGCATACCCACAAAGGGGTCGGTGCCTCGAAAATGAACAATATCACACTGGAATTAAGAGCACCATACTTAAACCTAGTATTTTTAGAAATGATATCACCACAGGAATTAACTTTATCAATCTTAATCATATTTCAAAGAAGATTTGTATTTAAAACATGAAATTTCACTCGAAATGGGCCTTTATCTTCAATTCGCCAAGTTACGTCTGAAATGAGCTTTTACTTGGAATGTGGACTTAATACTTTTATCCTTAATGAAATGAAATTTTACCCCAATATTTGTCCTTTTCTTCTGACTTCATTTAGGAAAATATTCTACTACCATAAGTTGAGCCAATCTTGGAAATTTGAGTTCTTTGAGAATTAATGAGAACAAAACTATCGGTAGAATAGTTTCACCAACGAAATTCCCAAAAGAAAGAATGTTCATTTCGAGGAGAAAAATAGCCATTTTAGGAAAAAAGCATTTCGGGGAACTAAAAAGAATTTTACTTGATTTGCACTTGAAATTACATCCATCAGATATTTAGAAAATTTTCAAAAAAATGTTCAATGTGTGAAAACACTCAAAAGCATTTGTAAGTTTTACTGGCCAATTTCAAACAAAGTTTACAACAAAATTTCAATGTGGCAAAAATATCAACATTTCTAGTGGATCTCGGGGTATTCAGCTTGCTTGAATTCAATCGATCCTAGGCATTTATTCATTGGACACAAAGTCCCCACTGTTATCTGCATTTGATGGTCGGCTACTGGTACCAGCTTTATCCTATTTTTTGAGATGTGTCATTATGGATTCATACACTGCAATTTCATCTACCCATGCATCTATGGTAATCACCTTACAATATTTGAGTGTACCCACAAGATATAAAAAATTCTCAACCTTTTCTAGATCAATATATTTGGCCCTTTGGCTGAGCTCTTGTAATCCAGACTCAATGCAAATAAAATTTCTTATCAATTATAGTACATGCTCTTCAGTGATGGGCTCCTCCAAGTTATAAATATCTAAGGTATCATCAATGAAAACAACCCATAATGCATCCAGGTCTTTCTTCGCTAGAATATTCCCCTGATCATCAATAAATTGAGGGAAACCATTAGATACGATGGTTTCAAAGTGATCCAAGGAAATGTGCCTCTCATGCTCAAATGTCTCCTATAGTTTTTGAGCTTCTTTAAGAAGTTACATCTTGGAGAAAAAAATACGCAAGGTGATCTTGGCACTTACCCAATTATGGGCTATTTCACTCATTAGAAAAAACCAAAAATCTACTTGAGTCATTGACTGGATCTTCATGGCCATTTCCAACTTTGGCTCTAAATATTGCCCTATGTTGTCTACTATAGGCCCATCATATGAAGCAATTGGCTGTACTTCCTAAACCATCTTCTTACAATCAGTCAACAACTGACTATGAGATTCTTTAATTTTATCCTTGGTGAGGGTCACAGATTGCATTGCTTTTATCGCCAACTAATTTTGCAAGTTCTGGAGCTGGTCCTGCAAGGCTTGGATTTTCAATTGTGCTTCTTGCTCTGCTTCCTAGAATTGATAAATTGCCTGTTTGATCTCCATGATTTCATACTCTAAATGCATTACCTACTACTACCACTATTGATATTCAGAATATGCAGTATCTAGTTTGGCCTTTTGTGCTGCCAAGACCTCCTCTAGCTCCATGATCTTTGCTTCAGCCTAGATGAAAAATTCCTTATAATGCTTAGCTTGCAAGTAAATTAAACTTGATTCCACTTGTATGGTACCCAATTGCTCTGTTGTATCCATGTTTGTGATGTCCTCGGTGATTTCTTGGTAGGAATAGTTAGTGGGTGCCATTTCTCCTTGAGGTTTATGAACCTAAGGAACCATGGTCATTGTGTGCATCTCCATTGCCATTGGATCAAAAGTTACTTTCTTTATTGGTTTTGCCATGGTTAGCGCATCCTTTCTCTTGCAATTATTCAACCATCTTGATGAACTTTGTCATGCCTTGCTGATTTTTTTTGTTATCGGGCGCTCAGGTAGCAACTCCATCTCAGAAGCTAATGACTCCTATATTGCAAAAATTGGGGAAGACAGGAAAAGGGCTTGTTAAGGATTTGATTCAACCATAGGGATGGAAGTGGAGGGTTCTTCAGACATGCTTATGCAAAGAGGGACTTGCATGGTTATAGAAGTAACAGGATGATAAGCCATGGAAGATGAAATAAAGGGTAATGGAAGGGTAAATGGATTTGAGGTGGATGCGAATGAACTGAAGGAAAGAGAAAAGGATGAAATGGGTGAAATTGGGGAATCATTGGTGACCTACAAATATGGGATAGAAATGGGAATGGAAGAGGTAGATGCAGCAACTGGAGATGAAGTAGACATGGGAACTATAGATGAAAAGACAGTAGTAACCAAATGCTTGTTAGAAAGAGAAGAAGAATGAAAATGAATACCTATGGGCTCTAACATCATTTGAGCCGATGGTGAATATTTTTGTGCCATAATATTATCCTCTCCTTTTGATTTTGTCTTCTCCAAATTTAGATTTACTGTTGTCACCATTGGAACTAATTTTCCTAGCTAATCCAAAGAATATATATCCGAAGAAACAATTGACTCAATTATTGGCGAAGGAAGTGATTTGGTGCTCAACACAGAAAGGGCTCCACTCCTGGGTTTTTTCACTATGTTAGGGAAAGGGACTATCATAGCTACACTTCTCTTATTTTGTGGAAGTTTATCCTCTAGCAGAAATTGCTCTTCTACTTCATATTCAATAGTTATCCCCTTTTCTTTCTATGCCTCCTCTTGTCTCATTATGTATTCTTCTCTATTTGGACTACTAATACTTCTGGACACTAAATTGACAAGGGAGATGGGCTGGTACTTTTCATATTGTTCATCATAAATCATTGAAAATGCATCATCCATAACCAATGAATAATTTTCCTTGAGCTTATTTTGGTGAATCCCCATGATCCATCAGTTGGCAATCTTCTCATCAGACCAATAAGGTAATTTTATCTTCATTTTTTCAAACAGACCTAGAGGAGAAACTTGCTCTGGATGATTTTCTAGATTATATACGACCTCCATATCATAAAAATCGTGCCAAGGTGGAAGTGACATCATCTTCTCCACATGCCATTCAAGGTCATGGCCTTCAGGATTATGCCTTTGATTTACGATGTCTTCTCTGGGGCAACAATGAAAAGTCTTAGCCTTGATTTGACTATAAAAAATACCCAAAGGATCATACTTCCATTGTTGAGGAAGCTCAACCAATATGTGTTCATAGAGCATGTCAACAATTAATTCATTCTACCTGCTCTAAGTAATCGTTATATCACCAAACATGAAAGGCATAGCACATGTATTCTTCTTTTCCCTACCTGATCCATAGGTATCATTTATGAAATCACTTTTGGCCACAAATTTGCCTAAATACAAGATATCATCACTTGTGTACCCTAGACGCAGCCAACATTGAAAGACCAAGGGAAAGAAAAAATTCCTTTGGACCGATCTCTAGAGAGGGCTGGTTCCCTTACTAAATCCTACATTGTTGAAGACTAGAGTTGCGGGAAATAAAATGGAATAACAGAAAGAAATGGAAATATGGCCACAGGCCGAAGGTGTAGGATTGGGGAAATATTAAAAACAAGAATTCCACTCAATATAAATGGCATATAATAAAAGAGAGCAACATAATTTACTTACAACATTGCACAAATAACCTCCAAGATTGCATTCCAAAACTCACTTCCTCACCAACGATATTCAAACTCAGATGCAAAAGTTAAATTTCAATAGCATATAAGAAAAATGAGCATAAAAGAGAAATGCATAAAATAGAAGGAAATCACACATAAATTCACTTGCAAAATCAAAATCCAAATATCTCTTATTTACGTAGAGAACTTGATAAGTTTTTCTACAAAATGTCTATCCTCCCTTACAATGGAAATTTGATTACTATTTATAGAGGTTTTCGCCTCTTTTATTAAATACATGTGGAGGCAAGGTGTCGGCCATCCAGACACCAATAGCAACATCTATCTCATTGGAAACAACAACGAACCAATGAGAAAATGCCAAATAAAATATGTACTAATTTTATCGCATGGCATATTAGGCTTCAGTAGAAATCAACAATCTGATTTCAATCTCTATGGTGGCATCTTGGAAATGCATACCCACGAAGTGGTTGGTGCCTTGAAAATAAACAATATCGCATTGGAATCAAGAGCACCATACTTAAACCTAGCAATTTTAGTAATAATATCACCACAAGAATTAAATTTATCAATCTTAATCCTTTTTCAAAGAAAATATTCATTTAAAACATGAAATTTCACATGAAATGGGCCTTTATATTCAATTCAACAAGTTACGTCTAAAATGAGCTTTTACTTGGAATGTGCACTTAATACTTTTATCCTATGTGAAATGAAATTTTACCCCAATATTTGTCCTTTTCTTCATAATTCATTTAGGAAAATCTTCTACTGCCATAAGTGGGGCCAATATTGGAAATTTTATTTCTTTGAGAATTAATGAGAACAAAAATACCGGTAGAATAGCTTCACCAATGAAATGCCCAAAATAAAGAATGTTCATTACACTTTGGAGCAAAAAGGCATTTTGGAGAGCAAAAATGCATTTTAGAGAGCGAAATATCCATTTCAGGAAAAAAGCATTTCGGGGAACTAAAAAGCATTTTACTTGAATTGCACTCAAAATTACACCCATCAGATATTTAGAAAATTTTCAAAAAATTGTTCAATGTGTGAAAACACTCAAAAGCATTTGTAAGTTTTACTGGCCAATTTCAAACAAAGTTTACAACAAAATTTTAATGTGGTAAAAATACCAACATTTCTGGTGGCTCGTGGGGTATTCAACTCACCTGAATTCAATTGATCCTTTGTTGAGCAAGGTGCAGCAACAATATTGTCATTGTTGTCAACACAATTAGATAGATTTGTTGATGCAGTGGATAGGAAGTTCAAAATATATTCAGATGTAGAAGACAGGAGTTCAAAGGTTACTCAAAGTATGCATAGTGATTTTCCAAGAAGACCAAAGTGGCCCATATGCAAAAGATCAAAGAAAAAGACAAGTAAGAAAAGTGTCACGATATCGCGACATATACAACAGGCAAGAAAAACTGTCTCGATTTCACGACATGTTGGAAGAGAAGAAGGCAAGAGGAAAAACTGTCATGATTTCGTGACATGTTGGAATAGAAGAAGGCAAGAGGAAAAACTATCACGATTTCATGACATGTTGGAAGAGAGAGAAAAACCAAGAAAAACTGTCGCAATTTCGTGACATGTTGGAAGAGAAAAAGGCAAGTGGAAAAACTATCATGATTTCGTGACATGTTGGAAGAGAAAGAGAAAGCAAAAAAAATTGTCACGATTTTGCGACATGTTGGAAGAGAGAGAAAAAGCAGGAAAAACTGTCGCGATTTCATGACATGTTGGAAGAGAAAAATGCAAGTGGAAAAACTGTCACGATTTCGCGACATGTTGGAAGAGAAAAAGGCAAGTGGAAAAACTATCACGATTTCGTGACATGTTGGAAGAGAAAGAGAAAGAAGAAAAAATTGTCGCAATTTTGCGACATGTTGGAAATAGAAAAAGACAAGTGGAAAAATGTCACGATTTCGTGACATGTTGGAAGAGAAAGAGAAAGCAGGAAAAAGTGTCATGATTTTGTGACAAGTTCGAAGAAAGAGAACAAGTAAGAAAAGTGTCACGATTTCGTGACATGTCGCATTTTCGCAACTAAAATAGGAGAGAGAAAGTAAGTTGGAAAAGTGTCACGATTTCGCGACATGTCACATTTTCGTGACTAAAATAGGAGAGAGAAAGTAAGTTGGAAAAGTGTCGCAATTTCATGACATGTCACATTTTCACGACTAAAACATGAGAGAAAATGTAAGTTGGAAAAGTGTCACAATTTTGCGACATGCCACATTTTCGCGACAAAAGAAAGAGAGGAAGCGTATGGAAGCAGGACTGTCATGATTTTGCAACAAAATCAGAGAAGAAGACTTCAAAGGCAGAAGTGTCATGATTTCACGACAAGAAAAAAAGTAAAGTACAAAAGCAAAAGTGTCATGATTTCGTGACAAAAGCAAAGAAGAAGACTTCAAAGGCAGAAGTGTCGTGATTTTGTGACAAAAGCAAAGATGAAGTATATGGAGGTGAAAGTGTCACAATATCGTGACATGTTGTATTTTTGTGAGCCTAAGAAAAGAAAAATAGGAGAGAGAAAAAGTGTTGCGATATCGTGACATGTTGCATTTTCATGGGCCAAAGCTAAGAGAAAGAGCAAGGAGAAAAAGTAACGCGATATCGTGACATGTTGTATTTTCGTGGTATGATGCAAAGAGAAAGAGAAAGAAGAAAAAGTGTCACGATATCATGACATGTAGCATTTTCATGGTCCGATGCAAGGAGAAAGAGAGATAAAGAAAAAGTGTCGCGATATCGCGACATGTGTTTTCACAAAAACAACAACAAAAGAAGATTCAGAGGCAAAAATGTCATGATTTCATGACAGGTCATATGTGTGTAAGACAAGAAGAAGAACCCAACTAAAATGAGAAGTATGACAATGTACCGACATCTCTACAACATTTATAGGGGCAGATACAGAGTGAATTCATGCAGCTAAAATATGAAGAGTGAACAAAAGTCAGTGCGACGGCTATAGGGACTGTTATCGAATGAAATCTTTGAGGGATGGAATTACTGAATATCTTCATGAGTTGAAGCCGACTAAGACCGATGACAACCGACTAAGATTAGGGTTTACATTTGTTATGCAAGCCGATTAAGATTAGGGTTTTCATCATGAAAATATTGTTATAAAAGGAGGGTTGTTTGGAGAATTGTGATGTTGTTGCATAAGTCGTCAAATGCATGTCGAAGTGTGAAATGTGGTCATAAGAGTGCAGAAAGTGCAGAAGTGACGAGATGATGGCAAAGTGCACAAAGTGAGTGAAGAGTCATGTCAAATTTTCCTAAGTGCGTCTGTGAGTGTGCAGATAGAGCAAAGTGCGCAGAGAGCAAAAAGGTTGAAATTCGACCAAGTGTGACTGTGATTGCATAGAGAAAGCAGAAGGTGCAGAGAGTGCAAAGGGCGAAGATGAACACAAAGTGCAGCTATAAGGGCACAAAGTGTACAAAGACAATGTGCATAGAGGGTGCATAGAGAAGCGACTCAAAGAAGGTGAAGTGTGGTTGTAGATCGTAGAAGATGTGTATGTTCTGTAAACAGTGAGAGAGATTGGGTAAGCGATAGACCAGTCAGGGTCTTGTAAAAGCGAAGGTATATTTTAGACAAACTTATAGATTCAAATTGAAGTCTAGGTTGTAGCTTGGCATCAGGGGTTGGTGCTCCTTTCTATTGGTGTAGATAAATCAGGGGTAGGTGCTCCTTTCTATTGGTGTAGATAAATCAGGGGTTGATGCTCCTTCCAGTGGGTGCTAGTAAATTGATTGTAAGGCTAGATTTGGATGGTAGTCCAAGCAGTCATTCTTGAGGAGTAGCCAAATTGATGAACCTCATTAAATATTGTGTTGTGTGATGTTCTCTTATGATACTTGCTTTATCTGGTTTTAAGGTTTCATTATTTCAATTTTAAGAGCTATAAATTCAAATTTAAAGAACTACACTGATTCACCCCCCCTATCAATGCCATTGTAAGACTAACAATTGATATCAGAGCCAAGTTCCCTTCTTAGCCTAAATCAATCAGGGTTGATCTTGGATTAGTATGCAATGGGTAAGAAGAATAGATCCTCCTCCAAAAGGGCATCTTAATCAGTTTCACTTCCTGTGGAAGAGAAAATTGAACCAGAAAAGGTTGAAGGCTTCCCATCAAACAAAGCACCTTTTTTTGATGGAACTAATTACGCGATCTAGAGAATTAAGATGCAAGCATATCTTTGTGCTTTGGGATACGACATCTGGGATTCAGTAGTTAGTGGATACACAATACCCATCACTCCTCCAACCGATGTTGTCGGTAAGAATTTGTTTGAAAATGACTCAAAAGCAAAGAATGCTATCAGGTGTGGATTAGTAGATAGTGAACTAGTAAAGATCATGAGTTGTAAAATGACAAAAGAAATATGGGACAAATTGAGGAGTATTCATGAAGGAGACGATGAGATCAAGGAGGCCAAGTTACAAACACATCAAGCTCAGTTCAAAGCTTTAAATTTGAATGACGATGAGAACATAGAGGCATATATGCTGAGAGTTAATGAAGTCCTAGAGGATGATTCTAAAAAAGAAACAGGTGGAGGTCTTTTCATGACACTCGAAGAAGAAACAAAAAAAGAACAGGAATGTGATGAAGAAGAAATTGATGTAGAAATAAATTTGAAAGAGGAATTAATTATAACTCTGGATGAATTGAAGATATAAAGAAAAAGGAATAAGGAAATCTCAAGAAAGCTTGAAGATGCAAATGAAATAATAACAAGTTTGAAAATACAGGTAGAAGAATTCAAAAGGATTGAAGAAACTCTCAGGTCACAGATCAATGAGAAAGAGATTGGTTGTTGCAAACAAGAGGAAGAGATTGTTTTATTGAAGAAACAACTAGAAGAGGCCAATACAAATCTCAAATTCAAGAAGAGCACAAAGTTGCTAGATAAAATGATAAGCCAACAAAGAAGCTCCATGGATAAGCGTGGTCTTGGATATGAAGTTGAACAACCTTCATCTTCCAACTCTGCAGAGAAGAAGTTCACGGTTGAAGGATCGAAGCAAGAAAAGTTTGAAGTTGAATCTTCAAAAGGAAGAAACTATCAAAGGAGATCTACATCAAAGCAACCATAGCAAAAGAGGTTCTATCACTCTCACTCTATTCATAATAATACTTTTAATGGCTATTGTTTCAGATGCAACCAGTATGGTCACAAGGAAACTTATTGTGGATTGAATAATAAATCAAAGAGTTATGCTAGTAGAAATACATCTACATTTTTGAGTGAACACTATGTACAATTTTTTCAATGTAATGGTCATGGGCACATAGCAAGGTTTTGTCCAAGAACTTTTGTATCTAATCTAAGGCAAAACAGTAGATTTCATCAGACGCAAAGAACACAACAAAGACAGGGAATAAATCATGTACATAAAAGAAAGGAAAATAATCATTCATCAAGGATGCACAAGAGACAACCACACAAGAGAAATGTTCGAGTTCACGAAAATGTGCAAAACAAGGATGCAGTTGAAAAATCCAAGCCCGAGTTCAAGAAAGTTTGGAGAAATATAGAAGAAAGGAAATCGTGTCTCCTTGGATTGAAGGAGACTACTCTATTGCACTAAGCAACTCCAGGTAGCACATCCTCAGGGGGAGTAATCCTAAAGTTTTATTTTAATGCTCCTATGTATTTGTTTTGGTATCTGAGGATGAAAGGCAAGTAGTTAGGGGGAATGGTCGTATAATTGTCGAAGTGTGTTTTCAGTTCTTGTAGTTTTTTGTGGAAGTGTCGTGAAGGGTGGTGATTAAATTAAGAGTTGTCATTATTGATAGTATTGCTATATGTCATTGTTGTATTGGTGATGGTTCTTACTACCACTATCCAAAGTTAAGGATTATAATAGTTCAGATAATTTGGTTAGTGAAAGAATGTTTCCCTAGCCGCATATATGTGTTTCGATAAAAGTAGTGTGTATTTGAACTACACATTGACGTGAAGATTGTCAGATCTGTTATGACGCTGTGATGAAAAATATTGAAGTTTGATTATTGATTCATGTCTAGCTCATCAAGATGAGCAAATTTTCTTTGTGAATCATACCTATCCGAGGCCCAGAAGTATGAGTTGAGTAAGGTGCACTATAGTTGGCTGTGAAGTGTTTGACAAAATGTTGTCTCATGATTCGAAAAGTTGAAAGTAAGGTGTGACCAACGGTGACTGTAGAAAACATAGACCAAGTTGAAAATGTAAAAAAGGATTTGGTTGGTGTTGTGGTACAGTGTTTGATGCTTGCACAGAGTTGGTTGATACATGCTTCGACTAGGGTTTGTGATAAAGGGTTGTTCATTGAGGTGATTGGTTGAGTAGAGTTGATTGAGCCTAGTCAAGTGATTGGATGCATGTGGTTGTTCAAGTTCCATAAAATAAACTATTATTGATTTGAGTTGAGATTGAGATTTGAGAATAGAACATATAAAGTCTCTAACAATTCTCTTTATGCTTCTATGAGATTGATTTGAGTTGATATTGGGATTTGAGTATAGAACATATTGAGTCTCTAACAATTCTCTTTATGCTTCTATGAGATTTAGTTGATATATTGATTGAGCATTAAGTATAGAACATATTGAGTCTCTTACAATTCTCTTTATGATTCTATGAGATTGGATAAGTTTTGTGTGATCTTGTTAAGCATATTTGAAACAAGCCTTTTCACCCTTATGTACCTCAAGGGTACTATGGAATATGGGTTATGGTATCCAAAAGATAAAGACTTCACCTTTATTTCATATTCAGATGTAGATTGGGCAGGAGGTGTCGATGATAGAAAGAGTACCCGTGGAAGTACATTATATCTTGGAGATAGATTGGTCATGTGGCACAGTAAGAAACAAGAGTCATTTTCTTTATCGATAGCAGAGGCAGAGTATATTGCAGCGACAACATGTTGTACACAGGTATCACTTTTTGAAGGAGAAAGTTGCGAAAGGTGAGGTTAAGTTGGATTTTGTTCCAACTATAGAGCAAGTAGCGGATATCTTCACAAAACCATTGCCTAAGGAATTTTTTGAGTACCTTCGCAATAAATTGGGAGTGGTCACACTTCCCAAGAATTGACTAGCTACAGGGATCACATTCTCAGGGGGAGCATTTAAGTATTTGATTATCTTTTTGCTCATGTTCATGATTTTTGCTAAGTGTAATAAATTTTTCTTGAGAATGTTGTGCATTGACTCAGGGGGGGTCTACAGTAGCCCTTTGGTATTATTGTCAAAGGGGGAGAAGAGTTACAGAAAATTGCACATGTGTTGCCAACAATTCCAAAGGGGGAGATTGTTGAGCAAGGTGCAGGAACAGTATTGTCATTGTTTTCAACACAGTTAGATAGATCTATTGATGCAGTGGATAGGAAGTTCAAAAGTTATTCATATGCAGAAGACAGGAGTTCAAAGGTTACTCAGAGTATGCATAGTGATTTTCCAAGAAGACCAAAGTGGCCCATATGCAAAAGATCAAAGAAAAAGACAAGTAAGAAAAGTGTCACGATATCGCGACATATACAACAGGCAAGAAAAAATGTCACGATTTCACGACATGTTGGAAGAGAGAGAAGGCAAGAGGAAAAACTGTCATGATTTCACGACATGTTGGAAGAGAAGAAGGCAAGAGGAAAAACTGTCATGATTTCATGACATGTTGGAAGAGATAAAAATTAGGAAAAACTGTCTCGATTTCGTGACATGTTGGAAGAGAAAAAGGCAAGTGGAAGAACTGTCGTGATTTCACGACATGTTGGAAGAGAGAGAAAGCAAAAAAAACTATCATGATTTCATGACATGTTGGAAGAGAGAGAAAAAATAGGAAAAACTGTCACGATTTCGTGACATGTTGGAAGAGAAAAAGGCAAGTGGAAAAATTGTCGTGATTTTGTGACATGTTGGAAGAGAAAAAGGCAAGTGGAAAAACTGTCACGATTTCGTGACATGTTGGAAGAGAAAGAGAAAGCAGAAAAAACTGTCACGATTTCGCGACATGTTGGAAATAGAAAAAGGCAAGTGGAAAACTGTTGCGATTTCATGACTGTTGGAAGAGAAAGAGAAACCAAGAAAAAGTGTCACGATTTCACGACATGTCGCATTTTCATGACTAAAATAGGAGAGAGAAAGTAAGTTGGAAAAGTGTCGCGATTTCGTGACATGTCGCATTTTCGCGACTAAAATAGGAGAGAGAAAGTAAGTTGAAAAAGTGTCACGATTTCATGACATGTCGCATTTTCGTAACTAAAATAGGAGAGAGAAAGTAAGTTGAAAAAGTGTCGCGATTTCGCGACATGTCGCATTTTCACGACTAAAATAGGAGAGAGAATGTAAGTTGGAAAAGTGTCACGATTTCGCGACATGTCACATTTTCACGACAAAAGAAAGAGAGGAAGCGTATTGAAGTAGGACTGTCGTGATTTTGCGACAAAAGCAGAGAAGAAGACTTCGAAGGCAGAAGTGTCACGATTTCATGACAAAAGAAAAAAAGTAAAGTACGAAAGCAGAAGTGTCATGATTTCATAACAAAAGCAGAGAAGAAGACTTCGAAGGCAAAAGTGTCATGATTTCGCGACAAAAGCAAAGATGAAGTATACGGAGGCAAAAGTGTCACGATATCGTGACATGTATTTTTACGGGTCTAAGCAAAGAAAAAGAGGAGAGAGAAAAAGTGTCATGATATCATGACATGTTGCATTTTCATGGGCCAAAGCTAAGAGAAAGAGCAAGGAGAAAAAGTGTCGTGATATCACGACATGTTGTATTTTCATGGTCCAATGCAAAGAGAAAGAGCAAGGAGAAAAATTGTCACGATATCACGACATGTAGCATTTTTGTGGTCCGATGCAAGGAGAAAGAGAGAGAAAGAAAAAGTGTCGCGATATCGCGACATGTTGTGTTTTCGTGAAAACAACAACAAAAGAAGCTTCAGAGGTAGAAATGTCATGATTTCATGACAGGTCATATGTGCGTAAGACAAGAAGAAGAACCCAACTAAAATGAGAAGTATGACAGTGGACCGACATCTCTACAGCATTTACAGGGGTAGATACAGAGTGAATTCATGCAGCTAAAATATGAAGAGTGAACAAAAGTCAGTGCGACGACTATAGGGACTGTTACCGAATGAAATCTTCGAGCGGTGGAATTACCAAATATCTTCATGAGTTGAAGTCGACTAAGATCGATGACAGTCGACTAAGATTAGGGTTTACATTTGTTATGCAAGCCGACTAAGATTAGGGTTTTCATCATGAAAATATTGTTATAAAAGGAGGGTTGTTTGGAGAATTGTGATGTTGTTGCATAAGTCATCGAATGCGTGTTGAAGTGTGAAATGTGGCCGTAAGAGCGTAGAAAGCACAGAAGTGGTGAGATGATGGCGAAGTGTGCAAAGTGAGTGAAGAGTCATGTCAAATTGTCCTAAGTGTGTTTGTGAGTGTGCAGATAGAGCAAAGTGCGTAGAGAGCAAAAAGGTTGAAATTCGACCAAGTGTGGCTATGATTGCGTAGAGAAAGTAGAAGGCGTAGAGAGTGCAAATGGCGAAGACGAACGCAAAGTGCAGCTGTAAGGGCACAAAGTGTACAAATATAGTGTGTAGAGGGTGCATAGAGAAGTGACTCAAAGAAGGTGAAGTGTGGCTGTAGATCGTAGAAGATGTGTCTATTTCATAAATAGTGAGAGAGATTGGGTAAGCGATAGACCAGTCAGGGTCTTGTAAAAGTGAAGGTATCTTTTAGACAAACTTATAGATTCAAATTTAAGTCCAGGTTGTAGCTTGGCATCAGGGTTTGGTGCTCCTTTCTGTTGGTGCAAATAAATCAGGGGTAGGTTCTCCTTTCTGTTGGTGCAGATAAATCAAGGGTTGATGCTCCTTCCAGTGGGTGCTGGTAAATTTATTGTAAAGTTGATGCTTTGCAAAGGCTGGATTTGGATGGTAGTCCAAGCAGTCATTCTTGAGGAGTAGCCAAATTGGTGAACCTCATTAAATCTTGTGTTGTGTGATGTTCTCTTGTGATACTTACTTTATCTGGTTTTAAGGTTTCATTATTTCAATTTTAAGAGCTGTAAATTCAAGTTAAAAGAACTACACTGATTCACCCCCCCTCTCAGTGCCATTGTAAGACTAACATCCTTGACCTTTATTCATTGGGGATAGAGTCCCCACTATCAGTTACATCTGATGGTTGGCTACTAGTACCTGCTTCATTCTTTTTTTTTGTGTTGCTATGGATTCATACACTACAACTGCATCTACCCATGCATCTATGGTAATTGCCTCAAAATATTTGAGTGTACCCACAAGATATCAAAAAGTCTCAACCTTTTCTAGATCAATATATTTGGACCTTTGGTTGAGCCCAGTAATCTAGACTCAATGCGAATAAAATTTCTTATCAATGATAGTACATGCTCTTCAGTGATGGGCTCCTTCAAGTTATCAATATCTGAGGTATCATCTATGAAAATAGCCCATAATGCATCCAGGTATTTCTTCGCCAAAATATTCCCCTAATCATAAAAAAATCTAGGGAAACCATTATCTGTGATGGTTTCAAAGTGATCCAAGGAAATGTGCCTCTCATGCTCAAATATCTCCTAGAGTCTTTGGGCTTCTTTAAAGAGTTCCATATTGGAGAAAACATTATGCAAGGTGATCTTAGCACTTGCCCAATTATGAGCTATTTCACTCATTCGACATAAATTGAAATCCACTTAATTCATTGACTGGATATTCATGGTCATTTCCAACTTGGCTCTAAATATTGCTCTATGTTGTCTACTATAGGCCCACCATATGAAGCAACTTCCTATACTTCCTAACGAAACATGAGAACTAATGTAGCCTTGCTTGCCATATTCCTACAATCAGTAAACAACTGACTGCAAGCTTCTTTAATTTTATCCTTTGTGAGGGTCATAGATTGCATTTATTTTACCACCAACTGATTTTGCAAGTTTTGAAGCTAGTCCTACAAGGCTTGGATTTTCAATTTTGCTTATTGCTCTGCTTCTTGGAATTGAGTAGCTGCCTGTTTGATCTCCATGATTTCATCCTCCAAACGCATTGCCTACTGCTACCACTGTTGAGATTCAGACTGTGTAGTATCCAGTTTGGCCTTTTATGTTGCCAAGGCCTCCTCTAGCTCCCTGATATTTGCTTCATCCTAGATGAAACAATCCTTATAATGCTCAACTTGCAAGTAAATTGAACTTTGCGCCACTTGTATGGTACCCATTTGCTCCTTGAAGTTTTTGAACCTGAGGAACCATGTTCACTATGTGCATATCCATTTTTGTTGGATCAAAAGTTACTTTCTTCAATGGTTTTGCCATAGCTAGTGCATCCTTTCTCTTGCGATTATTCAACCATATTGATGAATTTTATCATACCCTACTAATTTTTTCTACTATCAGGTGCTCAGATAGCAACTCCATCTCAGAAGCTAGTGGCTCATGTACTGTAAAAAATGGGGAAGACAAGAAAAGAGCTTGTTGAGGATTTGATTCAACCATAGGTATGGAAGTGGAGGGTGCTTCAACCATGCTTACTCGAATAAGGGCTTGCATGGTTATAGAAGTAACAAGATGAGAAGGCATGGAAGATGAAAGAAAGGGTAATGGAAGGGTAAATGGATTTGAGGTGGATGTGAATGAACTGAAGGAAAGAGAAAATGATGAAATGGGTGAAACTAGGGAAGAACTGGTGACCTACGATTGTGGGATAGAAATGGAAATGGAAGAGGTAGATGTAACAACTGGAAGTGAAGTAGACATGGGAACTATAGGTAAAAATACAATGGTCACCATATTCTTATTAGAAAGAGAAGAAGAAATAAAATGCATACTTGCAGGCTCTAACATCATTTGAGTCGATGGTGAATGTTGTTGTGCCACAATATTATACTCTCCTTCCGATTTTGCCTTCTCCACATTTGGATTTACTGTTGTCACCATTGGAACTGATTGTACCAGATGAGCCAAAGAAGATATATCTGAAGAAATAATTGGCTCAATTATTGGCGAAGGAAGTGATTTGGTGCTCAACGCAGAAAGGGCTCCACTCCTGGGTTTCTTCACTATGCTAGGGAAAGGGACTCTCATAGCTACACTTATCTTCTTTTGTGGAAGTTGCTCCTCTAGCAAAAATTTATCTTCTACTTCATCTTCAATAGTTATCCCCTCCTCTTTCGATGCCTCCTCTTGTCTCGTTATGTCTTTTTCTCTATTTGGACTGCTAATACTTCTAGGCACAAAATTGGAAAGTGAGAGGGGTTGGAAATTTTCATACTTTTCATCATAGATCATTGAAAATGCATCATCCATAACCAACGGATAATTTTCCTTGGGCTTATTTCTATGAATCATCATGATCTACCAGTTGGAAATCTTCTCATCAGACCAATCAGGCAATTTTACCTTCATTTGTTCAAACAGACCTGGAGGAGGAACTTGCTTTGGATGATTTTTTGGATCATATTCGACCTCCATCTCATAAAAATAATGCCAAGAAGGAAGTGACATCATATTATCCACATGTCATTCAAGGTCATGGCCTTTGAGATTATTCCTTTGTCGTACAATGTCTTCTCTAGGAAAACAATGAAAAGTCTTGGCCTTGATGTGAGTGGAAAAAATACCCAAAGGATCATACTTCCATCATTAAGGAAGCTCAACCAATCAGTGGTCATAGATCGTCTCAGCAATTAATTCATTCTACAGTAACTGTTATATCACCAAAATTGAAAGGCATAGCACATGTATTCTTCTTTCCCCTGCCTGATCTATAGGTATCATTTATGAAATCACTTTGTTGGGTTACTTCCACATCAAAAATGTGTTTAGTTGTAAACAATGGCATCATAAAAGGTTTACCAATAAAACCAAATATTCTAACCACCACACCTTGTGTCAGTAAAAATACATCACCTATTTTCTGATCAACCACTTCTTCTTGCATGGCCCAAGGCACTCTGTTGCATAATCCATAAATTAAATCCAAGGTGGGTCCTAAAAATATCCTATTGAAATTATTATAGGACTCCTTTGAAAAACTCTGAGTCCATGAGTATACTAGAAATACTTTTCTTGCTTCATCTATATTATTTATTGCTATGAAGGCAAAATGAGAGGGCATATGATAGAAAAAAAATTATGTCAAAATGGAACAATACCTGGAAGTAATATCTTCTCCATTTTGTATCTTTCGCAATTGTGAGTGTATCCTCCATTCTAAGAAATCTGCCCAATCGAAGAAAATTGGGTTTTAAGTTTCTATCATGGCGGTTGGAGCATAAAACCCTACTTGTGAAATACACTGTACCAATGATTCTTGCCACTTGTGCACTATGGAATCTGAAGATAATCATGCCAACCATGCTATCATTGAATACAAATATGGGATCTTGAAATTCTTTAATGGCGCTGGTAGTTTTGGCAATTCTCCAAATCATGGTGTCTTCAATAGCGACGGTATTGTCATTGTTGTCAACACAGTTAGATAGATCAGTTGAAGCAGTGGATAGGAGCTCAGAGGTTAATCATAGTATGTACAGTGATGTTAAATGCTTATGAGGATGTTTACCCACATTTTTGCATATTTTCCAAGAAGAATGAAGTGGCACATATGCTCAAGATCAAAGAAAAAGAAAAACACCGCAAAGAAAAAAAGTGTCATGATATCGCGACATGTTGCTTTTTCACGGTCAAAAGAGAAGAGAAAATGCAAGGAGAAAAAGTGTCACGATATCGTGACATGTTGCATTTTCGCGGCCAAAAGATAAGAGAAAATGGAAGGAGAAAAAATGTCGTGATATCGCGACATGTATTTTTGCGGCCAAAAGAGAAGATAAAATGCAAGGAGAAAAAGTGTCACGATATCGCGACATGTTGTATTTTCGCGGGCCAAAGGAAAGAGAAAGAGCAAGGAGAAAAAGTGTCGCGATATCGCGACATGTTGTATTTTCGTGGGCCAAGGAGAGAGAAAAAGCAAAGAGAAAAAAGTGTCACGATATCGCGACATGTTGCATTTTTGCGATCCAAAGCAAAGAGAAAATGCAAGGAGGAAAAAGTGTTGCAATATCGCAACATGTTGCATTTTCATAGTCCAAAGTGAAGGGAAAATGCGAGGAAAAAGTGTCGTGATATCACGACATGTAGCATTTTTGCGGTCCAAAGCAAAGAGAGAGAGCAAGAAGGAAAAAGTGTCGCGATATCGCGACATGTCGCATTTTCGTGACTCAAAAAGGGTAGGAAGGAAGAGAAAGAAAAAGTGTTGCGATATTGCGACATGTCACATTTTCACAACTAAAAAATGGTAGGAAGGAAGAGAATGAAAAAGTGTCGTGATATCATGAAATGTCACATTTTCGTGACTCGGAAAGGGTAGGAAGGAAGAGAAAGAAAAAGTGTCATGATATCGCGACATGTCTCATTTTTGTGACTCGGCAAGGGCAGGAAGGCAGAGAAAGAAAAAGTGTCGTGATATCATGAAATGTCATATTTTCATGACTCAAAAAGGACAGGCAGGCAGAGAAAGAAAAAGTGTCACGATATCACGACATGTCACATTTTTGGGACTCGAAAAGGGCAGGCAGGCAGAGAAGCAAAAGTGTAGCAATATCGCGACATGTTGCATTTTTGTGACTCGAAAAGGGCAGGCAGGCAGAGTAATAAAAGTGACACGATATCATGACATGTCACATTTTCACGACTCAAAAAAAACCTCAAAATAGAAATGAAAAGTCATTAAAAAGAAAATGAACAGTCATGAAGAAGAAGACGATCAGTCATCGAAGGAGAAAATAAATGCATGCACAAGGGAAAAGAAAACGAATAGTCAGACATGCAAAGAGAAAATGAACAGACAATGAAAGAGAAAAACAAATAGTCATGACCGAGAGAACGAACAGTCATGGTAAGAGAACATGGTGTCAATTATTTGCATGTGACATGTTTGACGAAATGCCTTCTCAAAATATACAAAAGGAGTTACAACTGGAGTTACAACTGAGGTTACAACTGGAGTTACAAAGAGAAAGGATGGTTATAAAAGGAGTGTTGCTTGGAGAATTTAGTGTGCTCGGGATTAAAGTGTCGTGGATTTAATCTTGCGAAGAGAGCGAGAAGTGCGCGAGAGGAGCATGAGAGGTGAGTGAGAGGCGAGCGATAAGGGTGTGTGTTGTGTGAATTGTGGGCAATGTTGAGTAAGCAATAGACCATTCAGGGTCTTGTAAAAGTGAAGGCATTTATATATCAATCTTCTAGTTTTAGAATTGAAGTCCAAGTTAGTGCTTAGCATCAGGGGTTGGTGCTCCTTTCTATTGGTGCAAATAAATCAGGGGTTGGTGCTCCTTCCAATTGGTGTTGGTAAATCAGGGGTTGGTACTCCTTTCTATTGGTGCAGATAAATTAGGGGTTGGTGCTCCTTTCTGTTGGTGCAGATAAATTAGGGGTTGGTGCTCCTTTCTATTGGTGCAAATAAATCAGGGGTTGGTGCTCCTTTTTGTTGGTACAGATAAATCAGGGGTTGGTGCTCCTTCCAATTGGTGCTGGTAAATCAGGGGTTGGTGCTCCTTTATGTTGGTGCAGATAAATCATGGGTTGGTGCTCCTTCTAGTTGGTGTTGGTAAATCATCGGTTGGTGCTCCTTTCTATTGGTGTAGATAAATTAGGGGTTGGTGCTCCTTTCTATTGGTGCAGATAAATTAGGGGTTGGTTCTCCTTTCTGTTGGTGCAAATAAATTAGGATTTGGTGCTCCTTTCTGTTGGTGTAGATAAATCAGGGGTTGGTGCTCCTTTCTGTTGGTGTAGATAAATCAGGGTTTGGTGCTCCTTTCTGTTGGTGTAGATAAATTAGGGGTTGGTGCTCCTTCCAGTTGATGCTGGTAAATTGATTGTAAAGTTGTTGCTTTGCAAAGGTTGGATTTGGATGGAAGTCCAAACAATAAATTTTTGAGGAGTAGCCAAATTGGTGAACCTCGGTACATCTTGTGTTGTGTGATGATCTCTTGTTATATTTGCTTTATTAGGTTTTATTTTTTTAGTGTTTCGGCTTTAAGAGTTGAAGATTTAAGTTTTTAAGAGCTACACTGATTCACCCCCCCCTCAGTGTCATCGTGAGACTAACAATTGGTATCAGAGCTAGTTTCCCTTGTCAGTATAAATCAACTAGGGTTGATCTTGGATTAGTACGCAATGGATAAGAAGAATAGATCCTCATCAAATAAGGCATCTCAATCAGTTTCAGTTCCTGTGGAAGAGAAAATTGAACTATAAAAGATAGGAGTGAATTCTAAAGTATGTGATGAAAACCTTGAGGGTGAAGTATATCTAGAAGGTGAGTTGATCATTGCACTTGAAGAGTTGAATATAGAAAGGAAAAATAACAAAAGACTATCCAAGAATTTGGAATAATATGGGGATAAGATTGAAGATCTCTTGTTACAAATTCATAAAGCCAAGAAAATAGAAGAAGCTTTGAAGTCACACCTGGATGATAAAGTCGATGTATGTAGCAAACATGAAGAAGAATCTAAAAAAGTTATTAGTGATCTAAAGCTGCAAGAAGAAGAGTCCAAAAGGATTGAAGAAACTCTCAAGTCATAGATCAATAAGAAAGAGATTGTTTGCTGCAAACAAGAAAAGGAGATTGTTTTATTGAAGAAACAACTAGAAGATGCCAATACAAATCTCAAATTTGAGAAGATCATAGAGTTGCTAGATGAAATGATAAGTCAACAAAGAAGCCGCATGTCTAAGCTTGATCTTGGATGTAAAGCTAAACAACCTTCATCTTCCAAATATGTAGAGAAGAAGAAGTTCACTATTGAAGGATCGAAGCAAGAAAATTCTGAAGCTAAATCTTAAAAAGGAAGAAAATATCAAAGGATATCTACAAAAAAGCAACCACAACAAAAGAGATTCTATCACTCTCACTCTATTCATAATAATGCTTTTAATGGCTATTATTTTATATGCAACCATTATGGGCACAAGGCAACTTATTATGGATTGAATAATATATCAAAGAGTTATGGTGATAGAAATACATCTGCTTTTTTGATTGAACACCATGTGCAATGTTTTAAATGTAATGGTCATTGGCACATAGCAAGGTTTTGTGTAAGAACTTTTGTATCTAATCTAAGGCAAGACAAAATATTTCATCAGACACAAAGAATGCAACATAGAAAGGGAAGAAATCATGTGCATCAAAGAAAGGAAAATAATCATCCATCAAGGATGCACAAGAGACAACCACCCAAGAGAAATGTTCAAGTTCACGAAAAGGTTCAAAATAGCGATGCAGTTGAAAAACTCAATCCCAAGTTCAATAAAGGTTGGAGAAAGAAAGAAGAGAGGAAATCATGTCTCCTTGGACTGAAGGAGATTACTCCTCTATTGCACTAAGTAGCTCCAAGTAGCACATCCTCAAGGGGAGCAATCTTAAAGTTTTATTTTAATGCTCCTATGTTGTTTGGTTATCTGAGGATGAAAGGCAAGTAGTCAGGGGGAGTTGTCGTATAGTTGTCAAAATGTGTTTTAGTTCATGTAGTTGTTTGTGGAGGTAATAAGCATGAGCATGAGACATTGGCTTGACAGAGCCAATTTTTTATTATTATGAAATCCCTCTGGTGATGGCGATTACAATAGTAGATAGTGTCAAACTGATGTACTTCAATAGAACAACATGGTGAATAGCTAGGTTTTCGATGCAGCAGCTGATAGGCATTATCTGAGATAGAACATGCAACATAGGTCATTGTGTCATGGAAGCATAAGCTGGCAGGTGCTAGTTTTGAAGCCTGTAACATTCCTAATATACAGATAACATAGAATCTATGTTGTTAGTACATCTCAATTCATCTACCAATATCGAGGGAGGACTATGGTAAAGCTCTTCATGATCATTATGACAATTACTGCCAACATGTAGCTAGGAAGGCGTGCATTTCTTAACCAAAAATACAACACATCATTTGGTATAAGAGAGCATTAATTTTCTCTAAAGAAGTAGTCGTTATCAAATAGATGTTAGAGTCAAAGCAAACGGTAGCACTAGCACCCAGTTCGTCAAGAGTTCCAAGTGGCACATGCAAGGCAGAGATGTTGAGAGAATAGCGCCCAGGTGGTGAAGCACCAAGGAGGACAAGATGCCCATGCACCTAAGAAAGTATTGCATTATTTGAGGAATGCGATATATTGCCCAAGGAATCCCTTGATCGCAGCAAGGATAAATGCTCCCTGGAATCACATGAAGAACGTTCACCTAAGACATTGAGTAGCCTTGACATATGCTCTAGAAAGAAGTAGAATACTAAGAGTTGATGATTGCACACAAATTGAGGTTCCAACGCTAGATGTAATGGTCCACTGTCAATACCTACGTAGACAATGAAAACATTCATGGCAGCCGTTAGAAACCAGATACATTGAACTACACAACGGATGTGAGGCAAAGTCTTCAGTAACAGAGGAAGTGGTAGTCAAAAGGATCAAGCTATACTAAATAAATAAAAGTAAGGTACAACAGGAATTATAATATGATGAGCAAAGATTAGAGTGCTTATCCAAGAAGACTTTATGACAGAAAGAGTACTAGTGGATGTGCATTCTATCTTGGAGATAGGTTGGTCACATGGACAGTACGAAACCAGAGTCAGTCTCCCTATCCACAACAGAGGCAGAATATATTACAGTGACAACGTGCTATACGTAGGAGAAAGTTACGAAAGGTGAGGTTAAGTTGGATTTTGTTCCAACAATAGAGCAAGTAGTAGATATCTTCACAAAATAGTTGCCCAAGAAAGTCTTTGAGTACCTTTGCAATAAATTGGGAGTGGTCACGTTTCCCAAGAATTGACTAGCTATCGGGATCACATTCTCAGGGGGAGCATTTGTGTATTTGTTTATCTTTTTGCTCATGTTTGTGATTTTTGCTAAGTGTAATAATTTTTGCCTGAGAATGTTGTGCATGGACTCAAGGGGAGTTTACAGTAGCCCTTTTGGTATTTTTGTCAAAGGGGGAGAAGAGTTATAGGAAATTGCACAAGAGTTACAAGAAATTGCACATGTGTTGCCAACAATTCCAAAGGGGGAGATTGTTGAGCAAGGTGCAACGATGGTATTATCATTGTTGTCAACACAGTCATATAGATCGGTTGAAGTAGTGGATAGGATCTTAGAGGTTAATCAGAGTATGTACAGTGATGTTAAATTCTTATGAGGATGTTTACCCACCTTTTTGCATATTTTCCAAGAAGAACGAAGTGGCCCATATGCTCAAGATCAAAGAAAAAGAAAAACACCGCAAAGAAAAAAGGTTTCGCGATATTGAGACATGTTGCATTTTCATTGTCAAAAGAGAAGAGAAAATGCAAGGAGAAAAAGTGTCACAATATCGCGACATGTTGCATTTTCGCGGCCAAAAGAGAAGATAAAATGCAAGGAGAAAAAGTGTCGCGATATCGCGACATGTTGCATTTTCGCAGCCAAAAGAGAAGAGAAAATGCAAGGAGAAAAAGTGTCGCGATATCACGACATGTTGTATTTTCACAAGCCAAAGGAAAGAGAAAGAGCAAGGAGAAAAAGTGTCATGATATCATGACATGTTGTATTTTCGTGGGCCAAGGAGAGAGAAAAAGCAAAGAGAAAAAAGTGTCACGATATCGCGACATGTTGCATTTTCGCGGTCCAAAGCGAAGATAAAATGCAAGGAGGAAAAAGTGTTGTGATATCGCGACATGTTGCATTTTCACGGTCCAAAGCAAAGAGAAAATGCAAGGAGAAAAAAGTGTCATGATATCGTGACATGTAGCATTTTCACGGTCCAAAGCGAAGAGAGAGAGCAAGAAGGAAAAGGTGTTGCAATATCGTGACATGTCGCATTTTTGTGACTCGGAAAGGGCAGGAAGGAAGAGAAAGAAAAAGTGTCACGATATCGCGACATGTCGCATTTTTGTGACTCGAAAAGGGCAGGAAGGAAGAGAATGAAAAAGTGTCGTGATATCGTGACATGTCGCATTTTTGTGACTCAAAAAGGGCAGGAAGGAAGAGAAAGAAAAAGTGTCACGATATCGCGACATGTTGCATTTTCATGACTCGGCAAGGGCAGGAAGGCAGAGAAAGAAACAGTGTCATGATATTGCGACATGTCACATTTTAACGACTCAAAAAGGACAAGCGGGTAGAGAAAGGAAAAGTGTCACGATATCGCGACATGTTGCATTTTTGCGACTCAAAAAGGGCAGGCAGGTAGAGAAGCAAAAGTGTCACGATATTGTGACATGTCACATTTTCGTGACTTGAAAAGGGCAGGCAGGCATAGTAATAAAAGTGTCACGATATCGCGACATGTCACATTTTTGCGACTCAAGAAAAGCCTCAAAATAGAAACAAACAGTCATTAAAAAGAAAACAAACAGTCATGAAGAAGAAGATGAACAGTCATCGAAGGAGAAAACAAATGCATGCACAAGGGAAAATAAAATGAACAGTCAGACATGCAAAGAGAAAATGAATAGACATGCAAAGAGAAAAATGAACAGTCATGATCGAGAGAACAAACAGTCATGGTAAGAGAACATGGTGTCAATTATTTGCATGTGACATGTTTGAAGAAATGCCTTCTCAAAATATACAAAAGGAGTTATAACTGGAGTTACAACTGAGGTTACAACTAGAGTTACAAAGAGAAAGGATGGTTATAAAAGGAGTGTTGCTTGGATAATTTTGAGTGCGCTCGAGATTAAATCATCACGGATTTAATATTGCAAAGAGAGCAAGAAGTGCGCGAGAGGAGCACGAGAGGCGAGCGAGAGGCGAGTGAGAAGGGTGTGTGTTGTGTGAATTGTGGGTGATGTTGAGTAAGCAATAGACCAATCAGGGTATTATAAAAGTGAAGGCATTTATATGTCAATATTCTAGTTTCAAAATTGAAGTCCAAGTTGGTGCTTGGCATCAAGGGTTGGTGCTCCTTTTTGTTGGTGTAGATAAATCAAGGGTTGGTGCTCCTTCTAGTTGGTGTTGGTAAATCATTGGTTGTTGCTCTTTTCTATTGGTGTAGATAAATTAGGGGTTGGTGCTCCTTTCTATTGGTGTAGATAAATTAGGGGTTGGTTCTCCTTTCTGTTGGTGCAAATAAATTAGGGGTTGGTGCTACTTTTTGTTGGTGCAGATAAATCAGGGGTTGGTGCTCCTTTCTATTGGTGTAGATAAATCAGGGGTTGGTGCTCCTTCCAGTTGGTGCTGGTAAATCAAGGGTTGGTGCTCCTTTTTTTTGGTGTAGATAAATCAGTGGTTGGTGATCCTTTTTATTGGTGCAGATAAATCAGGGGTTGGTGCTCCTTCCAATTGGTGCTGGTAAATTGATTGTAAAGTTGTTGCTTTGCAAAGGCTAGATTTGGATGGAAGTCCAAACAATCAATTTTTGAGGAGTAGCCAAATTGGTGAACCTCGGTATATCTTCTGTTGTGTGATGCTCTCTTGTTATATTTGCTTTATTGGGTTTTAAGTTTTCATTGTTTCGGCTTTAAGAGTTGAAGATTTAACTTTTTAAGAGCTACACTGATTCACCCCCCCCTCAGTGTCATTGTGATACTAACACTATGTCTCCATGAATTGTCGCATGTGAACATTTGATTGATACCTCTCTTCCTCTTATTTAAAATTGATATTTTTATATATGGCATAAGATGGAGGTTGCACTCCACAAGAAAACGCATCTCGTATGGAACTAGACGAAATACTAAAAAACTCTTCTCCTTGGGAATTTTGGATAGTTCTTGTATTAGTATTATAACATTGCATGATGGCCCAAATCAGCTCAAGACATGGGTGCACGGGTGTACACAAGTACCAAAAAATATGGGAATGAAATGCTATAGTACGGGGACTTTCAACAAACATCTTTTGTGCAGCAAACTCGGCATCCAAACGTAACTTTTCCACACCTTTGTTGGTGATTATGCAATCATTGATATGCACCAAGCGATAATCATAGGGTCTTAGTTCCACATCTTCATCCTCCTATTCTTGATATTTTCGCTATTTCTTTTTTATTTTAGGCCTTGTTTGCACCTTCACCTTCTTTGCTTCTATGGCTTTTTTTCCCATCTTCAGCTTTCTTTGAATATGTAGTGAAGAACGACAAACCCTGGAGCAAAAGAAATTTGCAAGACTTCTATGTCAGAACCCTACAAATGCCTTGATTCAAAATAGAAGGATTGGCCTCCTCTTATAATTTTTCATGCATATCCATTGGAAATCTTGCTAATTTTATGGGCACCGCATGCATTCAAATGTGTGTTTTTTTTTTTAGTGCTAGAAGTGGTTGCTTTTCTGGTTTGGAAAGTGCGATGAGTGGGCAGAGTGTATGACATGGGACGAGAAATAGAAATATGTGGATATTACGGGTAGTACAGTATGGAAATGGAGGTTCATGGTAAAAGAAGAAAAGGTGGAAGGGTTTGAATGCATGTGGGTTATTATTATTATTATTGCCTCCTTTTTTTTCCCTAGGGAAAGAAGTGGAGAGGAAAGAAAAGCAGGAGGAAAGGGTTTTTCGGGGAGTGGAGAGACTTATTTTCAAAGGAACGAAAGGTGGTTTTTTTTTTTTTTTGAAAATATTTTTTATTATGGATGAAAAGGGTATTTTGGGATCCGAAACAGGCTTTATGGGTTCTGAAAAGGGTGTTTCGAGGTGGAGAGAGAAAGGGTTATCAAAAAGTAGTAATTGATCGAATGGAATTTTGGGATCTGAAATAGGTATTTTGGGGGCCCGAAATGGGTGTTTCAGAAGGGAGAAGCATTAGTTTCGGAATGGCAAAAGCTAGTATTTTTTTTGCATTTTTGGGATCCGAAAAATGCATTTCAGGGTCTGAAACAGGCTTTTCGGGTTTCGAAATGGGTCTTTTAGGAGCATATTTGTTTTATGTCATTTTTTATTAATTTTTAAAAAATTTGGGCCCAAAAAAAATAGAGGAAATGGAAAATCTTTGGGTGGGAGAGTGATGGAGGGAATTGTTTTTTTTTTACACCTCCAGAACATTGGACCCCCAAAACACATCATCCAAGTTGATTTTTTGGTTTGCAAATTTTTTAAAAACTCCTTAGTTAAGCATAACCTTCCTAGAGTAGCACTTGGATGGGTGACCTCCTAGAAAGTCCCAGGCTTTGACCACTTTTTTCAAAAAAAAATTCTAATAAGAACTAGAAAGATACATAAAATGAAAATATGTACATATTTACATCCATAATCTCTATTTTCACTGATAATAGGCCTTCAAATGAAGACCATTGATTGGAATTGATAGTGCATGACCATCCATATCTTGCAAATAAAAAGAATTAATTTGATTGGCACCTGTGATCTGAAATGGACCTTCCCATATTACCTCGAACTTGTGATGTTTGTCGGGCTTTGACTTCTTTTCGTTCCACTTCAATACGAGATCGCCAACCTTAAAGGTCCTTTTAGAAACATTTTTACCAAACCATTTCCTCGTCATCTCAGCATGCTCTATGAAGGCTTGGTATGATTTCTCCCTTTCTTCCTCCAACTGTAAAAGTTGAGCCAACCTCATGCTCATGGGATCAGACTCATCATCCTCATCATTAATCAAATGCCAAGTTTGGAGGGTCGGTAATTCAATATGGATAGGCAAAACCGCTTCTTTACCGTATACCAAGGAATAAGGGGACGTCTTGATAGATTTTTTCATCGAGATGCGATCAACCCATAATGCTTGATTCAAAAGTAGGTGCCAGCTCCGCTTATTTTTGCCAAGGGTTCTCTTCAAAATTTTGAGCAGGTTCTTGTTTGTAGACTCAGCCAGGCCATTCCCTTGTAGATAGTAATTAGATGAAGTTTTCAAATAAATTCCATACTTACCCGTAAATTCATTGATTTTGGTGCCTATGAAAGGAGTTCCATTATCTGTTATGATTGCATCCGGGACACCAAAACGAGTGATCAACCCCTCGAGGAAAGTGATGACTGTGGCTTGATCCGCTTTCTTGGTTGGAATCGCTTCAGTCCATCTGGTGAAGTAATCAATCACAGTCAAGATATACTTGTGGCCAGTAGATGAGTTAGGATCAATGACCCCGATAAAGTCTAGGCCCCATTGCTGGAATGGTGCTTCTACTTGAATCGGGCGAAGAGGTAATGCCCCTTTTTTGATTCTACCAACATATCGCTGACAACTATCACAATGAGTACTTACTTTGTGAGCATCAGCAAACAAGGTAGGCCAAAAATAGCCTGCTCGGATGATTTTTAAGGCCATGGGCCTTCTTGCATAATGACCACCCGATAGTCCAGAATGAAATTCTTCTAAAATATTTTCTTTTTCGGAGTCCCTCACACACCTGAGAAGAACTCCATCAATGTTTTTGTAAAATAGCCCCTCGGGCAACAAAGTATATCTGAGAGCTTGCAACCTAAATCTCCGACATTGCGAAGCATCAAGGCGAGATGGACATATGCCTGAGGTAAAATAATCAATTAGCTCTTTGGTCCAATCAATATTGTTGGTGGTATGGTTTGCACAAATGTTCTCGCCTAGACTATCCTCATGCAACATATCTAATGACTCGAAAGCTGCACTTTTGGCTAGCTCCTGACATAGAGCTCTCCCACGAACTAGCTTGGTTGGTCGGATCTCCACATCATATTCTTGAATTTTTGAGACCCAACCTGCTCTCTTGTCTCCTAATTCTCCTTGGAGAATAAAATTTCTTACATCAAGGTGTATGACATGCACAACCGTTTTGCTCTGAGAAACGAAGTGTCAGAATTTCTTCAATGCTTTCATTACTGCATATACTTGTTTTTCAATAAAATTATATTTCTCTTGATGAGGAGAAATAACCTGACTCAAAAAAGCAATTGGCTTCTCACCTCCATCCTCTTGTCATTGTGTCAAAACTGCAGCATAACTCTCCTGTTCGCCTACCGCATAGAGAATGAAATCTTTAGAATAATCAGGATTAATCAATACTAGAGCCTGAGTAATTCTCTCCTTGATTTCCTTGAAAGCCTACCTTCTTGTTTCAGTCCATTTAAACTCAACACCTTTCTTCAAAAGCTCAGTCATGGGTTTCACCACTTGAGAGAAATCAACGATAAACTTACGAATGAAATTGATTTGGCCAAAGAAAGATTGCAAATATTTTTTATTGGCTAGAAATGGTAGCCTCAGGAGGGCTTCAGCTCTTGTAGGATCGATTGCCAATCCTTCTTGTGAGATCACATGGCCCAACAACTTCCCTTATTTAACGGTAAATATTGACTTCTTTGGATTAATCGAGATCCCAAACTCATGATACTTCTCAAACACCTGCCTCAAATGAGCAATGTGGTCTTCTCTATGATGCAAAAACATAGTCATATCATCAAGATAGATCACAATAATCCTATTCAATAACTCACCAAAAGCAATGTCCATAGCCCTCTGAAAAGTGGCACCGACATTTGAAAGTCCAAATGGCATCCGTTGGTAGGCGAAAGTACCCCACTTGGTGGTGAATGTTGTTTTATATTGATCCTCGTCTTTCACCCAAATCTGATTATACCTAGAGAAACCATCAAGCAATGAGAATCTTTGGGTGCCAACTACTACATGAAGGATTTGATCAATCTGAGGTAGAGGGTAATGGTCCTTTAAAGATGCCTAGTTTAGATTGCGAAAGTCAACACACAACCGAATGTCTCCATTATTTTTTCGTACTGGGACCAGGTTAGCCACCCATGTTGAGTGCTTGATTGGATAGATTATCTTGGCCTCCAACATCTTCAACAGCTCCACTTTCATGAGGACTTCAATCTTGGGATTGACAGGCCATTGTTTTTGACAAAAAGGTTTTACCCCTTCCTACAGTTCTATAGTATGTTGGATCACATTCTTATCATAACCCCTCAAATCGTGGTAGCTCCAGGCAACAATATCTGGATACTCAAAACACAATTTCTTGATATCTTCCAGTTCTTCTAGGGTGCCATCTATTCCAACCTTGATGATTTTCTCAGGCTCCAAATGCAACTCTTTATAATCCTTCGCATCAATTTTAATCCTGTGCTTCTCAGCCCGATCACTTTGGTCGAATAGAATTTCAAGTGTAATCAGTCCCCTAGGGATGTGATTATTTTTTAGCTGAATCATCCCTTCTCTCTCTTCTTCAGCAAGGACTCTATCATCAGCACTTGCAGTTTCTTTAAGCAAGAAGTTAACTATCTGCTCATCATTGTCAAACACTTGCCAATAGAGATTTTTGTCAGGAACTGAGGGTCTGTAAATCACCCTAACTATCTTAGGCTTTCTAACTACTTGCTCAATAGGAGAGTAGTTAGCACCAAGAGAGGCTAGAATATATGCATGTTTATTTAGCTCTCTCGAAATCGCTTAAACATTTAAAGTAGTGAAAGATTCAAACAAGTCCTAGAATCTATTGTGGTAGGCCTTCAAGTAGTGTTGCTTTGACACACACCTATTAGTGATCTGATTAATAACGAGTTCAGAGTCACCAAAAATCTATAGTTGTTTAATACCCAACTTCTCAGCTTTCTTCAATCCAAGGCATAATGCCTCATATTCAGCTGCATTATTTGTGCAACCCCAAGTTAGCCTATAAGAATAGGTCTTTTGCAACCCTTCGGGAGAGATCAACACAATGCTAGCTCCTACACCATTCTTGCACCTGGCGCCATCAAAATAAAGCTTCCATAATTGATCTACAATAGGATCGGGAGAATCAGGAACCTTCTCTTCAATCTGCTCTAGCTTTGTGATAGTATAGCAGCCAATGTCCGTTCCAACCATCGCATTGAAGTCCATGAGTGAAAACTCATCCTCGAGGTGAAGCTCACCCAATGCTTCTTCCATTAAATCAACTTCTCCTAACTCCTCGGTCATCATGTTAACCACTCCTCGAGAACTTTCTTCTTCCTCCAACTTCTCAATGTGAAAAGGTGAGGGCTTCTCATTATGAATGCGAATATTCTTTCCCTTGAATGGTATCTCCAAATGTGAGTAGTCTAAGGAAATATATCCCCCTAGCTTAGCCATGAACTCCCTCGAGAGGCACATGCTAAAGTATGGTTCCAGGTCAACTACTACCACTTCTTGGATGACCATGATTTGTGGCATACTATGGAGGACAATGGGAATATCCTTGATCACACCTACTATTTTCATGGGTGTCCCATCCAACTGCAAGACACCAGGGCTACTCCTTGTATACTCCATACCCATGACTTCACAAACTACCTTTGGCATGACAGTTGTCGCAGCACCAGAATCAATCATGCAGTTGTGCACTATCCATCCCTCCATCCTGAGTGACAAATAGAAAGGGGGTGGTCTATTCTTTCCAGTGGCTGAAGTAGTTAATGTTTGAGCAAAAATTGTCTGGGTAGGACTCTTCCCATTATATTTCATAGACTTCAATGATTCTTGTAACAGATCGACTTGCCCAGGTAATTGTAATGCATCATAAAGACTAACCTTAGCGGGAATCTTCTTCAACTCCTCAACAATGTTGTATGCGGATGTACCAGACTCATTTTCACTAGTGGCCTCATATTTGCTTTGATATTGTTGTGTGGCTTCTACCCTCTGTATTTTAGTCAAATATGGGTACTTGAGCTTTTCTCTAGCTTGTTCCTCTATTTTAGCTCTTGCCTATGAAGTTGAGGCTTTTTCTTGCAATATTTCCTTCGCTCATGGTGGCAAAATATATTTTAATAGAACAGGTGAATCTGGATTTGGTGTTGAAGTAGGAGCTTTCACTTGTACTTGTTTCTTCTCATTTTGCATCTTCGGGTCAGCAGGTACCCTTAACGGTTCCATCTCAGCTAGATCTACTATGACTGGCTTCTTCCTAGCTCTTGTGAGAACTAAGACTTGTTCTTCGGATGGAACCATAAGGTTGTGATCCATTTCAGTAATCATGTTAACCTGACCTCCAGAAGAGCTTGCAGCTAGTGTTTGCACGTAGTTCAAATGAACCATACAAGTCTCCTCACCATGTGGATCATTACATGTAGAGCACCAGTATGTTCTATCTATGGGGATAGCTTCCTCATTCATCAATACAGTCGGGTTCCTCTCAGGTGCCTTGCTTGTTGAAGCCGCTTGCTCCCTAGTGATTGGTGGAGGTTGAAATCTCCTGGGTTGGAAATCTCTCTCGGCTTGCTTTCTTTCAATAATTGTGATTTTATTGCCCATTGCTCTTATAGCTGAATTAGCGAATTTCACCTCTTGCAAAAGTGTTGTGTAAGGATCAGGATTTGAGGGCGTAGGAGGTGTCGGTAAAGGTAGAGGTGTTGGTGGTGCAGGTAATACCGAGAATGAAATGGGTGTGGGTAATTGCTGAATAGCTGGAGCAGGGAGCTGGGGAACTGGAATGGGTGCGATTTGAGGTGCACTTGAGCTCCATGATGGAACATGATACATGGAAGACATAGGCTATGAAAATGAACCCGAATACAAATGTTGTGGAAGATCAGGTAGGATGGGCATTATTACCTTTGGGGGAAGCCTACCTATGGCAATCAAGTCTGCTTCTACCTTCTACGCTTGTTCGAACAGCTCTGGGAATGTAATCATGTTGGACTATCGGATAGCCAAGCCAATGTCTATGTTAAAATCTGAGATAATAGAATGCAACTTGCTCGTGACTGGGATGAAGACCTTTAGGAACTCTCTACCAGGTTCTGGTGAATCTGACATTGAAATCCGCTATCTCCTCCTGCAGATGCCTCTGAATCACATTAAATTGGTGCAACAAGGAAAATGGATCGACTTGTTCATGAAATTTCTTGATTAATAACTCCCCTAACTGATCCCATGATGTAATAGTGCCCGGTTGCAACGATCGGTACCAATACAACAATTTCCCTCTTAGTGACAATACCAATAATTTTATCATCACATCTTCATCTGTTATGTCATGGATGGTCACCAAAGAAGCTACATCTTGGATATGCTCATATGCAGTTTTATCGATACCATCATAGGTCGAAAAATCTTTCAAAGCAGCTTGAGGGATGGGATTTTGTGCTTGTAAATTCAAGGCTCCCAAACTATTCCATGCTGAGAACTACCTTGGTGGAGGATTCTGGGCCATTTGGACCGGTATGTGTGGTTGAGGAGGTGGAACACTAGTAGCAATACTAGCTGGACTTGAAGAAACAGAAAACACACCAGCTATTTGTGAGGATGTTGCGAATGACGTAAGTGATGGGGTGACCAACCTAGGGTTTTCACCTAATTTTTGGATGTCGAGTTCAAAAAACTCAACGGGGTTTTCAGAATTTTTGGCCTTCGATCTTGTGATCATGAAGTACAACTTTCATCGTCTCCACGTTCGGAGGCTTTTGGGTAGTGCTGAGTCGCCAAATGTTCTAACTGTACAGCATGAAGGTGAACATCAAACCTCAATACTATTGAAAGTGAAACTTTCAAGGTCCCACCGGGTGTGCCAAAAACTATTGGTCACAAATCTACCTAAGTACAAGATATTATCACTTGTGCACCCTAGACTCGACCAACATTGAAAGGCCGAGGGAAAGAGAAAATTCCTTCGGACCGATCTCTAGAGAGGGTTGGTTCCCTTACTAAATCCTACACTGTTGAAGACTAGAGTTGCGGGAAAGAAACTGGAAATAACGGAAAGAAAGGGAAATATGGCCATAGGCCGAAGGTGTAGGATTGGGGAAATATTAATAGCAGGAATTCCACTCAAGCATATAAATAGCATATAATAAAAGAGAGCAACAAAATTTACTTACAACCTTGCACAGATAACCTCCAGGATTGCATTCCAAAACTCACTTCCTCACCAACAATATTCAAACTCAGATGCAGAATTTAAATTTCAATAGCAGATAAGAAATACAAGCATAAAAGAGAAATGCATAAAATAGAAGGAAATCACACATAAATTCACTTGCAAAATCAGAAGCCAAATATCTCTTATTTACGTAGAGAACTTGATAAGTTTTTCTGCAAAATGTCTCTCCTCCTTTACAATGGAAATTTGATTAGTATTTATAGAGGTTTTCACCTCTTTCATTAAATACATGTGGAGGCAAGGTGTCGGCCATCCAAACACCAATAGCAGCAAATCTCTCCTCAGCAACAACAATGAACCAATGAGAAAATGCCAAATAAAATATCTACTAATTTTATCACATGGCATATCAGGCTTCAGTAGGAATCAACGATCTGATTTCAATCTCTATGGTGGCGCCTTGGAAATGCATACCCACGAAGTGGTTGGTGCCTCAAAAATGAACAATATCGCACTGGAATCAAGAGCGCCATACTTAAACCTGGAAGTTTTAGCAATAATATCACCACAAGAATTAACTTTATCAATCTTAATCCTTTTTCAAAGAAGATTTGCATTTAAAACATGAAATTTCACTCGAAATGGGCCCTTATCTTCAATTCACCAAGTTACGTCTAAAATGAGATTTTACTTGGAATGTGCACTTAATACTTTTATCCTGCGTGAAATGAAATTTTACCCCAATATTTGTCCTTTTCTTTCGACTTCATCTAGGAAAATCTTCTACTGCCATAAGTGGGGCCAATCTTGGAAATTTGATTTCTTTGAGAATTAATGAGAACAAAATTGCTGGTAGAATAGTTTCACCAATGAAATGCCCAAAAGAAAGAATGTTCATTACACTTTGGAGCGAAAAGGCATTTCGAAGAGCGAAAAGGCATTTCGGAGAGCGAAATAGCCATTTCGGAAAAAAAGCATTTCGGGGAACTAAAAAGCATTTTACTTGAATTGCACTCGAAATTACACCCATCAGATATTTAGAAAAATTGTTCAATGTGTGAAAACACTCAAAAGCATTTGTAAGTTTTACTGGCCAATTTCAAACAAAGTTTACAACAAAATTTCAATGTGGCAAAAATGCCAATAGTGTGCGAATGAGTATATTAAGATAAGGCATAAGCATACCCCGATGTCAGGCGGGATTCTTTCAACCCATTGCTAATATTGGGGGTCCACAAATGTTTATCCAATATTAGGTTTAGATTTTAGTTGGACTAGACCACTAGGCGATACAGGATACATGAATCTAGCTCTTCCACATTCAAACATTGGTATGCACAAGAGCGAAATGCTAATGCATTAGACATATCATCATGTGTAAGGTATAGTAGTGCTGGCAATTCCATGGATTCAAGTTCACTCCCTTCTTTTCTTCAATTTTTTGGGATACTTTCTCATATAAAGTGATAAAAATAACTATTTATTTTTATACTTTAGTGACAATAATCACTATTTATTTTATAATTTCTCTTATTTTTCTTTTTTTTTTACTTTCTTGAGCAAGGGATTTGATACTGATTTTACTTCCTTTGTACAATTTGTCTTCATTTGACTTGAATTTTTGTAATTTATATTTTATAATTTACTTCAGAAACTTCCTTTGGAGATTTTACTTTGGGGAACTATTTTTGGGATATCGATCTTATGATATAAATATGGGATATCAATCTAGGATGTTGATCTATGATATCAATCTAGGGTATCAATTTGGAGGATTTATCTTGGATCACTCTGGGATATTGCTCATTTTAATGTAAGCAAGGGATTTTGGGTAGGTAATGAACTTGTCCTTTTGCCAATTGCCAATATTTCTTGTACCGTCCGCATAGGGGGATAAGAAAGAATAAATATTTTCACCTCAAGATACTTGGTTCTTCTTCATGGATTTCATCTTCCCCTAGTCCTTGTTAGGATTGTTTAATTTGTTTATTACTGATAGAATTCTGATATTCTAAGGGCTATAATAACTAGACCTCAACTAAAAAATTAAAGTAAGATTTCTATCAACTCTTGAGAAGACATCTAGGTATGGTTGAATGACCAAAAAACCCTAGTATATTCTTCATAGCAACAATATGGATTGTGTTGAAAAACACAATTACTCACAAGGGTGATAAATGGATGAAAGAGATAACACATATGCATGATTTAAATACAAATGTGGTGTCGTTTATAATATTGTAAACATAATTTGTTACAATGCAAGTGCTATGGATGAATATGCCTAATGCAATGCAATGCAATGGTGAAATGTAAAATGAACTGCAATACAATGATGAAAATAAAATGCAAATGTTTTTGTTTTTGATGTTTTTCTAATTTTTTATGGATTTTAACATTTGGTTTGACCAAAGAACTAGCAGATGCCTTTGGAGCCTTTTCCTATTGACCAAGCGGTTTTGATATACCCTTGGAGCCTTTTAGGATTGACCAAGTGATTTTGATAAACCCTTGGAGCCTTTTAGGATTGACCAAGTGATTTTGATAAACCCTTGGAGCCTTTTTTGGATGACCAAAGGGCTTATAGATGCCTTTGGAACATTTTCAATATTTAGGCATAAAACACTTTAAGATGAAGGATATTGAGAGGTTCAGGCTCTTCAACTCCTGCAAGCGATGTCAAGCGATATGTCCCAGGTTCAATATTCTCTAAGATCATATAAGGACCTAACTAGTTAGACGTGAATTTGTCTTACATTTTTTGCGATAAATTTGAGTTTTGTTGGTTCTATTTCAGTACAAGATCACCAACCTCAAAGTCTCTCAGATGGACTTTTCTATTGTAATCTCATTTTAAGTGCTCTTGATAAATGTGAAGGTTCTTGAGTGCATTGACACGACGTTCATCAAGCAACATCAATTGATCTAGGGGAGCTTGTTGTGTAGTGTCATCATTGATGAACCCTTTCAATGCAATGCACAGTGTTGGAATTTCCAACTCTAGGGACATAATGGCCTCAACACCATATACTAGTGAAAATAGAGTTGCCCCAATGGGTTACCGAATACTAGTCTTGTAATCCCATAAAGCAAGGGGTAGTTAGATATGCTAATCTTTATGGTGCTCTTGTATTGTATTTTTCAAGATGGATATCAATGTCTTGTTTGAAGCTTTAGCCTACCCATTTTCTTGTGGATAATAAGGAGTCACAAAATTGTGTTTAATTCTATACTTAGACATCAAATCTCTCACAGTTTTGTTCCTAAATGATGTTCCATTATCTAATACTATCTTGGATGGCATCCCAAAATGACTAATAATATTTATGAGTATAAACTCAGCAATATGTGCTCCAGTTGTCATTATTAATGGGATGGCTTCCACCCATTTAGTGAAATACTTAGTAGTCATGATAATAAAAGTATTTTGACCCGATGGAGGAGAGATATTACCAATGAGATCAATTCGCCACTAAGAAAATAGCCAATACGATTGAATGGGCTATAAGGCCTATGATGGTATGTGTGTAAGATTTGCATGATGTTGATATTCAATGTATTTTTTGACATACACATTGTAATCCTTCTCCATAGTGGGCCAATAATAACCCATACAAAGGATGCACTTGATGATAGCCATGCATCTGAAATAGCCACCACACATACCATTGTGAGCTTCTAAAATTATCCAAGATGACTCTTGGGGCTCAATACAATGAAGGAGAACTCCATCGTAGCTTCTATGGTATAGGATTTCTACTAACAAGACATACTTTATCACTTTCTTTTGGAATGTGTGCTTTGCGGTACGCGATAATCCTTAAGGGATTACACCAAGTCTAAGGAATTCACATATGTGTGATGTCCTATTATGATAAGCTTCAACCTTGACTAACAAGACAACATGCTCCCCCTATGATTCTACATTTTCAAATGCAGAATGGAAAACAACCTTGTGGTGAATGGTAGTACCACTCCCTATCGGATCCTACGAGATCATAGACCCCGAGGATGCTCTCTTTAGAAAGTCTCTAGCTTTGTAGAACCACTAATGATTTGGTTCTACATGAATCATGTTGACTGACTCTTTGTTATCCAATACCTCATGTTGCACAACATAGTGTGACAATGTTTTTACATGGATAGTAGTACAATCAACAGATAAATTCTAAGGGATTACATATCCCAAAGATGCCATTGTGTCTATAAATCTATTGGACAAATGAGGGATTACCTCGATGTCATACCATTCTAGTCGAGCTAGATATGTGTCAACAAGATCCTTGTAAGCTTTCAATATCGGGCATCAACATTGAAATAATCCCTTAAGAAGAGAATCACCAAAGATATTTTGCCTTTTTATCTTCATGGTGACAGCTGTTTGGAGACCTAAAATTAGGGCTTCATATTTAGCATTGTTGTTAGTGCAAGGAAAGTCCAAATTGAATGACAAGGGCATTGGAGCTCCTTGTGGTGTGAACAACACTATTCCTGCACCACCCCCTTGCTCACACTTTGAATCGTCGAAGAACAAGGTCATATCAACTTTTTTGTTTGGTTCTTTAGGTTCAAGTACTTCTGATAAGGTAAATACTACATCATCAGGAAGCTCTATGGTGAGAAATCTATGATTTTCGAGAGGCATCTCAACAAGTTGATCTACTATGACTTGTCCCTTAATGGACTTTTGGATTATGAATTCCAAATAGAATTTTATTAGTAGCATGATCCACTTCGTAGTACATGTATTATGATATGTCTTACTCATCATATACTACAAAGTATTTTGTTTGGATATAACATATGTCGTATGACTCAACATATAGTGTCAAAATTTCTTGGTAGTGAACACTACTGCTAAACATATCTTTTCCACATATACATATCCAATCTCATAGCTCACTAAGGTTTTTATAATGTAATATATGGCTTGTTATTTGCTTTGTGTATTCTTTTGGGCTAGCATGGTTCCTAATGTAAAGTCAGTTGCTGATATATATAATAGGAATGGCACATTTAGCCTTGGTGGAGCTAGTACTGGTGACATCACCAATTATTGTTTAATCTCGATAAAGGCTGCTTGAAATTCCTTGTCCCAATTAAATGGAACTCCTTTGTGTAGTAGTCAATTCATGGGTCAAAATTTATCTAATAATTGAGCTATAAATCGCTTTATGGATGCTACTTTGCCCTAAAGGCTTCTTAGCTCTTTGATGTTTGTGGGGGAGATGCATTTCCAAAATAGCCTTGACCTTTGTTGGGTCAACTTCGATGCCTTGTTTTGAAATGATGAATCCTAAGAGCTTTCCTAAACTTACGCCAAACACACACTTCTTAGGATTCAACCTGACATTATGCTCTATCAAGCGATTGAAGACCTTCCTCAAGACCTCCTCATTCTCAGAATGCAATAATGACTTGGCCAACAAGTCATCCATATAATATTCTAAGATTTTATGCATATAGTCATGAAAAATATATGTCATGACCCACTGATATGTGGCACCAACATTTTAAAGGCCAAATAGAATAAATTTATAGCAAAATTTTCCCCATGGTGTTATAAATGTGGTTTTATGCTGGTCTTTGGACTTAATCCGAATTTGATTGTAACTAGAAAAACCATCCATTAAGGAGAGAATCTTGTGACTTGTAATAGAGTCTAAAAGAACATAGATATTCAAAAATGAAAATGAATCCTCAGGTCTCTAAAATCCCTACAAATATGGACCCTTCCATCAGGTTTTCCTACAGGAACCATATTGGATACCCATTCTGGATAGTTGATGGAGATGACAAACTCTACGTCCAAAAACTATTGCAACTTGTTATTAACCATTAAGGCTATTGTTAGATGCATCTTCTTGAGTTTCTGCTTGACTGGCTTCTTTGATAGGTCTAGTGAAAGGTAATGAGTAACCAATTTTGGATCTAGACCCATCATATCCTTGTAAGTCCAAGAAAAGAAATCAGATCTCTCTCTCAGTAGAGGGATGATGTTGGCACACTCATCAGGAGTTAAAATTTCTCCAAATTTAACCTTCCTTGGATTGATGGGATCATTACTGATATCCACTTTGAAGGTTTCCTCTACTGACATATGGAATCCTTCCTCAAGCTTATGAAGCATAGGGATAAAATGGATGTCATATGTTGGGTTTACATGTTTCTCATTGAAAGCATCCTGAGCATGATAGACATCATGTGCACATCCTAGTCCAAAATGGAAAGGTTGTAACATTTATTCATTAGGGAAGAAATATTCAAGATCTAGAGGTGAATCAGTGCGATACCAATCTATAACATCTACATTTAGAGGCAAAAATTTGGACGGATCGACTGGATTGTGAAGTGGAGTGGTCAAATAAATGGATATCATGTTGATGAAATAGATCATATCTTCAGGACCATGTGCAAGTGACTCATCATTAGAAAAACTACCATCCTTGAGATTGTGGTTCTATGGGTATGGGGATCTCTAGATCCAAACCGTGAATAGACTGTCGGATGGGATCATTGGGCTCAAGGAGCTCCATGTATGTCGATATATTAGGAAACACCATATGATAAATCATATTAAGATTTGGTGGTCTCCCCTAAGGCAAGGATGGATATTGATCTCTCTGTGCATATCCTAAGTCGTATAAGGCCCATTGTGATAGCATAAGTAGGGAGGTCCTAAGTAGCTTATCTCTATCTCATCTTCTTCATCACTATCATAATATAGGCCTTCATCGCTATCCATTGGAATGGGATGCTCTCGCAAGTGTGGCCCCATATAGGTTATCTCCTGATCACTATCATCACTGTCTGGTAAAATTGGTTATAAGCACTATAAATTTGATACTACCAAATAGATCGGCTCAGAATCATCCTACAATTGATCATCGGATGAGGACTCACTATCCTCTCTTGTACTATAGCTTGGTCCACCTATATCAAGGATGGACTCTACTATATCCTCATCGAAATGCCTTTCCAACTTGTGATCTATCACTATGATAATGTCTTGACCCTGCATGACCAAAGTTTTCTCTTGGTAAATCATTTGGACTAGTATCCACCAAGATATCCTCGTGATATGTTTCAGGTGGCCCTATGATAACGTAAGACACCATTCGATTATCCATATGGAACACAAAAGGATTAAGGTGATACAAATTGAAGTCAACCTCACCCCCTAGATTGAGGTACAGGTGGTCTAAAGATACCACAAGGAGTTCAGCATGTCCTCCACTATAGAATCCCAACCCGAACCTATCAGTAGGTAACTGATACCATTGTTCTATAGGCTTCTTACACCCCTGCTCGAATAGTATGATACCATAACCATTCCAATGGTAACACTCAAAGTATCGCATGGTGTAGTTCAAGTTAGAAAGATAATGAACATTCATGGTGAATGGTTCATTATCATCCTCATCCATGGGCATGGGAGATGTTATATGGTCTAGCCCTCCATATATAAAGTTGGTTTGGTTGGGTGGTACCCCCAATGGTTCCACCGTCCCTATGGGAAGGCTATGAGCTCATGGTCAGCCCATGTCATGTGCAATTTCAATAATTTCTATGAACGTCACATTTTGCACAATGTATTCCCCTAACCTAGGACTAAACAAATGGATGGTCACCTACAATGCAAATGACCCTACAGAAGACATAGGTGAAGTAGGCTAAGGTACCTCTTTGACTCTTCCTTGAACTTCCTCTACTTCCATGGGAGTAGGGATTTCAATGATAACTGACTTGGGATTTTACTTTATCTTCTTTTCACCCATGTTTTCTTTCAACTTCCTATCATTATGTTGTATCATAGATGCAATCAATCTAATGGAAGTAGCTATCATGTGCTCCGATATTTGAGATGCAAATGTTGTGGGTATAGCACACACTTCTTTGATTTTACCTCCTAGATTTTTGATTGGTGATGTTGGTCGCACATCTAGGTGCATTGAGGGGAGAACAAATTTCCCTATAAAATCTACTAGATTCACATATTTGAAGGGTTCTTCATTCGAAGACACCACATGAACCTATACCTCATGAATATATTTGATACACTGGTGTAGAATAAAAGGGACACAACACATTTCTTTGATCCAAGGTCTCCCTAGAAGTATATTATATTGCATAGCACCTTAGATTATGTGACACATCATAGAGATGGTCTTTGATCCCACTTGGATAGGTAAAACTATAGTATCGACCATCGAGCATAATGCATCATTGAAATCTCTCAATGTGAAGGTAGAAGGTATGATATGTGTCTTAGGAAACTTCAGGTGAGTTAACACCTTGGTAGTTATGATATTGATCGATGACCCCATGTCGATAAAAACTTTCTTGAATATTTTATGATTAAAACATGCGATGATATGTAGTGGCAGGTCTACTATAATAGTGGAAATTGTCTTGAATTTATGGTCATGAAATTGAATGACCGGCTCTTGACACTATTGCACATGCTCCACAAAGTGTGTAAATACTTTAGGATCCTGAGGCTGCACTTCGATGGACCTTAAGATGTCCATGAGCATCTACCTATGCTTAGGAGACTGCTAAATAATCTCATAAATTGATAACTTCACTAGATTTGTCTATAGGTTTTGGACCAACCTACTCTTGATGGTCACCATCGATCTAGTCGGTGGGTCAGGAACATATTGGGCTGGCCTTGAATGAGGTATAGCTTGAACTCTGATAGGTGCTAGAGGTTGATTCAATCATTCATACCTCACGTTCCTCGTGATAATGTTGACCATTATGATGAACCCATGGGTTGGTGGTTTGATGAGAAATTGGTTGACTTGGCCAGCATTATTGTTTGGTGCCTCATGATTTGGTAGAGGATTCTTTGAAATTCCCATATTTTGATTTTTAGGTTCTTGCGGGTTGTTGACAAGAAACATACCTCTCTCTATAATATTTTGCACAAGATGTTTGAAGGACCAACATACTTCAATGTCATGACCCTTTGATCAATGAAAGATGCAATAATGATCATCCTTGTAGCCCTTAGGCTTGGGCTGATTTAGGTCTATCAAATTAACCTTGAGTAAGTGTATATCCTTCACCTCGCATAGCTGATGAAAATTTGAACTCAAGGACTCTGATAATTGCATAAATACATAAGGTGGGTGTTGCTCTTTTATTTTACCCTTGTAATTGTTATTATGTTGATTGTACTACGTAGGTGGAGGTTGGGCCTGATAATTTTGCTTTTATTGCCCTTTTTCTCCTTTTTGAAGGTTCAACACTATATAATTAAGATGGGTCAGCTTGGAATGATGTCTCTCAATGCTTTTATTATGTCCCTCCTTATTCCTCAGCTTCAAGTTACCTTATTTTAACTTGATGTTCTCAACCACCTTGGCTTGCACCAAAACCTCTTCGAATGTCTGGTATTGCTGCAACTAAAGCAATAGCAAAATGTTTTTGGCATAATTATTCAAGAACATCCATGTTAATTCAAAGTACGGGATGGAGAATGGTAGCTTTGCCATAATTTTCCTCCATCACTTTCCATAATCCATCACTGGCTCATCATCATGTTGCGTTAGACTGACCAGGTCAGAAAAGTTTACCTTATTCTTGACATCGAAGGAGAAGTGTTCAAGAAATGCATTAGCTAATTGTTTGAAACTAGTGATGTTGTACCTCTTTAGTTGGTTGAACCACTCTCGAGTTGGTCTTGAGATGGTCATTATGAAGGTACACAGGAGCAAAGCATCGTTGCTCTCAATATAAAAGCACATATCTATAAAACTAGTCACGTGCTCTTATGCGTCTTCCTCTCCTTGAAATTTTTTGAGTATAGGCATCTTGAAATACTCAAGATATACTGGAATAGGCATTGACATGCATAGAGGTTCATTGTAAATTTTGTTCAAGGTAGGTTTCTGATAAGTTGTCCCTTGCTTCTCTATGGCTTGGACCTTCTCTTCTAAGGTCTTGTAGACTTGTGAGGAAATAAACTCCTCCTCTCGAGATTATCAAGGAAGCGCCTTCGGAGGTAGATTCTTCCTCGATCGAGGTGGAGGACTAGGCTTACCCTCCTACTTGAATTGGGAGATTTCATGATATTCTTGTTCTAATTTCCCTTCCACTTCATTCTCATACTACCCATGCTCATGTTGCTTGGATTCTGGACACCTATCTTTGTGTTGAGTCATATGGTAAGTATGGGTTTCTATGTTCTCAGGGTGTAACTCAGGCTATGAAGCCACTCGTCTATCGACACGCTCCTTGATATCACTATGAGGATGTAAACCGATTCTAGTAAATTGATCCTCTCTCTCTACATGCTCCTTCTGATCAAGGATGCATTGTTCACACATGTGTTGTTCATACAATTTTTGTCTAATGAACCTCTACCTCTAAGTATTCTCATTTTTGAGGCATTTTTTTTTTGCATGAACATCCTCCAATTTATCTTGGAGAATTTATCATATCTGCTCTGATATTAGTCTATGAGCTCTATCAACATGATCAACTATCTAAGGCCTTGTTGGAACAAAATTTGTCTTCGATTAATAGTGTTGCACCTTAGACTTTGCCATCATTGAATAGACAGATCTTGCTTGAGATCATCTGTCTAGTCTCCAGAGAAGGCTGGTTCCTTTAATTTTTTTAGAGAAAAGGGGAACAAGAGATAAGGGAAATATAGCCTAAGCTAGAACTTTTCTCACGATATATATTGGAAAACAACAAACATTGATGATGCAGATTACTACTTTCAGAGTTTTATTTATATCTTCTTTATAGAAAACATGAATTCTTGAGTGTGACTTTTAGATGTTTGTCTAAAAGCATGTAAATATCTTTTAATGTTCAACTCTAAAAACAAGATTTATATGTACACAGTCCAGATTTCAGAATAGATACATTATAAAACTTAGAATGAATAAAAGTTAAAACACCAGATACATACACTTGCACATAGAAGTTTTGGAAGCCAGAAGAAGAAATCTTGTATTGCTTGTAATCAAATACATGTACATCAAGCTTGTAAACCTCCAAGAGCTGACCTTTTTTTTGGAGTCACTCACCCCTATATATACCCTAAAAGAGTATATTTTTCTAAGTACATATTACTATTTTATAAGCAATCATTTGTAGTTTCTAATAATACACAACAAGTCTTCTATGAATTAGATATCTTCTCTGCAGATTAGATTCTAGATGAGCCTGTCACATTTTCAATCATTTGGAAAGCCTGCTCTATCCTAGATTTTTGATAATCATGTCAAAAATAACTTCTTGGTGTTAGTGCATGCCTTTGATTACCAAAAATACATTTTATTCCTTTACAGCTGGCATGTCGTGAAATCATGACATTATTTCCTTGCTTTGCTCTTTTGCCACCTCCAACCGTGAAAATGAGAAATGTCACGAAATCATGACATTTTTCTCTTGTTTTTCTCTTCTGCTACTTCCAGCTACAAAAATGAGACATGTCACAAAATCGTGACATTCGTCTCTTACTTTTCTCTTTTGTTTCTTCCCGTCGTGAAAATGAGACATGTCGCGAAATCGCGACGTCCGTCTGTTGCTTTGCTCTTCTACCGCTTCCAGCCATGAAAATGAGACATGTCATGAAATCACGGCATCTATCTCTTGCTTTGCTCTTCTGCCACTTCCATCTGTGAAAATGAGACATGTCACAAAATCACGACATCTTTATGTCTTTTCCTTCATTTCTTCTGGGCGGTCGTGAAAATGCGACATGTCACGAAATCGTGACATTCCTTACCTTCTTAGTCTCCTCTTGTTATTTTCTAGCAAAAATAAGACATGTCATGAAATCATGACATTCCTATGTATTTAATTTATTTCCTTTCGGATGGTCACGAAAATGTGACATGTCGCGAAATCCCGACACTCCTTCGCATTGCTCTTTTGTTGCCTTTAGCCATGAAAATGTGACATGTCATGAAATCATGACATTCTTTCCCACTTGGACTCTATTGCCGCCTTCAGCCATGAAAATGTGACATGTCATGAAATCATGACATTCTTTCTCGCTTGGACTCTTTTGCCACCTTCAGCCGCGAAAATGTGACATGTCATGAAATCACGACATTCTTTCCTGCTTGGACTCTTTTGCCACCTTCAGCTGTGAAAATGCAACATGTCATGATATCGTGACACTTTTTCCTCCTTGATCCCTTTTGTTGCTCTTGACCGTGAAAATGCAACATGTCATGATATCACGACACTTTTTCCTCCTTGCTCTTTCTCTTTTCTTTGGACCTGTTGGCATTTTTGCCACATTGATTCTCATTGATTGAAGTATTAATGTTTAAGTTGTTGCATATCTAACTTCTATACTGGCTTTGATGCGGTTTTGATGAAAAAGGAGCAAAAAATGACTAAGTTCAAAAACTGTCGCGATTTCGCGACGTGTCGCGAAATCGCGGTCAACGCGGTCAACGGATGCAGGTTGGCAGAACCGTCGCGATATCGCGACGTGTTCTATTTTCGCGACGCGGGTGGTTTCAAAGGCTTAAGATGCAAAAAGTGCAGCGATTCACTGCACGTTCCAAAATCGCGGAGCATTGGTTGAAAGGGGAGTCTAAGGCAAAAAGTGCAGCGATTCGCTACACTCTTAAAACCAACAAAGGCGAAAGAGCCATTTCACGAGCGGGGGCTCAAAGGCTTAAGTTGAAAACGTGTAGCGATATCGCTACCGTTTCGAAACAAAGCCAAACAAAATGAAACGCGTAGCGATTCGCTGCACTTTTAGAAAGGGTTCCGGCAAGGCAAAAGATGTCGCATTTTCGTGACAAAAAGTGGCAAATGGTACGGAAAGGGAAAATGTAGCGATATCGCTACCTGTCCCAAAATCGTGGTCGTTTTGGTCCGAAAAGCAAAAGACATGAAAGTTGTAGCGAAATCGCTACACTTTCGACGATAAGGCCAGGAAAGATGAAGACGTCGCGAAATCGCGACAGGGAATGGAAATCGTACAAAAGACAAGGAGATGGTAGCGATTTCATGCCGCATTGTTGAAAAATGACTAAGTGCTCAAATGTGTAGCGAAATCGCGACAGGGAGAAGGTCGAAGACATTCAAAGGCAAAAGTGTCGCATTTTCGTGGCCTATGAGCAAGACCGTACAGAGTGCCGGAAAGGTGTAGCGATATCGCTACATGTTCCATTTTCGCGGGGTAGAGCGGAGGAAAGAACCAAAAGACAAAAAGCGTAGTGAAATCGCCCAACGTCTCATTTTCACGGAACAAGCTAGCGATGGAAATAATGAAGCCAACTATGCAGCGATATCGCGACAGGAAGAATTTTCGTGGGTTCCAGCAGCAAAGGTGTACGGCATAAGAAGATGTCGCGATTTCGCGACCCGTCGCGTTTTCGCGACCTGCGACAGTTTCCCGCCAAAACGCAGTGTGAACGGCCCGATAAGGTTTTTTCGATTTTCGAGGATTAAATGCTTGCCCGAATTTAATGTTTTGCGGATTTCCAACGCGGTCAAGGTCGAAGAGCGCCCAGGCCACCAAAATTGAAGATTTTATTTGTTCGAAGCTGCTATTCGTGGATTGTTCTAACGGTTTCATGCACATGTTCAAAAACAAATTTAATGAAGGTGACCGCCGACGTCTAATTGCATTCAATTTTGTGGTTCCTCAAGGCTGCGATTAAGGGGATCATGCTCCTGGTTTCCATGGCATAATTGTAGATCTCAAGAAGGTCGGTTGCAAATATTAAATGCTGCAAAGAGGACGGCCCTCTATAAAAACCAATGTAAACCTCATTTGTAAGGGTTGGGAGTTTTTCTGCTAAAAGCTCGAAGTTCATTTGCGGGAATAAAAGAGTTGGCCTCTAATTTTTCCAAGCGGCTGTATGGGTGATTTTCCTTTCTGTTCTTTTTTGCATTTCTAATAGCATTCATATTCCTTAATGGCTGTTGCATTTGAATTCTGCATATTGGATTTAAATACTGCTGTAAGGGTATGATTCCTGGGATGTAGGTTTGGAAGGATTTTCTGCATACGTTGTGTGAGAATTAAGTTAATACTTTCTGTTACTTGCTGTTGTTGTGCTTTGAGTTTTCTCGCTGTTGTTCTCCCGATCTTATAACTTCGGCTACGGCCATATTTCCCATTTCTTTCAGCAATTTTTAATTTCTTTCCAAAGAACCCTAATCTTCAAACAAAATTTAGAATAGTAAGGGAACCAGCCCACTCTGGAGATTGGTCTGGGAGCCATTTCTTGCTTCCAGCCTTTCAATGTTGGCCGGGTCTAGGGTGCACATGTAAAAATCCTTTCCTGTGGCAGATTCGTGACCAACAGTTTTTGGCACGCCCGGTGGGACAGATTTCTTCTGTCTCTAAAAGATCCCATAGTGTTGAAGGTTTAATGTTCGCCTTCATACTGTAAAACTAGAGCATTTGGTGACTCTGCTGTACTCAGAAATCTCTGGACGTGGATGCAGTGAAAGTTGTACTTCATGATCACGAGATCACAGTCTAAGAAATTTGGCGATCTTGTCGAGTTTTTTGAACTTGACAGCTCAAGAAGTGGTGAGCACTCTAGGTTGGTTTCCCCATCCCTTCCATCATCTGCTACACAAACCTCTGGTATTGTTACCAGTGTTTCATCCTCCCAATCATATCCACTAGTTCAAATGGCACAATATCCTCCACCCAGGAAGTTCTTGGCATGGAACAGCTCTGGAGCCTTGAATTTGTAGGCTCAGAATCCAGTTCCTCAGGCCGCGTTGAAGGCTTTGCCAACTTATGATGGTACGGGTAAGACTGCATATGAACACATTAACGATGTAGCTTCTCTAGCAGCCATTCATGATATAACTGATGAAGATGTAATGGTGAAGTTGTTGGTATGCTCCTTGAGAGGTAAATTGCTATTTTGGTACCGAACGTTGCCACCAGGCACTGTAACATCGTGGGATCAGCTAGGAGATCTGCTAGTTAAAAATTTCCATGAACAGGCTGACCCCTTCTCATTGTTGAATCAGTTTACTGTAATCCAGAGGCACCCGCAGGAAGAGATAGCTGATTTCAATGTCCGATTTACCAGAACCTGGCACAGAATTCCTGATGGTCTTCGGCCTGCTGATGAATTGGCTGCACTTTACTACCTCAGAGCGTTCAACACAGATATTGGCTGGGCTGTTCGGCAGTCCAATGTGACAACATTTCCAGAGTTGTTTGAACAAGCGATAAAAGCAGAAGCTGATCTGATTGCTATAGGGAGACTTCCTCCGAAGGTAACTATGCCTATTATACCAGATTTACCTCAGTATTTATATTCTGGCTCACTTCCACAGCCCATGCCATCTATGTATCCCACCCCATCATGGAGCTCCAAAGCACCTCAAATTGCACCTATCCCAGCTCCTTTGCCACTTCCTGCACCCAGCACTCAGCCATCTCCCATTTCCACTTCATTTCCAGCTTTGCCAGCACCCCCAGCTCCTTTGCCATTGCCAACACCTCCTGCACCTGTGAACCCCGATCCTTATACAACACTATTGCAAGAGGTAAAGTCTGCCAATTCGGCAATTAGGGCCATGGGTAACAAGATCACACTCATTGAGAGGAAACAAGCTGAGAGAGATTTCCAGCCAAGAAGATTTCAACCTCCTCCAATTACTAGAGACCAAGCTGCCTCAACAAGTAAAGCACCTGAAAAAAGCTTAACTGCTTTAGTAAATGAAGATGCAGCCCCTGCAGACAGAATGTATTGGTGCTCGACTTGCAATGACCCTCATGGAGAGGATACTTGTATGGTCCATCTGAATTATGTGCAGACTTTGGCTGCTAGTTCTTCGGGTGGACAAGTTAATATGATCTCTGAAGCAGGCCATAGTTTAATGACTCCAGTGGAAGAACAAGTTTCAGTTCTAACAAGGACTGGAAAGAAGCCTGTGACAGTTGATCCTGCTGACTTAGAGCCATTAAGAGTGCCGGCTGATGTGAAGAAGCCAGTGAAAGCTCCTGTGCCAGTTCCAAAGTCTGATGTGCCTATTTTGCCAAAGGATCCTGTTTCCCACAGAGTTCAAGAAAAGGCTGCAGCTGCACCAGCAAGATCAGAAGCGGAAGAGCAAGCTCGAGAAAGGTTGAAGTATCCCTCATTGACAAAGAGGCTAAGAGTGGAAGCCACTCAGCAGTATCGTAGCAGATATGAACAACCTGTTGAAAAGAAGGACTCTGCTGCGGTTGCATACAACATAGTTGAAGAACTGAAAAAGACCCCTGCTAAGGTAAGTCTCTACGATGCTTTGCAGTTACCTGGCCAGGTAGATTTATTGCAGGAATCATTAAAATCTGTAAAGGATAATGAAAAAAGTTCTACCCAGATAGTTTATGCTCAAACCTTAACCACCTCTGCTATTGGAAAAAATAGACCACCCCCATTTTATTTATCATTGCAAATAGAGGGTTGGATTGTGCATAACTGCATGATCGACTCTGGAGCTGCTACAACTGTCATGCCCAAGGGAGTTTGTGAAGCAATGGGAATGGAATATACACGGAGTAGTCCTGGAGTTCTGCAATTAGATGGTACTCCTATAAAAATGGTGGGTGTAATTAAGGATGTCCCAATTGTTCTGCATACTATGCCCCAGATTACTGTTATCCAAGAAATTGTTGTGGTAGATCTAGAACCCTACTTTAGTATGTGTTTATCCAGGGAGTTTACTGCAAAGTTGGGGGGTTATCTGGCATTGGATTATTCCCACTTAGAAATTCCTTTCAAGGGTAGGCGTCTCAGGATTCAGAATGAAAAACCTTCCTCTTTTCATATCGAGAAGTTGGAAGAAGCAGAAAAAGACATGCAGTCTGTTCACATGCTTACTGAAGAGTCCGAGGATTCTGTTTTGATGAGTGAGGTTTTAGATAATCTTCAGTTGGATGCTCAGTTTTCTATGCTTGATTTTAACGCCATGCTGGAGACTGAAATCGGCTGCTATGCCATCCAAAAACCTGAGAGTGACACAAAGCAAGAATTTTCTAACCAAGCTGATCAGAATGCTGTTACAGATCAACTATGGCAACTATATTTCGATGGGGCTAGATGCAAGAATGGTGCCGGAGCAGGTATTGTTTTGATTTCTCCTTCTGGTGTACAAAGAACGTATTCATACCGTCTTACATGGAATTGTACTAACAATGTTGCTGAATATGAAGCATTATGCTTGGGTTTAAAAAAGGCAAGGAAGTTAGGAATTGAACAGCTCAAGATTTTTGGTGATTCTGAGCTTATTGTAAACCAGATTACAAGTAGGTGCATTTCTAAGCAGCATTACCTTAAAGCATATCGCAATCAAGTGTGGGACCTGTTTGAGTGGTTCACAGCTCTAAATATTCAAGTTGTTTCCCGAGAGATGAATAAACATGCAGATCTTTTAGCATCTCTTGGAGCCAATTTTTCCCCTATTGAACAAGTAATGAAAAAACCAAAGACAGTAAGGATGGTGTACAGGCCCAGTGTGCCAGACAAAGAAATTTTTTGGCAAGTCTTTGAAGATGATGAGCAGATTGTCAACTTTTTGATCCATGAAGCTGCTACTGTTGAAGGGAGAACTTTGGAGCATGAAGAAGCTGAAGGTCTCATTCAGTTACGGAATAATCATATTCCGAAGGGTCTTATAACTCTGGAGAGTTTATTTGATCAGCATGATCGGTCCAAAAAACATCGGATCGAGATTGATAAAAAGGAGTACATGGAGTTAAAATTAGAGCCTAATAAAGCTATTAAGGTTGGAACTGATTCTACGCCAGAAGAACTGCAAAAGATCAGACAACTGTGTGAGGAATTTTCTGATATTGTGGCTTGGAGTTATGAAGATTTGAAAGGATACAATAAACAGATTGTGCAGCATACGATTGAATTGGAGGAAGGAGTCAGACCTTTTCGGCAAAAACAGCGACCAGTAAATCCAAAGATTGAGACTCTCATGAGGGCTGAGCTTGTGAAAATGCTGCAAGCTAAAATCATATATCCAGTTAAGCACTCAACTTGGGTTGCCAATCCGGTCCCGGTTCGAAAGAAGAATGGAGACATACGATTGTGTGTAGATTTCCAAAATTTGAACCGTGCATCGTTGAAGGATCATTATCCTTTGCCGCGTATAGATCAAATACTGCATGTTGTGGCTGGAGCTCAGCGTTTTTCATTGTTGGATGGATTCTCTGGATATAACCAGATTTGGGTTAAAGATGAGGATCAGTATAAGACAACATTCACAACAAAGTGGGGCACTTTTGCTTATCAGCGAATGCCTTTTGGACTATCAAATGCTGGGGCTACCTTCCAAAGAGCCATGGACATTGCATTCAAGGAATTGTTGAATAAGATTATTGTGATATATCTTGATGACATGACTGTATTTTCGCATAGACGGGAAGATCACTGTTCTCACCTGAGGCAGATTTTTGAAAAGTGCAGGGAATTTGGGATTTCCATTAATCCAAAGAAGTCAGTGTTTGCAGTAAAAGAAGGTAAGCTTCTGGGGCATGTGATTTCAGAGGATGGGTTAGCAATAGATCCAGCCCGGGTTGAAGCATTGAAAAAGTTGTCACTCCCTGCAAACAAAAAGGAACTGCAGTCTTTCTTTGGACAGATCAATTTCATCAGGAAGTTCATTTCTGATTTTGCCCAGGTTGTAAAACCTATGACTGAATTGTTGAAAAAGGATGCAGAGTTTCAATGGACCGCTCGAAGGAAAGAAGCATTCCAAGAAATCAAGGAAAGAATAGCGCAGGCACCTGTTCTGATTAATCCTGATTACTCAAAGGATTTCATTTTGTATGCAGTTGGAGAAGATGAAAGTTATGTTGCGGTTCTTACACAGAAAGGAGATGATGGGAATGAAAGGCCCATTGCTTTCCTTAGTCAGGTCATTCTACCTCATGAGGCAAAGTATAATTTCATTGAAAAACAAGTGTATGCTGTTATGAAATCCCTTAAGAAATTCAAGCATTTTATATCTCAGAGCAGAACAATTGTCTATGTTATTCATCCTGATGTAAGAAATTTCATTCTTCAAGGAGAGATGGGTGATAAACGTGTTGGTTGGGTCACCAAGATCCAAGAATTTGATGTTGAAATTCATCCGACTAAGCTAGTGCGTGGTAAGGCTTTATGCCAGCATTTGGCAAAGATGGCAGCATCTGGTATAGGTGAATATCAAGCAAAAAATCTTGCTAGTGATGACAATTTGACGAATTGCTTAATTCAGGAAAAATATTGGACAGAAGATCTCATTGATTATTTCACAACTGGTAGATGTCCTTCACAGTTGAATGCCTCACAGCGGAGAAGATTTCGTCTGCAAGCTCTTCGGTATGTTTTGTTACCAGAAGGATTGTTTTTTAAGAATATTGATGGTGTTCTTCTAAGATGTGTTAAAGAATCAGAAAAGGCTAGGCTCCTGGAGGAGTTTCATTCTGGTTTATCAGGAGGACACTTTGCAGGAAGACCGATGGCTTTAAAGATAACTCGAGCTGGTTACTATTGGCCGACCCTGTTCTCAGACGCTTTCAAAATTGCCCAAACATGCGACAAATGTCAGAGATACACAGGAAGAGTTAGGAATGCAACATTGCCTTTGCATCCGATTCAGGTTGAAGCACCCTTTCAGCAGTGGGGGTTGGATTTTATTGGGATTATTGATCCCAATTCCTCAGCTGGACATAGATATATTTTAACAGCTATAGACTATTTCACGAGGTGGTCTGAAGCTATTCCAACAAAGGTTGCGAACCAGACTGTGGTGATATCATTTATTGAAGGCCTGATTACACGATTTGGCATTCCTGATGCCATTATTACCGATAATGGGACCCCATTTATTGGAGCTGAACTAGCTGAGTTTGCAAACAAGTATGGCATTTTCCTAAAAACATCTTCCAATTATTATCCACAGGGAAATGGCTTGGCGGAGTCAACAAATAAAAATTTGCTCCGGATTTTAAGGAGGTCTTTGGGGGAGAACAAGAGATCATGGCACCTTTTACTGAATCAAGCTTTATGGGCAGATAGGATTTCAGTTAAGAAGTCTATCAAGACCTCACCCTATGCCTTAGTTTATGGGAAAGAAGCAAGGTTGCCTGTTCATCTCGAGTTACCAGTATTGCAGCAGTTGCAGGCTTTTCAGGATAATGAAACAGACATAAGTTCCTTGGATACGCGGATAGCTCAGTTGTTGCACTTGGAGGAGCAGCGTTCTGAGGCATATGAAGAATTTGTTAAACACACACAGGGTATTTCGAAGTGGTTTCATAAACATTCTGTAGATCGTCCATTTAAAACGGGAGATTTGGTGTTGAAATGGAACGAAAATAAAGCTAAGCCTGGGAATCACAAAAAGTTTGATGCTTTATGGGAGGGTCCTTTCCGCATTACCAGCACAGGTGCAGCGAATTCGTTCTATCTAGAAGACTTGGATGGCAGTCCACTACCTATTTCAGTAAATGGCTTTCATCTGAAAGCCTACACCTCATGAACTGACAGTCCAGTATGAGTTTGTATATAGTAAAAAAAAAAAAAAAAAAAAGTATATACATGTTTTACTTTTATTTTGTCGCCTTGGTTCTTGTTGCCTGCGAGCCGTAGGTGCCTTTTGTTTTTCTGTGCTTTTCTCCTTTCCCAGCAGCTGGTGGCTTTCCAGAAAATTCTTCTTTTCCCTTCCCTTTTTCTCTTTCCTTTCTTCATCTTCTTCTCTTCTTCCTCCTTTTTCTTCTGCAATAAAAAAGAGAGCCACGACTGTTGTTTCTTTTCCCTATTCCTATTATTCCCGTTCCTTCTTATCCCTTTCCTCTAAGTTCTGTCTTTTTACGCATTTGCTTACAGTCTAGTTCATTTTCATTCCACAGCCTTCATACTTTCACTTCCATTCCATATGTTCATTTACTTTTCTCCCATTATTATCATCATTCCATTTGCATTCACCGCTTGCGCAATCGCAGGATCTCACTCCATTATCTCATTCCATTTGTTTCATTCTATAATCAGTTATATGCAGGTTCTTTCAGTTTCAGCTTTTCAGCAGAAGTTATTGCAGCAGTCCACTGCGAGGTATCACAGCAGCCAGCTTCTTGTTCTAATATGACTCTGTGCCCAATGGATTCAGGCCTGGATTCTTGCATACAATGAACTGTATACCCCGTGAGCCGCCAAGAATGTTGGCATTTTTGCCACATTGATTCTCATTGATTGAAGTATTAATGTTTAAGTTGTTGCATATCTAACTTCTATACTGGCTTTGATGCGGTTTTGATGAAAAAGGAGCAAAAAAATGGCTAAGTTCAAAAATGTCGCGATTTCGTGACGTGTCGCGAAATCGCGGTCAACGCGGTCAACGGATGCAGGTTGGCAGAACCGTCGCGATATCGCGACGTGTTCTATTTTCGCGACGCCGGTGGCTTCAAAGGCGTAAGATGAAAAGTGCGACGATATCACCACGTTCCAAATCACAGAGCTTAAACAACAAAAATCAATCGCATTTAAACGTCCAAAGGTAAACGGGTAGATAGTGTTGAAAAGAGCCAAACAAGATGTAAAAAGCGTAGCGATTCGCTGCACTTTTTAGAAAGGGTTTCGGCAAGGCAAAAGATGTCGCATTTTCGCGACGAAAAGTGGCAAATGGTACGGAAAGGGAAAGATGTAGCGATATCGCTACCTGTCCCAAAATCGCGGTCGTTTTGGTCCGAAAAGCAAAAGACATGAAAGTTGTAGCGAATTCGCTACACTTTCGACGATAAGGCCGAGCGAGATGAAGACGTCGCGAAATCGCGACAGGGAATGGAAACCGTACAAAAGACAAGGAGATGGTAGCGATTTCATGCCACTTTGTTGAAAAATGACCAAGTGTTCTCATGTGTAGCGAAATCGCGACAGGGGAAGGTCGAAGACATTCAAAGGCAAAAAGTGTCGCATTTTCGTGGCCTATGAGCAAGACCGTACCAGGTGCCGGAAAGACGTAGCGATATCGCTACATGTTCCATTTTCGCGGGGTAGAGCGGAGGAAAGAACCAAAAGACAAAATGCGTAGCGAAATCGCCCAGCGTCTCATTTTCGCGGAACAAGCTAGCGATGGAAATAATGAAGCCAACTATGCAGCGTACGCGAGAAGAATTTTTGTGGGTTCCAGCAGCAAAGGTGTACGGCATAAGAAGATGTCGCGATTTCGTGACCCGTCGCGTTTTCGCGACCTGCGACAGTTTCCCGCCAAAACGCAGTGTGAACGGCCCGATAAGGTTTTTTCGATTTTCGAGGATTAAATGCTTGCCCGAATTTAATGTTTTGCGGATTTCCAATGCGGTCAAGGTCGAAGAGCGCCCAGGCCACCAAAATTGAAGATTTTATTTGTTCGAAGCTGCTATTCGTGGATTGTTCTAACGGTTTCATGCACATGTTCAAAAACAAATTTAATGAAGGTGACCGCTGACGTCTAATTGCATTCAATTTTGTGGTTCCTCAAGGCTGCGATTAAGGGGATCATGTTCCTAGTTTCCGTGGCATATTTGTAGATCTCAAGAAGGTCGGTTGCAAATATTAAATGCTGCAAAGAGGACGGCCCTCTATAAAAACCAATGTAAACCTCATTTGTAAGGGTTGGGAAGTTTTTTTCGCTAAAAGCTCGAAGTTCATTTGCGGGAATAAAAGAGTTGGCCTCTAATTTTTCCAAGCGGCTGTATGGGTGATTTTCCTTTCTGTTCTTTTTGCATTTCTAATAGCATTCATATTCCTTAATGGCTGTTGCATTTGAATTCTGCATATTGGATTTAAATACTGCTGTAAGGGTATGATTCCTGGGATGTAGGTTTGGAAGGATTTTCTGGCATACGTTGTGTGAGAATTAAGTTAATACTTTCGTTACTTGTTGTTGTTGTGCTTTGAGTTTTCTCATTGTTGTTATCCCGATCATTATCACTTCGGCTACGGCCATATTTCCCATTTCTTTCAGCAATTTTTTAATTTCTTTCCAAAGAACCCTAATCTTCAACCAAAATTTAGAATAGTAAGGGAACCAGCCCACTCTGGAGATTGGTCTGGGAGCCATTTCTTGCTTCCAGCCTTTCAATGTTGGCCGGGTCTAGGGTGCACATGTAAAAATCCTTTCCTGTGGCAGATTCGTGACCAACAGGACCACAAAAATGCAACATGTCATGATATCGTGATAGTTTTTCCTCCTTGCTCTTTCTCTTTGCTTTGGATCGTGAAAATGCAACATGTCGCGATATCACGACACTTTGGCCTCTTTGTTCTCTTTTGTTGTTCTTAGCCATGAAAATGCAACATGTCGTGATATCATGACACTTTTGCCACCTTGATCCCTTTTGTTGCTCTTAGCTGTGAAAGTGCAACATGTCACGATATCGCGACACTTTTGCCTCCTTGCTCCCTTTTGTTGCTCTTAGCCGCAAAAATGCAACATGTCACGATATCATGACACTTTTGCCTCCTTTCTCCCTTTTGTTGCTCTTAGCTGCAAAAATGCAACATGTCATGATATCGCGACACTTTTGCCTCCTTGCTTCCTTTTGTTGCTCTTAGCCACGAAAATGCAACATGTCGCGATATCGCGACACTTTTACCTCCTTGCGGTATTTTATTTTTTCTTTGATCTTTAGCATATGGGCCACTTCGGTCTTCTTGGAAAATATGCAAAAAGGTGCATCAGCTATTTTTATATAGTTAGTCACTTTTTGACTAACATTCTTGGTGCCTTCTAGGGGAATTTTTTGCTTGCAATTTTGAACCAGACCTTTATCTAGGGAAATGGAGTCAACAACACAGTTGCAAAAAGAATATTTCAGAGAAAGACAAAGAAAACAAAAAAATGCACTTAGATAAAAAGTGAACGTTACCTCGTCAAAACTCCCTCTATACCTTAGTATCTCTATTAAAAAAAAATGTCGACTTTTGATTGGCTGCGACTGAAATTTTTTGTTAAGGCCAAAAAATGATAATATTTATAAATATTGCATGAATATACTTATATTATACTGTACATATAATTCCTTTTCTACTTTCTCAACAAAAATATAACTTTAGGTGAAATGCATTCACTGTGATGGGAAGAACCAATCCATCTTGATCTTTCAACTCAAAAGCATTGAACTGTTTCTCTGAAACAATTTCAAATGGTCCCTCCAAAAAAGCATCAAATTTATCATGGTTACCTGTCTTAGATTTATTTACATTCCATTTCAAAACCAAGTCTCCCACTCTAAATTTTTTGGCAGTTGTCTTTTTGTTGAACCATCCTTCAGTATCTGCCATATGCTTCTGATTGTGATTGTATGATTGCTCTCTTTGTTATTCTAACTGTAAGAGCTACATTGCTCCTACAACTGTGTGTAGAATTTGGTCAATCTAAGGTAGCAATTAATGATCTTTGAGTGATGCTCTATTCAGATTTCTAAAATCTACACACAATATGATATCTCCATTTTTCTTCCTGACTGGTACCAAGTTTTCCACCCAGGTGGAGTGTTTAACAGGTTATACTATTTTAGCTTGAAGGAGTTTTAGCAGTTCTTGTTTCATCAAAGATTCTATCTTCAGATTCACTTTTATTTTCTTTTGCCTAAAAGGCTTAGCTCCTTCTTCTTTGTATCTTCGTTTATCGACCTTGATTTTCTTGCCAACTACTCTATCATTGTTATCAAACAGGCTTTCAAGGGTGATGAAACCCTTAGGAATATGATTGTTTTTTAACTAAATAATATCCTCTTCCTCTTCATATTGTAGATCTTGGTTGGCTGAGCAATTCATTTCATGGATTAAGAAATCCAGTATCAGTTCATAATTTTCAAAAACTTACCAGAAAATATTTTTATCAGGCATTGAAGGCCTGTATATAAGTCTAACAATTTTAGACTTCTGAATAACATTACTTATAGGATAAAAATTAGCTCCCACTAAAGCTAAAAAATCTGCATGGGTATTATGTTCTATAGGGATAAACTTTATATTTAGGGCCTCAAAGGCCTCTAATATATCCCACACTTTGTTCCTGTAAGCCTTCAAATAATGTTGTTTACTTATACATGTTTTGGTGACTTGATTCACAATAAGTTCTAAATCTCCATAGATGAGTAACTATTTGATTCCTAATTTCTTAGCATTTCTTAACCCTAAGCATAGGGCCTCATATTCTACTGCATTATTGGAGAAACTCCAAGTCAACCTGTAATAGAAAACCTTTTCCTCTTCGGTGGGAGAAATCAAAACTATTTCAGCACCAGCTCCATTCTTGCACCTAGCCCCATCAAATAAAAGCTTTCACAATTGATTCACAGAACCATCCTTTTCTAGGGAGGGTATCAATTTTATTTTTGGTTTCTTAATAGAATAGTTTCCTATTTCTGTTTCTATCATGGCATTAAAATTCTATAGAGAAAAGTCATCCTCAGCTTGGAGCTCTTCTAATGTTTCTTCCATTAGATCTTCTTCTATTGTTTCTTTAGTCATCATATTTACACGATCATTTTCACCAATCTTTTCTACATGAAACGTAGATAGTTTCTCATTAAAAATATTGATCCTTCTACCTTTGAAATGTATATCCAAATGAGAATAATATAAGGATAAGTATCCTCCTATATTTGTTGTGAACTCTCTGGATAGACACATACCAAAATAGGGCTCCAAGTCTACGACTACTACCTCTTGTATGATTGTCATTTGAGGCATTTTATGTAGTCGTATGGGAATATCCTTTATCACTCCTACAGTTTTTACTGAAGCACCATCTAATTGTAGGATGCCTGCGCTGCTCCTAGTGTACTCTATTTCCATAATATCACATACTTCTTTGGGTATCACAGTGGTAGCAGTGCATGAATCTATCATTCAATTGTGGACAACCCATCCTTCCATTTGAAGGGAAAAATAAAAGGGTGGTGTCCTGTTCTTACCAGTGGCAGACGTCAAGTTTGTTAGAACCAGTTTTGAAGATGATGCAGTCCTACCTCTATTTTTTATTGTTCTTAGGGATTCCTGTAGGAGATTGATTTGACCTGGGGTTTGAAGAGCATCATACATACTTGCCTTAGAAGGAGTATTTTTCATTTCCTCTACTATACTGAATGTAGGTGAATCAACTATTCTTTCTCTTTCTTTGGCAAAAGTTTTATATTTATTTTTGTATCCCCGGGTAGCTTCAGTTCTTTGCCTTTTTGTCAGTGAGGGGAATCTCAACCTTTCCCTAGCCTATTCTTGGGTTTCATTTTCCCCCGAGGAATAAATTCTTTGTGTGTTTCTTGCCCTTGAATTTTGGATAGAAATTGATATTTTCTTTCCTAAGGGAGACTTCCCTTAGGATTTTCTTTGGGAACTTCCTTGGGAGCAGGGGAAACATTCAATGGATGAAGCTCTTTAGGGTCTACTTGCAGTGGTTTCTTACCTGATCTTGTCAAAACGGAAACCTGTTCTACTGTAGGCATCATGAAGTTGTGGTCCTTCTCTCTAATTATATTTACATGGCCTTTCATTCTTTCTTTACTCTTTTCAACTGCTATACTTTGTACATAATGTTGGTGTATCATACATGAAATTTTCCCATGTGGATCGTTACATGTAGTACACCAAAAGTTAGAACCAGTGGGAGGCTTTTCAGCCTCCACTGTCTCATTTGTATATACCGTGCTCGGTCTCTCTTATCCCCTATTGCTTTTCGAAGCACCTTCCTTTTATATCTATGGAAATCTTCTTGCTTGGATATTTTGTTCAACCTCTCTCTTTTTCATGGATGCCATTTCATTTGACAATGTATTCATTGTATCAATTATGGTCATGTATTTATCATTGGGGGAGCTGATGCAAGGGGTGTAGCTAGTAATGCAAGGAATGTAGGAGGTGTGGTTATAGATGGGAGAGCCTGTGTTGATGGGAGTACAAGAAGTTTAGAAATTTATGCTTGGGAAAGCTCTGGTACAATTGGCAATAGACTCTTTGATGGATATCTTTTTATAGCGATGAGATCAACTTTGCCCTTTGCTGCCTCTAAATAGATCCCAAAAAAAGTGGTTACATGGGATTGCCTTATTATCATACTAAGATCTAAATCAAAAGCCCTTAAGTAATAGCATATAACTTGTTATTCCATGGGTTTTAGGCCCTGTGGTACTCTACCATGAGTTATGGTAAATTTGATGTTGAAATCTTAGATTTCTTCTTGTGGATGACTCTCAATGATAGTGAATTAATTCAGCAATGTGAAAGGATCTGCATGTATATTAAATTCATCGACCAGACGCCCGACCAGTACTACCCAAGAAGTAATGGATCCAGTGGGAAGTGCTCTATACCAATATAGCATCTTTCCTTTCAAAGATATAATCAACAATTTGACCATTACATTTTCCTGAGTGATGTTGTAAACAAATGCTAGCGATGATACATCTAAATAGTGCTCATTTGTTATTTTGCCTATTTTGTCAAAGGTCAGTAATGCTTTTAGTGTAGCTTGTGGAATTTGGTGGTGTGTTCCCAATTTCAAAGGGCTATTTTGATTCCACACAAGATGCGCTAGGGCAGGGTGGCTACCATGATTGCTAAAGGAGTTACAACTACTATGGGATTGCTTGTCGATGCTCCTACAATGGGTATTAAAGAGGTGCTAATGGTGCTGGGTGGATTTGATCATGCAGATAGCACAGGGTGTGCTTTTAGGCTTTCGAGATGTAGTTCAAAGAACTCAATAGGTTCTTCAGAGTTTCTAGCTCAGGATCTGGTTATCATATGTCTATATAACTAGAAGGTTTTTAGACAAGGTATTTCTTTTATGGTCTAAATTGCAACGAAGTCACCAGGTGGTTTTTATTGAGATTTTTAAGAAAAAAGGCTCTTAAGGTAAAACACCAAAACTTATACAATACTATGGGATTGCTGGTCCCATCGAGCATGCCAAAAACTGTTGGAGCAAAATCTGCCTTCGGTTAATAGTTTTGCACCTTAGACTTTGCCAACATTGAATAGATAGATCTTGCTTGAGATCATTTGTCTAGTCTCCAGAGAAGGCTGGTTCCTTTAAGTTTTTTAGATAAAAGGGGAACAAGAGATAAGGTAAATATAACCTAAGCTAGAAATTTTCTCACGGTACAGATTAGACAACAACAAACATTGATGATGCAGATTACTACTTTCAGAGTTTTTTTTATATCTTCTTTATAGAAAAAATGAATTCCTGAGTGTGACTTTTAGATGTTCATCTAAAAGCATGCAAATATCTTTTAATGTTCAACTCTAGAAACAAGATTTATATGTGCACAATCCATATTTTAGAATAGATACATTATAAAACTTAGAATGAATAAAAGTTAAAACACCAGATACATGCACTTCCACACAGAAGTTTTAGAAGCCAGAAGAAGAAATCTTTTATTGCTTGTAATCCAGTACATGTACATCAAGCTTGTAAATGTCCAAGATCCGACATTTTTTTTGGAGTCGCTCACCCCTATATATACCCTAAAAGAGTATCTTTTTCTAAGTACATCTTACTATTTTACAAGCAATTATCTATAGTTTCTAATAATACACAAGTCTTCTATGAATTAGATATCTTCTCTGCAGATTAGATTCTAGACGAGCCTATCACATTTTCAATCATTTGGAAAGCTTGCTCTATCCTATATTTCTGATAATCATGTTAGAAATCACTTCTTGGTGTCAGTGTATACTTTGATTGCCAAAAATACATTTTATTCCTTTACAACTGGCATGTCGCAAAATCGTGACATTATTTCCTTGCTTTGCTCTCTTACCGCCTCCAGCCGTGAAAATGAGACATGTTGCTAAATTGTGACATTCATCTCTTGTTTTGCTCTTTTGCCACTTCCAGCCGCAAAAATGAGACATGTCACAAAATCGTGACATTCGTCTCTTACTTTGCTCTTTTGTTGCTTCCTGCCACGAAAATGAGACATGTCACGAAATCATGACATCCGTCTCTTGCTTTGCTCTTCAGCCACTTCCAACTGTGAAAATGAGACATATCACAAAATCACAACATCCGTCTCTTGCTTTGCTCTTCTATCGCTTCCAGCCGTGAAAATGAGACATGTCGCAAAATCATGACATCTTTCTATCTTTTCCTTCATTTCTTCTGAGCGGTCGCGAAAATGTGACATCTCGCGAAATCACAACATTCCTTACCTTCTTAGTCTCCTCTTGCTATTTTCAAGCAAAAATAAGACATGTCGCAAAATCATGACATTCCTATGTCTTTCCTTTATTTCCTTTTGGATGGTCGTGAAAATGTGACATGTCGCGAAATCGCGACACCCCTCCTTCGCGTTGCTCTTTTGATGCCTTCAACCGTGAAAATGCAACATGTCGTGAAATCATGACATTCTTTCCCGCTTGGAATATTTTGCTGCCTTCAGCTGTGAAAATGTGACATGTCATGAAATCATGACATTCTTTCCCGCTTGGACTCTTTTGATGCCTTCAACTACAAAAATACAACATGTCACGATATCACGACACTTTTGCCTCTTTTCTCCCTTCTGTTGCTCTTGATCGTAAAAATGCAACATGTCACGATATCGCTACACTTTTTCCTCCTTGCTATTTCTCTTTACTTTGGACCGCGGAAATGCAACATGTCACGATATTGTGACACTTTTTCCTCCTTGCTCTTTCTCTTTGCTTTGGACCACGAAAATGCAACATGTCACGATATCACGACACTTTTGCCTCTTTGTTCTGTTTTGTTGCTCTTAGCCGCAAAAATGCAACATGTTGTGATATCGTGACACTTTTGTCACCTTGCTCCATTTTTTTGCTCTTTTCCGTGAAAATGCAACATGTCACGATATCGTGACACTTTTTCCTCCTTGCTCCCTTTTGTTGCTCTTAGCCATGAAAATGCAACATGTCGTGATATCGTGACACTTTTGCCTCCTTGCTCCCTTTTGTTTCTCTTAGCCGTGAAAATGCAACATGTCATGATATCGTGACACTTTTGCCTCGCTCACTTTTGTTGCTCTTAGCCATAAAAATGCAACTTGTCACAATATCGTGACACTTTTGCCTCCTTGCGGTATTTTACATTTTCTTTGATCTTTAGCATATGGGCCACTTCAGTCTTCTTGGAAAATATGCAAAAAGGTGCATCAACTATTTTTCTGTAGTTAGTCACTTTTTGACTAATAGGCCTCTAAGGGGTGCACTCTGTTCGAGCAACTTTATGAGTATATCCTCCAATGGACTAATTTAACACACTCTTACCTCAGTCTGTAAAGATGATATTCATGTTAGGATGTCTCCTATAATCAGTGCCTGCATGCGATGCAAGAGAATGCATGTCTCGAGAATGCTTGGAGCACTCTCCATGTTCTCAAGCAGTCCTAATGGTGCTCTCACTACACATGCTCACCAGTCGAGAGGGTGTAGTCATAGGCTTATATCCTATATGCCCTAGGACCTTATCTAGACTGTTTGATTGTTTTCTACACCACAGCACATGAGGTGGCATACCATTTGCTCCTACTTTGGATATATCTATGGTAAACTTCATATGTTCACCCCTATAGGGATTCCATGTGGGCTTGTGCTTGGAAGCAACCCTCTCTGTTCACCCTTGAATGGGCGGATCCTGGACATGTTTATGCTGTAAAGGTGGAGGTTGTGATCCTCCCTTAGATACCTATCAAAGGGGTACAATTATGGATTTCTCAATAACATATTCTTTGGTGGAACCTATGGATCCATGTGAAATGCAGTCACGATAAATGCTACTGTATGTGGAACCCCCATGATGGAAAGTCCCATGATATGATCTATGTCTAGAGGGATGTCTAGTGCTTCCTCTAATCAAGGTATTCTCGACAAAATCCCATCGTGTATAATTATCCCCTCTAATACTCTTTGAATGACGTCCAAGAGGATTCTATGATTGAGGGTGTTCCACATCATGTTGTGTGCTAGGTGGAGCTTGGGCTTCAATCTCGATTCTATGCCTAGATCGGCCTCTTCGTGTTTGCACCATTATGTATCCTATGTCTAAATTTAACTTTTATTAGCACGCAAAGAATACAATGATGTTTATCTCTTTTTACAATTTAAAATGAGCCCTAAAATTTTTGATGTGTTTTCAATTTGTTGTATCAGTAAAGTAACTCTTATCATGTTTTACAAAGTGTTGATGATTTTCTTAATTGTTTAATGGATTTCACCTATATACTCATAGCTCGAAAACTTGAAAATGAACTCTACGTCACATAATCCAACCTACAATGTGTGGTAATGAAGCCCACACATGGTCAGAGAGCATAGGTCCTCCAAGATCCTCACCCATTTTCACCCAGTCAGTGGCATACCCTCCGAAGAGGAGTATATGCAAATTTTCTAGGCTACGAAAGGTTCTTAGATTTGGTATTGGTCTAGAACATAGGGTACATGGGAGTTGGGCCAATGGATGGAAATCACCTCCACCGTCATTGAAATCCTACTAGTGGTTGGATGTGACTCCCAACTCACTAGCGTTTACTATGAAACATGGTGTGTGTGGTTCTTTTTACTTTGCATAAAGAAAAGATGCGTAATACAACACTCACATGATCATTTCATACATGATATGCATAAAAATAATGTTTGGTATTTCAGAAACATGCATGATTAATCTACATGATATTTAGACAATGCATATTAATGATGAAGTGGCCTCCAACCAGGCCTTGAGTAAGAAATCCAACATACAATGGCACTTTAGCACATTGTATTCTAGGGCAGACTACAATAAGAGATCCGTTGTTCTAGTAGTGCCTAATGAAACCTCAGAATAAAAAACCTAATGGACCTAATTCATTTCACCCTTTTTTAGTGTTGTCCTAATTAGGTTACCATTTCATGCTTGCTGGAAAAATACATACAGAGAAGTCAGAAAAGGAAAATGATAATGATACCTACCTTAGGTCCACATTTGATCAAGTTTTATCCCTCTATTATCTAATTGGTCTGTTTCTGACCATGGCTCTGATGCGTGGCTGCAACTGTTTCTCACACTTGTCAATCACGAGTTAACTATTTGATCATGGATGTCAACCATAGGAAGCACCTACCATAAAAAACACAAACATAGTCAGTTAATCATGGCTAGATATGCAAATTCCCATCGTGATCACCTAATGTAACCACCAAAAAGGCTCCACACCTAGTCTAACTATTACAATTGAAAAGTAATACACAAATAGGCATGCATGATATTGACAACAAGAAATAAAGCAAATACAAGGGAATTCTTTATTAATTTCAATGGAGTCAAATTATAGATTTGTCCCTCTTAGGGATACCCATTTGATATGTCAGTTAAAATAGTGTCTTATCCCTCTCAAGGGTATATGTGAATCAAATGCCTTCTAGGGTGACACAAACTACTATAGGGTGTCGATGATCCTCTTCTCCATGATTAGAGATATTCACTGCATTGAATGGCATGATCCTGTTAATCCTGCATTCAAGAAACAACAATAAGCATGTTAAAATCAAAGATAGCCTCTCTTGATGAGGCCTTTAGATGGTATTAACATAAAAGATATCATGACTATCAATAATCAAGAAAGTGCAAGAAATATGCTAAAACTATGTAAAACATGAAAACATTGTCATGAAACATGTAAGCTAAAGAACATCTAACTATCTAGTGGTTTGGTTACCAAATCAAAAGTATGGAAGCATGAAAATATCCATTAGAGTGTTAAATACCATAATGAAAGCAACATGCATAAAAACTATAAATCTATCTGTCAGGGTCACTAATTTTCTAATTAAACTAGTAATAAAGCTAATCTAACCTAGTTGAATAATCTACAAAAGGAAAAACAAGGGAATCTCCCCTAGTTTTCTCACTACAGGTTTGATGTGTGGGTGGCACTATTAACCATGGTTGAGAGCCACGATGGAGCTCTGAGTAGGTTTTCCCTCCAAATTAGGGCTTCCTCTTTGATCCACCTTGTCAAATTGATGTCCAAGGGTCACCTCCATATCCTATGATAGATTTGGTGGTTGAATTTGTCTGATGGTACATGAATTTTATGAATTGACATTTCTTGAATCTCCTAGGCTCCTAGGGCTTCCATGGAAATTTTATCTCCAATTGGGTAGCAAAAGTATCCCTCTCAATGTATCAGTTTCTTATGCAATTTGACAAGTCTTCGTTGCTCAATCGATTATCCTTCTCTCTATACTTATCCCTAATTCATAGGGTATCCTATAGCAATTGCCTAGGGCTAGGGGTGGCTTCCTCATGAATCCAAGATCAATATTGGGTGGTTGAGCTTGTTGGATGGAAGGATCTAGAACCTTCCTCATTCAAATCACTCCAATATGCAACCAATTGGATGTTGCAACCAAATTTGGGTTGGATGAAGTCCAACTAATTCTAAGTGCTGACTGCAGCTGATATGTGCGGTGAGCACTACTAACTGCAGGTGTCAACAACGACTAGCACTAACTAGGAAAAAGTACCCAATTGAGTGGTAAAAACCATTGCTATACCTTGGATCTGTCCAAAGGTCTTCCATATGGTCCTCTAGCATGTCCCATATGAGTAGTCACCTCGACATGACATGTTTTAGGTGTCTACACAATCACATCCTATAATTCTAATCAATTTTGACTACCTTCCTAAGTCATTTTTCAGCCTTCATTGTAGAAAGTGGAGCCTCAAAGAAAGGTCTCCACTCATAGACAAGTTTGTAGGATATAAATTCATCTCCTCGGCAATGAACCTTAGCTAAGGCTAAAATTTAAAATCTTGCCCCCTAATGGTCAAATTGATGAATTTATCACCCAATCAAGTTTTTGGTTAATTTTTCTAGGTAATGAATTTGTCTTTGCTCCTTTAAAATGAATTTTTTTTCATTTTATAACTTATGCCTATTTATGCCAATGATTTTACAACCTCAATTACATTCATGCACTCTAGAATCTCTCTAAATTTGAATTGATTTTTGCTTAAAAAAACCTAATGAAACATGTCAACTCTTCAACTTTGTTGTTTTGCATAGTTGGAATTGGCTTCCTTCCAATTACATGTAAATTTTACAATATTTTCTCCTCACCTCAAGAAGCCCTAAAATTCTAAATATTTGGGGTACCTACTTTTAAAAAAGAACAAGTGATTGGATAATAGTGAAGCTCTACTAAATGTTGAGCATGGTGTTGCAAGAGTTTTGTCATTGTTGTCAACACAATCAATTAGATCCAATGATGCAGTGGACAGGCAGTTCAGAAGTCATTCAGATGTAGAGGAAAAAAGTTCAAAGGTTATTCAGAACATGGATAGTGAGTTTCCCAGAAGACCATAGTTGTCTTTTTGCAAAAAATCAAAGAAAAAGACAAGTAAGAAAACTGTCGCGATATCGCAACATGTTTTCTGTCGTGATTTCACGACATGTCGAAGGAGAGAGAAGGCGCAAAGAAAATTGTCGCAATTTCGTGACATGGACTAGGAGAGAGAAAGTGCAAAACAAAATTGATGCAATTTCGTGACATGGCTAAGGAGAGAGAAGACGCAAGGAAAACTGTCGTGATTTCATGACATGTTCGGAAGAAAAGCACTAAGGCAGAAAACTGTCGCGATTTTGCGACATGTTTGGAAGAAAAGCACTAAGGCAAAAAATTGTCGTGATTTTTCAACATGTTCGGAAGAAAAGCGCTAAGGCAAAAAACTGTCACGATTTCGCGACATGTTCAGAAGAAAAGTGCTAAGGAAGAAAACTATCGCGATTTCGCGACATGTTCGGAGAAAATGCGCCAAGGAAGAAAACTGTCGCGATTTCACGACATGTTCGGAGAAAAAGCTCCAAGGAGGAAAAGTGTCATGATTTCACGACATGTCAGGTTTTCATGACCCGAAGAGGAGAGAGAATGTATGAAGGCAAGTATGTCACGATTTCGTGACATGTTATGTTTTCATGGGCGAAAGTAAAAAAAGAAGCCAAGGCAGTGAAAGTGTTGCAATTTCGTGACATGTTCCGTTTTCGCTGGTAGCTGAGAAGAAAAGTGTACGAAAGCCAAAAGTGTCGCGATTTCACGAAAGGTTGCAAGAAAAGCCGTCGAAAGCTGAAAGCGTCGTGATTTTACGACAGGATGAAAGGAAAATGTACGGATGAAAAAAGTGTCACGATTTCATGATAGGTAGTAGTGAAGTAGCTAGCAGGATGAAGATGTTACATTTTCACGACATGTCACAGTTTCATGACTCTAGGAGGAGAGAGACTGTACGGTGCCAGAAATGTCGCGATTTCGTGACAAAAATGGAGAAGAAGGCCTAGAAGCAAAAAGGGTCGTGATTTCGTGACAAGAGTGAGAATGACATCAGCGAAAGTTAGAAGTGTCGTGATTTTGTGACAAGAAAGGTGGCAAAGCTATCAAAGGCCAAAAGTGTTGTGATTTCACGATAGCAAGGACAAGAAGGCGTACGGATGTAAAAGGTGTCGTGATATCGTGACATGTTGGAGTTTTGCGAGGAAAGCTATAGAACCAGAGGAACGGTTGAAGCCGACAGAGTTAAATCTGGGCTGACATTCATTAGGGTTTTTGAGTTGACATTTATTAGGGTTTTGAAGCCGACATTCTAGGGTTTACAGTCGACTAAATTTAGGGTTTTCAATCGACTAAGTTTAGATCTCTACTCATGATTTCACGCTATAAAATGAGGATAGTTTCGAGACTTGGGTGTCGAAGTGTGAATTAGGTCTGTCGTGTGTAGAAAGTGAATCATGTCGATCGATTGTTCGGTAGCAGAGTGTGCGAAGTATTAGCAAAGAAGTAGAAGTGATAGTTCGACTGTGTTGAAGCAAAATGCGAGAGGTAGTTGCAAAGTAGCAAACTGGTTGTACGAAGCTCTTGCACAACTGAAGCAGAGTGCATACAAACTGTAGACTGTGTAATAAGTTTGACTGTGTCGAAGCAAAGTGCGAAAGGCAGTTGCGAAGTAGCAGACTGGTTGTGCGAAGCTTTTGCACAACAGAAGCAAAGTGCATATAAACTGTGAACTGTGTGATAAGGTGAAAGAATTATTACTGTAATTTTCAATTATTTCTATTGAAGTCCAAGTTGCAGCTTGGCTTAAGGAGTTGGTGCTCCTTCTAGTAGTTGCTGGTGAATTGGGGGTTGGTGCTCCTTTCTATAGGTGCAAAAAAATTGAGGGGTTGGTGCTCCTTCCAGTTGGTGCTGGAAAATAAATTGTAAAGTTGTTGCTTTGCATAGGCTGGATTTGGATGGTAGTCCAAGCAGCCATTTTGAGGAGTAGCCACTTTGGTGAACCTCATTAAATCTATGTTGTGTGTGATGCTTTCTTGTTGTATCTGGTTTAAATTTGCTTTATTTCAGTTTTTAGTATTGCAAGTTTAAATTGTTAAAAGATCACACTGATTCACCCCCCTCTCAGTGTCACTATGAGTTCAACAATTGGTATCAGAGCCAAGTTCCTGTACAGGCTCAATCAGCTAGGGTGTTCCTGGTAGTGACGCTATGGCAGGTGGTGAAGGTTTCTCCTCAAACAAAGAACCATTGTTTGATGGAACAAATTATGTGTTCTAGAAGATCAAGATGCAGACATATCTATGAGCTTTGGGATTTGACATCTGGAATGTCGTAGTCAATGGCTACATAGCTCCTACCACTGCTCCAACTGATAGCATCGGTAAAAAGGCTTTTGAAAATGACTCTAAAGCAAAAAATGACATCATGTGTGGACTAGTGGATAGTGAGTTGGTCAAAATCATAAATTGTGAATTAGCAAAAGATGTTTAGGACAAACTAGAGAATATTCATGAGGGATATGACAAGATCAAAGAAGCCAAGCTACAAACTCATCGAGCTCAATTCGAATCTTTAAAAATGACCAACGATGAGAACATAGAAGCCTTCATGCAGAGAGTTAATGGAATCACTAATTCAATCAGAGGTCTTGGAGAAGAGTTGGATGATGCTACTATCATGAAAAAGGTTTTAAGATCGCTTCCCCAAAGATTCTATTCTGAATTCTCTGCCATAGAAGAAGCTAAAGACCTAAATCACTTTAGTATGGATGAGATGCATGGTTCTTTGACTGCTTATGAAATGAGAATCGAAAGGTCTAATCCCACAGATAGAGAAGCAGCATTTAAAGCTCTAAAAGGTAAAGACACAAAACAAGAATCTGAAGAAGAAGAAACTTTAGATGAAATGGAAGAAAACTTTGTAAGAAAACTAAGAAAGGGCAAAGGAAAATACAAAGAAAAACTATATTTTAAATGTTTCAACTGTGGGGGTATTGGAAACTTTGCAACCAAATGTCCTCTCAATGAGGAAAAAGGTGAGGAAACTTCACATCAAGAAAAAGGTGAATGGAGGAAGAAATCTAACTTCAGAAAAGGCAATTTCAAAAAGAAAAGCTTTATATCCAGGAATGCATATTCCTCAGAAGACAGTTCTATTGAGGATTCTAAAGAAGGAACAGGTGAAGCTCTATTCATGGAATTTGAAGTAGAAAATTTTGAAGAGGTAGAAATCTCAGAGAAGAAAGAAGGTATGAACTCTAAAGTGTCTGTTGAAAAAACTGAGGCTGAAGTTGATCTAGAAGGTGAGCTAGTTTCTGCTCTTATAGAATGGAAATCTGAGAAAAGAAAGAATAAAAAACTATCAAGAAAGCTTGAGGATGCAAATGACATTATAACCAGTTTAAAAACACAGATAGAAAAATACAAGAAAATGTCTGAAGATCTTGAATTTCAGGTAACCATGAAGATAGATTATTGTTGTAAACTAGAAGAAGAAAATGTTGGTCTTCGAATTCAGATACAAGAGCTGGATCAAAAAATTAGCTGCCATTACAAACGTGAAGAAAGTGCGATGAAGCTGGACAAAATCCTAAGCGATCAAAGACCCACAGGTATCAAATTCGGTCTGGGCTTTATTGAAGGAGAATCATCAAACGGACCAAAAGCCAAAAATGTTGAATGTGTAAGGAGTGAAGACAAGGAACAGGCTATTGAAAGAAAAACAAATCATGCAAAAGAAAGCAGTAATGCTAGGCCTGAAAGGAGAACTAACAATGATGGCTTTACCAAGGTCACACATCAAAAGAAAAGAAGATCTATGGCTCCTGCAACAACCTGGAAAAGACATTCTTTCAGGTTCAATCATTACTTTTATGGTTTCTGTTTCAAATGTAATGGTTATGGACATAAAATTGTTGATTGCAAGTATAATGTAGGACCAAGAAGTTTCACTAGTAGAAATACTTTTGCTCCTCTAATAAGTTATGCAGTAGAATGCTTTAATTGTCACAACTTTAGGCATATTGCTAGAAACTATCATAGTACCTCTGTTTCAAATCAATCTCATAAAAGAAGAGTTCAACCATATAGGGCAAAACAAAATAGAAATCTTTCTCAAAGATATGTGCAAGATTCTGAAAAGGGGAAATCCAAGCTAGAGCCCAATACCATAGTCAAAATAGAATGGAAACAGAAAGAATAGCTCAGGGAAGAAAATGAATCTCTAATAGTACAGACAACTTTCAAGGCTCAGAATAAATGTGTTCCATGGATTCTTGACAGTGGTTGCACGAGTCATATGATAGGTGATAAACAAAAGTTTGAAAAACTACAAAAATATGAGGGTGGCTCTGTAAAGTTCAGAAATAATGATCAAGCAAAGATAATTGGAAAAGGATCGGTCAAAATTAGTGATGGAAAAATCAAGTCATAAGAAGTTCTATTTGTGGATGGTTTGAAACACAATCTATTAAGTGTGAGTCAAATCTATGATAAAGGACACGAAGTAGTCTTCAAGAAGTAGGGTTGTGAAGTCAAAAAAATAAATAGTGGGAAATTAATAGCAACTGGCTCAAGGACGTCTGGCAATCTGTACACACTCTCAGAATATTCAGAAGGTACATGTTTCATTGGAAAAGAAGAAGAGAATTGGCTGTGGCACAAGAGGCTTGGACACATAAGTTTCGATAACTTGGTGAAAATCAGCTCGAAACAAGCAGTGAGAGATATTCCAATCATTAGAAAACCTTCAAATAGTGTCTATGCCTCATGTCAGAAGGGAAAGCAAACCAGAGTTTCATTCAAAACAAAAGAGTACCACACTAGCAAGCCTTTGGAACTTATACATATAGAATTATGTGGACCCATGAGAACATAAAGCATAAATGGAGACAAATACTTTATGTTGTGTATCGATTATTATTCTAGAATGACCTGGATATTTTTCTTAAAAGATAAAACATAAGCTTTTGAAATGTTCAAATCTTTCAAACATATAGTTGAGAATGAAACAGGAAAAAGGATCAAATGTTTACGATCAGATAGAGGAGGAGAATTCATTTTGAATGAATTTTTAGAATACTATGAAAAACATGGTATCATGAGATAATATTCAGCAGCTAGAACTCCCCAGCAAAATGGTGTGGTAGAAAGAAAGAACAGAACTGTACAGGAAATGACATGCACTATGCTGGCAAAAAATAAAATAGCAGACAGATTCTGGAAAGAAGCAGTTCACACAGCAGTATACCTCCAAAACAGATATATGTTAAGAACTCATGAGAGCAAAACACCTTATGAGTTGTGGTTTGGTAGAAAAGCAACAACAAAACATCTCAAAGTGTTTGGCTATAAGTGTTACATTAGAAAAACTGTTGACAACCTTGGGAAGTTTGAAAATAGAGCAGATGAAGGTGTTTTTGTTGGGTATTCTCCAAAAAGCAAAGCTTACAAATGCTACAACAAGAGACTCAAGAAAATCATGGACAGTGCAGATGTTAAATTCGATGAAGGTGGGAAAAAAATAGTTAACTTTGAAGAAAACTACCCAATCTACGAAGAATTCATTGAAGGAGATGAGGTGAATGAAACAGAAAATAAATCTATAGTTGACTCAGATAACTTCTTCGATGACTCAGAGGTGCAAGAAAACAAGAAATTCAAAACAGGTAGCTGGAAAAAAAATCATCCAAGAGACCAAATAATTGGAGATCCCACAACTGGTGTTCAGACAAGAAGGAAAGTAATGAGTAATTACTCTCTTTTATCCAGCATTGAGCCCAAAAACATAGATGAAGCAAGCAAATATGATAGCTAGATGAAGGCAATAAATGAAGAGTTAGATCAGATTGAAAAGAACAAAAATTGGGAATTAGTACCTAGACCTACGAATAAGAATGTAATCGACACCAAATGGATATTTCAAAACAAATTAAATGAAGATGGACAGGTCATTAGGAACAAAGCAATACTGGTTTGTAAAGGATATGCATAGGTCGAAGGCATTGATTTTGAAGAGACGTTTGCACCAGTGGCCAGATTAGAAGCTATTAGAATGTTTCTGGCTTTAGCAGTCCACAAGAACTTCAGAGTTTATTAGATGGATGTAAAATCTACCTTTTTAAATGGGAAACTCAAAGAAGAGGTCTATATTGAACAACCAGATGGCTTTCAAATTAGTGAAGATCCCAACCTTGTCTGCAAATTAAAGAAAGCATTATATGGATTAAAACAAGCACCATGGGCATGGTATGCAAGGCTAGACAACTATCTCTCTCAACAGGGATTCAAGAAAGGGTTGGTCGACAGTAATATGTATGTGAAAATAGAAGGTGGGCATCTCATAGTTCTTTTTGTCTATGTCTATGATATCATATTTGGCAGCAGTAAAGATGAATCTTGTAAATACTTAGCACATAAGATGCAGAATGAATTTGAAATGTCTATGATTGGTGAACTGTCTTATTTTTTTGGGTTACAAGTTAATCAAAATGAGAAAGGCATTTTCATTTCCCAAATCAAATATGTGAAAGAGATGCTAAAAAGGTTCACAATGGAGGACTATAATCCAGTTAGTACTCCCATGACAACAGGCTACAAGTTGAGTAAAGAAGACAAATCTCCACCCGTAGATCAAACCATGTATAGATCAATGATAGGAAGCTTACTATATTTAACAGCTACCAGACCTGATATTTTGCAGAGCGGTTGCATGGTAGCAAGATTTTAGGCCAGTCCCAAAGAGACTCATGTGACAGTTGTAAAAAGGATTCTTCAGTATCTCAAAGGCACCATGGAGTATGGGTTGTGGTATCCAAAAGGCAAAGACTTCACTCTTATATCATATTCAGATGCAGATTGGGCAGGTTGTGTTGATGATAGGAAGAGTACAAGCGAAGGTGCTTTTTATCTTGGTGACAGGTTGGTTGCTTGGCACAGCAAGAAACAAGAGTCAGTTTCTTTATCAACAACTGAGGCAAAATATATTGTAGCAACAACTTTTTGTACACAAGTTCTGTGGATGAAACAAACTTTGAAAGATCTTGGTATTAATTTCAGTGAACCAATATCAGTTAAGTGTGATAACACCAGTGCAATTACATCTCCAAGAATCTAGTAATGCACTCAAGGACAAAACACATTGCTATAAGGTATCATTTCTTGAAGGAGAAAATTGTAGAAGGAGAAGTTAAATTGGATTTTTTCCCAACCATAGAACAAGTAGCAGATATGTTTACAAAACCATTGCCCAAGGAAGTGTTTGAGTACCTTCAAAGCAAATTAGGAGTAGTCACACTTCCCAAGAAGTGACTAGCTACAAGGATCACTTTCTCAGGGGGAGCATTTGAATATTTGCCTATTCCTTTGCTCATGATCATAATTTGTGCTAAGTGCAACAAATTGTGCTTGAGAATTGTATGTATGGACTCGGGGGAGTCTGCAGCAGCCCTTTGGTATTATTGACAAAGGGGGAGAAGAGTTCCATGAATTTACACAGGTGTTGCCAACAATTCCAAAGGGGGAGATTGTTGAGCAAGGTGTTGCAAGATTTTTGTCATTGTTGTCAACACAGTCAGTTAGATCCAAAGATGAAGTGGACAAGCAGTTCAAAATTCATTCAGATGCAAAGGACAGAAGTTCAAAGGTTATTCAGAACATGGACAGTGAGTTTCCTAGAAGACCATAGTTGCCTTTTTGCAAAAAATCAAAGAAAAAGACAAGTAAGAAAACTGTCGCGATATCGCGACATGTTTTCTATCGCAATTTCGTGACATGTCGGAGGAGAGAGAAGGCGCAAAGAAAATTGTCACGATTTCATGACATGGACTTGGAGAGAGAAAGTGCAAAACAAAATTGTCGTGATTTCCCGACATTGTCGAGGAGAGAGAAGACTCAAGAAAAACTGTCGTGATTTCGCAACATGTTCGAAAGAAAAGCGCTAAGGCAGAAAACTGTCGTGATTTCACGACATGTTTGGAAGAAAAGTGCTAAGGCAAAAAATTGTCATGATTTCATGACATGTTCGAAAGAAAAGCGCTAAGGTAGAAAACTGTCACGATTTCGCGACATGTTCGGAAGAAAAGTGCTAAGGTAGAAAACTGTCACGATTTTGCGACATGTTCGGAAGAAAAGTGCTAAGGAAGAAAACTATTGTGATTTCGTGACATGTTTGGAGAAAATGCGCCAAGGAAGAAAACTGTCGCGATTTCGCGACATGTTCGGAGAAAAAGCTCCAAGGAGGAAAAGTGTCACGATTTCACGACATGTCGGGTTTTGTGACCCGAAGAGGAGAGAGAATGTACGAAGGCAAGTATGTCACGATTTTGTGACATGTTATGTTTTCGTGGGCGAAAGTCAGAAAAGAAGCCAAGGCAGTGAAAGTGTCACGATTTCGTGACACTTTTTGTTTTCACTGGTAGCTGAGAAGAAAAGCATACGGAAGCCAAAAGTGTCGTGATTTTGCAACAGGTTGCAAGAAAAGTCGTCGAAAGCTAAAAGCGTCGCGATTTCATGACAGGATGAAAGGAAAATGTACGGATGGAAAAAGTGTCACAATTTCACGATAAGCAGCAGTGAAGTAGCTAGCAGGATGAAGATGTCGCATTTTCGTGACATGTCACGGTTTCGCGACTCTAGGAGGAGAGAGACTGTACAGCGTCAGAAATGTCATGATTTAACGACAAAAATGAAGAAGGCCTAGAAGTAAAAAGGGTCACGATTTTGTGACAAGAGTGAGAATGACGTTAACGAAAGTTAGAAGTGTCACAATTTCACGACAAGAAAGGTGGCAAAGCTATCAAAGGCCAAAAGTGTTGCGATTTCATGACAGCAAGGACAAGAAGGCATATGGATGTAAAAGGTGTCATGATATCGTGACATGTTGGAGTTTCGTGAGGAAAGCTACAAGACCAGAGGAATGGTTGAAGCCGATAGAGTTAAATCTGGGCCGACATTCATTAGGGTTTTTGAGTCGACATTTATTAGGGTTTTGAAGCTGACATTATAGGGTTTGCAACCGACTATATTTAGGTTTTCAGCCGACTAAGTTTAGATCTCTGCTCATGATTTCACGCTATAAAATGAGGATAGTTTTGAGACTTGGGTGTCAAAGTGTGAATTAGGTCTACCATGCGTAGAAAGCGAATTGTGTCGATCGATTGTTTGGTAGCAGAGTGTGCGAATTATTAGAAAAGAAGTAGAAGCGATAGTTTGACTATGTTGAAACGAAATGCGAGAGGCAGTTGCGAAGTAGCAGACTGGTTGTGCGAAGCTCTTGCGCAACTAAAGTAGAGTGCATACAAACTACAGACTGTGCAATAAGTTTGACTGTGTCGAAGCGAAGTGCGAAAGGCAGTTGCGAAGTAGCACACTGGTTGTGTGAAGCTTTTGCGTAGTAGAAGTAGAGTGCATATAAACTACGAACTGTGTGATAAGGTGAAAGAATTATTACTGTAATTTTCAATTATTTCTATTGAAGTCCAAGTTGCAGCTTGGCTTAACGAGTTGGTGCTCCTTCCAGTAGTTGCTAGTGAATTTGGGGTTGGTTCTCCTTTCTGTAGGTGCAAAAAAATTGAGGGGTTGGTGCTCCTTCTAGTTGGTGCTGGCAAATAAATTGTAAAGTTGTTGCTTTGCATAGGCTGGATTTGGATGGTAGTCCAAGCAGCCATTTTGAGGAGTAGCCACTTTGGTGAACCTCGTTAAATCTATGTTTTGTGTGATGCTTTCTTGTTGTATCTGGTTTAAATTTGCTTTATTTTAGTTTTTAGTATTGCAAGTTTAAATTGTTAAAAGATCACACTGATTCACCCCCCTCTCAGTGTCACTGTGAATTCAACACTAAAATTCTCTAGAAATTAAAAAGAGCATTATTATTAAAGATGTTTTTTTATTTCTCTACATCCTCAAGCCTTGCATGCATGCCTCACGCTCTTCACAAAGGCTTTATCTACAGGTGAAAAGAGGAGTTCTCTTGTCATGCTTTTATTTCAGGGTAATTTTATTTTTTTCTTTGTTAGATATTTTTCTATATTCTATTACATTACATCTCTTCATCTTATGTGTTTTAAAGGGTCTTAATTACCCTATCTAATTAATTTTAACACACTATTCTATTTACATTAGACTTGTCAAATTTACGTTAATTGCCTTACACGGTTTGTAGGCATCAACTAGGAATATCCTTTTCACTTTATTACACTAAAACCTAGAAGATTCATCCCTAATTTTATCTTTGAAACTACATACTACAAAATTGTAGGTAAAAAGTATGTTAGGTTATGAATTTGCCTAATCTAACCTCTGTCTCAATATTTAGTTACCTCCTAATTCTATGGTCATATCCTAACACTTTCATCATTTTTTTAGCTTAAAATTCCTTTGCTAATACTTTAAAGTCAACTTCATAGGTGATAGGTTTTATAGGCTATGAACCTATCCTATAGGCGACAAAATTTCCCTATAAGCTACAAACCTCTCTCATTCAGTGATTTCATCATTAGCCTAGAGACATTCTATTACCCTCTCAACGAGTTCAATTTGGTTTTTTAGTAGTTGCATTTAATTTTTAAGCGATCAATCTTCCTCTAAAGGTCAAAATTAATTTTATGAAAAGGAACAAGGGGCTTGACTATAAGAAAGGAATTTTTACTCCTTCCCTAGCATCAAGTAGTACCCCTAAAATCTAACCCATGTGTTGCTTTCCACTTTTTATAGTTTTCTACAAATTCATAGGTTAGTATGTGGTAAATCTATCACAAATAACAAATTCATGTTTAGGAAGTGAATTTGTCTTCAATACGATTCTTGCTTATTTTGCAAGTTCATAGGTCAATAGGTAGTGAACCTATCACAAGCGATGAATCTATGTTCAGGAAGAAAATTTATTTTTAGCAAGATTCCTAGCACCTCTATTATAGTTTTTGCTTTTAGCATCAATTTTTGCTTCATTAGTAGCTCTCCAATTATTTGTAGTTCTCTTATTCGTTCATTAAAATAATATAAAAATCTAGGAATTAGCATTAGTATCTATTAATTCATCAAATTTATTTTCTCTCAAGCATAATCATTAGGTATTGAATCAAATCATATATAGTTGGCATGCAGGTTGGAAATTGCTTTTGCATTTCCTCTTGTTTCATTTCCTAAAATTAATATATATATTTTATTATTTTATCTTAGTATAGTGCTACAAGAAATAAAAGTGCATATAGGATAAATCATATTTTTTGTATTATTATATTCTCTAAATTGTATTGTATTTACATATTATTTCATTAGGCATATCTTATAGATTCGAAAACTTAGGTGGTTGCATAATACACACATCAAAATGTACAATTTAGAGTGAATCCCTTAAAAAAATTTGGTGAACCCTCCCTCCCCACCAAAGGATTCAAGTTAAAAATGATATTTAGGTAGCATTCTTATTTGATTGTGGACCCTCAGATTTGGAGACCAAAGTTCCTAAATCTAGGTGTACATAGTTGGTGAACATAACATGAACACCACTCTCGTCTTGAAAGATTTGGTCTAAATATTTTATCCTTAATTAAATTTAAAATCTACTACACTTTAATCAAAGACCACATAAATTTTTTGATAATCTTAAATCATATTAAACAAATATAATAAAAACATAAAAAAGAATTAGTCCTACTAGGGGAAGGTTAACAACCCCTTGAATAAACTATCATACAAACCTTGAGGGTTATTTCTCTTGGTGAGTATAAAATGATGGGCTAACGAGATTCATAAGGAGGGACAATGCTATAACAAAGGGGATATAAGAATTTTTTCAAACATATTTTCATTATTGTCTAGTCAACCTTGTAAACAAAAAATAGAACTTAATAAAATAAAATCCTCTTTCCAAGCATGACTGAGCAATAACCTCCATATGTAATCGAAAATGTGGCTCATAAAATGGAGCTTAACACAAAATCTTAATGTCATCTTCCTAAAAATCAACACTATTCAAGAATATATATATCTATATCTATATATATATATATATATTTTGGAATTTACATGGTGGAATCGGTAGCCGCCATGAATTCGGGTAGGCTATCTAGCTTTTTATGGCCGCCATAGTATTTTGCATTGTCCGCCCTAGAAGCCACCACACATATCTTCATGCAGTTCACCCCTATAACCACCATGCCAAAATCATTTTAAACCTTTTATGCCATTGAAAGCACCAGGAAAGGGATAAGATTTCAGTCTGACGAGGCCCAAGATTTGAACCTTGGACCTCTGCCCCCCTTATGGGGTTTGGATGAACCAATTGGTCTACACCTCGGACCTCACTATTCAAGAATATTGTATTTGAAGAAGAGGAGTAGATTACTCCCTCTAGAAATATCTCCCCTATAAACAATGAAAATAGACAATAGGTCTTTTGATCTATGGATCACATTGCTACTTTTGCCTAAAATAATAGACGCTTTTTTAATGATATGAATGCAGATAATTTAGAACACTTAGATAGGTTATCTCACCCTGTTGGTGAGATGTCGATTCAAAAAATATTCAACAACCTAAGTCAACTCCTACTTTATATCCAAAAAATATTTCCTAGGGGACGTTACATGTAGAGCTTAATACTTTAGGGTCTAGACCTCCCAATCTCACTATAGAAGGAAGAAATATTTATCCAACCATTTATTAGGGGAAAAAACCCCCATTAAATTCTATAGAAGTGTATACTATAATGAAATTAGAAATTCATAGACTAACCTTATGGGGAACCTACTCTCAATGTCATGTTTTGTTTAAGATTGTTAAAGTTTATGTTTGATGTGTTCTTTGAAAATCACTTAAGTTTGTTTTGATAACTATGTGCTAAAACTATTAAATAAGTTAAAACTTAATAATGCACTAATAAAAATGTAAGAATACAATGGCTACCCTATGTATGATTTGTATTTTAATGTATACTACCCCTAAATTTGTAAGAAAATAAAACCTTTTCTTTTAGGCAAGGGTGCAAGAGGGATGCAACACACAAGCTAGCCTAGATGCAAAACTACATGAAAATTTATTTTTAATACCTAATTTAATAGAGGACATAAGCAAATTAAACTAATAAATTATTTGACTTCCTCATTTTATTTTATGTTTCCTAAAGCAATACAAATAAAAAGCTAACTTCAAGATTATTTTATTGATACCCTCTTTAATGTATCCTCAAGAAGAACATAAACATGTATAGGCAAAAAATAACAAATAAGTCATCCTAGTGATTTAAAAAATAGAGGATAGATATTAGGATTACTTAGTCTAGTGGATGGTGTGAATCTACCCTTGTAGATGAATTCACTATCTAATGAATTCGCTCCCTATAGATTTCTAGTCAATGAATTCACCCAATCTACAAAATTAGACACACTAGAAAATATATTTAGGATTTTAGGACCTAATAGATAGGAGATGAATATAAAAATTCTTTATTTGTATAGTTATCCCCCTGGTTCATACACAAAATCAAAAATTCCCTATAAATGGAATGTAAAAGTGCATGAGATGAATTCACCACCCATAGGTTTTAGAGATAACATATTCATTTCTATAATAGAGATAGAGTGATAGTGAACATGAGATTATGTGTATAGACCTTAGATAGTGATGAAATGAAGTTATGAAGGATATATAGGAAAATTAAAATGTTTTTTGGCTTAGGAAATCCAAGTCTAAGGCTACAAATGATGAATTTATCATTGAATAGGATATAGGAAATGGATCCAACTGTGATAGATGAATGCAAAATATGATATGAAAGAGATGGTAGGCCACCATTGAGAAAGAAAAAAGGATCTTATTGGTGGTATATTACCTTTTGTAAAGTCTTGGAATGGTCTCCAAAAGTAAACTAAATACTTGGTGGTTTGAGGATTTGTTAGTTGAAATTATGGACAAGAAAATATAAAATATAATAAAAAACTATTCAAGAAAGGAATATGCTAATAATATTTAAAGGAGAAGGTGAAAATAGATACAACCAAGAACCACTATACTATCTACGTTCCAAATCTTTTGGAAGCTCATCAAATGCTAGAATATGAATGAAACCTGAGAGCATGAGAGTGTTTTGATAGAGTGCTTGTATTTGCAAAAATCCTTATTTATAGACCATCCCAAAGGTCTAATTTATAGATTTCATGGCCTTGGGAAGGAAGGAGGTAATTTGAAATTATGAGGGATGTTTATAGAAATTGGTCAAGTTGCTTGGGATTTGACAAGATTGCATAAGGATTTGATTTTGGAGTTTCAGTCCTAGGATTTGATGAAATGGTCATGGAGGGAAGCTTTGACCATTGCAAAATATTGTAGTTCAATCATGCCATTCATGAAATAAAGATCAAGGGAAACTAGAACATTGTGTATATATGTGAAACTAATCCACCACCTATGGATCCACCACTCATATATTTATAGATGATAAATTACCACTTTTGATTTTTGCTACTCAAATATTTCAAGGAGAGTCAAAATCTAGGTGGGAAAAGGAGATGGTGTGAATTTGCTACCTAGAGTTGTAGATTCGTGGCCAATAAATTTTATTTTAGATGGTGAATTTTCAATAAGAAATAAATGCTATAATTATAAGTTGAGGCATACAATAAGGCTGAATTAATCATTTTGTGTATTTTTTATCAATTAGATTGGGTAAGTGGTCCAATTTTGGGTATCTACGTTGGCCACCTTTTTAATGCATTTATGGTATAGTAAATGCATCAAACATAACTATAGATGACCCTATTTTTTAGGGTTAACAAGGGTGCTAATATTTGCTTGAACAATGTAGAGAGAAATGCATAAAAATCAAACTACATGGCATGGAAAATTTCACAAAACAAATCTTATGGTTTTGATGTGTAATCTCTTAAGATGCACTAAATGAATAGGCTTGCCCCAACCTAGATGCCCCCTTGAATTTTCCAGGGAAAAGGTGAGTTCTATAAGGAACTCGAACAAGCTAGGGAGGAAATAGGAGAAAATAAATTTACTTGATTGGGATTAAAATGAGATAAAGAAGAGGGGAAGTCATTTTATTTGTGCATGGTAAGAGAAAAGGGCTCTAGAAAAAATAACAAGTGAGAGTAAAATGACATAATAGAGATGTTTGGTACACTAGTAGGACTTCATTTGGGGAGAAATAGGGATGCCAGGAACTCAAATATAGGAATGGCATGAATCCATCTATTAATTTTCTATTTTTTTGAGAATTTTAGGGCTAAGATACCATTGATAAATGAATTCATGCTTGGGCTATGAATCCACCATCATGAATTTACGACAAAGGTGGTGATTTCAATAAAACCTAGTGGCTAGAAGATTTTAAATATGGTGGTAAATTTTCTTATAGATGGAGAATTCAATAAGAGATAGGTATGGGCTTATTTTGAGGAAATTTAACTCTTTTTTTATATTTGTGTGTGTAGCTAGATATTTTGGAGTGTTGGGATCGATGATTGCACACATTGAGGGTGACATTGGTTTTTATGACACTAGAAAAGAGGGTGATTTTGGATGTAGTGGGACTAGGATATCTGATGATGATGCCCTATGTAGAACTAGATCATGTTTGGTTGACATCTATAGTAAAGTGATGGTATTTGGAGTATACCATCTTCCTATTTCCAATAAGGGAAATGTCAATGACCTTGGAGGATGTTTGGAGGATCCTATGGGTGCCAATTCAAAGGGTCACCATTTAGTTGAGCTATGATTATGCTTGATACATATAAATATTGATAGGGAACCCATAATTTTGACTAATGTGCTATGAAATTGATACAAATTCCATATTATGGGTTGGGTTCTTGGATAATCTAACAATGATATTATGTGTCAGTATCATGCCTACTAGTTGGAGACACTAGTAATATATGGTTGCCATGGGGCTAGGGTGAGATCATTGACCAAGTGAGGGATGATCAGGTTTAATTTGTCTAGGGGAACCTGATGCTATATCAATTATGTTTAATCCTCCATTAGATTATCTACAAAGAGGTCAAAATCCTAGTATGAAATATACTTCAACAAGTGTGGACATGGGAGCACCTAATCATCAAAAAATCAATGGGGCTTGCTAGGATAGTGGATGATGTATATTCTCTAACAAATTTTAGATGGGATCACAAATATGAGACAATTTGGAGTCCTTTCAAAGGGGCCTTGATCTCAGCTAGATGGGTATAATATGACTTAAGGTTAGATCAAATTGTGTGACATCAATGGAGGGGACATCTAGGGTGGTTGGAGGATGAATTCTAACTAGCATATGTAGGTGGTTGTGGGGACCATGATGGGAGTTTGAGCTATATCAGTCAGATCATATTCTTTTATTATTCAACATTCCCTAAGAAGTTCCTATGATGGGCAAGTTATAGTACGAATGAGTGACCATAGAGAGGGAGAAGGATTTTGGAGACCCTCAAAATCTAGAGAGCTTTATGGAGGACATAGATGATTCTCCAATGAAATAACTAAGAGTATATAATGCAAGGATGATACTAAGGTATTAGAAGTGGTATCATCAAACGTTACCTAATAGGATTACTCTTGAATTACGAAAATCAATGATAGGGATTATGGAAAATATGATTTTACATCACCACCTCTGAGTGGTACAATAGAAATTAAGGTAAAGGTATGTGGATGGGTCGATGACAAGATGAGCATTTTCTATGATCCCAATTTGCTCAATCCTAAAGATTGAGGTAAGCTTGAGCTAGTTAGAGGACATGAGGGTTAACGATAATTAAGATGCCATGATGAGGAGGCTATTGCTACTCTAGGATGAGCTAGCAAAGTTGAGTGGTGAGCTATCAAACATGACCATAAATGAGGGTAAAATATATGGTAGAGTACCATGCCCAACTATATTAGACCATAGATGAAAGAGATGAGGTTCAAATAGAGAGATATTAGGCTAGGGTAGAGAGGTACTAGAGGGTATAGGAGGTCATTTAGGTAAAGCAAAGTTCATACTAGTAAGGTTAGGGAATAATGATGTGGTTGTTAGGGTCATGGAAGAGCATTTGATCTAGGTGTAGACTTAGTTGGTCAAGGCTTAGGCTAAATATTTAGTGGAGGTTGAGAGGATTGGCCACTATAAGGTCTTATATCATGTAATGGTTCCTCTAGATTAGAGGCACCCATTGCCCATGAGCTCATGGTCTTAGTCCCCTTAAATATCAATTATGAGCCTTTTCTAGTAGTTTGTTGATCCAACATAGACTGGGTTTGATAGTTAAGCCTAGGCATTTGGGCTTAGTTGAGATTTGTAGCCATGTGTGATGTGGGCTATGATTTTTGCCTCTTAGGTATACCAACAAGCTAGTTTAGTCTAAGTGTACTATTTTAGGGTGATTTTGTTACACTATCATTTGTATGATATACAATTGATATATATAGAGGGATACCATGTTATGTGATGTTGTGTTTTCAAATTTTAATAATAAATTGATGGTTAGGAAAATTAGTATTAGAAAGTAAACTAAGTGTTTTGGGATATAGAGGATAATAATATGTGAGTTTGTAATTGTTTTTGGGGTTAATTTAGTATATTTGATAAATTATTTTGATTTTGAAAATTTTAAGCGTAGATGGTTTTAGGTGATTTGGAATTTTTTTTAGAATATTCTTCTTGCCAAATAGAAATATAAAACATGGGCAGGTATAATAAAGATATTTGCAATTATTTTGGAAGCAATAGGCAATGTTTCATATGATTTTTGGCTAAGATAATTTCCAAATCTTGAGTTAATGAAAAAAATTAGGTTTTTGGAATGATATAATTAGAAATTAGGTATGACTTGTTTTTGTGTTTCAAGGTATGGATTATGTTTGTCGATATGTATTATTATCTTAGGGGTGGTTCTTGTTGGGATCTAAATTGACATCAAGTAAAACTTGAAATTATGACTATTATCTTCAGCGTTCTGATTAGGTATGCACCCGCTAATAATGATGGTCATAGAACAAAGTGGTGTAGAGTAGACATTCTAGAGACAGGTATGAATAGAAACTTGAACTTAAATAGGAACAGGAATAGGAACAAGAATATGGATATGAACAGGAATAGAAACATGGATAGGAATAGGAATAGGAACATGAATGTGAACATGGACATGAAAAAGAATAGGAACATGGATGTGAACAAGAACATGAATAAGAAAAGGAATTATGACACAGACAAGAACAAGACACAGATAGAAATAGTCAGAGGATTCAAAAAATTTAGAAAAGAAGATAAGAGGATAAAGGTAAAGAACAATGCTTTCTGGGAGTAGAAATACTCCCACCCCAGAATTAACCACCTTAACAAAATGTGGGGTCGGGTCTAAGCTAAGAGGTTCATTCTTAGCCCCGAGCCCCAAAGGTGACATTTTTCCATTGATGTTAAAGGGGAGATATATTTGAGTATAAGAGAGAGATTTGATATTTGAGAGAGCATTGAGCCAGGGGAGCAATGTTTTGAGGGAGAAGCACAGAGGAAGAAGTCAATATTTTAGTAAAAATAATTTGTGTTGCCATCAATGACAAAGGGGGAAATTTTTGGATATTTTGAGCAGTTGTCATTGATGTCAAGGTACTAAGTGATAGCTCATCTCAAGTGCAAGTGGAATTTTAATGAAATTCATGATGGGTTTAAATATCTATATTTTACACCCAAGAGAATGGGTCAACCCAAGGAAGCAATTCATCCAAGGAATCAAAAGGATATAATATTATAATAATTGTTATTATAATATTAAAGTGATATGGTGAAAACCTCAAATAAAATATTTATAATTTTCATTATAATATTTTATAGCTAAAAGTAGGTTTTATAAAGTTTAATTATATTTCATAAACCCAAATTTGGGTTTGGAGGCAAAGGCATTCGAAGCACCTTATAAAGTTACTAAACCTTTGTCAATGTCGTGGAAGGAGAGTCTTTGGAAGTGTCGACGTTCTCCAAGGAGTGGATAAAGCAAATATAAATACCTTGCTCAAAGGGCATAAACATTATCCTTGCTCGAATTATTAATTGGCATGCAAAAAGGAAGAAGAGCTCATGAGATTTCAGTTTTTGTGTACAATGAACAATTTAAAAAGGGAAGCATTAATTTTTTGAAGGCCAACTGGGCAGTGTGGCCTAGTGGCAAGTGGGCAAGTGCAAAAAAAATTATTTGAAAGAGAGCCTGCATTTGAAAAATGATAGTTGCATTGGAGATCGTGTTAATTGAAAGGCACCCAATGTGCACATTGTTTTTACCAAGGGCAAAGGGAGCACTACTTGAAGAACATGGTTCTTCATTGGTTTCAAATAATCCTGTAGCTTGTGCAACATTTGAGGCCACGGTTAAGGCACACGTCATCGACATAGTTGAGGGTTCGATTTCCCTCGAATGTAAGGTAAATATTTTTTATTAAAATTTGGAAGTATAAGGGTGTTTAAGGTTTTATGATTATTTGCCTATGTTGGAGTTATAAGGGTTGTTAAGTGAAAATTTAGAAGGATTAATTACTGGATAAGTGGTGGTATTTTCATATTGTGTTTTATTGAAGTCTTCTAACCCTTATTGAGATTGGCAAAGAGAAATTTGTGAGTGTGGTAGATTTGTTAGAACAACTTATTGACAAGAAAAACGTATGTAAAATATCTTTCTTAATTGAGTTGAGTGGTTGGTTTCTAAAAAATAAGTTTGGAGTGAAAAGGAATTGATTAGGGTTTCCTTTTTTATAGTGTTAGAGTTAATGCTTCAAGGCTTTCTAGAATTAAGTGTTGTGATTAAAACCTTGTTTTATAAGCATTGTTGTTGAAGCCATTGGTTGTGTGAAGAACTTAAGTTAGGTTTTTGAAAAGAATATGAGTATCATTGTTATGTGAGATTTGTTATTGAGCATTGTTGGACATATTTTGAGTTGGTTGATATATTCTTGGAGTGTTTTTGAGAAAGGGGAGTTTCATTAAGCAATTTATTGAGTTGAGTTGGTTGATCCTATTCAAGTGGTTGTATGAAGTGATTGTTCAAGTTCCATAAAATAAACTATTATACATTCATATTTGAGTTGTGAAAGTGATTGAGCATTGAGTATGGAACATATTGAGTCTCTAACAATTCTCTTTATGCTTCTATGAGATTGAGAAAATTTTGAAAGTGATTGTGCATTGAGTATAGAACATATTGAGTCTCTAACAATTCTCTTTATGCTTCTATGAGATTGAGAAAATTCTAAAAGTGATTGTGCATTAAGAGTAGAACATATTGAGTCTCTAACAATTATATTTATGCTTCTATTATATTGGACAAGTTCTATGTGTGGACTTGTTAAGAAGATTTAAGGCAAGTATTTGAGAAGACTTGTGGACTAATTTTGTGTGAGATTTTGTAGAAGATTACAATACATATTTGGTTAAGTTATAGAGAGGACTTATTGAGAATATTGGGGCAAGTTCAATGTGAAATTGTTGAGAATATTGGGACAAGTTCTATGTGAGCTTGTTGAGAAGATTTGGATAGGTTCTGAGTGGACCTGTTGAGCAGATTTGGACATGTTCTGAGTGAACCTGTTGAGCAGATTTGAGTAGGCTATGAATGGACTTGTTGAGTAGATTTGGATAGGTTTTGAGTGGACATTTTGAGTAGATTTGGATAGGTTCTGAGTGGACCTATTGAGCATATTTGGACAGGTTATGAGTGGACCTATTGAGTAGATCTAAGTAGGTTCTGAGTGGACCTGTTGAGCAGATTTTAGCAAGTTTTGAGAGAACTTGTTGAGCAGATTTGAGCAAGTTCTGTGTGGACTTTTTGAGCAGATTTGTGCTAGACCGACTGGACTGTGTTTAGTGTAGATTTGAGTGGAATTTTTGAGCATATTTTTGCTAGACCGAATGGAATATGTTTAGTGTATATTTGAGTGGACTTGTTGAGAAAATTTGTACTAGGCCGACTGGACTATGTTTAGTAAAGATTTGAAATAGAGCTTTGGAGGTGACAGAGCATAGAGGATAGTAGTCTCCAGTAGATAGAGATCCATTAGCTAGGGAAGTGAGGATAGGTCTTCTGAGTGGGGACAAGTTTCTTCAGTGGAGATATATCCACAAGCTAGTGCAATGGAGGTAGTAGTCTTCTGGAGGATCACTAACCAGAGTAGAGGAGGAGTTCTCATGTGGATAGAGATCCACAAACTAGATTTAGGGGATCAATATCTCCTTTGGATAGAGGTCCATAAATATTGTAATTGGGAAGCATTCCCAAGATATTATTTGAGAAATATTTAGAAGAAATATTTTCTCCGTGGAGGTAGCCATATTTGGGTGAAACACATTAAAAACATCATCTCTATCGTGTATGGTGATTTGTGCATCGCTTTAATTATTTTTGTTGATATTACTATCTATACATTGCATAATATCTATTTGGAAAGAAAAGTAAAAAGTTCTCTTATACTGTTCACCCCCCCTCTCGATATAAGCTTGTGTTCTTCACTTTGATGATGTCAGAGTCAAAGTGACTAACAAATAATATAAAAATATAGCCTTATTTTTTGGCCTCTTTAGTATCTTCCATGACCTTATATGATTGATCTTCCTCCTCCTTGTGAGTTTTCTCTTCATTTGTTTCTTGTTTTTCTTCACCATTGTTAGCTTCTTGCTCCCCTTCAATCTCTTCTTCCTCTATTGAAGGATCATATATTTCAAGTTTTGTAAGGCTTGGCTCCAAGCTAACTCAGTAGGACTGGTTGTCTCTTTGATACACTTATGTACATACTCCAATTTAGAGGTCTCTTCATGAAACAAAGAATTACCTATTTTCACCAAGTACTCTATTAAATATTTGAGCCTAGTTAAGTCCTTGATAATTTGAGAGACCTTCTCTTGATTTATCGGCTCTTCCCAAGTGTCTATTTTAGAATAATCCTAGATGATTGAGGCCACATTATTTTGGATGTCTTCTTATGATAACAAAGTCTTATTCTCAAACCAGAGTCCTCCAAAACCATATTCCATCATTTCTTGGTGGATATCTATAATTTCCTATAGTTTACCCTCAATTTTATATGGTAGTAACCAACCCTTTTGGAGCAACTTATTCTTGTCAATCACAATTCTAGTAGCCAATTTGAAGGTGGTCCATGTCTTATTTAGAATAGACTTTGTAGCTTTACTGAATCTATTCTTGGATAGTTTATATATATTTTTTGCTGGTATCACCATGGTTTGTAGCTCCTTAGTGAAGCTATCCAAATATTCCTTGGTATCTTGTAGTAAATGGCTAATATCATCCATTTAGTCAATTAATGATTGGATTTCTAAAAATTTCTCAAGGATTTCAGACCATATATGCTTCCTAACTTGTTTAACCCCTTCTTTGGAAAATATTATAGCTCTAGATTTTTTTATCTAGAGTTGATACTTCAAATCTTGTATCTCCTTGGACTGAACCTCATTATTTTTCTTTAGGTCTTCAACCTGGTATTTGAATTTCATGGCCTCTTAATATTTATTTTTCCAGCTCTTGGCCTCATTTCTTGTGACCTTCTCCACCTTTTTATGATTTTTTATTGTCTTCTCTAGATTTTCAATATTTTCCTTCAATTTTACACATTGTTCCTTGTAGATGTCAGTATTGACATAAAAATTTTCTAGGTGAGCCTTGGCTATAACTAATTCATCATCCATTGGCAATTGATTGATATCCTATGTATGCTCTTCTAGTTGATAATCATGTACAGTCATATCCTCTTCTGGTTTGTTGACAAGAAGAGTGGTGGACATAGCTATCCTTTGCCTAGTCATTGGATCAACGATCATGGTTATTCTTCATCTAGCCATCTATTTTGAAGGCTTAGACAACTTGTCAATCCAAAAATATTGGATATTATGTGAAATATCCATTCCTTTCTACAAATAGGCTACTGTGGGATAATTTACAAGAGTGGAAGTAGCCATAAGTGAAGGCAAAATGAATCTAACACTAATGAAATGGGAGTGGTTGTGAGGATAGTGGAGTCTGTGCTTATTGTAGAAGTTATAGTTGGGAGGGACATGGCGGTGGATGTTAAAACCATGGAATAATATGGGAGAGATAGAGGATTTTCTCCATCTAATATTACTAATGATGATGAATTTGAGTGTGGATATGAGTGAATGGGTGATGATGCTACTAGAATTTTTGATAAATATGGAGGAGATGAATTGGTTTGACCCTCTGTAATGACTGGTGAAGCGTGTGGTGAACTATGAGGGGGAGGGTAACCTTATGTTCTAATTTTTCTTGAGAATGGAAGGGGGATCCTTTTGGGGAAGGAGAATAAGAGGAAAGGATAGAGATCATACCTTCGTCTACAAAAGTAATTTTTTGGAAAATGTTATTTTCACTTTGATGATGTGTCTACTGCACTTGTTGCTCTACAACTGCTATAGGGGTTTGTTCAGAAGTTTGTGTTTGATCCATATTCTACTTCTTGCAAACCTCTTTCTAAAATTACCCTACTAAATATTTAGCCTTTATATTGAAAACAATAGGGACTATAGGCTTATCTTTATTTTTATTCCCCTCATGTTATCCTTATTGTGATACAACTTTAGCAATAGGGGTTGACTTTACTACCATTGCAGTGGTGAATTGTACAGGGGTGAACACAAAACTATCATACTATTTCTTTCTATCTATATCTCCTAGAGGAGGTTCTCCACCCAAGGCTAAACATTCTAGTATTTTTATTGTCTGGATATTTTCTATGTTTCCCATTTTATATTTACCTAAACCACCACCAGAATAATATATTTTCTTCATGATTTGAGCACCCACAGAGTATTGCTATAATTTCTCTTGTGAAGGCTCAAATGTATTTTGGGTTACCTTGATTTTTGATGGAGCATTTTTCATGGCCTCTTGTACTTCTTATTATGAAGGTGGAGAACAGTAATCTGATGATACTTGATTTTTCCTCTTTCCCTTTGCTCCTAAGTTTTTATAACTCAAAACTAAATTCCTACTATTTTTGGCCTTCCAAGTTTTGATAATTTTTTCATATAGCTCCAAAAAATTAGTGTTTGCTTGAAAACCAAATCTAGCCTTCTATGCACCATTTTCAACTATCATCTGCCACCATTCCATAATTTTGCCATTGTCCCAACCATGCTTAGTCTCCATTTCTTTAATATTGGATTCTTTCCATTGGTAGTCTTTTTTTTCTCGACATCATAATGAACTAATTGCTCATAAATCTCTCCATGGGGGTAGTTGTTCCATTTTTTTGACATTCCATTCCAATGGAGCATTTTCCTTGTTATTCCTACCCTTTTCAAATTATACCTCAAATTTTTCTCAAATTTTAGGACCCTTTCCTTATTTATATCGATATTCCTTTGCAATATTTTGTCATTAGGGTCATATCTCCATCGTTGTAGAATGTATAGGAGACCGATTCTCTCCAAATATTGAGTAATTTGTTCATGTTGACCCCTTTGGGTTATGGTTATATCATCTATATTGTGAGTATAAATCATAGCCCCCTTCCTTCCCTTATCGGTGCCAAAGTTGACATTGACAAGATTAGCTTACTTGAAATATTTTAGAGCCAAAAACCTACCAATAATGAAATAAGGCAGGAGAAAACATTTACTAGTGAAACCTTAGAGTCTAATAATAATCCCTTTAATGAGGATATACCAATCTCCCTCTTCTAAATTGGCTTCTTGTAGCAATTCCTTAGCAAGAGGTGGTAGCCTATGGAATTGACCATACATAATCTTCATAGTTGGCCCTAAAAATTCCATATTAAATCTATAGTATGACTTTGTATTCCTCAAATGACTAGTCCAATGGTAGACTGGTATAGGGTCTCAATTATTATTCTTATCCACCATTGGAATCCAGGGCATCATGTGTCTTACATCACTATAGAATATCCATATCATATTTGAGAAATTCCAAAAGGAGGGGTTTTTTGAGTCTCTTTTCACACTAACCAATTGTTCATGTATTATTTTAGAGAGGTAAATCGACCAATAAAAATAAATCGGTTTGATGCCCTTTTATTCTACCAAATTTTTATTTTTCTCATTGGATATGCAATGAACATTGGCTATTTTCCAATACCTTACATACTGATCAAAATCTAGACCTTCTAATTAGACCAACATAGTAAAAATTTTTGGGTAAGTAAACTGTACAGTAGCAATTGGGGTTTTTGGAAAAGTACTCCTAGACTTGATGGTTTTAAATTGGCTATAAACCCACTTTCTAAAAGGTTCACCATCATGATCTCATCCCTGCAATGAGTAATACATGGCTTGTGCTGATGGTTCAAAGGATTTAGGGCTCACAAGAGGGTCTATGCCTGTGGAAAACAAATCTTGGTAAGATTTAATGGTTATGTTGAATAGGGTTTTACCCTTAGCTATTTTTACTAATTTTGTTTTAGGATCATAATATTTTTCTATTGTACAAATTAATTCAGGGCAATGATGAACTGAATAATAGATATAAAATGATATGTAGGAATTTACAGTGATAATACCTTGAAAGGAAATTGATAGCCCTTCAAAGTACTTGTAGTCAATTTATCTTCTGAGATTAGTCCTTCTCATCCATGTCATCTTAGTGGTTTCCATAGCTTCTACTTTATCTATATAACATTCCAACTCAATTTTCACCTACTGGGTAACTTCTTAAGCTACCTTTGGTATGATTTTTTGAGAAAACTCATTGGAAATTTGCTCTTCTCTATACTTCGTAACTTTGTCTCACTATTTACTTGGATCTCTCTAAACACCACTTGCAAAATGAATGCCAATTAAATTTTAATTTTAAATATTCTGCATGCACACCTTTTATCATTAATGCGACTAGTGGATAGCTACCCATTGCATGCTTTTCAATTCAAAATATGAATGGATTGGCGATGGTAAATATTGTGTGATCTACTGATTGGTCACGATGTAGAGCAAGCTACAACTCACAACTATCTTTGTATTATTCCTTCTAAGAGTGGCATGGAGCACATGTTACAACTCACAACCATATTAGTCTTATTCACTTTAGTGCAACATGGAGCATGGCTTGGGAGAGAGCACATTCTTATCTTTGAGCATCTTGGCTCTTGTTTAATGACGTGTTGTGAACCACTACACTACCTTTATTTTTCTATATAGAAAAATTTAGAAAAGAAATAAAATTATAATACAAATATGTACATATGTTACATGAAATGAACTCTTACTCAAATTAGAGTTTTATATGGAATCCATTAACTGGAATGGGCTGAATGTTTCCTTCTAGATCTTGGAGCTGAAAAGAATTGTTTTCTTTAACCTTAGCTATTTTGAAAGGACCATCCCAAAAAGAGTTGAATTTTTTGTGATTTCTTGGCTTATCTCTCTCTACATTCCACCTTAGAATAAAGTATCTCACTCTAAAATTCCTGAACTTGTCTTTCTTATCAAACCACGCTTTAGTGTCAACCAAATATTTCTAGAAATATTCACATGCTTGAGTCCTTTTATCCTCCAATTGAAGTAGATGCATCAATCTAGTTTTAGCTAGATTCTGATCAGACTCCTCTTCTAGGTTTACCAACTTCAAATCTGATATTTCCATATGAATAGGCATAACTACTTCTTTACCATGTACGAGTGCATAAGGGGTAGTCTTGATAGATTTCTTGATAGTAATCTTGTCTACCCATAGATATTGATTTAAACGTAGATGCCAAATCCTTTTGTTATCCTCTAGTGATCTATTTAGAATTCTAAGTAGATTCATGTTAGTTGACTCAGCTAATCCATTCCCCTAAGGGTAGTAGTTAGAGGATTTTTTTAAACTTCTACCATATTTGCTTACGAAATTAATATATTTGGCTCCTATAAAAGCTGGACCATTGTCACTTACTATAGATTTAGGGATCCAAACCTTGTGATTATGCTTTCCATGAATTCAATTACCATTTCCTAATTTAATTTTTTGGTAGGAATGGCTTCAAACCATATGGTAATATGATCTATGGCAATTAGAATATACTTATGTCTTGTTGAAGAGTTGGGATTTATCACTCCAATTAAGTCTAGTTCCCACTATTGAAAAGGTTCTTCTACTTTAATAGATTTTATGGAAAAATATGCATTTCTATTCCTCCCCATATACCTTTGGTATTCATCACATAATTTTGTTATATTGAATGTGTCAACAAAAATTGTAGGTCAATAATATCTTGCTCTGATAATTTTCATAGTTGTGACCCTTCCTAAAAAATGTCCTTCAAATAATCCTTTGTGTAATTAATGACTTTTTGCTTTTGATCATCCTTCAAGCATTTTAGGATGATTCCATCAAGATTTTTTCTATATAATACCTCTAACAGTAGGACATACTTCAAGGCTTGGAGCCTATATATTCTCCTCTATGATGGGTTAAGACCTTGAGGATAGATTCCTATTTGAAAATAGTTTATCATTTGATCAACCCAATTTACACTATATGATGAAAAATATTCATCCTGATCTACTTTTGATGGATGACAAGATGATATTTGCTCTACAACTGACTTTTCTATTACCATTGACATAGTGCTCTACCTCTGACTAGATTTATAAGATGTATTTCCACATTATACTCCTAGATTTTAGTAATCCAACCAACTCTTTTTTCTCCCAGTTCTCCTTGTAAAATATAGCTTCTTACATTTGGGTGTACCACATAAACTAGGTTTTGACTTTGATCCAAGTATTGTCTAAACTTCTTCAATAAATTCATTACTACAAACACTTGTGTCTCAATAAAGTTGTATTTTATTTGATACTCATGGAGGGTTTGACTCGAGAAAATATGGGATGTTATTCTCCATTGTCATTTTTTTGAGTAAGCATAGATGCATAGCTCTCTTCAACTCCATAAGTATACAAAATGAAATTATTACTAAAATCAAGATTCACCAAGACTTGGGTAGTGATAGTAGCTTTTTTAATGTCTTGAAAGGCTTGTTTCCTTACTTTTTTCCACTTGAAATCTGCATTCTTCTTTAGAAACTCTGAGATAGGCTTTACTATTTGAGAAAATTTTGAGATGAACTTTCTCACAAAGTTGATCTACCCAAAGAAATATTGCAAGCCCTTTTTTTTCATATGCAAGGGGAGAGCAAGAATTTACTTCAACCTATCTAGGTATATAGACATTCCTTCCTTAGAAACCACATGCCCTAATAGGTTCCCTTCATGGACTATAAAAAATGACTTCTTTGGGTTTAGGGAGATACCAAATTCTCTATATTTCTTGAATACTTGCTCCAGGTGCTTCATATGAGCTTGTTTCTCATGAGAGAAGATATTCATGTCATATAAGTAGATGAAAATGACCTTATTAATTAGCTCTCATGATGTAGGAGCATCAAGTGGTTTAATTTTGTAAAACTAGTAAAACTAGTTTAACTTGCAAGAGATGTTTGAAGGTCTTAGAGGTTGAATTTGAGGATTTTCAACTAGACGTAGGCCTTGGCTCTTCATACTAATGCCCACTTTTTCTTAGCTCATTTCATTCCATTTCTGAAAATATGTTGTAATAGTCAATCGGGTCAACGAGTGCAAAGTTATGACCTCGAAAAGTTGCTCCCAAATTTCAAATTTGAAATAGATGGTTTTAGGCAGGAAAATGGGAAAACATGGTATTTGAGGGAATTTTCAAAATTGTAAAAGGGCTCCTTCTTTTGTATCCTCATATTTTGGCATGAAAGTAAGGAAATATTTGATTCTCTGAGTTGTTCAAAGGAAAAAACCTGTGTATCATTTTTTTGGTGTTGCTTGTGTAACGTGATCTTCACCACCTCCAAAAACATAATCCATAGCTCTCTAGAAGGTGGCCCCTGCATTGGATAGACCGAAATGCATCCTTTGGTAGGTAACCCATTTAGTGGTGAATGTTGTCTTGAATTGATCTTAATATTTTACCTAGATCTGGTTATATCCAGAGAAACCATATAACAATGGGAACCTCTCTGCACCTACAAAAATTTGTAAAATTTGGTCAATCTGAGGGAGAGGGTAGTGTTCCTTCAATGATGTCTAGTTGAGATTCTTGAAATATACACATAGATGGATGTATCCATTCTTCTTTATGACAGGAACCAAAATTAGCTACCCATGTGGAGTGCTTAATTAGGTATAATTTTAGACTTCAATAACTTAAGAAACTCTTCTCTCATTATGGATTCAATCCTAGGATTTACGAGTCTCTACTTCTATCTGAAAAGCTTTGAATCAGACTCTAGCTCAATAGTGTGTTGGATCACCTTTTTATCATATACTTTTAGATATTCATATGACTAGGCCACAATTTCTTGGTATTTAGAGCAGAGGACTTTTATTTCCTCTACCTCTTTTGGAGAATAGAGAACACCAATATTGAGCTTCTTTTCCTTCTCAATCTCGATCTCTTTATTAATTTTTTCATTGATCTCCATGGCTCTAGATTTTCCCCCATATTCATTATCAAAGAGGCTTTCTAGGGTGACCAAACCTCTAGGGATATGATTATTATTTAATTGGATAACATATTATTTATCTATCTCATGGGTAATCTTATCCTGTACACTGGAAAAGTAATCCTCTCTTACCAAAAATCAATAATATGATCATCACTTTCAAAAACCTGCCAAAACATTTATCTATCTGGTACTGCATGTTTAAAAATTATTTTGACCCTTATATATTTAGATGATCCCATAGTTTAAGAAGGAATAAAATTGGAACCTTTAATAGCCAAGGAGTCAACTAACATTAACTACTTTCTAGGGATAAAATTTATGTTCAGGGTAATGAAAGATTCCATCAAATCCCATATCCTATTTCTATATGATTTGAGGTAATGGTGCTTACTACTACATATCTCTCTTACCTCGATTAAATATCAACTTAGAGTCACCATATATATATATATATATATATATATATATATATATTTTTTTTTTTGGTAAGTTGGAATTATATTACAAGCGGGTTTTGAAAGGATCCCAAAAACCTTCTTACAACAGGTCAAAAGACCAAACCGAGGGTTAAAACCCAAATGACACATCCCACCCAGTGGGAGACTTATTACAAGGATGAAGATAAAATCCCATCTAGCGGGAAACATCCGAAGACCACCACAAAGGAAATCCCATCCAACGGGAAAAATCGGAAATCAAAAAGGGAAAATCCCGCACAGGGGGGACCCTAGAAAATTTAAAAACCTTCCTATCAGGGAAAACAATAGAAAAAATTACAATCCCGCCTCATGGGAAAAAAATTGTGCAATCTGGAAATCTTGCCACGTGGGGAAAACAAGCATGTTTAGGAATCCCGCCAAGTAGGAAAGGCACACAAACCCTAAACTAGCATGTTTGAGAAATCCCACCTAATGGGAAAACTAGCAAAATTGGAAGATCCCACCTACGGGAAAACCACCAAACCAACCCTAAACCACGTGTGAAGGGTCTCACCCAGCGGGGAAAAAAAACTAGCAGCAAGGGAAGGTCCCGCCCCGGGGGAAACCCAACAGCAACAGGAAATCCCGCCTTGCAGGAAAAAATAGTAGCATGCCCAGAATCCCGCCTTCAGAGAAACCAACAAGAGAAGGCAAACCTACCCAATGAGAAAAACCAGTAGTACACCCAAGACCTACAGACAAACCCACGACCCCCCATCGGGGAAAACCAGCACGCCCTGAACCTATAGAAAATATTGCGAACTCAATGATCCTGCCCAATGGGAAAACTAGTAGCATGCCCAGAAGAACACAATCCCTACCTAATAGGAACCCTGGTATGGGATGCAAGCTGTAGAGGAGAGACAGGGAAGCTATCCCATGAGCGTCCATGACTGAGAAGGATTTTTATGGGTAGAAAAAATAGCGAAAGCCATTGCATTGTAAGATCTTGAGCCCCCATCCCAAGATCAAACTCTACAAGGAAACAAGCCACTAAAACCACCATCAAGAAAACTTATATCCCCACCATTGTCTGTCGGGGAATGGATCCAAGGAGAGATGTAGCTACATGCATGGGCACCCCCCCAGAACCCAAACAATAAACTACAAAAAGATCCTTGAGATCCATCCACAAGAACAAACAAACCCCGAATCTACAAGGAGATCCTAAAGACAAGGGTTTCATGGGGTGACTAGGAAAACCATATATGTGAAAAGGCACCCCCTAAAGAAAAAATAATGTAGATGAAGATCCTGAGTAGCAACCAGAAAACCAGAGCCAACCCTCTTCCAACAGCCCCGAAAGCATGCTAGAAACCCGTCGAACCAGGAAACTCGGGGGAAGAAACCACCAAACCCTCCTTATAGACCAGCAAACCCATTAAGAGGGAAACCTGAGAAAATAGGGGAACCTAGAAACTAGGCCTGAGAGCAGACCCGAGAGGGGGGTAGGGAAATGGAGAAGTGGGACTGGTCAGTCCTAGGGAACCTAGTGCTGGAGCCATCCCTCCCTTGCCCCCAACATGTCACCATATATTTTAAGCATCTTGATCCCAATGCTTTTTTCTTGCGTTAATTCTAAAAATAAAGCTTCATATTCTATAGCATTGTTAGTACAAGACCAAGTTAATATATATGTAAAACTTTTTACACCATCTTATGAAGATTGTAGAACTACATCGACACCAGCTCCATTTCTACATCTTGCATCATCAAAATGTATAGTCCAAATATCTATCTCTCTTAGGGAATGGTTGGATATAGCAAGGATGCTTTTATCTACTTTTGAAGAAATGTTGTATGTGCCCATTCCTATTCCAAACTAGCTGTAATCTTCTCTGAATGGAAATTCATCATCTACCTCTAATTATTAAAAAATTTCTATTGGTTCAAATTCATCTAGGTGTTAAAATACCAATATAGCCAAGTCGACTATATTTCCAATTGATATTTAATTTATTGATTTATCATTATATATAGTGTAGGTTGATTTATTATTATTCATATTTCATATTTTGAATAATTTACGTAATCGGAAGGACTAATCCATCCTTAGTGGCAAAGTACTTAGCCCTCTTAAAGTGGAAATAATATTTGATTTATTTAATTCTATGTGTTCACATTATTTCTCCAAGATTATCCTTGCAAGTGGTATCAGAGCTACCTTATGGGAAACGTGGAAAAGTGGTGAGCACCAGATTCATAGTAGAATATTTTTTGTTTCAACAAAGGAGTTTCATTACTCACAGCTATAGTGATTTAATGGAAGAAGGCGGTATCACTTTACCAGGATATTACATTTATTACAAATAGTAGCAAATAATTGGAGTAGTTCCTGAAATTAATAGCAAACCACATGATCCAAATTATACACAGGATTGTTGTTGCATTTGAATTGCTCTAGAGGAAGACCTAATCTATTTATAATACAGGAAATACCAAATATAAAATGCAAATCCTCATGGAGAAATTCATCTACCCTAATTATGGACCCATTATCGACTGCCAAGTGGCACATTGTAAAAAATATGAATTTTCCTACCAAATTTGGCATATTCATTTTTGGTGGGCATAGTAGATACAAATTTCATAGCAATTTTAGTTCACATAGTAGATTAGAACAAATCTCAGAATAATTGCATGCCACGATGACCAAGTAACAAATTCCAAGGTTCTTGTACTAGCAACAATTTGTTGATTAAGTGTGTTATTATTAGCATTCCTAAAATACATTCCAAAACCACTGAAGCATCCTTATTACCTCTACAGTAGTTAAAATAAATTCAAGATGGCCATAACTATTTTTTTTATTTTTTTTTGAAAAAATTGAAAATCTTGAATTAAAACAACGAGCATATACAAGAGGGAGCCAGAACATCCCTAACAGGAACCCAAAGACAAGAAACCTCAGCAAAGAGCGAGAGGGGAGCACAACCCAACCCAAAGCACAAGAAGAAGGCAAGGCACGAAATCGCGACATGTCACGAAATCGCGGCAGTCAAGCCGACCGAGGCCATAACCGCGCCACAGGTCACGAAATCGCGACGTGTCGCGAAATCGCGACGGACGAGCCACAGCCCCCAACCGCAAAAGATGTCATGATATCGCGACGGAAACCTTACAGAGCGCATATCCATAAAATTGTCACGAAATCGCGACACAAAATCCAATAGCCACCATTGCGCCAAAAGTGTCGCGATTTCGTGACATGTCGCGATTTCGCGACATGTCGCGAAATCGCGACAACCAAATCCAACGGCCCCCAACCACAAAAGATGTCGCGATATCGCGACGGAAACATCTCAAAGCAGTCAGTCCTCATAATTGTCGCGATATCGCGACGCATCCTCCAATTGTCACCTTTACGCCAAAAGTGTCACGATTTGGCGACATGTCGCGATTTCGCGACATGTCGCAAAATCGCGACAACCAAAGCCAACAACCACCGACCACAAAAAAGTCACGATATCGCGACAAAAACCTCACAAAGCGGTCAGCCCTCAGAATTGTCGCGATATCGCGACGCATTTGCCACTTGCCACCATTGGGCCATAAGTGTCGCGAAATCGCGACAAAAAGACCTTTCGACATCAAAACATCCCAAGTGTCGCGAAAACTCAACAGGTTGACCACTTGATGACCAATCTTCAAAAAAGTCTCAAAATCACTACTGTTGTCCTCTATGATGCCCCTGCAGCCAAAATGACGCGAAAATGTAGCAATTTCGAGCCAAAGGTCCCAACGACATAACATATCGCAAAAAATAGACATCTTCCAACCGTTAGTTGCAACCACAAAACCGGTCGCGATATCGCGACAGCAACTAGCCAAAGAGCGCATCGGCTCGAGATGTCGCGATATCGCGACAGGAAGTCTCCAAAGGCTGTGGGCGACGGAACCCGTCGCGATATCGCGACAAAGTTGCCACCAAGGGTCGCGACATCACGTAAGGTCGCGAAAACGCGACGAAAACTCCCTTAACACATAAGTGTCTCATTTTCTCAAAAAGTTAGCAAGCCCTTGTCGAATCACCGGATCTTCCACAGGCATATTACTGTGTAGCTGAACTCCAACCTCCTTCTCCGCACCCATCTTGGCGAGGAAATCAGCCACCGAATTTGAGTCCCGATTCACATGGATAGGGATCACATCCTCTAATTCCCTCCAAAGGACTTTGATTTGAGAGACTAAGATATGAATCTTCCACGCTTTCAGAGCAAAATTTCTCAAACAATCAAGCACACCAACCAGAATTTGAGAATCGGTCTCCAAGATAATCTTTCTATATCCCTGAGTGACAGCCTGTAAGGAAGCAACTTTGATGGCAAAAGCTTCGGCTTCATTATTGGTGGCTCTTCCCGTGCCCTGCAACTCCCAGTAAAGCTACGCTCCAGAGGTGATCATGACACACAACACCGATTCCAACATTTCTCGGATTTCCCTTTGCAGCTCCGTCCGTGTTAATTTTAATCCAGCCAACCGGAGGGGGTTTCCAACTAGCCACTTTTTCTCTACCTTGAGCCACAACTCTCTCTTCCTGAGGATCCAGCTCACCCATAATATCTTCTAAAGCATGTAATGCAACCGTCTCAGTGACTTTGCTCCAGATAACCTGCCAAACACCATCAAGGGAGGAGAAGGTCTCTCGGAAGAGACGGGCGTTTCTTTCCAACCACACTTGCCACCAGATGAAGAGAAGACCAAGCTCCCACCCCAATCGGAGGGCTTTTGATTTAAATCTAGCTTTCTTCCATCTTTGCCAAATATTATTTCGAGTCAGAGCACCATTACTCTTAAGTTTGAAATGAGAAAACCAACGATGCCAAATCTGACCCGTGAAAGAACACTCGAACATTAAATGGTCAGCAGTCTCTTCATGCTTAAGACACAAAATACACTGAGAAGGACCATTAATTCCTCCGATTTTGAGATTATCATAGGTGAGAATGCCATTATGCATAAGCCGCCGTGCAAAGAAGTTCACTTTCGGCCAAACACTTGGAATGCCAGATTTTCTTCCAGTCTTGAACCGGAAAAAAATGTGGAGGAGGTTCTGGGAGAATCTGATCATAACCATCCTTCACAGAATAAACTCCAAGATTCCCATGACCCCAAGCTAATTCGTCCTCTTCGTCTCTGCCCGTGAGAAATCTAGCAGTCAAGATGGTGGAGAGAATGGTTGCCAGCTCCGGAGGGATAGTGACAGGCCACTCCTCAAGACGCTTAAATTTCTTGAATTTGAACTCCCCCAATTGACTAGTGAGGAAATAGTTCTCAATAGTAACCCAACCCTTGGATTCTATGGCAGCTTTAATTGGAAGCATCTCAGGTGCTCAAGCAATGATGGGTGGAAACCGGTCCCAAGAGTCACCCGTAAGCGAGCTTTGTCCCCTCTCCCCACTTTCCGTAACAATTGGTCTTTAATAATTTGAGAACCCAACTTAAGAGCTTGCCAAACTAGGGAACCGTTGCCATCCGTAGGGAAACGGCTAACTTCGTAGGGATGGACTCTACCCAAATATTTGCTCGGTCAAGATTCTACTGAATAAAGAAGATGGCTGAGAGATCCATCTCCAATACAATTTACCCACTAAGGCTCGTTGTTGAGTTTAGAGCTTCTCGCACCCAGTCCTCATTTTTCTTTAGGCCGAGTGACTTTATTCCAGCCAACCAAGGCCCATTTCCTACCACCTTTTGCTCCTTCCCATAAGAATCGTCTAGCCAGCTTTGTCCAACTCTTTCCAAATAGAAAGTGGGGCAGCCAAGATTGAAAATTTATAGATAGGCATGGCCAGAATTACTGATTGTAAGAAAGTTAAACGGCCACCGTAGCTTAACCATTTGTGAGACCAATGGTTCATTCTATCTTTGATGCCATCCAAAAGATCTTTCCAAATATCCTTTTTCAATTTCTTGTAGTGCAAAGGAACTCCCAAGTAGACTATAGGAAGAGAAGCTCTAGTGAAACCCAAAATCTCTAAAATTCTGTCCTGCAACCTTTGGTCGAGGTTGAAAAAGACCACTTTAGATTTTTTGTCATTAATAACTTGATTAGAGGCCCTAAGGTAAACAGAAAGAGAGTCTCTGATTCCCCTGGCTTCCCTGAGACTAGCCACTCCAACCAAGCCAGTGTCATCCACAAATTGTAAATGAGTCAAGACTTCTTCACCAACCTTGATACCTGATATCATGCCTTGAAGTCTTCTTCGCACGAAGAGCCGACCTAATCCCTCAGCTAAGATAAGGAATAGATAAGGCGAGCAAGGGTCCCCTTGTCGGAGACCACGAGAGGCTCCAAAGGGGGGGGAGGGAATCCCCTTGATGAGAACCGAGTAAGAAGGCATGGAAACACAACTCATAATCCAGTCTATCCATTCCTGGGAAAATCCAAAGGCAGCCAAAGATCCTTGACAAGAAACCCCATTCCACTCGATCATAAGCCTTAGACATATCCAGTTTGATGAACATTCCTTTGTTACCAGAAGTTTGCATTGAGTGAATAGCCTCCCGAGCAAGAACCACTCCATCCAAAATCTGCCTACCCTCAACAAAACCCCCCTGTTCTGAGGAAATGATGTTGTGGAGGAGAGGTTTAAGACGTTCAGCTATAATTTTTGTGATAATTTTATAAATCACATTGCATAAGGCAATGGGCCTCGAAGTCGTAAATGTGAACTCCTTCCTTCCCCTTTGGAATTAACGTGATGAAGGTGTGATTTAGAGCCTTGAGCATTCTCTTATTAGATCTCGGATTCCTCAATAACACCCAAAACATCTTCCTCCAAGATATCCCGTAAGGCCCGAAAAAATCAATAGGAAAACCATCCGGACCTCGGAGATTTGCCTGTGCTCATTCCAAATACCACATTTTTCAATTCATCCCGATCAATAGGTCTGAGGAGAGCCTGATTTTTAGCCGGAGTGATAATAGAGGGAATAACAGCAAGAACTTCATTTTGAGCCTCCACATCTTGGTCCCTATTTTTTGCAAAAAGCTTGGAGAAGTAATCCACCGAATGGGAGTGCATGCCCGGAAGAGTATCAAAGGAGTGCCCATTTTCATCTTTTAAAACTCGCCATATTATTCATCCGTCTTCTAGCACATGCCGAACGATGAAAAAATTTAGTGTTTCTGTCTCCTTCCAATAGCCAAGAATTTCTAGCCCGCTGCCTCCATAAAATTTCCTCTTGGTTATCAATGGCCTCTACAGCTTTACGCAAGTCATCATCTTCAGTTTTGAGCTGTTCAAAAATTAAACCTTCCCTAAATTGTTTCTCGCACCTCCTCCCAGCGGGCCAACAAGGGAGCTCTTTGCAGCTGGAAATCCGATTTATTGGCATGCCTCCACCGTTTTAGTTTAATTTTGACAAAAAGAAGTCGTTTGTGAAATTTAAACATCGCAGTCCCAAAAGGAGGACGACCTTCTTCCCACCATTGCGGAAATAACTCGTGAAGGTCCTCCTTCCGGGAGCCGAAGTTCTCAAATCTAAAAGGTTTGTGGAACCGCCCTGCTCGAGTCCCACCCATCAAGCATGATGGGAGAGTGATCGGAAATAGGGCCGTCCAAAATCAGTAATTGCACATTCCATTTAACAAAAGCCTCCTCTCAGACTAGGAAGCGATCCAATTTTACCTTGCAACAATGTGGATCCCTCCGTTTATTAGTCCAAGTAAAAAAGGATCCAGGCCTTTGAACATCAACTAGGTGAAAAGCCTGCACCTGGGCAATCAGAAGCCGATCCCCCGGGTCCAAAACAGGGGAGCCACCCTCCTGCTCCCGAGCAGATAATTTGGCGTTAAAATCTCCAACAATGATCCAGTCAAAAGCTTGTCTTGAGGACCTCATGTTGTGAACTGCTTTCCATTGTAGCCTCTCGGCCATCAAGGCTTTGAGCCCCATAAAAATTTGTAATTAAAACTTGCTCAACTGTGATATTATTCCTAAAAAGAGATGTGAGAACACCCCTCCAAGCTATGTGTTCTAGAGTAGACCATTCCAAGTGGTTCTAAAAAGTAACAATTCCTCCCCGAGGCACCTTGAGCCGCCACATCCATATATCCAGCTCTCCTCCAAATTTTACTAGCCGTTCTACACATCGTATCTAAAGACATTTTTGTCTCCTGAAGGAGCAAAAAGTCTATTTTACCCTTCCCTATGAGTCTTTGAACAGCAGATTGATGGGTTCTACTGTTTAAACCCCTAACATTCCAAGATTGAATAATCATTGGAAACCTTGAGAGCAATATGAATCTATTGTTCTCACTGATCCATCAGTGACCAACTTGTCTCCTTGCGTTGCTATTAGGTCCCTGTTAGACTTCCTACCCGCTCCTTGAGAATTGTTATTCTTGGACCGTTTTTCCACCTCGCGTAATCCCTGTGGCTGGCCTTTCTCTAATATTTTCTGTATTTCCCATGATGACATCCTTAGTAGCTGATTGGGTTGAGGAATGAATTACCAATGCCCCTGGGTTCTCTGTCTGCAAACTCTCAGAGGGTTCAGTCACCTGCTCGAGGACAGGAGTTGAGGAGGGGGAAGCGTGAGAGTGGATGTTAATAGCCTCAGTATTCCCATCCACGCCTTCCATGGTTTGATCTTCCTGATCCACAAGGGATTTAAAGATTTCATACCGGTTAGTTGTCTTGGGAGGAGCTTGGTCCTTGCCATTTCTCTTTTTGTTTCTCCTTCGTTTTTGCTGTTCAAAGCCATCTTTCTGGCCTTCGTAACCTTGGGGGTGTTTTGTGATTCTTTGACCGGGGTAAACTTACCCTCTCTGGGGCTATTTGAGGTTCCAAGCGGGGCCTCCACTTTTGTGCTCAAGGTATTCGGACAAAACCTAGCCAAATGACCATGCTTATGGCAGACCCTGCATCTAAAGGGAAGAGCTTCGTAGTCTAACTGTTGTATCCAAGATTGTCCTGCTAACTCCGGCCCACCTCACCGGTAGTGGCCGGTCGATGTCCATTTCAACACAAATTCTGGCAAAGACAAGAAGAGCTTCCCTCTATGGTATCTTTGGAAACTCCCAAAAATCTACCTAGAGAATTACCAATCATCTCAAGAATCTGCTCGCCCCAAAACTCCATCGGGAGAGCATATAGCCGTATCCACACTGGAACAGCCGTGGGCTCAATGCGAGGATCGAAACCCACTCTCCACGGTTGGACAAATAACCCTGCCGGGCCGTGGGTCCTCTTCTCAGATTCAAAAGCTCTGTTTCTATCTACTAAAGAAGAGAAACTAATAATGAAATACCCATTGCTTATAGGCCATAAGGAATACTCACCGATAGGTTCCCAGTTCTGTCTAACCTAGGTGTGCAGAAAGTGCAACGTGGGTCGGATACCCATGAATTTGCAGATCAAGTCATGGTTAGCACGGTAGGTGATCGTGTCCTCAACCATCTTTGGTTCTATGACTATCTTAGGTCTGGATGCAGATTGCGGGAGACATCCATTAACTCTGTTTGCAGAAGAACCCTTGCCAACATTCTTGAGAAGCGCATGGTAGGCACCCCGCTGGGCTTCATCGGAAGAAGGCGCAAAGTTCTCCTTTAGAATCTCAACATAAGAGCTCTTCTTCCCGTCTAAAGAACCTGGAGGAGACCCCATAGGGCCCTCCCGGGGCAACGAATAAGCCAACAGAGGGGAACAGAATCAAACCAACCGAGACACTGGTAGGAGCCGTCTACCAGAACCCTAGAGCTTCGGCCTCCGATAGTTCAGAAGGTTTCCCGCCAAATCGCCAGAGCTCGAACGCAAGTTTCTTTTCACTTGTATAAGATGGCCATAACTATTACAAGGAAGGTCCAGCACATTAAAATATAATTCGAACCAGCCTTATCACCCCCAAAAAAATTAAGCACAAAGCAATTAAAAGATACATCATAGAAGATAAATTAGATTGAAGGTTTGAAGTAACGGGTGTGCGTGACATTCATCAATACATCATGGGAAATTTTTAATCTAAGGAAGATTCGTTCACCAGTTTCCAGCCAATAAAAATGTTAGGTACCTTTGTTAATTGCATTTTAAAAAGTATAAAGTTTAGTTTGGGTGTCGTCTGTTTTCATTTTTTTTTATCACAAACTTTTCAAATATCCCATATCAATCAAGGGATAATACAATAGAGGGTTTAAAAATAGTTTCACTCCCATAGTATTCTATGGATTAGGCCATATAGTCCCTTCTCTAATGTGTGTATTCGATCAATAATAGTGTTTTCACATTCTCATTCCATGAACTTTGTATCTTGGTCACCTACTCTTATGTGTCGGGTTGCCTAGTCTTGCATCCCTATTGCCTAGTCATCTGAGTCAATCACATAGTCTTTGTATCCCTATCATCTAGTCCTATTATTTGGTCTTGTAGTCTTCACATCTCTCTTGCCTAGTCTTTTGATTTGGTCCCATGCTTCCTAGTCCCACCAGGTGTCTTGCATCCTCTTCTTCATGTGTCCTAGGGAAGTCATCTTGGTAGTTCCTATCAATTTGATGTCTTCTTGAGTGGGTCTGGTTGCATTTTGTCTCTTCAAGGATCGTATTTAGTGTGTCGCATCCATGATTAATCTTGGTCACATCATCATCCTTATCCATCCAATTGGTTGTCATGTCATCCCTTGTCCTTACATATTGGTAATTTGAAAATATCTAGTTATTGTTGTGTTGTCCCTTTTCCTTACATGTTGGTAATTTAAAAATATCCAGTCATTGGGATAATTAGCCATGTGGGTCAAAAATAACTAGCCATTTGATAACTAGCTGTTGTGATTCAAAAAGATAACTAGTCATTGAAGTTCAAAAGTTATGTCGCAGATGGAGCGATAATTGTGAGAAAAACAAACCAATTTTTTTTGCAAGAAGTGACAAATATTTGCAATAAACAAACAAAATTTTCAAGGGAATTGAAGACAAATTTTAAAACAATAATTTTTGCAAGTGTGTGAGCAGAAGGTGGACTAAAGGGCCAAATGGTCAATTATCTACCATAGATAATTCAAACAAAGGAAATTTTGAAGCCACCTAGAAGACCTCAATGAAATAAAGGTACACAATACAACTCTCTTTTATGCATTAACAACTTTAACCCCAACCATCCTACTACTAACCCCATGGCTCCTTCCAAATAATCCCATGATAATCTCACACATGAGAAAATGGAAAACACCAATGCAAGTAACCAAGATGTCCAATCATGTATAACTCAACTAATGAATAGTATGAGCAACATGAATTTAATGCTAGATCAATTATTGAAGAAATAGAACCAAGAAGCTCCTCATTCCCCACGTAACTACCATAGAAGGAATGATAATGAGGATTAGGATACAGAGGAATATTATTAACAAGCAAGATGATCCACAAGTTTTAATATTCCATGTGCTGATATACCTACATTTGAGGGGGGAGATCCACATGGTTGGATAGCTAAAATGAAAGGCATCTCACAACTATATGGGGCTTGAATCTAAAAAAGTTCCTTATGCTTCCTCCAATCTAGGTACTAAATCTTACCAATGGTTTGTTTGGAAAAAAAATTAACATAGTCGACCCCTCTTATGGTCTAAATTAAAGAAGATTTTAATCATCCCCCATGCATGCTCTAGATTCCACCAATAAATTCTTGGACATGTTGTAGGGCCATAGTTGGTGGCCATTAAATGTCAATACAACGTTGTTGTCGTCAATGGTCCTGACGTGAATAGCACTGTTCTTGATGAGCTCTACCACCTCATATGGGACCCTTCCACCTCTGCATTAATTTTCCCTTCCATTCCTAGAACCTAGAATCATACAAAAACACCCATTATCCCTCCTAGAACTGCTTTAGCTTAATGTGGTGATCATGCCACTATTTTATTTTCTTTTGTATGATCTTCATTCTTTGTAAAGCATCCATCCAGATTTCATCCAGCTGATTCAGTTGTTGAACCATTTCTTTTTGGGCTTCTTCTAGGCTCAAATTTAATTCTAAAGTAGTTCTTAATGTTTTGATCTTGAACTCGATCGGTATCATTGCACTATTCCCATAGACCAACTAGAAGGGTGTGAAGCCTGTGGTGGATTTCCACGTGGTGTTATATGTCCATACTACCTTCGGTAGTTGCGTAGCCCAATATTTTCTATGTTACTGCATGATTTTTTTAGGATGTTCTCAATCTCTCTATTCGTCACTTCCACTTTCTTGTTTTCCTGTGGGTGGTAGGGTGTAGTCTTGTTGTACCAAATTATATATTGCTTCATCAAATCCTTGATCAACTTGGAGGTAAATTGAGGTCCTTGGTCTGTTGTTATCTCTCTAGGGGCCCCAAATCATGTAAAAATATGAGCATATAAGAAATTGGCTATTGTTCTTTCCTTCAAATCCCTTAACACTTGAACTTCCACCCACTTGATGATGTTGTCTATACAAACTAAAATAAATCTCCTTTCAATCGAAGGTGGATTAATTGGCCCCACAAAATCCATGCCCACTTATCAAAGGTCTCTAAGTGCACTTGAGGTTGGAGGGGCATTTCGTCTCGATGGGTTGGTCTACCCATTCTTTGGCATTCATCACACTTGTTGGCATAGGTAGCTACATATTTAAATAGAGTGGGTCAAAAGTACCCAGCCTGAAGGATTTTATAAGTAGTCTATTTTCCCACAAAGTTTCCCCACATGGTTCATCATGACAAGCTTTGAGTAGTTTTGAGAACTCCTATTCTGATACGCATCTCCTTATAATTTGATCACATCTTGTTTTAAATAGGAGGTCGTCAACCCATAGAAAGGAGGTACTCTTCGCTATTATTGCCTACTTTTCTCATGAGCATAGAGTGAACGAGGTTATTCCGATGGCTAAGTAGTTGGCCATGTATGCATACCATGGTGTTTGTTCACTGATGGTGAACAAATATTCATCCAAAAACTAGTATTCCACTATCGCATGATCTGCTGGTGTCAATCTGGATAGAAAAGTTACTACCACGTTGTCCTTGCCTGGCTTGTCAACTATTGTTATGTCAAACTCTTGCAATAGTAGAAGCCATCTGATAACTCTTCCACAAATGTCTGGTTTGCTCATTAAATACCTAATGGCTACATGGTGCGTATGGACGAACACCTAGTATCTGATTATATAATGGCAGAATTTATTTATGGCATGCACAACCGCAAGGAACTCTTTATCTGTCATTGTATAGTTGAGCTCAGCCCCTACAATTTTTTTTTTGATGTAGTAGATGGCATAAAATTCCTTGCCATCCTTTTGCACAAGGACTCTTCCAATCATATTGTTTGATGCATCACAATAGATATTGAAGGGTATGGCCCAATTTAGTCCCCTTAAAACTAGTGTAGTTATCAATTTTTCTTTGAGTGGCTGAAACACTCTTTTGCAGTCCTCCATCTAGTTGAACTCCACATATTTAGACAATATAGTGTTCAGTGGTTTTGCAATTTTACTAAAATCAGCGATAAATCTCCGATAATACCTGGTAGATCTAAGAAAACTTCTCACCTATCACTGCATTCTAGGGCTGGGTAGGTTCTTGATGACCTCGATATTCCTTTTGTCAACCTTTATTCCTTCCATGAAGAGATGGTGTCCCAATACGATGCCTTCTTGCATCATCATAAAGAATTTTTCATTACTAAGGGATAAATTATTTTTCTAACTTCTTTTGAGCACTCTTTCCAAGTTTGTCATTGCTTCTTCAAATGTTTCTCCATAAACAGTGAAGTCATCCATGTACACTTCAATCGCATCTCCTATCATATTTGAAAATATGCTAAGCACCACCCTTTGAAAGGTGGTGGGTGCATTGCATAACCTGAAAGACAATACCCGATAAGAAAACGTTCCCCAAGGGTAGGTGAATATCGTTTTATCTTGATCTTCTTCTCTTATTTGGATCTGGTTGTATCCACTAAATCCATCCAAGAAGGAGAAGTAATTTTTCCTTGAGAGTGTATCCAAGACCTGATCGATGAATGGGAGTGGAAAGTGGTCCTTTTTGGTCACTTTGTTCAACGCCCTATAGTCCACACAAATCTTCCACTTCCCATTATTCTTGGGGACAACCAAAAGAAGTGACACCCACTCACTATCAAAAATTAGATAGATGAATTCGACAGACAAGAGTTTTTGTAGTTATACTTTGACAATGCATTTCATTACTGGATTCATTCTTATTTGTGGCTGCCTGCTTGGAGTCACCTGCTCTTTGAGGTATATTCGATGGGTACAGATTTCTAGGCTATACCTTTCATATCTGAGTAATCCCATTCAAAATCCCATTAGTTTTTTACTATGAGCTCTTCCACTTTTTTTTAGCTATGTGGGGGTCAATCCACTACTGATGTTTAACATCTTTCCCGACAAAATGTTTATTTGTTGAACATGGTGGTTTTGGGTGTCGGCCAATGGTGACTCAGGCATGGTGATGGAGGATTCTCCCTGGAGGAATTCCATGATAGCGCCATCCTCATATTCATCCTCCTCAAATTCATCCAATGCCATCACTGGTTGGATTATGGATAGATCATTGTCTCCATGCTTGGTTAACATATGGTATACTGATGAATCCATGGATTGGGCGATGGGTGAAATGGTCAACATTTTTATATTTTATCCATTATAGATGGTCATTATGCCATCACAGTAGCTAATGTAAGCATCGGCTATCACCAACCATGGTCTTCCTAAAATAAGCGGGTAGCCACCTAGCCTTGTTTTAGACTGCAAGACCAAGAAATCGGTTGGATATTCCCATGCATCAACCGTTACTATTATGTCTTCTAGCATTCCTTATGGTTTTACGATTGATCGATCGGCTAGCTACAACACCATTGAGGTATGTCTTAGATATGTGAGCTATAGCCTTTGCATGGTCTCCAGAGGCATCACGTTGATGGCTACACCGAGATCAACCAACGTACTATTCAAGGAATGTTCTCTAATTTTTACAATCAATACTAGGCTACCTGGGTCTACGTATTTAGGATGACACACCTTCCCCATCATTAAATCTACCAACTTACCCATAACATTGATAGTTTGGGTTACTTTCCATCTTGAATTCCTTAGGCACATCTCCTTTATCACCTTAGTATATATCGGGACGTCTCAGATAGCTTGAAAAAGTGGAATTGTCTATTGGCAATTTTGGGTACCTTGGGTACATTGCATATGCTCAAGTGAATAAGTTGTCATTGATGTCAAGAAGCTGTTTGAAGGAATTTGATTTGATGTAGAATAATTTGTTTTGATGTAGTTTCGGCTTGATAGGTTCGAAAGAAAGTAAGTTGGAAAAATGTCGCGATATCGCGACATGTCGCATTTTCGCGACTTAGGCAGGAGAGAGAAAGTTTTTTAGAAAAGTGTCGCGATATCGCGACATGTCGCAGTTTCGTGACTCAAAGAGGAGAGAGAATGTTCGAGTCAGAAATGTCACGATTTCGTGACATATTGCAAGGAAAGTTGAACGGACGAAAAAGTGTCGCGATTTCGTGACATAATGCAGGAGAGAGAGTCCGGGAGAAAAAGTGTCGCGATATCGCGACATGTCGGGTTTTCGTGACCCGAAGAAAAGAAAAGCGCTAAGGAGAAAAAGTGTCACGATTTCGTGACAAGTCAGAAGACAAAGTGAAAGCAAGGTAAAGTGTCACGATTTCACGACGTGTTGCAGAAGAGCTAGAGTCCAGTATGAACTGTCACGATTTCGTGACGAGTTCGAGGAAAGAGAAAGCAAAATGAAAAGTGTCACGATTTTGTGACATGCTATAGAGTTCGGGATGGGAACTGTCACGATTTCGTGACATGCAGCAAAGGAAAGTGTTCCAAGTGAGAACTGTCACGATTTCGTGACATGCAACAGAGAAAAGAGTTCGAAGTGAGAATTGTCACGATTTCGTGATAGGTTGAAGAGAAAGATTGTGGATGCAGAAAGTGTCACGATTTCGTGATAGTTTGAGATGGCAGCGTACGGATGGAGAAAGTGTCATGATTTCGTGACAGAAACTGGAAGCAGAGAGGAAGGCTATGAAGACAAAAGCGTCGCGATTTCGTGACATGTTCCAGTTTCATGGGCGTAAGGCAGAAAAGAGCTTAAGGCAGCGTAAGTGTCACGATTTCGTGACATGTTTCGTTTTCACGGGTGCAAGCCGAGAAGAGGTTGAGAAAGCGAGAAATGTCACGATTTCATGACAGAAGTGAAGATGACGTCAGCAGAAGTAGAAGTGTCACGATTTCATGACAAAAGCAAAGTTGTCGCTGACAGAGTCAGGGGTGTCACGATTTCATGACAAGAGCTTAGTCAAAGTCGTCAAAGGCTAAAGTGTCGCGATATCATGACAAAAGCCATAAGATAGTGTACGATTGCAAAGGTGTCACGATATCGCGACATGTTGTAGTTTCGCGAGAAAAGCTACAGAACCACAGAGGCGGTTGAAGCCGACAGAGTTAAATTTGAGCCGACGTAGTTTAGGGTTTTGCAACCGACGTAGTTTAAGGGTAACAGCCGACTAAGACCAAGGTTTTCTTCTTGAATGTGTTAGTATAAAAGGAGGGCTATTTGGAGAGTTAAGGCATCGATTTTTGAGTGTGCGTTCGAAGTGCGACATTCACAGATAGAGTGCAGGGAGAAGTTCGATCGTCGAGAAGCAGAGTGCAAAATTCGATAGCAGTGTACAGAGTGCATTTCATCGAATCTTCTAAGTGAGAGAGATTGCAAGGAAGCAGAGTGCACGAAGACTATGCGGCTGTGATTGCGCAGAGGTGCAATGGTCAAAGTTTGATCAAGTGCAGCTGTGATTGCGCAAAAAGAGCGAAGGACTATGTTTTTGTGCAGACCAGAGAAAGAGGACAAGGATATTTGTGCCAGACCGAAGGACTATGTTTGGTGCAGATCAGAGAAAGAGATCGAGGACATTTGTGCTAGACCGAAGGACTGTGTTTAGTGCAATTTTGAGGACCAGCTTTGGAGGTGATAGAGTTGAGGACAGAGGTCTCCAGCAGAGCAGGGAAGACAGGTGTCTTCTATGGATAGAGTTCCATTTGCTAAGGGCAGAGGAGGCAGAGGTCTTCTAGAGGATCACCAGCCAGAACAGAGCTAGGGGATTGGTGTCTCCTTTGGGTTGGTGCCCATAAACATTGTAATCGGGAAAGATATTCCCAGATTTTGAATTGATAATTTTTAGTGAAAGCTTTTGTGGATGTAGCCCAACCATTTTGGGTGAACCACGTTAAAAATGGGTCTTCAATATGTGATGCTTTCTGTCTTGATTAATGCTGTATTGATGCCACTGCTATCTAGAATTAAAATTATTAATTGGTTAAGTCTTATATTGTTCACCCCCCCCTCTCAGTATAAGCTTGTGTTCTTCAATTGGTATCAGAGCGGGTTTCTCCAGAAAGAGCCTAACAACTTGGAGAAGGATCTATCAGAGGAACATACAGATTCAGAAAGAGATAAAGAGGTTGAGTTCGATCTCAAAGGTGAATTCTTCTTGGCTTTAAGAAAGCTTGAGAAATTTAGGGAAGAGAATTCTGTTCTCAAGCATCAATGTCAGGAAGAAGAGATAGCAAGATCAGAATTGTCTCAAAAGGTTATAGATTTCAAAATTCTAGCTGAAGAAGGAAAGAAGATTGAACAGGTTCTGACAGAGGCTTTAAAAGGAAAGGAAGCTGATTGCGAGAAACTAGAAGAAGAGGTTATGACTCTTAGAGTGAAATTGGAACAGTTGGCTCTCAGACAGAATACTCCGTGTGAAAAGAAAGAGAAGGATGGTTTCACCATTCATGAAATAGGGTCTTCGAGCAAGATCAATCTTCATCCTGAAGAGCGGTGGATTCCAGTCGGTCACAAGAAGAACAATCATCCAAGGCATCAAAACAGGTTACATAATACTTTCCATGGCTATTGTTTATCCTGCAAGAATTTTGGTCACAAAGCTATGCATTGCAATAAATCCTTGAATAGCCATAGTAAGGAAAATGTTAACTCTTTTGCTCCTCTTATGAATAAAAATGTCATGTGTTACAAATGCAAGAATTTTGGGCATATAGCAAGGATGTGCAGTTTAAATAGATCTAGCCTTGAGTTCACTAAAAAGAGAAATGAGATCAAATCTAAGTCAATGATAGTTCAAACTGCTTTTCATGCTCAAGACAAAGTAGAAAAATGGTATCTTGATAGTGGTTGTTCAAAACATATGACTGGTGAAAAGGAAAAGTTCTTGGTCTTTAAAGAAACAAATAGAGGAACAGTAAGTTTTGGAGATAACAGGTCAGCTAAAATCTGTGGTAAAGGAACTCTTAGTTTGGATGGGAAATCCAAAACAGAAAATGTGCTTTATGTAGAAGGCTTAAGACATAATCTTCTAAGCGTGAGTCAACTTTGCGATCAAGGGCACATAGTATCCTTTTTTTTAGATAGATGTGAGATAAGTAAAGAAAAAAATGGAAAACTCATTGCGAGTGCTACAAGGACTCCAAACAATCTTTACATGCTAAGTGAGATAAAAAGGGAAAAATGTTTTCTAACTCAAGAAGATGAGAGTTGGCTATGGCATAAAATACTGGGGCATTTGAGCTTTGATAATCTTGTCAATATTAGTAACAAGGAAGCAGTAAGAGACTTGCCCAAAATAAAAAGGCCCCATAACATCGTTTGCGGTCCCTGTCAGCATGGAAAATAGACCAGAACCAGTTTCAAATCAAAAGGGTATACTTCTTCAAAACCATTGGATCTTATTCATACTGATTTATGTGGCCCCACCAGAACTCAGAGCATTCAGGGAGAAAGCTACTTCATGCTGTTTATAGATGATTATTCTAGAATGACTTGGGTTACTTTTCTCAAAGAAAAATCTGAAGCGTTTGAAAAATTTAAAGCTTTCAAAGAAATGATTGAAAATGAGACTGACAAGAGAATCAAATGCTTAAGATCGGATAGAGGAGGAGAGTTCACTTCAAATGAATTTGTGGAATACTGTGAGCAACACGAAATCAAAAGAGAATATTCAGCAGCAAGAACTCCTCAACAAAATGGAGTAGTTGAAAGGAAAAATAGAACTATTGAAAATATGGCCAGAGCTATGTTAAATGAGTCAAAACTTTTAGATGGTTTTTGGAAAGAGGCAGTCAGTACAACAGTCTACATTATCACCAGGGCCCAACTTAGAGTCAATCATCATAAAACTCCTTATGAGTTGTGGAAAGGAAGACCAACTACAATAAAACACTTCAAAGTGTTTGGGAGTAAGTGCTTCATCAGAAGGGAAGATCAGAATTTGGGTAAGTTTGATCCTAGGTGTGATGAAGGAATATTTCTTGGATATTCCAACAGGAGCAAGGCCTACAGATGCTTCAACAAAAGAACGCATACAATCATAGAGAGCATAAATGTAACAGTTGATGAAAAGACAGGGATAAGAGAACCAGTCAAGGAACTCAGTGATGAAATTTGTCAAGAAGAATTCAGAGAGGTTTCAGATGAAGAAGAGGAAAGACAACAACTGCTTCCCAAAACTCCTTCACGCTATGTTCAGAAACATCATCCCAAATATTTGATCATTGGTGATCCAAACAACAGGCAAACAAGAAGAAGAGTCATTCCTTCACACGATTCTACAAATGTGTCATTATTATCCCAGATCGAGCCAAAAGATTTTAGTGAAGCATGTACAGATAAATTTTGGGTAAAAGCAATGGATGAAGAGCTAAATCAAATAGAGAAAAGTGAAACTTGGGATTTGGTTCCAAGACCTAAGGACAAGAATGTCATTGGCACAAAATGGATATTCAGAAATAAACTCAATGAGGATGGAAAGATTGTCAGAAACAAAGCTAGGTTAGTCTGCAAAGGTTATGCTCAAGTAGAAGGTGTTGATTTCGAAGAGACGTTCGCTCCTGTTGCTCGTCTTGAAGCTATCAGAATGTTTTTGGCCCTTTCAAGCTTCAAATCATTCAAGGTATATCAAATGGATGTAAAGTCAGCTTTTCTAAATGGGGTGTTGGTAGAAGAAGTCTACATAGAACAACCAGAAGGAGTGTCTCTCACAGAACAGTCAGACTATGTGTGTAAACTGAAAAAGGCTTTATATGGGTTAAAGCAAGCACCAAGGGCGTGGTACTCAAGACTTGACAGTTATCTTCATGAGCAAGGCTTCAGGAAAGGCGTGGCAGATAGAAATTTGTATATTAAGAATGAAGGTGATGATATGTTGATTATGGTTGTCTATGTTGATGATATTATCTTCGGGGGAATAATACTCGGATGTGCAAAGTTTTTGCTAACACCATGCAGAAGGAATTTGAGATGTCTATGATTGGAGAGCTGTCATTCTTTTTAGGTCTTCAGATTGCTCAATCAAAATACGGTGTATTTCTCTCTCAAGGAAAGTATATCAAAGAAATGTTGAAGAAATTTGGGATGATGGACAGCAAACCAATATGTACTCCAATGATTACAGGGTGCAAGATGAGTAAAGATGATGAATCTCCAGCGATAGATCAGAGGTTGTACAGATCAATGATTGGCAGTCTATTATATGTTACGGCTACCAGACCAGATATCATGCAGGCAGTTGGGTTAGTAGCAAGATTTTAGGTAGCTCCAAAAGATTCTCATGTTACAGCAGTTAAGAGGATATTCAGATATCTGAAGGGCACTATGGATTTTGGGCTTTGGTATCCCAAAGGTGATGATTTCACCCTCATGGCCTATTCAGATGCAGATTGGGCAGGCAATACTGATGATAGGAAGAGCACTAGTGGTGGAGCGTTCTTTCTAGGAAAGAGTTTGGTTTCTTGGCTAAGTAAGAAACAACCTTCAGTTTCCTTATCTACAGCAGAGGCTGAATACATAGCAACAGTGGCTGGGTGTACACAGGTTTTATGGATGAAAACCACCTTGGAGGATTTCAAAGTCAAGCATGAACAACCCATCTCCATATTTTGCGATAATACGAGTGCCATAAGTATTTCCAAAAATCTGGTAATGCACTCAAGGACAAAGCATATTTCCATCAAGTATCACTTTCTAAGGGAGAAAGTGCAAGACAAGCGGGTCAAGCTAGAGTATGTGCCTACTAAAGAGCAGATTGCAGATATCTTCACCAAACCTCTTCCAAGAGATACGTTTGAGTATCTAAGGGAGAAATTGGGAGTTGTACTCCCACCCCAAAATTAATCACCTCATCAGGTGGGGGAGGGACCAAGCTAAGAGGCTCATTCTTAGTCCCGAGCCCCAAAGGTGACCCTTTGCCATTGATGACAAAGGGGGAGAGATATGAGTAAGGGGGAGAGCTTCAAGTGAAGAGGAAAGCTTCAAGTCAGGGGGAGCAAAACTTCATAGACAGTTTCTCAGTTGTTAGCACAGTTGGTTTCAGTTTTGGCTCTTAAGACGTGTTTTTAGTAAAGGTTTGCCATCAATGACAAAGGGGGAGATTGTTGGCAATTTTGGGTACCTTGGGTACATTGCATATGCTCAAGTGAATAAGTTGTCATTGATGTCAAGAAGTTGTTTGAAGGAATTTGATTTGATGTAGAATAATTTGTTTTGATGTAGTTTCGGCTTGATAGGTTCGAAAGAAAGTAAGTTGGAAAAATGTCGCGATATCGCGACATGTCGCATTTTCGTGACTTAGGCAGGAGAGAGAAAGTTTTTTAGAAAAGTGTCACGATATCGCGACATGTCGCAGTTTCATGACTCAAAGAGGAGAGAGAATGTTCGAGTCAGAAATGTCACGATTTCGTGACATATTGCAAGGAAAGTTGAACGGATGAAAAAGTGTCACGATTTCGTGACATAATGCAGGAGAGAGAGTCCGGGAGAAAAAGTGTCACGATATCGCGACATGTCGGGTTTTCGTGACCCGAAGAAAAGAAAAGCGCTAAGGAGAAAAAGTGTCACGATTTCATGACAAGTCAGAAGACAAAGTGAAAGCAAGGTAAAGTGTCACGATTTCGCGACATGCTGCAGAAGAGCTAGAGTCCAGTATGAACTGTCACGATTTTGCGACGAGTTCGAGGAAAGAGAAAGCAAAATGAAAAGTGTCATGATTTCATGACATGCTATAGAGTTCGAGATGGGAACTGTCATGATTTCATGACATGCAGCAAAGGAAAGTGTTCCAAGTGAGAACTGTCACGATTTCATGACATGCACAGAGAAAAGAGTTCGAAGTGAGAATTGTCATGATTTCACGATAGGTTGAAGAGAAAGATTGCGGATGCAGAAAGTGTCACGATTTCATGACAGTTTGAGATGGCAGCATACGGATGGAGAAAGTGTCATGATTTCATGATAGAAACTGGAAGCAGAGAGGAAGGCTATGAAGACAAAAGCGTCATGATTTCGTGACATGTTCCAGTTTCACGGGCGTAAGGCAGAAAAGAGCTTAAGGCAACGTAAGTGTCACGATTTCGTGACATGTTCCATTTTCATGGGTGCAAGCCGAGAAGAGGTTGAGAAAGCGAGAAATGTCACGATTTCACGATAGAAGTGAAGATGACGTCAGCAGAGGCAGAAGTGTCACGATTTCATGACAAAAGCAAAGTTGTCACTGACAGAGTCAGGGGTGTCACGATTTCGCGACAAGAGCTTAGTCAAAGTCGTCAAAGGCTAAAGTGTCGCGATATCATGACAAAAGCCATAAGATAGTGTACGATTGCAAAGGTGTCACGATATCGCGACATGTTGTAGTTTCGCGAGAAAAGCTACAGAACCACAGAGGCGGTTGAAGCCGATAGAGTTAAATTTGAGCCGACGTAGTTTAGGGTTTTGCAACCGACGTAGTTTAAGGGTAACAACTGACTAAGACCAAGGTTTTCTTCTTGAATGTTTTAGTATAAAAGGAGGGCTGTTTGGAGAGTTAAGGTATCGATTTCGGTGTGCGTTCGAAGTGCGACATTCATAGATAGAGTGCGGGGAGAAGTTCGATCGCCGAGAAGCAGAGTGCAAAATTCGATAGCAGTGTACAGAGTGCATTTCATCGAATCTTCTAAGTGAGAGAGATTGCAAGGAAGCAGAGTGCGTGAAGACTATGCGGCTGTGATTGCGCAGAGGTGCAATGGTCGAAGTTTGATCAAGTGCAGCTGTGATTGCGCAAAAAGAGTGAAGGACTATGTTTTTGTGTAGACCAGAGAAAGAGGACAAGGATATTTGTGCCAGACCGAAGGACTGTGTTTGGTGCAGATCAGAGAAAGAGATCGAGGACATTTGTGCTAGATCGAAGGACTGTGTTTAGTGCAATTTCGAGGACCAGCTTTGGAGGTGATAGAGTTGAGGACAGAGGTCTCCAGCCAGAGCAGGGAAGACAGGTGTCTTCTATGGATAGAGTTCCATTTGCTAAGGGCAGAGGAGGCAGAGGTCTTCTAGAGGATCACCACCGTAACAGAGCTAGGGGATTGGTGTCTCCTTTGGGTTGGTGCCCATAAACATTGTAATCGGGAAAGATATTCCCAGATTTTGAATTGATAATTTTTAGTGAAAGCTTTTGTGGATGTAGCCCAACCATTTTGGGTGAACCACGTTAAAAATGGGTCTTCAATATGTGATGCTTTCTGTCTTGATTAATGTTGTATTGATGCCACTGCTATCTAGAATTAAAATTATTAATTGGTTAAGTCTTATACTGTTCACCCCCCCTCTCAGTATAAGCTTGTGTTCTTTAATTAGGTATCCACCTAAAATAAGTGGGTAGCCACCTAGCCTTTTTTTAGACTGCAAGACTAGGAAATTGGCTGGATATTCCCATGCATCAACCATTACTATTATGTCTTCCAGCATTCCTTATGGTTTTACGATTGATCGATCGGCTAGCTACAACACCATTGAGGTAGGTCTTAGATCTATGAGCTATAGCCTCTACATGGTCTCCAGAGGCATCACGTTGATGGCTACACTAAGATCAACCAACGTATTGTTCAAGGAATGTTCTCTAATTTTTATAGTCAATACTAGGCTACATGGGTCTACGTATTTAGGATGACACACCTTCCCCATCATTAAATCTACCAGATTACCCATAACATTGATAGTTTGGGTTACTTTCCATCCTGAATTCCTTAGACACATCTCCTTTATCACCTTAGTATATATCGGGACGTCTCAGATAGCTTGAAAAAGTAGAATTGTCACTGTGAGATTTTTCAAGCTTGAAAGAATATCATACTCTAGCTACATTAGTTTCCTATGTTCTTGTAGTCGGTTAGGAAATGGAGCCTTTGTTATCTCAGCCACTTCTTCCACATATTCTATAAGAGGTGTTTCTCTTACATCCTCCTCTTCTATCAACGGAGGTGTCTCTAATCCTAGCTGTCTGCATGATCTAATATTAATAGGTTTATAGCCAATATGATACATTAGATACATCTCACCTTCAACATTGTATGCCAGTTGATTTACTCTATTATTTGGATTCATCGTCGGTTGTGCAGGTAGCTGCATAGGTCTCACTATAGGCAAGGCTAGTAGGTTTTGATTGGGGTGAACTAGTGCTACATTTTATAGAGCCATATTCCATGGAGCATGGCCTCTCCACTGTTACCCAGGATATTGATATGGCATCCAGGGCTGCTATTTTAGAAATGTTGCTCTCGAGGGTGTGTTGGACCAAGGTCATAACCCCCACCATCACATGTTAGGTGGTTGAGGCTAGCCTTGTGGCATGTATGGTCCTCCCTCATATGATGGCATTCCTAGTGGCATATTCCCCACAGGGGATTGTGTCCAACTCCTCTGATTGCCTATAAAATAGGCTTTCATAACATTGACATCCTCCTTGATACTGGGAAATTATGGGTACAATCGAGTCTTGTAATTTAGTTTGCATACCATGCATACTCTAACTTTATTTTCTGGGTATGCGTTCTTTGCATGCTTTCTTCTACATTTTGAGTAGAAATAAGCCAATGATGCCTCATTTTCTTGCTTCTTTTTCTCTAAAAGCAAGGTGTCCATTTGTAATGCTAGAGACAAAAGCATCTCACTTTTCAAATCTTCTATCATATTACCTATCTTTATTTTTTTACCGAAGTAGTTTCTTTCATGGTTCTAAAAGTGGTCTTACCTCTCCTTCTTGAGTAGTTCTAGCATAGTTATTGGATGTCTTCCATGGCATGCTGGTAGATGTCACCTCCAAAAATCATGTTGAGAGATTCTAATGATTCATTGTTAAGTCCTCTCAAAATGATGCTTTTAAGAGACTTGTTGGCTAACTTTGCATGAGGAGATCATTGAATATTGAAATTGAATCTCTCCCAGTACTCATCAAGAGACTCATATTCTTTCTGTGTCATGCTCAGGACCTCCTCTCTGGAGTCTCTTACTCTCTTGAAGTCTTGATATTGCTATAAAAAGAGCCTCTTCATTTGATCCCATGTAGCAATGTGTTTGTCTCCCAGACTAATGAACCACCATAGAGTTGCATCGTCTAATGTGGAAGGAAAGAGCTTAAACTTCTACATATCATATTTGTAGTCCACAGACCTACATAGAACATAAAACTTAAATAAAAATAGGTCAGGGTCCTTGGTTGGGTATCCTTTGAAGGTAGGAAGGTGAGCATGGGATATGTTTTTCATTTTGGTTTATCCTATTCCTTCCTCAATTGGGAAATTAAATCCAAATGAAGCCTCTTCTTTGGCCATTTTTTCAAGGAATGTCGTCTCTAATACAGTTCTTATGGCCTCATAATTTTTTAAAACATTTTGAGTCAGGGCTCTAAAATTGGCTGGTGTTATCATCCAATCCTCTATAACTTTCCACAATAGGGTTTTATCTGAGGGTGTCCTCTTAAATAACATGATTACAATGGTTCGTTCTTCCCCTGGTTGATGGGATGAGGAAGCACTTTGCACAAAATGAGGATTCTCACTCTAGTGGAATGTTGGCGATGAGTCAGGTGAATCTAATTCAAACTCAGAGTATTTGGCTGACTTAGATTTTGGTGGACTTTGTTTTACAAAATGAACATCAGGTCCTCTTTTTCTTGAGGAACTCATAAAAATTTAGATGGAATATTTTTAGATATTGTAATTAATCTAGTAGAGGTGCTTCCTCAGCAAAGGTACCAAAATGTTGTGGCCCAAACATAGGTTAAAATTGATCCTATTTTGTCACTGCTTATGCATTTAAATTATCAACCTAGGGAGCTTCGTAAAATTTAGAAGTGTCTCATACAAGATCACTTACAATACCCACTTTAAGACGAGGTCGTCTAATTCCATCATTCAAGGGTTTACAATATCGACAATCATTCATCCACACCACAATAATTTATGTATGAATAGTTAAATCCTTAGAAAGTAAATATTCATACGTGCATAATTAACTAGACATGAAAGTAAACTCACTACAACAATAAAAATAACAGTACATAAAGTAAACCTATGAAAGTAGGAAATTAATCTAAGAAAGCACAAAAAAGGAAAGGAATACTGGCTTGGAGTGGGCCTAGGCTCCATCAACTCCCTTCCAGCTGAATACACAGTTAGGAACTCTCAAACTTTATTGTAATTGCAAAAGAATTATCACAATGCTTCTATCTCCTCATAATGATAAATGTATAATTATGCCCAACCTGTTGAAAGTGGCACCCCGAAAGGGGTGTTTTCCACTATAAATTAGTTTTTCAACCCAGTTGTTGTAGGTGAGTTGGAGAGGAAAGGGCAATCTTCCAAGGGAGGTCCTAGGTTCAAATATACACCATACCAAAAAGATGAATTGGGTATCCAAAATCCAATTGATAATGTTGGTGCGATCAGGGTTGGGTGTGACTCTCGAGTGACTTTGATGGTGTAGAACCCCTTGTTCGTGGTCTCTTAGACCAAGGCAGCCCCGTAAGGGGTTTTTCGCTTAAAAATATGATAAATGTATTATGAATTATATTTTTATTAGAGAGGTCTATGTGTTTTTATATAGCACACACATAGATCTTCTATTACAAGGAAGTTACAACAGCAGTTCAGTCCAGAATAAATTGGGATAGTCTAGTAAACTTAATCGACATCTGCTAAAAATAGGTATTGTTCCTAATGGTGGTGCATTTTCTGATTGGTTCATGCTTCACCTAGCATAGGTAAGACATTCTCATCCATTGGTACAATTCCTAGAATTATCTTACGTGACGTGGAACTGGAACTGCACTAGTCAACACTATCTGCGTCTCTTTATCTGGTCAACTAGCAAAAAATGAAGGTGCCTTCTCTATGAGGAATCTGCCTTCCTCATGTGCTTTGGAAAGTGTCTTCCTTATGCAAAAGGTGCATACTAATATTAGGCATCTTATTCATGCAAAAGGTTCCTACTGATGTTAGACACCTTCTTTATGCGAAAGATGCCCTACCCTGCATGGGGGGTCTTCCATATGTAGAAGGCACCTATGTATGTCGGGTGCCTTCTTTATACAGAAGGTGCCCACCTTCTATTGGCCCCTTCCTTGAAGAGGAAGGCACCTACCTTCTCCTATTTCCTTCCTTGAAGAGGAAGATGCCTATTCACCATGCCTTGATATTGAAAGAAATAGAGTGCCAGGTCCATGAAGGACCTCGACTGATCCAAATTTGTCAAAACCAACTACATTTCCACAAAAACACACTAAAAATACACAAATTAGATAACACACAATTCTGTTAAATAATTACATAATTATTCATAAAAGTATACACTTCCTATTATATTACCACATAGTAATCAATGAAACTCATACAAAATATAAGCATTTTTGAGGCTCATCAATCTCATCCTTGTACATAGTTCATCTGTTGGCACTTAAACAAACTGGTTCGGTAAGAGATTATGTTTTAGAATTCACAAGTCTTCTTGATTATACAAGATATTTACAAACTAATGTGGTAGTTTTAGCTTTTAGACATGGTTTGAATGAGAATTTTCAAATTGAAGTAGACTTATAGGACCATACTCGTTGGATGACACTATAAGGATTTCTAGGTTAACTACGAAAAAGGTATAAAATTTGACATCTTTCAAATGTGACTCCTATAATCCTCCTCAATATCGCAACAATTCCTTCTGTAGAAATGACCAACCATCAATATATTATTGGTATAAATATCAAAATCATTATCCAAAATATGAAGCATGTGTACCAAGATAAAAATTTTAAATGGAATATGATAACATGGAAGACGAAGAGGAAATCGAGAATATCAATTCACACGAGTCACCTATGCCTAAAGAAAAAATAGATCAAGGTAAAGCAACCTCTGATGAAGACACTATGGTTATCTTAGCACATGCTCTTATGGGATTAACAAATCACCATACAATCAAGGTACCAGGATTCATTCAATAGAAGGGGATAAATGTAATAATCAATTCAGGTAGTACTCATAATTTTATTGACATTAAAATTGCTAAGGCATTGAACTTACATATTCACTCCTCCAATCAAGATAAGTTTTAAGTTTTAGTTGCAAATGGAGTAAATGCTCAATGTATTGGTAGAACATATTTAGTTTTGATATAAATGGGAAGTTATACTTGGCATGGAACTCTCTTTGTTATGACTTTAGAGAATTCATAGGATATTTTGGGAGTTGTAAGGTTAGAACAATTGGATGCAGTTAGTTTTAATTTCAGAAAATTATTTGTGGAATGGAAAGAAAATGGAAGGACCGTTCACCTCCAAGGAATTCCAACTCCCATAAAAGGTAGTGTGTTCTCACAACATGGAAAAAATATTAATAAAATGAGATTATGGATTCATAGCTCAAATCAATTGTTTGGAAAAGCAAGCATAAGATATTCCTAAAATTCACTCAAAGTATTTTCAAGATATTGTGGCTAACTATGATGAAGTTTTCTAAGAAAAAAAGGGACTACCTCCCAAATGATATTATGACCATCCATACGCCTTGTTCCAGGAAGCCTTCCTCCTAATTTCCATCCTTATCGATACACTCAACGTCAAAAAATAGAAATTGAAAAAATTATCCAAGAAATTTTAGAACACAGAGTCATTCATCATAGCACTAGTCCTTATTCTTCACCAGTGGTTTTGGCCCATTGTAATGATAATTCTTGGTGTATGTGTCCTGATTTTTGTCCTATCAATAAAATCACCATCAAGGATAAGTTATCTATTCCTATCATAGATGATTTATTAGATGAATTGCATGGTGTAAATTTTTTCACAAAATTGGATCTACACTTAGGTTTTCATCAAATGAGAGTAAGGGATGAGGACATTCCTAAAACCATATTTCATACTCATGAAGGTCATTATGAATTCTTAGTCATGCCTTTTGGTCTCACTAATGCCCCATCCACATTCCAAAGTCTCATGAGCCATGTATTTTGTCCATTCCATCATAAATTTATCTTAGTTTTCTTTGATGACATTCTAGTATATAGTAAAACATGGAAGGATCATTTGATGCATGTGGGAAAGGTTCTTCATATATTACATAAGGAAATTTTTTTTTTCAAATGCTCCAAATGCTATTTTGGTGTTCAAGATGTTGAGTATTTGGGTAATACCATTTCTCATGAAGGTGTTAAAGTGTATCCTAATATTAGTAAGGACACTCAGGATTGGCCTTTACCTAAAACCATCAAGAAACTTCATGGTTTTTTAGGTATTATTGGTTACTATTGCAAGTTTGTGTGTAATTATGGTAAAATTACAGCTCCTCTCACAACTTCCAAAAAGGAGGATTTTCATTGGTCTAAAGTAGCCACTCAAGCATTCATGGCTCTTAAGAAAACAATGTGTACTACTCTAGTTTTGATAATCCCAAATTTTCACAAACCATTTGTGATTGAATATGATGCTTCAAGAACAGGTATTGGGATAGTACTAATACAGGAAGGACATCCCTTAGAATTCAAGAGTAAACAACTATTGGGTAAGAATTTGGGAAGGTCCACATATGAGAAAGAAATGTTGGCTATTCTACTTGTGGTTGATAAATGGAGACACTAATTAATTAATGGCCCCTTTATTATCAAAACAGATCATAGTAGTCTCAAGCATTTTATAGAATAATAATTTTACTATCCAGAGCAAAAAAAGTGGTTAAAAAAATTATTGGGATATGATTTTGTTATCAAGTATAAGAAAGAGAAATAAAATGTGGTAGTAGATGCATTTTCACATAAATATAAAGATGAAGTGGTTATCAACACTATTTCAGGTCCTTATTCCCAATGGGTTTCTTAGCTCCAAGAGGAATGCTTGTAAAACACAAAAAATGCTCAAATAATTCAATATTTGATGCTAGGCTAATCCAAGCATCCTCATTTTTCATATGAGGACAAGGTATTGATAAGAAAGAATCACATTTACATTCCAAACAATTCTACCATCAAATCCAGGATTCTTGAAGAATTGCATGCTTCTCCATCAATAGGAAATTCTAGTTTTTTGAAGACATATATGCGGGTAAAATAATACTTTTAATTAGAAAGGATTAAAATCCAAGGTCAAAACATGGGTGGTTGAATGTGAAGTATGCCAATGCAATAAGGGTAAAATAGTCAAATCTTCAGGATTGCTTCAAACACTACCTATTCTAGATCACCAATGGGAACATATTTCAATGGATTTTATTGAAGGTCTTTCTAAATCAGAAGGTAAACACGTAATTATTTTGGTAGTGGATCACCTCTCCAAATATGCTTACTTCAATGCTCTACAACATCCATTTTTAGAAAGCAAAGTGGCTAAGGTATTTATGGACTTAATTTTTAAGTTGCCTGGAATGACTAAAAATATTGTAAGTGATTGTGATCCCATTTTTACTAGCAATTTTTGGAAAGAATTATTTTGTCTTAGTGGTACAAAGTTAAATATGTCATCTGCTTACCATCCTCAAATAGATGGTCAAACTAAAGTAGTTAACAAATGCCTGGGTACCTATCTAAGATGTTTTTCTCAATATAAATAGTATCAATGGAGTCATTGGATTTCGTTAGTAGAATGGTGGTACAACACTTCATACCATTATTCCATCAAGATGTCTCCATTCGAAGCATTATATGCAGTAAAACCACCAGTAATAGTAGATTATGTTTTAGGATCTTCCAAAGTGGCCCAAGTAGATGATTGGTTCTAACATCAACAGTCAATGCTCAACATTCTCAAAGATAATTTTGTCCAAGCACAAAATTGCATGAAGCAACAATAAGACTTACACTATTCTGAAAGACAATTTAATATAGGTGATATGGTGTTCCTGCATCTACAACCCTACAAACAACCATCATTAAAAATCAAGACCATTCAGAAGTTGGCTCCAAGATTTTATGGTCCTTACAAGATATTCTACCACATAGGAAAAGTGGCATATCAATTAGAGCTTCCTCCCTCATCCCGTATACATCCAATATTTCATGTTTCATGTATCAAAAAAATTATCAAACAAAAAGTGTAGTCTCAATCAGAACTTCCAGTACTTGATAAAGAAGGACATATATATCTATCCAAAAGAAATTTTGCAAATCAAATCATGTGTTCTTTGATCCTGTCACATCAAAGAATTTCTAATCAAATGGTAGGATCTACTAGTTGAAGATGCTACCTGGGAAACATAAAGTATCTTTGAGACATTTCCAACTTTGAGGGCAAATCTTTTCGAGGGGAGCCATGTTGCAATACCAATATTGATATTTAATTTATTGATTTATCATTATATATGGTGTAAGTTGATTTATTATTATTCATATTTCATCTTTCAAATCTTTTTCATAACCGCAAGGACTAATCACTCCGTAGTGGTGAAGGAATTAGCCCTACAAAAGTGGTAATAATATTTTATTTATTCAATTCTATTTGTGTTCACATTATTTCTCCAATATTATCCTTTCACTAGGGGTGTGAGGTTGCACATAACTTCTTCAATATTTTTAATGTGATAGGACATAGGCTTTTCAGGTGTTATCCTTATCCTCTTCCCTTTGAAAAATATTATCATTCCAGAGTAATCCAAGTACATATAACCTCCTAGCTTGGCAATGAAATATTTAGAAAGGCATAGGCTAAATAAGGCTCTATATATACCACAAAAATTTCTTGCACAATGGTTACCTCTGGGCTCTATGCAGTCTCATTAGTACATCTTTTATTACTCTAACTATCTTAATTGGTGTCCCATATAACTACAAAACTCTGGGATAGGATCTGGTATACTCCATACCCATCTCTTCGCAGACTGCTTTGGGCATGACTATGGTAGAGGCCCCCAAGTCAATCATACAAGTTGTAAACTATCCAACCCTCCATAATAAAGGATATATAAAAAGGAGGTGGTTTGTTCTTCAAAGTAGCAGGATACATCTTATCTTTACTAGAATTCATGCTAAGGATTGTGGTAGTCTAATTTTCTTAAAAAAATTTACTCAAAGAAGCCTTAAGAAAATCTATTTGACCGGTAATTAAGAGGGTATCATAGATACTAGGCTTGGAGGGGATTTTTTCATGTCTTTCATAATTTCATACTATGATTTTATTAAAGGAGGGTTCTCATATTTTTTTCAGGTTCACCATATTTCCTCTTGTACTATTGTGTAGCTTCAATCCTTTGTCTTTTTTTGATAAAAGGAAATCTCAGCTTTTCTTGTGCTTCATTTTTGGATCTCATTATTTCCTTTTCATTCTCCTCATATATCTTAGGAAAATTGACTTCTCTCTCCAATATTTTAGGAACTGAATCCCTTTTTTTAGCTATTTGAGAAATAGGAAATTGATCATTATTTTGCAAGGAGGGTATGTCTTCTTTTGAGAGGGAACCTAAAACTAACCCATATTTTTGGGATTAACTTGCAATGTACTTTTTATTGATCTTATCATGACATAGATAGGTTCTTCTTCAGAGAGATCATGCCCAACTATGACCTAATCAGGTTTCCATAGCATGTTAACTCTACTTCCTCTCTACCTTTTCTAATTTGGATTCACATTTTGCTATCCAACCATATTTCCTAGCACTGTTCTTGCTGGAGGAGGTCTTTGAGGTATTTTAGGGGATAGATCTACTAGAATATCTCTTGAATAAAAATCCAAGGATAATTTTCTTATGATACTAGATCCTCTCAAAGGGAACTCATAAAAGATAATAGGATCTTGATTGTTCTTGATAGATGACCTAGTATTCATGAAAAATATGAACTATTGGAAAGGCTTTTTTTTAGTTTCTTGTATTCAGGGAGTCACCAAGTGAATTTATTTTCATAACTTAAAAAAGGTCAATACAATCCACTAAATATTGATTCCTTTGAGAAATATAACATGAAAATGTGTGGGCTAGCTAGTGTTTCTTGTAAATAGGGTCCCATCAGGCATGATAAAACTATTGGGATATGAATTGACATCAAGTACAACTCAAAACTATGACTATTATCTTCAGTGTTCTAATTAGGTGTGCACCCACTAATCACAATCCAAAATCCAACATTGGATGGATTAACGACTACTTTACCCCAACTTCCAGAGTAGGCTGGTATACCTTGTTAATTGATTGAATGTTGAATCATTTAAGGTTAGTTAAATGTTTAAAATATAGGGATAGAAAAGGGTTTATGGTTATAAATGTAATGAGTAAATAGTGGCTAGATAAAGCTAACAGCATAGGTATTTACAATAAAACCCTTGACAATCAATTTCTAGTGTCCCACACTTGGGATTAACAACACTCAAAATAGATCATATTCATCAATTAAATAAATAGATACATACTCCAATAAATCATTTCAAACATCTAAGATACTAATAATCTAAATAGTAGAATTATATTAATACCTAGACTAACAGAAAAGAACTCCTTGCAAGTATATATTCAACCATGAAATATTTCAGTTGCTCTAAGTAAACAATTCGATATCAGTAAAATAAACTAACCATAACAGCAATAGAAGAAATGCATTCATAGTTTAAAACTCCTAAAATATGTAGAAGACACCAACCTAAGGCAAACATCCAAGTAATATTCCTTCTATTGATTTGCAAAAGTATTTACACAGTAGGGCAAGCAAACACTATAGATCTGATCTAAAAAATGAAGGTTTGACATCTATTTATAGTATGTTTGAGGAATTAAAAGAAAATGAAAAATTACAAGGAATTAAAATATCAGATCAACCATATGCTGAGGTGGAAACCTCTTATTTTTTTGAATGAAAGAAGAAATCACACGATCTTGCACTACTCTATAACTCGATCTCTACAATTTGATGTACATTCATGGCATTCAACTCCAGGATACACAAAATTATCATCTATAACATTCACTGTTCTTGTAGATAATATCCAACCATATATCTACATCTATCTTAACTTCTTGATTCTTGATCTATTTGCTGCTTTACCTTCCAATTCCCTTTGATCGATCAAGTCATATTATAGATTTCTTGATTTTATGCATTGTAAAGAGCATTACAAAAAATAGATTGGTGATCTTATCATGGATAGCTGACATCAATGCTTCACTCCATTATTAACCTTATGGTGTAGAACCATGTTGTATCCCATGCTCCTTTGCTAGACTAGTAGTGTAGGACCAAGTTGTAGACCGCTCATTGAAAATACTATTCACAAAAGTTGACTATTTTGATCATGGGTTGGAGCAAAGAATGCTTTAGTTTATAAATGTAATCTAAATTGTATGAGGTAGAGCATTGCACTGGCCTATACCTTTTAATATTTGGGTCTTATTCCTTCAATTTTTAACCATAGTGTAGAACAATTCCCAAGCCATGTTATATCCCACGTATTGAAATTCCCACACGTGAGTTTTATTGATGTTGACCGTGGGATAGAGAATTGCACTAGCTCACATGAGATATAACCTTATACTAGCTCATGTAGGCTAGAACCATGTGCTATCCCATGCCTTGGAATTCTCTTTCATTAACTTTGACCTCTTTTATCATGGGCTAGAGGAATATGTTGAACCTTGAAATATAAAACATGTTATGACCCGCTCGGGATGGAGCAGTGTTGTGAACCATAATTTGAGGAGACGATACACTAAGTTTGACTAAGTTGACCATGGGGTAGAACCTCATTATGTGCCATGCACGATGGAACATTATTGTGAACTACTATGCCTCGACAATGTTGTGGCTCATGATCTTAAAATGAGTTAAGTATAACTTTGAATGCTTTGACCATAGGGTAGAACATCATGTGTTGCACCGTTGTCACGGGGTAGAACAACCTTGCTCATGACTTATAAAATTTTATAAAAAAATTTCTAAGGATGTGGCCATTTGGGCCTATAGTTCTCCTAATTTTAGGAAGAGTAGAAGTATTTTTTGTAAAATTTTTTTTTTTTGCAAAAAATAAAGCATTCTCTATGGGATTTAGAGGGGTGTAATTATGATTGGATTTGGTGAGTGAATGTAAGGCTAATTTTAATATGATATAAGGATAATATGAGATGTTTTTATTTTTGTATCCTATAGAAATGTGGATGGATACCGAGTAGTCCATTCTAAGGTCCAAGTCTTCCATGCACCAAGCAATGTTTAGTGTAACCGCCCTTTTAGGCAAGGTGCTTAAAATATCATAAAGTAAGCTCATTAAAGAGAAAAAAATTATAGGGCCCCTTTAAGAGTGTTGCTATTTGCATAGTGTGTGTAAAATTTTAAAATATAGAATACCCCTTTGCACGAGTGCAACAAAAAAAAACTTGATAGATTTGTGATCGTATAATTATGGGATCATTTAAGAGTGCTAGATAGGAGTATGAGAAAAATTGTGGGCTCATTTAAGAGTTTATGATAGAGATGAGTAAAAATATGGATTAATTTAAGAGAACTATATAATAATGAGCAAACATTATGGGCTCATTTTAAGAGCACCAAAAAAATATGAGAAAAAATTATGGGCTCATTTAATAGTGTCAAAAAAATATGAGTAAAAATTGTGGGCTCATTTAAGAGTGCCAGGTATAGAGATGATCCTCAACATGAAAACAACTCAGTTAAGAGCATGCAAAAAAAATCCTTGATAGTCATTCAAAGCCCTTTGAAGAATGTATGTGCATTTTTGTGGGAATAGACATTGAGAATGTGTAGTTGTAGTTAGGGCTTCTAAAGTAGATGGATATGTTAAATATGTTTCTTGAACTTAGTAGGGGTGCAATTAAGCAGTAGGCTTAATGGAATATATACTTTAGCATATTGGACCACCGATATTAGGTATTGATGATGTTTTTGAGATAAGAGATAATTTTTTGCAATGTGTAGGTAAGTTGTACGTTACAAGCATTTAAGATTTTCCATCCATGAGGACAAGTTGCCCTTTCTGCATGAGGTATGGATATGATTTTGAAGTAATTTGTATTGATTATTAAAATGGTTATAGCCTTGATAAAAAACACAATATTTATATGTACGTTGTTTTTGAGATATTACAAATTTACAAGATGATTGTTTAAGTATTTTTCCCTCCAACAAATTGGTCAAAATTATAGCAAGAGGTAGGCCTATTTGTGCATGAAATTGCCTAGGTAGGAATAAGTTATCATTGAATTCTTGAAGGAAAGTATAATCTATGTCTTTCCCTACCCTTAATCACCCTCTTTTATTAAGTGTGGCCTCCACACATTTGGCTAAGCCAATAGCACTTTAGAGGGACCAAACTCTATATTTTTAGACCAATTGGTCGTTGAGGCTTTTTGATGAAGATATTGAGAAGTTTAGATTGAGGAGGGACATTATTAAGTTTTTCTATGGTGGTCTTCCATATGGTAAGAAATATTTAAAGGGTTTTTCTCAAACCATTTTAGTTTTAATAGATAAAAAAGGTTTTTTTTATTTCAATAAAAATGATAAAATGTTGTATAAATGTGTTAGCAAGATTGTTAATAGTTTTAAGAGAATTCTTTTGTAATTGGTAATACCATTCTAGTGCACTACCCATTAGAATTTGTTGGAGATATTGCATTATTTGGTGCCTTGATTACCTTTGTAAATATTTAGTTTAGGGTGTGTGTTTATTATTTATATCAATAGTATGTGTCAAGTTGTAAAGTGTGGATATGTGTCATGTAATAAAGTATGATTTATGAGTGTGAGGTGTCACACGTGTAAGTAAATATTTGTGAGTGTGAGGTATCTTATGTGTAAGTGAGAGTTATGAGTATGATGTGTCAAGATTAGAAGTAGGGAGTTATGTGTAATCATGAGAGACTTTATTATTATGAAAGAGCAAATATGAAAGGTTACATCTCCCATAAGGAGATAAAAGGTCAAGATTCAAGTGCATTGAAGAGCATCATGTAAGATTCTATATTGATGATAAAGATTTGTATTATGAGATCAAGAAGATAGATGAAATTGAATGTAACTTGAATAAGCTTTGATTTGTGCATTGTTTGTTTATTTATCAATAAATATTTTAGTGTGATTTATGTGATGTTGGCATTCATTTGATATATGCTTTATTTTGTTTTATTAGGTAAATAAAGGGGTGGGTTTTTTGAACAGGGATCCCAAAACCTGTTTATAGAAAAGTTTCATATATCCACATAAATTAGCAAATACCTATTTATACTTTAGCAAAAACTAAGCATAATAAGTTACATATATTTATAATAGCCAAAGAAAACCGAATAATACCCAGTTAGGATAGTACAAGAAGGATCCCATAATTTAATAACCTTACATCTTCTTCTTATTTTTAAAGAAGGTTCTAAAAACCACATACTGCATTTTTTCCTTGATAGTTGGGTTGGGCAGTGGCACCTCACACTTAAGTATTTCTAATCCCTCTGATGCTTCCCTCATGGGATAGAGGTTGAAACACATTAACAATTTCATCATCCTTTCCATCCCTTGGTATCCTAAAAATAAAATAATTATCACTAACATAGAGTTTAATAATTCGGTATACCTTTGCTTCAGTTTTGTTGTAGTTTTAGAAGATGCACCAGTTCATTTCCTTTTATACAACCCAAAATAGGTGTGGGGGGATTGAGGACCATGATTCGTACAAAATTTTCCTACTTGAGTTTTTTGGAGAATATTACATTATTTGGTACATGCTAATGTACCCCCATGGTACCTTCATGGTACACCTTATAAATATTAGACTAGGGTCAAGTATTAAATTAGAGTATAAGTAAATATTTTATGTAATGTAATAATGTGTAGGAAATGCACAAGTGTCATGTAAATGAGTGTGCAAGTGTAATGTGTGTATATGTGTACAAGTGTCCCATCTGTAAGTGTGTGCATGCATTCTTATATTAGGGAGTGCTAAGTGAAGAATCATATCTAGGTGTGCATACAATATAGAGTCATGTATCAAGTAGAGAAAACAAGAGTAATGAGACTTGGCATAAGAAAAGGAAGATTCAATTATACAAAGAGTCATACTATAATGGTTATATATTACTCCATAGAGGGAGATAGCATACATAACAAGTATAGAGAGCATTGTTATCATAATTGTAAGAGAGTTTTATGATACATTTGTAAGAGGAATAGGAGTAATAAATATTGCATAAATTTGAGCAAATAATATTATAAGTTGTGCTACATGCTTTGTACATGTATGATTTAGGCCATTATATTCATATTAATGAATATTAGTTGATATATCATAAGCCTTGATTTACATATTAGTTGGCTCATATTATTATTTACATCATTATCTTGGTCTTATTATGTTATGGCTATCATATATTTTATCCTAATATTTTACATTAATATTAAGGCTTCAAAATCCATTAGTTTATTTACCACTATATCAACAGGTCTCTTGGGAAGTAGGTGAGACCCATTGGATTCTCAAATAATTCCATAAATTTCTCTAACAAAATCATGGTTAAGGAAGATATGATCCAAAGATTCCTCCTTGTTGTAGCATAAAACACATTTATTAGGCAATTGGAAACCCCTTTTTCTCAAATTATCTAATGTTAAGATTCCATTATTAGAAGTTGTCCAAAGGAAGAAGGATATTTTTAGGATCAGTCCTTTCACTCACATCCTTTACTATAGGAGAGGACATCCATCCATTGGGGAATCATTCAATAATTTTAATGTAAATTCTACTTTGTACTTGCCCCCCTTATCACCATTCCAAATAGGGCTATCTTCATATTTAGAAATAATCATTTTTTGTTTTTGAATTATGTTATATCTCCAATTGCTTATTAATCTCCCTATTTGAAGCTTCTTGAACATGCCATTGCTAGCCTTCCTTGGTTATTCTAAAGTAGTTATAGAATTTTCTTCCTTGGTTATCCACAACCAATTGATACCCTCCTTTCAGTTTATCATACCAACTCAGTAGATTCTTCCTCAACTAGGCAACTTCCCAAAAAAATACCTTAGTACCTCTCATAACATGCCAAGACAGATGCTCCCAAAGCAGTGTTTTGATTCCTACAAGTCCATTTCAAAAGGCCAAACCTTTTGGTATGATATGCATCATTAGAAAAAAGTTGTAATTTTTAAGATGCTTTGCTTTGCATATTGAATTACATTCACATCCTTTATTTTTTCATAGTTACCATCCAAATTTCCCCCTTAGGGATTTTCTTATAACCTTCATTTTTCTCAATCCAAGCCCTCCCAAGAACTTGTTTTTGCAGACCTTATCCTAGGCTACCAAAGTCATTCTCCTTTTCTCCTCCATTCCAGACCAAATAAATCTATTATAAATTTGATCAATCCTCTTGGCAATAGTTGAGAGAATTTTGAAGAAAAGTACACCATAGATAGGTATGCTTTGAAGGGTTGTTTTAATCAACAACAATTTTCCAAACTAGCTCAAAGTTACTTCTTTCCAACCTACAAGATTTTTTCTAATTCTTTCTAGGATTCCATCCCAAAAATTTCCTTTAATTCTTCCAACAAAGTGTGGCATTCCTAAATATATTGAGGACACGCTACTAATTTGGCAACTCAAAATATTAGCAATCTTTCTTTTTCTTCTCTCTAGAGTGTGGAAAAATTACATCTTGGTCTTGGAATTTAAGATTTTTATGTGAGGTAGCCTCATACAATTTGAGAACCTTCATTAACTCCTTTTACTCATGGACTAATGCCTTTCCAAGGATAATGGAATCATCAAAAAACTGATGATGAGACATAGTTTCATAGTTGGTAGCAGGGAGGATGCCATAAATCTTCTTGTCCCTTTTTCTACCTTCATTGTTCTTCCTAAAACCTCTACCATCAAGATGAAGAGATAATGGGATATGAGTTCCCCTTGTCTTATGCCTCTTTCAACTGGGAATAAGCCTATCACTTTCCCATTGACTAGAATAGAGAATTGTGTTGTTGAGATATAATATTAGATCCATTTACTTCATTTTGTGTCAAACCCAAATGTTTTCAATACCTTATCTAGGAATCTCCAATTAACCCTATCATAGAATTTTTGCATATCCAGTGTGATAAAAATACCAACCTCTTTACTCTTAGGATTTTAGGATAGGTAGATGATTTTGTAATATTCTATATAGTAGTTTACTGATAAATTTATACATCGTGTTGCATAAATTGATTGATTTGAAGTCTTTGAAATCATTGGCCCCACTGATCTTTGGGATGAGTGCTAAGAAAGTTGCATTCCAAGACTTCAAGATCATTTCCTTCTCCTAGAACTCCTTTACAACAACCACTACATCATCCCCAACAATATCCTAGTAATATTGGAAGAACCCAATAGGGAATCCATTAGGCCTAAGAGCCTTGTATTTATTCATAAGGAACACTACCCCTTTGATATCCTCTTTTGAGAAGGTTTTGGTCAATTCTTTATTAACTTTAGGAGAAACTAGTGAGGGAATATACTTCAAAAATTTAGCCATAGCATTTTCATCCTCAATATTATCAATAGAAAGTAGCTTTTTATAGAAGGACACACCTTCCTCTTTTATTTCCTCAATATCCTTGGTTATATCCCCATTAGTCTTCTTTATTTCTAAAATAATATTAAAGCTCATCCTTAGAATAGTTGCGAGTTTAAATAATTTTGTATTCCTATCACCTTATCTCAACCAAGACACCCTTGATTTATGTTCTAAGCACTTCCTCCTGGGCTACCATATTATGATATTTATAAAGGACCTAATTTTCCTTCATATTAGTGGATTTAGTTTTTCTAGAGGACAATTTCTTCTTCAATTTGTTCCAATTCAACTTTCATATTATTTTTCCTTATACTTGTTGAAATACTTCCTTGTTCCATTTTTTAAGAATTTCTTTTACATATTATAATTTTTTTGCTAATTTTTACATGCATGAACCAATAACCTTCAAATCCTACCACTGCTTTAGTTTTAAGTGGATGTCTGGATGAAGCATCCACATATACTCAAACCTAAATGGATGACATTTTTTATTTGAGGGGAAGATTGTAGCAAAAGGGTTTTATGGTCAAAGGAAATTCTTGGAAGGGTGCTCAATTGATACTCATGGTAATAATTCATCCAAGTACTAGAAACCAAAATTCTATCTAATCTACATTGAATGAAATTTTGGTCCACTATTCTATTTTACCATGTAAACATACTGCCCTTGAGATCTAAATAAATTAGACTAGAGGATTCAATGAAGTCTCTTAGATATTCCATACTCATAGATAAGTCTTTCTTTCCTCCCATATTTTTAGACATGAGCAAGGGGGAATTGAAATCCCTTGCAATCAAGCAAGTTTTCTATGCAAACTCCATCCTATACCTCTAAATTTTAATCCAGAATATTCTTCTCTTTAGTAGGGGTTTAGGTGCATATATATTTGATAATATAAAACTAAAGCTAGAGTCGGTCCAAGTTACAAATAAATATAGGTACATGCTAGATGAAGAGACTAATATTCTTGCATTTATGGTTTGAGGGTTCCACAAAATCTAGAGACACCCTACTCTCCCATAAACATGGATCCCTTCAAACTTAGCATTCCTCCATATCACAAATTTGGAACCCTCCATCTTATCCATATGGATTTTTGTTTCTTGAAGTATCAAAATATTTGGTTTGTATTCCTTACACAAGTATTTGTCAATTCTATTTTTCTTTATGGAATTACAGCCTCAAATATTCCAACACAAGATCTTCATTTAGCATTCTTTGGGGTGATTACACCCCCACTCTACTCTAGAGTGCATTGAGTTTCATTAGCTATCTATTTTTTTGCTTCTCTAGTTATGATTATTGTATTTGGAGGTCTTTCATAGGTTCCTTTTCCTACATCAACACTCTTTATTTAATTTCTTGTTGTTCTTACCAGAATGGTACCTTTTCTACCTTTCTTAGGGTTAGAAATTTCTTCCATTTCATCTGTATTTTTTTTATTTTTCATACCTCTTGTCTTGGTTGGATTTTTCTTTATAGATTCTACTATGTCCAAGTCCTTATTTTTCTCTTGTGTAGGTTCTACATGGATTTTCTTTATAATTGATTGATTTACATATTCTTCTTATTTTGTATCTCCTTCCATTTCACCATATTCCACATTATCCTCAAGTTCTAAAGGATTAAACTTATTTACCAACTCTACCTCCATCTTTTGTTGAATATGTTGATTTATTGATCTCCATTCATGTCTTCCACTAGCCCTTATTTCTATAGGAGGAGGATTGTTTGGGCAATATATGGTTATATATCCCATAACTTTATAAATATTTCAATCAACCATTCTATTATCATAATCAATATTTTGGTTCCAACATATCACCATCATGTAGTGTTATCTGATTGACAAATATTTTAGATAGGTATACATTAATACATAATATAGTTGTGATAGTTCTTGTTTTAGCTTTAGTTACATTGTATATTGCTACCAAGTCCCCAATTGATTTAGAAATCCCTCCAATCACTTCCTCACACCAAAATTGGATAGGTAGGTTATGAAGTAAGACCCAAATTGGGGCAATATTCATGTTTACATTTTTTGGTATGAAATCCTTGTTTCATTTTATTAGAAATAATATTTTTTCCCAAAAAACCATGGCCCATTAAAAATAATGTCATTCAAATATTCTTATAGATTAAAATTAAACAAGAGGTAATCCTTGGGAAGAGAATTTATATCAAAATTACCTTTCAAACTCCATCACTCCCATCCACTAATGAATTAAATCCAAGTTTGACCTAGGTTCCAAGCACTTTCTAACCAAAGCATATTTCCTCTCTTATTGAATATTTTTTGATAATTCCTTCGATAAGACAATTTTCAATAAGTCATCTTCAGTATTTTTAGGTTCAATCCCCTTAACTAATTCAACCCACCTCACTTTTGTATGGGCTATCTTAATCCAATCCATTTGACAATATCCTTGAAAAAAAACCCTCCTCCTATATGTCCAATCCTGTTCCCCTTAATTCCATGATATATGCTTGTTTATTCTCAATTATTAATGATATTAATTATTCTAAAAATTATAGACCTATTATTATTGGGCCCATTTGGTAATAGTGATATCGAATCCATGTAGAAATGAGGAAGAATAAGAGAAATAGTTGAAGGTGGATGTTTGAAGAATTGTAGAAAGGAGAAAGGATTACTTGAGGATTATTATTGAAGAAGAAGCATAAGAGAAGATATCATTGAGTGAAGGAGAGTGGAGGTTATGGGATAAGAAAAAATAAAGGTGCAAGTTATTTCTAAACGTTAACATTCATGGAGACATAATTATTGGATATTGATATAGTAGAGAGGTTGGAAGAACATTGGATGTAGTAGAGAAACGTTGGATATTAATATGTAGAATACTCAAGAGAAATTGAGGCTGAAAGGACATATAGTGCATGAGCATAGAAGGATTAAGAAGCATTGGAAAAATGTCAAGATATTAGAACCTGAGCATAGAAGTATTGAGAAGCACCAAAAGGATATCAAGAAATTAGAACTTAAGAGTAGAAGAGCATGACTATTGGACTAAGTCTAAAAGTGAATTAACATGAGAAAAACATTATATTTATAGCTAAAATCTTGGTGCAAAAGTAATGCTTAGAATGTTGGTGTAGAAGGAATTATTAAAACATAGACATTTTTCTTTAACATTTTATCTTGATGCCCTAATTCAATTAACATAGCAATATTCTAATATATGAAGTAAGAGACTTTTTAGAGAACATTGTGCCACATTGAGATATTTCTTAACTTTTATGAAAAGTGTGCATTATTTTAAGAGATTAACTTGAGTTTAGTTGTTCAGGAGATATAAGGTGTTTAAAAAAAGAGAAATTAAAGAATAAAGAGAATAGAAGGAATCAGTTAATTAATTAATTGATAGAATTAATTGACTAATGATTAAAGGAGAAAATTTAAATTTTGAATTTGAGAATTAGGGAGACATAAGAAGATTTAAGGAATTTGAAATTAATTTTGAAATTTGTTTATGAATATTTTTTAAAAGGATGGAGAATTGAAATTGATTAAAATTAGCTTCATATAAGAAGATTAAGAAATCTTGAAATTGATTTAAATTGAACATTAAAATTTAAAAGAAGAAGAAAAATAATATTAGATTTTGAATTTGAAGGAGTTTGATTATTAAAAAAAAAAAGATAATTTCAACATTAGAAGTTAAGGAACACATCATGGCTAGGAAGCAAAGGAAAACAAACATTCAATATGAAGAGAAAGAAAAGTCTTCCAAAAATTATTTACAAGTCATTTTAAAAGGAAGAAAACATGGGTCAATGGAATTATTGGAACATATAAAATCCATTCAAAATAAATCTAAAAGTATAGTTATTTTGATACTTAAACATTGCATACAAGTTTGTTTCAAATATGCTAATGACTGCAATGTTGAGCAAGGTGTTGCAAGAAGGATTGTCATTGTTGTCAACACAGGCAGTCAGATCCAAGGATGCAGTGGATAACAGACTTGAAATGGGTTTTTCTTAAAACCCAAGTTGGCTCTTCGTTTTGTTGAAAAAGGTGCTCCGATGATGAAGATATTTAATTTTAAATATCCAGTTTAAATTTTATTTATTTATTTAAAATTTAAATTAATATTTTAAAATTAAATTAAAGCCTTTCACCGGCTTGTTTTCAAAGCCGACGTTGCTAGGGTTTTGCAACAGATCAATTAAAGTTTCCTGCTGACAAAGCAAGGTTAAGCAACCAAAAAATTCTAGGGTTTCATGTTGACCTAATTAGGGTTGCAGCCGACGTGTTTGAGAATGTTTTGATGGGATATTCTCTTCTATAAAAATGCGGGACTGTTGCAAGGTTTGAGTGCGGGCGATAGATGGGAAATATGTGAAAGAAGTTTGTGCGCAGCAGAGAGTAAGTCGTTTCGATCCTAAGGGTGAGCAAAGTGATAATTCATTGGAGTTGAAGAAAAGAGATCGCAACGATGAGATATTAAGTGAGTGGGAGAATCGTGAGAGTATGAAGTTCGACCGAGGAGAGTGTAGAGTCGCAGTTCAGATCTGCGAATCATGAGTGCATGAATGATTAGAGCACAATCTACAGAAGTTGTGATCTAAGTCTGAAGTGATAGTGCGTAAGTTAAAGAAGTTATCGATCGACGGAATGCAGCAGTGAACGCGAAGAAATACAGAAGAAGCGGTCGACTAGTGTGAATCATCTTGCACAGTAGCAGCCGAATGCCGACAAGCAGCAGATCGTAGAAAAATAGCAGATCGTGATAAATGAGGTGAAAGTTTTTATTCTGTAATTGTTATTATTATCTTCAAGTTGTAGCTTGAAAAAGGGGTTGGTGCCTCTTTCCAGTTGGTGCTGGAAAAATTGGAGTTGGTGCTCCATTTTGTTGTAGCAGATAAAACTTAGGGGTTGGTGCCTCTTACCAGTTGGTGCTGGTGAATGATTATGTAAAGTTGGAGCTTTGCATTTGACTGGATTTGGATGGTAGTCCAAGCAGTATTTTTGAGGAGTAGCCACATCGGTGAACCTCGTTAAAATGCCGTGTTATGTGTGATGCTCTTAGTACTTTTATTATTTCTGTTTTAATCTGCTGCAGTTTATTTAAAAGTCTAAATTGTTTTAAGTTTTTAAAGAACACACTGATTCACCCCCCCTCTCAGTGTCATTGTGATTATAACAATTGGTATCAGAGCCAAGTACCTGAAGAGGCTTAAACAGCTAAGGTGATCTTGGAAATCAAGCAATGGCAAGTGGTGAAGGATTCTCTTCGAACAAAGCACCATTGTTTGATGGGACAAATTATGCATTCTGGAAAATTAGAATGCAGACTTATCTCAGTGCTTTGGGCTTTGACATCTGGGGTGCGGTAGTCAATGGTTACAAAGCTCTTGCCACTGCTCCAACAGACACTGCAGAATCTTCAGAGGACAGTTCTAGTGAAGACTCTGAAGAAGGAACAGGTGAGGCTCTCTTTATGGCATTTGAAATAGACGAATCAGAAAACATAGAGGGGATGAACTCTGAAGTTGAAGATGTTGAGGCTGAAGTTGATCTAGAGGGTGAGCTAGTGTCTACTCTTACGGAATGGGAATCAGAGAAAAAGAAGAATGAAAAACTGACAAGGAAACTTAAGGATGCAAACGACATTATTGCCAGTTTAAAAACACAGACTGAAGAATACAAGAAAATGTCTGAAGATCCGGAAATACAGGTTTCTATGAAGATAGACCACCGCTGCAAATTGGAAGAAGAAAATGTGAGTCTCCGAATACAAATACAAGAGCTGGATCGAAAAATCAACTCGTCATCTAAAACGTGAAGAAAGCTCGATGAAACCGGACAAAATTTCGAGCGATCAAAGATCCACAGGCATCAAATTTGGTCTCGGCTTTACTAAAGGAGAATCATCAATTGAACCAAAAACAAGCAATGTTGAAAGTGAAAAGAACAAAGACAAGAAACAAGTTGTGGAAAGTAAAACGAATCAGGCAAAAGAAAGATATAATGCCAGACCTGAAATGACAACTGACAATGATGGCTTTACTAAGGTCACACATCAAAAGAATAGAAGATCCAAGGCTCCAGAAACAACCTGGCCAAGACCATCTTTCAGGTTTACTCATTATTTCTATGGTTTTTGTTTTAAATGTAATAATTATGGGCATAAAATTGCTGACTGCAAATACAATATAGGTCCAAGAAGTTTCACTAGTAGAAATGCGTTTGCTCCTTTAATGAATTATGCAGTAGAGTGCTTTAAGTGTCACAACTTTGGGCATATTGCCAGAAATTGTCGTAGTATGTCTGTTTCATTTCAACCTCAGAAAAGAAGAACTCAACCATATAAGGCAAAACACAATAGTAGTTCTTCTGAAGGATATATGCAAAATTCTGAAAAGGGAAAATCTCAGCTAGAACCCAACAACATAGTTAAGACAGAATGGAAACAAAAGAAACAGCTCAAGAAAGAACAAGAATCCTTAATAGTGCAGACTGCTTTTAGAGCTCAGAATAAATATGTACCGTGGATTCTTGATAGTGGTTGCTCAAGTCATATGACAAGTGATAGACAGAAATTTGAAAATCTTCAGAAATATGAGGGTGGTTCTGTGAAGTTCGGCAATAATGATGGAGCCAAAATAATAGGTAAAGGATCGGTCAAAATAAGTGAAGGGAAAATCAAGTCAGAAGAAGTTCTATATGTGGATGGTCTGAAACATAACTCGTTAAGTGTGAGTCAGATCTGTGACAAAGGACATGAAGTGTTGTTCAAGAAGCAGGGTTGTGAAGTCAGAAAAACAAAGAACGGGAAATTAATAGCAACCGGCTCAAGGACGTCTGGCAATCTGTACACATTATCAGAATTTTCAGAAGGTATGTGCTTCATGGGACAAGAAGAAGAGAACTGGTTGTGGCATAAGAGGCTTGGACACATAAGTTTTGATAATTTGGTAAGAATTAGCGCTAAACAAGCAGTGAGAGATATTCCAATCATTAAAAAACCTGCAAATAGTATGTGTGCTTCATGTCAGAAGGGAAAACAGACCAGAGTTTCATTTAAAACAAAAGAACATCACACTAGCAGGCCTTTGGAACTCATTCATACTGACTTATGCGGACCAATGAGGACTCAAAGCATAAACGACGACAAATACTTCATGCTGTGTATTGATGATTTTTCCAGAATGACTTGGATATTCTTCTTAAAAGATAAATCAGAAGCCTTTGAAATGTTCAGAACTTTCAGACAGCTGGTAGAGAATGAAACAGGGAAAAGAATTAAATGCTTGCGATCAGACAGAGGAGGAGAATTCATTTCGAATGAATTTTTAGCATACTGTGAAAAACATGGAATCAAGAGACAATATTCAGCAGCCAGAACTCCTCAGCAGAATGGTGTAGCAGAGAGGAAGAACAGAACAATTCAGGAAATGGCACGCACCATGCTGGCAGAAAGCAAAATAGCAGATAGATTCTGGAAAGAAGCAGTTCACACAGCAGTATACATTCAGAAAAGGTATATGTTAAGAACTCATGAATGCAAAACTCCGTATGAGCTGTGGTTTGGTAGGAAAGCAACAACAAAACATCTCAAAGTATTTGGCTGCAAGTGCTACATCAGAAAAACTGATGACAACCTTGGAAAGTTTGAAGATAGAGCAGATGAAGGTGTGTTTGTTGGTTATTCTCCACATAGCAAAGCTTACAAATGCTACAACAAGAGACTCAAGAAAATTGTGGACAATGCAGATGTTAAATTCGATGAAGGGAGGAAACAAATAGTTAATTTCCAAGAAAACTATCCAATCTACGAAGAAGTCATTGAAGGAGATGAAGTACATGACACATAAAATATGTCTACGGCTGATGCAGGTAACTTATCAGATGACTCAGAGGTACAAGAAAACAGAAAATTCAGAATGAGCAATTGGCAGAAAAATCATCCTAGAAACCAAATAATTGGAGATCCCACAGCTGGCATTCAGACAAGAAAGAAAGTAATAAGTAATTACTCTCTTTTATCCAGCATTGAGCCCAAAAACATAGATGAAGCAAGCAAAGATGACAACTGGATGAAGGCAATAAATGAAGAGTTAGATCAAATTGAAAAGAACAAAACTTGGGAGTTAGTACCTAGACCTGCAAACAAGAATGTAATCGGCACCAAATGGATATTTCGCAATAAGTTAAATGAAGACGGTCAGGTTATTAGAAATAAAGCAAGACTGGTTTGCAAAGGCTATGCACAGGTCGAAGGCATTGACTTTGAAGAGACTTTCGCACCAGTAGCTAGATTAGAAGCTATTAGGATGTTTTTGGCACTAGCAGTTTACAAGAACTTCAGAGTTTATCAGATGGATGTTAAATCTGCATTTTTAAATGGGAAACTTGAAGAAGAGGTCTATATTGAACAACCAGATGGCTTTCAAATCAGTAAAGATCCCAACCTTGTCTGCAGATTAAAGAAAGCACTGTATGGATTAAAACAAGCACCACGGGCATGGTATGCTAGGCTAGATAATTATCTCTCTCAACAGGGATTCAAGAAAGGTTTAGTGGACAACAATCTGTATGTGAAAACAGAAGATGGGCATCTCATTGTTCTTGTTGTCTATGTGGATGACATCATATTTGGTAGCAACAAAGATGAATATTGTAAAGACCTAGCAAACAAGATGCAGAATGAATTTGAAATGTCAATGATTGGTGAACTGTCTTATTTTTTGGGACTACAGATTAATTAGAATGAGAAAGGTATATTCATTTCCCAAATCAAATATGTGAAAGAGATGTTAAAGAAGTTCACTATGGAGGATAGTAAGCCGGTCAGTACTCCCATGACAACAGGCTGTAAGTTAAGTAAAGAAGACAAATCTCCACCTGTAGATCAAACCATGTATAGATCAATGATAGGAAGCTTACTATATTTAACTGCAACCAGACCTGATATTTTGCAGGCAATGTGCATGGTAGCCAGATTTCAGGCCAGTCCCAAAGAGACTCATGTAACAGCAGTTAAAAGGATTTTTCGGTATCTCAAAGGCACCATGGAGTATGGATTGTGGTATCCAAGAGGCAAAGATTTCACTCTTATATCATATTCAGATGCAGATTGGGCAGGATGTGTTGATGACAGAAAGAGTACCAGTGGAGGAGCATTCTATTTGGGGGACAGATTGGTTGCATGGCACAGTAAGAAGCAAGAGTCAGTGTCTTTATCTACAGCCGAGGCAGAGTATATTGCAGCAGCAACATGTTGCACACAAGTTTTGTGGATGAAACAGACCTTGAAAGATCTTGGTATTAATTTTAGTGAACCAATATCAGTAAAGTGTGACAACACCAGTGCAATCAACATTTCTAAGAATCCAATAATGCACTCACGGACAAAGCATATTGCTATAAGGTATCATTTCTTGAAAGACAAAGTTGCAGAAGGAGAAGTCAGATTGGACTATGTCCCAACTGCAGAACAGGTAGTAGACATTTTTACAAAACCTTTGCCCAAGGAAGTATTTGAATATCTGCAGAGCAAATTAGGGGTAGTCACACTTCCTAAGAAGTGACTAGCTACAGGGATCACCTTCTCAGGGGGAGCACTTGAGTGTTTGAGGATGGACTCAGGGGGAGTCAAAAGGTGCTTGAGAAGTGTGAGGATGGACTCAGGGGGAGTCAAACTGTGCCTGAGAAGATTGAGGATGGACACAGGGAGAGTCTGCAGCAGCCCTTTGGTATTATTGACAAAGGGGGAGAAGTGTTACAAAAAATGTATACAGGTGTTGCCAACAATTCCAAAGGGGGAGATTGTTGAGCAAGGTGTTGCAAGAAGGATTGTCATTGTTGTCAACACAGGCAGTCAGATCCAAGGATGCAGTGGATAACAGACTTGAAATGGGTTTTTCTTAAAACCCAAGTTGGCTCTTCGTTTTGTTGAAAAAGGTGCTCCGATGATGAAGATATTTAATTTTAAATATCCAGTTTAAATTTTATTTATTTATTTAAAATTTAAATTAATATTTTAAAATTAAATTAAAGCCTTTCACCGGCTTGTTTTCAAAGCCGACGTTGCTAGGGTTTTGCAACAGATCAATTAAAGTTTCCTGCTGACAAAGCAAGGTTAAGCAACCGAAAAATTCTAGGGTTTCATGTTGACCTAATTAGGGTTGCAGCCGACGTGTTTGAGAATGTTTTGATGGGATATTCTCTTCTATAAAAATGCGGGACTATTGCAAGGTTTGAGTGCGGGCGATAGATGGGAAATATGTGAAAGAAGTTTGTGCACAGCAGAGAGTAAGTCGTTTCGATCCTAAGGGTGAGCAAAGTGATAATTCATTGGAGTTGAAGAAAAGAGATCGCAGCGATGAGATATTAAGTGAGTGGGAGAATCGTGAGAGTATGAAGTTCGACCGAGGAGAGTGTAGAGTCGCAGTTCAGATCTGCGAATCATGAGTGCATGAATGATTAGAGCACAATCTACAGAAGTTGTGATCTAAGTCTGAAGTGATAGTGCGTAAGTTAAAGAAGTTATCGATCGGCGGAATGCAGCAGTGAACGCGAAGAAATACAGAAGAAGCGGTCGACTAGTGTGAATCATCTTGCACAGTAGCAGTCGAATGCCGACAAGCAGCAGATCGCAGAAAAATAGCAAATCGTGATAAATGAGGTGAAAGTTTTTATTCTGTAATTGTTATTATTATCTTCAAGTTGTAGCTTGAAAAAGGGGTTGGTGCCTCTTTCCAGTTGGTGCTGGAAAAATTGGAGTTGGTGCTCCATTCTGTTGTAGCAGATAAAACTTAGGGGTTGGTGCCTCTTACCAGTTGGTCGTCGGTGAATGATTATGTAAAGTTGGAGCTTTGCATTTGACTGGATTTGGATGGTAGTCCAAGCAGTCTTTTTGAGGAGTAGCCACATCGGTGAACCTCGTTAAAATGCCGTGTTATGTGTGATGCTCTTAGTACTTTTATTATTTTTGTTTTAATCTGCTGTAGTTTATTTAAAAGTCTAAATTGTTTTAAGTTTTTAAAGAACACACTGATTCACCCCCCCTCTCAGTGTCATTGTGATTACAACATGCAATATATGGAAATCAATATGTAATGTAATAGTTACTTTCAATATTCTTAAGACAAAAACACCAAGGAAAATTGAAGAATCAAGAAACAAACCTTTGGTAAAAGATATTTATTCAAATCCCATAAAGGTCCATCCAAAATGTGGAAAATAAAACTATACTCCCATGTATAAACATTGCTATAGATATTAACACAAATATGAAACTTGGTAGGATATTTATCATTGTAAAAGTTTTACGAGCAATAATCATTCCCAAAACAATTATCGGTACAAAGGAAATAATGATCATGAATGAAGAAGTGTAAAAGTAATATTGATGATGACACTAGATGAACTTGTTAAAAAAAATATTTCTAAAACAACTACATAAATAATAATAATTTCATAAGCACAATAAATAAATTAAAATGATCAAACAAGAGTATCAAAGTCATATTTAAAAATTGGAGGTGTATGTACAAGAGGAAGGGTATTTTGATGATAATTGTATAAGACCGTATTTGTGTTAGAGGGACAAGTGGTATTAAAAATTGAAGGGGGGATAGGGAAATTAGTAGGGATGTACAAATTAAGGTTTTTTTGTGAAGGTAAAGAATGTCTTGGGTTGTTTCTAATTAACACACTATGAGGGACATATTGGCCTTTAATATCCCTAGGAGCATTATTGATAAAATAAGTGTCGTGTTTCTTTTATTCAACATTAGATGTAGTGGGTTTATCTCCAATGGATCCTTCTTGGGGAGGATAGTTGTGTTCATTACTAACATGGTTAAGAAATTATTTAATAATATGCATGAAAAATATGTTTTGGAAGTGATGAGGCACAATAATGCCTCATTTTTAGACCCTCTTGCCACCTTTTTGCACCCATAGAATATGTCTTATTTTGATTATTGCATTATTGATGTGATTAGATAGATTTAATAGGAGAAAATATTAGTTATTTATATAAGGTTTTAGTCATTTTATAAGACATGTAATAAAGTACTTAATGCTAATTTTTGACAAGTTTATGAAGGGTTATTCAACCTTATTCATAACAAGGGTTTTCGATAGAGTTTTGAATCTTGTTTCAGACTGATTCTTTACCTAGAACTATAGTTATAAGAGGTGTGTAACTATGTTTTTTAGCTTACACTAAATCTAACCTTATTTATTGAGCACAAAAAAATAGCAACCTATAGGATATAACAGTCCTATATCAACATCAAACAATATTACAACCTGTAAGTAGAGCCTAAGTTGATTGAAAGTACCATGTGGCTACAACAACTAGTTGGAGGTATTGTTATGATACCCTAGAGGTGAAATTGTGCTAAAAATAAGAATATATCCAATTTATGTTCAATGAGATACCAATTTAATATGAATCCAAGTTTTGCTTAATTTTGGTCAAGTATTTCTGACAAGTTGTAGTAGTCATAATCAAATGTTGTTAATATTTGGTAGCAACCTAAGAATAAGATAAAACCACCATATTTTTGGGTATAGAAGTTAGGAATTATTTTATAATGTATTTCATTATTTTATAATCATTCCAAAGTGGTATTTGAGATACACTAAGGTTGTTTCCTATGTTGGACTTCCAAGTGTATCTCTCATTTCTTCACCTGTTGATTAGGAGATCGAATTGTTAGTTGTATATTTATTATTTTAATATGTTTAACCATAGAGGTATGAGAGGGCCTTGTCCTCTCCCTTATATATAGACTATAAGCCTAGGATCATAGAGCATAAAGGAGATGAATAGTATTGTTATGTTGTTGGTTTTATGCTATAAATTGTAAGTTCTATTTGTTGAATTTATGTTGCAATAATACTATGTTATAAGTTTACTATTGTGCTACAAATATATGATCTAAAGTGAGACGTACTTTCTTACATATTGTTGTGAGAAAGGGTTCACTCCTAGCAAGGTAGAAGGAAATTTATTTATGTTTTATTTTCTTGCATTCTTACATTAGATTCTATTGTAATTTTTTGTATTTATAATAGCTAGTTAGTTGTATCATTTATTTCCCATGAAAAGAAAATAAAAAGAGTAATTGGCCACGTTAGTTTTAGAATTACTTTATAATAATTTAGCTTGAATTATTATTTGTTTTATTCTACATTTATTTATTACAATTTCATTTACTTTTTCACTTGAATTTCTTCATTCTTGCAAGTATTTTTGATTAGCTTAAAACCTTCCCATTTTTAGCAATAGTTTGAGTTTAATTATGATTTTTGAATCATTGTAGCCTATAAAGCCAAAATAGATCTGAACTAAATAATTACTAGTGCATATTTACCATAGGACACCAAACTTATAAGCACTAAGATTCAAATTAGTGAGAGGGATAGGAAGAGGGAGAGAGAGGCTAAGAGGGTGTGGAAGAGTGAACTTATCTAGTAGAAGAGGTTTTCCTCTGTTGTAGAGCTTTGGGCTCAAAGTTGTTTTTGGTGTGTCAATGGGTTTATATACTATAGGGATTGGGGTGGATCTAGTTCCCCCTGATTCAATGGTACCTAGAAATTTTCTTTTGAATTTCCCATCCATAGATCACCTCTTGAGCAAGAAAAATATTCTTCTATTGGTTTTATTTTTGGATGGGTTTTTGGTTGAATGTGGGAATTATACTACTTATAGGAGAATTTCCCAAATTTTATTTTTAGTTATGAGTAAATTTTAGTTATTGGTAGTTTATATAATGATCATTTAGTTGTTCTATTTAAGAACGTGGATCCCGTGTTCATGGATCCTAAGATGTTCTTGTAGGGATTCCCTTTTACAACCTTTGTGTTGGGTGGGAAAAAGTTTAAAATTTTAAATGTTGATATGAGAAGGAATCTAGCTATTAATGGTCATCCTGCTAGTCCTAGATTTTTTCTTCCTAAGAATGTGGATCCTAATTTTGTGGGTCTTGAGATATTCTTGTAGAAAAACCCTTTCACGACCCTTATTTTAGGTGGGAGAAAATTTCAAATTTAAAATGGTTATGTGAGTAGGAATCTAGCTATTAGTTGTAAAATAATCTTCTTGAGAATTTGGATCTAGAGATTTTAGTTCCTAAGATGTTCTTACAGGTAATCCCTCTTTTGACCTTTGGTATGGGAAAGAAAAAGGTTTAAATTTTAAATATATATGTGAGTAGGAATCTAGTTGTTCATGGAAAGCTACTGGTACCAGAGCTACTCTACTTTAGAATTAGGATCCTGAGTTCATGGGTCCTAATATGGTCTTGCAAGCAATCCCTTCCATGACCTTTGTGTTAGGTGAGACCAAGTTTCAAATTTTAAATGTAGATATGAACAAGAATCTATTTGTTAGTGGTTTAACTATTGGTCTTAGAGATAAACTATCTGAGACTGTGGATCTCAAGTTCATGGAACCTAAGAATTTCTTACAATATTTGCAGGTAAACCCTTCCATGGTTTGTAACCTAGGAGAGAAAAATCCTCAAATTTTAAATTCAAATGTGAGTGAGACTTTGGGTGTTTTTAAAAATTGTGGGTCCTAGAGTCGATCTTTTTGAGTGCATGGATCCTACGACCATGAATCTTAATAAGTATGTTCAGTGGTCATGGACATATTCTAACTATTAGAATTATTTCCTCTAGTTGCATTGTGGTTCCACACCCCCCTCTCTAGAGAAAGTAAAACCTTGGGTTCATGGATACGGGGAAGGTCTAGAAAGTAAATCCTAGTTTTGTGGATCCAAGATTCATGGATCCACTAATTTTACATCGAAACTTGGATATTAGGAGGCCCCTATAGAAAATACTTCCTAGGTCTTTGGTGTAAGAATGAAATATTTTTATATTTAAGTTTGAGCAAGATTTTGTAAGACTATAGGGAAATCTCTACCCCCTTGGGAATGTGTTTGCTAGTTTGGGTAGGAAATTTTAGGAAATTTTGGGTAGGAAATAGGTTTTTTGTCACTTGCATGGATCTTGAGCCTCTCCTCAATATTTTTGTCTTATCTTGGCTCTCTACTATAGTAGTTCAATTCAGATCCTAGGGGACCCATATTTCTCTTAAGTGTTTATGTTATATTCTCCTTGATTCTAGCATATTTCTCTTGTTGTTAGATCCTATCATATTTTTATTTGTTGCCCTCCTATGTTTCTTCTAAAACTTTCTTTTCAAGGCTATATTTTTTATGTAATAGGTTTAAGGACCATTTAAAAAATCCATTATTTTGTTTGTAAAAGGTTTAGGGACCCTTTTAAAACCCCTTCTTTCACCTAATAAAACAAATAAATAGGACACCACCTTTGGTTTGAAAAATTAAAAATGACTTTAGTAAAGTGTCGTAATAATGACACTCATAAGTTTTTGGCATCATTGACAAGGAACATGATCTTGCTAGGAAATGTTAGGTTAAACATTCAACATTGCAAATTTCTACTTAAAAATTGACTAGTCAAAGAGATATCACATTTCCTTGTTGTTCATTATAATGTAGGAGTTCAACTAATACAAACCTAAAAGCCAATAATAAAACTTCATGTACCAAGTGTTAATATGCACTTTATGCCAATAGGAGACTAGTTAATTAAAGCTAAGTAAAACTACTAGTATTGAGCGTGAAAGTTAAAGACAATTAGGAAAATTTCTTTGGATGCATAGACTTAGAGATAACAAGGGAGGTTTATCAAAATGAATCCCAAAATGCCATAGGGGTAGATAAATCACACTTAGAGGTTGCACAAGAGTACCCTATATCTGTAATTAAGAGTTCAAAAAATCCATTGCAATTAGATAAAAAAATACTATGAAGCACTTATGATTCACTTTTGGATCTTAGGGATTCCCTAAATTAGAAGAACCTAATAGTGATTTGTGCCTTCCAATTATAACTCTTCAAAAATACAAATGATTCCATAATATGTTTTGAGTAAATAACAAGGTAGAAGATAGAAAAGTGGTAAATAAACCTAGAGATAGACAAAGTGTTGTACATCATGGGGAAACCAGCAATGGTGTTGAGACCTTAACATATCCTATTTGGTTAGACCCCAACAAGTAAAATCAAATGAAGAAATTCTCTCCAACAAACCTACATGTCTTTAGGGAAACTAACCTATAATACCTATATTGTTTCTTGTTTGAATTCAAGATTATATGCCAAACCTATGATTACACAACTGATAATCACATACATAAATTATTTCCTTCCATGCTCAAAGATGCAGGTATGTGTTGGCACATGGGATTATCTCCAAATGCATACGTAGTTGGGTTGATATTGAAAAAATATTTCTAGAGAAATATCAAGAGTATATTCATGTCAAGGATTGAAACAAAGAACTATTTAGGATAAAGCAAAAAAAGGATGAGAGCCTTGAATATTACCTAGATAGATTCCATTTTATACATAAAATATGTGGGGAAGGGATGGAATTGGAACTTTTTAAACTTATATTCCTATAGATATTACAAGATGAGTCAAGGGACATCATAAACCTCATGGTAGGAGGTGATATAACTAAAATATATCTTTCAGACATTATGGAGTTGTGCAAAAATTACTCTAGCACATGTAGAGGAATATGCAAACATCGAGTAGGAAAGAGTTATAGTGATGCATGGGAGCTACTAGAGGAATCCACCAATTTTAAAACTAATATTATTGTACATTTGAACACCATGTTGTACAAAATATAAGCTAAGGCTAAATCCAATGAACCATTGGCTATATGTTATCCAAGGTGTATGCAAAAACATGCCTTACAAGAATTTCCTCTTAATAAGACCAAAATTTATAGTATTTTCAAGAAAATCCACCCTATGGTCTAGTATGAAATCCTACCTAAAATAAAAATCAACCTTGGAAAGAGTCATCTCAGTACAGAGGAACTCAATTACATGGGACAAAGAAACAATTTATTCCATTATAAAATAACACCATGGGGACAAAATCCATGGAATACATATACCCCCACCACAACAATGGGGCTAGTTGTTTTGGACTCCATATCTAGAGTGGGGATATCAAGAATATTTTAACCATCCATGGGCACAACCAATTCCAAATTATCATGGTCACACCAAGGCCAATAATGGTTAGGACAACCCCACTCCAACCAATCCTATGGGGTCAGTAATGATTTCAAACAAAAAAACAAGCATTATTGCTAGCACCCATGGGTGGTTCCCAACCTATGTAGATGCAACCACCCAAGCAACCTCCATTACTAGCCCAACCTATGGCCATCCCAAATAACAATAGACAAGAAAAAATTATCTATAATATAGAATATAGTGACATAGTTACGATTAACACCATTGACTGTGATCACATGCAACTTCACTTGGGGAATATTTTACTAGAACTAGAGCCTATGAAGATAAAAATTAAAGGAGGAAAGGTAATTGAATTTATTAATCCCTAATACCATAAATAGAAAGGAATATCTTCCAAAAAGCATGCTCGTTAAAACTCAAAATGTTCCATACCCCAAGATATTAGAATCTAAAGAATAATATTTTGAGGAATCCAATCTAATGGAAGAGATAAAATTCTTAAACATAATAGTACCTTTGGTACAAGCTATTAACTATGTACTAAAATTCAATAATTTATTCGAGAAATGTGCATAACAAATCTAGGTAGAAAACAAAAAGCTTACCCTAAAACCATGTAAGTAGATGGAAAAATATCTTCCTCTTAGAAAAAAATCTTATTCCACCAAAATATGGGTATCTTAGAAACCCAGTATTAATCATTTTCATTGGTCAACAAGAATACCAAATGTGCTAGTTGATTTGGGAGCAACAATTATGTCATGACCACTGAAACCATGAATAGATTATCTTTGACAAATATGCAACCCACTTCTACTATCCTTCAAATAACTAATCAATTGACATCCCAACACAAGGGAATAGGAAAGGATATACCTATAACTATGGAATATTAGGAATATCTTATTGATTTCATGATTCTCCCAAGTAAGATCTAATATGAATGGTTATCCATTGATTCCTGGACAACATTGGTTGGCTATGGCTACAACCTTCATAGATTGGTGTATAAAGACACAACTTTCTCAAATGGATTGAACTCCAAAAACATTTATCTTTACCCCCAAACTAGATCTTGTATGGATTTATTTGTAAATCTATGGATGGATGAACCTAGGGAACAAAATAATATTATTCACTTAGAAATGTTTACTATAAAATAGCACGTTGAAGATCTAGACCCATGGAAAGAATCCCTCTTTAAATATAAAACCATTTTGAGGGATTCTTCAAGCAAACCTTGCTCAAATAAGGAAAGGACTATATTTCATAGGTTTTGTGGAAGTATGAGGAAGAAATCACTAGCCTATCACATATATTATTAAAATAATATCCATTCATATTGTTGCATAAAAAAAAAAGGTACCTTCTTAAATTTCTTATAAAAAATTACTCCAAAGATTACCTTCAATAAAAATACATGTATTCTTCATTCCCTACTACCCCATCATTGTTATCTAAACTCATTGATAAGCAATTGAGTCAATTCAATTTTACCAATCACCAAGAAGACTGAATTACAAATAGGAAAATTTGTTACCATTAATAATTGGTTGTTAGAAATAGAAGACTATAAATTATTTTATGTTTTAAGGCAACATGTGAATGTTTTTCTTTGGGGATACAATGATATGAAGGAGATCCATTTCAACATATGCACTCATTGAATTTATAGTGATTTATGCCTTCCATTTAGAACTCTTCAATAACATAAATGATTCTATAATATTTTTTGAGAAAATAACAAGATGGGAGATATAAAAGAGAAAAATAACCCAACAAATAGATAGCATGTTGTACATCATGGGGAAACCAACAATGGTGTTAATACCTTTATGTATCCTATCCAGTTAGATCCCAACATGCAATCTCAAATGAAGAACAATTCTCTAGAAAACCTACTTATCTTTAGGAAAACTACCTCAGAAGACCTAAATTAGTTCTTGTTTGAATTCAAGATCATATGACAAACCTATGATTACACAACATATAATCATAAAATTAAATTGTTTCCTTCCATGCTCAAATATGTGGGTATGTGTTGGTTCAGGGGGTTATCTCCAAAATGCATATGTAGTTGGGTTGATATAAAAGATATCTTTCTAGAGAAATATCATGAGTAATGTCATGTTAGGAATTGGAAGGAAGAACTAATTAGGATAAATAAAAATAATTATGAGAGCCTTAAACAATATCTAGATAGATTCATTTTTATATATATAAAATATTGGGAAGGGATGGACTTGGAACTTGTTAGAGTTATCTTCCTACAGGGATTACAAAATGAGTCAAGTAACATCATCAACCTCATGGTAAGAGGTGATATAAATAAAATATATGTTTCAAACATTATGTAGTTGTGTAAAAACTACTCTAGAACAAGGAGAGGAATACAAAAATACCAAGTAAGAAAGAGTGATATCGATGTAGGTGACATACTAGAGGAATTCACCAATTTTAAATATAATATTCTTTTATATTTGAACACCATGTTGGATAAAATACAAGCTAAGGCTAAATCCAATGAACCATTGGATATATACTATCTAAAGTGTAGGTAAAAATATGCCTTACAAGAACGTCCTCTTAATAAGACCAAAATTAGTATTTGCAAGAAAATCCACCCTATAGACTAGTGTGGCCTCCTACCTAAAATAAAATCCAACTTTGGAAAGCGTAATCTCAATATAGTGGAACTTAATTATGTGGGACAAAGAAACATTTTTTCCCATCATAAAAGAATGCCATGGGGATAAAATTTATGGGTTGCTCTATGAAATATGGTCCCACCACAACAACAATGAGGCTAGTGGTCCTAGACTCCATATCCAAAGTGGGGAAGTAAATGTTGGTTTAACTATCCATGGACACAACCAATATTGAATCATCATGGTCACACCAAGGTCAATAATGGTCAAGACCACCCCACTCCAACCAATATTATGGGGATCAAAATTATTTCAAGCTCAATAAAAAGCATTGTTGCTAGTGCCCATGGATATTTCCAAACCTATGTAGATGCAACCACCTAAGTAACCTTTGTTACCATATTAAACTGTGGCTAATACAAATAAAAATAATAGAAAACCCTTGTCTATAATACAAAACATAGTGATACAATCAATATCAACACCATTGATTATGATAACATATAACTTTTCTTAGGGAAGGGTTTTCCAAACTCATAACATCCAAAGATAGAAAAATTACAAGAGGAAAGATAATGGAATTTATTAAGCCCTAAGACCATAACTAGAAAGGAATATATTCCAAAAAGCATGCTTGTTAAAACTTAAAAAATACCATAGCCCAAGAGATTATAAGCTAAAGAAGAATGTTTAGAGGAATATGATCTATTGGAAGAGCTAAAATACTTAAACATAACATACCCTTTGCTCCAAGCTATTAAATATGTGCTTATTTAAAAAAGTTATCTAAGAAATATGCGTAAATAATCTAGCTAGAAAACAAAAAGCCTACCCCAAAATCATACAAGTGGATGGAAAACTAGATGACCTCTTAGAAAAAAATCTTATTCCACCAAAATATGGAGATATTGGAAACCCAATAATGATTTTTTTCATTGGTACAACAAGAATACCAAATGTGCTAGTTCAATTGGGAGAAATAATTAATTGCATGACCATTAAAACCATGAATATATTATCTTTTACAAATATGCAACCCACTATAGACATGAAAAATACGCCATTGCAAAAAAAAAATTAAATAGTGTATTAAATTAGAAGAGTCCCTTTTTCATGCAAATAAACCCTTTGTAGAGTGTTTTACAAAAATAAATGTGACCAAACAAAGGGGAATAATCCCCTTTACAAAATGACTATGGTGCTTTCATTCTCCATGTGCTACAAGCAAGTGCATGGTGGGTTTTTGTTGTGACCACCGATTGCATTAATTTGTGCTTTTGAGTCTTGGGTACCTACACACATGCAAACATGAAACTTTGTTAGTAGCACCTGTCAAAATGAGTATAATAGAAATAGCAAATATAAATTAAAAATATGTAATATTGCATACTAGAGTCTAGCAATATTTGGGCAGCATTTTGATATGTATCTTCATCTATTCTCTAAAATTATTTTAATGGAGAGGGATTTATAGGCCTTGTGAAGGAAGGTGGATGGATGACATGGAGGTAATGTGGAATTGACTTGGCACCAAGTGGAGGGTAGAAAATCCAAGGAAAATCTTGGGGAGAACACATGGAGGAATTTGCACCCTATCCATTTAATGGTCTTGGGTGGAGTGAATCCTCACCCATCCAAGTGCCATAAATTGGCCTAAGAGGATGTGAGATGTGCATGGAAGTATGTGTGCATTGGGTGATGTGGGTACAATTTAAAATTACTAAAATACCAAGGTGGAGGATGGAGTGTACAAGTGGCTTAATGAAGGAGGTTGACTTTGGAATTAAAGGGTAATTTTAAATTCATCCAAATGGAGGGAAAAGGGGATGGGGGACAAAGTGGATTAAATGAAAGGGATTTAGGTGGGGATTTTGGAAGGGATTTGAATTCCTAGGGATTTGCTTGGGATTTTAAAATTAGAGTGCAAATATCCTAGGGATTTGGGTGAGGGTTGCCTTGGGTTTTAGGGATTTGATTGGTTTTTTAAATTATTTTATGCATTCCCCTTGGGATTGGGTCATGGATTAGAATGGTGGTTAGGGCTTAATGGAGGGTTAATCTAGGCAAATGGAGGGTTAGTCTAGGAAAATAGAGTGGTGGGAGAACTTCAAGGTGTATTGGAATAATTAATGAGGCTAACAATGGATTAAAAGAATTAAATATAGTAGGGAGAAATTAGGATAATCCAAAGAGATTAAGAGGAATTTAGGAGAATTTAAGAAATTAGAGAGAAATGGAAAATTATAACTTTAGGGAAACCTTAGAACAATTAAAAGAAATAGATGAAATTGAGATAGAATTAGAGAAGCTTGAAGGAAATTTAGAAGAATGTAGTGAAATTAGAGGGAAATTGAGAAGAAACTGCTATAAATTAGGGAAACTTGGATGAATTAGAAGAGGAATTAGATTTTTGGAATGAATTGAGTGAATTTAGGTGATTTTTATGGCAAACTGGGGGTTTTGCAAAATTTGTATCAATTTGAGTCTAAATGACTACAAATGATTAAAATTTAGTGTCTACAGATACCTCTTTTTGTACCATGTTGCATGAAACACAATGTGGTGTAAAAACAAGAGGCATCTAATCCATTGGATGAAAGTATTTTATTTTGATGAGAAAAAAGAACAATGATTTTTAAAATTTTGGGGGTTTTGCCTACCCCTTCAATCGGTGAGTGATCAAAAGATAGAATGGATGACTATAGGGAGCCGATTGACAAAAAAGTAGATGGTGAAGATACTAATGATGAAAAAGAGCTTGTGATATGAGGGTGATATACGATTACCTCAAATTAAGGACAATCTAAGATTCACCAATCATGGAGTGGACAAATGCCTTTGAATCTTTATCTTTAATAAATTTATGAGATCACTTGATGTGGAAAATGAGCTAGGCATATGGCTAGGTGTCCTCACAATGTTGTAATTGGTTATAGGTGGTTGGTCATTTTTGCCACCTTAGTTGTAGTGTAAGTCATGTAAACCCATACATAGGCATGGTGCATAGTAAATCAAATTTTATAGAGTTTGATTGAGAGGATAAGATATGCATTTTGACCTGATAAAGTAGGGTTTAAGATAGCCTTAGGTAAAGTTCTTGGGCACATGTGACTCCAAAGTTGGGTGTTAAAGTGTTGAAATGATTTGGGATAAAATTTATAAAAAATATTGGTATAATGGAAATATAGAGATGAGATGATGGGTGAAAATGTGATATGGATTGTGAAGTTTGGTTGTGTCTTATTGTTGTTTTTTGTTTTGTTTTTTGTTGGTTGTTTTTTATAGATAAACACATGTAGTTAAATAGTCATGATATGTGAGATGGTATGTGGATATAAAATAGGTAAATATGATGGGCCATGAATTATAAGTGCTTATTAAATTAGATTTTGAGAGGCGTATAGATGATTTATCATCTTGATTAGGTTAATTGATCAATAGCAACATATTATTTGTAGAGAAAAAAACACAACACAAAATAACAAGATATAAATTGAACTCAAAAGACAATATTGTACAATGAACGATTTTATATTAATGGGGGAATCCTCAAAACTCCATTGTTACAATAAGAGTATTTGAATCCTTTGATACAAATATACACAATGCCAGGGATCTTCAAAATCCTAGCTACAATTTTGGTGGTGTCTTTAGAATGCGTCCTTACTCCCAATAGAAATGAGTGGGCTTCTAGTTATCTGATGTCGGGCCACTCCAGACTAAAAAATTATCCAATGCTAGTGAAATGCTACTAGATCTACACACAAGAAAATAGTAAATGAGTCAGTAATAACAATGAGGGATCCATAGTGTGAGACCCTTAGAAATCAAAACTAAACCCTAGCTATACAATAAAATAATGTGAACAGATTCTAATAACATAATAGAATATAAAAAAATAATTTGAATTTACCTTGATTATCTTTCATTTTTTGATCTATTGTGATTTATTGCAAGAAGTGGTGTGACGATCCCCTAGCATCACCCAAGGTCTAGGAGGACTGTACAACTCTCATTTAAGACACCCATGGGTGCTTGATGGCAATAGAGAATTCTTGTGAGCACACAAGAATGGTGGAGGACACCTAGAGGCACTTAGCAGTGGAGAAGAAGCACCCGAAGGTGCTCGATAGTGAAAATAAGTGCCCAAAGTCATTCGAGGGCTTAAGGGAAATTTGTAGAAGTAGATCTAGATGAGTTAGAGGGGAAACGATGGAAGCGAGGGCTATGACAAGCGAGAATAGAGGGTGAGATTGTTTGGATAGTCTAGAAAACTCGAGGAAAAATGGCTTAACAAAATGACTTAGGACTCAGGGACACGAATTGATTAGGAAACTTAGGGATAACACCAACTCAAGGGAAATTCAGGGCTTGGGATCTTAGACTTAGGGGTTGAGCCATCAAAATGGCTCCTATTTATAATATTCTCTCACGTATGTTAGGGTTTCAATGACACTAATCGTGTGGTCAAGATTAAAATATAATGGAGGGTGGAGATTAAGGCTTGGCAAGCAACATGGATCAAGGTGGATGGATGGCCAGGATTAGAACAAGATGAATGACTAGGATTTATTTACACATGTATATACATATTTATTAAATATATAAAAATATAATATAAAATATTAATATTTAAATATATATTAAACAATTATATATAAATATATGTAAATAATGGGTGGAAATGGTAGGAAAACCTGGATGGATGACAAGTGGCTAGGTTTTGGTGTCTACACATACCCCTTTTTGTATTGTATTGTGTGAAACACAATGCAATGCAAAAACACAAGACACCTATTTTGGATAGGTGCAAAAGCAACTATCTCTTGAGATGTGAAACATGAGCTTGAAGAAAAAATAATGAAATAATTTGGATTTTGTGTAGCTTACCCTCTTAATTGATGAGTGAGTTTGCGGATGAATATCACGAGCCAATTGAAAAATTTGTGCAAATGAATGGTGGATGATATGAATGATGTAAATGTGATACCATTTTTTCCCCAATGATATGAAGAGGATTGGTAAAAAATGTGAAATGATGCATCTATTTTTTCCCCAACAGATGAAGGTTTTTGTGAAAAATGTGTCTATTTTTGCCCCAATAGATGAAGGGTTTTCTAAAACATGTGATGGAAAATATGTCTATTTTTGTCCCAACAGATGAAGGGATTTTTACCAAGTATAAATGTCATGATCATGTAAGATGTATCCCGTTATGGGAAATTCAAACCAAATATGGTCACCCCAAATTTGGGGTTATTCGATGGTATTCAAGAATGTGCCTTCCGACATCATTGATATGCAGAGATGAAGATGCAAAGAAAATTAAAGAGTAAACTTGGGAGGGTCTACTAGTGACTATTGAATAATTCCCACAATTAGAACCAATCATCCTAGCCAGTGCCTATATCTGTGATGACTATCAAGGATATGTAAAATAATAAAATGTAATATTGTCCATGCTTTAAGCCCCACGAACTAGGCCATAAATGATAGCTTTTGTGCAAATTAGTCTTGGCATAGTTTCACCCAAAAAGTGAAGTACCAAATGTGATTGTGATTTCGAACAAGGAGATATGGAATGATGAAAATGATCAAGTTTCCTTATGGAAGGTTATTCATCCTACCAAATTGCATGGATGCCAATTGCTACAATCACTAAGTATATAGAATAACCCACTAGATACAAGGTTCACTTGAATGTTGTTTGAACTTGGTAAATATGCAAATTATGATATGGGAGATGTGAAAATGATGTATTAATGATGAGAATAATTATTGTGATCATTTTGTAAAAATATGCACAATTTTGGAGTGTTTTTGTAAATTGTTAAGGGGATTTGCAATTTGTGGTTGCAAATGAGAATTATGCATCCAAATCAGTTGGAATATTCACAAAACCTATTAATATGATTAAAAATATGCATGAATGCAATATGAAGTGATTTGGTGGAGATAATCCACTACCTTGTAAAAAATTGTTCTTTTGTCAAAATTGATGCCAACTGTCTGTTGGCGCTTTTGGCATGCATAAATGACCATCTGTGTTTTGGAATTTTGCAAATGCCTTGGTGTACTTTAGTGTGCTAGGAAATACCCATGGGCATCTCAAGGCACCTGAAGAAACTATAAATAGTTATTAGGATGAGAAATGAAGCTCATTTGTGTGTTTGTGAGTTTGAGAAGTTGCATCTGGGGAGAGGTGAGGGAAGTGGAGTGGAGTGAAGTGAATAATTTTGGGCATGGAAGTTATTGTAGTGGAAGGAGTGGATGCAAGGGCTAGAGCTGGAGTGTGAGTAGCTAAGGTAATGTTCTTTTTGTGTAGAAAATTTATGTTTTTTGTGTGTTTTTTTAATGTGTAAATGACAAATGTTTTGTGTTGTGCTACATCTTAGTATTTTGAAGGCTCAACACCGATTATTTTTGGACATTCCTCATATGAGGAAGGTTCTAACAGAGAAGGAGTGAGAGTTTTTAGAGACTATGGGGCCAGTGAAGGTAGCCCATGTTGATGTAATTAGGGCAGACAAGGGGTACCTCTCTACCTTGATAAAGATATGGGATCCATATAGGGGGACTTTTCATCTCCCCACAAGAGATGTGACCTTGATACTTAAGGATGTATACCACATTCTCAAGGTGCAAGTGGAGGGGATTCACATCGAGGTTGGATGTATCGTGGAACATAGATGAAGAAGATGTTTAGTGATGAATGGCAGAGTGTGAGGGTGGATATTGGGGGTATTCCCTAATTTTCCATGTATGTGGACAAGGAATTAGATGCCCTTCATGATTTGGTGATTTTTGCATTGGCCAAAATCATAGCCCAAATAGTACAGGATGTAGGTTCCTTTAGAACCTAATAGGGTTAGTGAGCAATATGCTCACTATGAATCAGGTGTATGAATGGGCTCCTACCTTATTTGCATAGGTATACCAACAACTTTATGAGGTGAGGAAGTAGGGGAGGAAGGGGTTACAATGCTGTATCACTCCAAATTTTTCACATCCTTACCTTCAGGCTATAGGATCCGTGCCCGGAAGGAGGATGGGAAAAGGATGGCGAGGTACCTCGGACTGAGAGGCCTTGCAAAGGTCCCGCCTCTCGGGGGAGGTGTATTATGGTGATTTTTTTATGGATGGTGGGTTCACCGAGAAACGTTTGAATGGCAGTTTCCATGCCTAGGTTGGGAATGTGTTTTATGTGTTCCATTTTATCCTTAAACATTCAAGTCCTAGGTTTGGCCAAATGAATCTAAATTGCTCTATATGAAGATGTAGATTAAATGAATATAGAAGAACAAATTAGGACATAAAATAGAGAAAGTAAGCAATATTAAAAAGTCATACCTGATCTGGATGTCTGATGAAGATTTTGATTCTTGAAGTAGTCAAGATCGCCTCTGATTTGATAGGATCGTCTACTATTAGACAAGATCATCTGAGATTCGATGAATTCGTCAGACAAATTCGTTAAAGACTTGCAATCAGAGAAGTAGACACAAAATGCAAAAAATGCAACTATTCTAACAGAGGGCAATGATGTAGAATAATAGGAATAACATTAAAATGATGATAATAAACAAAATATGAGTGTACTACAATGACTTAATTATGATTGGGACTTAATCATGCATTTAAAGCTATATGGGTGAACTCCAAAATGCAGAATAGCAAAAAATAATAAATAAACTAGCTAAATGTAGAATAAAACAACAGATTGAAAAGAGGGAAATGCAAACTCTGGGCACTGATTGCCCCCAATGATGATTGCAGTCAAAATCATCTCTGATTCGACAGGATCACCTCCGATTTGAATAGGATCATCTGCAACGATGTAAGCTTTCTCCAGCTAAAAAATACTAAGGTACATGCAACAAAATTTGGATAGAACAAGTGCAAATAGTAATTTAGGACGTCTAGTGTGTGTAGAATTCAAATTACAAGAAATTTCAGCCAGGGGGATGCTAAGGGGAGGGCCTAGGATTAAATAGTCTTAGGAGGGAGGTTAGGAGGTTGGAGATCATCCCTTATTTGGGAGATCTCCAATAGGGAGGGTCTCTAACGACATAGACACGCTTCTACCTGGCTTAGAGACACCATTGGAACAGAAGCTAATTGTGAAAAATTAGTTTTGGGACAAGATCGTTTGGACGTCCTAGCCCAGATGAAATTTTCTGATCTAAGGCGATATCGTCTGATCGACGACGATATCGTCAAACAATCAAAACAAACTCTAAAAATGGCATAGGAAAGGAGGAAATAGATTAAGCGATGGTTTGGGAGTAGTTTTGTAGGTTAAAATTTGAATTTGAATTATTTACTAGAGCAAGTGTAATTATTAAGGTTTTACTGTGCCAATTTTAGGGTGCTACATTTTGCCCCCTCTTTAGCAAATTTTTCGAAGAAAATGCGTTAAAGATGAGTTCTTCTCGATTTACGAGAAAGCAAAAATTATTTCCATTTTTAGGCGACGATTCTAGGTCGAATCATACGACAGCTTACTATGGTGCCCCCTCCGTGTTTTTACCCAAATCGAACGTTTGAGGTAAAAATGCGGAAAAGCAAAATTTTAAAATGTTTTTAATTGTTTTTAAGAAAAATAGGGTAAAACCCTAATTCATTGTTACTGTTCATTTTTCTGGTTTTGGTATGATGTACATATTGTTGATATATATATAGATGAGATATTTTTTGATCATATGACTTGTGTCGTATGTATTTTTATGATGCTTTTAATTTTTTGATTGATTGATTTGATGATTCATGTAATTACGTCGTTTGGAAATATTATGGTTGAAATGTCATGCTTTAAAAATTTAAATGAAATAATCTGATAGAACAAATTGGTTGTTTGTGATGTGATGATTTGATAAAAAAAATAAAAGGGACTTTTAACAATAATTTCAAAGGATATTGTCACTATTATAGACCATTTCATGGAGTCGCCGCTCACTCGGTCGTCAAGCTAATCCCAGTATAGAAATATTGGTAAAAAATTAAAAGAGTGCTTAAGAGACTGTCTTAAGACTTTGGTGCAATGGTGCAAATGATGATGATGATGATTTGTTTTCAGAGTTTCATAAAAATAGTATGCATGAAATAATGTTTAAAATGATTTTTGCTAGGCATAAATTCCTAAGTGTGATAAATTTTTTGGATAATTCCCTAGGAATTATACCATCATTGCAAAATTGAAGGTTGACATAATGACATGAAACAGTGATAATGTTCATTCTTTTGAAAGCATAATTGTGTAACATAATGATTTAAGTCATATGTTTTTCATGATTTTTAAATAAATGGGGAAAAAATTGGTACAATGGTTTGTGCTAGGCATAGAATATGTAGGTATAGACTTATACCATCATCGTGAAATCCAAAAAGAGATAGTTTTATTGCATGGTTGATTTTTAATTTTTGAAAAATAAATAGAAAATATGAAGAGGAAGACTTGCGCTAGGCATAAAATTTCAATTTTAGTTTTGGAACTATACCATCGTCGTGAAAGTCAAAAGTTATATATAGATGTAACTTGATTGTATGTTGTGAAGATGATTTTTATTTTTGATAATGCATATAGTTGTCTTTATACTAAACAACTATACTTTAAAGAAGAAAATGAATTATTCTAGACAATTTGCAGAAATATTTCAAAGTATCTTAAAGACAAAAGTTAGATTTATAAGGAATACCATGTGCGTATGTGAGTTCATTTCCAATCTTGATTGATCATAATGATACACAAAATCTCTCAAATACAAATGTGTGTGCAATTGCTATGTTCATTTACCAGTTTTGAGCAAGATAATATGATACAAGTGATTTGAATGAACCAAATAAGTGTTCATTACCCATGATTTAGATGCATATAACCATACCAGACTACTATGTAGGTCAGGTTATCAAGAGCTAGCTAATCCATAAACAGACATAGGTTTGTACAAAATAAGGTCGCTAATGTGATAAACATATCGCCACGCTAGGAGTTACCCAAGGCCAAGCAGGTTGGGCACAAACCACCTGTTATGGGGCTTACCTCACAGTTTTTGAATAAATGAGAATTCCAGGGATTCAAGCTCATCAACCCTTATTTTCTTTTCAAAGGGTAGGGAAAGGGATTTTATTGCTTTTGCTTTTGCTTTCTTTTTCTTTTCTTTTGTATATTTTTTTTGCTTGATAATGTTGTAATGATAAAAATGACATTTTTATTTTTCTCTTTTTCTTGAACTTTGCTTTTTCTTTTTGTTCTATGCTAGGGATACTTGCTTGGATTAGCTGTAGATCAAGGGATTTTTATTCTGGGTAGGGGTGAGCTTGTCCTTTTGCCAATTCTCAAAGATTCTAGACCATGTGCATGATAGGATAGTAGGGGAAACTTTTCGCTCAAGAAACCACTTCTACTATGTAGCATAGCATGGACATTACAAATATAATCATTTTATTATGAAAGGATGTGCTTGGTTTAAGTAAATAACAAGATCAATTCTCTGTGCTCAAACTTTATTTAATTGAATTTTGTGAACTTTGATATAAGAGAGATTAGTAATCATGTCAGATAAAAATCAAGATATTTATTTTGTGTTTGTGAAAGTGAGGGATTCCAAATAAATGCTAATTTATCCAAAATAATTTGAAACTATAATTGCAACATTTGTAAGAAGATATATATAAATACTTTTTGAGAAGTTTTGAGAATGTTGACTCTCTCTTTCTTCTTTATGTTGTTTTGGTTTCAAAAGAGTCAAGAATATTGGTGTTTTATTATTATTATTATTATTATTATTATTTTGTTTTTGAAAGAATTAACAAGTGCCATAAATAAATGCAACAAATAGTTTTGAAGATTTTGATGATTATGAATGTTTTTGGTGTTTTTGAATTTATAAATTGAAAGAAATACAAGATAGTGATTTTGAAATATTTTAAACAAATATATACTAAGATGAAATGACCAAATTTATACATAGTAACATTTAAGATGCAAAATATTCATGGGTTCTTTAAGTTCTTTACCATCTAAGGTAGATAATTTGTATGCTCTCGATTCAAATTTAGCAGTGATAATGTATGGTCCAAGCCAGTTGGTCTCAAATTTACCTTTAAGGCTTGTAGTTGCATTAGTATTTTTTTGATTTTCTTTTAAAACAAGATCGTCGATCTCAAAGGATCGATGACAAACTTTTTTAGCATATGATCTTTTAAGTTTGTTTTGGTAGGCACGAAGATGCTCCAAAGCATTGATGCACTTTTCATCTAGGAGTTCCAGCTGACTGAGTCTGCACAACTCGATATTCATCTCCTACTTCGGTATCTTGAAATAGTAGAGCCAAAGAAAGAACTTCTAATTCAAAGGGAAAAAAAACTTCAGCACCATAAACCAAAACAAAAGGTGAAGTTCCAGTGGGGGTTCGAACACTAGTTCGATAGGCCCACAAGGCTGGATATAACTAAATGTGCCAGTCGTGGCCAATTTTATTGACCAATATTTTAAGGATTTTGATTAAGGTTTTGTTAGATGCTTCGCTCGACCATTACCCTGAGGATAATAGGGAGTGGACCAACGATGTTGAATCTTATATTTTTGGCATAATTTTTTAACATCTTTATTTTTGAAACAAGTTCCATTATCAGAGATGAGATTTGCAGGAATTCCAAACCTACAAATGATTTGATTAAAAATAAATTTAGAAACTTGTGTGCTAGTGTAAGAAGCTAAAGGCATAGCTTCAACCCACTTCATGAAATACTCGATGGCGGTTATGATGAATTTGTGTCCATCAGATGACACAAGATTGATTTTGCCAATAATATCTAAACCCCATTTTGAAAATGGCCAAGGAGATGAAATAGCCTGTAGCTCTTGTGTAGGTGCATGGACAAGGTCAGCATGTTTTTGGCACTTGTCGCAATGGCACACATAATCATGTGCATCATTTTCCATGGTAGGCCAAAAGTATCCTATCCTAAGAAGCTTTTTAGCAATGACACTACCACTGAAGTGTCCTCCACAAGATCCATCGTGGGCTTCACTCAAGGCTGATTAGGATTCTTCGAAATTCAAACATCTTAATAGGATACCTTCAAAATATCTCCTATATAAATTATTGCCAATTATTACAAATCGACTTGCTCGTCTACGTAATAACCGACGCTGGTTTCTATTAGAATTGGTAGGGAAAGTCCCATTTTGGAGAAGATCAAATATATCTGTATACCAAGGTTCAGGAGTAGTTTCATTGATTAAAAACACATCCAAAGGTTCTAAGCATGACTTATTTGAAGCGGGTTCCTAGAGTCGATGAATAATGATAGTGGCATATTCGTCATCTAACTCCAAGGGCAGGAGAGATGCAGCTGCGGCCATAGCATTAGCTGCATGGTTGCAAGTTCGAGGAATAGCTTCCAAGGTAACTTGATCAAAGAGAGACATTAGTTGTAAAACATAAGCTTTATATGGGCACAGTTTATCATCTCTGGTCTGATAAACTTCATTAATTTGGTTTATAACAAGTTAAGAATCACCAAAAACTAATAGATGTTTAATTTTTAGTGCCAAGGTAGCTCGTAATCCAAGGATTAGAGCTTTATATTCAGTAGTATTGTTGGTGCAAGCAAATTTTAACTTGAAGGACAGAGGAATAAGATGTTTTTGCGGGGATTTTAAAATAATACCCGCACCAGCCCCACTCATGCATCGGGCTCCATCAAAGTATAAGGACCATTGTTCAATATGGTCTACCTCTAATTGAAGGCATTCATCAAGAAACTCAATGATGAGGGGATGGGTAGATTCTAAGGGTGCAACAGCTAATTGATCTGCTATGATTTGACCCTTAACAGACTTTTGTCCTATGAATGTGAGATCAAACTCACTTAGAGCAAGAACCCACTTGGCTGTGCGACCCGATAAATAAGGTCGACTCATGAGATATCTCAAGGGATCATATTTAGCAATGACATAAGTTTTCTGACTAAGCATATAATGGCATAATTTTTGCGTAGCAAAAACGACTGCTAGACATAGTTTTTCTAATGTTGTGTATCAGGTTTCATAACTGATGAATATTAGGCTAATATAATAATTAGCACGTTCTCTCTTTTCATCATCAAGTTGAGCTAACATAGCTCCTAAGGCAGAATCTGAAGCTGAAATATATAGGAGAAATGGGCGATCAGGTCTAGGCGATGAAAGCATAGGTGGGTTAAGGAGGTATTGTTTGAGAAGTTCAAAAGCTTCTTTACATTCATCATCCCAATTAAAAGGGACATCCTTCTTAAGGAGTTTAAGAAAGGGACCAGTTTTGTCCGCCAGCTTATCGATGAAGCGACGGATGGCTTGAAGCTTACCTTGTAAACTTTGTAACTAAGATATATTAGTATGTGTGGGCATATCAGTGATAGCCGCAATCTTGAGAGGGTCGATTTTGATACCACGTAAAGAAACTAAAACTCCTAATAGTTTATCAGACTTAAATTCGAATATGCATTTGACTGGATTTAATTGAATAAGATATTCTCGTAATCGATTAAAAACTTTTCTCAAATCATCTAAATGGTTATCTTCATTAATAGAGCAAGCTATAATATCATCTACATAATAATGTAGGATATCATGCATCATATCATGAAAAATATAAGTCATAGCTCGTTGATAGGTTGCACCTGCGTTCTTTAAGCCAAAGGGCATCACTTTCCACCAAAAGGTACCCCAAGGGGTAATAAAGGTTGTTTTAGCCTGATCTTCAGGAGCTATCCTGATTTGATTATAACCGAAGAATCCATCCATTAAGGACATAATCTCACTTCTAGCAATAAAGTCAATGATTTGATCCATGTTTGGCAGAGGAAAATCATCTTTAGGGCATGCAACGTTAATGTCTCTAAAATTTGTGCAAACCCTAACTTTGGTAGCTTCTTTCTTGGTGATTGGAACTACATTTGAGATCCATTCAGCATAATCAATAGCTTGTATAAAAACAACATTCAGGAGTTTTTCTAACTCCCCTTTGACTAGCAAAGCCACTTTGGGATGCATTTTTCTAAGTTTTTTTTTAACAGGTTTAGCATCCGTATGGACTACTAGGTGATGCATGACTACAGAAGGGTCTAGACCTGGAATATCTTCATATGTCCAAGCGAAGACATCTTCATACTCTTTAAGGAATGCAATGTATTGCTCTTGTTTTTCTTGACTTAATTCTAATCCAATATTGATTATGTGAGGATTATCCTCAGTTCCAATGTTAATTTTAATGATGTTTTCTACCTCCATGTATAGATCTCTTTCAAAATTATGTGGGGCAGGTGAGATGCCCAATTCTTGTAATTCTTGTAAGGTTAAGTTGGATAATTCATCTTGAGGATTAGTGGCCTCAAGTTGGGCTATATTTGGTATAGAACCATCAAAATAAAATCCATTGTGTAACATCTCTTCAACGGAGACGTCATGGAAGATATCTCTTTCCAACTCCTCATCGGAGTTAGCAATCATTTCAGGGTAAGCTATGGATAGCATGTTACATGTAAATGGCTGATTTTTTAGAGGCAAATCATCACACCTATCCAAATAATCTTGATAACATATGAGTTGATCATCATCTTCAAAAGGAAAGGGTTGACCCTTACTAGGAAATAGGCCCACACCACAGCAGGCAGGCCATGGTTCTACCTCGAAAGGTTCTTTCATGCCATTTTGGAAAGGTCCCAAGCCTTTCCATTTATATCCCATTTTAAGCATTATGGGTTTAGCTTTAATATATTCATTGGTAAAATAACACCGAGCATATCCCTCATGATGAGTTTTGATATTCCGAGGGATTCTTCCCTAGTCATATCCTTTATAAATGAAGGCACAACTCTCAACTTGGTAAGTACTTCCCATAGGTTGTGGGAGGCCCAAAGTATGAGGAGATGGCGGCAAGTTATTTAAAAGAATTGAATCTTGCATGAAAGCATTTGTTTTTTCTGATATTAAGATTGTGGATAAATCGGGTAAAAGTTCATCAGAAAGAGCATAAGATGTAGAAGGATCATTCCCTATATCTTTAGATGTGGAAGGTGTGATAGATGTTGATAATGTGGAAATGTTAAGAGATGGGTCTATAGGTTTTGAAATTATAGGGATAGAGCATGAAGGATTGGTTGTAGATTGAAGATATTTTTGAGGTTCTAGAGTGGTTTGTATAGAAGATTGTTGATCTATATATGAGGGTGAAATTAATGGAGGGGAAATAGATGAAGTTATGGGTGTGTGTTTCACAGTTTTAGATGAAAAATAAGAATTAGGATGTGTGGATGACAGAGCAGGGCAAAATTGCACTCCAACAAGTTCCGCCAAAGCACACATATCAAAGGGTCTAGGATCACCATGGATAGTGACCAACTGATTTTTAAATTCAAATTTAACACATTGGTGTAAAGTTGATGGGACAGCCTGCATTGCATTGATCCAAGGATGACCCAAGAGTATATCGTACGATGCGAGGCAATGTACAATAAACACGGTCGTATCTAGAGTTCGAGGACCAACTTGCAATGGTATGGTAATAACTCCACACGTTTCTTGTGTTTTGTCATTGAAAGCTTTGATAATCATGTTAGTTTTCTTCATTTAATCACTTCTAAAACAAAATCATTGGTAGAAGTCAAAAGTGCAAATGTTTAGAGATGAACCATTATCAATCAGGACTCTTTTAACGACTACATCTCCAATTAGAGCAGTAATATATAAGGGATTATCCTTATGTAAACTGTGTTGTGGGATATCTTTATCTCGAAAGTCAATACAATCAACTTCTCGAGTGATGATAGTATTGGCCATGGCTTTAGGTTGAATATTTTGAGGTACCATCATTTGGATTAAGGTAAGCATTAACTCATCCCTATGGGTAGGAGAAGATCTTAATAAATCCAAAAGGGAAATTCTGGTTGTAGTATTGGATAATTGCTCATTAATATTGTAAGGGGGTTTAAGTTGAACATTGGAAGCATGATTCCCTTTATTAGGATTTTTCAAAACAAATGGAGCTAATCCATCATTCTGGTTTGGTTCTTGTTGAGAATTTTGAGCCTGTTGTCGGGTAATGACTCCAATGGTACCTACAATGTTATATTGAAGATGCTAAACTGGTATCGGTCGAGCATTTATGGCTTGTTCATTTGGGAGGAATTGATTAGAAGAAGGTCAAGTAGTAACTCTTCTAGGAAATGGTTCTTCTAGAACCATAGCATCTGTGATGGGTTGAATAGGATCTGATTTGTTTTTAGAACTATTCGATTGGTTTGAGGTGATGTCCATGTCACTTTTAGTATCTGATTCTATATCACTAGGATCTAGAGTTTGAATATTATGTAAGGGCCTGGTTGTGACCAAGGATAAGGTTGTGTCGAATATTTGAGGATCCTGAACAGGTAATTGTCCACTAATAGTTCCTACATATCGGGTAGGAGGGGGAACATTATGATGCTCAATTTTATTGGCCATCTCTTAACCATGTCTTGGGAAAGGGTGTTGAAATATGTCTAATGATTGATTAGCATTTTGATTTTGATTTTGGGGAATGGTCTTTTGAGGGTTATTAGGAGCATTTTGTTTAGGTTGGAATGCTTGCACCTCCATTTCATTATTATCAATCAGATCCTGTATTTTATGTTTCAACCTTTTACAAGCGTTGGTAGAGTGTCTAGGCCCTCTATGGAAATCATAGTGTAAGTCAGCTCTGTATCCGGGTATAGTTGGATCAGGTTCCCGGATAGCTGGTAATTGGATCAAACCTCTTTCGAGTAATTGAGGTAAAATAGTTGATAATGGTTGATTCAATCTAGTAAATTCTCGAGGAGGCTTATCAAGCGGTTTCAATATAAATTTTTTTGTTGTTTTCGTTGCATTGATATTAGCAACATTTCTGTTGTCAGTGACTCCGTCACCTATGACTTGTTTGTTTTTATACTGATTTTTGGATGTTTTCTCATTATCCTTCTTCCTAAGTTGGCCTCTCCTAATGAGGGCATCTTCTACTCTTCGAGCTAAATCTATAGCCTGATCTAAGGTAGTTAAAGTAGCAGTTGATAGCTCATAAGATATTTGTTCTTGTAAATTATTAATAAAAATGTCCAACATTTCTCTATAAGGTAGCACAAAGTGCAGTTTTCCTGTCAAATGCCTCCATCTAGCTAAGAAATCAACAAAAAATTCATCCTTGTCTTGTTTTAAGTTGTATAAATCTTTAATGGTTACATGCCTCTCGATGTAGGCACTAAATTGATGGACAAAAGATTCAGCTGTTTCTTCAAATTTTCTCAAAGAATGATTGGGCAATTGATAGTACCACTCTAATCCCATTCCACCTAAACTTTTTGAGAACATTTTTAGTAATAGCAAGTCATCATGTGATATATCATGACATGCTATCCTAAACATGCGAAGATGCTCTATGGGATCTTTGGTTCCTTTATATATAGGCAGGATGGGCATGTGAAAATGCTTAGGGTATGGTTGTGCTACAACTATGGGATCCAAAGGTTGACTACATATCTCTCGATAATTGTACGAGGGACGGTAAGGATCTATCTGGTCCATACGCGAAGCTAACTGTTTCACCATGGTTTCCAGATTACTAGTTTGCCCACCATATTAGTTCGGTAGGGCATTGATATGGGATTTGTGAGCATATGATGGAGGGACATGAAGATTAGATGCTATATTGCTATTGTGTAAATTGTTGGTAGGAAAGGTGTTATGAAGGAATTTTGAAGTTGTATTATGTTGTATTCCAGATTGTTGAAAATTGGTGTTTGGCTTCATTTTAGGTTTTTGTCTACTTGAAGCATATTGATCAATAGTTTGGTGAAGTAAAGTAGTGAAGGAAGTTTTCTTTTGTGTGGGAATTATTTTAGGCTCAATAACAGGTTCCTTAGGAGGTTGGGTAACCTGTTGTTTTGGCATGTTCTGAATCATAGTGACCATATCTCTATTGGATGGTCCAGCCTTATCACTTTATTGATCAATGAAAGACAAAGGATTAGTGTGCACATCAAACATATGTTCCATGGCTACTTGAGTGTCATTAATTTGCCCTTTATCAATACGAACTGCCATATTAAGAGCGCCAATGTTATTATTGAAAAATTTCCAAAAATTAGCTAAGTTGTCAAAAGCAATAGTTCCATCTGGAGCTACTCTAGGGGATGAGGATCCATCCTCTTTAACATTTTCTTCTTGTTCATTGTCTTCACCTAGGTCATATTCTGGTTGATCTAGAGTTTCTCCTTCCGAAATTGGATCTTTAGGAAGGTCATTTGGGTTTCTAGTTTTATCTTCTAACCAATCTTCTTCTTCTCCTTCAATTTGTTTACCATTCCTAAGTTTAGGCATTGTGCTTAATTTATATTTCAGTATATATATATATATATATATATATATATATATATATATATATATATATATATATATATATATATATATATATATATATATATATATGCAACAAGTTTAAGAGTTATATATTAATTATATACCTACTACAATATTTAAAATGAAAGGTTTTAGTTTTTGTTATGTTTTTTAGTTTTTCTTGTTTTTGTAATAATATTGTAAAGATAACAAACAACACAATAAATGCAAGAACTAATACTGAAAGTAATGATCTAGTTTTCTATAAACAATTTATAAATATCATTAATGGGCTCGAGTTCTTCAGGAGTCATGAAGTGTTCTTCTTCAAATTGAAAATTTTCTTTTAAAAATTTAATGAAAAGAGCTATAGTGATATTATCTATCTAAGATTCTAGTTGATAGAAGTAAAGCTCGTGGAAATACTCTCGATATAACACAGCTTGAGGAATTTTATTCCATATTTCCCTATTCGTAAGAACAACCTCTTGGTCTTCTACACGACCTAGGAACTGGTGAATAATGGCTGCATTCTCGAGGTATTCCTCGAAGGTGAACAATTTTGAAGACACAAGAGCTCTCCTATAAGCTAACCATCTATGACAGGCTCTCTGAAGTTCATGATAAAAGATGAGTTGATGAGGATCTAGGATTCTATCTAGGACAAGCCTCTTGATTTGTTTTAGTTTTGTTGACCTAGATGAAATGGCACTTAGTCTTCTATCAAGTTCGTCCTACAAAAGTTGATTTCTATTTGTTTCAGGCACACTAAGCACATAATTGATTTCTATGGCTGCTAATTGATTTTCAACATTTATAGTAACTGCTAATCTTTTCTTAGGAGCTACCATCTAAACATGATATGCAACTTATTAATTTTAATGATTTGAAAGGCATCTATGTTTTGGTTGTTTTATTTTTTTATTTTTCAAAAGGTTTTAAATGCATTCACGTCGGGTTCACCAAAATATATTGCTCCAAATTTTTTGCATCTTTACCTTCAGGCTATAGGATCCATGCCCGAAAGGAGGATGGGAAAAGGATGGCGTGGTACCTCGGACTAAGAGGCCTTGCGAAGGTCCCGCCTCTCGGGGGAGGTGTATTATGGTGATTTTTCGATGGATGGTGGGTTCACCAGGAAATGTTTGAATGGCAATTTTCATGCCTAGGTTGGGAATGTGTTTTATGTGTTTCGTTTTATCCTTAAACATTCAAGTCCTAGGTTTGGCCAAATGAATCGAAATTGCTCTATATGAAGATGCAGATTAAATGAATATAGAAGAACAAATTAGGATAGAAAACAAAGAAAGTAAGCAAGATTAAAAAGTCATACTTGATCCAGATGTTTGATGAAGATTCTGATTCTTGAAGCAATCAGGATCGCCTCTGATTTGACAGGATCATCTGCTATCAGACAAGATCATCTGAGATTCGATGAATTTGTCCGACGAATTTGTTAGAGACCTGCAATCAGAGAAGTAGACACAAAATGCAAAAAATGCAACTATTCTAACAGAGGGCAATGATGTAGAATAATAAAAATAATATTAAAATAATGATAATAAACAAAATACGAGTGTACTACAATGACTTAATGACGATTGATGACTTAATCATGCATTTAAAGCTACATGGGTGAACTCCAAAATGCAGAATAGCAGAAAATAATAAATAAACTAGCTAACTGCAGAATAAAACAATAGATTGAAAAGAGGGAAATGCAAACTCTAGGCACTGATTGCCCCCAATGATGATTGTAGTCAAAATCATCTCTGATTCGACAGGATCACCTCCGATCTGAACAGGATTGTCTGCGACGATGTAAGCTTGCTCTGACTAAAAAATACTAAGGTACCTGCAACAAAATTTGGATAGAACAAGTGCAAATAGTAATTTAGGACGTCTAATGTGTGTAGAATTCAAATTACAAGGAATTTCAGCCAGGGGGATGCTAAGAGGAGGGCCTAAGATTAAATAGGCTTAGGAGGGAGGTTATGAGGTTGGAGATCATCCCTTATTTGGGAGATCTCCAACGAGGAGGGTCTCTAACAGTGCAGACACGCTTCTGCCTAGATTAGAGATGTCGTTGGAACAAAATCTAATTATAAAAAATTAGTTTTGGGACAAGATTGTCTGGAAGTCCTAGCCCAGACGAAATCATTCGATCTAAGGCGATATCGTCTGATCGGCGACGATATCGTCAAACGATCAAAACAAACTCAAAAAATGGCATGAGAAATGAGGAAACAGATTAAGCAACGATTTGGAAGCATTTTTGGAGGTTAAAATTTGAATTTGAATTATTTACTAGAGCAAGTGTAATTATTAAGGTTTTACTGCACCAATTTTAGGATGCTACAAATGCATCTTGTTGTTGTAGAGTTGGAAATGGGAGAACTTCAGTGTGGCTCGATCTATGGGATTACAAGTAGTAGGTATGGGTAAGGAGCAACCCTACAAAAGGATATGAGTGGTGGATGAGGAGGTACATTCAAGTTAGCCTGTGCAAATGAGTGGTACCGATATTTGTGGGCTAGATTGACATTCACCCAAGTGATATGGAGGCCATGGAAAAGTAGTGTTGTGGCTACTCCACAACGTACCCCAAAATTGGGGACCCACCTTTTTATTTTTGGTGTTTGGGTGTTTGCGTGTTGGTTTTGAGTGTCTAATGATCGATTTGTTTTGAATTTGAATTTCATTAGTTTTTATCAGTAATGTTTTTGTTGTCGACAATATTTTATTGTCGATGACTTTTTCTTGTCGACGACTTTTTATTGTCGACGATATTTTATTGTCGATGACTTTTTCTTGTCAACGATTTTTTCTTGTCGACAATATTTTACTGTCGACAACTTTTTATAACGACGACTCTTTGTCGTCAATTTTACTGTTAACTTTTTGTTGTGGTTGCTTTTTATGTTTTCTTCGTTTGAGTGTTTCAAGTAAAGCTTTTTGTACCTATAAATGTTTAAAATAAAAAAATGAAGTTCCCCCCATGACGGATATGTATATGTATAATAAGTATTTACTCAATAAAAAATAAAATAAATAAATAAATAAAATAAATAAATAACATACATATATGAATAGTTATATATGTGATGTTATGAAAAAAAAACCAATAAAATTTTATATTATTATTATATTATATATATATATAATAATATATTAAAAAATAAAAATAAAAGAAAATAATCCTATGTTTATTTACTTATGTAGGAGTGATATTTATTCACTAAATAATAAAGTGCTTTTGGAATTTTAACTATTTTATTTATAATAAAGGAATCATGCGAACAGTTACTTCATGCACTTTATAATAGTGAAATCATTTCAATATCATAATTCCTTTATGATATAGTTGGTAAACATTTCGGATGTCCAAGTTTTTTTTCTGACCCATAACATATATGATCCAATAATAAAGTAAGTCCTCTTAATTTTGTTTGACGAATGAATAGGGTTGGGCTGTATGCTTTTACTCCATGATGAAAGTTTAATTAATATTTTGCAGGAGAGTTTGGGCTGTATGCTTTTACTCCATGATGAAAGTTTAATTAATATTTTGCAGGAGAGTTTAACTTACATTTTAATGTGGTCCTTTGATAGTTTTAATTTATGTATTGTGGTGCTTGCAGGTCATTAAAACAAACTGAGAGCGATTGGTTGTTGGGGAATCATGTCGAAGGACAGTAAGGTGGTGGTGTATAACGCTTCCGAGAAATTCCAAGACTACACAGCGACCATCTTAGATCGGAATTCTGTGATGACAATGGAGATCAATGGATGGCATACAGCGACCAACGTGGCCGGTTTACGGGAGGATGTGGGCCCTACCGGCATGTTTTCTCCAGTGCCAAAGTAGAGAGGATACAGCGCAGATGCAGCTTGTCTGCCAGCGTGAACGGTGATGTGCACATTCTCGATTGGGGGCTCGCCTAGCAACATGACCAGGAATAGGAAGAAACATCGTCGTCGAATGGCTTGCATGTCTACGTAAACCAAAAACCAGGAGACACAGCGATTAAACCCTAGCGGACGAAGACCAAAACGAGGAACAACCATTTTCTACAAATAAAAAAAAAATGAGGAACAACCATTTGTCACGGGAGCCACGACGATAGTCAGCGATCGTTAGAGTTGTTGGAGAACACTGTAGCACATACAATGTAGGTGAATGGTAATGCAGTGGAGGTTGCTTCGGCAGACGAGGTGGAAGCTCGATGGACCATGTAGCCGGGGAAATTACTCAACGCTGGCGGCGAACGTAGGTGGCCATGATCATGGCAGATCCAGGTTAATTAGAAAACAGGCCAATGTTAAATTCGAGGAAGTTAATGGTTCTGTTTAATGAAGTAACGGCTATGTTAGGAGTGAGGGTGTCCACGCGGCATTGCCGTTGGTGGAAACAATGTGTTTAATATAGGTTGTCTTCAATAAAGTAAACCTATAGATGCACAAAAAGGAGTATGCCGAATGGGTTTATATTTTTATATGTTTTGACCAGCATGAGGGCAAGATAGATTTTAATAATAATATTAAAAAAAAAAAGCCCTATAACCACAATGGCTTCTTTATTGGTGCGTCATAAAACGAAATCTTAGATTTTTATGAAATCACATCAACGGAAGCATGAATGGAGACGTTGGAAAGAATGTGGCGGTTATTTTAAAGCACTCCAACACAGGAAATAAAACAAAACGGGGAATTGAGATGTGGACGAATGCATGTTGACCGTTTCGAAACCCAAAAGGGGGAGAGAAAAGATTCATTAGAAACATGAAACGAATCAAACACGGTTTCTCATTTTGTTTTTATGGAGGCTTCAAAATGTTTGAAAATGAAAAGCTTTGAATGGAAAAGGAAACGAACAACCATTTTAGAAACTAAACCGAACAAAGAGTGGATGGAAAACTTTAAATCTGCCATTGAGGGACAGCAAAGGGGTTGGAAACTGTTGCAAGAAAAGTTGCAGATTTGAAGGCAAGAGGGCTATTTTGGGCTTGTTTGGGGCTGTTTTTCTTCTATGGACTGGTTTGGGAAAACCAGAAATTCTGCTATTATAAAATGACACATTTTTAATGCAAGATTTTTCAGAAATTTGCATCTTGTGGGCAAGAAGGAAGGAGATTCTCTTTGCATGCTATGGATTTAGTGTCTATTTATTTTTTCTTTTTCAGATTTCGAGTTTGTAGATAGAGTTAATGCAAGTTTGCTCGGTTGCTTCATATGAATGCTTGAACCTGAAATTTATTTTAAAGCCTAGGAACCAGCACTTAGTCTATGGGGATTGTGTTTGTTTTGCAAGTCCAATAGGTTAGGTTGTATGCATGGAAACCTCACATATTTGGTTTCATCGAAATAGGATAGCATCATACTGAATGCATTTTTTTTTCAGTTTTCCGCATTTTCTTTCAACTTTTTCTGCATTTTATTTTCTAGAAATTTTAGTTACTTTTTAGTTTTCAGGCATTAAAATAAACATTTAAAAATTTTCAAAATCCAAAAATAATTTCACCATTGCGTAGGTTATACTTCGGACTTCCAATACGCACTTTGAAATTTCATTTTCGGAGTTGTTTAGTATTTTTAAAAATTCATCGAAGTTGTTGTTTTATTACAGATTTTAAAAATCCGAAAATAGAAAATTTCCATTTTAAGGTCAAATTTCATTTTTTCAGTTTTGTTTTACACTCATGAGCCTATGATGACATTCCCTTCATGAAAATTTCAATTTCATTGAAGGAATTATGTTTTATGGCATTTTACAAATTTCCATTTTTGGAGCCTAAAATTGCCCTCTTCATAAAAATTTTGATTTTACGAAAGAGGGGTAATTTGAGCATCACATTGAAGGTCATTGATTCAAAGCACTTAATTGTTCATATTTATGAAAATTTGATTTCATTTAAGAGGGATAAGTTGAGGTGACATTTAAAGCCCTTACTTTAAGGCCATAAATTATTCCTTCTTTGTGAAAACCAATTTCACCAAAGAGGGATAGTTTATCGATCGCATTGAAAGCTATCTTCATCTTTATGATAAGAAGCCATATTTGGACTTAATAAAGAAGATAAAATCTACCTTAAAACTCTCAAGATAAAATGAATTAAGGCACTACATCGTGGTCATATGAGTGCCAACTCACATTTGCTTTATTTTGGTTCAATGAACAATCACTAAAGTTTCATGGTAAAATAAACCAACATTGCCTCTTCTTTACAGTTACTTGTAATCACTAAGGTGTTCCAAGCATTTAAATTGAATATCTTTATTTGAGATTACTAATATACATACGCAAATGCTAATATAGCGGAGACCTTGGACAAGTTGTTTGTCTGACTTCTTTGCAAGAGGGGATTTGGAACCCAAATCCTAAGGGAGAGTACTTTCACAATTGGGTGAAAATACCACTCAACAGGTAGCAAGTGGACTGGATATGGATAGCATCTGTGATGGGTGTGGCAAGTCAGGTGGGTTGTTGGAAGATATCAGAGTGAGGTTAAGTATTTTTAGTTCTCATGAGTACTCTAATAGTTTGACTTGAGGTAGGGGATTCTAGAGGAGTTGATAATCTATAGGAGGAATCGAAAGGAGATAGGTTTACCATGTGTAGAGCCATGGATGGAGGTGTACAAGGATGGCAAGGATATGGACCTTACCTATATAGATGATGTGGGGACTAATTCAGAGTATGATGCATGGTTTACTACACAGTCACCATGGGCACCGACTCTAGTAGTAGCGTATGGATATGGGGTGAGTTTGAGGATGAGGGGATCCATGAGATCCCCAAGGAGAAGTGATTCCTTCAATCATTTAATCAAAGGAGGAGGACTAAAGGTGTGACTAGGTAGGCTTTCGAGAGTGGAAGATATGGCAGATATGGGGATGATGTGGACAAGACTCTAGATGGACCTCTAGATTGGAACTAGGAGGATTGGGCAAGGTTGGAGCAGTAGGTAGTAGAGAAATATGTGAGGATCATGAGGCTCTAGGAAAAGCTACTAGGGAGGGAGCACTGATATAATATTGACATAGTTCACCTTTGGTCTCAACATAGGTATTGGAGGATAGGTTGATGGAGCATCATTTTCCACTTCCTGATCCTCCAACCTCATATGTATCTAAGGGTTCTAGGCATAGCGATTCTAGGCATAGATCTAGGTCTAGGGATCCTTCTAGGTAACAGGGGTCCTCTTGGAGGGTGTATATAGTGCTTACATTCACTCTTTATATATGATTCTTGGTGCTCCATTGTATGTAGCCTTTTGGAACTCATTGTACATGTGATATTTATACATATATGTATATACATGGCTTTTACCTTTTGTGTTATATGTTTTTGTGGATGCTTGTTTGTGCAATGCTTTTATGGAATGCATGTTTATATGGATGATGAATACATATGATATGTTATGGATGATTAATGCAAGGTATGGAATGCAAATTTTCTAATGATCATTTATAGTTTAGATATTTCATGGCCATTTTCTAGCATTGTTGTTTGATCAGGGGCACCAAACATGGTGGTATGTGGGGTGAATGACTCCTAAAGTGACATGGATGAAAATGTGGAAGAAGATATGGATTTTGATATGGAAGAAGATATGGATGTTGATATGGAAAATTGATTGTTTTGTAGAGACTCAAATGTATTAGTGGTATTAAAAAAACTCACTAAAACTACCTAATCCCTCTAGGACCAAATGTGTGTGCAGTGAATTTATTTACTGAATCATGAACATGGTAATGAATCTAGGAAATTAAGAACCAATGTGTGTGCAAGTGACTTCATTAACTCAGCTTGAGTAAATTGGGTAAACCTATTATGGATGAAAACCAAGAATCTAGCTTATCCTTATGTATGGTTAGAGGTCTCTTTGAAAGAGATGTGTTGTCACACATGAGCGTACTCCACTACCAATCAAGTTTCTATAGCTCCAATGGAGGGTAACTCCATAGTCCACAATTTTTTTTTTATCCCTTAAGTTTTGGGGATGACTACTTAACCATCTGACTATAAATGTAGTATGATCCTTACAACCCAATGATCAGTGGTGTGTGATGTAAAATATGGGGAATCAAATTTTCAACCTAAGTGTGATGAGAATTGTACCCTATCATTACAAATCTGACTTTTGAATTTGGAAGCAATTGTGATAGTATGAAAAACACTATTTTTGTGGACTATGTTGCATGTTGGGAAAAGTGAAGACGACGCTTTTCACTTTGAGGTTCAAAGCAAGTTTGGTGTTATCCTTTTTTGACATAAGAAGTTTTTAAGATGTGAAATTGTGTTTGGTTCAAGAATTTTTTGGAATCAATTTCTAAAACTCAAGATTTTCTTAAAGTATATGTGTGATGGTCCTAAAAGGAACTTGACATGTATTTTGGAGGTTGTTTAAAATACTAGGAATGGCCAAGTGACCGAAAACACCTAGGTATTACGAACATGTGGTTTGCAAATGATAATTTGGCTTGGTGGAATGGTGTGGATAATGTTTTGAAGGTGCCCCTGATTAATACAACATGACTTTATTGGAACAAGTAAAATATTGAACTTAATAAATGATACTTATTATGAAATTTGGAATGGAAATGGAATATGTGAAATGAAATGTATGAAATGCAATATGAAATGTGTGTTACTATAATATGTTGGCATGATATGTATGCAAAATGAAGTGTAATATTTTTGGAATGAAATGATTGCAACTAAAATGCAATATTTTTGTGTATTAGCCATGTATACACACACACACACACACACACACATATATATATATAATTATGCATAGAATTCCCTCAAGTGTATAATATTAAATGGTTTGAGTTCTTCTTCTTCCTCTAGACTGGTAAGCCTATAAGTACCGTTACCCACTCTTTGAGTAAAAATGTATGGACCCAACCAGTTAGCCATGAATTTATCATGAAGATGTGACAAGGCATTAGTGTTTTGCTAATTATCTCTAAGGACAAGATCTCCTACTTGGAATTCATGTAGATGAACTTTGGTATTGTAACCATGCTTTAGGTGGTCTTGATAAACTCGTAAATGCTCTAAGACATTGACTCGCTTGTCATCAAGAAGTTTGAGTTGGTCAATATGTGCTTGTCTAGTAGTGTCATCATCTATGAATTCCTGCAAAGAAATTTGGAAGGAGGGGATATCAAGCTCAAGAGGCATGATTGCTTTGGCTCCATAGACCAATGAAAATGGTGTTGCCCCTATAGGCATGCAAATACTTCTTTTATAAGACCATAGTGCCAAGGGAATTTGTGTTTTCCAATCTCTATGATTTTATTTTACAAGTTTCTTGAGAATAATAATTAATATATTATTGGAAGCTTCAGCTTATCCATTTGCTTATGGGTAATAAGGATTCGATAAACTATGTTGAATGTTATATTTCTCGCAAAGTGCTCAATCATCCTTGTTCTTGAAATAATTTTTGTTGTTGAAGATGATTTTTGATGGAATACCAAAATGATTAATGATATGATGAAGTATAAACTCCACAATTCTAGGTCCTATCATACTAGTTAGAGAAAATGCCTGAATCCACTTTGTGAAGTATTCAGTGTTTGTGATGATGAATGTATGTTGTCCTGAGGAAGGAGGTAAAAAATTTTCAATTAGATCTAGTCCCCATTATGAAAAGGGCCAAAGGCTTTGAATAGGTTGTAAGGCTTGTGATGGTACATGATTTAAATTAGCATGTTCTTGACATTTTTTTACAATGTTTAACATAAGTGCAACAATCATGTTCCATTGTGGGCCAATAATAAGCCATGCGTAGAATATGCTTTGCAATGGCCATTCCACTAAAATGACCACAACAAGTACCATCATGGGCTTCATATATGGCTCTTTGTGCCTCACTAGACTCGATACAATGAAGGAGAACTCCATCATAACCATGTTTATACAACATGTCCCCCAAGATAATAAAACAATCTACCTTTTGCTTGAATGTATGTTTAGCAATTCAATACATGTCAAATGGGAGTGTTCCAAACTTGAGAAAGGCTACTATTCGGCTTCACCAAGGCTCATATGAATCTTACTGGATAAAGCAAACATCCTTTTCATCTTTAGATTCAACACGAGAAATTGTAGATTTAGAGACCATTGAAATTATAAGGGGTTTTACCTCTCCAAAGGATTATTTTGGAATCAACGATCCAAAGGAGGCCATCGCATCTACAAATCTATTAGTCAAACATGGTAAACTATTGATTTCATACCAATTAAACTTAGAGAATAATTTCATTGCTACTTCATGATAAAGCTTAATGGTAGGTTATTTGCATTGGTATTCTCTATTGATTTGTTTGACAAAAAGTTGAGAATCACCAAATATCTTGATACGCTTAATGCTCATAGATATAGCTAATTGAAGATCTAATATTAAGGTTTCATACTCTACAGTGTTTTTTTTTTGTGCATTAGAATTCAAGTTTGAATGATAAAGGAATAGGTACCCCCTGGGTTGTATGAAATATGACTCCAACACCTTGACCTCTCACACACTTAGAGCCATCAAAAAATAGTGTGATATCAATGTATTCCTCCAGAATTACGTATTTTTTTATTCAGTGATAGAAAATACCGAATCATCTGGGAGCTAAATAATTAAAGGATGATCACTAGGTAGTGGATCTTTCTTAAGTTGATCAGTGATTACCTAACACTTAATGGATTTTTTGCTAATGAATTCCAAGTCGATTTCAGTAAGGAGCATTATCCATTTAACAATGTAGGTGTTATTGTAAATGCAAGACATCATATAACATAGAGGATTTTATCTAACTATGATATATGTTGTGTGACTAAGCATGTAATGTCAAAGTTTCTTAGTGGAAAAAACCACTGCTAAGCACAATTTTTCTACATAAGTGTATCTAGTTTTATAGCTTACCAATGTTCTACTAATGTATTAGACAACTTGCTCTTGATTTTTTTCATTATTTTGTGCAAGCATTGTACCTAATGCAAATTTCATTGCTAAAATATAAATATAGAATGGACCCCCAAAAAATGAGGAGCTAATACTGGCAGAGAAGCTAGGTATTGTGCAATGTCATAAAAAACTTTTGGCATTCATTCATCCAAGAAAATGGCACCCCTTTTGTAGTAGGTGATTGAATGGCCTACATTTTTTAGAAAGTTACACAATGAAATTATGAATCGATTGAATATTTCCTTGTAAACTACACAATTCCTTTAAGTTAGTTGGGGGAGGCATCTCCATGATGGCCTTGACCTCATTTGGTTCCACCTCAATGCCTCGTTTGGAGATAATGAAACCTAGAATTTTTCTAGAGGTCACACCAAAGACACATTTAATGGGGTTCAACCTTATATTATGTTCTATAAGTCAGTAAAAAACTTTCTCCAATACACCAATATTCTCTTGTCGAGTTTTAAATTTAGCCAAGAGATCATCCACATTCGATAATATTATGCATGTAGTCATGGAAAATGTATGTCATGGTACTTTGATAAGTGGCACCAACATTTTTAAGGCCAAAGGGCATCACATTGTAACAAAAATTTTCCCAAGGTATAGTGAATGCTTTTTGTGTTGGTCATCAGGATTTATTCGAATTTGGTTGTATCTTGAAAACCGTCCATTAGTGAAAGTATTTCATGGCCCGTGCAAGTGTCAACAAGAGTATCAATATTTGGGAGAGGAAATTAATCCTTAGGAAATGCTTTTTTAAGATCTCTAAGTCATTGTAAACACATATTGCCCTATTAGGATTACGAATGGGTACCATGTTTGAGAACCACTCAGGATAATCAATGGGTATGATGAAACCCACATCTAGAAACTTTTGGAACTCTTATTTTACCAAGATGGTAATGGTAGGATGCATCCTTATAATTTTTAGCATAAGGATGTAAGGTGATATTATGGACAACCAAGATAGAGTCAAGACCAAGCATGTATTTATAGAACCATACAAAAATACCCTTCTTCCTTTTGAAGAGAGCAATTAACTGTTCCTATTCATTGGTTGATAAGCTTTTACCAATCTTGAAAATTTGGGGGGTTGTATTTGTTTTAACTAAGGTTCACATAAATGGTATCTTAAATGGAAATATGGGAACCTTCCTCAATTTTATGGGGCATAGGGATCAAACGAATGTCATCTAAGATGTCATCAGACTCTTCTAACTTATCCTCATCTGTCTTCTTGGAAAACCTCGGGATTCGAAGGTGAAGATGAAGGTGAATATGGAGGGGATGGAGGAATGTCAATTGTGGAAGCCCTTAAAAATTCCTTGAATAAGACAAACTTGAAAAAGTATGGAGGCAAGGAAATCTAGTCCATATCAATGAGACTCATGTCAATTGGAATTGGTTTAGCCAGATCATATGGATTATGGAGTGGGGTAAATAAATTAACATGATTTATGTTGATTTATGGGTAAAATGAATAAGGTCATATGGAATGAATGGAACCTAAGAAATGGTGCTAGGAGCTTGGTAAACCTAGATAATAGCAAGTAACACAAAATAAACGCATTTAACTAAATGATATTTACATGCAAATCTAAAAAAATAAAACATGTCTTTGTTTAATTTTTTATTTTTTTCAATTTTTTTTTCTTTTTCGATTTTTGGTAGTGGTTAAAAACCATTTTTTTGTGTTATGTACATATGTTATAAGTTTGGCTTATGAAATATATTAATGAAGTAGGGGTGGTGGTTCACCAGTAGGGTCAGATCGATCTTATGGAAGAAGCAAGCGAAATATGGGCTAATGGATGGGGAATATTTTGAGATAAAAATTATATTGTTCGATATGGGAAATAATGGGCTCTGATTCTTCTTAAGATTTATCTAAATTATCAACATAAGTTCAAATTCTTCATAGATTTCATCATCAAAATCATCGGGATGAAGGGCTTCTTCTCCTCAGTTTATATTAAGCCTTTGGAAGGCTTGTTCAAGAGAAGAGATGGTGGAAAGTGGGTGATAGCCTAGAATTGAATGGTCATGCACTTCTTGATATGGAACATCAATATACTAAGACACTTCCTGTTCATGCAATCCTAGGCCATGAACTTACCAATTAACTATGTGAAAATAACGATATGGGAATCCTGACATGTTTCAAATGTTGGCAAGTGCAGGTTCCCTAGGTTCCTCTAGGGGATCTAAATTTGATGAAGAATCAATCCCCCCATACCCAAAAATTACTGTTATTTGGAGTTTAAACTATGTCATATACTACTCCTATGGATAAATGTGGGTCATGTAGGTGATCTAAATCCTTAGTATTATGAATGGTAAGCAGTGTGATGGTGATGTCTTGGACCACATATTCATCAATACTAGTATTAGTGAGGTGGACTTCAACTTGGGATTGTGTAAGAATTATGATTGGATAATGGCTTGGGGAATGATGAAGATGGAGATGTCTCACATTATATGAACTTTACTTGTTAAACATTAGGTGATGGAGATGGATTGGATTGAAAAAGTGGCTAGATGGATGATGATGATGAAGTGGAAGACAATGATGTGAATTGAATTTGACCACATGTGTATGTAGCCAATAATAAAGGATTGGTGATAAGGGAGTCCTCAAGAATGGGATCCTTTGATAAAGAAATGGGTGGTATGGTATATGTATTGGCTGATCATGATAGGAAAATATGGATGGAAGGAAGCATGGATTTGTAAGGATTTGAAATGAAATTACAATACTTGAATGGTTTGACATCTGCTAGTATGCAATTTACTTGTCCCTCATGAACATACTTTAAGCATTGATGTAAAATGGAAGGGACACATCTCATTTACCTCATCCAAGGTCTTCCAAAGAGTACATTGTATGTCATGGATCCTTCCAATATGTGGAACATAGTGTGTAATATTTTGACCCCTACTTCAATGGGTAAAACAACATCGCCAACTGTGAAACACAAAGCATCATTGAATACTTTTAGGATGGAGGAAGACTTAGTAATATGATATGGGAAAATATTTAAATGATGAATGGTAGATATGGTGATGATAATTATGGAGGAATCGATATCAATTACAACTTTTTTAAACATATTCTTGTCAATTAGAGCCATGATGTGCAATGGAGGATCTATTAATTTTCATGATATTGGGTTGATCTCAAAGTCATAAAATGTAATGGAAGGCTCCATGCATGTTTGAATGCTCCCTACAAAGTTGTTGAAGGTATTAGAATCTTGAGATTGTAATTCAATGGATTTCAAAATATCCATTAATACCTCATGATGTGGGGGAGATTGTTGAATTAACTCATAAATTGAAAATTTGGTAGAAGCTATCTTTAGACTTGTAGTTAACCAGCTAATCAATGAGATGACTAGCTATGGTGTACAATTAATGTATGGAATTGTGGGATTTGATTGATTAGGAATGTGGATTGGCAATGAAGGATTGGGGGAAATTTGGATGGGAGGTGATGTGGGAGGTTGTGACACACTTGCTTGAGGTTGTTGCCTTACATTTTGTTGATTGTTTCATTGACCTCTAGTGACCACATGAATGGCACCTACAAACCCTTGGTATTGTTGGATGTGATTAACTTGGTTAGGAGGAGTTTTGGTATTACCCCCTCCTATATTTGGTTGTACCTCATCATGGTGAGGAAGTTGTGTTTGAAAAATACCAAGGTTTTGGTTTTTTTGAGCAAGGGGGTTGTCAAGCTTGATGGCATCCAAGTCAATTAGGTCTTGAACGATGTCTTTGAATACATGGCAATTATTAATATCAGGCCCATTTTGCCTATGGTAAGGACAAAATAAATTTTCCTGGTTGTCAAGCTTGATGGCCCCCAAGTCAATTAGGTCTTGAACGATGTCTTTGAATACATGGAAATTATTAATATCATGCCCATTTTGCCTATGGTAAGGACAAAATAAATATTCTCAATAATGTTTTCCATGTTTAACAGGATCATATGGTTTGATTTTGGGTAAAGAATTTTTTTTGTGTCATACAACCTTAAGAAAAGAGAAGCATATGACTTGGACAAGGGGGTGTATTTGTGATTTTGTCGAACAGACTATCCTCAGGGATGTTTTTCTACAGTTGACATTGTGTTTTACATGGCTTGAGTTACTGAGGATACCACATGCTAAGAAATTTGTTGCAGTGATTGTTGAACTGATTTTTGTTGAGCCATTATCGGATGGCTCATGACCACTTGATTAACATGATTAGGCTAACTATCCAGAGTAGCCTATGTTGATTTTTATTGGATAGAATAATTACTTTTATATCAACACTTTTTTTGCCATTCCTTTTTCTTATGCTTAAGTATGCCCTCTTGGATTTTTATTTTCTTGATGAAACTATCATGTGCTAGAGCTTCTTCAAATGAACAATGAGTCTATAATTAGAGCATCCAAGAGATAGGTTTTAAATAACTCTTGGTGAATAGTTTGATAAGCTATTCCATTGGTAGGGTGAATGACAACTTGGTGATGATGACCCTCCAACGGTTTCCAAAATCATAGATAGACTCATAGTCATGTTGTCTTAAATCATAGCCATCAGACAATAAGACTTTATTTTAAAATTTAGGATAAAACACTCAAATAAGTGGTCAATGAATTTTTCAAAGGTATAAATACTATGACTGGGCAATTGATTGTATCACTCTATGGCATCTCCTCCTAATGTTTGAGAAAATGTTCTAAGCATGAGAGCATTGTCATTTTGGAGTCTAAAACATGAGTGTACAAATGTGCTCACATGCTCTTTGGGATCCTCAATTCCCTTATTTTTTTGAACTTAGGCATCATAAAATATACCAGATATGGTGGTGATGGTACCGAAGGATGAATGGATTTTTTTATCAGCTGACGTAAGGTTGAATTCTAGTTTGTTAAACCAAGAGTATGTCGTATCAACTGATATATTTGTTGTTGCATGACCTTAATTTGAGGGTCTTCCCTAGGAATGTGGAAGCCCTGAATTACTTGATGATTTTTAGATGATGTGGAAAAATGTTTTGGGGTGATTAAATGATGATGATATTGGTGATGATGACTAGGTGAAATTGAAGGAAATTGATGAATGGAAGATTGATTATGAAAATATGGAGAATTTTGGAATGTGGTCAATGTATGAGGGTTATGGTTGGGTTGGCCAATGGAAATAGGATGGTTATTATCATGACTTTGTGGAGGAATAGGGATAAAAAACACATAATACTATGGTGTCCATTTTGGACCGTGGTTAATGAGGATAGTCTCAGTAGAGTTTGGTAAAGGCTTAAAATTCACTTGCACTTGTTTTTGAGAAGGTATGGAGGGTATGGAAGCAGATGGTATGGAGGGTGTGTTTGGGGGTCAAGTTAAACTTGGTATGGTAATGTGGGAGGTTGAAACTTATGAATAAATATTTACATGAGCTTCATACAATGGGTTAGTGTATGTGAATGTGTATGAAGTACTAGGAGCACATGAGGGTTGGGGAACGAACATATGAGAGGAAGGTCCAACTTATGCCTCAAAACTATGGTTAGTGTACACCTAGGTAAAACTGGATGGTGGCTGGGAATAAACAAGCTCCTAATGTAAAGTAGGATCTTGTCTAGGTGAGTTGGGGAATGACTCTAAGATATAGTTAGAAGACTTCATAAAAGCTTCTTCTCTTGCCATATCTATGTGGGTAATGTGGTGATGAATGGTTTGTGAGGTTGAATATATTTGGTGAAAAACCATATGAAAGGTTATGGGTGAAAAGGAATGTGAGAGACCTACAGATAAATCTTCTTGTGTAACATTTAGAAAATATACCATAGAAGTGGTGGGGAAGGTGGATGAAGGTTCCATTGAATTGTCTTTATTTAATGATTTCTTTTGTTTTCTTGTTAATACCATAAGCAATTAAAATAAACACATATTATGCAGTAAAATAAAACACAAAACGAGCATTTCACAAGAAAAATAAACAATCAATGCTAAGTTTATTCAACAAGTGTGTCCTACCTCATTCATTTATTATCTCCTTTTAATGTGAATTCATTCTCTTAGGCTTTGATATTGTGTGTTTCAATGTGCTAATATTAATTAAATGGAGTGAATCCTATGATATTATTTTTGGTGATGAAATATAGCAAGTTTGATCAGGGGTAATCTAAGGTGTCTAAGGGTAGAGATTGGTGGATGGAGATGAAAGCCACCATCACCAAATCTCAAGCAATGGTTGGTGATGAAATCCAACCAATACTATTTAATATGAAGCACGAAGTGTGTCATTATTTTTAAAGTTTTTAATTTTTTATTGTGTGCAAATAATGTTAGAATATTAACTACTTTTGATAGTCTAAATCAAAATCCACTACCCAGAATACCAATTTTTCCAAATGATATAAAGTACACCGCTTAAGACCCACTCTAGACAATTGGGGGGTTCATATACTCCTCTGTATAGAATCACCCAATTACATGGATACTTTTGGTATCTAAAAAATGTTCCTATTTATACCTACAATGATAGAAATCTCTAACCCTAGGATGTAAATTAATGAATGCACTTGACAGTTCAAATGCAAGCAATAATGCAACACATCAAAAAATTGAGAAATATTTAAAATAGAAAATGTGTGGATGAATGCAATTATTAATATAATATCTAAAATGTAACTAACATGATTTTTTTTTTCTAGATTTATTAATGATGTTCATTTTAATCCCAAAATTTGAAAAAAATGTAAAAGTGCCAAAAAATGTAAAAACAAAAAGTTAGGGTTTGATAGTAAACTTACCTAGAAGCCTATGTTTCTACTCTAACTCTCTATAAAATACCCTTGGGCACTTCTTAAATGCACTTGGGTATTTCTAGATGTCCCTCAAGCACCTCCAGGAATTCACACACCTTCTGTAACCTTTTGCAAATTTCTAGAAACCCTGATCTAGCAAAAAACTATGAATTCTACGCTTCTATAAACCCTGCAAGATGACATAGAAAATAACAAATTAGTAAACAAGGTAAATCCAAGTAAGAAACCCTTAGGGGGTCCCATTGTGATCACCATTTGTAGAGACAAAAATGCAACACCAAATAACAAGATATAAATTGAACTCAAAATATAATATTGCATAATAAATTATTTTATATTAATGGGAGAGCCTCAAAAATCCATTGTTACAATAAGAGTATTTGAATCCTTTGATACAAATATACAAAATACTATGGTTCTCCAAAAACCTAGCTACAACATTGGTGGTGTCTTCAGAATGCATCCTTACTCCCAATAGAAATGAGTGGGCTTATGGTTATCCAATGTTGGGCCACTTCAACTTAAACAATCGTCCAATGCTAGTGTAATGCTACCGTATCTGCACACAAAAAAATAGCAAATGAGTTAGTAATAACAATGAGGTCTCCATAGTGTGAGGTCCTCATAAATCAAATCTAAACCCTAGCTATGCAATAAAATAATGTGAAAAGATTCTAATAACATAATAGAATACCATAAAATAATTTGGATTTACCTTGATTATCTATTGTTTTTTGATTTGTTGTGATTTGTTGTAGGAAGTGGTGTGGTGATTCCATAGCATCACCCAAGGGCTAGGAGGATTGTATAACTCTAGTGTAATATGCCCACGGGTGTTTTATGGTACCAAAAAATGTTTGTGGGTGCTCAAGAATGGTGGAGGGCATCCAAAGGTGCTTGACGATGAAGGAGAAGCGCTCGGAGGTGCTCGACAGTGACAAGGAGTACCTGAAGGAATTCAGGGGTTGAAAGAAAATATGTAGAAATAGATCTAGTTGAGCGAGAGGGATGGTGATAGAATTGGGGGCTATGGCAATAAATTATGGAGGGTGAGAGTGTTTAGATACTATAGGGAACTTGGGGGCAAATGGATTAACAAAATGACTTAGGACTCAGGGACATAAATTGCTTAGGAAACTTAGGGGTAACTTCAACTCAAGGGAAATTCAGGGCTTGGGACCTTAGACTTAGGGGTTGAGCCATAAAAATGGCTCCTATTTATAATTTTCCCTTAGGTATGTTAGGGTTTCAACAACACTAATTGTGTGGTCAAGATTAAAACATAACAAAGGGTGGAGATTAAGGCTTGGTAAGTGGCATGGATCGAGGCGAATGGATGGCCAAGCTTAGGATAAGATGAATGATTGGGATTTATTTACACACATATATACATATTTATTTATATATATATATATATATATAAATATACTATAAAATATTAATATTTAAATATATATTAAACAATTATATATAAATATATGTAAATGTGAATGCAATAACACGACACTTAAAATAAAATAGCAAAAAATCAAATAATGCAGTGAGACATAAATATTGCACAAAAGAATGTATTCAATAAGATGGGGGGAGGCGATAAACTATTTTTATTACAATCAATGTTCAATGCCAATATTTGATACTCATACTCACAAGTGGCAGGACTATGAGGTGGTCATGGTATTTCCTAAAAAGTATAGTTATGTGAGGAGGGCGCACCATGGGTGAGGTGCAAGTTTCCAAACACATTGAGACATGGGCCAACCTTCCCCGAGAGGAGTAGGTTCCCTGCAAGGGGTCTTGGGACTAACCTCCACATCAATACCAAGAAAATAGATCCTATTAGTGGGGTCAAGGCTTACGATGACATGATCCACATGATGATTTGGCATGATTATCAAGGCAAAGGTGCTTCATGAGTCATTTCCAATTTTGGCACAGGTTTTAAGGACTTAGCAATAGGTGGATACGAAAAGTAAAGAAACCACCACCTTTTAATCATTCAATACTGGAGTCTTTTGAATGAAACCATGACTGGCGAGCTTTAGACAATTTAGAGAGGAATTTGACAGTTACCTTATCAAATATGATATACATTGAGCCCAGGATGGTGGTCATGGAGCTTACTGCACAGGCTATCCTGATCGATAGGTGTTTTACCCAGTTTTTCAATCTATTTTTAGGCGTGAAAGATGAAATTACGCTGGCTATGATGGAAATGATGGAGGATGGTAACGTGGAGATTAGGGGTCATGAATTTGTCATTGATGTTCAGTTACTGGTGGAAATTACTGGTAAATCAGTCAAGGTAAGGTCAATTCACTAACAAATGTACCACTAGCAGGTGGAGCTCAAAGAGTTTAAAGATAACCTAAAAATCTACAAGGAGGAAAATAATGGCTTCACAAGGATAGACCTCCTGACTCCCTAGAATGTGGTTATGAAGAATGTGCTGGAATTCATCATAGCGAAGGACCCTGGTAAAAATTTACTCAGTTTCCATTATACCTTTGTCAATTTTTTCTGGGATGTTAACCCCATAAGCATTCCCCAAATTTTTTATGAACTCTCTGAACCATACCATCACCTCTTCCCGTAGCAAAAAAATATTTTCCATGCCCATGCATCAAGGCCTTCTCAAGGTCATTTACAAATATGTCATTCTCCATGCTCCCCAACCTATCCTTGCCCCTCATCCTAAGGATCCCTCGGTGGTTCATGGTGAAATTTCAAGGGAACACGAGAGCCCTGGTCTCCCAAAACCCTCCCCTATCATGAAGTGTGAGGGTGAGTCTAGCACTAAGGGAGGCCCGAAAAGGAAAAGGATGAGAATTGATGACTAGCCCATTAGGTCTTCCCTGAGGCTAAAAAAAAAGCAAGTTCATGGGAGTAGCAAAATCATGGATATTACGTCTGAATATGAGGGTCCTAACCCTACAATCATGGAATTGAAAAGGTATGTCCTAAACACGGTGATCAACATCAATCAACAAATGCAAGAATTATAGGAGATTTTGACCAAGGTTTTCTTCAACGAAGGATACTAGAGCAACAAGATGGTGTTCTACAACCTAAAGAATGATGACAACAAAGAAGATAAAGATGAAAATTAGGAAGAGGAGGTCGAGGATGAGGACTAGGGTCTTCCTTCGGTTGGCCTATATTTTGGCTGGACGGTTTACATTTTTTTTGTTGTGTTGGCTGTGGCAGTGGCTTTTTGTTTCCTGTGGGCTTATGGGTGATCTCCTATGTGAAGTGTGGGTGCTCAGGGTAGTTAGGGTCCTAATAGGACCTGTGTATCTTTTTTTTAATGGGGTTTTTGACTATGGTGGGTAGTATGGTCTTTCTTTTTGTTTTTGGTTAAGCAGTAGCATCAGGTTGGAGGAAAAAGTTTTCTCAGTTTATTTCATGGTGGGGTTCCTCAGCCAAGGGCTAATTTTTGAAATTAGTTTTGGGTCAATCGTTAAAAACTAGTTTAATGATAGACTTGATTTACCAGAAAAAAAAATTGATACAATATATATTACAGTGGCATTAGGGTTCTCTAAAACCCTAGCTAGTAGCAATGGCAGTATATTCATATTTGGGTGTGATCTTGATCCCAATAGGTTGAGTGGGCTTCAGATATCCAAGGTTGGGCCACTCCAGCTTCAAAAACCATCAAATAAGGTGTGGAATTCATAGATCTGCATACATAAAAAAAAAACAAAGAGAGTTAGTAATACATGTGAGGGCTCTACAGTGTGAGGCCCTCAAACATTAATAAAACCCTAGTTTAATAATAAAATCAGAAAGCATGCAAGATCAAAAAATTACTAAATAGGATATACAAAAATGAGATTTACCTTCTATTGATCAGTTATTGTAGATGACATTGCAAATTTGTTGATGCAGCAACTTCAAATTTGAGGTTTGTGGATAGTAGTAGGCTTTGGCATGCACTTGGAAGGCTTGAACATGAGCTTTGTAGGCTTTGGTTCACACTTAGTGATGTGGTAGGCTCTAAAGATCACATGGCAAGCTCTACAATGAGCTTGGTAGGCTCTGGCATGCACCTAAATATAGGGCAAGCTCTAGAGAGTGCTCGATAGGCTCTACAGTGAGCTTTGCAAGCTCAGAACAGTGCCTATAGGGTACGGTGAATCTGTAGAAGCAGATCGAGGGGATGGTGATGAAGGCAGTGGATGGAGGATGGTTGTGGTAGCGAGGGAGGATGAATGGATGACAACTAGAATAGAAAAAGTATTATTGGCAAACTAGGGCTTTAGATCTTTAGGATTCTATGCTAGGGCTTCACCAATAATTCCTTCATAATGCAAAATCTCATCTCCAAGTTCTAGGGTTCTAGGGTTTGAGCATTTACAAATGCTCTTACTTATAATTCAACTTAGGCTTCTCTTAGGGTTTCAACCTGATATTTTTTAATCGTGTGGTTGAAATTAAATTGAATCCTAAGGTTGAGATTACTTTTTGAATGTGACATGGATTAATGAAGATGGAGGGTGGAGATTAAATCTGATCGGACGACTGAGGTTAATTGAGTTTATTTATATATATTTTATAATAAATATATTAAAATATAATAAAATATTATATAAAATATAAAATATTATAAAATATTATTAAAATAATCCCAATTAGGCTAGGAAATGGCAGGAAGGTGGAATTGGGCCAAATAATTGGTGGGAGAGTAGAATGGAAGACAAGTGGGTGGTAGGATGGTTATGATGGAGGTTTAGTGGCTATAATTTGGTGTCTACAATAAATAATGGGTGGAAATGGTAGGAAAACCTAGATGGACAATAAGTGTCTAGGTTTTGGTGTCTATAGTAATTCATGATGACACAAAAGAGAGACATGAAACATGATAATGACAATTGATATGAGATAGAAAACACTAATGTTAGTATGTGAACTAGGTAAATGATGATATACAATGGATGATACATGATATAAATGGAGATACTGAGACATGTGTGTAATAAACATTGTGGAACAAACATGTAGTGTTACCACAGATGCCTTAGGATTTTCAAAGTTTACAAGCATTTAAATAAACTCAAACACCTTAGTGGCATTGATCAATCTCATCTACTAATATGTTAGGGGGATCAAAGATACTAAGCTACTGGTTCAACTATCTCTGACCTATGCATTATATCTACTAACCATTGTGTCACTATCCTATCTTTATCCCTATAATCTTCATTATAGTTATTAACATTATTCATTTCACTAATAGCGTTAATGATCTATGACCTGGGACTATTGTGAATTTGGGTACTGGGTCAACTATCTCTGACCTATGCATTATGTCTACTAACCACCGTATCACTATCCTATATTTATCCCTATCATTTGTACTATAGTTACAAACATTATTCACTTCAAACTTGAGATTCTCTGTTCTATGAAGTTACTGACACTAATGGTTTTGTTTTTAACACTGACAACTTGTAATATATGACTAGTACATATGACTATTACTACCACTATCAACCTAATTGTTACTATCACTAACTTGATTGTTATTGCTACTAAATTGGATGGTACTACAATATTATTGACTATTAAATATGCTTGCAGACTCTATCCTAACTATTTGGTGCATGCAAAAGTTTGTTCTTCAATGATAGGGAATTTCGTCGTCATATGCTCATTTTTGTGGGTCATAAATGCAAGTTTAGTAGAATAGGAGAATTTTGTTTTTGTAAGATGAAGTTTTTACAAAACCAGGTTACACTAGGTAGAGGAGTATTGATGCAGGAGCATCCAGGGCAGCACAACAATCTTGCATCATCGAAAGAAAAAAATACAAACAAAAGAAACAAGAAAAAAATTCTAAGTTTGAAAGAAAGTTCTAAGTGTTATAACTGGTCGCGATATCGCGACACAAAAGTCATCGCGATATCGCGACGTATTTAGAACCGTGGCGAGCGCAAAATAACTGGTCGCGATATCGTGACACAAAAGTCATCGCGATATCGTGACATATTTAGAACCGTGGCGAGCGCAAAATAACTGGTCGCGATATCACGACATAAAGGTTGTCGCGATATCGCGACACCAATAGCAGAACGACGGGCACAAAATAAAGTGTCGCGATATCGCGACACTTTGGCAGCCAAAGCCAAAAGCCAAAGAAGTGTCGCGATATCGTGACACTTTGGCAAGCAAAGCCAAAAGCCAAAGAAGTGTCGCGAAATCGCGACACTTTGGCAAGCAAAGCCAAAAGCCGAAGAAGTGTCACGAAATCATGACACTTTGGCAAGCAAAGCCAAAAGCCGAAGAAGTGTCGCGATATCGCGACACTTTGGCAAGCAAAGCCAAAAGTCGAAGAAGTGTCGCGAAATCGCGACACTTTGGCAAACAAAGCCAAAAGTCGAAGAAGTGTCGCGATATCGCGACACTTTGGCGAAAGAGAGCCAAAAGCAAAAAAGTGTCGCGATATCGCGACACATTGGCGAGAGAGAGCCAAAAGCAGAAAAGTGTCGCGATATCGCGACACATTGGCGAGAGAGAGCCAAAGGCAGAAAAGTGTCACGATATCGCGACACATTGGAGAAAGAGAGCCAAAGGCAGAAAAGTGTCGCGATATCATGACACATTGGCGAAAGAGAGCCAAGGGCAGAAAAGTGTCACGAAATCGTGACATGTCGCGTTTTCGCGACCTGGCTAAGAAAGAGAAGACGGGTTTTTCGTGGACTGTTACAGAACGACAGTTGGCGATTCCAAAAGCCATTAAGGCAGTTCCAAGTGGCAGTTCCAGAAGTCGTTAAGGCCATTCCATGTGGTAGTTCCAGAAGCCGTTAAGACGGTTACGAACGGCGGTTGCAGCAAGAAGTCGTGATGATAAAAGGGGATTTTTTTGAAGGATTCAGGAGGCTAGAAAGACGTAGTTTGGGCACTACAAATGTATTTTCTTTTGTACTTTGTAATATTTCCATGTTTTCTGAATAAAAATTGAGTTTTCTCTTATTGTTAATTTTGGCTCCCCATCAAGTGGTATCAGAGCAGCAAGATTCTAAGTGTGTGAGTAGAGCGTCGAACGTGAGGTAGCTTGCACCAGGATCTGGGGTTACGGGTTCTGAGAAACAATGAAGTAGAATGCCATCACGAAGAAATCGTGGTGCTGGAAGGAACGTGGTTCCTGAAGGAGACTTTCGAGCATTGCAAAGACAAGTGTTGGCCTTGTAGGAAGAATTGCGCAGAGGAGTAGAGCCAAGAGGAGAAGACCACAACGATGATGATGGAGTTGAAGACCCATCTGAAGAAGAAGAAGAAGCAATGAGTGCCGTAGAATCACGAATGATTAAAGCTATTTCTCAAATTGGGAAAAGGTCGAAGCTAGATGTATCCACATATTCTAGAAATTTAAATCCAGAAGAATTAATCGACTGGATTAATGACATGGAGGAATATTTTGAATATGAGGAAGTTGAAGATCCAAATCGAATTAAATTTGCCATAACAAAATTGAAAGGCCATGCTGGCATATGGTGGAAAGGAGTGCAACTGGAAAGAAACCGGAGAGGAAAAGAAAATATCACCAGGTGGGATCGAATGGTGGAAAAACTGAAATGGCAGTTTATTCTGGTAGATTACGAATTAGATCTACTGAGAAAAATGCAGAGTTTGTGCCAGTCCAGCAAATCTGTTAAAGAGTATACAGAAGAATTTTTTAAAATTTCTATTAGAACCGATCATACGGAAGCAAATAAAGAGAGAGTAGCCCGTTACATTAATGGGTTGAGAACCAGCGTGCAAGAAGAATTGAGTCTGGTTCGAATGAACAACATTGAAGATGCTTACCAGTTTGCTCTAAAAGTGGAAGAGAAACTGAACCGTAGATTTGACAGCAAGCAAAGAGGAAGAGGTCATGGTGGAAGAACTGGTGGAAGAACCAGTGGAGGTAAATATGATGATCAAAAATAGACTGGTGAAACCAGCAATCGCCAGGAATAGAAGGAGGAGAATGCTTACCGACCCCGTAATCAGAACAATGATTATCAAAGGGGACGAGGTAGAGGTGGACGCGGATATGGCAAAGGCAGATTTCGTGGAACCTATTTCAATTGCGGAGAAGAGGGGCATCGATCATATGAGTGTCCCAAACACCAAGAAACACCAAACATAAGGCCTAAAGGTAATGCCAGAGCTACAGTTGTTGAGGATGGTGTTGAATCTGAGCACTCTAAAGAAGCAGAGTGCGAAGAAGTGATGATCACAAGGAGAACCTTGTTGAATGAAGAGAAGGAACCAGATCAGCGAAAAAGCCTATTTCGCATGAGGTGCAAATGTTCAGGTAAAATCTATAATATTATTATTGATAATGGTAGTACAGATAATTTGGTTTCTGAGGAAATGGTAGCTAAGTTAAAGCTAGAAAGAAGACAACACCCGCATCCATACCGGATTGCGTGGTTGCAGAAGGATCATAGAGCATTGGTCAATGAACAATGCTTGGTCAAGTTTCAAATTGGAAGATACCAGGATGAGGTCCTGTGTGATATTTTGCCGATGGATGCTTGCCATTTGTTGCTTGGAAGACCATGGCAATTTGATAGACGTGCAACGCATGATGGACATGCAAATACCTATTCCCTGACAAAATACGAAGTACGCCACAAACTGAAGCCATTGAAGGAGGTTGAGGAAAAGGTATGCAATAATGCTAGAATTTGTTTAGTAGATGGCAAAAAATTTTTGGATGGTTTAAAGAGGGATTCAATGTGTTATGCATTAATTCCTACTGTAAAAAGAGAAGATACTACTGACATTCCAGCAGAAGTTGAACATCTATTAGCAGAATTTCTTGATATTATATCAGACAATGTGCCTGAGGGTTTGCCGCCAATGAGGAAGATTAGTCATCAGATTGACTTAATGCCAGGATCTAGCTTACCCAACAAGGCAGCCCATAGAATGTCTCCTGTAGAGAATGAAGAGTTGAACCGCCAGGTTCAAGAATTGTTGAGGAAGGGTTTGATTCGAGCAAGTTTGAGCCCTTGTGCAGTGCCAGTAGTACTTGCACCAAAGAAGAATGGTGAATGGTGAATGTGCACTGATTCCCGAGCCATTAATAAAATTACCATTAAATATCGCTTTCCATTACCCAAAATGGACGATATAATGGATTGCTTGAGTGGAGCTAAATACTTCACTAAGATTGATTTGAAGAGCGGATATCATCAGATACGTGTTAGAGAGGGTGATGAATGGAAGACAACCTTTAAAACCAGAGAGGGTTTGTATGAGTGGTTAGTTATGCCATTTGGATTGACTAATGCACCCAAGACATTTATGAGGCTGATGAATGAGGTATTGCATGACTTCCTGGAAAAGTTCGTGATAGTTTATCTGGATGATATTCTGATTTTTAGTAAAACATTGGATGAACATTTGTTGCATGTTCGAACAGTTTTTGAAAAACTGCGTGAGGAGCAGTTATTGATAAATATACAGAAGTGCAATTTTGTATAGAAAGAGTTGATATACCTGGGATTTGTCATCTCAGAGGAGGGTCTGAAAATGGATCCTGAGAAAGTGAAGGCTATCCTTGAATGGCCTGCCCCAAGGAATGTAACAGAGGTAAGATCATTTCACGGTCTTGCAAGTTTCTATAGAAATTTTATTAGAGACTTTAGCAGTATTTGTGCACCCCTAATAGAAACTATGAGAGGGGATAAGAGAGAATTTAAGTGGACTGCCAAGGCAGATACCAGCATGAACATATTGAAGAAGAAAGTGACAGAACAGCCCATTCTGGCACTTCCGGATTTTAATAAAGTGTTTCAAGGTTGATCGTGATGCCAAGTGGTAGTGCCATTGAGCCGTGTTGAGCCAAGAAGGTAAACTCGTTGCATACTTTAGTGAAAAATTGAATGATGCTAGAAAGAAATACTCTGTTTATGATCAAGAATTCTATGCTATAATTCAGGCTCTTAAGAAATGGAGACATTATTTGCTAACCAAAGAGTTTGTTTTATATACTGACCATCAAGCTTTGCAAGTATATAAATAGTCAAGGTAAACTTAACCAATGACATTTGAAGTGGGTTGAATTCTTGTAGAGTTATACCTTTGTACTAAAGCATAGAAGTGGCAAATCTAATAGAGTTGCAGATGCCTTGAGTAGAAGGCATAATTTGTTGATAGAAATGAGAGTGCAAGGTTGTTGGGTTTGATGAACTCAAGAGTTTATACCCAGCAGATCCAGATTTTGTAGAGGCATGGACAGCATGTGTGTCTCCTACTACTATGGATCGCACTAAGTGGTTGGATTTCATGATCCAAGATGGGATGTTGTTTCGAAAGAACTAGTTGTGCATTCCACGAAGTTCCATGAGGGAAAATTTGATCAAAGAGAAACATAGCAGAGGACTAGCAGGGCATTTTGGTCAAGATAAGACCATTGCTCTCATTAGTGAGAATTACCATTGGCCACAGTTGCAGCAGGATGTGACCAGATTTGTGCAGGGTTGCAGAGTGTGCCAGATGGCAAAAGGTGTCAGCCAGAATACAGGAATGTACCAGCCATTGCCTATACTAGAGAGACCATGGGAGGACATCAACATGGATTTTGTTCTTGGTCTACCAAGAACACAACGTGGAAATGATGCCATTTTTGTTGTTGTTGACAGGTTTTCAAAAATGGCCCATTTTATTCCATGTTAGAAGACAAGTGATGCGGTTCACATTGTCGGCTTGTTCTTCAAGGAGGTAGTACGACTTCATGGTCTACCCCAAAGCATTGTCTCGGACAGAGATACCAAATTTGTGGGTTATTTCTGGAGAACCCTATGGAAGAAGCTGAAAACAGACTTGAAATTCAGTTTTGCGTACCACCCATAGACTGATGGATAGACCGAAGTAGTCAACAAAAGTTTGGGTAATCTTCTACGATGTCTAGTAGGAGATAAACCCAAGGGATGGGATCTGATTTTACCACAGGCAGAGTTTGCTTACAACAATTCTGTCAATCGCAGTACTGGTAAATCACCATTCCAGATTGTGCATGGGTACAACCCGAGAAACGCTTCTGAGTTAAGACCAATGGATAAAGCAGACAAGTGCAGTGCTAAAGCTGAAGACTTTGTAGCACACATGAAGACTTTACATGAAGAGGTACAGTAGCATATCAGTCAAATGAATGCTACGTACAAAGCCAGAGCAGATCAGAAGTGGCGTTTCAAAGAATTCCAGGTAGGGGATGAAGTCATGGTTCATTTGCGTAAGGAACATTTTCCTCGAAAAACATACAATAAGTTGAAGATGAAGAAGTTTGGACCATGTCGGATCATAGGTAAACGAGATTCAAGCAATGCCTATGAAGTTGATCTACCAAGTGAGCTGAATATTTCACCTATCTTCAATATTTCAGACTTGGTTGAATATCATGCAGGAAGTTGTAGTGAACCACCCAGTCCGGATCTGTGGAACATTCCTGCATCCACTCTAGACAAAGAAGAAATTGAAGACATACTCGACACTCGTGAAGGCATAAGTACCCAAAATAGGCAATATTCGGAGTATTTGGTCAAGTGGAAGAACCGACCTGTCGAAGATGCCACATGGTTGTCCAAATCAGAGGTTGATCATCTGGGTTTTCCTCTGACCACCCAGAAGTGAGGATCACTTCTAAAAATCTACCCCGGGTGTCTGATGCAGGAGCATCCAGGGCAGCACAACAATCTTGCATCATCAAAAAAAAAATACAAACAAAAGAAACAAGAAAAAAATTCTAAGTTTGAAAGAAAGTTCTAAGTGTTATAACTGGTCGCGATATCGTGACACAAAAGTCGTCACGATATCGCGACGTATTTAGAACTGTGGCGAGCGCAAAATAACTGGTCACGATATCGCGACACAAAAGTCATCGCGATATCACGACGTATTTAGAACCATGGCGAGCGCAAAATAACTGGTCGCGATATCGCGACATAAAAGTTGTCGCGATATCGCGACACCAACAGCAGAACGACGGGCACAAAATAAAGTGTCGCGATATCATGACACTTTGGCAGACAAAGCCAAAAGCCAAAGAAGTGTCGCGATATCGTGACACTTTGGCAAGCAAAGCCAAAAGCCAAAGAAGTGTCGTGAAATCGTGACACTTTGGCAAGCAAAGCCAAAAGCCGAAGAAGTGTCGCGAAATCGCGACACTTTGGCAAGCAAAGCCAAAAGCCGAAGAAGTGTCGCAAAATCGTGACACTTTGGCAAGCAAAGCCAAAAGTCAAAGAAGTGTCACGAAATCGTGACACTTTGGCAAACAAAGCCAAAAGTCGAAGAAGTGTCGCGATATCGCGACACTTTGGCGAAAGAGAGCCAAAAGCATAAAAGTGTCGCGATATCGCGACACATTGGCGAGAGAGAGCCAAAAGCAGAAAAGTGTCGCGATATCGCGACACATTGGCGAGAGAGAGCCAAAGGCAGAAAAGTGTCGCGATATCGCGACACATTGGAGAAAGAGAGCCAAAGGCAGAAAAGTGTCGCGATATCGCGACACATTGGCGAAAGAGAGCCAAGGGTAGAAAAGTGTCGCGAAATCGTGACATGTCATGTTTTCGCGACCTGGCTAAGAAAGAGAAGACGAGTTTTTCGTGGACTGTTGCAGAATGATAGTTGGCGATTCCAAAAGCCGTTAAGGCAGTTCCAAAAGCCGTTAAGGCCGTTCCATGTGGCAGTTCCAAAAGCCGTTAAGACGGTTACGAACGACGGTTGCAACAAGAAGCCATGATGATAAAAGGGGATTTTTTCGAAGGATTCGAGAGGCTGGAAAGACGTAGTTTGAGACTGCAAATGTATTTTCTTTTGTACTTTGTAATCTTTCCATGTTCTCTGAATAAAAATTGAGTTTTCTCTTATTGTAAAATTTGGCTCTCCATCAAGTATGTAATACCCATAGCCCCTCTTTATACTATAGTGACGAACAATAGTGTTCAAACCAATATTTTAGGCCACTACCCAAGGAGGATTCCACACATACCCTTGACAACACTATTTTCCTCTCTGACAATATGGGAGGGTAATAATTTGGGATGTTGTGTGCCATGGACTATAGATAATACAAGGCCAAAAAATTTCTTATTGGATGATTTTTTTTAAACCTAAATGGTCTCTCGATACACCTGAAGATGCATGGGAGCTCAATTCCATGCATGAGTGTTTTCTAAGTCCTGGGTATTGGAGCACGATCACCCCTCACTTCACTAGATGCTTTATGGGCTATATATATTAGCCAATAATGATAGATCCTTCACAATATTTTAAAACCCTTGACATAGGGTTTCTAGCCTACTCAACTATTGTAACAAATGACTGTTATTCTTTTAGGTGGTTTTGCTGATTATTTTTAAATAAAGGAAAATGGAAATAAAAAACATAGGAAAATTATACCTAATAGGTAGAAATTGATGGGCAAGAATTTTCATAATCTTAGTAGAACTCAACCTTGGAAAGCACTCTGATACCATTTGTTAGGAACATACTATTAAAATAAATCTCACTCCCATAAAATACTATAAATAATTGAAATACATCAAATAAAATAATATCACTATCCTTAACTCATGTGGAGTTCATTAACTCATCTTGAGTAAATTGGGTGAGACCTATTATGGATGAAACCAAGAAGCTAGCTTGTCCTTATGTGTGGTCAGAGGTCTCTTTAAAAGAGACATGTGTCACCATGCATGAGCGTACTCCACTACCATTCAAGCATCTATAGCTTCGGTGGAGGCTAACTCCATAGTCCACGATTTGTGTTTTGATCTCTTAAGTTTTGGGGATGACTACCTAACCATCTGACTAGAAATGTAGTACGATCCTTACAACCCAATGATCAGTGGTGTGTGATGTAAAATATTTAGAGCTTTGGGGAATCAGATTCTCAACCTAAGTGTGATGAGAATTGTACCCTATCCTTACTACCTCATACTTTTGAATTTGGAAGCAACTGTGATAGTGGTGAAAACCACTATTCTTGTGGACTATGTTGCATGATGGGACTAGCAAGGATGACCCTTTTCACTTTGAGGTTCATACCAAGTATGGTGTTATCCCTCTTTGACACAAGATGTTTTTAAGATGTGAAATTGTGTTTGGTTCAAGAATGTTTTGGAGTCAATTCCCAAAACTCAATATTTTCTTAGTGTATATGTGTGATGGTCCTAAAAGGAACTCGACATGTATTTTGGAGGTTGCTTAAAACACTAGGAGTGGCTGAGTGACCAAAAACACCTAGGCATTATGGACATGTGGTTTGCAAATGATAATTTGGCTTGGTGGAATGTTGTGGATGATGATGTGAAGGTGCCCCTGATTAAGGCAACATGACTTTATTGGACCAATTAAAATCTTGAACTTAATAAATGATCCCTATTATGAAATTTGAAATGGGAATGGGATGTGTGAAATGAAATGTATGAAATGCAATATGAAATGTGTGCTAATATAATGTGTTGGCATGAAATGTATGCAAATGAAGTGCAATGTTTTTGGAATGAAATGTATGCAAATGAAGTGCAATATTTTTGTGTATTAGCCATGTATATATATATATATATATATATCATTATGCATAGAATGCTCTCAAGTGTATAACATTAAGTGGTTTAGGTTCTTCCTCTCCCTCTAGAATGGCAAGCCTATAAGTACTATTACCCACTCTTTGAGTAACAATGTATGGACCTAACCAATTAGCCATAAATTTATCATGAAGATGCGACAATGCATTGGTGTTTTGTTGATTCTCTTTAAGGACAAGATCTCCTACTTGGAATTCATGTAGATGAACTTTGGCATTGTAAGCATGCTTTAGGCGGTCTTGATAAACTTGTAAATGCTCTAAAGCATTGAATCACCTCTCATCAAGAAGTGTGAGTTGGTCAAGATGTGCTTGTCTAGCAGTGTCGTCATCTATGAATTCTTGCAAAGAAATTTGCAAGGAGGGGATCTCAAGCTCAAGAGGTATGATTGCTTCAGCTCCATAGACCAATGAAAATGGTGTTGCCCCTATAGGTGTGCGGATGCTTGTTCGATAAGCCCATAATGCCAAGGGAATTTGTGTATGCCAATCTCTATGATTTTCTTTAACAAGTTTCTTGAGAATAGCAATTAAGGTCTTGTTGGAAGCTTCAGCTTGTCCATTTTCTTGTGGGTAATAAGGAGTCGAGAAACTATGTTGAATGTTATATTTCTCACAAAGTGCTCGAACATCCTTGTTCTTGAAAGACTTGCCATTGTCGAAGATGATTTTTGAGGGGATACAAAAATGATAAATGATATGATGAAGTATAAACTCCATAATTCTAGGTCCTATCATACTGGTTAGAGGAATTACCTCAACCCACTTTGTGAAGTATTCAGTGGTTGTGATGATGAATGTATGTTGTCCCGAGGAAGGAGGTAAAATTTTTCCAATTAGATCTAGACCCCATTGTGAAAAGGGCCAAAGGCTTTGAATAGGTTGTAAAGCTTGTGATGGTACATGAGTTAAATTAGCATGTTCTTGACATTTCTTACAATGTTTAACATAAGTGCAACAATCACGTTCCATTGTGGGCCAATAATAACCCATGCATAAGATACGCTTTGCAATGGCCATTCCACTAAAATGACCACCACAAGTACCATCATGGGCTTCAACTATGGCTCTTTGTGCCTCACTAGACTCGAGACAATGAAGGAGGACTCCATCATAACCATGTTTATACAACACATCCCCCAAGAGAACGAAATGAGCTACCTTTTTCTTGAATGTGCATTTAGAAGTTCGAGACATGTCAGATGGGAGTGTTCCAAACTTGAGAAAGGCTACTATTTGGCTTGACCAAGGCTCATATGGATCCGACTAGATAAAGCAAACATCCTTTTCATCTTTAGATTCAACATGAACAATTGCAGATTTAGAGACCATTGAAATTATAAGGGGTTGTACCTCTCCAAAGGAGTCTTTTGGAATCAATGATCCAAGGGAGGCCATCACATCTACAAATCTATTAGTCGAACATGGCAAACTATTGATTTCATACCAATCAAACTTAGAGAGCAATTTCATTGCTACTTCATGATAAAGCTTAATGGTAGGTTCTTTGCATTGGTATTCTCCATTGATTTTCTTAACGACAAGTTGAGAATCACCAAATATCCTGATACGCTTAATGCTCATAGCTATAGCTGATTGAAGACCTAAGATTAAGGCTTCATACTATGTAGTGTTGTTTGTGCATTGGAAGTCAAGTTTGAATGATAAGGGGATAGGTACCCCCTGGGGTGTATGAAACATGACTCCAACACCTTGACCTTTCATGCACTTAGAGCCATCAAAGAATAGTGTGATATCGATGTCTTCCTCTAGAATGACATCTTCTTCTTGTTTGATGATAGCAAATACCGAATCATCTGGGAGCTCAATAATCAAAGGATGATCACTAGGTAGTGGAGCTTTCGCAAGTTGATCGACTATTACCTAACCTTTAATGGATTTTTGGCTAATGAATTCAAGGTCGAATTTAGTAAGGAGCATTATCCATTTAGCGGTGTGGGTGTTATTGTAAGTGCGAGACATCATATAACGTAGAGGATTTTCTCTAGCTATGACATATGTTGTGTGACTAAGCATGTAATGTCAAAGTTTCTTAGTGGTAAAAACCACTGCTAAGCACAATTTTTCTACATAAGCATATCTAGTTTCATAGCTTACCAATGTTCGACTAATGTAGTAGACAACTTGCTCTCGATTTTCTTCATTATTTTGTGCAAGCATTGTCCCTAATGCAAAGTTCATTGCTAAAATATAAAGATAGAATGGGACCCCTGGATGAGGAGGAGCTAAGATTGGTGGAGAAGCTAGGTATTGCTTAATGTCATCAAAGGCTTTTTGACACTCATCTATCCAAGAAAATGGCACCCCCTTTTGTAGTAGGTGATTGAATGGCCTACATTTGTCAGAAAGTTGTGCAATGAAATGATGGATCGATTGAATCTTTCCTTGTAAACTATGTAATTCCTTTAAGTTAGTTGGGGGAGGCATCTCCATGATGGCCTTGACCTTGTTTGGGTCCACCTCAATGCCTCTTTTGGAGATAATGAATCCTAGAAGTTTTCCTAGAGGTAACACCAAAGACACATTTCTTGGGGTTCAACCTTACATTATGTTCTAGAAGTCGATCAAAAACTTTCTCCAATACACCAATGTGCTCTTGTCGAGTTTTAGATTTAGCCAAGAGATCATCCACATAATCTTCGATAATCTTATGCATGTAGTCATGGAAAATGTATGTCATGGCACGTTGATAAGTGGCACCTACATTTTTAAGGCCAAAGGGCATCACCTTGTAACAAAAATTTCCCAAGGTGTAGTGAATGTTGTTTTGTGTTGGTCATCAAGATTTATTCGAATTTGGTTGTATCCTAAAAAACCATCCATGAGTGAAAGCATTTCATGGCCAGCGCAAGTGTCGACAAGAGTATCGATGTTTGGGAGAGGAAAGTCATCCTTAGGACACGCTTTGTTAAGATCTCAAAAGTCAGTGCAAATGTGTATCACCCCATTAGGCTTACGAATGGGTACCATATTTGAGAGCCACTCAAGATAATCAATGGGTACGATGAAACCCACATCTAGAAGCTTTTGGAGCTCTTCTTTGACCAAGAGGGCAATGGTAGGATGCATCCTTCTAAGTTTTTGTTTGACCGTTTAGCATCAGGATGTAAGGTGAGATTATGGACAACCAAGCTAGAGTCAAGACCAGGCATGTCTTTATAGGACCATGCAAAAATACCCTTTTTCCTCTTGAGGAGAGCAATTAATTGCTCTTGTTCATCATTAGATAAGATTTTGCCAAGCTTGACAATTTGGGGATTGTCTTTGTCTGAACTAAGGTCCACATCGATGGTATCTTCAATGGACATATGGGAACCTTCCTCAAGTTGATGGGGTGTAGGGATCAGATGAATGTCATCTAAGATGTCATCAAACTCTTATGACTTATCCTCATCTATGTCTACCTAGAAAACCTTAGGATTCGAAGGTGAAGGTGAAGGTGAAGGTGGAGGGGATGGAGGAATGTAGTTGGTTGAAGCCCTTAACAATTCCTTGAACAAGACAAACTCGAAAAAGGATGGAGGTGAGGAAATCTGATCCATATCAATAAGACTCATGTCAATTGGAATTGGTTTAGCCGGATCATATGGATTATGGAGTGGGGTGAATAAATCAACAGGATTCATGTTGATTTATGGGCAAAGTGGATAAGGTTGGATGGAATGGATGGAACCTAAGAACTGGTGCTAGGAGCTTGGTAAACCTGGACAACAGCAAGCAACATAAATAAATGCATTTAACTAAATGATATATACATGCAATGCTAAAAAAGAAAACATGTTTTTGTTTGATTTTTATTTTTTATTTTTTTTTTTTTTTGGTAGTGGTGAAAACCACTATTTTTGTGTTATGTACATATGTTACAAGTTTGGCTTATGAAATGGATTAATGAAGTGGGGGTGGTGGTTCACCGGTAGGGTCGGCTCACTCTTGTGGAAGAAGCAAGTGAAATATGGGCTCATGGATGGGGAACATTTTGAGATAAAACTCATCTTGTTTGGTATGGGGAATAATGGGCTCCGATTCTTCTTCAGATTCATCTAAAATTATCGACATAAGTTCGAATTCTTCATAGATTTCATCATCAAAATCATCGGGATGGAGGGCTTCTTCTCCTAAATTTAGATTAAGCCTTTGGAAGGCTTGTTCAAGAGAAGAGGTGGTGGAAAGTGGGTGATAACCTAGACCTGAACGGTCATGCACTTCTTGATATGGAACATCAATAGGTTGAGACACTCCCTATTCATGCAATCCTAGGCCATGACCTTACCAATTAACTATGTGAAAATAGTGAGATGGAAATCCTGACATGTTTGGAATGTTGGCAAGTGTTGGTTCCTTGGGTTCCTCTAGGGGAGCTAGATTTGATGAAGAATCAATCCCCCCATACACAAAATTTATGCTATTTGGAGTTGAACCCATGTCATATACTACTCCTATGGATAAAGGTGGGTCACGTGGGTGACCAAAATCCTTAGCATTAGGAATGGTGAGTGGTGTGATGGTGATGTCTTGGACCACATATTCACCAATACCAGGATTAGTGAGGTGGACCTCAACTTGGGATGATGTGGAAGGACCATGATTGGATGATGGCTCGGGGAATGGTGAAGATGAAGATGTCTCACAATTTATCAACTCGACTTGTGAAACATTAGGTGATGGAGATGGATTGGATTGGGAAGGTTGTGGATGGATGATGATGATGAAGTGGAAGGCAAGGATGTGGATTGAATTTGACCACATGTGCATGTAGTCAATGATGAAGATGATGAAGGATTGGTGATAAGGGAGTCCTCAAGAATGGGAGCCTTTGATGAAGAAATGGGTGGAGTGGTAGATGGATTGGTTGATGGTGATAGGAAAATGTGGGTGGAAGGAAGCATGGATTCATAAGGATTTGAAATGAAATTGCAATACTTGAATGGTTCGACATCCGTTGGTATGCAATGTACTTGTCCCTCATGAACATATTTCAAGCATTGATGTAAAATGGAAGGGACACATCTCATTTCCCTCATCCAAGGTCTTCCAAGGAGTACATTGTATGCCATGGATCCTTCCAAGATGTGGAACATAGTGTGCAATATTTTGACCCCTACTTCAATGGGTAAAACAATAGTGCCAATTATGGAACACAAAGCATCATTGAATGCTTTTAGGGTGAAGGATGACTTGGTGATATGAGATGGAGGAAGATTCAAATGATGAAGGGTAGATGTGGTGATGATATTGATGGAGGAACTGGTATCAATTAGAACTCTTTTAAATGACTTCTTGTCAATTAGAGCCATGATGTGCAATGGAGGATCTACTGATTCTGATGAGATTGGCTTAATCTCAAAGTCATAAAATGTAATGGAAGGCTCCATGCATGTTTGAATGCTCCCTAAAAAGTTGTTGAAGGTATTAGAATCTTGAGATTGTAATTCAATGGATTTTAGAATGTCCATTAATGCCTCATGATGTGGGGGAGATTGTTGAATTAACTCATAAATTGACAATTTGGTGGAAGCCATCTTTAGACTTGTGGTTAACCGACTACTCAATGAGATGACTGGTCATGGTGGATGATTGATGGGTGGAATTGGAGGATTTGATTGGCTAGGAATGTGGATTGGTGATGAAGGATTGGGGGAAATTTGGATGGGAGGTGATGTGGGAGGTTGTGACACACTTGCTTGAGGTTGTTGCCTTGCATTTTGTTGATTGTTTCTTTGACCTCTAGTGACCACATGAATGGCACCTACAAACCCTTGGTATTTTTGGACATGATTAACTTGGTTAGGAGGAGTTTTGGTATTAGCTCCTCCCATATTTGGTTGCACCTCCTCATGGTGAGGAAGTGGTGTTTGAAAAATACCAAGGTTTTGGTTTTGTTGAGCAAGGGGGTTGTCAAGCTTGATGGCCCCCAAGTCAATTAGGTCTTGAACGATGTCTTTGAATATATGGCAATTATTAATATCATGCCCATTTTGCCTATGGTAAGGACAAAATAAATGTTCTCGATAATGTTTTCCATGTTTAGCGGGATCATATGGTCTAATTTTGGGTAAAGCAAGTTTGTTTGTGTCATACAACCTTCGAAAAAGGGAAGCATATGACTCGGCCAAGGGGGTGTATTGGTGATTTTATTGGATAGACTATCATCGAGGATGGTTTTCTATAGTTGGCACTATGTTTTGCATGGCTTGAGTTACCGAGGGTACCGCATGATAAGCAATTTGTTGTGGTGATTGTTGCACTGATTGTTGTTGAGCCATTACCGATATGGCTCATGACCACTTGATTAACATGATTAGGTTGACTGGTTGGAGTGGACTGTGTTGATTTTGATTGGCCAGAATAATTGCTTTTATATTGGCCCTTATTTTGCCATTCCTTTTTCTTAGGCTTAAGTATGCCCTCTTGGATTTTTATTTCCTCGATGACACTAGCTTGTGCTAGAGCTTCTTCAAATGAATGATAAGTCTGTAATTGAAGCATCCAAGAGATAGGTTTTAAACAACTCTTGGTGAATAGTTTGATAAGCTCTTCCATTGGTAGGGTGAATGGCAACTTGGTAATGACGACCCTCCAATGGTTTCCAAAATCATAGATAGACTCATCATCATGTTGTCTTAAAGCATAGACATCAGACAATGAGACTTTATTTCTAACATTTAGGATAAAACGCTCAAAGAATTGGTCAATCAATTGTTCAAAAGTATAAATACTATGACTGGGCAATTGATTGTACCACTCTATGGCATCTCCTCCTAATGTTTGAGGAAATATTCTGAGCATGAGAGCATTGTCATTTTGGATTCTAAAACATGAGTGTACAAACGTGCTCACATGCTCTTTGGGATCCTCAGTTCCCTTGAATTTGTCAAACTTAGGCACCATGAAATCTATCGGATATGGTGGTGATGGTACCAAAGGATGAATGGGTTGGTTGATCAATTGACGTAAGGTTGGCTTCTGGTTTGTCAAACCAGGAGTATGTTGTATCAACTGATCTATTTGTTGTTGCATGGCCTTAATTCGAGGGTCTTCCCCAGGAATGTGGAAGCCCTGAATTACCTGATGATTTTGAGGTGAGGTGGAAAAATGTTGTGGGGTGACCAAATGATGATGAGATTGGTGATGATGACTAGGTGAATTTGATGGAAATTGATGAATGGGAGATTGATGATGAAGATATGGAGAATTTTGGAATGGGGTCAATGCATGAGGGTTATGGTTGGGTTGGCCAATGGGAATAGGATGGGTATTGGTATGACTTGGTGGAGGAATAGGGATAGAAACCATAGAAGACTATGGTGTCCATGATGGACCCTAGTTAATGAGGATAATATGAGTAGAGTTTGGTAGAGGCTTAGGGTTCACTTGCACTTGTTGTTGAGCATTTTGATGTTGCTTAAGCAATTTTTTCAAATGTTCCCATGCTTCATTAATCTCTCTATCAGAAATGGAGGGTATGGAAGTAGATGGTATGGAAGATGTGGTTGGGGGACAAGTTACACTTGGTATGGTAACTTGGGAGGCTGAAACTTGTAAAGCAACATTTACATGTGCTTCATACAAGGGGTTAGTGTATGTGGATGTGTATGAAGTGCTAGGAGCACATGAGGGTTGGGGAATGGACATATGAGAGGAAGGTGCAATTGATGCCTCAAAAAGAGGGTTAGTGTACACCTGGGTAAAGTTAGATGGTGGATGGGAATAAACAAGTTCCTACTATAAAGTAGGATCTTGTCTAGGTGAGTTGGGGACTGACTCTAAGACATAGTTAGAAGACTTCATAAGAGCTTCTACTCGTGCCATATCTATGTGGGTAATATGGTGATCAATGGTTGGTGAGGTTGACTCTACTTGGGGAACAACCATATGAAAGGTTATGGGTGACAAGGAATGTGAGGGACCTGCAAACAAATCTACCTATGTCACATTTAGGGAATCTACCATAGAAGTGGTGGGGAAGGTGGATGAAGGTTCCATTGAATTATCTTGATTTAATGCTTTCTTTTATTTTCTTGTTAATACCATAAAGAAATTAAACCAAAATATAGATTATGTAGTAAAATGAAACACAAAATTAAAATTTCACAAGAAAAATAAACAATCAATGCTAAGTTTATTCAACAAGTGTGTCTTACCTCATTCATTGATTATCTCATTTTAATGTGAATTCATTCTCTTAGGTTTTGATCTTGTGTGTTTCAATGTGCTAATATGAATTAAATGGGGTGAATCCTATGGCTTGGATGGGGCAACGAGATTCTTGTTGGTGATGAAATCCAACAAGTTTGCTTAGGGGTAATCTAAGGTGTCTAAGGGCAGAGATTGGTGGATGGAGATGAAAGCCACCATCACCAAATCTCAAGCAATGGTTGGTGATGAAATCCAACCACTACTATTTAATGTGAAGCGTGAAGTGTGTGATTATTTTTAAAGTTTCTAGTTCTCTATTGTGTACATACAATGTTAGAAGAATAACTACTTTTGATAGTCTAAATCAGAATCCACTACTCAGAATACCAATTTTTCCAAAGGATGTAAAGTACACCGCTTAAGACCCGCTCTAGATAGTTGGGGGTTCATCTACTCCTCTGTATGGAATCACCCAAGTACAGGGATACTTTTGGTATCTAAACAATGTTCCTATTTAGACCTACAAAAATAGGAATCTCTAACCCTATAATGCAAACTAATGTATGCACTTATCAATTCAAATGCAAGCAATAATGCAACACACCAAAAAATTAAGAAATCTTTAAATAGAAAATGTGTGGATGAATGCAAATTATTAATATAATGTCTAAAATGCAAGCTAGTATGATTTTTTTTCCATATTAATTAATGATGTTCATTTTTATCTTAGAAATCTGAAAAAAAATGTAAGATTGCCAGAATACGTAAACAAAAAAGTTAGGGTTTTAATAGTAAACTTACAAAAAAGCCTATGTTTCTGCTCCAACTCTCTGTAAAATACCTCTAGGTACTTTTGAAATGCACCTAGGCATTTTTGGATGTCCCTCGAGCACCTTGGGCATTCGCGCACCTTCTGCAACCTTCTGCAAATCTCCAGAAACTCTTATCCAATGAAAAACTATGAATTCTGCGCTTCTAGAAACCCTACAAGATGACACAAAAAATAACAAATTAGTAAACAAGGTAAATCAAAGTAAGAAACCCTTAGGGGGTCCCACCGTGATCACCATTTGTAGAGACAAAAATGCAACACCAAATAACAAGATATAAATTGAACTCAAAAGACAATATTGCACAATGAATGATTTTATATTAATGGGGGGAGCCTCAAAACTCCATTGTTACAATAAGAATATTTGAATCCTTTGATACAAATATACACAATGCTAGGGTTCTCCAAAACCCTAGCTACAATGTTGGTGGTGTCTTCAGAATGCGTCCTTGCTCCCAATAGAAATGAGTGGGCTTCTGGTTATCCGATGTTGGGCCACTCCAGCTTAAGCAATTGTCCAATGCTAGTGTAATGCTACCATATCTGCACACAAGAAAATAGCAAATGAGTCAGTAATAACAATGAGGGCTCCATAGTGTGAGACCCTCAAAAATCAAAACTAAACCCTAGCTATGCAATAAAATAATGTGAACAGATTCTAATAACATAATAGAATATAACAAAATGATTTTGATTTACCTTGCTTATCTGGTGGAGAACGGATCTTACACAAGACAGAAAACCAGAGAAACAAGAGACAACAATTTCTTATTCAATACTTCGGAAGAATTTTACAAGAATATACAGCCAAACTGTCGTTTGCCAACCCCCTCTCATTACAATCCATGGGTTTTTATCGAGGTCCCGATCCTCTGTGCTTTCACACTTCCCACGATCTACAATTGCCACTTGGAACAATTTTGGAAAGTTGCATTGATGAGACTCTAGGTGAGGTGCGTGACTGGCTGCCATACCCAATGGAATCTTCTTCTCGATCTGCTGCTTGTTGTTAGTTGCTATAAACGCATCTCCAGATATCTTGCGCGAGTGGCCAACATGCCCGTTGAAATCCTCCTTTGAAACTGCTACTTCACTGCTGTTAACTTGTCGCGCACGAAGGGACGTCTTTATGAAGGCTGGGAGTGCGTGTCTTTCTATTTGGTCACGATATCGCGACATGTCGCGATATCGCACCATTTCTCTCCTCATTTCCCCTATGGTGACATGTCATGATTTCATGACCTTTGGTCTCTGTGCCTTCGTTTCCCCTATGGTGGTCATGATTTCGTGACCTTTGGTCTCTACGCCTTCGTTTCCCCTGCGGTGGTCACGATTTTGTGACATGTCACGAAATCGTGACATGTCACGATTTCATGACCTTTGGTCTCCGTGCCTTTGTTTCCCTGCCTTGGGTCATGATTTCGTGACATGTCACAAAATTGTGACATGTCGTGAAATCATGACATTTTTTCCGCTGCTCCCCTATCTTCAGTTTTGGTCGCGATATCGCGACACTTTTTGTGTCGCGATATCGCGACACATATTTTACTTGCAACACTTAGAAAAAAATAACATTGCAACAAAAAGTTTGGTTGATGCTCGATTGCTTTGCTGCCCTCGGATGCTCCTGCATCAGACACCCGGGGTGGATCGAGAAGTGATCCTCACTTTTGATCTTTGGGAGGAAGACCCAGGCGGTCAACCTCTATTTTTGATAACCAAGTTGCATCTTCTACAGGTCTGCCCTTCCACTTGATCAAATATTCAGAATATTGTTTGTTCCTTGTGCTTCTGCCTTCACGCGTATCTAATATTTCTTCGATCTCTTCTGTGGTCGGGTTAGACTTTGGAATGCTCCACAATTCTGTACTTGGTGCCTCTGTATTGTTTCCCTCATGGTATTCCACTAAATCTGATATGTTAAAAATAGGTGAAATGTCAAGCCCACTTGGCAATTCCACTTCATATGCATTGCCTGAATCCCGTTTTTCTAGTATTTTGCATGGCCCAAACTTCTTCATCTTCAACTTGTTATAAGTTTTGGCTGGAAATCTTTCTTTTCTGAGATGGACCATGACTTCATCCCCCACTTCGAACTCTTTGAACCGTCGCTTTTGGTCTGCTCTTGCTTTATACTGAGTATTCATTTTTGTAATTTGTTTCTTTACTTCTTCATGCAGGCTTTTCATCTGTTTCACGAATTCCTCGGCCTTTGTACTGCACTTTTCTCCTTTATCTAATTTCCTCAGCTCAGAAACGTTTCTTGGATTGTTTCCATATATGATTTGGAATGGAGATTTGTTTGTACTTTTATTGACAAAATTGTTGTATGCAAATTTTGCCTACGACAAAACTAAATCCCATCCCTTGGGTTTATCTGCTATCAAGCATCTTAATAAATTACCCAGACTTCTATTTACCACCTCTGTCTGTCCATCAGTTTGTGGGTGGTATGCAGAACTGAACTTCAGATCTGTCTTCAACTTCTTCCACAATGTTCTCCAAAAATACCCAACAAACTTTGTATCTCTATCAGAAACTATGCTTCTTGGTAGACCGTGAAGTCGTACCACTTCCTTGAAAAATAACCCTGCAATGTGAACTGCATCACTTGTTTTCTAGCAGGGAATAAAATGTGCCATCTTGGAGAATCTGTCAACCACCACAAATACAGAGTCATTTCCCCTCTGTGTTCTCGGCAACACAAGAATAAAATCCATGCTTATGTCCTCCCATGGCCTCTCGAGTACAGGTAACGACTGGTATAATCCTGTGTTTTGCCTTATGCCTTTTGCCATCTGGCATATTCTGCAACTTTGCACAAAATTTCTCACATCTTGCTGAAGTTGCGGCCAGTAGTAATTTTCATTCACCAGGGCAATGGTCTTATCCCGACCAAAATGCCCGACCAGTCCTCCGTTGTGCTTTTCCTTGATTAAGTTCTCCCGCATGGAACTCCTTGGAATGCATAATTTACTTCCCTTGAACAGCATTCCATCTTGGATTAGGAAATCTAACCATTTTGTCCTATCCATAGTAACAGGTGCCAAGCAAGCCGTCCAGGCTTCTGCAAAATCAGGATCTTCAGGATAAAGACCCTTCAGTTCTTCGAATCCTACTACTTCCATTGTCATTTCAATCAGCAGATTCTACCTTCTACTTAAAGCATCTGCAACTCTATTTGATTTCCCGCTCCTGTGCTTTAATACAAAGGTATAGCTTTGGAGAAACTCAACCCACTTCATGTGTCGTTGATTCAGTTTTGTCTGGCTGTTGATGTACTGCAATGCCTGATGATCAGTAAATAGAACAAACTCTTTTGGCAACAAGTAATGCCTCCACTTCTTTAGAGCCTGAACTATAGCATAAAATTCTTGGTCATAAACTGAATACTTTTTTCGAGCATCATTGAGCTTTTCACTAAAATAAGCAACAGGTCTGCCTTCTTGGCTCAGTACAGCCCCTATTGCACTGCCACTGGCATCACAGTCGACCTAAAATACTTTGTTAAAGTCTGGAAGTGCCAAAACAGGCTATTCTGTGACCTTTTTCTTTAATGCATCAAAGCTCCTCTCAGCCCCTAAGGTCCACTTGAATTCTTTCTTATCCCCTCTCATTGTTTCGTGAGGGGTGCACAAATGCTCGCTGAAGTTTCTTATGAACTTTCTGTAAAAGTTGGCTAGACCATGAAATGATCTTACCTCTATTGTGCTTCTTGGGGTAGGCCATTCTATGATAGCTCTCACCTTCTCTGGGTCCATTTTCAGACCTTCTGCTGAGATTACAAATCCCAGGTATACTAACTCTTTCTTGACAAAATTACACTTTTTCAGATTTATTAATAACTGCTCCTCCCGTAGCTTTTCAAAAACCCTCTTGATGTGCATCAGGTGTTCCTCCAGGGTTCTGCTGAATATTAATATATCATCTAAATAAACAATGACAAATTTTCCTAAAAACTCTTTCAGTACCTCATTCATCAGCCGCATGAAGGTACTTGGTGCATTGGACAGCCCAAATGGCATGACCAACCACTCATACAAGCCCTCTCTTGTCTTGAAGGTTGTCTTCCACTCATCTCCTTCTCGGATACGGATCTGATGATAACCACTTTTTAGGTCAATCTTCGTGAAGTACTCAGCTCCACTCAAACAATCCATGATATCATCCATCCTTGGCAATGGGAATCTATATTTGATAGTGATCTTGTTAATTGCCCGAGAGTCTATGCACATTCTCCACTCTCCATCCTTCTTGGGTGCTAGTACTGCAGGTACTGCACATGGGCTAAGACTCTCCCTAATCAATCCCTTCTCCAGAAACTCCTGGACCTGCCTGTTTAGTTCTTCAGTTTCTACAGGCGTCATTCTATGTGCAACCTTATTGGGCAAGCTTGACCCTGGCACCAAATCAATATGGTGACTAATTTTTCTTACTGGGGGTAAACCCTCAGGCACATTATCAGATATGATATCTGGAAATTCCTTCAATAGATCTTGGACTTCTGTTGGGGCATCTTTGCATTCTGTATCCCTGACTCTAGGAATTAATGCATAACACATATGTTCATGCTTTAAATCATCTAAAAATTTTCTTCCGTCAACCAAGCAAATTCTTGCACTGCCACATACCTTTTCTTCCACCTCCTTCAGGGGTTTCAACTTATGACGCATTCCATTCTTGGTCACGGAATAGGTGTTGGCTCGGCCATCATGAACCGCACACCTATCAAACTGCCATGGCCTTCCCAGCAGCAAATGGCACGCATCCATGGGCATAATGTCGCACAGAACCTCATCACGGTAATTTCCAATACTAAATTTTACCAGGCACTGTTCATTGACCAAAACCTTATGGTCTTTCTGCAACCACGTGATCCGATATGGATGCGGGTGTTTCTTTCTCTCTAGTTGTAGCTTTGTAACCATTCCCTCTGAAACTAGGTTATCTGTGCTACCGTTGTCAATGATAATGTTGCAAATCTTACCCGCGCATTTACACCTTGTGCAGAATAAGCTTTTCCTCTGATCTACAGCTCCCTCTTCATTCAGCAGGACTCTCCTTGCAATCATTACTTCTCCTCTCTCAGCTTCTTCAGAATGCTCAGATCCAGCATCTTCATCAATGACTACTACTTTGGCATTTCCTTTCGGCCTCCGATTATTTCTTTCTCATTGCTGTGGGCACTCATATTGGTGATGTCCCTCTTCCCCACACTGGAAGCAAGTCCCTCGAAATCTTCCTCTTCCTTGGCCACGTCCAGCTCTGCCTCTTCCCCCTCGGTAACCATTATTCTGATTACGGGGGCGGTCTGTATTTTCTCTCCTTTGTTCTTGATTGCTGCTACCTTCTCCATTTTTTTGAGAATCTTCATTTCTTCTTCCACTGTTCCTTCCATCGGTTCTTTCGCCATGACCTCTTCCTCTTTGCTTGTTTTCAAACCTCCTATTGAGCTTCTCTTCAACCTTTAAAGCAAATTGGTAAGCGTCCTCTATGGTGGTCATCCGGACTAGACTTAGTTCTTCCTGAATACTTGCTCGTAACCCATTAATGTAACGGGCTACCTTCTCCTTGTTGGCCTCTGAGTGGCCTATTCTAATCATTATTTTATGAAATTCTTCTGTGTATTCTTTCACAGACTTGCTTGATTGCCTCAATCCTTGCATTTTCTTTAGCAGGTCTAACTCATAATCACCAGGGATGAACTACCTCTTTAGCTTTTCTGCCATCCATTCCCACTTAGTTATTCTCTCTTTCCCTCTTTTATTTTGCTCCAACTGCACTCCCTTCCACCAAATGCTAGCATGACCTTTCAGTTTGGTCTTTGTGAATCTGACCCTATCAGGATCCTCAACCTCTTCGTACTCAAAGTACTCTTCCAGATCGTTGATCCAGTCGATCAATTCCTCTGGATCAAGGTTCTCGAAATATGTGGAAACCTCCATCTTCGGCCTCTTCCCAATCTGGGATATGGCTTTGTATAGTCTGGCCTGAGCAGGATCTACTGCTTCTTCTTCTTCCTCAGGTTGGTCTTCTTCTTCATCATCTTCCTCTTCACTACCTTCGTCTCTTCTTGGCTCCAATCTTCTGTGCATTTCTTCTTGCAGGGCTTGCATTTGCCGCTGCAAAGCTCGAACATCTTTCGCTGCTGCCATGCCTCTCCCACCAATAGGGTTTCTCCTTGGAGGCATTCTGCTCACCCAATTCCAAGCCCTTCCACAGATCCTGGTGTAACTGCCTCTCCTTCGATGATCTGTTACACACTCAGGAACTACTGGCTCTGATACCACTTGGTGGAGAACAGATCTTACACAAGACAGAAAACCAGAGAAACAAGAGACAACAATTTCTTATTCAATACTTCGAAAGAATTTTACAAGAATATACAGCCAAACTGTCGTTTGCCAACCCCCTCTCATTACAATCCATGGGTTTTTATCGAGGTCCCGATCCTCTATGCTTTCACACTTCCCACGATCTACAATTGCCACTTGGAACAATTCTAGAAAGTTGCATTGATGAGACTCTAGGTGAGGTGCGCGACTGGCTGCCATACCCAACGGAATCTTCTTCTCGATCTGTTGCTTGTTGTTAGTTGCTATAAACGCGTCTCCAGATATCTTGCGCGAGTGGCCAACATGCCCATTGAAATCCTCCTTTGAAACTGCTGCTTCACTGCTGTTAACTTGCCGTGCATGAAGGGACGTCTTTATGAAGGCTGGGAGTGCGTGTCTTTCTGTTTGGTCGTGATATCGCGACATGTCGCGATATCATGACCATTTTCTTTCTGCACCTTCTCTCTCCATTTTGGCCGCGATATCGTGACATGTCACGATATCGCGCCATTTTTTCTATCGGCCTCTGTTCTCTCGTTTCGGTCACGAAATCATGACATGTCACGATTTCATGACCTTTGGTCTCCGTGCCTTCGTTTCCCCTACGGTGGTCACGATTTCATGACATGTCACGAAATCGCGACATGTCATGATTTCATGACCTTTGGTCTCCGTGCCTTCGTTTCCCCTGCGGTGGTCACGATTTCGTGACCTTTGGTCTCCGCGCCTTCGTTTCCCCTATGGTGGTCACGATTTCACGACATGTCACGAAATCGTGACATGTCATGATTTCGTGACCTTTGGTCTCTGCGCCTCTGTTTCCCTGCCTTGGGTCGCGATTTCGTGACATGTCGCGAAATCGTGACATTTTGTCCACTGCTCCCCTATCTTCAGTTTTTGTCGCGATATCGTGACACTTTTTGTGTCGTGATATCGTGACACATATTTTACTTGCAACACTTAGAAAAAAATAACATTGCAACACTTAGAAAAAAATAACAACAAAAAGTTTGGTTGATGCTCGATTGCTTTGCTGCCCTCGGATGCTCCTGCATCATTATCTGTCATTTTTTTATCTATTGTGATTTGTTGTAGGAAGTGGTGTGGTGATCCCATAGCATCACCCAAGGGCTAGGAGGACTATAGAAATCTTGTGTAAGATATCCACGGGTGTTCAGTGGCAGAAAAAAATGCTTGTGGGTGCTCAATAATGGTGGAGGACATCCAGAGGTGCTTGGCGGTGAAGGAGAAGCACCCGAAGGTTCTCGATAATGACAAGGAGTGCCCAACGAAATTAAAGGGTTGAAAGGAAATCTGTAGAAGTAGATCCAATTGAGTGAGAGGGGTTGTGAAGGAAGTAGGGGCTATGGAAAGCAAGGATGGAGGGTGAGAGTGTCTAGATAATCTAGGGAACTTGGGGGTAAATGGATTAATAAAATGACTTAGGACTCAGGCACATGAATTGCTTAGGAAACTTAGGGGTAACTTCAACTCAAGGGATATTCAGGGCTTGCGACCTTAGAATTAGGGGTTGAGCCATCAAAATGGCTCCTATTTATAATCTTCCCTTAGGTATGTTAGGGTTTCAATGACACTAATCGTGTGGTCATAACTAAAACATAACAAAGGGTGGAGATTAAGGCTTGGTAAGTGGCATGGATCAAGGCGGATGGATGGCTAGGATTAGAACAAGATGAATGGTTAGGATTTATTTACACATATATATACATATTTATTATATATATAAAAATATAATATAAAATATTAATATTTAAATATATATTAAACAATTATATATAAATATATGTAAATAATGGGTGGAAATGGTGGGAAAACCTGGATGGACAATAAGTGGCTAGGTTTTGGTGTCTATAGTATTCATGATGACACAAAAGAGAGACATGAAATATGATAATGACAATTGATATGAGATAGAAAACACTAATGTTAGTATGTGAACTAGGAAAATGATGATATACAATGGATGATACATGATATAAATGGAGATATTGAGACATGTGTGTAATAAACATTATGGAACAAACATGCAGTGTTATCCCAGATGCCTTAGGATTTTCAAAGTTTAGAAGCATTTCAAGAAACTCAAAAACCTTAGTGGCATTGATCAATCTCATCTACTAATATGTTAGGGGATCAAAGATACTAAGTTACTGGGTCAACTATCTCTGAACTGTGCATTATATCTACTGACCACCATGTCACTATCCTATATTTGTCCCTATCACCTATACTATAGTTACTAACATTATTCACTTCACTAATAGATTTAATGATCTATGACCTGGGACTGTTGTGAAATTAGGTACTAGGTCAACTATCTCTGACCTGTGCGTTATATCTCCTGACTATCGTGTCACTATCATATCTTTATCCCTATCACCTGTACTATAGTTACTAACATTATTCACTTCACTAAACTTGAGATTCTCTATTCTATGCAATTACTGACACTAATGGTTTTGTTTTTAACACTGACAACTTGTAATATATGACTAGTACAGATGACTATTACTACCACTATCAACCTAATTGTTACTATCACTAACTTAATTGTTACTGCTATTGACTTGGATGGTACTACATTATTGTTGACTATCACAAATGCTTGCAGACTCTGTCTTGACTATTTTGTACATGCAAAAGTTTGTTCATCGGTGATAGGTAAGTTCATATTCATATGCTCATTTTTGTGGGTCGTATATGCAAGTTTAGTAGAACAAGAGGATTTTGTTTTTTTAGGATGAAGTTTTGACAGAACTAGATTACGCTAGGTAGAGGAATATGTATACCCATAGGCTTTCTGTTATACCGTAGTGACGAACAATAGTGTTCAAACCAATATTTTAGACCACTACCCAAGGAGTATTCCACACATACCCTTGAGCGTACTATTTGTCTCTTTGACAATATGAGAGGGTAATAATATGGAATGTTGTTTGCCATGGACTATGGATAATAAAAGGGTAAAAAATTTCCTATTGGATGAATTTTTTTTTAAGCCTAAATGGTCTCCCGATAGACCCGAAGATGCATGGGAGCATTATCCATGCATGAGTGTTGTCTATGGCCTGGGTATTGGAGCCTGATCACCCCTAACTTCATTGGATGCTTTATGGTCTATCTATATTAGCCAATAATAATAGATCCTTCATAATATTTTAAAACCCTTGACATAGGGTTTCTAGCCTACTCAACTACTATAAAAAAAGACTATATTTTTTTTTTTTTTGGGTTTTGCTGATTATTTTTAAATAAAGAAAAATGAAAATAAAAAACATAGGAAAATTATACCTAATAGGTAGAAATTGGTGGGCAAGCTTTTTTCATAATCGTAGTAGAACTCAACCTTAGAAAACACTCTGATACCATTTGTTAGGAACTCACTATTAAAATAAATCTCACTCACACAAAATACTATAAATAATTGAAATACATCAAATAAAAGAATAACACTATGTATAAAGTAATTGCATAATTGAAACAATATCACAAATAACTCAGAATTGCAAGCCTCTTCGAGGGAACAACCTCCTTTAATATTTTCATTAACTTGCTTAAATATACATTCATACATGGCTTCATAGCTTTTAAAGAAAATATTGTATGCAACCCTAACCCCAAGCTCAAGAGTTGGCTTACATGCAAAATGCCACTCGAGCTAGAATCTTCTACCAAACATTGATTACAATATTTATAATAGTTACATGAATTGGTCCCACTTTGCTTGGTGCCTTACTTGCCACATGCATTACAAAATATTACAAAATAATATTTTAGATGGAATCCCCCACATTGGAAGTGGGTCATTACATAAGTAAATGATAATTACAAAATAACATTAGGATGGGATCCTAACATTATCAAAATTCAAAATGCTCCAAAGGAGACACTCGTTTGGTCAATCCAATTCAAAATGTTCCAAAGGAACCAAACTCCTTTGGTCACTTTCAATCCAAAAGGCTCCAAAGGAGACACCCCTTTGGTCAATTCAAATTCAAAAGGCTCCAAAGGAACCAAACTCCTTTGGTCACTTTCAATCCAAAAATATCCAAAGGAACCAAATACCTTTGGTCACTTTTAGTTCAAAAGGCTCTAGAGGCACCAAACCCCTCTGGTCAACATCTAGAATAGCTTTTTATTTCTTGCACTAGCTTAGGATTTACTCTTTTGTTGTAGATCAGCTAGTCTAGATTCTCAAGTGAATATTATACCTAGTAATCTACTTTATCCACTAATTAGTTGTAGTGATTAGTTATCCATACAATTCGGTAGGATGGATAGATCACCATAAGGATTCTTGTTAAAAGAATACCATAATTTCTTCATCTGTTCATGTCATGTTCTAAATTTTTCTCATATCATCTCCATTCTATCATGGCCCATTCCATGAAATTTTTCAATTGCATCTCGAATCAAATTTCAATATTGTTCACCCAATTTTGGAGTTGCATGTGTCCAAGAAACTTTTCCAAAGGTTATCATCAAAACCCTTTCTACTAGGTTGCAAAAATAGAATATATTATAAGATTCACAATTGGCATGCACCATGCAACTCCTAATATGTATTTACATATGATGACTATAATCAAGGTGGTAAAACCAGACCTCCACCTTTGAATGATTCCAAAATCATACACATTCCCTCATTGGTTAGTGTTGGTCACAAATCTACCTAATTATAAGATATTATCACTTTTACGACCTAGAATTAGCCAACATTGAAAGGTCAAATGAAATATATGTCCTCCATACCAATCTCCAGAGAGTTTTGGTTCCCTTACTAAATCCTACACTGTTTAAGACTAAAGTTACAGGAAAGAAATTGGAAATAACCAAAAGATATGGGAAACATGGCCACAGGCTGAAAATGTAATATTGGGGAAAAATTAACAATAAGAATTTACCTCAAGCACATGAATAACATATAATAAAAGAGAGCAACATAATTTACTTACAACCTTGCACAGATAAAATCCAAGATTGCATTCCAAAACTCACTTCCTCACCAGCAATATTTAAACTCAGATACAAAATTTAAATTTAACTAGCAGATAAAAAATATGAGCATAAAAGAGAAATGCATAAAATAGAAGGAAATCACACATAAAGTCACTTGCAAAATCAGAATCCAAATATCTCTTATTTACGCAGAGAACTTGATAAGTTTTCTTACAAAATTTCTCTCCTCCTTTACAATGGAAATTTGATTAGTATTTATAAATGTTTTTACCTCTTTCATTAAATACATTTGGAGGCAAGGTGTTAGCCACTCAGACACCAATAGCAACAACTTTATCCTCGGCAACAACAATGAACCAATGAACAAATGCCAAAGAAAATATATAGTATTTTTATCACATGGCATATCATGCTTCATCAATAATCACCAATCTGATTTCATTCTCTATTGTGGCGCATTGGAAATGCATACCCACAAAATGTTCGATGCCTTGAAAATGAACAATATTGCACTGGATTCCAAAGGACCTGGCAATTTTGGTGATAATATTGCCACAAGAATTAACTTCATCAATATTAATCATTTTTCAAAGAATATTTTCATTGAAAACATGAAATTTCACCCAAAAAATGGGCCTTCATCTTCAATTAGCCTAGAACGAGATGTTTCTTGGAATGTGCATGTAATACTTTCATCCTATGTGAAATGAAATTGTACCCCAATATTTTTCCTTTTCTTCTGACTTTTTCTGGGAAAATATTCTATTGCCATAAGTGGGGTCAATCTTGGAAACTTGATTTTTTTTTAAATTAATGAGAACAAAGAAAGCACAAGGCCTTTTTGGAAAGCAAAAGGTATTTCAAAGATCAAAAAATAAATTTCGGACAAAAAGAATTTCAAAAAGCAAAAGGTATTTCAAAGAGCGAAAAAGCCATTTTGCAAAGCGAAAAGGCCATTTCGAACAAAAAGCATTTCAGAGATGGGAAAAGCATTTTACTTTAATTACACCCAAAATTACATCCATCAAAAATGTTCAATGTGTGAAAACACTGAAAAGGCATTTTTAAGTTTTACTAGCAAATTTACAACAAAATTTTAATGTGGCAAAAATGCCAGCATTTCTGGTGGCTCGCAGGGTATTCAGCTCTCTTGAATTCAATCGATCCTAGGTCTTCATTCATTGGGCACAGAGTCCTCGCTATCAATTACATATGGTGGTCGACTACTGGTATCAGCTTGTTGGTCACGAATCTGCCACAGGAAAGGATTTTTACATGTGCACCCTAGACCCGGCCAACATTGAAAGGCTGGAAGCAAGAAATGGCTCCCAGACCAATCTCCAGAGTGGGCTGGTTCCCTTACTATTCTAAATTTTGGTTGAAGATTAGGGTTGCTGGAAAGAAATTAAAAAATTGCTGAAAGAAATGGGAAATATGGCCGTAGCCGAAGTTATAAGATCGGGAGAACAACAACAGAAAACTCAAAGCACAACAACAGCAAGTAACAGAAAGTATTAACTTAATTCTCACACAACGTATGCAGAAAATCCTTCCAAACCTACATCCCAGGAATCATACCCTTACAGCAGTATTTAAATCCAATATGCAGAATTCAAATGCAACAGCCATTAAGGAATATGAATGCTATTAGAAATGCAAAAAGAACAGAAAGGAAAATCACCCATACAGTCGCTTGAAAAATCAGAGGCCAATTCTTTTATTCCTGCAAATGAACTTCGAGCTTTTAGCAGAAAACTTCCCAACCCCTACAAATGAGATTTACATTGGTTTTTATAGAGGGCCGTCCTCTTTATAGCATTTAATATTTGCCACCGACCTTCTTGAGATCTACAATTATGCAACGGAAACTAGGAACATGATCCCCTTAATTGCGGCCTTGAGGAACTCAAAATTGAATGCAATTAGACGTCGGCGGTCACCTTCATTAAATTTGTTTTTGAACATGTGCATGAAACCGTTAGAACAATCCATGAATAGCAGACTTCGAACAAATAAAATCTTCAATTTTGGTGGCACTGGGCGCTCTTCGACCTTGACCGCGTTGGAAATCCGCAAAACATTAAATTCTGGCAAGCATTTAATCCTCGAAAATCGAAAAAACCTTATCGGGCCGTTTACACTGTGTTTTGGCGGGAAACTGTCGCAGGTCGCGAAAACGCGACGGGTCGCGAAATCGTGACATCTTCTTATGCCGTACACCTTTGCTGCTGGAACCCGCGAAAATTCTTCCTGTCGCGATATCGCTGCATAGTTGGCTTCATTATTTCCATCGCTAGCTTGTTCCGCGAAAATGAGACGTTGGGCGATTTCACTACGCTTTTTAGTCTTTTGGTCCTTTCCTCCGCTCTACCCCGCGAAAATGGAACATGTAGCGATATCGCTACGTCTTTCCGGCACTCTATACGGTCTTGCTCATAGGCCGCGAAAATGCGACACTTTTGCACTTTGAATGTCTTCGACCTTACCCCTGTCGCGATTTCGCTACACATGAGAACACTTAGTCATTTTTCAACAAAGTGGCATGAAATCGTTACCATCTCCATGTCTTTTGCACAATTTTCATTCCCTGTCGCGGTTTCGCGACGTCTTCATCTCGCTCGGCCTTATCGTCAAAAGTGTAGCGAAATCGCTACAACTTTCATGTCTTTTGCTTTTCGGACCAAAACGACCACGATTTTGGGACAGGTAGCGATATCGCTACATCTTTCCCTTTTCGTACCATTTGCCACTTTTTGTCATGAAAATGCGACATCTTTTGCCTTGCCGAAACCCTTTCTAAAAGTGCAGCGAATCGCTACGCGTTTCATTTTGTTTGGCTTTGTTTCAGAACGGTAGCGATATCGCTACACGTTTTCATTTGTTTTGGCTTTGTTTCAGAATGGTAGCGATATCGCTACACGTTTTCAACTTAAGCCTTTGAAGCCACCCGCATCGCGAAAATGCGACATCTTTTACTTTGTGCACTGTGCGTTGATTTTCGTCACGATTTCGTGACAGTGTGTCGCTCTCCCTTCCTTTGCTCATCGCAAGCCGTGAAAATAGAACACGTCGCGATATCGCGACGGTTCTGTCTAGCTGCATCCGTTGACCGCGTTGACCGCGATTCCGTGACACGTCGCGAAATCGTGACAGTTTTTGAACTTAGTCATTTTTTGCTCCTTTTGCATCAAAGCCGCATCAAAGCCAGTATAGAAGTTAGATATGCAACAACTTAAACATTAATACTTCAATCAATGAGAATCAATGTGGCAAAAATGCCAACATTCTTGGCGGCTCGCGGGGTATACAGTTCGTTGTATGCAAGAATCCAGGCCTGAATCCATTGGGCACAGAGTCATATTAGAACAAGAAGCTGGCTGCTGTGATACCTCGCAGTGGACTGCTGCAATAACTTCTGCTGAAAAGCTGAAACTGAAAGAACCTGCATATAACTGATTATAGAATGAAACAAATGGAATGAGATAATGGAGTGAGATCCTGCGATTGCGCAAGCGGTGAATGCAAATGGAATGATGATAATAATGGGAGAAAAGTAAATGAACATATGGAATGGAAGTGAAAGTATGAAGGTTGTGGAATGAAAATGAACTAGACTGTAAGCAAATGCGTAAAAAGATAGAACTTAGAGGAAAGGGATAAGAAGGAACGGGAATAATAGGAATAGGGAAAAGAAACAACAGCCGTGGCTCTCTTTTTTATTGCAGAAGAAAAAAGGAGGAAGAAGATGAAGAAAGGAAAGAGAAAAAGGGAAGGGAAAAGAAGAATTTTCTGGAAAGCCACCAGCTGCTGGGAAAGGAGAAAAGCACAGAAAAACAAAAGGCACCTACGGCTCGCGCAGGCAACAAGAACCAAGGCGACAAAATAAAAGTAAAACATGTATATACTTTTTTTTTCTTTTCTTTTTTTTTTTATACTATATACAAACTCATACTGGACTGTCAGTTCATGAGGTGTAGGCTTTCAGATGAAAGCCATTTACTGAAATAGGTAGTGGACTGCCATCCAAGTCTTCTAGATAGAACGAATTCGCTGCACCTGTGCTGGTAATGCGGAAAGGACCCTCCCATAAAGCATCAAACTTTTTGTGATTCCCAGGCTTAGCTTTATTTTCGTTCCATTTCAACACCAAATCTCCCGTTTTAAGTGGACGATCTGTAGAATGTTTATGAAACCACTTCGAAATACCCTGTGTGTGTTTAAAAAATTCTTCATATGCCTCAGAACGCTGCTCCTCCAAGTGCAACAACTGAGCTATCCGCGTATCCAAGGAACTTATGTCTGTTTCATTATCCTGAAAAGCTTGCAACTGCTGCAATACTGGTAACTCGAGATGAACAGGCAACCTTGCTTCTTTCCCATAAACTAAGGCATAGGGTGAGGTCTTGATAGACTTCTTAACTGAAATCCTATCTGCCCATAAAGCTTGATTCAGTAAAAGGTGCCATGATCTCTTGTTCTCCCCCAAAGACCTCTTTAAAATCCGGAGCAAATTTTTATTTGTTGACTCTGCCAAGCCATTTCCCTGTGGATAATAATTGGAAGATGTTTTTAGGAAAATGCCATACTTGTTTGCAAACTCAGCTAGTTCAGCTCCAATAAATGGGGTCCCATTATCGGTAATAATGGCATCAGGAATGCCAAATCGTGTAATCAGGCCTTCAATAAACGATATCACCACAGTCTGGTTCGCAACCTTTGTTGGAATAGCTTCAGACCACCTCGTGAAATAGTCTGTAGCTGTTAAAATATATCTATGTCCAGCTGAGGAATTGGGATCAATAATCCCAATAAAATCCAACCCCCACTGCTGAAAGGGTGCTTCAACCTGAATCGGATGCAAAGGCAATGCTGCATTCCTAACTCTTCCTGTGTATCTCTGACATTTGTCGCATGTTTGGGCAATTCTGAAAGCGTCTGAGAACAGGGTCGGCCAATAGTAACCAGCTCGAGTTATCTTTAAAGCCATCGGTCTTCCTGCAAAGTGTCCTCCTGATAAACCAGAATGAAACTCCTCCAGGAGCCTAGCCTTTTCTGATTCTTTAACACATCTTAGAAGAACACCATCAATATTCTTAAAAAACAATCCTTCTGGTAACAAAACATACCGAAGAGCTTGCAGACGAAATCTTCTCCAGTTGTGAGGCATTCAACTCGTGAAGGACATCTACCAGCTTGTGAAATAATCAATGAGATCTTCTCATCCAATATTTTTCCTGAATTAAGCAATTCGTCAAATTGTCATCACTAACAAGATTTTTTGCTTGATATTCACCTATACCAGATGCTGCCATCTTTGCCAAATGTTGGCATAAAGCCTTACCACGCACTAGCTTAGTCGGATGAATTTCAACATCAAATTCTTGGATCTTGGTGACCCAACCAGCACGTTTATCACCCATCTCTCCTTGAAGAATGAAATTTCTTACATCAGGATGAATAACATAGACAATTGTTCTGCTCTGAGATATAAAATGCTTGAATTTCTTAAGGGATTTCATAACAGCATACACTTGTTTTTCAATGAAATTATACTTTGCCTCATGAGGTAGAATGACCTGACTAAGGAAAGCAATGGGCCTTTCATTCCCATCATCTCCTTTCTGTGTAAGAACCGCAGCATAACTTTCATCTTCTCCAACTGCATACAAAATGAAATCCTTTGAGTAATCAGGATTAATCAGAACAGGGCACTGCGCTATTCTTTCCTTGATTTCTTGGAATGCTTCTTTTCTTCGAGCGGTCCATTGAAACTCTGCATCCTTTTTCAACAATTCGGTCATAGGTTTTACAACTCGGGCAAAATCAGAAATGAACTTCCCGATGAAATTGATCTCGTCCAAAGAAAGACTCGAGTTCCTTTTTGTTTGCGAGGGAGTGACAACTTTTTCAATGCTTCAACCCGGGCTGGATCTATTGCTAACCCATCCTCTAAAATCACATGCCCCAGAAGCTTACCTTATTTTACTGCAAACACTGACTTCTTTGGATTAATGGAAATCCCAAATTCCTTGCACTTTTCAAAAATCTGCCTCAGGTGAGAGCAGTGATCTTCCCGTCTATGCGAAAATACGAGTCATGTCATCAAGATATATCACAATAATCTTATTCAATAATTCCTTGAATGCAATGTCCATGGCTCTTTGGAAGGTAGCCCCAGCATTTGATAGTCCAAAAGGCATTCGTTGATAAGCAAAAGTGCCCCACTTTGTTGTGAATGTTGTCTTATACTGATCCTCATCTTTAACCCAAATCTGGTTATATCCAGAGAATCCATCCAACAGTGAAAAACGCTGAGCTCCAGCCACAACATGCAGTATTTGATCTATACGCGGCAAAGGATAATGATCCTTCAACGATGCACGGTTCAAATTTTGGAAATCTACACACAATCGTATGTCTCCATTCTTCTTTCGAACCGGGACCAGATTGGCAACCCAAGTTGAGTGCTTAACTGGATATATGATTTTAGCTTGCAGCATTTTCACAAGCTCAGCCCTCATGAGAGTCTCAATCTTTGGATTTACTGGTCGCTATTTTTGCCGAAAAGGTCTGACTCCTTCCTCCAATTCAATCGTATGCTGCACAATCTGTTTATTGTATCCTTTCAAATCTTCATAACTCCAAGCCACAATATCAAAAAATTCCTCACACAGTTGTCTGATCTTTTGCAGTTCTTCTGGCGTAGAATCAGTTCCAACCTTAATAGCTTTATTAGGCTCTAATTTTAACTCCATGTACTCCTTTTTATCAATCTCGATCCGATGTTTTTTGGACCGATCATGCTGATCAAATAAACTCTCCAGAGTTATAAGACCCTTCGGAATATGATTATTCCAGTAATCTGAATGAGACCTTCGACTTCTTCATGCTCCAAAGTTCTCCCTTCAACAGATAGCTGACTTCATGGATCAAAAAGTTGACAATCTGCTCATCATCTTCAAAGACTTGCCAAGAAAATTTCTTTTTCGGCACACTGGGCCTGTACACCATCCTTACTGTCTTTGGTTTTTTCATTACTTGTTCAACAGGGGAAAAATTGGCTCCAAGAGATGCTAAAAGATCTGCATGTTTATTCATCTCTCGGGAAACAGCTTGAATATTTAGAGTTGTGAACCACTCAAACAGGTCCCACACTTGATTGCGATATGCTTTAAGGTAATGCTGCTTAGAAATGCACCTACTTGTAATCTGGTTTACAATAAGCTCAGAATCACCAAAAATCTTGAGCTGTTCAATTCCTAACTTCCTTGCCTTTTTTAAACCCAAGCATAATGCTTCATATTCAGCAGCATTGTTAGTACAATTCCATGTAAGACGGTATGAATACGTTCTTTGTACACCAGAAGGAGAAATCAAAACAATACCTGCTCCGGCACCATTCTTGCATCTAGCCCCATCGAAATATAGCTGCCATAGTTGATCTGTAACAGCATTCTGATCAGCTTGGTTAGAAAATTCTTGCTTTGTGTCACTCTCAGGTTTTTGGATGGCATAGCAGCCGATTTCAGTCTCCAGCATGGCGTTAAAATCAAGCATAGAAAACTGAGCATCCAACTGAAGATTATCTAAAACCTCACTCATCAAAACAGAATCCTCGGACTCTTCAGTAAGCATGTGAACAGACTGCATGTCTTTTTCTGCTTCTTCCAACTTCTCGATATGAAAAGAGGAAGGTTTTTCATTCTGAATCTTGAGACGTCTACCCTTGAAAGGAATTTCTAAGTGGGAATAATCCAATGCCAGATAACCCCCCAACTTTGCAGTAAACTCCCTGGATAAACACATACTAAAGTAGGGTTCTAGATCTACCACAACAATTTCTTGGATAACAGTAATCTGGGGCATAGTATGCAGAACAATTGGGACATCCTTAATTACACCCACCATTTTTACAGGAGTACCATCTAATTGCAGAACTCCAGGACTACTCCGTGTATATTCCATTCCCATTGCTTCACAAACTCCCTTGGGCATAACAGTTGTAGCAGCTCCAGAGTCGATCATGCAGTTATGCACAATCCAACCCTCTATTTGCAATGATAAATAAAATGGGGGTGGTCTATTTTTCCCAGTAGCAGAGGTGGTTAAGGTTTGAGCATAAACTATCTGGGTAGAACTTTTTTCATTATCCTTTACAGATTTTAATGATTCCTGCAATAAATCTACCTGGCCAGGTAACTGCAAAGCATCGTAGAGACTTACCTTAGCAGGGGTCTTTTTCAGTTCTTCAACTATGTTGTATGCAACCGCAGCAGAGTCCTTCTTTTCAATAGGTTGTTCATATCTGCTATGATACTGCTGAGTGGCTTCCACTCTTAGCCTCTTTGTCAATGAGGGATACTTCAACTTTTCTCGAGCTTGCTCTTCTGCTTCTGATCTTGCTGGTGCAGCTGCAGCCTTTTCTTGAACTCTGTGGGAAGCAGGATCCTTTGGCAAAATAGGCACATCAGACTTTGGAACTGGCACAGGAGCTTTCACTGGCTTCTTCACATCAGCCGGCACTCTTAATGGCTCTAAGTCAGCAGGATCAACTGTCACAGGCTTCTTTCCAGTCCTTGTTAGAACTGAAACTTGTTCTTCCACTGGAGTCATTAAACTATGGCCTGCTTCAGAGATCATATTAACTTGTCCACCCGAAGAACTAGCAGCCAAAGTCTGCACATAATTCAGATGGACCATACAAGTATCCTCTCCATGAGGGTCATTGCAAGTCGAGCACCAATACATTCTCATGCACGAGGGCTGCATCTTCATTTACTAAAGCAGTTAAGCTTTTTTCAGGTGCTTTACTTGTTGAGGCGACTTGGTCTCTAGTAATTGGAGGAGGTTGAAATCTTCTTGGCTGGAAATCTCTCTCAGCTTGTTTCCTCTCAATGAGTGTGATCTTGTTACCCATGGCCCTAATTGCCGAATTGGCAGACTTTACCTCTTGCAATAGTGTTGTATAAGGATCAGGGTTCACAGGTGCAGGAGGTGCTGGCAATGGCAAAGGAGCTGGGGGTGCTGGCAAAGCTGGAAATGAAGTGGAAATGGGAGATGGCTGAGTGCTGGGTGCAGGAAGTGGCAAAGGAGCTGGGATAGGTGCAATTTGAGGTGCTTTGGAGCTCCATGATGGGGTGGGATACATAGATGGCATGGGCTGTGGAAGTGAGCTAGAATATAAATACTGAGGTAAATCTGGTATAATAGGCATAGTTACCTTCGGAGGAAGTCTCCCTATAGCAATCAGATCAGCTTCTGCTTTTATCGCTTGTTCAAACAACTCTGGAAATGTTGTCACATTGGACTACCGAATAGCCCAACCAATATCTGTGTTGAACGCTCTGAGGTAGTAAAGTGCAGCCAATTCATCAGCAGGCCGAAGACCATCAGGAATTCTGTGCCAGGTTCTGGTAAATCGGACATTGAAATCAGCTATCTCTTCCTGCGGGTGCCTCTGGATTACAGTAAACTGATTCAACAATGAGAAGGGGTCAGCCTGTTCATGGAAATTTTTAACTAGCAGATCTCCTAGCTGATCCCACGATGTTACAGTGCCTGGTGGCAACGTTCGGTACCAAAACAACAATTTACCTCTCAAGGAGCATACCAACAACTTCACCATTACATCTTCATCAGTTATATCATGAATGGCTGCTAGAGAAGCTACATCGTTAATGTGTTCATATGCAGTCTTACCCGTACCATCATAAGTTGGCAAAGCCTTCAACGCGGCCTGAGGAACTGGATTCTGAGCCTGCAAATTCAAGGCTCCAGAGCTGTTCCATGCCAAGAACTTCCTGGGTGGAGGATACTGTGCCATTTGAACTAGTGGAAATGATTGGGAGGATGAAACACTGGTAACAATACCAGAGGTTTGTGTAGCAGATGATGGAAGGGATGGGGAAACCAACCTAGAGTGCTCACCACTTCTTGAGCTGTCAAGTTCAAAAAACTCGACAAGATCGCCAAATTTCTTAGACTGTGATCTCGTGATCATGAAGTACAGCTTTCACTGCATCCACGTCCAGAGATTTTTGAGTACAACAGAGTCACCAAATGCTCTAGTTTTACAGTATGAAGGCGAACATTAAACCTTCAACACTATGGGATCTTTTAGAGACAGAAGAAATCTGTCCCACCGGGCGTGCCAAAAACTGTTGGTCACGAATCTGCCACAGGAAAGGATTTTTACATGTGCACCCTAGACCCGGCCAACATTGAAAGGCTGGAAGCAAGAAATGGCTCCCAGACCAATCTCCAGAGTGGGCTGGTTCCCTTACTATTCTAAATTTTGGTTGAAGATTAGGGTTGCTGGAAAGAAATTAAAAAATTGCTGAAAGAAATGGGAAATATGGCCGTAGCCGAAGTTATAAGATCGGGAGAACAACAGCAGAAAACTCAAAGCACAACAACAACAAGTAACAGAAAGTATTAACTTAATTCTCACACAACGTATGCAGAAAATCCTTCCAAACCTACATCCCAGGAATCATACCCTTACAACAGTATTTAAATCCAATATGCAGAATTCAAATGCAACAGCCATTAAGGAATATGAATGCTATTAGAAATGCAAAAAGAACAGAAAGGAAAATCACCCATACAGCCGCTTGGAAAAATTAGAGGCCAACTCTTTTATTCCTGCAAATGAACTTCGAGCTTTTAGCAGAAAACTTCCCAACCCCTGCAAATGAGATTTACATTGGTTTTTATAGAGGGCCGTCCTCTTTACAGCATTTAATATTTGCCACCGACCTTCTTGAGATCTACAATTATGCAACGGAAACTAGGAACATGATCCCCTTAATTGCAGCCTTGAGGAACCCAAAATTGAATGCAATTAGACGTCAGCGGTCACCTTCATTAAATTTGTTTTTGAACATGTGCATGAAACCGTTAGAACAATCCACGAATAGCAGCTTCGAACAAATAAAATCTTCAATTTTGGTGGCCTGGGCGCTCTTCGACCTTGACCGCGTTGGAAATCCGCAAAACATTAAATTCTGGCAAGCATTTAATCCTCGAAAATCGAAAAAACCTTATCGGGCCGTTTACACTGTGTTTTGGCGGGAAACTGTCGCAGGTCGCGAAAACGCGACGGGTCACGAAATCGCGACATCTTCTTATGCCGTACACCTTTGCTGCTGGAACCCGCGAAAATTCTTCCTGTCGCGATATCGCTGCATAGTTGGCTTCATTATTTCCATCGCTAGCTTGTTCCGCGAAAATGAGACGCTGGGCGATTTCACTACGCTTTTTAGTCTTTTGGTCCTTTCCTCCGCTCTACCCCGCGAAAATGGAACATGTAGCGATATCGCTACGTCTTTCCAGCACTCTATACGGTCTTGCTCATAGGCCGCGAAAATGCGACACTTTTGCACTTTGAATGTCTTCGACCTTACCCCTGTCGCGATTTCGCTACACATGAGAACACTTAGTCATTTTTCAACAAAGTGGCATGAAATCGTTACCATCTCCATGTCTTTTGCACAATTTTCATTCCCTGTCGCGGTTTCGCGACGTCTTCATCTCGCTCGGCCTTATCGTCAAAAGTGTAGCGAAATCGCTACAACTTTCATGTCTTTTGCTTTTCGGACCAAAACGACCGCGATTTTGGGACAGGTAGCGATATCGCTACATCTTTCCCTTTCCGTACCATTTGCCACTTTTTGTCGCGAAAATGCGACATCTTTTGCCTTGCCGAAACCCTTTCTAAAAGTGCAGCGAATCGCTACGCGTTTCATTTTGTTTGGCTTTGTTTCGGAATGGTAGCGATATCGCTACACGTTTTCATTTGTTTTGGCTTTGTTTCGGAACGGTAGCGATATCGCTACACGTTTTCAACTTAAGCCTTTGAAGCCACCCGCGTCGCGAAAATGCGACGTCTTTTACTTTGTGCACTGTGCGTTGATTTTCGTCGTGATTTCGTGACAGTGTGTCGCTCTCCCTTCCTTTGCTCATCGCAAGCCGCGAAAATAGAACACGTCGCGATATCGCGACGGTTCTGTCTAGCTGCATCCGTTGACCGCGTTGACCGCGATTTCGCGACACGTCGCGAAATCGCGACAGTTTTTGAACTTAGTCATTTTTTGCTCCTTTTGCATCAAAGCCGCATCAAAGCCAGTATAGAAGTTAGATATGCAACAACTTAAACATTAATACTTCAATCAATGAGAATCAATGTGGCAAAAATGCCAACACAGCTTCACCCTTATTTTTGAGATGTGCCACTATAGATTCATACACTACAACTGCATCAACCCATGCATCTATAGTAATTACCTCACAAACTTTGAGTGTATCCACAAGATATCAAAAAGTCTTCAGCTTTTCTAGATCAATATATTTAGCCTTTTGGCTGAGCTCCAGTAATCTAGAATCAATGCCAATGAAATTTCTCATCAATGACAGTACATGCTATTCGGTGATGGGCTCCTCCAAGTTATTAATATCTGAGGTATCATTCATGAAAACAACCTATAATGCATCTAGGTCTTTCTGCACCAGAATATTCCCCTGATCATCAACAAAGCTAGGAAAACCATTAGCTGTGATGGTTTCAAAGTGATCCAAGGAAATGTGCCTCTCATGCTCAAATGTCTCCTATAGTCTACGAGCTTCTTTAAGTAGTTATATTTTGGAGAAAAAACTACGCACAATAATCTTGGCACTTGCCCAATCATGGGCTATTTCACTCATTGGAAAAAACCAAATATCCATTTGAGTCATTGACTGGATCTTCGTGGCCATTTCAAACTTTGGTTCTAAATCTTGCTCTATGTTTTCCACTATAGGCCCGCCATATGAAACAACTACTTGTACCTCCTAAAGAAACATGAGAACTAATGTACCCTTGATTGCCATCTTCCTACAATCATTCAAAAATTGACTGTGGTCTTATTTAATCTTATCCTTGGTAAGAGTCACGAATTGCATTACTTTCATCGCCAAATGATTCTGCAAGTTCTGAAGTTGGTCCTACAAGACTTGGATCTTTAATTGTGTTTCTTTCTCTAATGCTTGGAAATGAGTAGCTACCTATTTGATCTCCATGATTTCCTCTTCCAAATATATTGTCTACTGCTGCCACTATTGAGATTTAGACTCTGCAGTATCTAGTTTGACCTTTTGTGTTGCTAAAGCCTCCTCTAACTCCTTGATATTTCCTTCAACCTTGATGAAACAATCCTTTTAATTCTTGGCTTGCAAGTAAATTGAACTTGAAACCACTTGTATGGTTATCATTTTCTCTTCTAGATCCATCTTTGTGAGGTCCTCAGTGATTTCTTGGTAGGAATAATCAGTGGGTGCCATTTCTCCTTGAGATTTTTGAACCTGAGGAACCATTGTCACCATGTGAATTTCCATTACTGTTGGATCAAAATTTACTTTCTTCATTGGTTTTGCCATGGCTAGCGCATCCTTTCTCTTATGATTCTTCAACCATATTGATGAACTTTGTCATGCCCTACTAATTTTTTTTGCTATCGGGCGCTCAGGTAACAACTCCATCTCAAAAGCTAGTGGCTCCTATACTACAAAAATTGGGGAAGACAAGAACATGGCTTGTTGAGGATTGGATTCAACCATAGGGATGGAAGTGGAGGGTGCTTCAGCCACACTTACTCGAAGAGGAGCTTGCATGGTTATAGAAGAAATAGGATGAGAAGTCATGGAAGATGAATCTTAGAATAATGGAAGGAAGAATGGATTTGGGGAAGGAAGGATGAAATGGGTGAAACTGGGGAAGCACTGGTGAACTATGACTGTGGGATAAAAATAGGGATGGAAGAGGTGGATGTAGCAATTGGGGGTGAAGTTGACATGGGAATTGCAGATAAAAATACAATGGTCACCAAATGCTTGTTAGAAGAAGAAGAAGAAATAAAATGCATACCTGTAGGCTCTAACATTGATTGAGCCGATGGTAAAATATTGTCTTCTCCTTCTGATATTGCCTTCTCCACATTTGGATTTATTGTTGTCACCATTGGACCTGATTTTTCCAACTAATCAAAAGAAGATATATCTGAAGAAACAATTGGCTCAATTATTGGTGAAGGAAGCAATTTGGTGCTCAACACAGAAAGAGCCTCACTCCTAGGTTTCTTCACTATGTTAGGGAAAGGAACCCTCATAGTGGTGCTTATCTTATTTTGTGGAATTTCCTCCTCCAATAGAAATTTCTCTTCTTCTTCATCTTCAATCGTTATCCTCTCTTCTTTAGAATCTTCCTCTTGTCTCCTTATATCTTCCTCTCTATCTGGACTACTAATACTTCTAGGCACTAAATCAGCAATGGAGAGGGGCTGGTATTTTTCATACTATTCATCATAGATAATTGAAAAAGCATCATCCATAATGAATGAATAATTTTTCTTGGGCTTATTTTGTTGAATCCTCATGATCCACCAGTCAACAATCTTCTCATCAGACCAATCAAGCAATTTTGTCTTCATTTGTTCAAATAGACCTGAAGGAGGAACTTGCTCTGGATGATTTTTTGGATCATAGTCAACCTCCTCATAAAAATCATGCCAGGGAGGAATTGAAATCATCTTCTCCACATGCCATTCAAGGTCATGACCTTTGGGATTATTACTTTTTTGTACGATGTATTCTCTAGGGCAATAATGAAAAGTCTTGGCATTGATGTGACTGGCAAAAATACCCAAAGGATCATACTTCCATCATTGAGGAAGCTCAAACAATTCATGGTCATAGAGCATCTTAGCAATTAATTCATTCTGACCACTCTGAGCAACTGTTATATCACCAAACTTGAAAGGCATAGCACATGTATTCTTATTTTCTTGGCCTAACCCATAGGTATAATTGATGAAATAACTTTGTCGGGATACTTCCAAGGAAAAAAGGTGTTTGGTTGTAAAATATGGCAACAGAAAATATTTACTAGTAAAACAAAACATTATAACCACCACGCCTTATGTCAATAAAAATACATCGCCTCTTTTCTGATCAACCACTTCTGCTTGCAAGGCCCGAGGCACTTTGTTTCATACTCCATAAATTAACTCCAATGCAAGTCCTAAAAATATCCTGTTGAAGTTATAATAGGACTCCTTCTTCGACAAATTTTGAGTCCATGAGTATACTGGAAATGCTTTTCCTACTTTATTTGTCTTATTTATTGCTATGAATGCAAAGTGAGAGTGCATATGATATACAAAATACCATGCCAAAAAATAACAATTCCTGAAAGTAATGTCTTCTCCACTTTGTACCTTTTGCAATTGTGAGTGTATTCTCCATTCCAAAAAATCTGCCCAATCAAATAAAATCGGGTTTGAAGTTGTTGTCATGGCAGTCGGAGCATAAAAACCTACTTGTGAAATGCGTTGCACCAATGACGCTTGCCACTTGTGCACTATATAATCTAAAGATAGTCTCGTCATCCATTCTATCATGGAATACAAATCTAGGCTCTTGAAATTCTTTAATGGCATTGGTAGTTTCAACAACTCTCAAAATTGTGGTGTCTTCAATAACTAGCTCTCCATGAATTTCCACATGTGAATGGTGGATTGATACCTCTCTTCCTCTTCTTTAAAATTAAGATTTTTGTGTGTGGCATAAGATGGATGTTGCACACCACAAGAAAATGCATCCCATATGGAATTAGTTGAAATACTAAATAAATACTCTGTGGGAATTTTGGACAGTTCTTGAATCAGCATTATAACATTGCGTAGTTATCAAAATCAGCTCAAGACATGGGTGCATGTGTGTACACAGATACCAGGAGAGATGAGCATGAAATGGTATAGTACAGGGACTCTCAGTAGACATCTTTTGTGCAGCAAACTCGATATCCAAACGCAATTTTTCTGCTCCTTTGTTGGTGATATTGCAATCATCGATCTATGATAGGTAAGCATAATAGGGTTTTAATTCAACATCTTCATCCTCGTCTACTCGAGATTTTCATTTCTTCTTTTCAATTTCAGGATTTTTCTGCACTTTCATATTCTTGGCTGTCGTGGATTTCTTCCCCATCTTCAGCTTTCTTGGAATATGCAGCGAAGAACAACAAATCCTAGGGCAAAAGATACTCGCAAGACTTTTTCATAGGAACTCTACAAATGCTTGATTGAAAATCGAAGAATTGAACTCCTTTTATAATTGTTCATGTGTATCCACTGGAAATCTTTCTAATTTTATGGGCACAACATGCATTCCAATGATGATTTTTTTTTTTAAAGTCTGATGAATGGGCGGAGTGAATGACGTGGTGTGAGGAAATGGAAATATGCAGACATGACGGGTAGTGCAGTATGGAGTGGATTTTCATGGAGGAAAATATGGATATGAGGGTTTGAATGGAAGTGGCTAATTTTTTTTTGGAGGATATATGGCTTTTCGGGAGTCCGAAAGAGGTAATTCAGGTTCCAAAAAAGGCATGTCAGAGTTTGGGAAAAAGTTTTTTGGGAGAAAGTGTTTTATTTCTTATGTTTATGTTTTGTGTTTTTGTTTTTTGATGTGGACCCGAAAAAGGCAATTCAAAACCCGAAAAAGGTATTTTAGAATCCGAAATGGGCATTTCGAGAGAAACATAGTTTTTTTTTTACACCTCCAAAATTTTGGATACTCTAAACACATCATCCCATTTTATCTTGTGGTTTCAATTTTTCTAAGAACTACCTAGTTAAGCATAACCTTCCTAGAGTAGTACTCATATGGGTGACCTCCTAGGAAGTCTCAGTCTTTGACCACTTTTTCAATTTTTATTTTTTTTAAATCAGAAGAAAGAAAAGACGTAGAAGGAAAATATGTACATATTTACATCCACAATCTCTATTTTCACTGATAATAGACCTTCAAATGAAGACTATTAATTGGAATTGACAGTGCATTACCGTCCATATCTTGAAAATAAAAGGAATTAATTTTATTGGCACCTATAATCTGAAATGGACCTTCCCATATTGCCTCAAACTTGTGATGTTTGCCAGGATTTGACTTATTTTCATTCCACTTCAATACAAGGTCACCAACCTTAAAGGTCCTTTCAAAAGCCTTTTTACCAAACCATATCTTCGTCATCTCAACATGATCAGGCCTAGTATGATTTCTCCCTTTCTTCCCCAACTATAAAATTTGAGCCAATCTCATACTCATGGGATCAAACTCATCATTTTGATCATAAACCAAATGCCAAGTTTGAAGGGACGGTAATTCAATATGAATAGGCAAAACAACTTCTTTACCATATACCAAGGAATAAGGGGATGTTTTGATGGATTTGTTTTTACCATGATGTGATCAGCCCATAATGCTTGGTTCAAAAGCAAGTGCCAGCTCTACTTATTGTTGCCAAGGGTCCTCTTCAAAATTATGAACAGGTTCTTGTTTGTTGACTCAGCCAGGCCGTTCCCCTGTAGATAATAATTATATGAAGTTTTCAAATAAATTCCATACATACCCGTAAATTCACTAATTTTGGCACCTATGAAAGTAGTTCAATTATCTATTATAATTGCATCTAGGACCCCAAAGCGAGTGATCAATCCTTCAAGAAAAGTAATGATCGTGGATTGATCCACTTTCTTGTTTGGAATTGCTTTAGTCCATATGGTGAAGTAATCAGTCGCAGTCAAGATATACTTGTGGTCAACAGATGAGCTAGGTTTAATAACCCCCAAAAAATCAAGGTCCTACTATTGAAAAGGTGCTTCTACTTGAATCGGACGAAGAGGAAATGCTCCTTTTCTGACTCTACCAACATATCATTGACAACTGTCGCAATGAGTACTCACTTTGTGAGCATCAGCAAACAAAGTATGCCAAAGATAGCCTGCTTGGATGATTTTTAAGGCCATGGGTCTTCCTGCATAATGACCACTTGATAGTCCAAAATGAAATTCTTCTAAAATATTTTCTTTTTTGGAGTCCCTCACACACCTGAGAAGAATTCCATCAATGTTTTTGTAAAAAATACCTTTAGGCAACAAAGTATATCTGAGAGCTTGCAATCTTAATCTCTGACATTGTGAAGCATCAAGGCGAGATGGACATATGCGTGAGTTAAAATAATCTATCAACTCTTCGGTCCAATCAAGATCATTGGCGGTATGGTTTGCACAAATTTTTTCATCCAAACTATCCTCATGCAACATATCTAATGACTCAGAAGTTGCACTTTTGGCTAGTTCTTGACATAGAGCTCTTACACGAACTAACTTGGTTGGTTGGATTTCCACATCATATTATTGAATGTTTGAGACCCAACCTACTCTCTTGTATCCAATTCTCCTTGGAGAATAAAATTTCTTACATCAGGGTGTATGACATGCACAACCATTTTCCTTTGAGAAACGAAGTGTCAGAATTTCTTCAATGCTTTCATTACTGCATATACTTGTTTTTCAATAAAATTATATTTCTTTTGATGAGGAGAAATAACCTGACTCAAGAAAGCAATTGGCTTCTAAACTCCATCCTCTTGTGGTTGTGTTAAAACTATAGCATAACTCTCTTGTTTGTTGACTGCATAGAGAATGAAATATTTAGAATAATTAGGATTAATAAATACTGGAGCCCGAGTAATCCTCTCATTAATTTTCTTGAAAGCTTGTTTTCTTATGTCAATCCATTTAAAATCAACACCTTTCTTCAAAATCTCAGTCATGGGATTCAAAACTTGAGAAAAATCAGAAATAAACTTAAGAATGAAATTGATTTGGCCAAAGAAATATTGCAAATATTTTTTATTGGCTAACAATGGTAGCCTCAGGAGGGCTTCAACTATTGCAGGATCAATTGCTAATCCTTCTTACGAGATTACATGACCCAAAATATTCTCTTATTTGACAAAAAATATGGAATTCTTAGGATTAATCAAGATCCCAAACTCATGACACTTCTCAAACACCTGCCTCAAATGAGCAATGTGTTCTTCTCTACGATGTGAAAACATAGTCATATCATCAATATATATTACAATAATACTATTCAGTAACTCACTGAAAGCAATGTCCATAGCCCTCTGAAAAGTGGCACCAACATTTGAAAGTCCAAATGGCATCCAATGGTAGGTGAAAGTACCTCACTTGGTGGTTAATGATGTTTTATTATGATCCTCATCTTTCATCCAAATCTGATTATACCTAGAGAAACCATCAAGCAATGAGAATATTTGGGATCCAGCTACTACATGAAGTATTTGATCAATCTGAGATAGAGGGTAATGGTCTTTTAAAGATGCCTGGTTTATATTGTGAAAGCCAACACACAACTGAATGTATCCATTGTTTTTCCGTACTGGGACCATGTTAGCCACCCATGTTGAGTGCTTGATTGGATATATTATCTTAGCCTCTAGCATCTTCAACAACTATGCTTTCATGAGGACTTCAATCTTAGGATTGAAAGGTCATTGTTTCTGATGAAAAGGTTTTACCCCTTCCTGTAGTTCTATAGTATGTTGGATCACATTCTTATCATAACCCCTCAAATCATGGTAGCTATAGGCAACAATATATGGATACTCGAAACACAATTTCTTGATATCTTCCAGCTCTTCTGGGGTGCCATCTATTCCAACCTTGATGACTTTCTTAGGATCCAAATTCAACTCTCTATAATCCTTCACATCTATTCTAATATTGTTATTTTCAACCCGATCACTCTGGTTAAATAGAATTTCAAGTGTAATCATGCCCTTAGGGATGTGATTAATTTTTAGTTGAATCATCTCTTCTCTCTTCTTTAGCAAGAACTCTATCATCAACACTTACAGTTTCTTTAAGTAGGAAATTGACCATCTGCTCATTGTTATCAAACACTTTCCAATGAATATTTTTGTCAGGAACTAAGGGTCTATAAATTACCCTAACTATCTTAGGATTTCTAACTGCTTGCTCCATAGGGTATTAGTTAGCACCAAGAGAGGCCAGAATATCTGCATGTTTGTTTAGCTCTCTTGAAATCACCTGAACATTTAAAGTAGTGAGATATTCAAACAAGTCCCACACTCTATTGCAATAATATTTCAAGTAGTGCTACTTTGACACATACCTGTTAGTGATCTGATTAATGATGAGTTCAAAGTCACCAAAATAATACAGTTTTTTAATACCTAACTTCTCAGCTTTCTTCAATCCAAGGTATAGTACCTCATATTCAGCTGCATTATTTGTGCAACCCCAAGTTAGCCTATAATAATAGTTCTTTTGCAATCCTTCGAGAGATCAACACAATGTAAGCTCCTACACCATTCTTGCATCTGGTTCCATCAAAATACATTCTCCATAACTGGTCGATAACAAGATCAAGAGAATCAGGAACCTTCTCTTCAATCTACTCTGGCTTCGTAATAGTATAGCAACCAATATCCATTCCAAACATTGCATTTAAGTCCATGAGTGAAAACACATCCTCAAGGTGAAGCTCACCCATCACTTCTTCCATTAAATCAACTTCTTCTAACTCCTAGGTCATCATGTTAACCGATCATGGGGAACTTTATTCTTCCAACTTCTCAATGTGAAAAGGAAAGGGTTTCTCATTATGAATGAGAATCTTCTTTCTGTTGAATGGTATCTCCAAATTTGAGTAGTCTAAGGAAAGATATCCTCCCAACTTAGCCATGAACTCCCTTGAGAGGCACATGCTAAATTATGGTTCCAGGACAACTACTACCACTTCTTGGATGATCATTATTTGTGGTATACTCTGAAAGACAATGGGAATATACTTAATCACACCTACTATTTTCATAGGTGTCCCATCCAAATGCAAGACTCTAGGGCTACTCCTTGTATACTCCATATCCATGACTTCAAAAATTGCCTTTGGCATGACAGTTGTCCCAGCACCAGAATCAATCATGCAATTATGCACTATCCAACCTTCCATCCTGAGTGAAAAATAGAAAGGAGGTGGTCTATTCTTTCTAGTGGTTGAAGTAGTCAATGCTTGAGCAAAAATTGTTTGGGTAGGGCTTTTCCTACTATCTTTTATAGACTTCAATGATTCTTGTAACAGATCAACTTGCCTAGGCAATTGTAATGCATCATAAAGACTAAACTTAGCAGGAATCTTCTTCAACTCCTTAACAATGTTGTATGCGAACGTACCAGACCTCTCTTTGTTAGTGGTCTCATATTTTTGTTGCAAGTGTGAACAAAAATTAGCTTGAAACAGGCTTAGAAAAAACTAGTTTTTCTAAGCCCAGTGTGAACACACTCACCTTTTGTCGGCTAATCTTGCTTGGATGGTCGGCATGATATTCCTTCTCCCTTTCCTTCATTTTCTCCTTATCCCTCCATTCAGCTTCCTCCTTTCCTATCGTCCATTTTCCCTTATCACTCCACTCCCTTCCTCTCCCCATGCTCGCTGCCACCTCCCACTCCACCTCCTACTCCTCCGTTCTCTCTAAACTCCCCGATCTTCCTCCACCTTCCCTTTCCTATGATTACGCAAGTTCTAAACCTATATAAGGTTTATGTTAATGTATTATCGTCTGGTTAATTTAATATATTTTTAGCTGTAATTTTTGTGTCATTTGTTATATACCTTGGGCCTAACTAATCTAAGGTTAACTACATCTTAGACTTACACTGGTATCAGAGCTGAGGGGGCACGGATATCGAGGGCCAAGGTAAGGCATGAAATTTGAAGGCATAGATCTCGAGGAGCGATAGAGAAGCTATGGCATGGATCTTAAGGAGCGGTGGAGTAGCAGTCACATGGATCCCAAGGAGTGCATGGAGTAGCAGTCGTACGAATCCCGAGGAGTGCATAGATCTTGAGGATCTTACTGGATGTTGACATGGCAGTGGTGCTGATAGTAGGATGATATGGTAGTGGAGTTGGAAACATGTAGATCAAGGCTGACTAGGAGCTAACTGGATGCTGATGTGGCGGTAGAGCTAGCAGCACGAGGATTGAGGCTGACATGGCTGGCTGACGTGGACGAGGCTAACGTGGCATGCTAACATGGAGGCATGCTGATGTGGCTGGCTGACATGGATGCATGTTGATGTGGTGGATAACATGGATGAGGGCTCTAGTGTGTGCCACGTGGCAACGTTTGATTGGTCGTCTGACAGGCAAAAGGATTGGCGGATCGATTGCCCGAAGGCAATCGAACTCTTGTGTGTCCGTAGGCTTTGATAAAGCCTGGACATTTGTTTTGCCCACTGCATGTGGGATTAAAAAACTGAATTTTTTTTTTAAATATGTATTTCACCGCCATTGTAAGTAGAACCCCCTTCCTCTCTTATCTCATCCGACTAGCATGGCCTAGCGGTGAAGTTCCCCACCTTGCAGAGCAGAGACCCGGGGTCGAATCCCGTCGGGGTAAAAAAAAATTATTTTTTTTTTGTCTTCACGATTTATGGAGGGTTAATATTGTTTTTTGGTTCCTTGCTCCCATCCGTAGCCGCGTGGTGCAGTGGCTAAGTCTTCGGGTAATACAACGGAGGTTACCAGTTCGAATCCCAGTGGGGGTTTCCAGAAAAAAAAAAAAAAAGGTTAATTTTTTAATTAAATTTTTATTATTTATTTATTTTTTAAAGTTTTTTTAAAAATTATAATTTCTATATATGTTTTTTTATTATTGTTTTTTAAATATCCATTTCATTTAAAAATAATAATTAAAAATATATATAGGATATTGTTAATTTTTTTTAAAAAGTCTTTATTAAAACAAATTTTAGAAAAAAAATTTAAAAAAAATAAAAGGGTGCAAATATTTTTTTGATATAAAAAGTTTATTTTTGGCATCATACTAAGTTTTAACCCATTTCATACAGTGTGATTCTGGGTAGATGGTCCGGCCAACTAGATGCTATAATGCATTACTCACTCTATTGAGAAGAGAGACTCCTGACTCCTTTGACGGGAAAGTCCAATGGTATGGACTTCATACAGTGTTTTGCCAATTAGAGAATCAAGTGATTGCTCATATGAGGAAACCAGATTCTATCTATGAGGTATATTCTAAAGATAATATCTTCGGGAAAAGGATAGTTGAATCCAAGATGGTTGAAATAGTACCTGAAGGACAGTTAAGTGATAGTTATACACCTACAGTGCCTGAAGTAGAAACAAGTGAGAGCTATACACCACACTCTCCTGATTCAGAACCAGAAGAAGAAGAAGAAGAAGAAGAAGAAGAAGAAGAGGAAGAAGAACTAGTGGAGGTGAAACCTGCAATTGAAGAATGAAATGTTCTCAAAAGAAGTTATGAACCAGCAGTAGCACCTGAAGTCATTATAATTAGTGATGACGAAGCAGACAATTTCACCTTTCCAATTTTGGGTGATCCTCGAGAAGAAGAACGCCAAATCAGTGAGCATATTAAGAAATCTAGATTTGATTTAAATCAGTAAATCAATGATCTATTTTGTACTTCTTTGTACTACTTGTTTGAAGTTGAAATAAAGTTTGCTTTCTAATATGGCTTCCAATACTAGTCTACCAATCCCTAAGTTCAATGGTGGTGATTATGAGTATTGGTCAATTAAAATGAAAACTCTTTTGATAGGCAAAGGTCTTTGGGATGTGATTGAAGAGGGATATATTGAACCTACTACTATTGAATGGGCAGCTTTGAGTGTTGTTGATAAAAGGGCTAGAAAGGAAGCACAGAAGAATAATTCTTCCGCCCTTTATCATATCCAAGCCACCCTTGATAGAAGTATTTTCCCTAGAATAGCTTCTTTTATAACTGTTGAATCTACTTGGAATGCTTTAAAATAAAGTTATAGGGGTAGTGACCAAGTCAAACAAGTTAAACTACAAACCTTGAAATGAGATTTTGAGACTCTTAAAATGCAAGAGAGTGAAAAAATTGGTGATTACTACGTGCATGTGAAAGCCATAGTAGATAAGATGGTCACTTTAGGAGAAGATGTAAAGCCTGAAGTTATAGTGAAGAAAGTGTTGAGGACACTTCTTCCTAAGTGGAATTCAATAGCCTTCATTATAGAAGAATCCAAAGACCTAAATTCTTTGTATTTTGAATCCCTAATTGGATCACTTCTCTCACATGAAGAGAGGTTACAACAAACTCCTTCCACAAGTTATGGAGGAGATGATAAAGCCTTTGCTTCACAAGAAGGCAGAGGTAGAGGCTGTGGTAGAGGACATAATAGAGGTAGAGGTAGAAATAATCAGAGAGGTGGAACTCCTAACAGAGGAGGAAATCAGAACAGAGGAGGATTCTCAAACAGAGGTGAACAATAGAATAGAGGAGGACAACAAAATAGAGGAAAATAATCAGGCAAAGGCAAAGGAGGAGATAAGTCAAAAAAATATTGCTACAACTGTGGAAAACTTGGCCATTATGCTCGTGACTATTGGACAAAAACTTCACAAGGAACTAGTAGCAGCCAGAGCAGTCAGTTTGGAAATTTTGGAGAAGAGGAAGAGGCCACAAATATCTTTCTCTCTTATGGTCAGGCAGATCAGAACATGAATGATACATGGATCTTGGACACTAGGTGTTCAAACCATATGAGTGGCAAAGAAGGGCTCTTTGCTACTCTAAACTCCTCATACAAATCCAACATCAAATTGGGAGATGATAAATCATTGGCAGTTGAAGGCATTGGAGAAATGGTAGTTCCAACTAAAGAAGGCGTCAAACATGTAAGTGATATCTATTACACACCCCATCTTCAACAAAATATTTTAAGTGTTGGTCAAATTTTAGAAAAGAACTACATGTTGCTTTTTGATGATGGTAAATGCACTATTTTTGATAAAAATAACAGTAATAGAATCATTACACAAGTGCCAATGTCAAAGAATAGATTTTTTCCTTTAAATTTTGGCCAGCCAGGGGGAGATAAGTTAGCAAATGTTGCTATTTCCAATCCAAGTGTCCTATGGCACTTGAGATATGGTCATTTGAATTTAGCTAGTTTGAAAATGCTAACTTCCCAAGCGATGGTAACCGAACTTCCTAAAGTTCAGGATAGTAAGGAATTCTATGAAGGGTGTGCTCTTGGGAAGCATGCCCGATCAAAATTTCTTGATGGAAAAGCATGGCAGGCCAGCTATCCACTCTAGCTAGTGCATACAGACATCTGTGGTCCGATGCAGACCAAGAGTCTTGGTAACAACTCTTACTTCCTACTCTTCATTGATGATTTTACTAGAATGTGTTGGATATATTTTTTGAAATATAAGGATGAAGCATTTGAATGCTTTGTCGATTTCAAAACAAGAGTTGAAAGTGAGAGTAGATATTTTTTAAAATGTCTTAGATCAGATAGAGGAGGAGAATACTCCTCTAATGAGTTCTTGAATTTTTGTAAGCAACATGGCATTAAGAGGCAGTTCATAGCTGCCTACACTCCATAGCAGAATGGTGTCGCTAAGAGGAAGAATCAAACCATTGTGGAGATGGTAAGGTCTATGCTTCAGACAAAGAATTTGACTAATTCATATTGGACAGATGCAGCCAGGACTAGTGTCCATATCTTGAACAGAAGTCCTAATTCAAGTTTGGAAGGACAGACACCTTACCAAGCTTGGTATGGTAAAAATCCAAATGTTAAGTATTTTAGAGTGTTTGGCTCACTGGAATATTCTCACATTCTTGATGAGCTTATAAATAAGCTCAATCCAAAGAGTCAGGCATGCATCTTTGTAGGATATTGTGAGAATACAAAATCTTACAGACTCTACAATCCTAGGACAAGAAAGTTTGTGCTTTCCAGGGATGTGATTTTTGATGAAGGGGGAGAATGGGGTAAGCCTCAGATTTTTAGTGATGATGAATCTAGTGATGTAGGTTCTCAGCAGGTGCAATAGCAGACACCATAGAAATGTAAGCAGTCTCCTCCCAAAGATCCAGGTTCATCTTCTGATTCAACTTCTTCACCAAGTTCTTCTCCGCAGAGATCAATAAGTTCCTCACCAATGGAAATTGATTCTCCATCCAGAGGTAAGAGAACTCTACAGAATCATCCATAATATCAGATGTTGGATAAGAATTTTTCAAAGAGATACACTAGGAGTCAAACTAGTGAAATGAATTCTATTCTACAAAGATTAGAAAATATGCACTTGTATGGTGATGATGTTTCCCAGCAGGAACCTAGGGGAGATTTAGTTAACTATGCTTTGTTAACTAATACATAGCTTGAACCTTCTAGTTATGATAAGGCTTGTACTCAAAATATTTTGCAAGATGCCATGAAAGAGGAGATCACCTCTATAAAAAATGACACTTGGGAGCTATTGAAGCTTCCTAAAGGAAAGAAATGTGTTGGATGTAAGTGATTCTATAAGACCAAGTTTAATGCTAATGGTAGCATCGAGAGGCACAAGGCGAGATTAGTTGCAAAGGGATTTACTCAGAAATATGGAATTGATTATGAAGAGACTTTTTCTCATGTAGCTAGACAGGAGACTATCAGAACAGTTCTTGCCTTAACTGCACACAAAGGATGGATAGTCCAACATATGGATGTAAAAAATGCATTTCTAAATATTTTCTCTGATATTGTTGTGTGGCTTCTATCCTTTGTATTTTAGTCAAATATGGGTACTTGAGCTTTTCTCTAGATTTTTCCTCTATTTTAGATCTTTCCTATGAATTCGATGCTCTTTCTTGTAATATGCCCTTCACTTGTGGTGGTAAAAGGTATTTCAATAGAATAGGTTAATTTGGCTTTGGTGTTGGAGCAGGAGCTTTCACTTATTTCTTCTCATATTACACCTTTGTATTAGAAAGTACCCTTAATGGTTCCATTTCAGCTAGATCTACTATAAGTGGTTTATTTCTAGCTCTTATGAGAACTAAAACTTGTTCTTCGGATGGAACCATGAAATCGTGATCCATTTCAGTAATCATGTTAACCTGACCTCCAGAAGAGCTTGCAGCTAGTTTTTGCATGTAGTTCAAATGAACCATACAAGTCTCCTCACTATGTGTATCATTACATGTAGAGCATCAGTATATTTGATTTGTGGGGCCAACTTCCTCATTCATCAATACAGTTGGATTCCTTTTAGGGTCATTGCTTGTTGAAGCCGCTTGTTCCCGAATGATTGGCGAAGGTTGAAATATCATAGGTTTGAAATATCTCTTGGCTTACTTTCTTTCAATAACTATGATTTTATTACCTATTGCTCTTATAGCTAAATTAGTGGACTTAACTTCTTGTAAAAGTGTCATATAAGGATCAATATTTGAGGGGGCAAGAGGTGCTAGTAAAGGTAGTGGTGTTGGTGGTGTAGGTAATGCAGGAAATGGGATAGATGGAGGCCACTGAGGAGCTGACAGGGTAGGTAATTGTGGAAAAATAGAAGCTGATTGTTGTGATACTGGGATAGGAGTGATTGGAGGGGGTGCCGAATTCCATGAGGGGATTGGATACATTGTTGGTATTGGCTACGAAAACATGTTAGAATGAAGATATTATGGAATATTGGGAATAATGGGTATGGTTACCTTTGGGGGAAGCCTACCTATAGCAATAAAATCAACTTCGACCTTTTGATCTTATGTATACAAATTTGGAAACATGTTCACATTGGCCTGGAACACTGCCATACCAATATTATTGCTAAGTGCTTGAAGGTAATAGAACATTGCTTGTTCATGCGAAGGCCTTAAAATGTCTAGAACTCTTTGCCAAATTCATGCAAATAGGACATTAAAATCTATAATATCTTCTTGAGGAAACCTCTGAATGGTGGTAAATTGGTACAACAAAGAATATGGATCAGCCTGCTCATGGAAATTCTTGATCAATAACTCGGCCAACTAATCCCATGAAGTAATGATGCCAGGCTCCAATGATCGGTACCAATAGAGAAATTTTTCCCTCAATGACAAGACCAACAACTTAACCATCACATCCTCACCTAGAATGTCATGAATCGTTGCCAAAGTAGCTACATATTGGATATGCTCATATGCAGTTTTTCTAGTATCATCATAGGTCGGCAAAGCTTTTAATGCAGCTTGAGTAACCAAGTTTTGTTCTTGCAAATTCAAGGCTCCCAAGTTTTGCCATGCAGGGAATTGCCTTGGCGGCTGCTGTTGTTGATGAGGTTGTGCCATGTGAATTGGAATATGAGGTGGGGGTGGAGGAACACTGGTGGCAGTACTAACTAGACTTGAAGAAACATTAAACACACCATCTATTTGTGAGGATGTTGCAAATAACGTAAGTGACGGGGTGACCAACCTAGGGCTTTCCCCTCATTTTTGGATATGGAGTTCAAAAAAATCAATGGGGTTTTCATATTTTTTAGCCTTCGATCTTGTGATCATGAAGTATAACTTTCACCACCCCCATGCCCAAATATTTCTAAATTTTATCGAGTCGCCAGATGTTCTAATCATTTGTCAAAACAAAGGTGAACATCAAACCTAAATTCTACTAGGAATGGACTCTTTTAAGTCCCACCGAGCGTGCCAAAAATTGTTGGTCACAAATATTCCTAAGTACAAGATATTATCACTTATGCATCGTATAATCGGCCAACATTGAAACACCGAAGGAAAGAGATGTTCTCTGGACCAATCTTTGAAGAGGGTTGGTTCCCTTACTAAATCCTACACTGTTGAAGACTAAAGTTGTGGGAAAGAAATTGGAAATAACAGGAAGAGATGGGAAATATGGCCATAGGCCAAAAATGTAAGATTGGGGAAATATTAACAGTAGGTTTTTACCTCAAGCACATGAATAGCATATAATAAAAGAGATAAACATAATTTACTTACAACCTTGCACAAATAACCTCCAGGATTGCATTCCAAAACTCACTTCCTCACCAACAATATTTAAACTCAGATGCAAAATTTAAATTTAACTAATAGATAATAAATACGAGCATAAAAGAGAAATGCATAAAATATAAAGAAATCACACATAAAGTCACTTGCAAAATAAAAATTCAAATATCTCTTATTTACGCAGAGAACTTGATAAGTTTTTTTGCAAAATGTCTCTCCTCTTTACAATGAAAATTTGACTAGTATTTATAGAGGTTTTTGCCTCTTTCATTAAATGCATTTGGAGGTGAGGTGTCAGCCACTCAGATACCAACAACAACAAATTTCTCCTCGACAACAACAATGAACCAATGAACAGATGCCAAAGAAAATATATACTGATTTTATCACATGGCATATCAGGCTTCAACGGGAATCAATGATCTAATTTCATTCTCTATTCTGATGCCTTGGAAATGCATATCAACAAAATGGTAGGTGCCTTGAAAATGAAGAATATTGCACTGGATTCCAAAGCACCTGGCAGTTTTGGTGATAATATTTCCACAGGAATTAACTTCATCAATCTTAATCCTTTTTCAAAGAAGACTTTCAATGAAAACATGAAATTTCACCCATAAAATGGGCCTTCATCTTCAATTAGCCTGGAATGAGCTTTTGCTTGGAATGTGCATTTAATACTTTCATCCTATGTGAAATGAAATTGTACCCCAATATTTTTCCTTTTCTTTTGACTTTTTTCTAGGAAAATATTCTACTGCCATAAGTGGGGCCAATATTTGAAACTTGATTTTTTTTAATTAATGAGAACAAAGAAAGCAAAAGGTATTTCAGAAAGCAAAAGGTATTTCAGAGAGCAAAAAAGCCATTTCGAAAAAAAAGTAGTTTAGAAAAAAGTATTTCAGAAAGCAAAAGGTATTCCAGAGAGAAAAAAAGCCATTTCGAAAAGCGAAAAGGCAATTTTGGACAAAATGCATTTTGGAGAAGGGAAAATCATTTTAATTTAATTACGCCTGAAATTACATCCATAAAAAATGTTCAATGTGTGAAAACACTCAAAAATCATTTGTAAGTTTTATTGGTAAATTTACAACAAAATTTCAATGTGGAAAAAATGCCAACAGTTAGTCCATTTACCACATCACAAGTGCTCATCAATATACCAAAGGCAATCATTTCAACAATGCATACCCACTTCAAACTTGGGGTAATTAACATTGATCTTGATGTACGATATTTTCCAAAAAAAGAAAAATATTTCTTCATAATCCACATTAGTCAATAAGCTTATGGGTTTCATTTGTTTCATCTTCTACCCATTCACCACTTGAGGGGGTAAGATAAAAACAAAATTTTCATCGATCACTCAATCCTCTTACTAGGACAATGAAATCGAACCCTCTGCCCAATAAATTATGTGTCTTTTATTTTTTGCATTGTGTTGTGTTTTATGCAATATGGTACAAAAAGGGGCATATGTAGAAACCAAATCCTAACCACTTGCAAAACCCATTCATTTCACATACAATAAGTTCCACCTAATAAAAATGTGCCTAAGGTCTCACTTAGGTTATTTCTACGCATTATTCTATTTTCTAGATTTTACAAAATTTGGAAAATATCCCCTCGGATTCCTTGTCTCTCTATTTGCCATATGTCCTAACTTTCACTACCCCTCCCCTTGACACATATCTCACCCTCAACAATACCCCACTTTCCACCTCTCCCTTAAGTGAGACATCTCAAGTATCCCACTCTAAATACCACTACCATTTGGCTGCCCTAGCCTACCATTTAGCTACCCTAGATTGCAACTTGTTGTGGCTGATCCACAACACACGCCAAAATTGGGGACCCATCATTTTTGCATGCTTTCAAAAGGAATCTTAGTGACCCAGATGCTAAAATTCAAGAAAAAGGGGCAAAAATGCACGTGTAGAAAGTGTCGCGAAATAGCGACACATCACGAAATCGTGACCTGTCGCACCGTCGCTGCCAAAAAATAGAAAGTGTCACGAAATCGCGACCTGTCATGCCATCGCTGCCAAAAAATAGAAAAGTGTCACGAAATCGCAACATGTTGCTCCATCGTGACCAAAAGAGGAGAGAGAAAGGAAAAATGAAAAAGTGTCATGAAATCACATGTAGCTCCGTCGCGATCGAAAGAGGAGAGAGAAAGGAGAAGAAAAAAAGCATAGCAAAATCGTGACATGTCACAAAATCATGGGTCAAACCAGTCAAAGCAGCGTAAAGTGGAGAAGCATCGCAAAATCATGACAGGTTGCAGCTAAAGCAGTACGGATGAAAAAACGTCATGAAATCGTGACAGGTTGCAGCCAAAGCAGCGTAGAGTGGAGAAGCGTCGCGAAATCACGACAGGTTGCAGGTAAAAGGCATGAAGTCTAAAAAGTGTCATGAAATCATGACAAAATCAAGCGAAAGGGTCCGAAGCACAAAAGCATCGTGAAATCATGACAAAAATGAGCGAAAGGGCATAGGATGGAGAAGCGTCACGAAATCAAGACAGGTTGCAGCTAAAGCAGTATGGATGAAAAAACGTCGTGAAATCATGACAGGTTGCAGCCAAAGCAGCGTCGAGTGAAAAATGTTGTGAAATCACGACAAGTTGCAGCAAAGAAGTCTAAAAGTGAAAAGCATCGCGAAATCATGATGGAAAATGGTCAAAGGGTACGGAACAGAAAAGTGTCATGATTTCATGATAGAAATCTGCCAAGAGGAAAGAAACGAAAGGCGTAGCGATTTTGTGACAGGTTGTGGCCGAGAGTGTACAAAACAGGAAAGCGTCACGATTTCACGACATGTCGTGTTTTCGCTGAGCAAGAAGACAAGGAGGCTGTTGGTCGAGAAACGTCATGATATCGCGACCTGTTTCATTTTCGCTTTGTTAATAGAGGAACAAGCTACATGCATGAAAATGTTGCAATTTCCATGGGACCATTATAGAAGGCACAGAAAGCGTGAGACACGTGGCTTATAGGTGTTAGAGTTGTAGAAGCGTTACATGCAATGAAAGATTTCAAATGGTTCAGCATCGAGCATGAAGTAAAAGCATCGAAAAGGCAGGAATTTGAAAAGATGCATTCTGGGAGGTGAAACGAAGCGACGTAGGTGAACCGAAGAGTCATGCCAGATAGTATAAAATTGAAAGCACAGATTGAACAGAGGGTTGGAAATTGCTGCTAGCAGAGTTGCAGAGACAAGGGCTGCATGCCATTCTGGGCCTGCACTTGGAGCAATTTCCTTCATTTGTTCTGGATTTGTAATACCTGGAACATTCTGTTATTGTAATTGACATACCATTTAATACGAAATACAGAGAGTTGGCATCTCATTGATGAGAAAGAAAGAGTCATTTCTGCATGCATGATTTAATGTTTATCTTCCCCTTTCAAATTTAAGGTTTATAAATGGAGTTTAATGCGAGTCCTTTCGGTTGCTTCATGTGAAGGCCTGAAATTTGAAATTACAGTAAAACCCTAGAAACCCGCACCTAGCTTATCAGGATTGTGTGAATGTGCAGATTCAATAGGTTAGGTTGCATGCATAAAACCTCATTAGCTTCGGTTTTGTCGAATGGAGATGGCAGCATTCTGAGTGTAGTTTAATTTACCTTTTAGTTGTATTTTATTTTATTCTCAATTCTTTATTTTATTTCTTGCATTTTAATTACCACGATTCAAATAAAGAACTGAAAATCCATCAAAGCTCAGGATAAATACAGATTCATCTCTTAGATTTATTCACTTTGAGTCTACTATAAATTCAAATTAAAGTAAACTACAGTGCCCCTTGTTAACATCCACTTGCAACCCTAAGGTGTTCCCAGCATTTACATTGAACAACATCATTGGTGTTAAAGAACCAACATAACAGGAACCTTGGAGAAATTAATTTGTTATAATTTCTTTGCAAGTAGAGGATTTTGGGACTCAGATCCTACCGGAGAGTGTGCTTTCACAACTGGGTGAAAACACCACTCAACAGATTGGTGCTAGAAGGAGGGCCGAATTGGTTTAATTTATTTTGGTTTTCATACATGATTAATATCTTTTGATTTAATTTTGAAATCATCTCTTAAAAATCACAAACAGCTAAACTATAGCTTTTGTTTTCTTTTGTTGCAGGTTTTCTTTGAAATAATCGAGGGTTTCATCAAGCAGGCTGGACCCATCGCGTTGTATTGCGACCAGGTCCCAAACAATCGAGGAAACCATTTTTCATGACCTTACTGGTACTCCCAAGAATAAAACCAAGCAAGTCATAAGCTCACGAATCACAAAAGACCTATTTTCTCCAGGAATATCGAGTGGACCCACGCCAGTAATATCAGTTGCCCTAGTGTTCCTATTGTCAGTAATATTTCTACTGCTATTGTAGGGTTGTCTTCATCGATTTTGAGTCAAATGGCTCAAGCTCCAGCAGCTCCTTGGTATGGAGCTAACAATATTCCTTTAAACATTGCTGGGGATATCCATGAAATCCCCAAGAACATAGAAATATTTTTGCCTAAATACAAACCAGATGGCCCAAGAATAGCAGAAGAACATATCCAAGCCTATAGGGATGTTTTAATTAGACTGCAAGTCCAACATGAAGATGTGGCTTGCAGACTTTTCCCCATGAGCTTAGATCCAATAACATATGAATGGTACATATGCTTACCAACTGGTTCAATTAATTAATGGACACAAATGGAAAACGCATTTGTTAATCAATTTAGGTCACCCTTGGATCCTGCAACCATTTAAAATCAGTTTATTACATGCAAAAGGGGCTAGGGGGAACCAATCAGAACATTTAACCAGAAATTCCAAAAGTGCTATAATAGAGCAGTTCGACATTTTGCCATCGATCCCACAGTGGCTTTATAGATATATTTTGGGGCATTGGACCCCATGACAGCCATGTTTGCAAGACACAATCCTCAAGTCACCATGTTGGCTTTAGCCTATAATGAAGCCATGACCATTGAGCAACAAATGACACCACAAGGCTACGGGTTTCCCCAGATGCCTATGATGGGACAATATGCTCCATATGGTCAAGCTCCCTTGGAAAATCAGATCATGGCACCTCAAATGCCAAGCATGAACACCTTCCCATATTAGTAGCCGTATCCACTAGCACCTGCATATGCACCCATTCCAATCCAACCAATCACATCCATTCCACCTGTCCTCGCATTTTTGCAGAATAGTCAATCGACTATGCAAGGAACTAGCCAAGTCAATCCTCAAGCCATAGTTCCTTTTCCAAATCCAACCCCGATTCAAAGTGTCAATCCATACGGGAATCAAATTCCTCAGAAATCGACCCAAATGTTGAATCAAGACCCCATCAATTATGCGAATCCAACGGGGGTTAACAACAATGTGATTCCACCGAAGGAGATTTATTCAGAAGTCGAAGAGCTCAAGAAATTAGTTCATAAACTGAGCAATGAGACAACAGCAGAAGTATGAGTCCCATGCCCCTCACTCAAATCAAAATTTTAACAATAAAGGGAGACACTGGAACACCAAGCCAAACAATGGGGGAGTTCCTACTCCCATTGCTAATCAACTAGATGCTTTTGCATGACCTAGTTAATCCAATTCCCTTTTGAATATTTCAGATTTGGCTTGGGAAAGGGGGTGTAGGTTGCACAACACAAAAGAACACAATGAGAGGAATTGTCCTAAAATTGCTAGATACACTCATTGTCTTCAGGCACAAGTTGATGATTTGGAACTGGTATCAAATGAGGGTCCATCACAACATCAAGATGATAATATTATGGTGATGGAAACTGTATATCATCAAGAAGGTGAGAGTGAGGAAGAAGAAGACGAAATTTTGGAACAGGAGGTGCAAGCTTTTCGAGATTTCAGAAAGGAGAATCATGGATACCATTTGAGAAGTAAATCTAAAGCCCCTAAAACCTCATCAACACCTCCAAACAACTCTATTATTCCTCCGAATACTAAGGCAAATAATAATCCTCCTTCTCCACTCACAAGAGAAATGTCTAATGATGTGCAGAAGACAGTCAAATTCGAAAAACCAAATTATGACATAGTGGAGGATCTGAAGAAGTCCAAATCTAGCCTTTCGTTCTTGGACGCGACTAGATTTCCTGGCCAAAAGGAGGCGTTGATAAAAGCTTTGAACTCACCTGATCAAATGTGGAAGGGAAAGGGAGTTGAGTCCCATATGATTTTGCGAAAGGAGAGACGGGATGTCCCGCCATTCTTACTGACTCTGAGAATTGCGGGCAAGAATTTGCATAACTATTTGGTGGACACGGGTGCCACGAGCAACCTCATGCCTTCGGAGATATGTCAAATGCTAGGTCTACAACCTGTTTCATCCAAATGCAATGTCCTACAATTGGACCGATCAGAGGTAAATGTGGTAGGGACCCTCTATGATGTCAAAATTCAATTAAATTCTGAACCCAGGGTCCAGTAGGTTGTCGACATTCTGGTTGTTAATATCCCAAGTAGATATGGAATGCTACTTGCGAGAGATTGGATGAAAACTCTGAATGGCTATTTTTCATCAAACTGCTCACATATGTGGCTACCATGGAAAGGAATTGCAAACCAAATTAGAGTATAAAATGAACCGAGGCTTAAGGAGATCATAACAAAATTTAACAAGCCAAATGAAGTTTAGTTTTTTGAGCCAGAACTGGGAGTTTATGCACTTGATGTTGAGGAAGCTACTGAAGAGCCTAAAGAGGAAACATGTCATGGTGGCTCTGCTAAGGAAAATGATTGTACGTGGTTACTCAGGTTCGATGGATCAAAATCTAGACAGGGAGCAGGAGCTGGAGTCGAGCTCACTAGCCCAGGAGGTAAACCATTATTGGCTGCCTACAGATTGCAATTTCCTTGCACAAAAAATGTGGCAGAATACGAAGCATTGATCTTTGGTTTACGTCTAGCATTGAGCAAGAAAGTTAAATTCTTGAAGGTTTTGGGAGATTCGGAGATGGTAGTCAAGCAGATCAAAGGATAGTATACATGCCATGATAGGAGACTAAGCCTTTACAGAACTAGGGTTATGGACCTCATTGAGGAATTTGATGCATTCAATATAGCCCTTATTTCTAGAAAATGAAATTGAATAGCAGATTCTCTTGCAGTTGTCGCGGGCATGTTAAACCCGGTTGATATAAAAAGGTATAAAAAGTTTTCCATTGAATTAGTTCCTTGTCCATCAATACCCGATAATGTCAAGAATTTCTAGGTTTTTGAAAGTGACAGAAACATTTTTAAATTTGTCACGAACTCGGGTATTTTTGAAAATCAGGTGATTGATGAGGAACAAAGGTGGCAAGATGAAACAAAAAATGAAATTGAAACTGCATATCAATCCAAAAAAATACCTAAAGACAAGGTTTCATTGGAAAAAATGTTCGACATGGGATGCAAGACCAAGAAAGGAAAAAGAGTCCCACTCCCCAAAGATGCATGTGATTCAATTAATCTAGGGAGTGCAGACAATCCAAAGGAGGTGTACATTGCAAAGGCATGTACGGATGAAGAAAGGAGCAACATAATGCAGGCATTAAAGCATTACATAGATTGCATTGCTTGGAATTACAATGAGCTGAAGACATACAACCAAGACATTATCACACATACCATCCCTTTGAAGCCAGACTCCAAGCCTTTTAGGCAAAGACAACGAGTTGTTAACCCGCTATTGGAGCCTTTGATCGAAAAGGAGGTCAAAATATTATTGGAAGCGAAAATTATTTTTTCGGTTAGGCACTCAACCTGGGTTGCTAACCTCATTCCAGTAAGGAAAAAGAGTGGAGAGATTAGGCTGTGCATAGATTTTCGAAATCTTAATAAAGCCTCTCAAAAGGATAATTATCCATTGCCATCAATTGATGCAATTCTACAAATGTTAAATGGATCTGAAATGATGTCCTTTCTTGATGGGTATTCTGGATACAACCAAATTCTTATACATCCAAATGACAGGATGAAAACAACCTTCACCACCAAGTGGGGGACATTTGCATATAAGAGAATGCCATTTGGACTGTTAAATGCTGGTGCAACATTTCAACGTGCCATGGATTATGCATTCAAAGGGCTCATAGGAAAATGTATCATCGTGTATGTGGATGATATTCCAGTATTCTCGAAGAAGAGAGAGGACCATGTCAAAGATTTAAAGAAAGTGCTTCAAAGATGCAGAGAACATGGAATTTCCTTAAATCCCAAAAAGTGATATTCACACAATGACACTGAGAGGGGGGGTGAATCAGTGTAGCTATTAATTTTTATATCTACAACATTTAATATGAAATAAAGAGAACTTGAAAACAAGAAAAATAGATTGAACAAGAGAGCACACCACAACACTCAATATACCGAGGTTCACCAATTTGGCTACTCCTCAAAAATGACTGCTTGGACTTCAATCCAAATCCAGTCTTTGCAAAATATCAATTTTACAAATACTTTACCAGCATCTACTGGAAGGAGCACCAACCCCTTAATTTTATACTGCAACAGATGGAGCACCAACTCCTAGTACCAAGCACCAACTTGGACTGCAATTCTGATCAATTTAGAATGACATAAAAATGTCTTCACTTCATGCACAACCCTGACTGGTCTGCAATTAACCCAACTCTGCACACTCTCACGGCTCTGCTAATTTTTCTCTTGACTCTTTTCTAACCCTCCTTTTACAGCAATTTCTCTCTAATAGTAGCAAAATATTTTCTGTATGACTGTCCTTTTTATAATCTATTTTTCTCATCGAAACTCTTTGTCTTCCATAGCGTTTCAATCCTGCATGCAGTCGGATTACATTCTCGAGCCGTTCGAATTCTTTTCTCCTTTCCAATGCGACTGTTCGAATCCTTCCAAATATGACTGTTCGAATGCTGCACATCCTTCTTCTCGAAAGCTTTTCGATCCTTCCTATTTTATGTTTCGAATGCTGCAAATACGTTTATTTTAATCGGCTGTTCGAGCTATTTAATTTTAAAATTCTCAATCCTATGTTGGTGTTGAATTCCATATAACTCCAAATTTAGAAATTTAGACATTTTCAATAGGCTTTTCGAATGCTGCACTGCGGTCATTCGAATGCTTTTTTGATCCTTCCTATTTTATGTTTCGAATGCTGCAAATACGTTTATTTTAATCGGCTGTTCGAATGCATTTTCAATAGGCTGTTCGAATGCTGCACTGCGATCGTTCGAATGCTTTTTTGATCCTTCCTATTTTATGTTTCGAATGCTGCAAATACGTTTATTTTAATCGACTGTTCGAATGCATTTTCAATCATGCATATACATCTGTTCCCATGCATGTCCGACACCTGTCAATGTGTAACTATCGATCTGACATCAGTTACTTTTTACGTAACAGGCTGCATGATTTTTTGTATGCTTTTTTTGACACGTGTCACCTTGCATGCTCCTGCGGGTTTTACCTGCCAGACTGTTACCTATCGCGATATCGTGACACTTTTTGAAGTCGTACACTTCATGCCCTTGCTGTCGCAAAATCATGACCATTTTGGCTTTGAAAGCTTTCCCTCTGTTCATGTCGCGATATCGCGACACTTTCAACATTTGCTGACGTCATCCTTAATCATGTCGTGAAATTGTGACGCTTTCGGCTTCCAGCAGCTTTCTTTGCACTTTGTCATGATATTGCGATACTTTCTGACTTTGCTGACGTCATCATCATTCTTGTCACGAAATCATGACGCTTCTGGATTTTGCTGATGTCATCATCCTTCTTATCACGAAATCATGACGCTTCTGGCTTTCATACACTCTCCTTTGCCAGCAATAGCAAAAATGGAACATGTCATGAAATCGTGACACTTTGCTCTTCCATACAACTCTCCTTGCAGACTACAGCGAAAATGGAACATGTCGTGAAATCGCGACGTTCACTGCTTTCGTACACTCTTTGCTTCATGCAATAGCGAAATCGCTACAACTTTGTGCCTTGTGCTCTTGACTTGTTACATCTTTAATTTTTGCAACTTTGAATGGTAGCGAAATCGCTACAACTTTGTGCCTTGTGCTCTTGACTTGTTACATCTTTAATTTTTGCAACTTTGAATGGTAGCGAAATCGCTACATCTTTGTTTACATTCATTTTGTCATGCAATGAAATCGCTACACCTTCTTTTTTGTGCTTTTCCACTTGTAGCAAAATTGCTACACCTTCTTTGCCCTTCATTTCAACATGCAGTGAAATCACTGCACTCTTTTGCCTTGACTTTCAAACTTGTAGCGAAATCGCTACACCTTCTTTGCCCTTCATTTCAACATGCAACGAAATCGCTGCACTCTTTCGCCTTGACTTTCAAACTTGTAGCGAAATCGCTACACTTCCTTGACTTAGTGCATTTTCCTCCAACATGTCACGAAATCGTGACATCTTTTCACCTTGCTTCCTTCTCTGCCCACATGTCACAAAATCACGACAAATTTGCTTACATCTTCTCTCTCCTCGGACATGTCACGAAATCGTGACCATTTGGCGTGCATTTTCTCTCTCCTCGGTTATGTCACGAAATCGTGACCATTTGGCATGCATTTTCTCTCTCCTCGATTATGTCATGAAATCGTGACAATTTTTCTTTCTGCTAATGGACCTCTCAACCTGTCGCGATATCGTGACAGAAAACTTGTCGCGATCTCGCGACAGTTTTCTTACTTTGTCTTTTCTGCAATTTTTTGAATCTGGGTGACTTCTATTTTCTTGCAAATTTACTGTACTTGATCTGACTGACTTCAAAATTCTTGTCCATTGCTTCAACTGCATCAATTGATGTCTGTGTTGACAACAATGACAATACTCTTCTTTGTACCTTGTTCAACAATCTCCCCCTTTGGAATTGTTGGCAACACTCATGCACTTTCCTGTAATTCTTATCCCCCTTTGACAATAATACCAAAGGGCTGTTGTAGACTCCCCCTGAGTCTCTGCACACCATTCTCAGGAAAAATGTTGTTATAGTTAGCAAAAATCATAAATATAAGCAAAACTATAAGTATAGGCATAAATGCACCCCTTGAGAATGTGATCCCAAAAGATAGTCAGTTCTTGGGAATTGTTACCACTCCCAACTTATTTCGAAGGTACTCAAAAACATCCTTGGGCAATGGTTTTGTGAATATATCAGCTACTTGCTCTGTAGTTGGAACAAAATCCAATTTGACCTCTCCTTATGCAACTTTATCCTTCAAGAAATGATATCGAATTGCAATATGTTTTGTTCTTGAATGCATTACTGGATTCTTGGATATGTTGATAGCACTAGTGTTATCACATTTAATTGAAATTGGCTCTTTGAAATGAATACCAAGATCTTTCAACGTTTGTCTCATCTATAATATCTGAGTACAGCATGTTGTTGCTGCAATGTATTATGCCTCTGCAGTGGATAGAGATACTGATTCTTGTTTCTTGTTGTGCCATGCTACCAGCCTGTCTCCAAGATAAAATGCTCCTCCACTTGTACTCTTCCTGTCATCAATACATCCTGCCCAATATGCATCAGAATATGCAATCAAAGTGAAATATTTACCTTTTGGGTACCACAACCCATAATCCATAGTGCCCTTGAGATATCTGAAGATCCTCTTTACAGTTGTTACATGAGTTTCTTTGGGACTGACCTAAAATCTTGCAACCATGCATACTGCTTATAATATATCTGGTCTAGTGGCTGTTAAATATAGCAGGCTTCCAATCATAGACCTATACATAGTTTGATCTACATCTGGGGATTTATCATCCTTGATCAACTTGCAGCCTGTTGTCATGGGAGTGCTAACCGGTTTACTGTCTTCCATTGTGAACTTTTTCAGCATTTCTTTTACATATTTACTTGAGAAATAAAATGCCTTTTTCATTTTGATTGACCTCCAGTCCTAGGAAATAAGAAAGTTCACCGATCATAGACATCTCAAATTCTTTCTTCATTTTAGTTGATATGTCTTTGCAATATTCATCCATCTATGCTGCCAAATATTATATCATCTACATAAACAACAAGAACAATAAGATGGCCTTTCTCTGTTTTGACATATAAGTTGTTGTCCACCAAACATTTCTTGAACCCTTGTTTAATTAGATAATTATCCAGCCTTGCATGCCATGCTCTGGGTGCCTGTTTCAAACCATATAATGCTTTCTTTAACTTGCAAACAAAATTTGGGTTTTCACCAAGTTGGAAGCCATTTGGCTGTTCAATGTAAACCTCTTCTTCCAGTTTTCCATTCAAGAATGCTGATTTTACATCCATTTGATATACTTTGAAGTTTTTATGAACTGCTAATGCCAGAAACATTCTGATTGCCTCTAGTCTGGCTACCTGTGCAAAAGTTTCCTCAAAATCAATGCCTTCAACCTGAGCATAGCCTTTATAGACCAATCTTGCCTTATTTCTGACAACCTTCCCATCTTCATTTAATTTATTTCAAAAAACCCATTTAGTGCCAATTATGTTTTTATTTGTTGGTCTAGGTACTAATTCCCAGGTATTGTTTTTCTCAATCTGATCTAGTTCTTCATTAATTGCCTTCAACCAACTTTCATCAGTGCTTGCTTTAGCAACATTTTTAGGTTCAATGCTAGATAACAGAGAATAGTTTTGCACTGCTGCTCTTCTTGTATGAATACCATCTTTGGGATCCCCAATAATCTGTTCACTTGGATGATTTTTCTGCCAGTTGCCTATTTTAAATTTCCTATTTTCTTCTTCTTCTGATTCAGTTTTTACACCATTTGGATCAATTTTTTGATTTTTATCTGTTTCCTTTTCATCATCACCTTCAATGAATTCTTCATAGATGGGGTAGTTTTCTTGATAAGTAATTTCTTGTTCTCTACCTTCATCAACTTTCACATCAGCACTCTCAACAATTTTCTTTAGCCTTTTTTTGTAACATGTGTAGGCTTTGCTTTTTGTTGAGTAACCAAGAAAGATACCTTCATCAGCTCTATTTTCAAATTTATCGAGATTATCTTTAGTCCGTTTGATGTAGCACTTGCTGCTAAATAATTTGAAATGTCTTGCTGTTGCCTTTCTGCCAAACCATAGTTCATAAGGTGTTTTTCTTTCATGTGGTCTTAGCATGCACCTATTTTGAATGTAAACTGCAGTATGTACTGCCTCTTTCCAAAATCTGTCAGCTATTTTGTTTTCAGCCAGCATTGTCCTTGCCATTTCCTGCACTGTCCTATTTTTCCTTTCTACAACACCATTTTGTTGAGGTGTTCTAGCTGCTGAAAACTGTCTTCTTATCCCATATTTTTGACAGTATTCTACAAATTCTTTTGAAATAAACTCTCCTCCTCTGTCTGATCTTAGGCATTTAATTCTTTTCCCTGATTGATTCTCAACAAGATTTTTGAAGGTTTTAAACATCTCAAAGGCTTCTGATTTAAGTTTCAAAAATAGTACCCATGTCATTCTTGAGTAATCATCTATACACGGCATAAAATATTTGTGTCCATTTATGCTTTCAGTTCTCATGGGTCCACATAAATCAGTGTGAATTAATTCTAATGGCTTGCTTGTGAAATATTCTTTTGCTTTGAAAGTGGCTCTGGTTTGTTTTCCCTTTTGGCATGACTCACAAATATTGTTTTAAGGTTTACCAATAGTTGGTATGTCTCTTACTACCCCTTTTGAGCTGATTTTTACCAGATTATCAAAGCTTATGTGACCGAGTCTCTTGTGCCACAGCCAGTTTTCTTCTTCCTGACCAACCAAGCAAGCTCCTTCTGAAGTCTCTGAAAGTGTATACAAATTTCTAGAAGTTCTCAGTCCAGTGGCTATTATCTTTCCATTTTTTGTCTTTCTTACTTCACAGCCCTCCTTCTTGAAGATTACATCATGGCCTCTGTCACAGATTTGACTTACACTCAGTAAGTTATGCTTCAGACCAATCACAAACAAGAATTCTTTTGATTTTATATTGCCATCACTGATCTTGACTGATCCCTTTCCAACAATATTTGCTCCATCATTATTTCCAAATTTCACAGAACCACCTTCATAATTTTGCAAATTCTCAAATTTATGCTTGTCACCTATCATGTGACTGGAACACCCACTGTCAAGTATCCAAGGTGCAGATTTGTTCTGAGCTTTAAAGGCAGTCTGAACAATTAAAGATTCCTTTTCTTTCCATTCTGGTTTGATGACAGATTTGGCTACTTGTTTTGCCTTTGTCTTCTCATTAGCATGTACTTGTTTTTCAGGAAATTTCTTGTTTTGTTTCAACTCACTTGGTTGAGATTTTCTACCCTGATAATTATTTGCTGCAAAAATGCTTCTACAGTTTCTAGCAATATGTCCAAAATTATGACAATTATAACATTCAACTACATAATTCATTAAAGGAGAAAAAATATTTCTGCTTGTGAAATTCCTTTGAGATACATTATGCCTGCAATCTGAAATTTTATGGCCATAAGCATTGCATTTAAAACAGTAACCAGAAAAGGAATGATTAAACCTGGGTGCCGATCTTTGCCAGTTTGAAGTAGGAGCCATAAATCTTTTCCTTCTTGGATGTGTGACTTTTATGAAGCCATATTTGTCAGTACTCTTCTTGAGTCTGGCATTATTGCTTTCTTGGGCATGTTTTGTTTTTTCTAGATCAACCCTAATATTTTCTTCTTTCTTTATGGGTTCTACATTCGAGGCCTTTGAACCCTTTGATGATTCTCCTTCATCGAAGCCTAAACCAAATTTGATGCCGGAAGGCCTTTGGTTATTTAACATTTTATCCAGCTTTACAGTACTTTCTTCAAACTTATGAAAATAGTTTAATTTTCTATTCATCTCCTCTAACTGCATTCTTAACTTAACCATGTCTTCCTCTAGCTTGTTGCATTCAACTGTCTTTACAGTTAATTGTTCATCAAGAACTTCAGTCATTTTCTTGAATTCCTCTGTCTGTATTTTTAAACTGTTTATTATGTCAGTGGCATCTTCTAGTTTTCTTGAAAAATTTTTGTTCTTTTTCCTTTCAACACTCAACTCTTCAAGTGCAGCAACCAATTCTCCTTCCAGATAAACTTCAGCTTCATCTTTAAATTTTTCATCACTTTCTTGATTTTATTCTATTCTTTCCTCTTCAAGTGCCATGAATAGAGCTTCACCTTTTTCTTCTTCAGAATCCTCATCTGAGCTTTCTTCAGAAGTGCTGACATTCTTGGATATGAAGCTTTTCTTCTTGAAATTGTTCTTTCTGAAATTTTGTTTCTTCTTCCAGTCACCTTTTTCTTGGTGTGAGCCTTCACCATTTTTGGTTTTCTCCTGCATTGGACATTTGGCTGCAAAATTACTAACTCCTCCATAGTTGAAGCATTTGAAAGGTAGCTTTCCTCTATATTTTCCTTTTCCTTTTGTGAGTTTTCGAACAAAATTAGCTTCTATTTCATCCAGAGTCTCTTCATCCTTAGATTCATGTTCAGCTTTTATATTCTTGTGTGCTTTAAAAGTTGCTTCTCTGTCTATAGACTTGGTTTGTCCTATTCTCATTTCATATGCTGTCAGAGAACCATGCATCTCATCCAAGCTGAAGTTGTTCAGATATTTTGCCTCTTCTATTGCAGAAACTTTGGAGTTAAATATTTTGTGCAGTGTTTTGAGAACCTTTTTCACAACAACTACATCATCAATTTCTTCACCGAGTCCTCTGATTGCATTAATGATTCCGTTGACTCTCAGCATATAAGCCTCTATGTTCTCATCTTCATTCATTTGCAGTGCTTTGAACTGTGCTCGATGAGTTTGCAGTTTTGCTTCCTTAATCTTGTTGTCTCCTTCATGGATGCTCTTTAGTTTATCCCACATGTATTTTGCTAATTTACAGCTCATGACTCTTATCAGTTCACTGTCAACAAGCCCACACATTATAGCATTCTTAGCTTTGGAGTTGTTCTCAAAATTTTTCTTCTCAACAGTATCTGTTGGAGGGGTAGTGGGTGCTGTGTATCCACTATCTACAGAATCCCAAATATCATATCTCAATGCACTCAGATATGTTTACATCCTAAGTTTCTAGAAAGTGTAATTTGTTCCATCAAATAAGGGAGCTTTGTTGGATGAGAATCCTTCACCGCCTGCCATTGTTTCTTCCAAGATCTCCTTAGCTGATTAAGCTTGTACAAGGAACCTTGCTCTGATACCAATTGATATTCACACAATGACACTGAGAGGGGGGGGTGAATCAGTGTAGCTATTAATTTTTATATCTACAGCATTTAATATGAAATAAAGAGAACTTGAAAACAAGAAAAATAGATTGAACAAGAGAGCACACCACAACACTCAATATACCGAGGTTCACCAATTTGGCTACTCCTAAAAAATGACTGCTTGGACTTCAATCCAAATCCAGTCTTTGCAAAATATCAATTTTACAAATACTTTACTAGCATCTACTGGAAGGAGCACCAACCCCTTAATTTTCTACTGCAACAGATGGAGCACCAACTCCTAGTACCAAGCACCAACTTGGACTGCAATTCTGATCAATTTAGAATGACATAAAAATGTCTTCACTTCATGCATGACCCTGAATGGTCTGTAATTAACCCAACTCTGCACACTCTCACGGCTCTGCTAATTTTTCTCTTGACTCTTTTCTAACCCTCCTTTTATAGTAATTTCTCTCTAATAGCAGCAACATATTTTTTGTACGACTGTCCTTTTTATAATTTGTTTTTCTCATCGAAACTCTTTGTCTTCCATAGCGTTTCAATCCTGCATGCAGTCGAATTACATTCTCGAGCCGTTCGAATTCTTTTCTCCTTTCCAATGCGGCTGTTCGAATCCTTCCAAATATGACTGTTCGAATGCTACACATCCTTCTTCTCAAAAACTTTTTGATCCTTCCTATTTTATGTTTCGAATGCTGTGAATACATTTATTTTAATCGACTGTTCGAATGTATTTTCAATAGGTTGTTCGAATGCTGCACTGTGATCGTTCGAATGCTTTTTCGATCCTTCCTATTTTATGTTTTGAATGCTGCAAATACGTTTATTTTAATCGGCTGTTCGAATGCATTTTCAATAGGCTGTTCGAATGCTGCACTGCGGCCGTTCGAATGCTTTTTCGATCCTTCCTATTTTATGTTTCGAATGCTGCAAATACGTTTATTTTAATCGGCTGTTCGAATGCATTTTCAATCATGCATATACATCTGTTCCCATGCATGTCCGACACCTATCAACGTGTAACTGTCGATCTGACATCAGTTACTTTTTACGTAACAGGCTGCATGATTTTTTGTATGCTTTTTTCGACATGTGTCACCTTGCATGCTCCTATGGGTTTTACCTGCCAGACTGTTACCTGTCGCGATATCGTGACACTTTTTGAAGCCGTACACTTCATGCCCTTGCTGTCGGGAAATTGTGACCATTTTGGCTTTGAAAGCTTTCCCTCTGTTCATGTCGCGATATCACGACACTTTCAACATTTGCTGACATCATCCTTAAGCATGTCGTGAAATCACGATGCTTCCGGCTTCCAGCAGCTTTCCTTGCACTTTGTTGCGATATCGCGACACTTTCTGAATTGTTGACGTCATCATCATTCTTGTCACGAAATCATGACGCTTCTGGCTTTTGCTGACGTCATCATCCTTCTTGTCGTGAAATCGTGATGCTTCTGGATTTCGTACACTCTCCTTTGCCAGCAACAACGAAAATGGAACATGTCAAGAAATTGCAACACTTTGCTCTTCCGTACAACTCTCCTTGCAGACTCCAGCAAAAATGGAACATGTCACGAAATCGCGACGTTCACTACTTTCGTACACTCTTTGCTTCATGCAGTAGCGAAATCGCTACAACTTTGTGCCTTGTGCTTTTGACTTGTTACATCTTTAATGTTTGCAACTTTGAATGGTAGCGAAATCGCTACACCTTTGTTTACATGTATTTTGTCATGCAGCGAAATCGCTACACCTTCTTGTTTGTGCTTTTTCACTTGTAGCGAAATCACTACACCTTCTTTGCCCTTCATTTCAACATGCAGTGAAATCACTGCACTCTTTCACCTTGACTTTCAAACTAGTAGCGAAATTGCTACACCTTCTTTGCCCTTCATTTCAACATGCAGCAAAATTGCTACACTCTTTCGCCTTGACTTTCAAACTTGTAGCGAAATCGCTAGACTTCCTTGACTTAGTGCATTTTCCTCCAACATGTCGCGAAATCGTGACATCTTTTCACCTTGCTTCCTTCTCTGCCCACATGTCGTGAAATCACGACAAATTTGCTTACATCTTCTCTCTCCTCGGACATGTCACGAAATCGTGACCATTTGGCGTGCATTTTCTCTCTCCTCGGTTATGTCGCGAAATCACGACCATTTGGCGTGCATTTTATCTTTCCTCGGTTATGTCATGAAATCGCGACAATTTTTCTTTCTGCTAACGGACCTCTCAACCTGTCGCGATATCGCGACAGAAAACTTTTCGCGATATCGCGATAGTTTTCTTACTTGGTCTTTTTTGCAATTTTTTGAATCTGGGTGACTTTTGTTTTCCTGCAAATTTACTGTACTTTGATCTGATTGACTTCAGAATTCTTGTCCATTGCTTCAACTGCATCAATTGCTGTCTGTTTTGAAAACAATGACAATACTCTTGTTGTACCTTGTTCAACAAAAAGTGCATTTTTGAAGTAACAGAAGGAAAATTGCTTGGTCACATCATTTCAAAAGAGGGCATATCCATCGACCCAAAAAGGATACAAGCTATCCAGAACTTACCTCTCCCGGGTAGTAAAAAAGAATTGAGATCTTTCTTTGGGCAGGTTAATTTTGTGAGGAAGTTTATCTCTAGCTTTCCTGAGATAGCCAAACCTCTGAACAAGATGCTTAAGAAATATGTGGATGTAAAATGGAATGAGGAAAGTAGGGTGGCCTTCCAGAACATCAAAGATGCCATTTCCAGAGCCCTTGTCCTTATAAGTCCAGACTACTCCAAGCCTTTCTATATTTATGCTTTTGCATTAGAACACTCTTTTGCGAGTGTCTTAACCTAAAAGGGCAAGGATAGTGCAGAAAGACCCATAGCGTTTTTAAGTGCTCCCCTGAAATATGCTCAATTAAGGTATTCAATCCTTGATAAGCAAATGTACACACTTTTTAAAATGGTGAAAAAATTTAGGCATTACATTATGCACAGCAGAGTTATTGCCATCGTGCCTGACTCTGCTGTTAAGACCATGTTTTTACAAAATGAACTAGGTGAGAAAAGAGGGAAATGGATTTCCACCATCCAAGAATTTGATCTCAAAATCCAACCTATGAAACTAGTTCGAGGACAGGGACTGGCGAAGGCGATCGCAAAAAATAATCCACAAATAACATGCCAATACTCGAACATAGAATACATTGCTAAGGATGACTGGTATGTTGATATTGTGCAATTTTTATTGACTGGTAAGTGTCCTTCTAATTTTAATTCAACCCAGAGAAGAGATTTAAGGCTTAATTCTGTCAATTATCTAATGAAATTTGGTGTTCTTTACAGGAAGAATCATGAAGGGATATACCTGAGGTGCCTGAGCAAAGAAGAAGCTACCAGGGTGTTGCAAGAATTTCACGGGAAACATGGAACTGGTCATGGTGTGGCAAATGCTATATCGCATAAAATCCTGAGAGTAGGATACTACTGGCCATACATTTTCAAATATGCACATGCCCATGTACGATCTTGTCATATCTATCAAGTGGCTGCTAATAGAGAAAGAAATGCAGCCATGCCGTTACAACCTGTAGTTGAAATGAGACCATTTGCACAGTGGGGACTAGATTTCATTGGGGTTATTAACCCAAATTCTTTTGATTCTCATAAATTCATATTGACAGCTACAGACTACTGAACAAGGTGGACAGAAGCAATTCCTACTAAACATGCCACCACAGACGTTCTAATTAAATTCCTTGAGGACCATATTATAACAAGATTTGGAATGCCAAATTTTATTGTCAGTGACAATGGTGAAGCGTTTATTTCTACTCAATTTGTAGATTGGGCATATGATAACAAAGTGAGCTTTGCATCCAATTATTATCCTCAAGGAAATGGTCTAGCCGAATCTTCAAATAAAAATTTGATGAACATCATTAAGAAATTGCTAGAAAAGAACCCTCGGGACTGGCACAACCAATTAAAGTTTGCCCTTTGGGCAGATAGGACCAGAGTGAAATAATCCATAGGGAATACTCCCTATCATTTGGTCTATGGGCAAGACCCGATATTTCTTGCAAATTTGAAGTTGCAGACCTTGCATTTCATACAAGAGTACTTGGGGACAGATGATCAAGTTGAAGCCAGGTTAAGTCATTTGCTGCATCTTGATGAAAAGAGAGAAGAAGCCATGAATCACATGAATAAATACCAGGAAGTTATCAAAAGATGGTTTGATAGAAGCGCCAAAGTTAGGTCATTCAGAATTTCAGATTTGGTATTACTATGGGACAAAAGACATGAGGAAAAAGGGAATCATCAAAAGTTTGATTTTCTTTGGTTAGGCCCCTACCAGATTTCAGAGATTCTTGGAAAGAATACCTTCAGGCTAAAAACTTTAGAAGGGAGAGATTTTATGCTACCGGTTAATGGGCAGATTTTAAAGCATTATTTTAGCCCTTAGGTTGTGATATTTTGATGTTATTCTTTTCGATTTTGGTGGGGATTTTCAGATTTTGTTTCTGTTTAGGATTGTTAGCTTAGTTAGGATTTTGGTTGTGGATTTGATTTCAATTGACATGTTTTTTTTTATTTTGATAAAAAAAAACAAAAGTATATATATATAATAAAAAATTGAGATGTCAACTTATCCTTAAGATTAGGAGAATATGAAATATTGGAATTGTCTTGTAAAAGCTCCACATGTCATACAAACATTTTAAGTTATATCGTTTGATTTTGTGATGCATGAAGTAGTCAGTTTTGCATGACAAGTATTTCATTTGCAATTCAAGAGATAATGCATTCATGTTACATCTCACTTTACATATAAATTCCATCTTAGTTGCATACGCATCTTAGGTACAAATCATTAAAGTATGTCAATCCCTCTTAGGGTTGTGTTATAGCATAAGTGTAAGAAAAAAATCCTAAGGTTGGAAACTGAGTCTTGAGGTATCTAGAACCAAGCATGTCTCATACATTAAAAATGATCTTGAGCAAAATGATCAAAACCTAACTTGGAAGAAAAGGTTGGGCGAAAGAAGTTTTTCATGTCTATAGTATTATGCAACATGATCCTTAAAACTGTGGTTTTGACCACTTCCATAGAGCTTAAAGCCTAAAATTAGAGTAGTAAGGATAGGGTTAAATCCTCATCAAACTTAGGTTGAGGATCCAATTACCCAAAGCTTTGATTTGACCTACATGGAGTAGTAAGGATAAGGCATAAATTCTCATCTCGCTTAGGTTGAGAATCTGATTCCCCAAAGCTCTTATGTCTCATTTCATAATAAATCTTGGATTGGAAGGATCGTACTACTTGTCCTCTGCAAAGGATGGGTAGTCATCCCCAAGGTCTAAGCAATAAAATTAATATTTTCCATCTAAATTTTGGATTGGAAGGATCATACTACATGTCCCTGGCAAGGATGGGTAGTCATCCCCAAGGTCCAAGAAGTAAAAAATAAAAATTTTCCCATATCATATTTATATTGGATTGGAAGGATTGTACTACTTGTCCTTTGCAAAGGATGGGTAGTCAACCCCAAGGTCCAAAGAAATGAAGATAAGTTTTGGATTGTGGGGTTAGATGTGCCCATGCATGGCAACATGTCTTGTCTAAAAAACAAGACCACTGAGTGTCCAAAGGGTTAGACTAGCATGACCATTTCTTCCATAATTGGTTAAATTATTTTTCTCAAAGTGAGGTAATGAATTCTAAATCAGAATCGTAAGGATAGGGTTAAGCTCTCATCTCGGTTGGTTGGGAGTCTGATTCCCCAAAGTTTTGATTTCACATTCACTTGCACATGGGTTCAAGATAGTAGGGACTCATAACCAACTTTGGGATATAATAAGGCAATTAATTAGTGGATCCTAAGAGGGTTTGGCAATATTGAATGTTTGTACATGATACTAGAAGAAAGATTATGCATTTTATAAAAGCAAGATCTCCTAGCATATTCATTAGGTTACACAAATCATTCACAATCTCATATATGCATTCATGCAAAACTGAAAATGGAGTGTGGATCAATTTCAAATGATAGGGAAAGAAATTCATTGCACACACTGAGCTAATACTTGATGATTCTTATGATTCATGTACTTTTGATCTTTGGGCATTTGTTATATTGCTTATGTGCTAACACATGTTTTTGAGTTTGTATATGTTTCAGGTTGGGTTCTCACTAAAATGCTCAAGAGCATTTGACAGCAGAGTCACCATTTGTTGTGGCTGATCCACAACACACCCCAAAATTGGGGACCCATCCTTTTTGCATGCTTTCGAAAGGAATCTCAGTGACCCAGATGCTAAAATTCAAGAAAAAGGGGCAAAAATGCACAAGTGTAGAAAGTGGCACGAAATCACGACATGTCATGAAATCGCGACATGTCGTGAAATCGTGACCTGTCGCGCCATCGCTGTCGAAAAATAGAAAGTGTCATGAAATCACGACCTGTCACGCCATCGCTGCCGAAAAATAGAAAAGTGTCATGAAATCACGACATGTTGTTCCATCGCGACCAAAAGAGGAGAGATAAAGGCAAAATGAAAAAGTGTCACGAAATCATGACATGTAGCTCCGTCGTGACCAAAAGAGGAGAGAGAAAGGAGAAACAGAAAGGCATAGCGAAATTTTGACATGTCGCAAAATCATGGGTCAAACCAGTCAAAGCAGCGTAGAGTGGAGAAGCATCACGAAATTGCGACAAGTTGCAGCTAAAGCAGTACGGATGAAAAAACGTTGCGAAATCACGACAGGTTGTAGCCAAAGCAGCGTAGAGTGGAGAAGCGTCGCGAAATCGTGAAAGGTTGTAGGTAAAAGGCATGAAGTGTAAAAAGTGTCATGAAATCATGACAAAATCGAGCGAAAGGGTCTGAAGCACAAAAGCATCGTGAAATCGCGACAGAAATGAGCGAAAGGGCATAGAATGGAGAAGCGTCATGAAATCGCGACAGGTTGCAGCTAAAGTAGTACGGATGAAAAAACATCACGAAATCATGACAGGTTGCAGCCAAAGCAGCGCCGAGTGAAAAATGTAGTGAAATCATGACAAGTTGCAGCAAAGCAGTCCGAAAGTGAAAAGCATCACGAAATCGTGACGAAAAATAGTCAAAAGGTACGAAACAAAAAAGTGTCATGATTTCACGATAGAAAGCTGCCAAGAGGAAAGAAATGAAAGGCATAGGAATTTCGTGATAGGTTGTGGCTGAGAGTGTATGGAATAGGAAAGCGTCGCGATTTTGCGACATGTCGCGATTTCACGACATGTCACGTTTTCACTGAGCAAGAAGGCAAGGAGGCTGTTGGCTGAGAAATGTCATGATATCGCGACCTGTTTCATTTTTACTATGTTAATAGAGGAATAAGCTGCATGCATGAAAACATCACGATTTCCATGGGACCGTTATAGAAGGCACAGAAAGCGTGAGACATGTGGCTTACAGGTGTCAGAGTTGCAGAAGCGTTACATGTAACAAAATATTTCAAACGGTTCGACATCGAGCATGAAGTAAAAGCATCAAAAAGGTAGGAATTTGAAAAGACGCATTCTAGGAGGTGAAACGAAGCGACGCAGGTGAACCGAAGAGTTGTGCCAGACAGTTTAAAATCAGAAGCACAGATTGAACAGAGGGTTGGAAATTGCTGCTAGCAGAGTTGCAGAGACAAGGGCTGCATGCCATTCTGGGCCTGCACTTGGAGCAATTTCCTTCATTTGTTCTGGATTTGTAATACCTGGAACATTCTGTTATTGTAATTGACATACCATTTAATACAAAAATATAGAGAGTTGGCATCTCATTGATGAGAAAGGAGTCATTTCTGCATGCATGATTTAATGTTTATCTTCCCCTTTCAAATTTAAGGTTTATAAATGGAGTTTAATGCGAGTCCTTTCGGTTGCTTCATGCGAAGGCCTAAAATTTGAAATTACAGTAAAACCCTAGAAACCCGCACCTAGCTTATCAAGATTGTGTGAATGTGTAGATTCAATAGGTTAGGTTGCATGTAGAAAACATCATTAGCTTTGGTTTTGTCGAATGGAGATGGCAGCATTCTGAGTGTAGTTTAATTTACCTTTTAGTTGTATTTTATTTTATTCTCAATTCTTTATTTTATTTCTTGCATTTTAATTACCACGATTCAAATAAAGAACTGAAAATCCATCAAAGCTCAGGATAAATACATATTCATCTCTTAGATTTATTCACTTTGATTCCACTGTAAATTCAAATTAAAGTAAACTACAGTGCCCCTTGTTAACATCCACTTGCAACCCTAAGGTGTTCCCAGCATTTACATTGAACAACATCATTGGTGTTAAAGAACCAACATAACAGGAACCTTGGAGAAATTACTTTGTTATAATTTCTTTGCAAGCAGAGGATTTTGGGACTCAGATCCTACCGGAGAGTGTGCTTTCACAATGCGGGTGAAAACACCACTCAACACAACTTATCCTTATATCCCTCACCTCCCATGATCCTACAAATATCCCACCATTTTCATTGACCAAAGTAGGATGAAACAGGTATTTTCATGCTATCATATTTGCACTAGAAAGACACATCCCATTCAAGGTTCGAGCCACAAGAGTTGAGAAGCGATCAACTGAGCACTTTTGCTAGTGAGTCCCAAAAATAGCCTGCATTTCCCAAATGTAGTCTATTGCATTTACCTAGTACCAAATATAGCCTACATTTTCCAAATATATTTTTCTATATTAGCATAGGCCCAGTCGGCTAGATTCAGACTCAGATCATCCAAGGTAACACAAGGTATAATTTCATTATTTTAGACCCTACACATCTTTTAGGTCTTTGTAATTTTATTTTCAAGGGTGTTTGTTGTTTATATTTATATTAATATGGGCCTTACATAATGAAGGCCCTATATATGCTACTGATCCTTTTTGTTTGTAAGAATTTATGTGCAGGTAACAAGTTTTGGAGGTTGTTGAAGTAAGGGTTGACCACAAGGATACACAAGCCCACACACATTTTGATTGTTGCACGAAGATATTGGCATCTAGATCCATTGATTTAGTAAAGAGGGGTTTTACCCCCTTTCATTGTATTTGAACAAGAAAATATTCTTTATAATCTTACCCTGCACATTGGTTCATATTGTAGTAAAAGAGAAACATGGCTCTCATTCATTAATACAAATTATTTCATTGCACATTACTTGCTTTGTGATTTTGTTGCTAGGGTGTCATTTTTATTGCTATAATAACCATGCATAAACTATAGTTAATAGACATGAGGTGAACAAGTATAGTGTTACAACTAGCATATAGGTCCACAATCCAAATGGAATGCTAGATGTAATCACAACTGTATATGCATGGGAATACCCAGAAAACATCCTAGTCCTAAAGTCAAAATCATGATTGGGTGGTTATTTACTCATCAGGGGTATGCATAGCAGCTATTTATCACCAAATTTGCTAAAATTAGGATTTTCAAAATTTGGAATTGGCTAATATTTGGGACCCTTGACCAAGGTCCATTAGACAAAAATTTCTAAATGCAATTTTTTTTTGGGTTGATTCCCCCTAATTTTATAATAATTTGACCATTTTAAGTTTAAATTTCCAACATTGCCCATAATAATAATGAATTTTTTAGATGTGTGTTGGACACTATTCATTTGGATTTTGAAACTGATTTGCCAAATTTTTATAAATATATTTTGGGGTCGACCCCTTATGCATAACCCTGCCACTCATACTAGGACATCCTTGGTTGGAAAAAACTTATGCCTATATTAGTTGTAGGACTAGACACATGACTATATCAGATGGACATAATGTTAAAAATCTAGTCATTTATCCTCCTACACAATCCACCGATGAATTGGAAGAGCCCAATTTGGAAGTCATAAATGATGATGTATTATCTATATTAAAACAAGTGATGGCTCTAGATGAAGTGGAATATTAAACAAATGAGGATTTAATCATAAAAAAATTCTACAAGGATAATATTCACATCCTTACATGGAATCCCCACTTTTTGGTAGTAGGGAACATCATGTGGAACAAATTAAGGTAGAACCTAGAAGAGTATTAAATATTGATAATGCATTGACAATTGTTCAAGAAGAAAGGTTGAAAGATATATTGAAAATCCATAAAATTGATTTCACCTGGGACTATAAAAACATGAGGGGTATTGCATCTAAATTATGCACTCATAGAATTTATCTAGAAGATAATGCAAGACCAGTAAGGCAACCCCATATATGGATGAATCTAACCATGAAAGATATAGTAAAGACTAGATTGCAAAAATATTTATCCAATGGATTTATCTACCACATTTCAGACAGTCAATGAGTGTCACCTTTGGTGGTGATACCCAAGAAAAATAAAAAATCAAGGATCTATGTGGACTACAGGATGTTGAAAAAAGTCACCAAAAATTACCATTTTCCCTACCTTTCATAGACGAAGTCTTAGATACCTTGGTAGTATGAAAGTACTTTTTGTTCCTTGACGGATACAGTGGATACAATAAGATGAAAATAGAGGAAGAGGACAAAGAAAAGACCATATTTACCTATCCTTGGGGTATCTTTTCCTACCATGTTTTACCTTTTGGGTTGTGTAATGCACCTGCAAATTTCCAGCATGTAGTCATTAGTATTTTTTTGGATGTGGTAGGAGAAAATATTGAGGTTTGCATGGATAACTTCACTGTTTATGATGAAAGTTTTGAGGAAGCTATAACAAGTTTGCAAAGAGTACTCCAAATTTGCTAAGAAACTAACCTATCCTTAAGTAATGAGAAATATTTCATGATAATGACATAAGGTATAGTCTTAGGACATCACATATTTGTTGATGGGATAAAGGTAGATAAAAGAAAAATAGAAGTCATCAAAGAACTACCTACCCCCAAAAATAAAGAGATGTTTGGATTTTCTTAGGATCTACTAGATACTATCGATGATTCATTCAATATTTTAGTAAAATTGCAAAACCACTACACACATTATTAACTAAATATATTGAGTTTATTTGGATAAATGAGAGTGAACAAGCATTCCATATATTAAAAGAAAAATTGTCAACTGCTCTTATGCTTAGGGATCCGAATTGGAACCTCCCCTTCCACATATATGTGGATGCATCTAATAATTCTATAGATGTAGAACTAGGATAGAAAGAGGAAAATGAAGTATATGTTATTTATTATGTCAGTAAAAACCTTATGGGCACTGAATTAAATTACACCATCATAGAAAAATAATTCCTCACAGTTGTACATGTTATAAATATATTCTACCATTATATCAAAGGCTATAAAATATTTATGCATATTGATCATGCAACCATTAGATATTTGATGAATAAACCAATGTTAAGTGGTAGGATTATTAGATGGATTTTACTTCTACAAGAATTTGATGTGACTATTGTAGCCAAATCTGATAGGGATAATATTGTTGCAGATTTTTTATCCAAATTAATCTCTGAAGACAACACTGCAATTGAGGATATATTTCTAGATGAGTATCTCTTTGATCTAAATTATCAAACATCGTGGTATGCTAATATGACCAGTTACTTGGGAACCGATAATTTGTCACCTGCACTCACCCTATAAGAAGCTCAAAAAATAATTGAAGAGAGTGTAACCTTATCATGGATTGATGATCACCTATTTAAAACCAGCCCTAATAAAATCATTTTAAAATCCTATCACAATGAATCGTGTAATGGGATTTTGAAAATGAAATCCCAAAACATTTTAAAATCCTATCACAATGAACTGTGCAATGGGTATTTTTCAAGAAAAAAATTGCATCTAAAATCTTACAAATAGGGTATTATTGGCCCTCACTATTTAAATATGCACTTAACTACATCAACCATTGTGATAAATATCAAAGAATGGGTTGACAAACTATACGAGATGAAATTCCCATCCAACTGCATTTGCACATTGAACCATTTGATGAATGGGAATGGAGTTTTTGGCGCCTATTAATCCATAATATAATGGTAAGAGGGATATTTTAGTTTATACTAATTATATTACTAAGTGGGTTCAAGTGTAGGCATTATAAAGCGTAAATGAAGAGAATGTGGTACAGTTCCTATATTAGTTCATCTTCACTAGATTTAGTGTTCCTAGGGAGATTACCACTAACTAGGGAACTCAATTAAACTTCAAATATGATATAGAAATTGATCTTGTAGTTCCAAATTCAATACAACAAAACCACCCCATATCATCTGCAAGCTAACGACCAGGTGGAAGTTACTAATTGTGAGTTGGAAAACATTCTAACAAAAATAGTGTAGCAACATAAGAAATACTGGAAAAAAATATATTTTGAAAGTAATATGGGCATACGAGACTACATGGAAAAAAATATGGGATTTACACCATTCTAATTAGTGTATGGGAAAAATGTGATGATGCCCATTGAATTCAAAATAAAAAATTTATAGACTACTACAAAACTTCATTTAAATCTAGATGTTGCACAACAAGAGCATATTATCCAACTAAATTAGTTGGATGAATATAGGTAATATGCACTACAATGCACAAAAGTAATACCTATGTAGAGAAAAATGTTGCATGACCACCAAATAATGCCAAAATAGTTTAAATAAGTAGAATGGGCATTATTACATGACTTTTGATTCCAAGAGAAAAAGAGGAAACTCATGCGGTGGTGTATGGGATTGTACGAGGTGGTCAAAGTGATCAACAATGGAGTTGTCCATATTAACACAATTTATGGTAGTAGAATAATTCTTATGATCAATAACCATTGATTACAGCCTTACCATGCATATCAAATTCACAAAATTAATTCAGATGTGGGCATGGGGAAGATTCCATTTTTAGAAATAGTTTTAGCAGTTTGATGAACATTCACACGTTCACTCTAAAAATAATATATATATATATATATATATATATAATATTTTCTAATGTTTTAGATAGATTTTATTTTATTATCATTTTTTTTTTTGCAGGGTCACGTGGGACCCATTACAAACTATAGGTATCCAAGATAATCGGGCCTATCAGGTAAGAGATATGCCACCCTATTTTTACTACTTTCTAGGAGTATAGTGATGAGGAGATGGTGCCTGATTCCCACTAGGATGGTGTCACCTATATCTAGGCCAATATACAGGTGCCTACTTTCCATCAAAAGGAGAATACTTGTATTCAAGCCAATACAAAGGTTCTACGTTCCACCAAGAGGATGACACTTATATTCAAGCCAACACAGAGGTGCCTACTTCCAACCATGAGTGTGGTACCTATATCTAGAATGGCATAGAGGCACCTACTTCCCACTAGGATGGTGTTAGGAATATACTATTAAAATAAAGCTCACACACACAAAATACTGAAATATAACTGAAATACATGCAATAACAGATAATACTATGCAAAAAGTAATTACATAATTGAAACAATCTCAAGAATAACTTAGAATCATAGGTCTCTTCAAGGGGGCAACCTCCTTCAATATTTTATTAAATTGTAAAAGATGATTTGTACATGGATTCATAGCCTTTTAAAGAAATACTTCATGCAAACCCTAATCCTAGTCTCAAGAGTTGGCTTACATGCAAAATGCCACTCAAGCTAGAATCTTCTACCAAATGTTGGTTACAATCTTGATAACGGTTACATAAAATGGCCCCACTTGGCTAAGAGTATAACATGCCACATGAATTAAAAAATAACATTATATGGGATCCCCCACGTTGGAAGTGGGCCATTACATAATAATAAGAAGTACAAAATAACATTAGGATGGTATCCTAACATGTCCTTCCCCTTCAAAAATATTTGTCTTCAAAGCTGAAGGTGAGGACACTGGTGTTGGAGTTGATGGAGATATTCCCATGTAGAATATTTTGGCGTCCATACCACTAAATAAGGACTTCAGTAATGGTGCGATTGTGAAGAGTGTGAGTCTGATGATCCAATAGTTGTTTAGGTTCAAGCAATATAGAACCTTATTCATCTAACTCTGGGAGTGAAAATTGAACTTGTACCATATTTCCCACAACCTTTTTGAGAGTAGAAACATGAAAAACATGATGAAGCTTGAATGTAGGTGGAAGGACCAATTTGTAGTCTATGGCACCAATCCTTTGTAATACCTTATAGGGCCCATAGTACTTTGCAGTAAGCTTCTGGAATCTATGAATTTGGAGGTATAACTATTTGTACAATTGCAAGTGAAGTAAAACCATATAACCCACATCAAAATTATGCTCCAAACGGTGTTGATCAGCCTGTTGGTGCATCCAATTTTGGGTTGCCTCCAAATTTAGCTTTAGTTTATGGAGGATATCAACATGTTGATTGAGAGTAGTGTCAATTGCATGGACCTTGGAGCTACCTGGAATGTAGGAGGAAGATGTCAGTGGAGGGTGCCCATAAATTGCCTCAAAAAGGGTAACCTTAGTGGCTGTGTGATAGTAAGTGTTGTACCACCACTCAGCCAAAGGAATCCATCTCACCCAATGTATAGGATGATCTAAGGAAAAGCAACGAAGGTAGGTTTCCAAAAATATATTGAAAATATCTGTATGGCCATCTGTTTACGGATGATACACTGAAATCATCTTGATTTGAGTCCCCTACAACTTAAACAATTCTTACCAGAAGTGACTAGTGAAGGTTGGGTCACGATCGGACACGATGGAGGAGGGTAGACCATGAAGGAAAAAGATACAATCAAGAAAAATTTAGGCAATTATGGAGGTTGTGTAAGGATGGGAGAGGGGGCATAAGTGAGCATACTTTAAAATATGATCCACTACCATGAAGATAATAGATTTGCCACCTAAATTAGGTAAGACTTTAATAAAATCCATAGAAATATCTATCTAGACCTGGTTAGGAATGGGTAAAGGTTGAAGAGTGCCTGGAGAATGCACTATTTTACCTTTCATTCCATGATAGGTTTCACAAGCTACCACAAAATCATAAATATCCATTTTCATACCGTTCTAAAAAAGTGTGCTTGAGTCATTCATATATTTTGAGAAATCTTGAATGGCCAGCAGATGGAGTAGCATGCAGTTTTGTCATGAGAAGTTCCCATAGTGAGGAATTATGGGGAACAATAAGGCGTTGGTGGTAACATAGATCCTAGCAATCCCAAGTGTATCCTAGACATGAAGTAGGATCAGTGGATAGGGAAGCAACCAAAGTATGTAATTTAGAATCCTAAAGTATCTCCTGGTGTAAAGAATCGATCCATTGGGGGATCAGCAATTAAATGGCACACAACATACTAATATATTCAAATTGGTGAGAGAGCATCAATCAAAAAATTATATGTACCCTTATTATAGGTGATATCATAATCATAGCCAATGAGTTTAGAGACCCATTTTTGTTGTTCAAGGGTGGCAACCCATTTCTCCAAAAAGTATTTGAGACTCTGATGATCTATTTTAATGAAGAAATGACACCCAATGAGATATGGTCGCCAATGGGTTACGATATGTAGAATGGCCATCATCTCCTTTTCATAAGTGGATTTTCCTAAATTACAGTTGGAGAGATATTTACTAGTGAAGGCCAAGGGTATCTTTTCTTGCATCAACACTACCCCAATGCCACATCCTAAAGCATCGCTTATAATAACAAATGGTTTGGATAAATTTGGCATGGACAAGATAGGCATAGTGGTTATGGTATGCTTCAGTTCTTGGAAATCCTATTTAATGGGTATTATCCAAGTAAAAGTACTTATTTAGTATGGAAGTGAGGGGAGCTAAAATTTTATTGTAGTTACAAATAAATCTACGATAGTAACCTGTAAGCCCTAAAAATCCCCAAAGACCTTTGAGAGTGTGAGGTTTTGGCCATTCCTAAACATCTTGGATATTCTTGGGATCAATTTTAACATCCACCTTAGTGACAAAGTGTCCCAAATATTCTACTTTTATCAACCCAAAAGAACACTTGGAATGCTTAGCATAGAGTTGATGGTGTGCCAACAACTAGAGATTTTGATTCACATGAAAAAGATGCTCTTCCCATGAGCGACTATACACTAGAATGTCATCAAAGAAGACTAGAATAAATTTTTGAAGGAATGGATGAAAAATATTTTTCATGAGGCTCTGGAAGGTGGAAGGGGCATTAGTCAATCCGAATGGCATTAACAAAAACTCATAGTCACCTTCATGAGTACGAAATACAGTTTTGGGAAAATCCTCCTCTTTGAGTTAGATTTGATGGTACCCCAAGGGAAGGTCAAGTTTAGAAAAATACATAGTACCATGAAGTTCATCCAATAATTCATCCACCACTAGAATAGGAAAATTATTCTTGATGATGAGTTTATTGACCTCTCGATAATCGATACACAACTGCCAAGACCCATATTTCTTGCGTACTAGTAAAACTGGAGAAGAGTAAGGACTGTTGCTTGGCCGAATGACATTGGATTTTAACAATTCCTATAGTAACTTCTCAATTTCTGACTTAAGAGCATGAGGGTACTTGTATGGTCTAATATTGGATGGTGCATTACCAAGTAAAAAGGGGATAGCATGGTCATGAGAGCAAAGAGGTGGTAATTCTATTGACTAAAAAAAAATTGAGTTGTGCTTGGTAAAAATAAGTTATAAATCTTTAGGAACATAATCCTCCTCTAAAGTATGCAATTGGATCACAAAAATATGAGCTATGACACCTCGAGATGATGTTTTTAACAACTTCTCCATTTGGTTGGAACTGATAATCTGAGGACCCTGATTTTAATCCATGGAGAGTGTAGGACTATCCATTCTATGAAAATTGCATCTAAAGCTCACCAAAGTGTTAATAGATGACTCCAAATATACCCAACTATTGAGATCCCAACACAATATCACATCCCCCTAATTGAAGTGCAAACATATCTTGTTTGAGCTCATAGTCCCCAATATTGACCTTAACATTACAATATTTTCTCTTGCAAGGTAAAGTCCCACCATTTTCTACCATAACCTCAAATGAATTATATGTATGTACATAAAAATTTTCTTGCTTGGCTATGTAGGGATCAATAAAATTATGTGTACTGCCAGAATCAATCAAGATGGTAAGTCGCAGGCCCTTGAAATAATCCACAACAAGAGCATGAACAAAAATTTTAGCTTATGATTCATCTAGGTTTTTTTCCTCTAGTTTAGGTGGCTCCTCTGCTGATTCAATGTCATCATCACTATTTTTGCTGGTGTCAGGCTCATCAACATCGATGATGACCAAAATCCATGTATCATTCATATTTTGCTCTGTCTGGACATAAGAAAGAAAGAGATTTGTGGACTCTTCCTCTTCTCCAAAATTCCCAAATTGACTGTTGTGGTTTTTGCTGCTTCCTTGCGAAGTCTTTGACCAACAATCTCAAGCATAATGACTAGGTTTGCCACAATTGTAGCAAACTTGTTTTGATTTGTCTCCTCCTTTTCCTTTTCCAGATTGTTTCCCTCTATATTGTTGTTGTCCTCCTCTATTCTAATTTTTGCCTCTGTTGGATGATCTTCCTCTGTTAGGAGTTCCTCCTCTTTGATTATTCTTGCCTCTGCCTCTTTGTTGACCTCTGCCATGACATCTACCTCTTCCTTCATGTGTGGCAAAAGCTTTGTCATCTCCTCCATAACTGGTGGTAGGAGTTTCTTGTAACCTCTATTCATGTGAGAGAAGTGAACCAGTTAATGCATCAAAAGACAATGTGGTTAAGTCTTTGGATTCTTCAATAATTATTTCAACTGAATTCCATTTAGGAAGAAGTGTTCTCAAAACTTTCTTCACCATCATCTCTGGCTTAATATCTTCCCCTAATGTGACCATCTTGTCGACTACGGCTTTCACTCGCATGCAGTAATCTCCAACTCTTTCATTCTCTTGCATCTTGAGATTCTCAAAATCTCATTTCAAAGTTTGCAGTTTTACCTACTTCACTTGGTCACTACCTCTATAGCTTTCTTTTAGGGCATTCCAGGCATCTTGTGCAATTACATAAGATGCAACCCTAGGGAAGATACTTTTATCTAAGGCAACATGAATGTGATAAAGGGCAAAAGCATTATTCTTTTGTGCTTCTTTTCTAGCCTTTTTATTAGCATTAGAAAAAGCTGCCCATTTAGCAGTAGTTGGTTCAGTATAGCCCTCTTCGACTACATCCCATAATCCTTTTCCTATCAAAAGGGTTTTCATTTTAATAGACCAATATTCATAGTCTCCTCCATTGAACTCAGGGATCGAAAGATTAGTATTGGATGCCATTGCAGAATAATAATAAAAACTTTATTCGAAGCAAACAAGTATTTTAAAGCAGTACAAAGAGATTAATTATTCAAATCAAATCTTGCTTTTTTAGTACATTCAAGTTCTGCTTCAGAACTGCTGCTGATGATGATGATCTCAGGTTCCACTTCCTCTGGATCTGCTTCTTCTTCTTCTTCTTCTTCCTCTTCCTCTTCTTCCTCTTCTGCTTCCTCTTCTTCTTCTGGTTCAGGTTCAGGAGAGCGTGGAGTATAGCTCTCACTCGATGCAGCTACCGGTACACCTGGTGTGTAACTGGCACTTGATCGTACATCCGAAACAAATTGCTCAGTCTCGGACTCTTCAATCCTCTTTTCGAAGATATTGTCTTCTGAATCTGCCTCGTACCCTGAATCCGGCTTTCTTAGGTGAGCTATCACCTGATTTTCAAGTTGACAAAACACTGTGTGTAGTCCTAAACTTTGAACCCTTTGGTCAAAGGATTCTGGTGTCTGTCTCTTCAAAATTGAAAGTAGTGCATAATAGCACCCTTCAGATCGGAACATCTATCATTTGCACGGGCAGATTATATTTTCTTTCACAAATATTCTCTAAAAAAGGTTTGCAAATAAATTTTATAAAAGTTTTTTTTTTTTTAAACTTAATAACTTTTAATTTTATAATTATCCTTTAAAAAAAAACTTTATTTAAAAGATAATTTATAAAAATAATAAAAAAGTTATTAAATAATTAAAAAAAAATTAAAAAAAAAAAGCAATAACCTTTTTTAAAAAAAAATTTACCTTTTCTGCAGGTCGAACTCTTGACCTCTCAAACTTTCACAGCCGCTTTAGCCACTACACCAAGTGGCGCCTTTGAAAACAAGGAAGTCCCCACTTCCTTTTATCACCTTGGGGTGGCGCTTAAACAAAAAATTAAAAATTTACCACTTCTGCAAAACTCTCGATGGGATTCGACCCCTGGACCTCCTCACAGCAAGTGAACAGATCTATCCACCACGCCAAGCGCTCAGACGAGTATGGAAGGGAGTGCTACTGTATTTATTATGTCGGTCGCGTTTGTTTTTTTTTTTTTAAATATCGTGGGTTTTATCCCACATGCGCCACACTGAGGGTGCTCACAGGGTTTATAACCCTGAATACTCGGATAAGGCTTCGATTGCCTTCGGGCAGTCAAGCCTGGTCTTGTTTTACCCAGCTTCGCCCAATCACCTTCCTCCACGCGTAGCTAATCACCGTTCTCTACGTGGCGATGTTTTGACCTCGCTGCCAATGTAATTGCCAATTCACCTCTATTGCACCATGTGTCGCACCCTCATGCCACCACGTGTCACGTCTAGTCACCTCAGGATCTGAGCTGATCCTGCTCACGATCTGACTCGACTGCCTCACCTACCTCGAGAATCATGCCCGTCTGTCAGTGCCTCGCCTATCGTGTGCCTTGGGAACCATGCCCGAACTGGCACAATCTGGCTCTAATACCAGATGTGAAATTGGGCGCTAATGCAGTCAATTAAACATAGAACAAAAAATAAATGGAAGAATATTTTATTTTTTTTAATTGACCCTTGTACCTTACAAATAATGTATATTATATAGCATTTGGGAATAGGGAGTTGGAGAGAATCATGGGAGGAGGTTGGAGTGATAAGGGAAGTGTGGGCGGTGGGAGATGGAGGGATAAGGGGATGAGCGTGGAGGGAGATAAGGGAAGTTAGAGGAGAAAATATAGGAGGGAGAATAGGAAGGGGTTAGGGATAATTTAAAATGATGTCGACTAATCCTTGCCGACAAAAATAGGTATGTTCACATTTAGGCTTTTAAATAACTAGATTTTTTAAGCCTTTTTGATGAGGACCCTATTCACACTTGCAACATTCTCCCCCTTAAAGTTGAGAGGACTGACTACATAGTCTCTCAGCTTTACAAATTGAGCTTTAGTCATCGCCTTGGTGAAGATGTCAGCGACGTTCTCCAAAGTGTGACAATATTGAAGCTCAACAATTTCATGTTCCACCATATCTCTGATGAAGTGGTACTTCATATCAAAATGTTTTGTTCTGCTATGGTGGATAGGATTATATGCCAACTGAATGGCACTGATGTTGTCACAGTAGATTCTAGTCGGACCACTTTGTTGTTCTCCAATCTCTTCTAGTACTTTCCTTAGCCACAAGGCTTGAGTACTTGCATAAGTAACCGCTATATACTCAGCTTCTGTTGAAGATAGCGCTACTACTGTCTGCTTTTTGAACTCCAAGTTATTAGTCCTGATCCAAGACTAAAACAGCTTTCCGATGTTGACTTCCTGTCATCAATATTGCTACCCCAATCACTATCACTAAAGCCTACAAGCTTGATAGTGTTACATTTATGGTACTTGGATTCCAAAATCCAATGTACCCTTCACATATCTCAAAATTCTTTTAGCTGCCTGTAAATGCATCTCAGAGGGGTTAGACATAAATCTAGAAACAAGAGATACAACATACTGAATATCTGGTCTGGTGTTGGTGAGAAACATCAAACTCCCAACCATGCTTCTGAAAGTGGTCACATCAACTTTTGGTGCTCCATCATCTTTGCTTAATTGGATCCCATGTCCAACTGGAGTTGCAATTGGTTTGCAATGCTCCATAGCAAACTTCTTGATCATATCTTGAGCATACTTATGTTGACAGATGAAGATCCTTGTATTTGACTGATGAACCTCCATTCCAAGGTAGTAGTGCATTAAGCCAAGATCCTTCATCTCAAACTGTGTCATCATGGAGTGTTTGAACTCCATATTCATTTTTTCATTACTACCCATAAAAATGAGATCATCCACATACAAACAAACTATGAGGATGTCATTACCTTGCTTTAGGTAGTAGAGTGTGGGTTCATTTTTGCTCCTGGTGAACCCATAATCTTTGAAGTACCCATCAATGCGTGAGTACCAAGCTCTTGGTGCTTGTTTAAGGCCATAGAGTGCCTTCTTCAATCTATAAACAAGGTGTTCCTTACCTTGCACTTCAAATCCCTATGGTTGCTCAACATACACTTCTTATGTCAAGTAACCATTGAGAAATGCACTCTTGACATCCATGTGTTGGACTTTCCATCCTTTGTGTGCAGCTAAGGCAAGAACTGTTCTGATTGTCTCCTGTCTGGCTACAGGAGCAAAAGTCTCTTCATAATCTATTCCATATTTCTGAGTAAAACCCTTTGCCACTAATCTTGCCTTGTGCTTCTCAATGCTTCCATCAGAATTAAACTTGGTCTTGAAGATCCATTTACATCCAACACATTTCTTTCCTTTCGGAAGCTTCACGAGCTCCCAAGTGTCATTGTTTTTTATAGAGGTTATCTCCTCTTTCATGGCATCTTGCCAAATCTTCTGAGTACATGCCTTCTCATAACTAGAAGGTTCAAGATGTGCACTAGTTAACAAAGCATAGTTAACTTGATCTCCCCTAGGTTCCTGCTGGGATTCATCATCACCATACAAGTGCATACTTTCTAATCTATGTAAAACAGATTCCATTTCACTAGCTTGACTCCTAGTATATCTTCTTGAAAAAAATTTATCCAACATCTGAGATGATGGATGATACTGTAAAGTTCTCTTACCTTTGGATGGAACATCAATGTCCATTGGTGAGGAACTTGCAGGTCTCTGTGGAGAAGGACTTGGTGAGGAAGATGAACTAGAAGAACTTGGGCTTGAAGGTGGAGATTTCTTGCCTTTCTGTGGTATCTGCTGCTGCACCTGCTGAGAACTTGTATCATGTGACTCAACATCACTGTATATTTGGGGCTTACCCCACTCTCCCCCTTCATCAAAAATCACATCCCTTGAAACCACTATCTTTCGAGTCATAGGATTGTAGAGTCTATAACCCTTTGTGTTTTCACAGTATCCTACAAAAATGCATGCCTGACTCTTTGGATCTAGCTTCTTTCTCAGCTCATCAGGAATGTGAGCATATGCCAATGAACCAAATACTCGGAAATACTTCACATTTGGTTTCTTACCATACCAGGCTTGGTAAGGTGTCTTCCCTTTCAAACTTGAAGTAGGACTTCTGTTCAAGATGTGAACACTAGTCCTTGTTGCATCTCCCCAATATGAATTACTCAAATGCTTTGTCAGAAGCATTGATCTTGCCATCTCCACAATGGTGCGATTCTTCCTTTCTGCTACACCATTTTGTTGTGGAGTGTAGGCAGTTGTGAACTGCCTCTTGATGCCATGATGTTTACAAAAATTCAAAAACTGATTAGAGGAGTATTCTCCTCCTCTATCTGATCTAAGACATTTTATAGAATATCCACTCTCACTTTCAACTTTTTCTTTAAAATCAACAAAGCATGCAAATGCTTCATCCTTATGCTTCAAAAAATATATCCAACACATTCTTGTGCAATCATCAATGAAAAGTAGGAAGTAAGAGTGATTACCTAGACTCTTGGTCTGCATCGGACCACAGATGTCTGAATGCACTAACTGAAGAGGATAGCTGGCCCTCCATGCTTGCCCATGAGGAAATTTCGATCTGGCATGCTTGCCCAAGGCACACCCTTCACAGACTTCCTTACTATCTTGAATTTTGGGAAGTCCAGTCACCATTGCTTGTGAAGTTAGCATTTTCAAACTTGCTGAATTCAAATGACCATATCTCAAGTGCCATAGAACACTTGGATTGGTAATTGCAATATTTGCTAACTTATTTCCTCCTGGCTGGCCAAACTTCAAAGGGAATAATCTATTCTTCGACATTGGCACTTGTGTAATGATTCTATTACTATTGTTCTTGTCAAAAATGGTGCATTTACCCTCATCAAAAATCAACTTGTAATTCTTTTCTAGCATTTGACCAACACTTAAAAGATTGTGTTGAAGATGAGGTGTGTAATAGATATCACTTACTTGCTTGATGCCTTCTTTCGTTGGAACCTCCATGGCTTCAATGCCTTCAACTGCAAATGACTTGTCATCTCCCAACCGGATGCTGGATTTGTATGAGGAGTCTAACTTAGCAAAGAGTTCTTCTTTGCCACTCATGTGATTTGAACACCCAGTGTCCAAAATCCATGTATCATTCATATTTTGCTCTGTCTGGCCATAAGAAAGAAAGAGATTTGTGGACTCTTCCTCTTCTCCAAAATTCCCAAATTGACTGCTCTGGTTGCTGCTGCTTCCTTGCGAAGTCTTTGACCAACAATCTTGAGCATAATGGCCAGGTTTGCCACAATTGTAGCAAACTTGTTTTGATTTGTCTCCTCCTTTTCCTTTGCTAGATTATTTCCCTCTATATTGTTGTTGTCCTCCTCTATTCTGATTTTTGCCTCTGTTGGATGATCCTCCTCTGTTAGGAGTTCCCCCTCTTTGATTATTCCTGCCTCTGCCTCTTTGTTGACCTCTGCCATGGCCTCTACCTCTTCCTTCATGTGTGGCAAAAGCTTTGTCATCTCCTCCATAACTAGTGGTAGGAGTTTCCTGTAACCTCTCTTCATGTGAGAGAAGTGAACCAGTTAATGCATCAAAAGACAATGTGGTTAAGTCTTTGGATTCTTCAATAATTATTGCAACAGAATTCCATTTAGGAAGAAGTGTTCTCAACACTTTCTTCACCATCATCTCTGGCTTAATATCTTCCCCTAGTGTGACCATCTTGTCGACTACGGCTTTCACTCGCACGTAGTAATCTCCGACTCTTTCATTCTCTTGCATCTTGAGATTCTCAAAATCTTGTTTCAAAGTTTGCAGTTTTACCTGCTTCACTTGGTCACTACCTCTATAGCTTTCTTTTAGGGCATTCCAGGCATCTTGTGCAATTACATAAGATGCAACCCTAGGGAAGATACTTTTATCTAAGGCAGCATGAATGTGATAAAGGGCAAAAGCATTATTCTTTTGTGCTTCTTTTCTAGCCTTTTTATCAGCATTAGAGAAAGCTGCCCATTCGACAACAATTGGTTCAGTATAGCCCTCTTCGACTACATCCCATAGACCTTTTCCTATCAAAAGGGTTTTCATTTTAATAGACCAATATTCATAGTCTCCTCCATTGAACTCAGGGATCGGAAGACTAGTATTGGATGCCATTGCAGAATAATAAAAAACAAACTTTATTCGAAGCAAACAAGTACTTTAAAGCAGTACAAAGAGATTAATTATTCAAATCAAATCTTGCTTTTTTAGTACATTCAAGTTCTGCTTCAGAACTGCTGCTGATGATGATGATCTCAGGTTCCACTTCCTCTGGATCTTCTTCTTCTTCTTCTTCTTCCTCTTCTTCTTCTTCTTCTTCCTCTTCTGCTTCCTCTTCTTCTTCTGGTTCAGGTTCAGGAGAGCATGGAGTATAGCTCTCACTCGATGCAGCTACCGGTACACCTGGTGTGTAACTGGCACTTGATCGTACATCCGAAACAAATTGCTCAGTCTCGGACTCTTCAATCCTCTTTTCGAAGATATTGTCTTCTGAATCTGCCTCGTACCCTGAATCCGGCTTTCTTAGGTGAGCTATCACCTGATTTTCAAGTTGACAAAACACTGTGTGTAGTCCTAAACTTTGAACCCTTTGGTCAAAGGATTCTGGTGTCTCTCTTCAAAATTGAAAGTAGTGCATAATAGCACCCTTCAGATCGGAACATCTACCATTTGCACGGGCACATTATATTTTCTTTCACAAATATTCTCTAAAAAAAAGGTTTGCAAATAAATTTTATAAAAGTTTTTTTTTTTTTTAAACTTAATAACTTTTAATTTTATAATTATCCTTTAAAAAAAAACTTTATTTAAAAGATAATTTATAAAAATAATAAAAAAGTTATTAAATAATTAAAAAAAAACTTAAAAAAAAAGCAATAACCTTTTTTAAATTTTTTTTTACCTTTTCTATAGGTCGAACTCTTGACCTCTCAAATATTTCACAGCCGCTTTAGCCACTACACCAAGTGGCGCCTTTGAAGACAAGGAAGTCCCCGCTTCCTTTTATCACCTTGGGGCGGCGCTTAAACAAAAAATTAAAAATTTACCACCTCTGCAAAGCTCCCGGTGGGATTCGACCCCCGGACCTCCTCACAACAAGCGAACAGATCTATCCACCACGCCAAGCGCTCGGACGAGTATGGAAGGGAGCGCTACTGTATTTATTATGTCGGTCGTGTTTTTTTTTTTTTTTTTTAAATATCGTGGGTTTTATCCCACATGTGCCACACTGAGGGCGCTCACAGGGTTTATAACCCTGAACACTTAGAGAAGGCTTCGATTGCCTTCGGGCAGTCAAGCCTGGCCTTGTTTTACCCAGCTCCGCCCAATCACCTTCCTCCACGTGTAGCCAATCGTCGTCCGCCATGTGGTGATGTTTTGACCTCGCTGCCAACACAATTGCCAAGTCACCTCCGCTGCACCATGTGTCGTACCCTTGTGTCGCCATGTGTCACATCCAGTCACCTCGGGATCCGAGCTGATCCTGCTCACGATCTGATTCGACTACCTCACTTGCCTCGAGAACCGTGCCTGTCTATTAGTGCCTCGCTTATCGCATGCCTCGAGAACCGTGCTCGAACTGGCACAATCTGACTCTGATACCAGATGTGAAATTGGGCGCTAATGCAGTCAATTAAATGCAGAACAAAAAATAAACGGAAGAATATTTTATTTTTTTTAATTGACCCTTGTACTTTACAAATAATGTATATTATATAGCATTTGGGAATAGGGAGTTGGAGAGAATCATGGGAGGAGGTTGGAGTGATAAGGGAAGTGTGGGCGGTGGGAGATGGAGGGATAAGGGGATGAGCGTGGAGGGAGATAAGGGAAGTTAGAGGAGAAAATATAGGAGGGAGAATAGGAAGGGGTTAGGGATAATTTTGAAAAATGATGTCGACTAATCTTTGCCGACAAAAACAGGTATGTTCACATTTAGGCTTTTAAATAACTAGATTTTTTAAGCCTTTTTGATGAGGACCCTATTCATACTTGCAACAGTTTCTGTATTAGTTCATCTTCATTAGATTCAGTGTTCCTAGGGATATTACCACTAACTAGGGAATTCAATTAAACTTCAAATATGATATAGAAATTGATCTTGTAGTTCCAAATTCAATACAACAAAACCATCCCATATCATCTGCAAGCTAACGACCAGGTGGAAGTTACTAATTGTGAGTTGGAAAACATTCTAACAAAAATAGTGTAGCAACATAAGAAATACTGGAAAAAATATATTTTGAAAGTAATATGGGCATACAAGACTACATGGAAAAAAATATGGGATTTACACCATTCTAATTAGTGTATGGGAAAAATGTGATGATGCCCATTGAATTCAAAATAAAAAATCTATAGACTGCTGTAAACTTCATTTAAATCTAGATGTTGCACAACAAGAGCATATTATCCAACTAAATTAGTTGGATGAATATAGGTAAGATGCACTACAATGCACAAAAGTAATACCTATGTAGAGAGAAATGTTGCATGACCACCAAATAATGCCAAAATAGTTTAAATAAGTAGAATGGGCATTATTACATGACTTCTGATTCCAAGAGAGAAAGAAGAAACTCATGCAGTGGTGTATGGGATTGTACGAGGTGGTCAAAGTGATCAACAATGGAGTTGTCCATATTAACACAATTTATGGTAGTAGAATAATTCTTATGTTCAATAACCATTGATTACAGCCTTACCATGCATCTCAAATTCACAAAATTAATTCAGATGTGGGCATGGGGAAGATTCCATTTTTAGAAATAGTTTTAGCAGTTTGATGAACATTCACACGTTCACTCTAAAAATAATATATATATATATAATATTTTCTAATGTTTTAGATAGATTTTATTTTATTATCATTTTTGTTTTGCAGGGTCACGTGGGACCCATTACAAACTATAGGTATCCAAGATAATCAGGCCTATCAGGTAAGAGATATGCTACCCTATTTTTACTACTTTCTAGGAATATAGTGATGAGGAGATGGTGCCTGATTCCCACTAGGATGGTGACACCTATATCTGGGCCAATATACAGGTGCCTACTTTCCATCAAAAGGAGAATACTTGTATTCAAGCCAATACAAAGGTGCTACTTTCCACAAAGAGGATGACACTTATATTCAAGCCAACACAGAGGTGCCTAATTCCAACCATGAGTGTGGTACCTATATCTAGAATGGCATAGAGGCACCTACTTCCCACTAGGATGGTGTTAGGAATATACTATTAAAATAAAGCTCACACACACAAAATACTGAAAGATAACTGAAATACATGCAATAATAGATAATACTATGCAAAAAGTAATTACATAATTGAAACAATCTCAAGAATAACTTAGAATCATAGGCCTCTTCAAGGGGGCAACCTCCTTCAATATTTTATTAAATTGTAAAAAGATGATTTGTACATGGATTCATAGCCTTTTAAAGAAATACTTCATGCAAACCCCAATCTTAGTCTCAAGAGTTGGCTTACATGCAAAATGCCACTCAAGCTAGAATCTTCTACAAAATTTTGGTTACAATCTTGATAACGGTTACATAAAATGGCCCCACTTGGCTAAGAGTATAACATGCCACATGAATTACAAAATAACATTATATGGGATCCCCCACGTTGGAAGTGGGCCATTACATAATAATAAGAAGTACAAAATAACATTAGGATGGTATCCTAACATGTCCTTCCCCTTCAAAAATATTTGTCTTCAAAGTTGAAGGTGAGGAAACTGGTGTTGGAGTTGATGGAGATATTCCCATGTAGAATATTTTGGCTGGAGTCCATACCACTAAATAAGGACTTCAGTAATGGTGCGATTGTGAAGAGTGTGAGTCTGATGATCCAATAGTTGTTTAGGTTCAAGCAATATAGAACCTTATTCATCTAACTCTGGGAGTTAAAATTGAACCTATACCATATTTCCCACAACCTTTTTGAGAGTAGAAACATGAAAAACATGATGAAGCTTGAATGTAGGTGGAAGGGCCAATTTGTAGTCTATGGCACCAATCCTTTGTAATACCTTATACGGCCCATAGTACTTTGCAGTAAGCTTCTGGCATCTATGAATTTGGAGATATAACTATTTGTACAATTGCAAGTGAAGTAAAACCATATAACCCACATCAAAATTATGCTCCAAACGGTGTTGATCAGCCTGTTGGTGCATCCAATTTTGGGTTGCCTCCAAATTTAGCTTTAGTTTACGGAGGATATCAACATGTTGACTGAGAGTAGTGTCAATTGCGTGGACTTTTGAGCTACCTGGAATGTAGGAGGAAGATGTCAGTGGAGGGTGCCCATAAATTGCCTCAAAAAGGGTAACCTTGGTGGTTGTGTGATAGTAAGTGTTGTACCACCACTCAGCCAAAGGAATCCATCTCACCCAATGCATAGGATGATCTAAGGAAAAGCAACGAAGGTAAGTTTCCAAAAATATATTGACAATATCTGTATGGCCATCCGTTTACGGATGATACACTGAAATCATCTTGATTTGAGTCCCCTACAACTTAAACAATTCTTACCAGAAGTGACTAGTGAAGGTTGGGTCACGATCGGACACAATGGAGGAGGGTAGACCATGAAGGAAAAAGATACAATCAAGAAAAATTTAGGCAATTATGGAGGTTGTGTAAGGATGGGAGAGGGGGAATAAGTGAGCATACTTTAAAATATGATCCACTACCATGAAGATAATAGATTTTCCACCTAACTTGTAATGAAACAAGCATTAGATTGTTTATTATTCAGCAGGCATTAAATAGAATTTACATCAGCAGGGAATAGTCACCGGCGGAACAGATCTGTTACGCAGTTGTAACAGTGATCCCAAAAAAACAATAGAGACAAATAGTAAGTACGCTAACATCCCCCTTTATTACATTATTTGGGTAATGTAATAACTAATAGCTATACTTAGACTACTAACATCCCCTTACATTATTTTGCAATACAAAGTGAGCTGCGAAACAATTCAAATTTGACACATCCAAGTGCCTTAGTGAAAATGTCTGCAACTTGAGCATCGGTGGGAATGTGCTGAAGCTGAATTCGGTGCTTTGGAACTTCATCTCAAATGAAATGACATTGTGTGTCAATGTGCTTTGTATTTTCATGATGGACTGGATTCTTGACGAGGTTCAAAACACCCTGATTTTTGTAGAACAAGTGTATTGGAGATTTTTATGGATGGCCCATACTTGTCAGAATGCGACGTAACCATATCACTTCGCACACAGCTTCACGTGCAGCACGATATTCTGCCTCTGTTGATGAAATAGCAACCACCTGTTGCTTCTTGCTGTGCCAAGAGACAGGACCGGATCCCAGATGAAAAATGTATCCAGAAGTTGACTTGTGATCATCAAATGATCCGGCATAGTCGGAGTCCGTGTATCCTTGCAAGAAGAATTTGTTGTTCCTCTTGTATTATAGGCCATATTCCATAGTACCACGGACATAGTGAAGAACACGTTTTGCTGCTTTCCAATGAGTAGTCTTAGGTTCCTGCATGAACCTCGAAAGATAATTGACAGTAAATACGAGATCTGGCCTAGTATTGGTCAGATATATGAGACTCCCAATCAACTGTCGATAGAGATTACTATATACCTGAGGTTATTTATCATATCACGATAACTGAATTCCATTCTCCATAGGAGTTGCCATTGGCTTGCAGTCAGTCATGCGATATTTATCCAGCAATGTCTTGGCATACTTTTTCTGAGACACTTTGATGGTGTGCTCCTTTTGGCTGAATTCCAGACCAAGACAGTAATGGAGAAGTCCGAGATCTGTCATCTCAAAAGATTTGCACAAGTTTCTTTTGACAGTAGAGATCATATTTTCTAAACTCCCTATAATGAGCAGATCATCCACATAGAGTACAAGCAACACTATCTCAGAACCCTGTTTCTTGAAATAGAGGTTTGCATCTGACGGACATCTCTTAAATCCATGCTGCATAAGGTGATTGTCCATTTTTATATACCAAGCTCGAGGAGCTTGTTTCAGACCATACAAGGATTTGACCAATTTGCAAACCTTCTGCTGTTGGCCTTCCACTTCAAATCCTTTAGGCTGAGTCATATAGACTTCTTCTTGGATATCACCATTTAGAAAGGCACTTTTGACATCCATTTGGTGAACTTTCCACCCATATTGTGCTGCCATAGCACACATAACCCGAATTGTGGTCATCCGAGCAGTAGGTGCAAAAGTTTCCTCATAGTCGATGCCTTCCTTTTGAGAATAACCCTTTGCAACAAGTCAGGCCTTATGCTTATCAATTGTTCCATCTGTCTTGTACTTGACTTTGTATACCCATTTGAAGCCAATAGGTTTCTTTCCATGCGGCAGATCAACAAGCTTCCAAGTTTTATTCTTCATCAGAGACTCATACTCTGTATCCATAGCGGCCTTCCACTGAGGCTCACTGAGAGCATATTGCACTAATGTAGGTTCAAGACTATCTATGGTAGACATGAATGCCCTGTCATCATCAATATCCATATCCTCAACTTCTCTACTTGGAGTCACAGAAAGTTCCTCAAAAGATTGACAAAGTTCATCAACCTCACCAGTTTCTCTGGCTTCTCTTTCCTTTTGAGCCATACTACATGTATGAGGTCTATCCAAATTCAAATTGGGAGGAGTGGATAAATTTGTGTCTCTGATTGTATTTGTACACCATTTAGGATTCTTCTTCGGTGGTGGTGAAGAAGATGTAGAAGGACCTCCTGTCTGTGTTGACAAAGGAATCTCCTCTTCCTTAGGTTCCACAATATCTTGGTGTACATTAGATGTGCTCTGTGATGTGAAAGCTTCATCAAAGACAACATCTCTGCTGATATGAATTTTCTTGGTCAAAGGATCTATCAACCGATATCCTTTAGAGTTCTCAAAATATCCAAGAAAAATACATCTCAGTGTTTTCTCATCTAGCTTCTTCCTTTTTTCTTTCGATATGTGCATGAAAGCTTGACACCCGAAAATACGTAGATGAGATATGGAGGGTTTTCGACCACTCCATGCTTCCTATGGAGTCATTCCTTTTAGGGCCTTTGTGGGTGCCCTATTCAATAGATATACTGCAGTGGTGACAGCTTCTACCCAATATTGTTGCTCAAGAGTTACACCTGTGAGCATACAACGAACCATTTCCATTATAGAACGGTTCCTTCTCTCAGCAACTCCATTTTGCTGAGAAGTATAGGCAGTTGTTAACTGTCTCTTGATCCCATGCTTATCTAGGAATGCAGAAAATTCATTAGAGGTAAACTCTCCCCCTCGATCTGAGTGGAGGGTTTTGATAGAAGCCCCTGACTCCTTCTCAATGGATTTCTTGAACTGCTGGAAGAATGCAAAAGCTTCAGATTTTAGTTTGAGAAAGAAAACCCACATCTTTCATGAGTAGTCATCTACGAATAACTAAAAGTACCTCTTCCCTCCAACATTGTTGGGTGTGAAAGGACCACATAGATCGGTGTGAATTAGCTCCAAAGGTTTTCGTGCTCTTGTAGAGCTCTTCTCAAATGGTACTCTATGCTGCTTTCCTGCCAAGCAGTCAGAGCACACTGGCAATGTGGCAGAAAGGGAAGGAAGACCCTTTACCATCTCATACTTGCTGAGATCAAGTAAGTAGCCAAAACTTAGATGCCCATATCTCTTGTGCCATAGGGAAGTTGCCTCCTTGGTAGATACAGTCATGGCAACATGTGGAGTAGAGATAGCATCTAGTGCAAATAAGCCATGCTTATATGAAGCTGTTGCAATATGCTTACCCTTCTTGGTAATTGTACAACACTTCTTTCCATTCTCAACACAAAAGTTGACAACCATATTTCTGTCCAGGATTTGTGTCACTGACAACAAATTGTTGGCCAATCCTGGAACATAGAGGACTTTGTCAATCTGAAACTTACCATCAGGAAGAGTGACTAAAACTGTACCCTCTCCCTGAACCCTATAGGTTTTATCATCAACAATGGTGACAGGTTTGCCCTCCTTGGCCACAAATGATTCAAACCATGATCTATCGCCAGTCATATGTTTACTAGCTCCAGAATCGACATACCAAATAGGATCCCTCTGTGTGGAATCTATGGTAGTCATGAGCACCTTGTGTGCCCATTCAGAATCTGAGTCAGATTCTTCAACAGTAACATTCACCTGGGGTTGCTTGTTCTTATTTTATGGTTTTTTTTGGCCTTTCTTCTTGTTCTTATGCCAACACCTGTTGGTGTCATGGTTGTCTTTCTCACAGATCTTGCACCACCTCTTCTTATATTGAGGTTGTTTGCCTTTTCCTTTCATATCCTGTTGAGAATTTCCTCCTTTCTAAAAGTTGCCTCCTTTTTGCCCATTACCTTTCTTCCTAGAACCCTGCCTGTTGGTGTATAGGGCTGTATTGGAAGAATCATCCTTGTGAAGTTGGCGTGCCTCCTGTTGTTGAAGCGAGTTGACCAACTCGATGTAGGTAATTTGTCATTGGGACACTTGGATGGAGGTTATCAACATATCAAATGAAGAAGGTAAAGCTCTCATCACAAGTGAAATGAGAAGCTTTTCATCCACAGTATCTCCGAGAGAACTCAATTTCTCTTTCAACTTAGACACTCTGCACAGAAAGAGTTCAACTGTTTCACCCTGCCTCAAACTCAGGTTATGAAGTTGTTGTTGAAGATGAATAATGGTGGATTCATTCTTCCCCTCATAGATGGTTCTAAGGGCATCCCATGCCTCTTTACCACTTGCTTTGTCAGCTATATGAGGTTGCACTTCATCTGAAACAGCAAACAAAATGAGCACCTTTGCTCTACTGTCTTTCTTTTCAAAAGCTACCTGATCTGCTGAAGGACCTATGGATCCTGTTGTTGGTGAAGGCCTTGTTGCTACTCCAGTAACAATATCCCACAAATCTTCCATTTGGATAATAGCCTTCATTTTATGTTTCCATGGTGTATAATTTGGACCTTTCAATAACTGATGCGGATCAGTCATCAACTTTGCAACAACGACCATAGTGAAGGTTCCTTATATCACCAAATTGGTCCCCCTTTCTATATACCTTTTGCTAGGCCAATATACCGTACAAAATACCCGCCCTTACGTGAGGGAAACTATAGGTATTTAGAAATATCAACAAAAATCACCCGCCCTTATGTGAGGGAGACTATAGGTGAAATTTAGAGATCATACGATACGTGGAACATAAGCGGTACTGAAAGGGAATCGCCTTGTTGATGGCACCTACCATAGAATATTCTTCTCATGCGTGGGGCATAACTTCCCCTAAACACTATGAATAATACTTCGTCAGGATTTACGCCTAAACACAAGTGCGATAAAGGGTAGTGGATGGAGTAAAAAATGCAAAAATGGTGTACTTATTCCTCCCCGATGATTTATAGAGAACAAGCTCAGACGTCGTTATAGCAGCTATATTAGGCGGCGGATACATTATCCAAATCATGACAGCTTTACCTGTAAGTGCTGGCCAGAGGTATCGCAAATACCGAACGCTGCAGTGCAATAAATTGCATAGATGGGTTTTATATTCCGGGGACTTAGGGAGTGTTTGTTTTTAAGTTTTTAATGTTATAGTGCAAAAATGAAATATGCAACATACAACATAAAAAAACTGCCCACAAGAATAACCCACAAGGTGTCGGTCACAGCCGAAAATGCACCTTTTACAATGCCAAATTGCTATTTTTCGAAAAATTACTCACTATCCCCCTTTGATTTTTGAAAAAATATCCCCCCTTAAAAAGCTTTCTTTAACAAAGCATTTTTAATAATTATTATCAATTTTAAAATTAAAATAAATAATTTTAATTTATATAGTTTTAAAACTTAAAAAAATAAATTAAAATTAAATTTTAATTTATTAAAGTTTAAAACTATATTAAAAAAAATTAAAATTAAAAATTTTAATTAAAAAAATAATAATTAAAAAATGACTTTGACAAAAAGAAATTATACCTTGGGGGGAGTCGACGGGATTCGAACCCCCGACTTGCAGGCTCCCTGAGCCTTACCGCACGGCTCACGACCACGTGAGCCAGCGGGCTGATCCGGAAGAGATCAAGAGCCTCCTCCTTTTTGAACACCTTCTTCCTCCTCCTCCTCTGCTTTCGGCCTGGTTGCTTGGACGCTGCCACTTCAACGACGCGAAGCTCCCTGCACTCTGGTTTTTCAAAAAAAAAACTCGAATCCGTGCTGCTTTTCCGAAATTCCCCCACTCGCTCTATTTTTCGAAAAAAATCCACAGCTCTTTTTTTTTTTTTTTCGAACCGGGGTGGGGCGATTTTGGGAAGAGCACGCGCAGCGCGCAATTCGCGCTGCGCAAGATTGGTTGGGGGGGGTTTATACTCCCCGGGCGGAATTTGAAAATTTCATTTCCCGCTCACGGGGGGGGGCGCTTCTATTTTTTTTTTTTTTTTTTTAAATTAAAGCGGGGGGGTGGTGACGCAGGCCGTGTCCCTCCTCCTTCCCGGGGGGGGGTCCCCCTTGCACCGCCAGCCACAGACGCGTCAGATGTCTGCGCTCTGCAGCGCATGACGTCCTGCGTTAGACGTCTACGCCACGCAGTCTGGCACAGTCTGACGTCCTGTGTGACGTCTTGCGTCAGACGTCTACGGCGTGCAGTCTGGCATGGTCTGATGGCCTGCGTCAGACGTCTGCGATGCACGGTCTAACGTGGTCTGACAGCCTGCGTCAGACGTCTGCGGCGCACGGTCTGACGTCCTGCATCAGACGCCTCGCTGCTGCTCCCTTGAGTGGTGGGGGGTGGCGGCGGCTCCCGTGATGCAGCACGTCGAGCAGGGTCGTCCGCGTGCCTGGACGTGGGGTGGGGGCGGACAGATGTCCGCTCGCCCTTGGCCCTGCGTGTCTTTCCCTGAGTTCCGGCAACCTGCATTCCCACAGCTTCACAGCGCGCAATAGCGACACAAAAAAAAAATATAATTTTTTTTTTTTTCTTAAAATCGCTCACCCACTCCTCTGCAATTATCTCGCCCACAGTTTTCTACTGGCTCTGATGCCATGTAATGAAACAAGCATTAGATTGTTTATTATTCAGCAGGCATTAAATAGAATTTACATCAGCCGGGAATAGTCACCGACGGAACAGATCTGTTACGCAGTTGTAACAGTGATCCCAACAAAACAATAGAGACAAATAGTAAGTACGCTAACATAACTTAGGTAATACTTTAATAAAATCCATAGAAATATCTATCTAGACCTGGTTAGGAATGGGTAAGGGTTGAAGAGTGCCTGGAGAATGCACTATTTTACCTTTCATTCCCTGATAGGTTTCACAAGCTACCACAAAATCATAAATATCCTTTTTCATACTGTTCTAAAAAAGTGTGCTTGAGTCATTCATATATTTTGAGAAATCTTGAATGGCCAGCAGATGGAGTAGCATGTCGTTTTGTCATGAGAAGTTCCCATAGTGAGGAATTATGGGGAACAATAAGGCGTTGGTGGTAACATAGATCCTAGCAATCCCAAGTGTATCCTAGACATGAAGTAGGATCAGTGGATAGGGAAGCAACCAAAGTATGTAATTTAGAATCCTGAAGTATCTCCTGGTGTAAAGAATCGATCCATTGGGGGATCAACAATTAAATGGCACACAACATACTAATATATTCAAATTGGTGAGAGAGCATCAATCACAAAATTATATGTACCCTTCTTATAGGTGATATCATAATCATAGCCCATGAGTTTAGAGACCCAATTTTGTTGTTCAAGGGTGGCAACCCATTTCTCCAAAAAGTATTTGAGACTCTGATGATCTGTTTTAATGAAGAAATGACACCCAATGAGATATGGTCGCCAATGGGTTACAATATGTAGAATGGCCATCATCTCCTTTTCATAAGTGGATTTTCCTAAATTACAGTTGGAGAGATATTTACTAGTGAAGGCCAAGGGTATCTTTTCTTGCATCAACACTACCCCAATGCCACATCCTGAAGCATCGCTTATAATAACAAATGGTTTGGATAAATTTGGCATGGCCAAGATAGGCATAGTGGTTATGGTATGCTTCAGTTCTTGGAAAGCCTATTTAATGGGTATTATCCAAGTAAAAGTACTTATTTAGTATGGAAGTGAGGGGAGCTAAAATTTTATTGTAGTTACAAATAAATCTACGATAGTAACCTGTAAGCCCTAAAAATCCCCAAAGACCTTTGAGAGTGTGAGGTTTTGGCCATTCCTAAACATCTTGGATATTCTTGGGATCAATTTTAACACTCACCTTAGTGACAAAGTGTCCCAAATATTCTACTTTTATCAACCCAAAAGAACACTTGGAATGCTTAGCATAGAGTTGATGGTGTGCCAACAACTAGAGATTCTGATTCACATGAATAAGATGCTCTTCCCATGATTGACTATACACTAGAATGTCATCAAAGAAGACTAGAATAAATTTTTGAAGGAATGGATGAAAAATATTTTTCATGAGGCTCTGGAAGGTGGAAGGGGCATTAGTCAATCCGAATGGCATTAACAAAAACTCATAGTCACCTTCATGAGTACGAAAGGCAGTTTTGGGAAAATCCTCCTCTTTGAGTTAGATTTGATGGTACCCCAAGGGAAGGTCAAGTTTAGAAAAATACATAGTACCATGAAGTTCATCCAATAATTCATCCACCACTAGAATAGGAAAATTATTCTTGATGATGAGTTTATTGACCTCTCGATAATCGATACACAATTGCCAAGACCCATATTTCTTGCGTACTAGTAAAATTGGAGAAGAGTAAGGACTGTTGCTTGGCCGAATGACATTGGATTTTAACAATTCCTATAGTAACTTCTCAATTTCTGACTTAAGAGCATGAGGGTACTTGTATGGTCTAATATTGGATGGTGCATTACCAAGTAACAAGGGGATAACATGGTCATGAGAGCGAAGAGGTGGTAATTCTATTGACTAAAAAAAAATCGAGTTGTGCTTGGTCAAAATAAGTTATAAATCTTTAGGAACATAATCCTCCTCTGAAGTATGCAATTGGATCACAAAAATATGAGCTATGACACCTCGAGATGATGTTTTTAACAACTTCTCCATTTGGTTGGAACTGATAATCTGTGAGGACCCTGATTTTAATCCATGGAGAGTGTAGGACTATCCATTCTGTGAAAATTGCATCTAAAGCTCACCAAAGTGTTAATAGATGACTCCCAATATACCCAACCATTGAGATCCCAACACAATATCACATCCCCCTAATTGAAGTGCAAACATATCTTGTTTGAGCTCATAGTCCCCAATATTGACCTTAACATTACAATATTTTCTCTTGCAAGGTAAAGTCCCACCATTTTCTACCATAACCTCAAATGAATTATATGTATGTACATAACAATTTTCTTGCTTGGCTATGTAGGGATCAATAAAATTATGTGTATTGCCAGAATCAATCAAGATGGTAAGTCGCAGGCCCTTGAAATAATCCACAACAAGAGCATGAACAAAAATTTCAGCTTATGATTCATCTAGGTTTCTTTCCTCTAGTTTAGGTGGCTCCTCTGCTGATTCAATGTCATCATCACTATTTTTGCTGGTGTCAGGCTCATCAACATCGATGAGGAATAATTTATTTTGGGTGCACCTATGCCCACAAGAAAAATTTTCATCATAATTGTAACACAACCCTTGGGTGCACCGTGCATCCATTTCAGAAGTGGTTAAACATTTAGGTGTAGTTGTGGGTACAATAGGTTTTTTTTCATGTTGATTGTGGAATCTAGGAGGAAAAGAGGGTTTAGCCTATGGAAATTTAGATATTCGCCTCTAGGCTGAAAATTTGGACTTAGCCAAATGACCCAAATGGATAGCCTACATCATGGATTGTGGTTTAAAAATTGTAACCTCATCTTGGAGATTTTCCCATAACCCACTAACAAAATAACTCATAAAGAACCCTTCATTCAATCCTATAGTTTTGTGGGCCAATCTCTCAAATTGTATTTGGTAATCTCGAACTATTGAATTTTTTTTCAGCTTTGTCAACTATTTTGTAAAATAATCATACTCACTAGAGCCAAAGTGGGTGAGTAATTGGGACTCAAATTCTGCCCAAGAAGGATCAAAAATGGTTTTCTGACCCCATTTGTACCATTTTAAGACTTCAAATTCCAAATTGAAAGAAGCCATTTGAACTCGGTAATAAATGAGGACATCATGGAATCTAAAGAATTGAGCAACATGACATAACCATCCATCAACATCCTTTCCATTGAACGTAGGAAATTCTAGTTTTGGCATATTGAATGGAGTATCATGATCAAAGTGAAGGTGAGATTCATATGTTCCCATTCTATGACGATACCCAGACTTACTTGGAACACCTTATATTTTAGATTCAACATCTGTTGTGTTCTTCTAGGAAAATTTTGGAGGTATCTTGGTCAACTTTGAAATTTTGAAATTCTATCATCAAGTGTTCAGTTGTTTTTTATAAGCCAATAACAACACTTAGTAGGGTATCCAACACCAAAGCAGTATTTTGTTCTATCTCTTTTTGATGTCCATGAGTGCCACTTGTCATTTAAGATAGCCTTAATTTTTTTTTTGAATTACTAAAAATAGAAGTGTGATTTCTGGAGTTATTATTTTTAGTAAGGGTCCAAAATTTAATTTGGGGAATGGGTTGCAACACTTATTTAAGGATAGGGTCCATTTTGGTGGCTACTTTATCTAAGTGCTCAATAAGGAGATATACTACATTTCTTGACTTTTTGTGATCCTTGGTTGATTGCAAGTCAATGTCAAGGTAATTTATTTCACTTGGAATTAAAATTTCACCAATGAGTCCTTGAGGGTCTTTGGTGCAAAATAACAAGTAGCTTCTATTTTCAAAAATTTGGATCAATTTGATTGATCGTTGAAAATTTATGGCCTTAGCAAGAAAAATAAAAAATTACCATTTTGGGAAATCGGTGCAAAACTTGACCAGGGGATGCCAAGGACAATTTTTTCTGTAATAGAGTGTAGAATTAGTGGCTAAATTTTTGAGTCATTCTGAGTCATTTTTTTTTTGGGCTCATCACAAGTGGGAAAACTGGATCAACTATCTTGGATCTGTCAACTGATCACCCTATCACTATCCTATCACCTATAGTGTAGTTGCGAACACTAAAAATTTTGTTTTTGACCCTGAACACCTGAATTTTTTAGCTATTATAGTTGATTATTGTTGTTACTATTGCTAACCCGAATGTTACTGTCACTGACTGGATTGTTACTGCCACAACCTGACTGTTACTATTACTAACCTGAATGGTACTAGAATATTATAGACTGTTAGAGACACTTGCAAAATTTGTCCTAACTAGTGGTGCATGCAAGGTGTGTTCTTCTGTGATAGGAAAGTCCTTTGTATGTTCAATTTTTGGGATTGTAAATGCAGGTATAGTAGAACATAAATATGTGTATTTTTACATGTTGAAATGTTTAACAAAACCACGGCATGCTAGGTAAAGGAATATTAACACCCATAGGCCCTCTGTTATATCCCAATGATGAACAATAGTGCTCGAACAAATATTTTAGGCCACTACCCAAGGAGAATTCCACACATACCATTGAGCGCACTATCTTCCTCTTTGACAGTACATGAGGGTAATCATTAGGGATGTTGTGTCCCGTGGACTATGGATGATACAAGGCTAAAAAGCTTCCTACTAGATAAAATTTTATTAAACCTAAAATGCTCTCTCGATACACCCAAAGATGTGTGGGAGCTTGATTTTGTGCATGAGTGTTGTTTGAGGCTTGGGTATTGGAGCCTGATCACCTCTCACTTCACTAGACACTTTATGGGTTATCTAGCTTAGACAATAACAATAGCTCCTTCGTGATATTTTAAAACCTCTAGCACAAGGTTTATAACCTAAATACTGAAATAGAAACTATACTTATTTTATGTTTTTTGGATTTGCTGGTAAAATAAATGTACTATATTTTTTTGTATTTGTTTAATAAAGGAAAAACAAAAACAAAAAATACATGGAAATTTATACCTAACAAGTGAAATGGATGGTTAAATTTGTCTTAGTTGTAGCAGAACTCAGCCCTAGAAGGCGATATGATACCCCTTGTTAGGAACCTACTATTGAAATAAAGCTCACACACACAAAATACTAAAATATAACTTAAATATGTGCAATAATAGAATAATACTATGCAAAAAGTAATTACAAAATTGAAACAATCTCACAAATAACTCAAAATTACAAGCTTCTATGAGGAGGGAACCTCCTTCAATATTTCAATAACTTGTCAAAATATGATTCACACATGGCTTCATAGCTTTTGAAAGAAAGACTTCATGCAAACCCTAACCCTAGGCTCAAGATTTGGCTTACATGCAAAATGCCACTCAAGATAGAATCATCTACCAAATTCCGGTTACAATCTTGATAACGGTTACATCAAATGGCTCAACTTGTATATGAGCATAACATACCATGTACATTATAAAATAACATTATATATGGGATCCCCCACGTTGGAAGTGGGTCATTACATAATAATGAGAATTACAAAATAACGTTAGGATGTGATCCTAACAGAGGGTAAAACATATATACAGAAGCAACATGAGAAGTACCTACTTCCCACTAGGAGGATGGTACCTATATGCAAGTTAGTATCAAAAAAAAATCCACTTACATTCCACCTAGAATGTGGTGCCTAAATTCATGCAAACACAAATATACCTACTTTCTAACAAATAAAATATGCCTACTCCTCAACTTCTTTCAATGGAGTACACTTATTTACAATGATCGAATATGTTCATTTTTAAGATGTTAATAACAGAGTACACTGCTTTTTGAGTTCCAAAAAGGAAGTGTGTCTTCCCATGACAAATGAATATGTATTAATTTTTAGCATGAGATCTTAAAAATCATAAATTTATAGTACCCAATAAAACCACATCCACAAGATCATACTGCATGATGGAAATCACAAGTCACTAATTTATCGGTACACTATAGTCAACACATCAACCAATCACGTTACACCAATAGGAATCATACACATAATATTCTACGAAATTCACCTAGGTATGTACTTATTTTTTTGTTAAAATATCAAAAAATTAAGTTTAAAAATTTTCAAAAAATTAATTTTTGAAATTTCAATTTTGGAGCTATAAGGTTGTCAACTTCAATGGAAATGATAAATACAAGATTTTTCTTTTATAAATCTCAGTTATTAAAAGGGCCTAATTCTACCCTATGGAAAAATAATATGAATTCAATACTTATTATTGAAAAACTTTGGGATGTAGCAAATGGACAAAGAAACATTCGAGAAGAAAAATAATAATTCAAAAATTCAAAGATGATGATGCTAAAAATTTGATGTGAATTTTTTTGGCATATCTGATGAAATTCAAACACACATTAGTGAAGTAGAAACTTTAAAAGGTAAATGGGAAAAACTGTGTGTGATATTTGAAAGAAATAATAAGGCAACCATTTTACACCTACAATCACAATTGTATGCACTAAAAGTTCATGATAGATAAAACATAGATTATTTTATTCAAAGGATATAAAAATTAAAATTAAAATTGCATAACTTGGGAGAAAAGGTTGAAGATACACTCCTAGTTTCAGTTGTACTCAAATAACTTCATGAATCTAAAGAAGTAAAATTCACGATATCGCCTTAAGGGCACTTACTTGCAATATATATCAATTTTAAAGCATTCAAAAGGAAAGATGATATAAGCTTATTATCTAGTCAAATGAAACATCATAGGCAACACAAATGATCAAAATTATCTCTCTATTAATTTATAAATCGCTTCAAAACTAGATTACAAAACATCCCCTTAAGGGCTTTACAAATGTGATAATTCCCATTACAATTTTCCAAGGGATCTAGTCCCTTGGAAGGCGGTCTTTAAGGCGATAAGTAATAGTTTGTGTGAATATCGCTTCCCATGATAGAGATATAGTCTCAAGTTGATAAAATTATGCCTATTTAGCTCCTCCTCTTGCCTAGAATTCCTATTCCTGAAGACAAGGGATTGAAACGAGATTAAAAGCATCTATGTTATAGAATAAAGCCATTAAACCATGAAAAAGGAGCATATCCTACAACTTTAAAAAGTGATCTACATGCATGAAAACTGATATACATTAAGCATAAACATATTTTAAGCTATTCTAAATGCAAACAAGGAAATTTGGAAGTAATATCAAAGGTGAAACAATGCAAAAATAGTGACCATTCCTAGGTGAGCCAGATAAACTTGCAATCTTGGGGCCCTCAAATCCTGCATCAAAACTCCTCCAAATTACCTCAAATTTGGACCAGAGGTTCCTATAGACATTCCCAAGGGATCTATGGAGGAATTTATCTAAAATTATAATCTATTTTATGGTTGTCCTTGGGTGTGACACCCACAGACTGCTAACCATCCCCAGGCGGGGCGGTCACAAAATTGCCTTAGTTTTGTCAACTATGCCTATGGAAGTTGGTCCAAAAATTGGGTATGGGCGTTTTCAAAATATAGGGCCAAAGAATACTTCAATTTGGATGTTTTTTAATTGGCATATTGATCTTATTTCCCCTGAAACCACCTTCAGATGAAGAGGGTTTCAAGGCTAGGGAAAGGGTGAGTTTTGGTTTGCAAATAGTGAGGGTTGATTTTCGAAGCACTTCTTTGCATAAATCATCAATCTCTCCTCCTTTGAAATGGATTTTTGAGCATCATTTTATAGCCTAAAATGGCATTTAGGGAAAAATGACATGTTTTCCCATGTGAGGTAGGTGGCACCATGTGTCCTAATCTCATCATTGATTGATGAGGGGAAATTTACCCCTTTGGGGCTCCCAATATACTGCCTCACTGCACATTTGCAGGTCCCTAATAAATTTGGGGTGATTGGACATGCTAATGGTAGTATTTTATTGCCATTTAGCACATCATTTGACTTTTTTAAGGGCCTTCTTAGGGGCCATCCCACCCAGGGATGGTCATGGATGGTCGTACCTAGGTGGGACGATCATCAACTATGATCGTCCCTTGGTGGGACGGTCACCAGTAGGGGCCCCAAAATAGACCTAAACTTCTAGAAACCCTCCAAAATGAGTTTTGGAGCCTTTTGGAAGCCTTTTTCTAGCCTAGAGGGATGCCCAATAGGGCCATATGTTGTCTATAAGATGGCATATTGCACTGATAGTATTATTCAATTTGCATGATTTAGGTGTCTAAAAATACCTCAATTTTGGGATGCGGGATATGAAACAAACCTTTGAGAAAAAATAGAGCACTAAATAATTGAATGATCAAGGTTGTTCATTAACCTAATCAAATTTGGATGCCTCAATTATGGAAAATCATACATTCTTGGAATCCTTTCTATTGACATAGTTGAAGGATCGATTTTAGATATACCTTTCAGTCGTGTTGTAATGACAGTCTTATGGGGCTTAGGGCGTACTAGGTCTTGGTGCCTTGTATTCTTGTAAAAATTTACATGGGTCAATTCCTGAGGTTTAGATGTGGTAAATCCTATTGATTTGATTCTTATTCTAATTATTTACCCCAGCATGGGCCTGAATATTTATCTTTATCCAAGATTCTTTCGAATGCATGGAATTTACACTTCTGAGTGTTTAAAGGTTGATTCAATTTTTGAATTTATTATGATGACTACCCCCTAAAGTTATTATTCAATTAGGGCATGAAAATTTTTAAAGCGATGAGTCACTTGACATATACGAATTAATTGGGGTAACTCTTTTTTTTTTCCATGGTACTGAATACATGTTTGGAGGTGATTTTCGACTGTTTTGATGAATAGTTTTGGAAGAAAAAGGCTAAATATATCATTCCCTTGGAGTAGTACAGAAATGGAGGCATTATTTGGGACTAAAATAGAGTCTTATGATGCATCCAAAATTATTATAGGTTCAGTCTTGATCCCTCTCATTTTCTTGCCCATTCTGCCTTGTTTTTTAGGGGTTTTTGGCCTATTTTTTTGAGTTTTTTAATGTTTTTAGTGAAATTTTCTTGTGTCCATCCCTGGGGGGGATGAGGAAGGAATTAATTATTGTCATAGGGTGGTAAAACCAGCCAAAAATGCACTCATACCATCCATGGGCGGTCAGTTTCTTTTAGAGCTATAAAATGCCAAAAAGGACCATTTGAGCTCATTTGTGCATGCTACTTGGAGAAGTTGGAGAGGAAAGGAGTAGGAGAAGGAATTCTGAAGTAGGGTTTTGTAAAAATCTCAACCTACAACATGATACAACCATCTAATGCATCAGGATGTGGAGCATGTGCAAAACGGGTATGGATTATATGCTTTTATCTGCCCTATTTTATTATGTTTTTGCAATTTATGCTATAATTTCATGAATACAGCCATAAAAAAGGTTAATAAACCATAGGAGGACTAAAATTCATGAAATTGAACCTTTATTTATGTTTTATTTGTAAAAAATTAGGAGTAAATGCCTATTTTTTGTGTTTTTTATGGTTTTTAGGGCAATTTTGAAGGGTCAAAATAACCCTATTTTACCCATTTTTTAGGACTGTCCCTGTAAGGTACGGTCACTAGTGGCCATCCCTAGCTGGTACGACTACCAAATTGGGGGTCGTCCTTGTGTGGGACGGCCAAAAATTGGGCCAAAAGGACCCTTTTTTATGCATTTATTTTGGTGTTTTTAGAGTAAAATTTTACATTTTTAGGGAATTTTTGACACCCTAATTTAAATGAGTAGATAGTTAGGATTCGGTATAGATTTTCAAGTATCTTTCAGGTCATGAGAGACTATTTTAATGTTGTATAATTTTATTGGATCAATGCCATTGGTTTGAAGCAATTTACGCAATTAGATCCTATGGTGGGCGACCGCGCTTATCTGACTGCATTGATAGACCTATGGGACCCTCTTACTAATACTTTCCATTTAGATAAAATGGAGATGACAGTGACACTAGAGTATGTATATCAGATACTACATATTCCTATAGAGGTGCACCTAATAGTATCTTCTTTGATAGAGTGATGAGAGGTCATAGTGCGGAGGTACTTCGGAGCATGCTAGGAGAATGTATTGATTGATCTTCTCAGTGAAGGGATTCTAGTGGATACATCATACCAAGATGGTGTGCTTGTCATTAGGCACAATTTTTTGATGAACTTGATCAGCTACATGTTTCTGCCCGACTATTCAGGAGCTAGGTTCCCATGGAACCTAATAGAGTTGATTTTTACTCTAGTGGATTGCATAGAGGACGAGCCCATAGTTATGGCTTGGGGTCCTACTTTATTGGCACAACTATATGATGAGTTGTATGATATCTGCTCTCATAAGAAGAAGGGATTTGGCTATAGTTTCCTACTATAGGCTTTGTCTTAGTATCATATTATAGTGGAGAGACCATGGAGACTACCATGGACCACTCGAGCAAAGCTACCAAACAAGGATATTGGATATGGGGAGATATGGAAGAGGTCACGTGAGTCAGGTTATATCCAAAGATACACTGGGGAGGTTAAGCACTATGCAAAATCTTTTGTATGGATTAGGGAAATAGTCATTGAGTGGATACCCTATAGGGTTTTTCCTGACTGGGATGAGGTTGAGACACATCTACATCAAGTTCGACAAGGCAGATGGTTGATAGGGTGATATGGGATAGAGCAAGAGTACTTCCCTTATGATCATGTGCTATGATAGTTCAGGCTATGCCAGGGATTACCTAGGGAGCCGATGGTCTACCATCATTGTAGGGATGATAGGACTCTAGCATGGCCTATGGTAGATGACTTAGGAGATGAGTCATATCCTAAGGTGGTAGTTTCTAATTTAGATGATGCTAGCACTAGAGAGGAGTATGATGTATGGTGGGTCATACAATAGTGGTGAGGGGAGGTACCACTAGGAGGGGATGCAGCTACTAGGGCAGTATATGCAGCTAGGGGTGATTTGGATGAGGAGGGATTTGGTGAGTCTCCTGAAAATGAGGAGGTAGACACAAGTGAGCAAGCCATGCATCAGCATGTGTTAGTGGATAGGGTAAAGCTGATAGATGTATAGGATCCTATGGGATTTTATGATGGAGACTTAAGGGATCAGGGTATGTAGGGATAACTGGTAGTATGGGATGCTATGATTGTTGAGCTATAGAGTGATTGGGTATTACTACAAGCATAGGTATAGATTGCATAGGATGATATGGAGAGGCAGGCAATAGTGGTAGCTATGCTTCAGGTACAGGTCAATGGATAGGGCCCTATCTATGGGGAGTCCATCAGTGGTGATCTAGCTAGGATGTAGGAGGAGATAGCACATATTCAAATTTTGGTGATGACCTATCAAACTAGGTGTTGAGAGGAGCACACCTACATGGATATTATGGAGGATGAGATAATGTACTATAAGGGGCACATACCAGATCAAGAATTAGCCATTGGATCACAACATAGATATGGGAGAAGGACAGGACAATAATCTACTTAGATGAGGGCTCCGGGCTCTTATTGGAGGATGGAGGTATTTGGAGGTAACATATTAGGAGGTAGTATTTGTGGGAGCTCACGATGGACTCATACTGAGATCAGAGGAGAGAGTCGAGGTGTTGGTCCTACATGACCATGGTCAACAGACTAATGGTTATTTTTGGACTTCTTTTTGAGATGTGAAGTCTGATGACTCACTTTTATTATAGCCTACAGGCAGTTTATGAATTTATGATGTATATTTTCAACTTTTACATATATGGACATATATATATATGACTTAACTTTGATAATTATGTCATTTTTACTATTTTATGATATTAATGCAATGCTTATATTTTCTTTATGATGTGATGATGTAAGTCTAACATGGATGCATGTATTTATCCTATGATGTGATGTAATGATATGTAGATGTGGATTATTTATTTATATGCTTTGTAAATTAAAATATATTCATTAAATAGTCAGTGGCCATCTAAATATTATTGCTAATATTTAACCAGTATCTATCCTAGCTCATGAATACCACTTAATAAAAAAATTTGAAATGTGTATGATTGGAAGTAATGATTGATTGGATTTAATTTTGTATGATGGATTTGTGATGACTATTTTGATGCATTATATGCTAGCACCATAGACTGTATAAAATGTATATTTATTATTTTCATATTATTATAACACTTTATTTAATGGACTTTTGTAATTTTGACAAACATGTGACAAAATGATATAAAATGAAATGGATAGTATAATGTGATATGATATTATTTTATAGTTTTGAAGAGACTCAAACACTCTAGTTACCTAATCAAAAGTCATATAATAACTATACAAAATATTTTGACAAAGTATACACCTATTAAGATAACCAAGATAATCAACATTCCTATGTGTGCACGTTAGTTCATTACCATGATAACACATAAGATTACCCTAGTGCAAATAGGATTCACTCAGCCCATCGACACTAGAGATCATTCTGTGAGTCTCATTATCCTGATTTTTATACTTAGTTGGATTAAAATACTAGGTAATCTACGTTACAATAAGCTAGCACATCCACATTCAAACATTGGTCTATACCTAAGCAAGTTGCTTAAGTGACAGACATATCATCATGCGGGAGGCTACCACCATTGAAATGTAGGCTATCCAACAAACTTGTAATGAGGATCACCTTATGGTTCTCTAATGCCGAGAATCCCAGGGATTCAAGTTCAAGACTCCCTTATTTTATTTCAACTTTAAATTTCTCAAGGGAGTTACTCATTTTGATTTGGTGAGCAAGGGATGAAAACCACTATTTCTTTGTGCTTTTCCTAGTGATAATAATCATTGTTTATTTTGCATCTTTTGAAGTGATAATAATCATTGTTTCTTGTTGGAGTACTTTGAAGGGATAATAATCACTATTGATTTTTATCTTTGGGATACTTTCCCCAGTGTAGGGCAAGGGATTTTTGGGTAAGGAGGAACTTTTCATTTTTTCAATTCTCAACATCTTTGAACCATTCGCACAGGGGGATGAGTAGGATAACCTTTTTGCTTAAAGCAACCTAAACCACTTCATAGTTTTCATCTTTCCTTGTGCTATACTTGGATTTATTAATGTGAAAATTGTGTTGGGATTTTGATGTATACCAAGAATTATCCTAGTAATATTCTACCTTCTAAATATCATGATAGATTTCTACAAATTTGAGAAGATAACTAGATATGGCTGAGTGACCGAAAACTTTAACTATGTTTTGCTAACAATGGCTAAGTGACGAGAAACATACATATAATGTAAATGGTATATGTAATATAAACAGGTGGTAATATGGACTCATAATAAAAATTATTTGAACAAATGCCTAGTGTACAGACCTAGTGCTAGACATGTATGATCAATTTGGAATGATGCATAATGCAATGATGAGTATACCTAATGCAGTTTAGATGAAGTGTAATGAAGTAATATTTTTGTATTTTGATGATTTTTTTGTATTTTTGATATATATATATATATATATATATATATATATATATATATATATATTAAAGGTTGACCAATGGGCTTAATGAATTCCATTGGTTATTTTGGGTTACCAAAGGGCTTATAGATGCCTTTGGAGCATTTATGTTTGACCTAGATAGTTGTAAACTGCCTAGGAACATTTTAATTTGACCTAGATGATCATAGACCGCCTAGGGGCATTTTGGGTTGACCTAGATGGTCATAGACCACCTAGGAGAATTTGAAGGTGACAAAAGGACTTATAGATACCTTTGGGACTTTTTGGATTGACCTAGATGATCGTAGATAGTCTAGGGGTATTTTTATTTGACCTAGATGATCAAAGATTGCTAGGAGCATTTTGGGTGACCTAGGTGGGCAGTGACACTTAGAAAGTATCTATGAATACCTAGGGGTATTTTGTTGTTATAAAATGACTTATGCATACCTTTGGAGCTTTTAGAGTTGACCTATATGATCATAGATAGTCTATGAACGTTTTTATTTGATCTAGATGGTAAAAAATTGCTAGGAGCATTTTAGGGTGACCTAGGTGGGCAACAAAACTTAGAAAGTATCTACGACTACCTAGGGGTATTTGGTTGTGAAAAAGGTCTTATGTATGCCTTTGGAGCATTTAAGGCTGACCTAGATGATCGTAGATTGTCTAGGGGTATTTTTATTTGACCTAGACAATAAAAAACCGTTGGGAGCATTTTTGGGTGACCTAGGTGGGCACTGACACTTAGAAAGTGTCTACGACTACTTAGGGATATCTTTTTGTGACTAAAGGGCTTATGGATGCCTTTGGAGCTTTTATTTTTGACCTAGATGATCATAGATAGTCTAGGAAAGTTTTTTATTTGACCTAGATGGTCAAAAACTGCTAGGAGCATTTTAGGGTGACCTAGGCAGACAACGATATTTAGAAAGTGTCTACGATTGCCTAGGGGTATTTGGTCATGATCAAAGGGATTATGGATGCCTTTGGAGATTTTATGGTTGACCTAGATGATTGTAGATAGTCTAGGAGATTTTTTATTTAACCTAGACATTCAAAAATTGCTAGGAGCATTTTAGGGTGACCTAGGCAGGCAACGACACTTAGAAAGTGTTAACTACTGCCTAGGGGTATTTGGTTGGTGATCTAAGAATGAAATGGTCACAAGTGATTAATATTCATGGGTTTAGGATCTTCAATTACTTCTATGTATGTTAAGCGATAATTTCCAAGTCCAATCTAGCTTGTAATGATGAATGGACCTAACCAGTTGGCTATAAATTTATCTTACAAATTGGAGGGAAAATTTGAGTTTTTTTGGTTCTCTTTTAGAACTATATCACCTACTTGAAATTATATCTAGTGTAATTTCAAGTTGTAATCTCTCTTAAAATGTTCTTGATAAACACGTAGATTCTCGAGGGCATTTACATGTCATTCATCAAGCAACGTTAACTGATCTAAACAAGCTTGCCTAATCGTATCATCATCGATGAATTCCTACATGGAAATGTGTAGTGATGGAATATCTAACTCCAGAGGTATGATAGCTTCAGCACCATACACTAGCAAAAACAAATTTTCCCCCATGGGTGTCCAAATGCTAGTGTGATAGGCCCAAAAGGTAAGAGGTATTTGATTATGCCAATATTTATGATTTTCCTTGACGGTTTTCTTCAAGATGGCTACTACTGTTTTATTTGATGCCTTTGCTTGCCCATTGGTCTGTGGATAATAGGGCATGGAAAAATTATGCTTTATGTTATACTTTGTTTTTAATGTATGCACATCCTTATTTTTAAAGGGTGTTCCATTATCCGATATTATTTTGTATGTAATACCAAATGACATATGATATTATGTAACATAAACTCCGCAATGCGAGGTCTAGTCATTGTGGTAAGGGGAATTGATTCCACCCATTTTTTAAAATACTTAGTTTTCATTATGATAAATGTGTGATGACCCAAATAGGTAGGTGAGATTTTCCCAATTAAATCAAACCCCCATTGTGCAAATGGCCAGACCGATTGAATCGGTTGGAAGTCCTGTGAAGGTACGTGTGTCAAATTTGCATGGTGTTGACACTTCACACACTTATTAATATAAGTACAACAATATTACTCTAAATTTGACCAATAATAGCCCATGTAAAGAATGCGCTTAGCGATGGCCATGCCACTAAAGTGGCCACCACATGTACTATCGTGTGTGCTTGGGTGATGGCCCAAACTGACTCTTGTGAGTCTAAGCAATGAAGGAGGATATCTTCATAACTCCGGTGATACATTATGTCTCCTAATAAGATATTTTTCTACATTTTGTTTGAATTCTCACTTTGAGACATACGAGAATCCAAGTGGAATATTACCTAGTTTAAGATAATATTTAATCTACAGGGCCCAATCTTACTTTGAAGAAGCTTCAATATTATGAATCATGACATCCTTTTGATGTTCGTCTCATGCAAATATTGATGAGAATGAACTTGAAGATATAGCATTGTGCTAGTATCAAAAGGTTTATAAGGGAACAAAGCCCCCCAGTTAATGTTATTCAAATATTGGTGTATTTAAGAGAACCTTTCATGAGAAGGCTTAATATGAATCATGTGAACAACTAGTATAACATTATGCTCTTCACGCTCAGTCATAGATTGCACTAGAATTTTTACTTGGATATTTGTGATATCATCTAAAGGTTCATGCAAGATTAATGGCCCTAGGGAAGCCATTGTATCCACAAAATGATTAGATGAGCGAGGGAGTGCCTCTATATCATACCATTCAAATTTGACCAGGATTTTGTCCACTAGGGCTTTGTAGGCTTGCAAGATGGGACATTGACACTGGAAAATCCCTTTAACCTGATTAACTATGAGCAAGGAATCATCGAAAATGTTTAACTTTGTTATTTTCATGGCGATCGCCATTTGAAGGCCTATGATGAGGGTTTCATACTCGACATTATTTGTGGTGCACAAGAAATCAATTTTAAATGAAAGAGATATGGGAGCCCCTTGTAGTCTAAAAAATATGATACCTACACCACCACCTTGCTCACATTTAGAACCATCGAAGAATAGAGTTATACTCGCCTATGACTCAAGCTTGACAAAATCAGGTGATTCTGATAGATGAAACACTCCATCATCATGAAGTTCTATATTTAGAGGTTGATAATATTGTAGAGGAGCCTCTACTAGTTGATCGGCTATGACCTATCCTTTGATAGATTTCTATCCAATGAAATCTAGGTCAAATTCCATTAATAACATTATCTATTTTGTTGTGCGACTATTATGATATGTTCTACTCATCATGTAGCGCAATGGATTTTATTTAGATATGACATATGTGGTATGATTGAGTATATAATGGCATAGATTTTTGGTGGCAAAGACCATTGCTAAGCATAGCTTCTCAATGTATGCATATCTAATTTCATAGTTGACCAATGTGCGGCTAATATAATAGGTAGCCTGTTCTTTGTGAAATTCATTCTTTTGGGACAACATGGTACCCAAAGATAACTTAGTAGCTAAGATGTATAAATAGAACGGTACTCTTGGTCATAGTGGAGCCAATACAGGTGATGAAGCCAAGTATTATTTTATTTCGTCAAAGGTATTTTGACATTGTTCATCCCAATGAAATGAGACTCCTTTGTGTAGCAACCTATTCATGGGTCGACACTTATCCGATAACTGCGCTATGAAGTATTTTATGGATGTGACCTTGCCTTGAAAACTATGTAGTTGGTTAATGGTTGTGGGGGAGGCATTTCTAATATTTCCTTGACCTTGTCTGGATCTACCTCTATGCCTTGTTTGGAGACTATGAATCCTAAAATTGTACCAGATGTGACACCGACACACTTTTTGGGATTAAGCCTAACATTGTGCTCAATGAGGTGATCTAAGACTTTACATAGTACACTAATATGCTCATGACATTGTAAATATTTTGCCAATAAATCATCCAATAATCTTCCAAGATCTTATGTATATAGTCATAAAAAATGTACGTCATGGATCGTTGATAGGTAGCACCAGCATTCTTAAGGCCATAATGCATGACCTTATAATAGAATGTCCCCCAAGGTGTTATGAATGCCATTTTGATATGGTTTTTGGATTAATATGAATATGATTATATCCAGAGAAACCATACATAAGGGAGAGCATTTCATTTCCTGTTGTAGCATCTACCAACGCATCAATGCTAGGTAAGATAAATTCATCCTTAGGACTCGCTTTTTTAAAATCTCTAAAGTCAATGCAAATATGAATCCTCCTATCAGGATTCTTGACGAAAACCATGTTTGAAACCCATGGCGGATAATCTACTGAGATGATGAATTCCACATCCAATAGCTTTTGTAATTCATATTTCACCATTAAGGCTACTTTTGGGTGCATTTTATGTAACTTTTACTTGAATGGCTTGATATTTGGGTGTAATGTTATATTATGTGTGACTAGATTTGGGTCTACTCCTGGCATATATTTATATGACCAAGAAAATGCTTTCATCCTTTATTTTAGCACTGTTGTGAAATAATATCTTTCAACTAAGGATAAACCTTCTCCTAGTTTGATAATATAAGAATTATTGGGATCTGTATTGATATCCTTGTCAATTGTTTGCTCAATTGACATATTAGACCCATATTCCAACTAATGTGGAGTGGTAATTAAATGAATGTCATCAGTGAGGTTTGCTCCATACATAGGGAATTCAAGATCAACCTCAGCTTGATAAACATCCTAAGTAGTGCTTGGAGAAAATTGAAATTACTATAACATTTTCTCACAAGGCCAGTACTCTGAGGATGATGGGGGTGAATCTCCCTAATCAAATTCAATTACCTCAATATCGAGACGTAAAGACTTTAATGGGTTATTTGGATCTATTAGTGGTGAATTTAAATATATGGAAATTATGTTGATGGATACATGATCTCATGCTATAGAGCAAGTGGTTCTAGATACCTGATGTTGCCTCATGAATCATGGGTGTGGAACTTGTGGAAATGGAATGAATGGAGGTGGCCTATGCAAAAGAGGGCAAGCCTGCTCTTCACATGGCAAAAACTGGCATCAGATAGTTCCTTGGATGGGGAATAACATATGAAGATAATATTCATCATCATTTTACAAAGGGAACACATTCTCGTGTTCATCATCTAAGCTAGGGTAGTTAATGGGTGTGATGCCATAGTCATCATCATCATCACTCATCCATTCTTGAGGAGGACCTTGGTCTTATTCCTCATTGTTATATTGCAAGGTGTGTGATCTCTCCCCCACTTCATGGGGTTGGGCGACATCACTAGAAATACCTTGATCTCTCATTTCTATGGGGAAATGATTTCCCAAGGAATGAACATGATTTGGATTAGCATATGGGTTATGGGAGAGTTTATCTTGATAACCTAGACATAGGTGTTCGAGGCTCTAGGTGAGGACATCCAGCGATACCAGTTTATTATGTCCCAACCTAAATATATAATACAAAAGTTGATATTGGGGTTGACAAGGAACATGAGCAGCCTTCTCATATAGGCCAAGACCAAACCCATGCAAATTACAATGATCTAAGTATCGCAATGCATAGTCTAGATTTGACAAATAGTTTACATTCTTAGAAAAGGGTTCATCATCATCTTCTTTCTAAGGAATGGGTAGAGCTCCATACTCTAAACCTCCATATATAAAATTCATTTTATTAGGAGGTAGACCAAGAGGTACAATGCTGCCTATGGGAATATGAGGTCTCCCCATGTCTTTCACTATCTCCAGTGATGGAAATATCATAACATTTATCACCAAGTATTCCCCTATCCTTGTACTAGACATATTGATTGTGACTTGGGATGGCAAAGATGGGTGAGATGGAATGAAGGTTTGAGGTGATTCATTTTTCACCTTTGTAGGTAATTCCTCATTAATGACACAAGGAACCTCCTCCGTGGATATAGTGGAAACTAATGGTGGGCTCTCATCAATGGGCCTCTTTGAGGTGTTCATCAATGGATGGTTTGACGATGTCAAAGCCTTATCTGAAGGTGGCGATGATGAGGATGAAGTGAATGATGATGAATATGATGGAATGAGTAGACTATGAACATGTGTATTCAGTCGGGAGTCTATGTGAGTTGAAGGTAATGTCGACTTTGGTATCTACTGCAACATGTTGTGGTATTTGAAGGGCTCTAGATCGGTAGACACTACGTGTACTTACCCTTCATGAGTGTATTTAATACATTTATGCACAATGGAGGGGACACACTTCATATCCTATACCCAAGGTCTACCTAGAAAATTGTTATAGGCCATCTCACCTTCTAGCACATGGCACAACGTCGATATAGTATTTTGCCCCACTTGAATGGGTAAAACTATGGTATCGATAGTAGAGCATATTGTGTCATTGAAAGCATGAAGAGTGTAAGTTGATGCCACAACATGAGATGCTAGAAATTTAAGGTTATTTAGTGCTTTAGTTGTTATGATGTTACTTGAGGACCATTGTCTATGAGCACTCTCTTGTATGGTATCTCATTTATACATGCAATGATGTGTAAAGGAGGATCCACCACGTCGCTATCTATTTTATTAAGCTCATGCTCATAAAATTTTATGACTAGTTCCTTGCACTATTGCACATGACCCACAAAATCTATGAAAGAGTTGGACTCTTGCGGTTGCAACTCTATTGACTTTAAAATGTCCATCAAAGCATACTGATGTGGAGGTGATTGTTGTATCAACTCATAGATGGAAAATCATGCTAATGTGGTCCTAAAGCTTTGTGTAAGATTGCTCTTAATTGTCATTGTTGGCCTAGAAGGAAGGCCCTATACTACAGGTGGTGTATTTTATGACATAGTTGGAACATCATTCGAAGTTACAGGTTGTGCAACTTGACTTGGATATCTCTTGTTCCTGGTCACAATACTCACCATACCAACATACCCTTGCATAGGGTGTTGTTGCTTCACCTCATTTATCAATTTAGCAGGCGCTTCTTGTACCTTATGAATTGGTAAAGGATCTTTGTAAATACCCATTTGTTTATTAGTAGGAGCTAATGGAGCATCCACTTGAAGCTCATTTCTCTCAATCATGTCTTGTACTATGTGTTTAAACCCATAGCATAATTGATATCATGGCCACCTTGTCGATGAAATTTATAATATTTATCCTCTCAACATCCCATAGGCTTGAGTTTGCTTGTTTTTGGATTTTTGGGTTTAATATCTGGTAAATTAACCATATTTGCAGCCCACAATCGATCAAAAAAAGAATCTATGGATTCAGCGATGGGAGTAAATTATTATTGAGGGTGACGCTGTTGTTTTTTTCCCTGGTTCACTATACCATTATTTTTATAACTCACAGGAGGAGGTTGGGCCTAATAGTTCATCTTTTGGGGAGGCATAACTTGAGGAGGTGCAGGGACATTTATGGCCACTTGATTGACTATAGCTAGCTTTGTAGGTTCTGAGCTATTCTTAGGATACTTTTTCCACTCCTTACGAGATTTTGTTATTTCTTCCTCTTGGATTTTGATTTCCTCTATGTTTCTAGCCTGTTCTAGAGGTTCTTCCAAGGTAGGGTATTGTTGTAATTGCAATGTCAAAGAGATGGGTTTCAAGCAACTCTTTGAAAACAAAAGAGTTAATATAGTCACTAGAAATAGATATGGTAGCTTAGCCAAAAGCGTTAGCCACCTGTTTCCATAGTCAGTAATTGACTCATTCTCAGTTTTTTTCATTCATGTGAGGTCGGTTAATATCGCCTTCCTTTTGGTGTTAAAGGTGAAACATTCAAAAAATGCATCAGTGAATTGTTCAAAAGTGTAGATGCTATGTTTTGGAAGTTGATTGAACCACTCAATGGATGGACCAGAGAGGGTACTAAAAAAAGTTCTTAGGAGCAATGCGTCATTGTCCTGTATATTAAAGCATAGATTTAGAAATCTAGTGATGCACTCTTGAGCATCTTCTTCGCCCTTGAATCTATCAAATTTGGGTATTTTAAAATGCTTAGGATAGACTGGGGAAGGAATAGATGTATTTAATAGTTGGTTCTTTAGCTGATGCAAGGTAGGATTTTGAAGCCCATGGCCAGCTATCTTACCTTCTATAGTTTCTAAGTGTGCAAGTGTATCGCTCCAAATTTTTTGCACCCTTACCTTCAGGCTATAGGATCCGCGCCCGAAAGGGGGATGTGAAAAGGATGGGACAATACCTCGGACTGAGAGGCCTTTCGAAGGTCCCGCCTCTTGGGGGAGGTGTATAAGGGTGAATTTTTGACGGATGGTGGGTTCACCAGGAAACTTTTGAATGGCAGTTTCCACGCCTAGGTTGAGAGGGTGTTTGATGTGTTCATTTTTATGTTTGATCATTCAACTCCTAGGTTTGGCCGATATGAATCTAATCTATTCTATATGCCAATGCTAATTTCAATGAATACAGAAAATAGAAATAGATGCAAATAACAGAGAATATGCTAACTAGAAGAAATCATACCTGATTTCGGATGTCTGATGGAGATTCTGAGTCTTGTAGCAGTTCAGATCGTCTCAGTTTGTACGTAATCATCTGATATTGCTCGGGATCATCCCAAATCACAGAAGGTCATCTGAAATCAGACAGAATCATCTGTAATCTGATGAATTCGTAAGACGAATTCGTCAGAAACCTGCAATCACAAAAACAGACACGAAATACCAAATATGCAAATGCAGAAGCAAGGGGTAATGGTAGAAATAACAGCAAACATGCCTAAATAATAGATTATAATAATAGATAAGGAAATGCAATGAATTTAATGATTGATTTTATCTTTATCATGCAATTATGCTAAATGAGGTGAACTCCAAGATGCATAAAACAAAATAACCTAAAACAGTGCAGAGATATATCCTGGAAATGCAGAAAAACTTAAGAAAATGCAAACTCTAAACTCGGACTGCTCTCAATCTGAACTACAGTCAGGATCGCCTCCAATCGTACGAAATCGTCCGAAATCATCCGAGATCGTCTACGATGATCCAAGCTAGCTTCGAATGAAAAATAGTAGAATTCCTGCAACAAAAAATGCAAAATACCAAATGCAAGCAATAATTAAGTAGGGAGGTAGGGGAGACTGGGGGAATCAGCAAGAATTAGGCAAGGAAGCAGGCAGCCAGGGGGATAAACTAGAAAAATCCTAGTTTATATAGGATTAGAAAGAGGTTTGGGAGGTTGGGGATCATCCCAATCTGGGAGATCTCCAACAGGGAAATCTCCAACCGCACAGACACGCTTCTGCCCGAGTTGGAGAGGCTGTTGAAACAGAAGCTAATTATGAAAATTTGGTTTTGGGATGAAATCGTCTGGACGTTCTGTTCCAGATGAATTCGTCAGATCGGGGATGATTTCATCTAATCTGCGACGATATCGTCCAACGGTCAAAACAAATCCTAAAAATGGTGCAGAAAATGGGGAAAGCGGGTAAAAGGCGGTTTAACGGGCAGTTTGGGGTTGAAATTCAAATTTTAATATTTTATCTTTTTACTAATGTTTTAACCGTGCCAATTTTAGGGTGCTACATTTTGCCCCCTCTTTAGCGAATTTTTCGAAGAAAATGCGTTAAAGACGAGTTTTTCCCGTTTTACGAGAAAGCAAAAATATACTCAATTTTTTAGACGACGATTCTTGGTCGAATCGTACGAATGCTGACTATGGTGCCCCCTCCGTGTTTTTACCCAAATCGAACGTTTGAGGTAAAAACGCTGAAAAGCAAAAAAATTAAAATGTTGTTGGTTTTGAATAAAATTAAGAAAAATAGGGAAAACCCTAATTCATTTTTACTATTCATTTTTACTGTTCCAGAGCTCTGCAGAGAGAAAAATGGTGGAGACAGTGCACAGAGCGACAGAGGTCCGATGCGGGCTACGGGTAAGGATCTAATCCTAGTAGATTAGGTTTAATTTAACTTTGTGCAATTCTTGTGATTTAAATTTGATTGTTTGGGGCATCGCGGCCATTTTTAGGCCGTCGACGTCGTCGGGACAAAATCGTCCCGATTTCGTCGAAATCGTCCCTAGATCGTCGATTTCGTCTGACGGTGAAATCGGCGAATTAGGGGCGATTTCATCCAACAAGGGGTGATTCCCAAGTTGCGAAATCGAAGACGATTTCGTCCTCACAAAGGACGATTTTGCCCAATGTTGGACGATATCATCCAATGGTGGACGATATCATTTTAAAACTTGATTTTAAGTTGTTTAATTTGAATGATTGAGTTATTAATGATTTTGTTGTTTTATTGTTTGTTTTGCAGAAGGGATTACTAAAGAGCCGAGAATGGAAATACGATGGGCTAAGAGATGACATAGCCGCGCTTGACCAGGCAGAGCATGACCGACTTGGACAAGTCGGTCTACAGCATGTGGCAGAGATGCCACAAATATCGACTGACATAGGGCTACTGACAGCCCTAGCAGAGAGATGGTATCCGGGGTCGTCCTGCTTTCGATTACCGACAGGGGAGATGGCTCCCACTCTAGAGGACGTATGGAGGATCATGAGGATCCCCATACAAGGACGGTTGATGATGCCTATGGCCAATCAAGGCCAGGCGATGATGAGGCTCACGGGAGACCCGAGCTTCACCCTGGAGAAGGGCGGAGTGAACATCGAGTCGCTACGGTAGATGCCTGGGGCATCTAGGCTGACACAGGTTTTGGCAGGAGTTGTCGGTGGCTTATTGTTGTGCCACCAGAGCGGATGCAGACTACCGTGGGTGCTCTCAGACATAGTCTGCGACATGAGAGACCACGGGCACAGATTTGCATGGGGCAGCTTTGTTCTTTGCCGCTTGTATAGGATCCCGCATGGGGTCGTATACAAGGGAGGTCGATGTCTGGTTTTGACATCGTTGCTATAGGTTTGGTGTTGGGAGCACATTGCGGTGCGGAGGCCGATAGGGCTCCCATTGATAGGGGTTGACCGGGAGAGGCCTCGGGTTTTCTATTGGTGGCTACAGAGGGGGTCACAGTGGCGGATAGATCTGTCGATGTCACGGAGGTTGCTAGACGACCTCATCCCGGACCAGATCACCTGGAGGCCATGGCGAGAGCACCCCGGGTGGGCAGAGGATGGGCAGGAGCTGGCTCGCATCAGGCGAGTCTACTAGCTGAGGATGGAGCGAGGAGAGGTAGAGCTCCATCGCTACGATCGAGTACTATGGTAGTTCGGTCTACAGTAGGGGATCCCTTCTCTCAGGGATTATGAGTACTCCTGGACTATTCGAGATAATACTACACTGAGCGGGGCTCCAGATATGCAGTGATTCTAGAGTCAGGACGTGGACGATGCCCCCATCCAGCCAGTGGATGGTGATGATGTCGGGGTTGTGGATGGCTATGATGCCTGGTACATAGGCATCCGCCCTCCTCGGATGATGAGGGTGCAGGGTCCAGTGCACGTTATGGTGCGCCAGATGGGGAGGCGATGACAGGTTGCTATTGAGGCAGCGCGGGGTCGCAGGGGGAGAGAGCAGCGATGGATCCCATAGGAGAGATGCCAGAGGATGGCACGGGCTCCACAGAGGCCACGGGAGATAGGACGGAGGGAGGAGGGACTCCCTTCATAGTAGGGTGAGAGACCACCATCGCCTGATAAGGGCAAGGGTGTTGACACAGGGGAGAGCAGCGAGACAGTGGCTCTCCGAGCTGAGGTTGCCCGCCTCCGGGCTCAGGTGCAGACATTGTAGGATGAGGCTACATGGCTTAGAGCTCGGGGTGGAGGAGCGAGCAGGGATGACCTAGTGTGGTCCATGATGCAGACCGCATTTTACCAGGGTGTATACTTTCAGCTGGTTCTAGAGGGCCAGAGGGTACAGCTGCCAGCCAACATTGTAGAACCAGTCAGGCTGGGATCGACGAGGACATCCTCCCGATCGACGATGAGGACCCGAGATACATCCCGGACCTCTATGGGACCACCTCCTCCATGGTAGGGTGGGGGAGGAGATGAGGCTGAGAGCTCGAGGGCTTCTCGAGGCTAGGTGTCGATGGACTATAGATTTTGGAGAGATTTGTTGAGAGGATTGAGTATGCCAGGGTATAGATTGTGGCATACCAATCCAGTTTTGATATGATGTATATAATTTTTTGATATATATATATGATCTTGTTTATGATGATATGACTTGTTCATATGTTTTTATGATGCTTTAATGTTTGAATTTTTTGTTTATTGGATTGATGATTCATGTAATTATGTTGTGTTGAAATATTATAATTTGATGTCATGCTGTAAGATTTTAAATGAAATAATCTGATGTGAACAATTGGTTGTGGTGGTGTGATTTGATAAAAGAAATAAAAAGGGACTTCTAACAATAATTTCAAAGGACATTGTCATTGTTATAGACCATTTCATGGAGTCGTCGCTCACTCGGTCGTCAAGCTAATCCTAGTATAGAAATATTGTTAAAAGTAAAAGAGTGCTTAAGAGACTGTCTTAAGACTTTGTGTTGTGATGATAGAAATAATGATGGTTTGATGATTTGTTTTCAGATTTTCATAAAAAATAGTATGCATGAGATACTAAAGAAATATGATTTTTCTAGGCATAAATTCCTAAGTGTGATAAAATTTTGAACAATTCCTTAGAATTTATACCATGGTTGCAATATTGAATTTGAACATAATGTCATGAAATAGAATAGGTGTTCGTTTGTTTGTAAAGCATAATTGTGTAACATAATGATGCAAGTCATATGTTTTGATGAATTTGTTTTTAAAATAAATGGAACATAAAATTAGAACAATGGTTTGCGCTAGGCATAGAATTATAGGTATAGACTTATACCATCATCGTGAAATCCAAAGAAGAAAAGAGATTGTTGGTTTTATTGCAAGATGAATTTATGACTTTTGTGATAAATAGAAAATAATAATATGAAAATTTTGTTTGAAATTATTATTTTGAGATTTTGATTTTGTAAAAAGGTGTATGTAATTGCTTTGATACAAACAACAAATTCTGAAATAAAAGGATAAAATTATTCCGAAAAGAGTTACAGAAATATTTTAAATTATCTCAAAGAGAAATATAGATTTATAAGGAATCCTCATGTGCAAATGTGAATTCATTACCGATCTTGATTTATCATAATGATACAAAATCTCTCAAATACAAATGTGTGTGCGATTGTATTGTTCATTCACCAATTTTGAGCAAGATAATTTGATACAAGTAATTTGCCTTGACCAAATGAATGTTCGTTGACCATGATTTATATGCATGTAACCGTACTGGACTACTATGTAAGTTAGGTTTATCAAGAGCTAGCTAATCCATAAGCTGACAGAGGTCTATACAAAAGAAGGTCGCTAATGTGACAGACATATCGCCATGCTAGGGATTACCCAAGGCCAAGCGGGTTGGGCACAAACCACCTGTTATGGGGCTTACCTCACAGTTTTCGAATAATTGAGAATTCCAGGGATTCAAGCTCATTCACCCTTCTTTTCTTTTCAAGGGGTAGGGAAAGGATTTTATTGCATTTTTGCTTTTGCGTTTCTCTTTCTTTTTTTTTTTTTTTTTGTACTTTTGTATTGTTGCTTGATATTTGAGAAAATGCTGAAATATTGTTGTGATGATATAAAATAACCTTTTTCTTTTTCTCTTTTTCTTGAACCTTTTCTTTTCTTCCTATGCTAGGGATACTTGCTCGGATTAGCTGTAGAGCAAGGGATTTTTATTCCAGGTAGGGGTGAGCTTGTCCTTTTGTCAATTCTCAAAGATTCTAGACCATGTGCATGATAGGATAGCAGGGGAAACTTTTCGCTCAGGAAACCAGTTCTACTATGTAGCATCATATCGAATTTGCAATGAAATCATTTTAATGTGAAAAGATATACTTAGTTCAAGTAAATAACAAGATCAGTTCTCTATGCTCAAAACTTTATTTAATTCAACTGTGGACTTTGATATAAGAGAGATTAATAATCATACCAAATAAAATCAAGATATTTATTCATGTGAATGTGAAAGTGCGGGATTCCAAATAAATGCTAATTTATCCAAAATAACTGAAAATATAACTGCAATACTTCACAATTTGAGAAGTACAAAATAAAAGATGTTTTTGAAGATTTTGATGATTTTGAATGTTTTTAATTTTAAGTGATGAATTGAAAGAAATACAAGGTGATTGTTTTTTGAAATGTTTTAAAGAAGTGACTAAAGGAAATAATATGCAAAACAAATATATACAATGATGAAATGACCAATTTTTATGCATAGTAACGTTTAAGATGCATAATGTTCATAGGTTCTTTAAGTTCTTTACCATCCAAGGTAGATAATTTGTATGCTCCTGATCCAAATTTAGCAATGATGACATATGGTCCAAGCCAGTTGGGCTCAAATTTACCTTTAAGGCTTGTAGTTGCATTAGTATTTTTTTGATTTTCTTTTAAGACAAGGTCACCGATCTCAAAGGATCGAGGATGAACTTTCTTAAGATATGCTCTCTTAAGCTTGTTTTGGTAGGCGCGAAGATGCTCCAAAGCATTGATGCGCTTTTCATCTAGAAGTTCTAGCTGACTAAATCTGCCAACACGATATTCATCCCCTACTTCAGTATCTTGAAGTAGTAGAGCTAAAGAAGGAACTTCTAATTCAAAGGGGAAAATGGCTTCAGCACCATAAACCAAGACAAAAGGTGAAGTTCCAGTGGGGGTTCGAACACTAGTTCGATAGGCCCACAAAGCAGGATATAATTGAATGTGCCAATCTCGACCGGATTTATTGACCAATTTTTTGAGAATTTTGATTAAGGTTTTATTAGATGCTTCTGCTTGACCATTACCCTGAGGATAATAGGGAGTGGACCAACGATGTTGAATTTTATATTTTTGACATAATTTCTTGACATCTTTATTTTTGAAACAAGTTCCATTATCGAAAATGAGATTGGCAGGAATTCCAAACCTACAAATAATTTGATTAAAAATAAATTTGGAAACTTGTGTTCCAGTGCAAGAAGCTAATGGCATAGCTTCAACCCACTTCATGAAATACTCAGTGGCGGTTATGATGAATTTGTGTCCATCGGATGACACAGGGTTGATTTTTCCAATGATGTCTAGGCCCCATTTTGAAAAGGGCCAAGGAGATGAAATAGCCTGCAGTTCTTGTGCAGGCGCATGGACAAGGTCAGCATGTTTTTGGCACTTGTCGCAATGTCGCACATAATTATGTGCATCATTTTCCATGGTAGGCCAAAAATATCCTATCCGAAGGAGTTTCTTAGCAATGGCGCTACCACTAAAATGTCCCCCACAAGATCCATTGTGGGCTTCATTCAAAGCTGATCTGGATTCTTCTAGATTCAAACATCTCAATAAGATGCCTTCAAAAGATCTTCTGTACAAGGTATTACCAATAATCACAAAGCGACTTGCTTGTCTACGTAATAACCTACGTTGGTTGCTAGTACAACCATCAGGGAAGGTTCCTTTCTACAAAAAATTAAATATATCAGTATACCATGGTTCAGGAGTTGTTTCGTTGATAAGAAACACATCCAAAGGTTCTAAGCATGATTTGCTTGAAGCGGGTTCCTGGAGTCGATGAATAATGATGGTAGCATATTCATCATCTAACTCCAAGGGTAAAAGAGATGCAGCTGCAGCCATAGCGTCAGCCGCACGATTGCTAGTTCGAGGAATAGCTTCCAAAGTAACTTGATCAAACAAGGATAATAACTGCAAAACATAGGCTTTATATGGGCGTAATTTATCATCTCTCGGTCTGATAAACATCATTGATTTGGTTTATGACAAGTTGGGAGTCACCGAAAACCAATAAACTTTTAATTTTCAATGCCAAGGCAGCTCGTAATCCAAGGATAAGAGCTTCATATTCAGCAGTGTTATTGGTGCAAGCAAATGTTAATTTGAAGGACAGAGGTATAAGATGTTTTTGCGGAGATATTAAAATAATACCCGCACCAGCCCCACTCATGCATCGGGCTCCATCAAAGTATAGGGACCATTGCTCTGAATGGTCTGCCTCTAGTTTAAGGCATTCATCAGGAAACTCAATGATGAGGGGATGAGTAGATTCTAAGGGTGCAGCAGCTAATTGATCTGCTATGATTTGACCCTTAACAGACTTTTGTCCTATAAACGTGAGTTCAAATTCGCTTAGCGCAAGAACCCACTTGGTTGTGCGACCAGATAAATACGGTCGACTCATGAGATATCGCAAAGGGTCGAATTTGGCAATAACATACGTTTTTTGACTGAGCATATAATGTCGTAGTTTCTGTGTAGAAAATACGACTGCTAGACATAATTTCTCTAATATGGTATATCGAGTTTCATAACTGATTAAGGTTCTGCTAATGTAATAATTAGCGCGTTCTTTCTTCTCATCGTCAAGCTGGGCTAACATAGCTCCTAAGGCAGAATCAGAAGCAAAAATGTACAAGATAAAAGGACGATCAGATCTAGGTGGGGAAAGCACTGGTGGTTTGAGGAGATATTGCTTAAGGAGTTCAAATGCTTCTTGGCATTCGTCGTCCCAATGAAAAGAGACATCTTTCTTAAGAAGCTTAAGAAAGGGTCCGGTTTTGTCTGCCAACTTGTCGATGAAGCGGCGAATAGCTTGAAGCTTACCTTGTAAACTTTGTAATTCTGATATATTTGTGGGTGCGGGCATATCTGTGATAGCCGCGATCTTGAGAGGGTCAATTTCAATGCCACGTAAAGAAACTATAACCCCTAATAATTTATCGGACTTAACTCCGAATATGCATTTAGCTGGATTTAGTCGGATAAGATATTCCCTTAACCGATCAAATACTTTTCTTAAGTCATTTAAATGATCATCTTCTTTGATGGAACGAGCTATGATATCATCTACATAATCATGTAGGATATCATGCATCATATCATGAAAGATATAAGTCATAGCTCGTTGATAGGTTGCACCTGCATTCTTTAAGCCAAATGGCATCACTTTCCAACAAAAGGTTCCCCAAGGGGTAATAAAGGTTGTTTTGGCCTGATCTTTAGGAGCTATCCTGATCTGATTATAACCTGAAAATCCATCCATTAAGGATATCATTCCACTTCCAGTAGTAAAGTCAATGATTTGATCCATATTGGGAAGAGGAAAATCATCTTTAGGGCATGCAACATTAATGTCTCTGAAATCGGTGCAAACCCTAACTTTAGTGGCTTCTTTCTTAGTTACTGGAACTACATTTGAGATCCATTCGGCATAATCAATGGCTTGTATAAAAATGACTTTCAATAGTTTTTCTAGTTCTCCTTTGACTAGTAAGGCCACTTTAGGATGCATTTTTCTGAGTTTCTGTTTAACAGGTTTAGCATCTGGATGGACTACTAGATGATGCATAACTACGGAAGGGTCCAAACCTGGCATGTCTTCATATGTCCAAGCAAAGACATCTTCATAGTCTTTAAGAAATGAAATGTATTTATCTTGTTTTTCTTGACTTAATTCTGATCCAATATTGATTATGTGAGGGTTATGTTCGGTTCCAATGTTAATTTTTATAACGTTTTCAACTTCCATATGTAAATCTCTCTCAAAATTAGGTGGGGCGGATGAAACACCTAATTCTTGTAATTCTTCCAAGGTTAGCTTGGATAATTCGTCTTGAGGAGTCGAGGCCTCAAGTTGGGCTATACTAGGTATAGAGCCATCAAAATAAAATTCGTTATGTAACAATTCCTCAATGGAGACATCATGGAAAATATCCCCTTCCAACTCTTCATCGGATTCGGCAATCATTTCAGGGTAGGCTATGGATAGCATATTGCAGGTAAAAGAATTATTCTTTGGGCACAAAGAATCTTGTTTATCTAGATAATCTTGATAACATACGAGATGATCATCATCCTCAAATGGAAAGGGCTGACTTTTACTAGAAAATAGGCCCACACCACATCGGGCAGGCCACGGTTCTACCTCAAAAGGTTCTTTCATACCATTTTGGAAAGGTCCCAAACCTTTCCCTTTATATCCCAATTTAAGCATTATGGGTTTAGCTTTAAGATAATCATTAGCAAAATAGCATCTAGCATATCCATCACAATGTGTCTTAATATTTTTGGGTATTCTTCCCCAATCATATCCTTTATAAATAAAAGCACAACTCCCGACTTGGTAGATACTTCCCATAGGTTGTGGGAGGCCCAAGGTACGAGGAGAGGGTGGGAGTTTATTTAAAAGGAGGGAAGTCTGCATGGCAGTGTTGGCTTCCTCAGATATAAGAATTGTAGATAAATCGGGTAAGAGCTCATCAGTAAGAGCATAAGAGGTAGAAGGAACATTTCCTACATCGTCGGGTGTAGAAAGGATGCCAGTAGTGGATGTAGATGTCATAGGGATATTGACGGGTGAATCTATAGGTATGGAAGATATAGGAGTAAAACAAGAAGCATTGGTTGTCGGTTTAGGATCGTTTCGAGGTCCTAATGTGGTTGGTTCAGAAGATGGTTGAGCTATATGTATAGGTGTAGTTGAAAGAGTAGATGATGTTATGGGTGTGTGTTTCACACGTTTGGATGGATGATAAGAACTAGGATGTGTGGATGACAGGGCAGGGCAAAATTGAACTCCAACAGGTTCTGCCAAAGCACACATATCAAAAGGTCTAGGATCACCATGAATGGTAACCAACTGGTTTTTAAATTCGAATTTAACACACTAATGTAAAGTGGAGGGAACCGCTCGCATCGCATTGATCCAAGGGTGACCCAAAAGTATATTGTACGATGCAGGGCAATGTACAATAAACACGGTCGTATCTAGGGTTCTAGGACCAACTTGCAAGGGTATAGTAATGACTCCACATGTTTCTTGTGTCTCGTCATTGAAGGCTTTTATAATCATATCAGTTCTTTTCATTTCATCACTTCTAAACCCGAATCGTTGGTAGAAGTCAAAAGTGCATATGTTTAAAGATGAACCATTATCAATCAAGACTCGTTTAACAACTACATCTCCAATTAGGGCAGTAATATATAAGGGGTTATCCTTATGTAAACTATGTTGCGGGATATCTTTATCTCGAAAGTCAATACAATCGACTTCTCTAGTGATGATAGTATTGGCCATGGCTTCAGGTTGAATATTTTGTGGTACCATCATTTGGCTTAATGTAAGCATTAATTCATCCCTATGTGTAGGAGAAGATCTTAACAGGTCCAAAAGGGAAATTTTGGCTGTAGTATTGGATAATTGTTCATTAATATTGTAAGGAGGTTTAGGTTGAACATTAGACGCATAATTCCCTTTATTGGGATTTTTCAAAACAAATGGGGCTGATCCATCGTTCTGAGTTTGATCCTGTTGAGAGGTTTGAGCCTGTTGTCTAGTAACGGCTCCGATGGTTCCTACAATATTATTTTGTGGATGATGAATAGGTCTTGGTCTAGCATTTATAGCTTGTTCATTAGAAACTATTTGGTGAGAAGATGGTCTAGTAGTGACTCTTCGAGGAAATGGTTCTTCTGGAACCATAGAACTGGTGATAGGTTGAATAGGATCTGATTCATCTTCAGAACTATTCGATTGATTTGAAGTGATTTCCATGTCACTTTCAGTCTCATATTCGGTGTCACTAAGATCAAGTGTCCGAATATTATGTAGAGGTCCTGGTCGTAACTATGGATAAAGTTGTGTCAAATATTTGAGGATCATGAACAGGTAATTGTCCACTAATAGTCCCTACATATCGGGTAGGAGGAGGAACATTGTGATGCTCAATTTGATTGGCCACCTCTTTACCATGTTTTGGTAAAGGATGTTGAAATATGTCCAATGATTGATTGGCATTCTGATTCTGATTTTGGGGAATGCTCTTTTGAGCGTTATTAGAAGGATTTTGTTTAGGTTGGAAGGCTTGCACCTCCATCTCATTATTATCAATCAAATCTTGTATTTTATGTTTTAATATTTTACAAGAGTTGGTAGCGTGTCCAGGTCCTCTATGAAAATCACAATATAAATCAGCTCTGTATCCGGGTATAGTTGGATCAGGTTCCCGGATAGCTGGTAATTGGATCAAGCCTCGTGCTAGTAATTGCGGGAGAATGGTTGATAAAGGTTGATTTAACCTAGTAAATTCTTGGGGTGGTTTATCAGGAGGTTTCAATATAAACTTCTTTGTTGTTTTCGCAGTGTTAACATTAGCAATGTTTTTGCTATCAGTGACTCCGTCACCCACAACTTGTTTATTTTTATATTGATTTCTGGATGTTTTCTCATCATCTTTCTTTTTGAGCTGACCTCTTCTAATGAGAGCATCTTCCACCCTTCGAGCTAAGTCTATAGCTTGATCGAAGGTAGTCAAAGTAGCAGTTGATAATTCATAGGATAGTTGTTCTTGTAAATTATTGATAAAAATATCCAACATCTCCCGATAAGGTAACACAAAGTGTAATTTTCCTATCAACTGTCTCCATCGAGCTAAGAAGTCAGCAAAACACTCATCTTTGTCTTGTTTTAGGTTGTACAAATATTTAATGGTTACATGCCTTTCGATATAGGCACTAAATTGATGCACAAAAGATTCAGTGGTCTCTTCAAAATTTCTCAAAGAATGAGTAGGTAATTGATAATACCATTCCAATGCCATCCCCCCTAAGCTTTTTGGGAACATTTTTAGTAATAGCAAATCATCATGTGATATGTCATGACATGCTATCCTAAACATACGAAGATGCTCTATGGGATCTTCAGTTCCTTTATATATAGGTAGGACAGGCATAGGAAAGTGTTTGGGATATGGTTGTGCTACAACTATAGGATCTAGAGGTTGACTACACATCTCTCGATAATTGTATGAGGGACGGTAGGGATCTATCTGGTCCATGCGAGAGACTAACTGTTTCACCATGGCTTCCAAATTACCAGTTTGTCCACCATATTGGTTTGATGGTACATGAGTATGGGTCTTGTGACCGTAGGAAGGCGGGACATAAGGATTAGATGCTATATTGCTGTTATGCAAATGGTTGGTAGGAAGAGTATTATGAAGAAGATTTGTTGTAGCATTATGTTGTATCCCAGATTGTTGGAAATTGGTATTTGGTTTTGTTTTAGGCTTTTGTTGATTTGAGGTATATTGATCAATAGCTTGGCGAAATAGAGCAGTGAATGAAGGTTTCTTTTGTGTGGGAATAACCCTTGGCTTGGTAATAGGCACTCTAGGTGGTTGGGTAGCCTCGTTGTTGTTGCATGTTTTGGATTATAGCAGCCATGTCCAAATTGGACGGTCCAACTTGATCACTCTCTTGATCAACAAAGGACAACGGATTAGTGCGTGTGTGATATATGTCTTCTAGGGTTGCTTGAGTGTCACTAATTTGATCTTTATCCATATGAACTGCTCTATTAAGGGTGCCAATATTATTATTGAGAAATTTCCAAAAATGGTCCATGTTCTCAAAAGTAATGACTCCTTCTGGAGTTATTTTAGGAGATGAGGATCCTTCCTCTCTATCATTTTCTTTTTGTTCATTTGCGTCCACAAATTCTTCTTCTTGTTGGTTTAAGGTTACTTCTTCCTGAATTGGGTCTTCAAGAAGGGCATCTCGGGTTATTTTCTGGTTTTCCTAACCAATCCTCTTCTACTTCAATTTGTTTTCCATTCCTGAGTCTAGTCATTGTGTCTAAATTTAGGTTTTAGCAAATATATATTAATATATTTGCAACAGATCTTGGGAGGTATATATTTTAATTATATACCTACTATAATACTTAAAAGAAAATGTTTTGATTTTTTTTTGTTATGATTTTATTTTGTTTTTGTTTTTGTTTTTATTTATAAAGACAATAAACAACACACTAAATACAAGAAATAACAATAATAAAATAATAACTTAGTTTTCTATAAATAGTTTATAGATGTCATTGATAGGATCAAGTTCATCAGGAGTCATAAAGTGCTCCTCTTCAAATTGGAAATTGTTTTTCAAGAAGTCAACAAAGTGTGCTATGGTGATATTATCTATTTTAGATTCTGTTTTGTAAAAATAAATCTCATGGCAATACTCTCGATATAACACAGCTCTGGGAACTCTATTCCATCTCTTTCTATCTGTGAGAACGACCTCTTGGTCTTCTACACGAGACAAAAATTTATGCACTATAGCTGCATTATCAAGGTATTCCTCAAAGGTATACAACTCAGAAGACACAAGGGCTCTTTTATCTCCTAACCACCTATGGCAAGCTCTCTGAAGTTCATGATACAAAATCACTTGATCGGGATCCAGGATTCTATCTAGGACAAACCTCTTGATTTGCCTAAGTTCGGTTGCTCTAGATGAAATGAGATTCAATCTCCTATTAAGCTCGTCCCATAAAGGTGGGACCCTATATGTTGGAGCTACTCTAAGCAAAGAAGTAATCTCTATAGCTGCTAATTGATTTTCAACATTAATAGTGACAACTCGTCTTTTATTATAGTCTACCATCTAAATATGACATGCAAATTTTCTTAAGTCTAAATGCATTTATGTTTTTGGTTTTTATTATTTTTATTTTTTTAGTTTTTAAAATGGTTTTGTTTTCAAAAGGTTTCTGTTTCACGTCGGGTTCACCAAAATGTATCGCTCCAAATTTTTTGCACCCTTACCTTCAGGCTATAGGATCCACGCCCGAAAGGGGGATGTGAAAAGGATGGGACAATACCTCGGACTGAGAGGCCTTTCGAAGGTCCCGCCTCTCGGGGGAGGTGTATAAGGGTGAATTTTTGACGGATGGTGGGTTCACCAAGAAAATTTTGAATGGCAGTTTCCACGCCTAGGTTGAGAGAGTGTTTGATGTGTTCATTTTTATGTTTGATCATTCAACTCCTAGGTTTGGCCGATATGAATCTAATCTATTCTATATGCCAATGCAGATTTAAATGAATACAGAAAATAGAAATGGATGCAAATAATAGAGAATATGCTAACTAGAAGAAATCATACCTGATTTCGGATGTCTGATGGAGATTCTGAGTCTTGTAGCAGTTCAGATCGTCTCAGTTTGTACGTAATCATCTGATATTGCTTGGGATCATCCCAAATCATAGAAGGTCATCTGAAATCAGACAGAATCGTCTATAATCTGATGAATTCGTAAGACAAATTCATTAGAAACCTGCAATCACAAAAATAGACACGAAATACCAAATATGCAAATGCAGAAGCAAGGGGTAATGGTAGAAATAACAGCAAAAATGCCTAAATAATAGATTATAATAACAGATAAGGAAATGCAATAAATTTAATGATTGATTTTATCTTTATCATGCAGTTATGCTAAATGAGGTGAACTCCAAGATGCATAAAACAAAATAACCTAAAACAGTGCAGAGATATATCCTGGAAATGCAGAAAAACTTAAGAAAATGCAAACTCTAAACTCGGACTGCTCTCAATCTGAACTACAGTCAGGATCGCCTCCAATCGTATGAAATCGTCTGAAATCGTCCGAGATCGTCTGCGACGATCCAAGCTAGCTTCGAATGAAAAATAGTAGAATTCCTGCAAAAAAAAATGCAAAATACCAAATGCAAGCAATAATTAAGCAGGGAGGCAGGGGAGACCGGGAGGCAGCAAGCATTAGGCAGGAAAAGGCAGGCAGGGGGATAAACTAGAAAAATCCTAGTTTATATAGGATTAGGAAGAGGTTTGGGAGGTTGGGGATCATCCCAATCTGGGAGATCTCCAACAGGGAAATCTCCAACCGCGCAGACACGCTTCTGCCCGAGTTGGAGAGGCTGTTGAAATAGAAGCTAATTATGAAAATTTGGTTTTGGGACGAAATCGTCTGGACGTTCTGTTCCAGACGAATTCGTCAGATCGGGGACGATTTCGTCTAATCTACGACGATATCGTCCAACGGTCAAAACAAATCCTAAAAATGGCACGAAAAATGGGGAAAGCGGGTAAAAGGCGGTTTAACGGGCAGTTTGGGGTTGAAATTCAAATTTTAATATTTTATCTTTTTACTAATGTTTTAACCGTGCCAATTTTAGGGTGCTATAACAAGCAAAGCTTAATACACATATGAGGAATTGAAATCCTATTCCTTCTTTTGAACTCATAGAGGTGGATGAGGAATAGTAAGCCTAGTTTGGGGTGGTTGATTGACATCAACCATACCTCCATAAGGTGCTTCTGCATAATCCTCATTATGTTCCAAATCATCATAAGCCCCATAAGGTGTTTTAGTTATGGACCTATAATGAGGAACAAACACCTATTGAAGGTGATATTTGTTTGGCCTATCATATGCATTCTATTTATGACTATGAAGTCTAGGAGGCAACACATTATTAGGTCTAGGAGACCTATATTGGTGGAAATTTGGTTGCCTCGAGTGAGCCTCTTGTCTATGCGTGCTTGGAGTTATAGCTCTATGATGCAAAATTTCTTGAATTTGTCATTCAAGATTTTATTTCTCTATTTACTACCACTGCTCTAAGAGATCTATACGATGTTTATTTGACCTAAGTTGATTAAACTTGGCTTGGAAGTAAGCATATCTTTGGGCCAAATTATTAATTTGATCATTTTTATGAGGTCTAAGTGCCTTAGCACTATTGCCTTGTTGTCTATCATGTTTAGGAGGGTATATGATATCAATTATGTGCTTCCCTTGATCAATGATAGTCACATTTACTTAAGGTTCTCTCTTAAACAAGTCTTTCTAAGAGACTACTGGAACAGAGGCATAATATGCTTGTGTTGACATATGTTCATGAGGATAATCTGTATTTTCCTCAGGTCTTCCCTTGTAAAAATGAAAAGGTAAGGCAAAATAAGGTCACCTAATTTGATGAGTATCATACTCATCATGATTTTGATACCTTGGAGTAGGGTGACTTGAAATCTTGAAATGATAATTCAACACTAATCGAGGTGTGAGATCTTGTTCCTATGTATGAACAGGAGTAGAAGATCGAGAAGGCATGCGAATGTGTGTTATTGCTCTATGTGGAGGTGCCTCATTGTGAGGTGACTCTTCTCTAAAGAAGGTATTTGTAGCATGTGAATTAGGGAGATATTTTCCCAAAATAGGACTATGCCTTGCAGGGGTACCCTACGAAGGAGTACCTTGTAAGCTAAGCCTTCTAGTTGACACTCTAGGACTAACCATCCACTCATATATTAGTCTAAAACTAGGTAGAGTAGTTGATTGCTAGGGAGGAATTATCCTATCCCTAGGCTCAACACGAGGACGTCCTAAATCCTCTTCTTTATTACCCATAGCTTTTGAACCTAAATGGGATTGGCTATAATTATGTACCATATCTATGTACTCTAACTATTTTATGTTTATCTTCTTTACAATTTCTATGAATTTGAAACAAACAAACAATAGAGCCACGTAAGCATAGAAGTTATTATATTGTTTTAAATATTTTAAATGTGAATCCCTAAACTATTTATTGTGTTTCAATGATGTGTTGCGTTGTAAATAAAATCCTTTTCTCATTTTTGATATTTTATTGGATCATATTCTCAAATTTTAAGGGATTTCACCTATATACTTGCAGCTCGAAAATCTGTATGGTGATAAAATTATTAATTCCAATCTAAGATACATTTATTAATTCCATATCCTGATCAGGGAGCATAGGTCCTATCGATCCTCACCCAATACCCCATGTGTAGTGATACACCCCTTTGAAGAGGAATGCATGCTATTTTGCATGGTTAGGACAAGTATTGGAGTTGGTATTTGCCAGTTATCTCGGGTCCTGATGAAACTATTTCAAGCTTACCAGTCAAGTGGTAATTACATCCACTATTGCCGTTGATGTTAAAATACCTTGTGGTGTGTGTGGTTCCTTTTAAATATTGAAAGAAAACAATAGAGCACTCAATGATGATTCACTAAATGCATGTAATGACATTTTTCTTTTAGAAGCATTAGTAGCATAAAAGGAAAGCCAAAAAATGCAAAGCCTATTGTGAGACAAGCAAAGTCTCCCCAAGATCGAAGAATGCTCCACAAGATCAATCACACATAAAAGAGGTAAACCCACAACACAAATATTGAGTGGTAAAACCCTACTTCAAATGAAGAAGGGAAACATCCACTATGAAGCTCACTATATTACTCATTGATTCAATAGTACAAGAATGCTTCAATGTTATGCAACAATATGCATCAAAATAATCAACAACACAAGTCAATATGACAAGATATGATCATATGTGGTAGAAAAAATCCCTATTTAAAGAGAATATTTTCTACTACAACCCTAAATCTTATCACAATCTATCAAATATTAGAAAGTGATTAATTACTTTCTAATATTTGCTAGAAAAGGGAAATAACTTTTTCCCAAAAAATTAAATATTCCTAGCACCCTTAATTTATTTATTAATTGGGTGGGAATATTTTACATAATATAGAATTATATTCTAATTCAAATATTATTCTTTAGACTTTATATTTTAGTCTAAGAATAATTTACATAATGTTGCATTACATATTCCAACACTCCCCCTTAATGCAATATTGGGGAAAGGAATTATGAGACAAAGAAACATTCTCCCCCTAAATATACAAACAAGGATGAGAATAAAATGAGTAATATAGTTACAATGAGCTTTTATGACCAAGAATGGTCTACAATAAGGCACCAATACAAAATGGTCCAAAATGAGACTGCAAGTCCCCAACAGAGTAGCTTCAGATACAAGCAGCTTACAAAGCCATCCATCAACCACAAGCAGTTGCAAATGACAGGAAGAAAACATCATAAGGGTGTATTTAGTAAGCCTGCAAAATCCCAAATGGAAGTACCTACAAGCTACAAGCAACTCAAGATAAGATCATTTAGATACATTGTCATAAATATATTCATCACAACATATATGAATATCCAAAGATGATAATAAAACTGATCTAACAAATAGTGAAATATAATTCATCACAAAAATATGCCAAGCCATACTTATAGTCATGTGCTATATAGTTGATAAAAAAATATCATGTACAAAGTTGCATAAAGAAAACAAGGAGTACCATGATAATGCAAACTGTAAAGTACCATGTACAAAAGTAGCACAAGGCTAAAAAAAAAGTACCATGTACAAGATTTGCATAAGGTATATGAAAATACTAAAGTGTACACCGGTTGCATAAATCCAACCATAAAATATCATGTACAAAAGTAGCATAAATGCTAACAAGAAAGTACCATGATAAACCAATTGCATAATTCCAACTACATAAAAAAACATGTACAAAGTTGCACAAGGCAACAAGAAAGTACCATGTAAAAGAGTCGCATAAAGAAATTGCATCATATACCATAATTGCACAATGCCATCTACAAAGTAACATGTACAAAAGAAACAAGAAAGTACCATGTAAAAGAGTCGCATACAACAATTGCATCATATATCATAATTGCACAATGCCATCTACAAAGTAACATGTACAAAAGTTGCACAAGGCAAACAAGAAAGTACCATTTTCAAAAGAGATGCAAAAAGCAATTATACCACCAAATATAAACTCATATATATAGGACAAAACATCTCATAAGGATGAAGTTTTCATCACACAAGTGTAACTACACTTCATTCCCCCTTGAGGACAACATCACCAAACCAAGTGAGTCCCTCAGCTTACAAAACTAATCCTTGGGAAGAGGTTTGGTGAAAAAAATAGTATAATTAGAATATGATGGGCAATACTCCAACTAAATAGTCCCATACAATACCTTCTATCTAATAAAATGGGCTTGCATTTCAACATGTTTTGTCCTTTAATGCATTACAGGATTTTTAGCCAAGGCAATAGTTGATTGATCATTATGAAAGCTAATCATGAACTACTCTAACCATATTGCAATAAACAACTATAACCATATTGTAATTGAATAAACCAAGATCAAATTACAATATATTAACTTGCAATGAGAAGGTAACTAACCATAACAATCATCTTGCAACAAAAAAAAACTAAATTGAATTGAACCATAAAATATTTGTTAAATGTTAGATAGTCAATAAGTTAGTAAGTTAGTGTTCATTTTACATTTTGCTATAGCCTAATGAATTTCCAATTCATCTCACCCAAGGTCAACCAAGCTACCCAAAAGGGTATAGGTACAAGGACGCAAAAAGGACTTGCTATCGATAGAGCAGATTCTTTTGGATTCAATAGGTGTTTAGCAAATATAAACTGTGTTGCAAGATTAAGTAAATTTTAATCAATTACTAAAGTTGTGGTTAGGAAGTCGATTCATTTTTAACCTTCCTGATTAATATAAAAATTAGTAAATTGCAAGTTAGTTGGTTAGTAGATTGTTTAGTAGCAAGTTAGTAGTTAGATTAGTTGAGATGCAAAATGTAAAAAAGATGAACAAGATATAGTGGAGACACAAAGCAAAACACAAATACACACCCACTCTCTCTCTTTCTCTCTATCACTCTCACTTTCATTCTCTTTTACTTTCATAATGAGAGATACAAGTTACATTAATTTATAGTATGCTTCAAGAAAATACTGGAGAGATATTAGAAGAAATTAATAAAAATAGTGGAAGAGAGTGAAAAAGTTGATCCGAAATTGCCTTGTATACTCCAAAACATACTTGGATAACCTTGCAAAACAAACAAACTCACAAAAAACCATTGTTAATGTGAGACAAAAAAAAAAATTGCATTTTAAGGAGAATAATAATAATTTTTAATACAAAAAATTGCTTAAAAAAATGCAATTAAATTAATAAAATTTATTTTATTAATAAAAAATGACATGAAAAAGTTTAAATATTTTTATAAAGCAAAACTTTTTCAAAAAACAAAACTGTTTTTTTTTTATATAAATCATTACTGTTTGTTTTTTTTTATAAAGCAAAATTGTTTTTTTTTTTTTTTTTAAAACAAAACTATATATATATTTTTAATAAAGCAAAATTGTTATATATATATATATATATATATATATATATATATATATATATATATAGCCACCGTATTTTTTAAATAAAAAAAAAATAACTATATATGGAAATAGGGGTTTTTGGGTCTTTTGGACGCAACCATGGGGTCAGTTTGGCTCCAAAAACCTTTTTAACAAAAGTTTAATGCCAAAAAAAAATTATATATTTAAAATGAAAATACTGTTTGCAAAATATCTAACAACAAGATCTAAAAACATAATAAATCTATAAACCCTAATGGCAGATTTGCAAAATAAGTTTACATAAAATACTCAAATATCAAATACATGCGAAAAAAATATACCTTAATGGGTTTTTCACCTCAAAATATTGAAGCCACTTGATGGAGATCCCAACCGCTCTGATACCAAATGTGATACAAGCAAAGTCTTCCCAAGATCGAAGAATGCTCCACAAGATCAATCACACATAAAAGAGGTAAACCCACAACACAAATATTGAGTGGTAAAACCCTACTTGAAATGAAGAAGAGAAACATCCACTATAAAGCTCACTATATTACTCAATGATTCAATAGTACAAGAATACTTCAATGTTATGCAACAATATGCATCAACATAAACTACAACACAAGTCAATATGACAATATATGATCATATGTAATATAAAACACTCATATTTAAAGAGAAGATTTTTTACTACAACCCTAAATCTTATCACAATCTAATATTATCACAATCTATCAAATATTAGAAAGTTCTTTAGTTACTTTCTAATTTTATCACAATCTAATCTTTGAGATATGTGATAAGTGGCATATATCAAATATTAGAAAGTGATTAGTTACTTTCTAATATTTGCTAGAAAAGGGAAATAACTTTTTTCCAAGAAATTAAATATTCCTAGCACCCTTAATTTATTTATTAATTGAGTGGGAATATTTTACATAAGATAGAATTATATTCTAATTCAAATATTATTCTTTAGACTTTATATTTTAGTCTAAGAATAATTTATACAATGTTGCATTACATATTCCAACACCTATATGACTTAAACCTTCTTGGGTAAGGTTCCAATAAGCAAACCAGACAAAAGCAGTGACTTCTAATGTATTTTCCTTCTATTTTTTTGAGCTAATTAATGCATAATTTTAGAGAGAAATAATCTAACCTTTCTATGCATAGAATAAGCAAGAAAAACATGAAATTTGGTAATTTTTAATAGTAAAAGTTCAAATTGACAGTGTAGAGGGGTATAAAATGAACCTTTAAAGTTGTTGTTTCTGCAATTTTTTGTAGAAACCCTATGGTTTTTTGGTCGTCCTTGTCGGGTATGGTGGTAGATTTGGGGCTGTCCCACCCAGTGCCACCTAGCTGGTCATTTCACCTAGTGCCACCTAGTAGCAAAGGGGTCGTTTCCAATCAGAACGATCAGTACCTACAATAAGTAAAACTAGAATGGAGGTCCAAATTATCACAATATAAGGGGAGATTGAAAAAAACTTAGATACTATGATTTCCACTAAAGAAGTGAAATTCATGATATCGCCTTAAGGGCACTTACTTGCAATATATATCAATTTTAAAGCATTCAAAAGGAAAGATGATATAAGCTTATAATCTAGTGAGATAAAACATCATAGGCAATAAAAATAATCACAATTCTCTTTCTATTCATTTATAAATGGATTCAAAACTAGATTAAAAGACACCCGCTTAAGGGCTTTACAAATGTGATACATTTCCATTACAATTTTCCAAGGGATCTAGTCCCTTGGAAGGAGGCCTTTAAGGCGATAAATAATAGTTTGTGTGAATCTCGCTTCCCATGATAGAGATCTAGTATCATGATGATAAACTTATGCCTCTTTATCTCCTCCTCTTTCCTAGCATTCCTGTTCCTAAAGACAAGAGATTGAAATAGGATTAAAAACATATGTGTTATAGAATAAACCCGTTAAACCATGAAAAAGGAGCATATCCTACAACATTAAAAAGTGATCTACATGCATGAAAACTGATATACATTAAGCATAAACATATTTTAAGCTATTCTAAATGCAAACAAGGAAATTTGGAAGCAATATCAAAGGTGAAACAATGCAAAAATAGTGATTGTTCCTGGGTGAGCCAAATAAACTTACGATCTTTGGGACCTCAAATCCTGCATCAAAACGCCTCTAAATTACCTCAAATTTGGACTAGAGGTTCCTATAGAAATTCCAAAGGGGCCTATGTTGGAATTTATTTAAAATTCTAATCTATTTGGTGGATGTCCATAGGTGTGACACCCATAGACTGCTAGTCGTCCCCATGTGGGGTGGTCACAAAATTGCCTTAGTTTTGTCAACTATGCTTATGGAAATTGGTCCAAAACTTGGGTATTGGTGTTGTCGATAGATGGGGCAAAAGAATAATTTAATTTGGTTGGTTTATAGTTAGAGAATAGAGCCTATTTCCCTTGAAATAACCTTCGGATGAAGAGGGTTTAAATGCTAGGAATAGGGCGAGTTTTGGTTTGCAAATAGTGAGGGTTGATTTTTGTAGCACTTCATTGCATAAATCATCAATATATCATCCTTTGAAATGGATTTTTGGGCATCCTTTTATAGCTCAAAATTGCATCTAGGGTAAAATGGCATGTTTGGCCATGCGAGGCAGGTGGAGCCATATGTCCTAATATCATAATTGATTGATGAGGGGAAGGTTACCCCTTTGGGGCTCCCAATCTACTACCTCACTATATATTTGTAGGTCCCTAATCAATTTGGGGTGATTGGACACGCTAATGGTAGTCTTTTATTGCCATTTAGTGCATCATTTAAATTTTTGAAGGGCCTACTTAGGGGCCATCCCACTCAAGGATGGTCATGGATGGTTGTCCCTAGGTGGGACGTGTTGAGTGGTATTTTCACACACTCGTCAAAGTGTACTCTCCTTTAGGATTTTGGGTTCCAAATCCCCTCTTGCAAAGAAGTCAAACCACCAACTTCTCCAAGGCCTCCGCTATATTAGCAAAATATATTCATTTTAAATGCTTGGAACACCTTAGCGATTGCAAGTAACTGTAAACAAGGGGCAATGTTGGTTTATTTTACCATGAAAATTTAGTGATTGTTCATTGAACCAAAATAAATCAAATGTGAGTTGGACCTCATATGACCACGATGTAGAGCTTTAATTCCTTTTATCTTGATGGTTTTAAAATAGATTTTATCTTGCATTAGATCCTCAATGATGAATAGGGTCTTCAAATGTAGCTTCAAAATGTCACTTTAACTTATCCCTCTTAAATGAAATCAAATTTTCATCAAGATGAACAATTAAGTGCTTTAAGGAAAATACCTTCAATGTAATACTCAAATTTCGTAAAATTAGAATTTTTATGAAGAAAGGGTAATTTTAGGCCCAAAATGGAAATTTGTGAAAATGCCATAAAACATAACTCCTTCAATGAAATTGGAATTTCCATGAAGGGAATGTCATCATAGACTCATGAGTGCAAAACAAAACTGGAAAAATGAAATTTGACCTTAAAATGGAAATTTTCTATTTTCGGATTTTTAAAATCTGTAACAAAACAGCAACTTCGATGAATTTTTAAAAATACTAAACAACTCCGAAAATGAAATTTCAAAGTGCGTATTGGAAGTCTGAACTGTAACCTACGCAATGGTGAAATTATTTTTAGATTTTGAAAATTTTTTAATGTTTATTTTAATGTCTAAAAATAAGAAAAAGTTCTGACATTAAAATTTTTGAAAATAGAAAATTAAAAATTTGCATCAAAATAATTGCTGAAAATGCAGCAATGCAAAAGCTCCTTCAGTTTGATAGTACCCCATCCTGCAAAACCGAATATGTGAGAACTTCATACATGCAACCTAGCCTATTTGACCTGCAAAACAAACACAAACAAAGTAAACTAGGTGCTGGCTCCTAGGGTTTAAAATAATTTCTAGATTGTAGACATTCACATGAAATAACCCAAAACAATGGCATATATTTCACATACAAATCTGAAATTTGAAAGGAGAAACATAGAACAATTAAAATGAAGCATGCAAAAAATTTCTCTTCCTTTCTTGCTAACAAGGCCTGAAATTTCTGAAGAGAAGCTTTAGCATTCAAATTATATTCCAAGTTTACATATCAAAATCTGCCACCATTTGGCCATGCCAAAAGTTCCAGCCCTCGTTTTCTTCCTCCAATGGCGTATTTGAACTTGCAAAAAAAAAATCTTCATTTCATGTTTCGTTTGAGCTTCCAACGGTTTACCTCTTCGTTTCTGGTTTTCTTTTCCCCATGCACTTTTCATTCTTCTTTCCTTTTGTTTTCTTTCACCCTCATAACGGTTTCCCCTTGAAACCCTTCTTGACACTCTCTCCCATATGGTAACGCCTCCCCTTATCTTAACAAGTGCTCCATTATTTTGTCGTATTCTATGTCATTATCTTCTTGGTACAACCCCTTTGTCCTTTATAAAATGGGGGCCCTTCACGCGTACACCAAATGCTTCTTTTCTTGTAAGAGCCATTTGTCTCTATTCTTCGAAGATTCCTCTGTATCCGTAGATAAACCTCGACGTTGTTAATGCATTTGGCAGTAATTAACAAAACAATTGGCCCCTATTGTTACATCGCTGCTCTGACTACAACTGTTCCTGCATTCGACCATAGCATGCCGGATATCATGCTATCCAGTTTGACGTCCAATCCTCCTTCCCTGCATCTTCGAAAACGGTATGGTCATGCATGAAGTTTTTCTTTTGTAATGCCCATATAACGTTCATATCACCTCGATGTGACATAGATGTTTGTTGGCTATTTGGTAACGCCTCTAACTATGACATGATTCCCAACAACTAAAATTGACACAATGCTTGAAAGCCGGGTTGGCATACTCAACAACTTCACTCGCACTTCCATGGGAGTGTGATTTTGTCATTTTCTACTATGAATAAAATAATTCGCAACAATGGGTTTCTTCTCACATAGCTGGAACACAGAGTGCACCCTCACAAATGGGGATTAGTGAAAATTCCTACTCTACAGTCACATGGATGCCCATAAATTTCACGCAACATCTACTGTGGGTAAGTCTTCTGAAATTCTGATGTTGCTCTCACGTAATCAGTTTGTCGGTCATCCATATCCATATGGATTAGAACAATCTCGCTGCTAAACTAATTTGTGATTTCTTGTGAGGTCTTGACGTCTATCTTCGGGTAGCTGTCGCTTGAACTTTTCATTCCACTTCAACACCTCTTCATCACGATGACATCTCCAACTCCACTGATCTGCTTGCTATGCTTCTGGTTGTACCACGTGGTCTCAACATCCTATGTTAGGCAGTGTACACAACCTCTCCTCGGTGCATTACTCTTTTCGTGTTCTGCTCATAAAATTTGTGTTAATACCCATAATTGGTGGTTGGTTCGACAATCAAGCCTCAGGTCCGCCACGGCTCTTCCCATCAGTTACATCACCCGAAACTACTCCACGTCCACATCTTTCACTGTCATGTTGGAGACAAAAACCCTACACACAAAACAAATAGGTAAATTAGCCTTAAAAAAAAAAACTTTAAAAACAAAATAAATTATACTAAAAACATAAATTTAAACTATAAAAAACAAACTTTAAATTTAAACCGTTTTAAAATGTAAACTAAAACGCGGTGAATGAAGCACCATGGATTCATTCACCACTTTTTATTTTTATTTATATTTTATTGTTTTTTACCTTTTTTTACTGAGTAAATACTTCTTATACACACATGTATCCGCCGTGGGGTGAACCCGGGTCACATCACCAAAAATGCAAGTGGTGCCCTTGCCGGTAGACCACAACACTATACATGTATGTGTGAGATGTATATACTTAAATTCACTTGTTATTTTCATCTTCTATTCTTTGACCCAAACAAATGAAATAAAACCTAACAACTGGACATCAAACTTTCAAACGATAACACTGACAAAACAAACTTGCCGACACACAAACTGACGATAAAAAGGAAACATCGATGATAAAATGACCACAAATTCATTAACAAGAAAATGACGACAAAATTCATCAACAAAAAAAGTTGTCGACAAGAAAATATCGTCGACAAGAAAAAAGTTGTCGACAAGAAAATATTGTCGACAAGAAAAAGTTGTCGACAATAAAATATCATCGACAAGAAAATACTGCCAACAAGAACCGACAACAATTGCAAAACCTACGACAAAACGAAGGATTAGACACTAAAAAATAAATGCAAACACCCGGATATCAAAACGAAAAGGTGGGTCCCCAATTTTGGGGTATGTTGTGGAATAGCCACAACAAATGGCGACTCTGCTGGGAAATGCTCCTGAGCATTTCGGTGAGAACCCAACATGAAACATACAAGCTTAGATATAGGCGTCAGCACATAAAATATGAACAAATACCGACAGATCAAAAATACATGAAACATCAGAATCATTAAGTATCAGCTCAATGTGTGCAATGTGTTTCATTCCTTATCGCTTGAACTTGATCAACATTCCATTGTCAGTTTCACTTATGATTTGTATGCAAGGCCATGAATGATTTGTGCAGGACTTGATGTATGATGGAGATGCTAGAGATATAACAACCTGCTTTTCAAAGGCTCAAACCTTCTAAAAACATATTAAAGCTGTCAAACCCTCTTAGGACCAAATATATGTGTACTGAATTAATTTACTGGATCCCAACGTTGGTTATGTGTCACTACCATATTGAACCCATGTGCAAGTGAAAGTGAAATCAGAACTTTGGGGAATAAGATTCCCAACCTAAGCGAGATGGGAATTTAACCCTATCCTTACTATTCTGATTTGGAGTTCATTACCTCATCTTGAACAAAATAATTTAACTTGTTATGGATGAAATGGTCTGGCTAGTCTATCCATATGAGCAATCAATGGTCTTGCTTTTAGACAAGACATGTTGCCACGCATGAGCATACTTAACCCCATAATCCCTGGCTTGGCTTCATTCATTCTTTTTATTTTATTTCTTGGACCTTTGGGATGACTACCCATCCTTGCTAGGGACATGTAGTACGATCCTTCCAATCCAATATTAAGACAAAATGGGAAATATTAGTCAATTTTATTACTTGGACCTTTGGGATGACTACCCATCCTTTGCAGAGGACATGTAGTACTATCCCTCCAATCCAAGTTTTATGATGAAGTGGGAAAAATGGAAGCTTTGGAGAATCGGATTCTCAACCTAAGCGAGATGAGAATTATGTCCTATCCTTACTACTCCATGTAGGTCAAATCAGAGCTTTGGGGAGTTGGATCCTCAACCTAAGTTCGATGAGGATTTAACCCTATCCTTACTACTCTAGTTTTAGGCTTTAAGCTTTTATGGGAGTGGTAAAAACCACTTTTTCAAGGATTATGTTGCATGATAGGACAAACATGAAATATTCTTTTCACCTCACCTTTTCATCCAAGTATGGTTTTGACCATTTTGTTCTTTTTTGTATTTTTTATAGATAAAGGTTTTTATAGAGGATCCAAAACTTATGTAAAAATCAACCGCAACGTGCATCATGCTGTGGGGGAGGAATAACTTGATGATAGAACCAAAACAATTGCCCGAAGGCAAGAGGGAGCCAAATCAAACAAACCACATTTTACAAGGAAACAAAAAGCAGAATGACATGAAGAAAACAGCCAAACCAAACGAATGACGGAGGAAAAAGGATATCCGCATGGAACAACGGAAGCATGAGGCACACAAAGACACGTGGTAAAGTTTGTTGGCCATGGGATCAAAATATGGATGCCTTATCACGTTGAGAGAGGAGATCCTAGCCTCAAGAATGATGTTGTAGACCTCCAAGACGGGTCTTTAGAGAAATATATATTGAGCGAATCATACTATCAGGAGGATGAAGAGGAGGAACTCAAAACATCCAATATGATAGTCCGCCCCACACAAAAAGAATATCTAACCCACCAAAAAACAAATTAATTTAATCCAAAGGGCTGTCCAAATAACATCCCCACGATGAGACTTAGAAACACCATCAAGAATAGGAAAAGGCCCAAACTGAATATGCGCAGAAGGGGGGAGGAACTAGGAACAACTTTAGAATTCTCAATGGGAAGGATAAGCGAGCGACACAGGAGGTACTTAGGACTGAGAGAATTCTCTTAGCCAAAAAATGGAGTGGTGGAAAGAGGCCAAGAAGGAAGCGAAGTTTAGGATTCTTGAAAGGATTGGGCATTGGGAAGGCATCTTGAGGGAGCGAGAGTGCACCAAAGGATTTGAAAGGAAGAAGAGAGGAGGAGAATGGGAAAAAGGAACAAAAAAAGTGGTCACAAAAAGCAAAGAAGCAGTTGGGAATAGCAAAACCCCTCTTATGGAGGTTGTCGATGGTTAAGGCTTTATTATGAAAGGCAATCCATGCAAAGTAATTAATTTAGGAATAATACCCTTCCTCCAAATTTCACCCGTGATCCATGGCAATAAGTAAGAAGGTAAGTTGAAAGAAACATCTCAATGATTCATTAACGATGGAATAAAACAAAAGAATATTAGACAAAAAAGTCATTTCATTGTAAAGGTCTAGGACGCAAATTCCACCGAGGGGGAAGAGAGCTCCGATCAATGAATAACTTGAGTTGGGAATTTGGATCCAGCAGAAAGGTCCGCTAACTCGAGAGTCAGAACCCACATGTCTTCGAAGAGAATGGAGTTGCCATCACCCAAAATCTAGCAAGAAGTGATCATAGAGCGGGCTTAAGAATTCAAAAGGACGCTAGAGGAATCCAATCAAAAAGAGAACTCGATCAAGATACTTTAAGACCCACTCGTCATATATAAGCGTGCTAAAAAGCAGTATGAGTCTGATCTCCTCATTCCCATGCCACTTGGTCCTTTGAAGAAACCTTATCCGCACAAGAGGAATGATTTTTCTTCATTGCCGACACGAAAGGTCCTCAATCTTTTCAATCTTGGAATGGATAGAAACAAACACAAAAACCACCAACAAAACCCAACCAACCACACCAACCCACCCCCCCCCACCCAAACACAAACAAAAACAAAAACACAAAAAAAAAAAAAAAAAAAAAAAAACAACAAACCCCCCAAAAAAAAAAACCAAAAAAAAAAAAAAAAAAAAAAAAAAACAAAAAAAAAAAAAAAAAAAAAAAAAAAGAAACCAAAAACCAAAAAAAAAGCAAACCAAAAAGAGAAAAAAGCAGAGAAAGAAAGAAACAAAAAAGAGGAAAAAAAACCCAAGAATGAACCCCGATAAAAAAAAAGAAGAAAAAAAAGAAAAAAGAGAAAAAATGAAAAGAGGAAAAAAAAAAAAGAAAAAAAAATAAAGAAAAAAAATAAAAACAAAAGAGACCACCCCCCCCCCATTTTGCTCAAGATTCTTTTAATGTGCATGGAATGTGCTTGGTTCAAAATAGTTTGGGCAGCAGTTCCCAACCTTAGGATCCTTTTAATATATGTTATGTAATAATCCTAAGAGGATTCAACACCTTCTCAATGATTGCACATGAAATGAAAATGTACCTGAGATGACATGTATATGCAATGAGGAATGAGATATGAATGCACTGCTTCTTTTGAAATGTGGATGGAATATATCATCTACTTTATCATAATGTGTAAAACTGACAACTTCATGTATTACAAGATTCAAACGATATTATTTAAAATGTTTGTGTTACCTGTGGAGCTCTCTACAACATAATTCCAATGTTTCATATTTTCCTGATCTTAGGCATGAGTTGACATCTCAAATTTTTATTCACTTTTTATTTTCAGACAAACCAAACATGTCCAGAGGACTAACACACAAAACTTAAAACTAAACCCAAAAAGCAAAATCTATATACAAATGTACAATATAATACAAGATGATGCAAAGCTTGGACTATCACTTTCCTGGATCCCAAACATGACTAGAACACTTCAACAAAAATGCATGCCAAGTGTTGTAGGAATCCAACAAAAACAATATTAGACCACACCATGCACCAACTTTTAACTTCCCTTGCTCACCCCACCGATTAGATTTAATTCCATTAGTACTCTCATAGGTGAGCGTTAAAATACTAAAATGATTAGACAATAAATGATATTCAATTTTATCTTGTCTATTCTTGAAAGTATCCATTTCATAGTTCGATTCATGATTTAGAACTAGACTCTCTTTATCCAAAATGAGACTTTGTAAACAAGAGCCTATTTCTAAAAATTTTAAAGCCAAATCATTTTCCAAATTTGTAGGCCAATCAAATTTGTGTAACATTTTGCAAGCATCTAGGATATTTACCACATTGAGATCATTAGGAGCTTTTATCCTAGGTTCAAGAATTAATTGTTGATGAATTTGATTTAGCAATTTAAATGCATCAAGCTCCTTTTCATTCATTAAAGTAATGTTATCAAAGGTGTGGTTAGAAATTAATCCTTGTTCTTCATTCACCTTCAATGGCATTTCATCATAATGTAGCACTTGTTCTTTCTCCATGATTTGTTTATCAAAGGCACCAAACTTAGGTACCCAATTGAACACATGTCCATCCCTTTCAAACCATAAGTCTTGTCTATCTAGGGGTGGGTTAACTAACATATTTCCATGATCAATCACTTGGGTTGTTTTGGGTAACATGGGATTTTCAATTGGATCATCAATGATATCAAACCCAAATGATTTAGGTTTTGTAATTTTCTCCTTTTGAAATGGCATAATCGTTGCAACACAAGTAAGTGGATCAAGATTTTCAACTTCTTTTCCTTCAAAGGAATCTAAAGCAAGTGACTCTCTTTCTTGATTCATGGTTGTAGAATCCTTATCATGTTCCAAAATTTGATGAGATTCGAATTCCTCTTCCAAAACTTTCTCAAATTGTACAGGATTTATAGTATCCTCATGTGAGGAAGCAATTAAGTTGTCCTGCATATTATTTGACACAACAAGTTTGTTAGAAGATTCAGATTGATAATATTCTTCCCATTTCTTCCACGAATCATAGTAATCATCTTCCAAGTTCAAGTTGTGGCGTTCAAGTATTTCTTCTTCATCTTCTGATTCATCAACCTGTTTCTCATCCAACTCATCTTCACCTTCCTTAGATGGTCCCGTTATTTCCAAAAGTGGGTTATTTCTTGAATTCAAATTGGTAAGGCTATCATAATCCAAATTTGTAACCCATGATTCAATTTTATCACAATTTGGAAGGTGTGGATCTTCTTGGTCATCACTTTCGAGAGCATCATCCAAAGTGCCTTTCGAGAACAAGTGGTGAAATTCGATTATGTCTTCAACTTCATTTGTTGATTTTATTTCAAATTCATTTTCAGCCACTTGTGATGACTTAGGAGCTTCTACAATGGGATCAATTTTTGAATTCCGTGTCATAAAGTTGCTCCAATCCTTTGCAAGTACATCTGCCCAAATCATATCCACATAAGTTTGTTCATCCAAATACTCCTCTTTGGGTAATGATTCTGGATACTTATTTTCCAAAACAAGATGGTGATTATTTGATTCCAACTTCTTGTTACCCATCCATAGAATTTCTTCTCCAAAATCTTCATGCTCTTCAAGACATTTCGAATAGGTATTCACTTCAACGTGAGTCACCTCAAAATTTCTTGTATCACTTGAAGAAGCATAACATGAAACATCATTAAGATCGGCATTACGAATTTTCTTATTAGGATGATTTGGATGCATACATTGATGTGCTCGTTTTTGTGATGGAACATGCCTACATACCTTCTTAACCACTTTCTTTTGCTCTTTTACTTCCGATACAAACTTTTTGGGTTGAGTGGTAGAAGTAGTAGGATTAGTTGGATTAATATCCATGGACAAAGCTTGAACATTTGTTGCAATAGTTCCATGAGTGACCAGATGATTCTCTAATTGAGGTATAGTTGGATGGATGGAAGTACTTGTATAAGCACATGTGGGAGCATAAGTTGGTATGGTAGGATAAAGTTGATTGTAGGGAAAAACATTTGATATCAAATTTTGTTGTGCCCATGCTTGATCTACCATCAAGGTTTGATTGCAAGCCCCTAGTTGTCCTACCATAGTTGATTGCTCCATTCCATAACCTTGTGGCCTCAATTGTTGATCTACAATCATAGCTTCTGTGTAGGCCGATGCAAGATCAGTAACCAAGGGATTCATCCTAACAAATATGGCAAACAATGGATCCAATGCTCGAAAGTATATTTGAAGAGCACCACTTTCCTCAATAGTATAGGGAGAAATTAGTCTCGCATAAAGTTTTCGAAATCTCAAGTTGAAACTTCTCATTGGCTCATTAGGTTCTCTTTTGCAAGAAGCAAATTGTTGATATATCATGAGAGGATCAATGAGTAACCTAAATTGATTGATAAAATTATCTTTCAATTGAGTCCAAGATGTAATAGAACCAACGGGTAAATTGATGTACCAATCATATGCCACCTCATCTAGGGTTCCAGGAAACATTCTACATGCCACATCCTCATGTTCAACATTCCATCTGACTAGGATATCCACATAGGCTTGAATATGTTCCTCGGCTAATGTTGGACCATTGTGCTTAAACTTGGGCAAAAGTTTTTCTACGTTTTTGGGTAAGTCATGAAAATCTCCACTAATGTTCAAAGGGTTAACATGTATCCCATACCACGTTCCTGCAGTTGTAGCCATTAATGAAACTCAAAGAATAACTTCAAAACCAATTTGTTAGTCATCAATAGAAGAAGGAAACATGACAAAGCAATATTCTAAAATGTAAATTAGTTTCTGATTCACCAGATCGCATATGCGCAAGTGAAGAGCATACTCCTAGTGTTGTAGGTTTTTGATTCACAAGATCGCATTACACGCAAGTGAAGAGCATAATACCGACAACAAATACATTTTAGACAAAATAATTCCTTACAAATAAGTATGAAATGACTAGCAAATGTCAAACATGTAATGTGCGAATAATCATGTTAGCATCAACCCAAAAGATGTATCCATTAAGCTCAAATGAAAGTAATTGCATGGAGACAACCTCGTTAGTCAAATTTTTTTTTTTTTTAAATCCAATCAAGAACCATTATTCCTGTATGAACAATAAAAAAAAACGTTAGAACAATGCATAGCAGTTCATGTCCTCCTTTTAACAATACAATGTTGTATTGTTAAAAGAGGGCTAAAGATAATAACCAATAGGGCATGAAATATTCAAAATTTAAATCCCTATAGCATTTAAATCACACTACAATAAACCGGTTCATGCCCTCCTTCTAGCGCCAAAATGTTGAGTGGTATTTTCACCCAATTGTGAAAGTACACTCTCCCTTAGGATTTGGGCTCCAAATCCCCTCTTGCAAAGAAGTTAAACAACCAACTTCTCCAAGGTCTCCGCTATATTAGCAAAATATATTCATTTTAAATGCTTGGAACACCTTAGCGATTGCAAGTAATTGTAAACAAGGGGCAATGTTGGTTTATTTTACCATGAAACTTTAGTGATTGTTCATTGAACCAAAATAAATCAAATGTGAGTTGGCCCTCATATGACCACGATGTAGTGCTTTAATTCCTTTTATCTTGATGGTTTTAAAATAGATTTTATCTTGCATTAAATCCTCAATGATGAATAGGGTCTTCAAATGTAGCTTCAAAATGTCACTTTAACTTATCCCTCTTAAATGAAATCAAATTTTCATCAAGATGAACAATTAAGTGCTTTAAGGAAAAGACCTTCAATGTGATACTCAAATTACCCCTCTTTCATAAAATTAGAATTTTTATGAAGAAAGGGTAATTTTAGGCCCAAAATGGAAATTTGTGAAAATGCCATAAAACATAACTCCTTCAATGAAATTGGAATTTCCATGAAGGGAATGTCATCATAGGCTCATGAGTGCAAAACAAAACTGGAAAAATGAAATTTGACCTTAAAATGGAAATTTTCTATTTTCGGATTTTTAAAATCTATAACAAAACAAGCAACTTCGATGAATTTTTAAAAATACTAAACAACTCCGAAAATGAAATTTCAAAGTGCGTATTGGAAGTCCGAATTGTAACCTACGCAATGGTGAAATTATTTTTAGATTTTGAAATTTTTTTAATGTTTATTTTAATGTCTGAAAATAAGAAAAAGTTCTGAAATTAAAATTTTTGAAAACAGAAAATTAAAAATTTGCATCAAAATAATTGCTGAAAATGCAACAATGCAAAAGCTCCTTTAGTTTGATAGCACCCCATCCCGCAAAACCGAATACGTGAGAACTTCGTACATGCAACCTAGCCTATTTGACCTACGAAACAAACACAATCAAAGTAAACTAGGTGCTGGCTCCTAGGGTTTAAAATAATTTCCAGATTGCAGACATTCACATGAAATAACCCAAAACAATGGCATAAATTTCACATACAAATCTGAAATTTGAAAGGAGAAACATAGAACAATTAAAATGGAGCATGCAAAAAATTTCTCATTCTTTCTTGCTAACAAGGCCTGAAATTTCTGAAGAGAAGCTTTAGCATTCAAATTATATTCCAAGTTTTACATATCAAAATCTGCCGCCATTTGGCCATGCCAAAAAGTTCCAGCCCCTCTTTTCTTCCTCCAATGGCGTATTTGAACTTGCAAAAAAAAAATCTTCATTTCATGTTTCGTTTGAGCTTCCAACGGTTTACCTCTTCGTTTCTGGTTTTCTTTTCCCCATGCACTTTTCATTCTTCTTTCCTTTTGTTTTCTTTCACCCTCATAACGGTTTCCCCTTGAAACCCTTCTTGACACTCTCTCCCATATGGTAACGTCTCCCCTTATCTTAACAAGTGCTCCATTATTTTGTCGTATTCTATGTCATTATCTTCTTGGTACAACCCCTTTGTCCTTTATAAAATGGGGGCCCTTCACGCGTACACCAAATGCTTCTTTTCTTGTAAGAGCCATTTGTCTCTATTCTTCGAAGATTCCTCTGTATTCGTAGATAAACCTCGACGTTGTTAATGCATTTGGCAGTAATTAACAAAACAATTGGCCCCTATTGTTACACCGCTGCTCTGACTACGACTGTTCCTGCATTCGACTGTAGCATGCCGGATATCATGCTATCCAGTTTGACGTCCAATCCTCCTTCCCTGCATCTTCAAAAATGGTATGGTCATGCATGAAGTTTTTCTTTTGTAATGCCCATATAACGTTCATATCGCCTCGATGTGACAGAGATGTTTGTTGGCTATTTGGTAACGCCTCTAACTATGACGTGATTCCCAACAACTGAAATTGACACAAAATGCTCGAAAGCCGGGTTGGCATAGCTCAACAACTTCACTCGCACTTCCATTCAACTAGTCATAATGGGAGTGTGATTTTGTCATTTGCTACTATGAATAAAATAATCTGCAACAATGGGTTTCTTCTCACATAGCTGGAACACGGAGTGCACCCTCACAAATGTGGATTAGTGAAAATTCCTACTCTACAGTCACATGGATGCCCGTAAATTTCACGCAACATCTGCTGTGGGTAAGTCTTCCATATGTGTCGCTCTCAGTCGTCGGGTTGTCGGTCATCCATATCCATATGGATTAGGACAATCTCACTGCTAAACTGATTTGTGATTTCTTGTGAGGTCTTGACGTCTATCTTCGGGTAGCTGTCGCTTGAACTTTTCATTCCACTTCAACACCTCTTCATCACGATGACATCTCCAACTCCACTGATCTGCTTGCTATGCTTCTGGTTGTACCACGTGGTCTCAACATCCTATGTTAGGCAGTGTACACAACCTCTCCTCGGTGCATTACTCTTTTCGTGTTCTGCTCATAAAATCTGTGTTAATACCCGTAATTGGTGGTTGGTCCGGCAATCAAGCCTCAGGTCCGCCATGGCTCTTCCCGTCGGTTACATCGCCCGAAACTGCTCCACGTCCACATCTTTCACTGTCATGTTGGAGACAAAAACCCTGCACACAAAACAAATAGGTAAATTAGCCTTAAAAACAAAACTTTAAAAACAAAATAAATTATACTAAAAACATAAAGTTAAACTATAAAAAACAAACTTTAAATTTAAACCGTTTTAAAATGTAAACTAAAACGCGGTGAATGAAGCACCATGGCTTCATTCACCACTTTTTATTTTTATTTATATTTTATTGTTTTTTACCTTTTTTTACTGAGTAAATACTTCTTATACACACATGTATCCGCCGTGGGGTGAACCCGGGTCACATCGCCGAAAATGCAAGTGGTGCCCTTGCCGGTAGACCACAACACTATACATGTATGTGTGAGATGTATATACTTAAATTCACTTGTTATTTTCATCTTCTATTCTTTGACCCAAACAAATGAAATAAAACCTAACAACTGGACATCAAACTTTCAAACGATAACACTGACAAAACAAACTTGCCGACACACAAACTGACGATAAAAAGGAAACGTCGACGAGAAAATGACCACAAAGTCGTTAACAAGAAAATGACGACAAAAGTCATCAACAAAAAAAAAGTTGTCGACAAGAAAATATCGTCGACAAGAAAAAAGTTGTCGACAAGAAAATATTGTCGACAAGAAAAAAGTTGTCGACAATAAAATATCATCGACAAGAAAATACTGCCAACAAGAACCGACAACAATTGCAAAACCTACGACAAAACGAAGGATTAGACACTAAAAATGAAATGCAAACACCCGGATATCAAAACGAAAAGGTGGGTCCCCAATTTTGGGGTATGTTGTGGAACAGCCACAATAGGACGGTCACCAACTGTGACCGTCCCATCACTAGTAGGGGCCCCAAAATAGCCCTAAACTACTAGAAATCCTCCAAATTGAGTTTTGGAGCCTTCTGGAAGCATTTTCCTAGCCTAGAGGGGTGCTCAATAGGGCCATATGTTTTTGATAAGAGGGTATATATTATGCATTGATAGTCTTATTTGATTTACGTGATTTAGGTATCTACAGATCATTCAAATTGTTGGTCACATCTCTTCTAGTATTAAACATAAAGTCATCATTTAAGGAATTAATAAATATTATTTAGCAATATAAACTTGAAAATCAATTGAGAATGAGTTATCCAATAAGGCTCTTGTAGTAGAAAAAAGGATCTTACATTTCATCATAATATCAAAAACAAAATAAGTATTGTCATATTTTTTTAAAATTACATAATCCAAAATCTTACAAGTATAATGCATTGACTAGGAAGGGTCATGACAAAGAATATCCTAAAGAGAATTTAAGAAATTAGAGTAGTTATCATGGGTATGTTGCACAATCAAAATGTGCACACATAAATCTTATGGCAAATCATATGTCTATTATCAAATGATAATACCTTGGAACCTATGATAGTAAATGCATGTTGTGACACAAAAAGGAAAGATATAGAGTGTAGCTTAGATGATTTGAATATAGTTCATGATTGGTAAAAAAAACTTATGTTATCATAATTAATGATGACAAATATTCAAATGATGGTAGGGATAGTGATGCTCAAAGTTGTCTTGATATTGAAAGAGAGAAGGGTGATGAAGAATTTGGTTGTTTTGAAAGGCATACTAAAGGAATTTGGTTATAAATTGTTAAATAAAATTTGATACAAAGACACAAGTTTGGGAAAATATGGACACAGAATGAGAGAGCCAATTATACCAAAAATAAGACCAAAATATGAAGGTCTTGGATATATGGGATAGATGAGCAGTAATGAATAAAAAAATATATTCATGATAGAAAATAGTGACATCAAATTAGTGATAGAGATTCATCAAATCAATAAAAATGAAGGACAAATAGACAAAAGGAATTTTATAATAAGGAATATATGTAATCATTGTAGTAGATATAGAAATAAAATATATAATTTTTGAATCTCCATTGTTGTGAAACTTGTGGAGGACATAATCATTCTCAAAAATCTTGTCTACATAAAGAGAAGGAAAATAAAAAATAAAAAATAGATTGTGGATGGATAAGTATGAATGAATGGAATAAGATGAAAGGAATGTTGTATGGTTTCTACAGAAGAAAACCAAGTGTGATAAAAATTCTTTTTTTTTTTAATAATGATGTTAGTTTTATGATGAATAAATGTAAAATAAATGATTATAACCCAAGCATATCTTGGGATATGACCTATAGTGAAAACACCTATAATGATGATTATATAGAAATTATGCTCATATGATTGTTCTAGTGGATGACCCAGAGATAATGATAATATAGAGTTGAGCAAGGGTAGATTCCTAGAGATAAAAGCTAGAGATAGTGACCAAGTGGGAGTGACTCATAGGTAGTGACCGGTAGGTGTAGACTTAGAGGTAGTGACCCAAAGGCAAACCTAGAGCTAATGACCTAGAAGTAGAGACCCATAGGTGACTTAGATAAATTGATCCAAATGAAGACACAAATAACTTATAAAGGAATATGTAATGAAGGTTACATATATCTAGTCATGCCAAATTCAAAGCTAAAGAATGAAGAGAAAGAATAATCAAATAATGAAGGAAAAAATTTCTTCCTACCAGATAATGTAATACAAGGCATGTTGGAAGTATTACATTATTTAGTCACTTGTAAATGTTAGTTTGGTAGAATTATTTATATTTTTATATAATGTATTTGTCAATATGAGATAAAGTGAAAAGTTTCAAGAGATAAAATTAAGAGTCATATTGAAATGTGGAAAGATGAGATTTTTATCTTAATATGAGGAATATGAAAGGATGCATCTCCTAGATGTTTGAGGAGAGTAATAGTCAGAGTAATAAAAATTCAATTAAAATTATATACTAGAGATAATTCTCAATGCAATATATTCTATCTAAATCATTCTTGAAATATTTTGATATTATATATACTTAGTTATCTTTGTGAGATATTTTTCTTATTTCAAAGTTGAGATTCATTGTTATTTTGTATGGCATTTATCTAATTTATACTTGATCATGAATAAATCATTCTCTAAGTTAATCTATCTGGAAAGCTAACACCTCATATATTTGATTTCTTGAAACATTTAAAGGATTTGAATCCTTGATGTATTTATGCTTTATGCTACTTCCTTTCCAAATTTTTATATGATGTTTGGTAGTCTACTATATTGTTCCATCTATTGGAGTGATTATATTTTTTGTAGTCTTCAACTATATTTTTTCTAGATAAACTGTAGTCTTCAGATCCTTGTGTTTTTTCTTTTTGTCTTCAAACTTCTGATAAGTTTCATTTTTCAATATTTCCTTGTTTGTTCATTTTATTTGTTATGTTGTAGCTCTAGACCTAGACAATGATGAAATAGTCATAGGTTGGTCATGTTAAGTGGATTATTCAAATATTCCTCTGTGGATAGAATTATTCTTTTAGAATTCTTGTAATTATCAATTCATTTATATGTATTTTGATGATTAAAAACCTAGTTTTCCTTTTGAGGTATAAACTTTGATCAGATGTGATGTATTCATTCTTCTTGAAAATTGCATCTAATGTATTGATTCCTTATTATCCTTTTTATCTTCAACTTCAATTTCTTCTATAGATGGTGAAGAATTACATTTGAAATGCAGATCTTTAATCTTGTGCTTTAGAACATATTTTCTTTAAAATTTCAAGGATTGATCATTTATATTGTGTTCATATGGCTTGGAGTGATCATTTATGCCCTTGATGTCTCTAGTTGTATGACTTGAATGTTTGGTTGCTTCTGCATTATTTCCAACTTGTTCTAACTAATCTGGCTATACTTGTGCATTGCACACATGTTCTTCATCTTCTTTAATTTGATTATACTCAGTTGCACTACTTTGATGTGCCTTTCTAAAATTATAATTTTACTTTTTTAAAGATAACATTTTGGGATATTAGTTCATCTCTCATGAATGAAATCCATTTATAAATACAATATGCAAATTGTAGACAACTAATTTTGACATGCCTAGTCAGTCATACCTTTAGACAAGACACCAAAATACATATTATTTAAATACCTCAACCCAACCAAATTAGGCATCAAATTTGATACTTTTGTATAAGCACCACTTTTTACAAAAGCATTGCTAGTGCTTTTGATTAACCCTAGAAATTTTGTAAATTAAAGTTTTTTCAGCATTTTGACCTGTCAAATAGACCATTGAACAAAAGAACTACTTGGATGTAAAAGCATTGCACCAATGCTTCTTCAAATTCTAGATATTTTGTAAACATGAGAAAAATATCTATCACATGAGTTGGAAGCATGTAGATTTTGTTCCCCAACTCCTTGGTCTAATCATCCATGCTCCATCCTCTCTTTGTCTTATAAATTTTGAAATATCCACCTTATACAAATGACATATTTAACTCTATTTCCCTCCAAGGATAATCCCTCCCAATATATTTAAATACAACCCATGGGAGGAACATTAAAAAAGGAAATTCTAATATAGCTACAATATTCTAAATTTTTCTCTCATTCTCTCTCACTCCCATTTTCTCATTCTTGCACTTTGATCATTTTGATCAAGAATCTTGGGCAAGTAAGGAAATAAAAAAATTAATTAGGGAAAGGATACCATATTGGTGCAAAGAGGAGGTATTTCTATGCTATAAAATGATGGTTTTTGCACTATTCCATCTATTCAAGAAACATAAAGAGAGAAGAACTACATCACATATATTATTATGTGAATAGAATGATACAATCTGAATGGAACTATGAGTCCATTATATAGGTGGAGAGGTTTCTTGGTCCTTACTCTTCCTATGATACTTGGTACATCTTACATGACACTTGGCATGGTTACCAAATAACATAATATATTCCAACACCCCCTATATTACATTATTTTGTATGAAGTTCCCTTGAATTGCATAGATGATCTCTAATTGTCTGAAACTTGGTTTTTCCAAGTGTTTTTGTGAAAATATCTGCTATCTGATATTTTGTAGGAGCATGCTTGAGAAAGATATGATGGTTCTAAAAGTGATCTCTGATAAAATGACATTGTGCTTCAATATGTTTAGTTATTTCATATACAATCATATTTTTTATCAAGTTGAGTGCTCCTTGATTGTCGCAAAATATCAAGGTTGGAGTTCATTTGATGCCCATGTATGATAATATGTATTGTATTCACAATGCTTTGTAGGTTGTATCTCTTGCTACTCAATATTCTACTTCAATTTATGATTGTGCTACTACATGTTATTTCTTACTATGCCAATATATGGATCCTACCCAAGATAAAATATGCATCCTGAAGTACACTTTCTATCATCAATTGAGCCAACATAATCTAAATTTGAGTAACCCTATAGGCAAAAATATTTGACATTATTTATATAAGTTACTCCATAATCAATTATCTTCTTGATATATTGCAATATTTGTTTTGTAGCTTTCCAATGACTTTCTCTTGATTCTTGCATGAAATTTGAAAGATAATTTACTGCAAATACTAAGTCAGATCAACTATTTGTTAAGTATAGAAGACTTAAAATTAATTAAAGATACATGGTTGCTGAAACCAGTGGTGTTTCATAATTTTTAGATAATTGAATTTATTGTTCCATTGTTGTCTCTTTTTTCTTGCACTCCTTCATTCTATATTTTTCAAGTAGAGATTATGCATATTTTGATTGAGTAATAGTAATCTTATCTTCACTTTGATGAATCTCTAGACCAATACAATAGTTCATCAATCCTAGATCATTCATCTAAAATACTTTTTCTAGATTCCTTTAAATTTCACTTATTATTTTTCTAGGATTTCTAGTAATTACTATGTCATCAACATATACTATGAGAATTAGTATATTATCCCCAATTTTCTTTGTATACAAATTGGGATCGGATGTACTTCTTTTGAAGCTATGCTATAATAAGTGATTTTTGATCTTTATATTCCATGCTTTGGGAGCTTTATTTAGACCATATAAAGATTTATTCAATTTACACACTTTATTTTCTTGTCTCTTAATAGAAAATTCTTCTAGTTGTGACATATAGACTTCCTCTTCTAAATCACCATTAAAGAAGGCACTTTTTACATCCATTTGATGAAGCTTCCAACCTTGATGAGCTACTAGTGCACAAACTATCATGATATTAGTCATTCTAGCTATTGGAGAAAATTTTTCTTCATAGTCAATTCCTCTAGTCTGAATATATCATTTTTCTACTAATTGAGATTTGTTCTTGTCAAATGTTCCATCTGCTTTATATTTGATCTTGTAAATCCATTTGCAACCCACTATTTTCTTTCTTGGAGGTAATTTTACTAGATCCCATGTTTTATTATCTTAAATTGATGTATATTCAGATTCCATAGCTCTCCTCCAATTTGAATCATTCAGTACTTGAAGTGTTGATGTTTATTCTACAATATTGCTTAGTAATTCTCTATTTATTTTGGTTTGACTATGAGTTTGAGGTCTAGTAGAGGTAAGATCTAGCATTTTTTCTAGGTTTTATTCCTTGAGAGTATCTTTGAGCCATATTGGTATTTTTATAGACGTTTTTATGTATTATCTATATTATTCTTAAGATTCTAATTCGGATTCTAATTCCTCACTTGTTGTGTCTTATTTAGGGTAGTTTATAAGAATTTATGTATTATTACTAGATTTTTCTATCAATTTTGATCTTTTCATCAAAGATTACATCTTTACTACTATAAAATTTCTTTGTATGTGGATATAGTATTTTGTATCCTATAGATTCATTGTCATAACCAAAAAATATTCCTATCATAGTTTCATCATCTAATTTTGTCCTTTTTTATTTTAAAATATGCATGTAAGCTTTGCATCCAAAAATCCTTAGTTTTCCTATATTTGGTTTTTGTCCTGACTTCTGGTGTAATATGTTTGAGTACTCTTGTTGGTAATCTATTCTATATGAAAACTAATGTTTGTACTACTTTTTCTCCATATTTATGATCAAGATGAGCCTCTTTTAACATACATATCACCATTTCTATTATTGATCTATTTCTTCTTTCTACAATTCTATTTTGTTGTGGTGAATAAATTGTAGTGAGTTGTATTTTAATTCCATTTTCCTCTAAGAATGAGTCAAATTATTTAGATATAAATTCACCTCCTCTATCTAGTGGAGTGATTTTATAGTTTTTCCTGACTCTTTTTCTACGTTAAGTTTGAATTGTTTAAAATAACTAAATGCTTCTAATTTATACTTCATGAAATACACCCAAATTTTTCTAGTGTGATCATTGACAAATAATTTAAAATACTTATGTCCTCCAATACTATAATTTTCCTGAGGTTTTTTCCCTATTCATTTCACCGATGGTTGGATCCGGGGTGGTAGACTGCTCGACGTTAAGGTGCTTGCATACCATGAGGTCGGGGATCCAATCCCACTGACAACAGTCGAAGGTATACTTTTTTTCTTTGATTATTTTTATTATTCAAAAATTATTTTTTTTTTCAATTATTTACTTAATAATTTATTTTTTTAAAGCTTTAATATCAATTATTTGATTTTTTTAAAGCTTATGATAAATTATTATTAATTTAATTGATTAAAAAAATTTATTTTTGCAATAATAAAAATCAATTACAAAGGGCATTTTTTTTGCAAAAGGCAATACGAAACACAATAGTCATCCTACTCACATCTCTTTCTCAAGGCTTCATAAATAGCAAATTTATTTTTTGTTTGAAGTATTTATATTTGAGGGGGGATTTTTTTGTGGTGACATTGTTTACGATTTGCCTTCAAAAGCACTCTTTGTAAGAGCCTTTTGAGGCTTCATAGTTGCATATTTTTTGCACTAAAGGGGGGGATAAATTTTTTCTCTCCACCATATCCTATCTTGCAAACAAGGGAGATATAATTTTGCAAAAACAAGGGGGGAAGACTTATAAGGGTGCATTTTCAGAAGTGACCAAAACATTAGTCAAATTATTTTGCAAAATTTTATTGTAAAAGGTGCATTTTTGGCAAAGACCGACACCTTAAGAATGGGTAGATCAAAGAAGAAAAATATCCCAAAACCAACTGATGTTGCTAAATTAGTTAAAAGTCCATACTTTTCCCCATTCATGGAAGGGATATATTATCATGAAGATGACACATTTATCACACTACAGAATGGTGTAGATGCCATAATCAATAATTTTATGTATTGTGAAGACATGCAAAGAAATGGTGTTCTAATCCCTATTGGAGCTATAATGGGCATATACATGTCATTTTTTGCTCTTGAAATTGCTTAAAGTAAAGTGAAAAGGGACATTAGTGAGGAAACAAAGGTCAAACCCCTAATGGTCGATGCTTGTAGTGACACAAGTGACCTTCATCCCATGGTGGCGAATGCTTGTTATGACACATGTGACCTTAATTCGATGATGGCCAATGCTTGTTGTGATACAAATAACCTCATTCCTATAATGGAAGATATCAGTTGTAGCATAGGTGATCTCATCATAGTAGCATATTTTGCTTGTGACACTAGTGACTTAAAAATTGATCCTCCTAAAATGGACTCCATAATATCATCAATAATGACAAATGCCATATTGTTAAAAACATTGATGAAGATGATGAAATTGGGTGTTTTGAAAAACACACCAAAGGATTTGGATCCAAAATGATGAATAAAATGAGATTCAATGGTGAGATATTAGGTAAACAAGAACAAGACATTAAAACTCCTATAATGCTAAATGTCAAGGCAAATCATGAAGGCCTTGGCTATACTGGACATGCAAGTACTAGTAATTCCATGTTTGTAAAACCTAAATCTCCTCCATATCCTAAAAATAATTGTTGTAGTCATTGTGGAAAGGCAGGACATGTTTTAGCTAAGTGTTGGAGATTACATCCTTGTGATTCTTATGGATGTATGAATCACTTTTCTTCTAGATGTTGGTACAAAGTAAAAATGGCCAACAAGGTTTATATTGATTGTGGATGGACAAATCGCACACAATGGACCATGATGAAAGAAATTTTGTATGGCTTCTACCGAAAAGGTAAAACCTATGGTAGACCCCGAGACAAATCTAGTGATAGATCAAGTGACAGTACTAGTTATAATGACCTAGAGGTAGACCTAAAGACAAACCTAGAGATAAAGTTCTAGAGGCATATCTATAGGCAGATCCAGAGGCACTGATCTAGATGCATATTCATTGGTATATCTAGAGATAGTCCTAGAGGTACAGATATAGAGGTATTCTTAGAGCCAGAGCTAGTACCATGAGCCAAAGCCAGACCTGAAGACAAAGCATGATCCACCATTCTCTCATTTATATTCTTCTTCTTCACTATATTAGGGCAATTATATACTTTACCCAAATATTATTGTATGGGGGTATGTTAGCATAACTAGTAGTTATTAAACTACCCAAATAATGTAATAAGGGGGATGTTAGCATATTTTATTATGTATTTAGTTATTATATTATCAGGGAGGTGACATATCTAAGTTTCTCGAACTGCCTCATAATTCGTTTGATTAGTTCTATTTGTTACGAACTAATATGGGCATTAGTTGTAGTATTTATATGTATTTCATGATATGATCTTCATTGGTCCACATAAATATATATATATATATATATATATATATATATATATATATATTATTTCTAATGGTTTTTGAGTCCTATGTTGACAAAGTTCAAAAGGAATTATATGTTGTTTTCCTACTAAGCATTCTAGGAACTGTAGGCCCAAAATGGCCACATACATAGGAAAATTTTGCAAATCTTGCCTAAGTTATAAAGACTTCATTACACACACCTTACAATGTATTTTGGATCAGATCTGCAAAAGGAGGTATGAGCCCGCCTGAAACTTAGTAAATTTTCATGCTTGGAGCGATTCCAGGAGACTTCTTTTGTTTTTGGCTTTGGACTAGCGATGTGTCTTGAATCCAAAAAAAATTTAAGAAGAGATGACATAAACAATAAAAAAAGTGCAGATTGGTGATCACTCGATATTTTAAAATACTTCATGAGCATCTAATTTTTGGAATACCCAATTTCGAAGAACCTATAGAGTATTTTCACCCAAAACGATGACAAGGTAGGATGCTTTATTCAAAGTAGATGTGGATTCATGACAAGAAGTGATTTTTACTAACTCCTTTCTGGAATGGTGACAATTTGGAATGGTTTATTTTTAAGATAGTGTGGAATCAAGAAAGAGTCACTTTGCACTATGATGGGTCTGGATTAGTGATCATAGGTCAATGCACTTGCTTAGATGAAATAGAATTAGTAAAATTTGTTAAGAAATGATGACATCATCGATATTTTTATGTGGATTGATGGATACTTTGTGAATAATGAAGGAATATTAAGAAAAAAGAGTGGATTCGATTCCACTTAGCCTTTAGTTCATTTGGAAGCCAGATTGGTGTTCTATAGTTTCTAAGATAGAAGGATGACATCACCAGTATTTTAAAGTGAAATGGTACTATGTTCTCCCCGCCATTATGAAAATATTATATCTAAATGGATCACAACTATACAATGGAGGAGATAAATGGTAAAAATTGTGTCAAATAATCTGAGGTATTTAAAGGTAATTCTTCACCAGTGTTGTAATAGTTAGTTGGAGAGGAAGCTAAAGTATCGAGGATTTTCAAGAAGACAAAACCAAAGTTGGTTATAGATTGATGGCAGCAGATGGATTCTAAGAAGAATCAATGATAGTACATAATACTAATAGACTAAACTCTAGTTTGCACCAAGCAACCAACAATTTTCAAAGGCCCTGAGCTTCCATGGCGATCCACTTGCAGTGGATTTCTCGAAAGGTGTACCAATAAGTAAATGCTAGAAAGAAATCTTTGTTGTGTTGTTAAATTTTTATCTTTGTAATGTTCTTGATAATTTTAATTTTTTCAAAACTATAAGTAGAGGTCGAACCCTCATTTTTAAGGGTCAGCTCTAGTGTTTTGGCCTGTGCTACTGTAAATATTCCCAAGAGCTAATGGAAGGAGCATTACATTGATATTTGCCTCAAAATTCATATCTTCATGCTTGATATCAGAGGTTCAAATTCTTTAGCTTCATTTATGTGAATACTTAAGTGGTTATTTTGTGCCAAATTAATGGATTAATAGCTGTTAAAGTAATTGAAATCTACTTTTGAGATTGATCTTTATTTTTAGGAAGTGCATTTTTGTAGAATCTAGATATTGGATAATTCTATTATTTGGATTATCATTGTCTAGATATTTAAATCATTGTCTGCAATATTTCTCTTCTGTGCATTAATGAATGAAGAGTCATTCCCTTTGTAATAATGTTTATTTGAGTTATGTTACTTTGTGTTAGTTTTTCAGATCTTTCTATTGTGGTGCAATGTTGTTAGCCTATCCATCCAATATTTTTAACATTTATCTAACCCTAAACTTTTCTTACCCTAACATTCAAACCCTAAGTGAGCATAATTGTGTCAAAACCTTGTTTAAATTGACAAGGAACCAGCCTACTCTAGAGGTTGGATCAAAAATTCTGTTTTGGTCCATTCAATGTTGAGTACTAAGCTACAACTATCGAGTGCAAGCCTGAATAGAAAATAGGAAGATAGACAGCTATAGTATTGAGTGAAAACTTGATGCAATTTAGTGCCCAATAGTTTTTGGCATGCTCGGTGGGACCAGTTCACAAGGAACATGAAACCCATCAAATGAGTTACTATTATCTCAACCCGAAGGAATCAAGATTTGGTGAATTTTCTTGACCTTATAAGCGAAGAAGAGCAAGTTCACCTGGTGACTCCTTGGTCTTTAAACTCAAAAAAATATTTATCCTTGTACACTAGTTTCCTTTCATGTATATCAGGTCTTTCAAAAGGAATAACCCTAACTCATATTTTTACTACGAGTTACCTTATAGAGGAGCTATTGTTTCTAGAAGTTTAGATCAATATTTCCTCACAAAGGAAGAGCTCCTAGAATAGGATCCTATAGTCCATCCAATAGTTACCTCGATAAGACCTATAGCCAAAAATATGGTACAAAATATGGCTCCTAATTAGCCATTACAGAAGTAACCCAGCTGGAACACAACCGGTCCTCTCAGATTATCCCAAATGAATGCCATACCTTAAGCTGTATCTAAAGTTATCCCCACTTATGATGGATCTAGGAAAACAACTTATGAACACTATTAGGATATCTTAAACCTAGAAGCAATCCACAACATAAAGGAAGAAGATATTATTGTAAGTATTCTAGCCTTATCCTTCAGAGGAAAGATAATTCATTGGTTTAGAACTCTGGAAGACAATACTATCACTTAATGACAAGAGTTAGCTAAGCCATTAATAAATAAATCCAATGAATCTGCTAACCCATTTTCTCTACTTAATCAATTTACATCCATGCAAAAAATGCAGCAAGAAACTATCTCAGATTTCAATTTGATATTTAGCAAAACATGGAAAAGAATCCCCCCCACTTCCAGACCAGCTACATGTTTGGCTTATATGTATTACATCCAAGCTCTTGGATCATATTTAGGGTTGCAAACACAACAATCAAGATTATAAACCTTCCACCAAGTTTAAATTGTAGTAGTTCATGCTAAAAATATCCTAATAAATGTCGAAAGACTTCCCCCAAAACTATGTTGCCTTACAACTCAAAAACCACTAGTAGCCAAATTCAATCCACAAGCCCCTCTTACATAGACCCTCTATATTTATCATCCCCATCTCCATAAATGAATGCAATACCTCAACCAAATCCTATGCCCTCTCCATATCCTTTTCCTCCACTTCCTTCTCAATTATCTTAGGAGTTTTATGCTATCCTAGATATACAAAATACTCAGAAAACTTTGACTAATAGAATGAATTCAATGGAAAAGAGAGACCAAGAAAGGTTACAATAGAGGATATTCCCATATGTAAAAAAATATCAAAGACTTGGTTCAAGTAATAGGACTAGGGTTAGGGTGAATATAGTATATGAGGAGACAGAATGTTCTTCAGATACTACTCTTGTGAATGTTTGGTGTTTAGTATGCAATGATCCCCATGACTCACAGTCTTGTGTGATGTACCAACACCATGTTCAACAAGCTATGGATCAAGATAAAATGAATCAAAAGGAGAGATTTAATATGTTATGGCACCCTGATCAAATAATGGTTGGGAAAGAGTCAGCTGAGGAAATCCCAATTGTCATTATGACAAGGTTTGGAAAGAAATACTTACAAGTATATCCCAAAAAAATGGGGTAATTCCAAGTCCCTTCTCATAAGAAACTTGGACCCCTACCTCAAAGCAGTAACACCTTCTCTATTCCTCAAGCTAAGGGAAAATAGAAGACATATAGTCTTCCTAAGAGATAAAAAAAGGAAACAGAAGGAGATCGAATGATATCTAAGGATGAATATCAAGAAATACTTATGTTCCCCTCTATTACTAAAAGATAAAAATTAGAGACTACCAAAAAATATAAAATAAGATATGGTGATCAAGAGTGAAGGTTGGGAAAAATATCCTTGACTAAATCTAGATATAACATTGTTGAAGAGATGAAAAATATCCCATCAAAAGCTAGCCTGTATGAAACTTTGTTCGTCCCTGGTCAGATTGACTTGCTTAAAGCTTCCCTCAACAAAAATCCTCAGAATAGGTTGGCCAGTATGATCCTTATTATGCCATCAGAAAAGAAAGAAATGACACATGTTGTTCTAAATAATAAGCCTCCTCCTTTCTATATATCCCTAAGAATGGAATGTTGGGTAGTCCAAAATTGTATGATTGACTCAGAAGCATGAACTATAGTTATGCCTAAAATATTCTATGAGGATATGGGTATGGAGTATACCCGAACTTGTCTTGGAGTGTTACAACTAGATGGGACACCTTTCAAGATAGTTGGAATCATTAAAGAGGTACTAATGAGGCTGTATAGAGCCACTGAGATGACAATAGTGCAATAAATAGTTGTGGTTGACATAGAACACTATTTTGGATTATGTCTTTCAAGAGAGTTTCCTGCAAAGCTAGGGGGATGTATGTACATGGATTATTCTAGCATGGTAATCCCTTTCAAAGGAAATAGAATAATGATAAAACCTAAAAATCTAGTAGCTTATCACATTGAAAATATTGAATAGGATATGTGTAATCTTAATCCCATGGAATAATTTGAGCTAGTGGAAAACATTGAAGAGCTGGACATTGAGGATGAGTTGTTTTTTAGAGAAAACTATAGTCAGTTCAGGACTAGTATGGGAACATAGCATCTCTACTAAATCAGATAATAAAATCCCTGCTCTATCCAACCAATATTTGAGAGAGAAAGAAACTTGGATCATGCACTTTGATGGTTATAAATACCAAAATGGTGTAGGAGCTAGTTTGGTACTACAATCCCAATCAAAAGGTACAAAAAATTTTGCTTACAGACTGACATGATCATGTACTAATAATATTGTAGAATATGAGGCCCTATGTCTCATATTGATACAAGAAGAAAGTATGGGTATTAATATTTTGAATATATATGGTAATTTGGAATTGATAGTCCATCAAGTAAGAAATAGGTCCAACAGAAAGAACCATTACTTAAAATATTACAGAAACAAGGTATGGGATTTAATGGAATCATTTGATGCCCTAAATTTAAAATTTTTTCCTAGGGAAAAAATACTCTGGCTGATTCATTAGAAACAAAGGGAGCTAACTTCAACCCTTCTGTAGACTTTAGAATAAATAAGGACAAGGGAATTAAAATTATTTTTAGACCTATAGTACTAGATAAGCAGATTTTTTGGCAGGTTTTTGAGAGTGATGAACAAATAGTTGATTTTTTGGTTAGATAAGTATGTCTCCCCACTTTCCAAGAAGAAAATTTAAAAGAAATTGATCAGAAATATATTATCCAACTAAGAAACAATCATATCCCAAGGGGGTTGGTCATCCTTGAGATTTTGTTTGATAATGAGGACAAAAAGAAGATCAAAGCCATGAAGGTCAATGAGAAAATCTATAAAGAAGTTGAAGTCAATATAGAAAAGAAGATCAATATTGGAGTCCAATGTTCAACTAAGGAAGAAGAAGATATCAAAGCTCTATGCTTAAGGTACCAAGAAATTTTGGCTTGGTCATATGAAGACCTCAAGGTGTAAGATAAAAAGGTTATCTAGCATACTATTAAGATAGAACCTGATGCAAAATCATTTATGCTGAAGCAGAGGTTAGTCAATCTGAGGATCGAGGCCATTATGAGAGAGAATCTCTTAAAGTTATTAAAAGCTAATATTATATACCCAATAAAAAATTCTACTTGGGTAGCCAATTTGGTACCTATGAGAAAAATAATGGGGATATACGCTTGTGTGTGTACTTTATAAATCTGAACCAAGCATCCCTTAAATATCACTATCATCTCCCTTAGATTGATTAGATCTTATAGGTAGTAGCAAGAGCAAAAAGATTCTCACTACTGGATGGTTACTCTAGATATAACCAAATTTGGGTGAAATATGAAGATCAGTATAAAACAACATTCACCACAAAATCGGGTACATTTGCCTACTAGAGAATGCCTTTTGGGTTGTCCAATGCAGGATCCACATTTCATAGAGCCATGGATTATGCCTTTGGATCACTAATCAATAAGGCGATTCTGATTTATTTGGATGACAATACTGTGTTTTCTCATGATAAAAAATACCATATGTCACACTTCAAGCAAGTTTTTCAAAAGTGTAGATAATTTGGTATTTCACTCAATTCTAAGAAATAATTCTTTGTAGTCCATGAAGGAAAGATACTAGGTCATGTGGTCTTGAAAGATGGCATGGCCATAAATACAGATAGAATCACATCAATTCTTGCTCTTCCTTTGCCTATAAATAAGAAGGCTTTGTAGTATTTCCTAGGCCAAATCAATTTTGTCAAAAAATTTATTTCTAATTTTTCCCAGAAAGTAAGGCCTATATCTGAGCTACTCAGGAAAAATTTTGAATTCAAGTGGACTGAATTCAAGAAATAGGCTTTTTATATTATCAAGAAATACATTGCAATAGCCCTAGTACTAGTAAATCCAGATTTTAGCAAAGATTTTATTCTTTATGCATATGAAGCTGAAGAAAATTACACCTCGGTACTCACCAAGAAATATGATCAAGGGGGAACATCCTGTGTTATTTTTGAGCCAGAAACTCCATGATTATCAGGTCAAATACAACTTTATTGAAAGATAATTATTTTTTGTGATAAAGTCACTGAAGAAGTTTAGGCATTATTTGGTATAGAGTAAGACTCTGGTATATGTGTTTCATTAAGATGTAAGAATTTTTATCCTGCAAGGTGATCTAGGAGATAAAATAGGTGGCTAGATTACCAAAATCCAAGAATATGATGTAGAAGTACACCCAACCAAGATAGTGAGAGGTAAATCCTTATGCCAAGGGTTAACAAAAGCTGCAACACTGGCATAAGTAATGGCTTACCAGAGAGTAGAAGAAAATTAGGTCACAATAGTACAAATTGAAGACTCTGAATAGATTGTGTAGACACCAAAACAGCACCAATCCTATTATGTGACGACAAGCACTGATTGAATTGGCATACATAGCCCTTAGGGTAGCCCCCAAAGGTTAAATAGTGGTCCTAATCAATCCCAAAGCAATTTTGGAACTTTAGAGGTCAATTTGGCACCTTTAAAGCACCCTGCTCCTTATTCGTTCCACCCTAAAACAATTAGAATGCTATTCACCCCACCCTAGGATGATTAGCAGCAATCGCTCCAGGGTGGGGCAAATAACAAGTTTGACGGGAAAAAATTCAAACCTTGACAAATGGCAGACTAGATCCGCCACTCAAATCCACCTTCAATGCATGGGAGTGTGAGTGAGTAGTTCAAATCTCAAAGAGGCAGTCATAGAGGTAGTCATGGAGCCCTTAATCAGGGAAGAATCTTCTCTCCCCTAACAAGGCATGATGGCCAAGTGGCACCCCTACATGCACATTCAAATAAAACCTTCAGGTCTATAAAATGGTGAGTCTTCTCACCCCAAGAAGGGATGAATCAAGAGCATTTGGAGCAATGGAGTGCTGCCAAATTATACCCTCACCCTCATTGTGCTTCCTACATCCTTGATCTCTTTTTTGGAATGGAGGTTATCAGGTGAACATTAGGAGCGCAATCCAGATCCAAAACCTAAACAATTGGCCACAATCCCACACCCAATTTTTTGACACAAACCCCTAGGAGGTTTTGGACCCATTCCCAAGTTGATTTGTGTCAAAACCCAACCCCAAACGACGAGCGTCTTGCCCTTGGGCGCCCCTCGCACTGTTGCAATCCTAATCGCCCCACCCCGAAGTGATTATAAATATATAGTAGATTTTTCACTATTTCTTTTGCATCTTGTTTTAGGTGACTCACATATGCTGCTATTCAATTTTGAATGCATTCTGATTGTTTTGACTATGTTTTCATTGTTTTACACTTTTACTAACATACAGGGAGAGCCTTCATATACAGGGCAATCGGGGTAGAATCTACAAAATCCGACATTCTAGGTCATCTCAAAATGCCCCATTTTGCCTAACCCCAAGTTTGTAGGTATTTTGGAGGCCTCTAGATGGGACATTTGGGAGGTCACTTTCAAACATTTTATGACAATCCTAATTGTCCCACCCCGGAGAGATTAGAAATCTACAACAAATTTCTTAACTATTATTTTTGCAATATGTCCTTGATGGTGTTTACATGTTTCTATTTAAATTTAATTCCGTTCTGATAAGTTTTGATCACTGTTTTAATTATTTCATGTATGCATTAACTAGAGGCCTTGGGGATTGCATGTTTCCCTCCATTTGCATGTGCTATTAATCATTTGCTATTTCTCTATACGTAGGATATCGACACTAGATGTGTAGTAAGGAACTAATAATGTATTCATGCAAGCGAAGATGACTTTGGCCCACCCATTTCGAATGTAGGCATACGGAAGATCCCGAAGGGAAGAGCACCATATGTTGGTGTAACAAAATTGTATCGAACGCTCTGAGCCCCTAAAAATTGGGGGGAGACGTATTGTAACCTGATCATAAGCAAAATTAATAAAAGAGGCTACACCTTTATTTTTTGCTTTACATCTCGTTTCATTCATGTTTCGATTTCCCTTTTTCATGCACTTAGCATTTCGTTAATACAACTTATTTTGTTTGCATCACACACGGTGTGCCTGTGCTTCTGTATCTAAGTGCTTTCAATGGTGATCATGGTGGAAACCTGTACCCTAATTTTGGGATCAATTTTCTAATCAAAATTTTGTGTTTTTGCTTGCAGGTGTTAATCCTTCAGGTGCTGGACTGCTGCTCCCGCCACCCTGTGACAAATACAGACTAGAATTCATGCCACCCTGGGATGAATACATATTCATCCCACCCTGTGATGAATACAGATCTGATATTCATCCCACTCCAAGATGATTAGCTCTCTATACAATTTTTGAGTAGAAACTCAGGGGCATCTGGTGTGGGCAAAGAAGATGCAGGTTTTCTAAACATCCTTTATAATTTTTTGTCTCTGTTTCTATGATTTTTCTATTTTCTTTGCTTGCATAGAGAATTTTGCTGCATGTTTTCTTTCTTTGCACAAGTAAAAAGAACCACACACACCACATGATAATATAAACATCAAGGAGTTGGTCGTAAAACCCCAACACTTGATCAAGACCAACGGTGGATTTCATCACCACCTTGGATGGAATTTTACATACATAACCCTAATCGTGACTGTTGCTAGATGTAAATCCTGATGAAATTTGACCTAGTGTAGCGGGGGTGATTCCCCGTGCATGAGGATAAGTCTTCTATGGTAGGTGTCAAAAATAGACTGATTCCCCTTCTGTACCGCATATTTTCCACGTACTGTTCTGCTCTTGTGTACCAATAGTTTCCCTCACGTAAGGGTGGGTATATTGAGAGGTTTGGTATAATGGCATGGAAGTGGTATATTGAAGGGGCAACCATTTTGGAGATATAAGAGCCCTCATTATGCATGTTTTCATTATAATGTTTTGCACAAAAAAAATCAAAACACACTAAACCAGATTTAGGACACACCTTTAATCTATAAACGAGATAATAATTTCTTTGAATCATATGAGGAATTCAAGCAAGAAGAAGAGCAGGCTAAAATTCCCTACCAAGGCAGGGGGCGCTATCTGGTTTCCCCTCCATAGGCCTCAAGTTCCTCGCAATTCACAATGGGAACAAACCAAGGAGGAAGAGATCAAATATTTTGATGCATACAAAGCGCTACTAGAGCACTTAGAGTCTATGGAGACCAAAACTTTTGGGCCTCAAAATCCCACTTTATGCTAGCTCTACAATCATCCTGTGCATCCTTCAATGCCAGTACCCCCATACCCTAAACACTTCAAAATGCCTAAATTGCAAATTTTTAGAGGGGATGAGGATGCCCAAGAGCACGTGACAATATTCTTGAGTCAATGCTTTGGCATTCAGGACAATGATGCTTTGCTTCTAAGAACATTTATGACCATGTTCGTAGGCCTTGCATTGGATTGGTTTACCTAGTTGCCAAAGCATAGCATCAGCAACCTAGACTAGCTAGTGGACGCGTTCCTCGAATGTTTCACCTTCAACACCAAGAAGAAGGCATTATTAAATGACCTAACTAGCCTTAGGTAGTATGAAGAAGAGACCATGGTGGCTTATGGAAATTTGTGGAGGATGTTGCTTTCAAGGCTGCCTTACCTCCATCCCATGGCCGACCTGACCCAAATGTTCTTGAAGAGTTGCCTAAGGTCGTTCTCCGTGCTATTGCAGCTGCAACAATATGCTACTCTCGAGGAAGCCCTAGCACAAGCCAAAATAATTTAGGAGATCAAGATACAAGATGGTGATATTTCCAAGCCACGCAAGAAAGAGTGTCCCAAAAATGCCAAAAGTGGGTCCATGCAACTGAAACCTACTACGATCAATTAGATTGCCATAAACATACCAACGCCTACATAGACGACATAGCCCTTGAAGGCTAATTATTAGGCAGTTCCTCTTGACAACTATGAAAAGGAAAATCATAGGCAAGAGCAAAATTAGTAGCGTTGCCCTAGGCGATAATTCACACCCTTCATAGAGTCTAAAGACTCCTCGTTTGATCACTTGTCTGTGGAAAACTCTATAAACCTGCCAGACAGTCAACCCATAGACCCCAACACGCCAAAACCCAAGGGCTATAGGGAATACCTATATTGTAGATTTCACTGGCATAAAGGACACAATATTTATGCATGTTGGAAGTTTAAAATCTTAGTGTAGGACCTAATAGACAACAAAATGCTAGTGGTGGATAATCCCGTAGCACCAAGCAACCAATAGATGGAGGTCTTCAAAGACCCCCTACCTGCCCATGATGCACAGGCAAAGACTCTACAAGTCAATGAGGTGACACAAAAATGCCCCATGTAGGGGTATGTAGGGATGATAAGCATAGTGACACAAAACAAGAGGTACCCAAGCATAGCTACCCTCGCTACAGCTATAGGAGAAGTTCCATCAACATCACAACCTCAATAGAACCCTACACAACCTCCTCCACCTAGACGAGTGGCCACAATTTGGACTAAACTTACCCAAATTTTAAGGACCACATCGGCTAGGCTCTCCATCTATGAGCTCATCCAATAATCACCGCCCCATTGGGAGGCTCTAATGGAGATACTCAAAGCCATCGAGCTATAGCCCCATGAAGCAAACTCTTTCAATAACTTTTTGGGACATGTAAAATGATGTACAGAACCAGTCATAACCTTTAGTGAAGATGAACTAAAATTTGTGATTGGTGATGTGGTGGATCCACCCCTTCATGTCATTGTGTGGGTCAACAGGATTCCATTTAAGAGGGTGTTGGTGGACATTGGATTGTACAACAATATAATAACAATAGTGGCATTGAAACACCTCAAGTTGCCAGCATCTCACATTGTGGCCTCCACCTATACTCTTCGAGCATTCAGCGATGTGATATGCTCAACGATTGGCATAATTGTATTGCCCATCCAAGTGGGACAAAAGACTATTCCTACATTGTGCCACATCATGGAAGGTGAGATGGCCTACAACATCTTGTTGGGCTGGTCTTGGATCAGGGACATGAAGTGTGTCCCTTCGATAGCCCATAAATTCTAAAAGTACACATACTAAGGGTAATTTCATGTAGTCCCAACAAAATTAGATCCCTTCAAGTATTGTAACACGGTGTAGTTGATGCCACAATAGACCATCCCATCGACACATTTGGACTTTCAGTTGAATTCATCCAAATAGGGTTTGATTCTGCATACATCCCTGCTTTTAAGTCCATCAAATCACCAACTGGGCCCATATTCATTATCTGTTCCTTCACCAATGATGCCACCTATGATGGCCACACCGAAGGAAAATAGGAAGAAGCCCTTGGAAGATGTACCACCATTAGTCTCAACCATCTCTATTGAAGAGGTGCCCAACAAAATGTAAGTCGAGACACCTGGTTCACCCAACATGGAGTGGACTCAGGAATAACTCCCATTCCCTCCCCCTCAACCACCAATGATCACCATTGATATGGCAAATACGTGCCTGGGGGAATACGTAGTGTGGAACATTATGGCAACACCCATGCTTGAGTCCTTGCAGGACATGGGGAGACCTCGCCTCCTCATCAACACTATTGTCCCTCTAGGATACCCACCAAATCAGAAAAGTTTTGTATATGGGGGCCTCAAAAATTACATTAAACCTTACCTACAAGAGGAAGAGGACAAAGAACCCTTTACTGAGAACGTCAACTATCTGTCCAACCCGGAATTCGCTTTGAAATACCTTGGCCAATGTAATTGGCACGAATATGGATTGGGTAGATATGAACAAGGGGTGTGCATTCTTTGTCAACCAAGATATCAGATGCCATACGACAAATTAGGAGTAGGTTTCAACCACCCTTTGCCCCTTGACATCTTGGTAGAAAACATGCAAGGCCTAGGGCTAGGCAATAAGGATGGGTTGGCACAAGATCCATATGCCAATCCTAACACAACATACACATTGGGGCATTATCTCCCATTGCTAACAACCAACCTTGTGGGTCTCAACAACTCCTCCCCTTAGATCGAGAAAAGGGAAAGTTCAAGAACTTGCCTCCAAGAGGGATATAGACAAGGCCAAGAAGGATCTTCAAAAGATGATTCAGAGTATGAGGTAGCACCTTGGGACCCTTTCGAGTCCGATAGCAATCACTCACAAGTGATGCCCATAGATGACTATCAAAAGAACTTCATGGTAATGTTCCCCTTGAATGCTCCAATTGAGCGATTGCCACCCCAAGAGAATCAGGTCCTCTCATAGAGAGCAAAACAACCCCGATGGGACCAAATAAACTTGCTAAAAAAGAACGATCCTCACATGCCACAAATAGTTGTCAAATCCAATGAAGGCCTATGGATATCTGATAGCTAGTATGAAGATGAGACTGAGATGGCATATCTCATCCATATGTGGTAGCAACAATACCCCATGGACATTGATGACATGTTTGAATAGCTAAACATGGGGCCAAGGCATAGGTGGCATTTGAACCAAGCATAGTTGGACCAAGTGCTGCATCTACCACTTTAGGAATACAAAGAGCACCTTCCACCCAGAGACCTTATAGAGCCATTAGTGCCAAAGGTAGACCTTGTCCTTCTATCTGCACATAGGGTCGATCCATTTGTGCCAATACCCATAGATCCAAATCCGGAGCACAAATATCACCAAGGATGTCCGAGTCACCACCCGCATGGTAATGGAGACCAAATTCACTTCATCAACATGATCTACATTGACTTAACCGCCCCCATCCATAATCTAACCGATCTAGCATGACCATTGTATCTAAAACTAGATGCCATAGACTGGGATTGTGCTAACTCACCACCATCCTTATCAGAGTATTGGCCTTGTGGTGAGATGCTTCATTTCACCCTAAGACCAACTCAGATGCTGAAGAGGAACCCGACGTTCCAAATGCTGATTTAAATTCAGCAAATGATATCCACCTGATCCCAACTCCACACTAGTTGGAGGATGGGTCCCACATGTCAGTCGAAGAGATGACTGACGTAGACATTGGCTCTGATCCAATAAATCCACAAATCATCAAGTTGGGGGTAATTCTATCGCTCGAAGAGCAAGCCAATTACATTTTCCTTCTCAAAGAGAAGGAAGTTTTTGCATGGTCCTACAAATACATGTCGGGGCTAGACCCACAGCTAGTAACGCATAATCTAATGCATGATCTAACAGTCAAGCCAGTCAACCAAAAACTATGTAAGATGCACCCAAAAGTGGCCTTAATGGTCAAATACGAGTTACAAAAATTGTTGGATGCACAGTTTGTCATCTACGTAGATTACCCACCATGGTTGTCCGACATGGTGCTTGTCAAAAATCTTGATGGGAAGATTCACATATGCACTAATTTTTTAGATCTAAACAAAGCGAATCCCAAGGATGATTTCCCCTTGCCTAGCATTGATGCATTGGTAGACGCTACATACGGCCATGAAATGCTTTCCCTCATGGATGGTTTCTTGGGATACAACCAGATTCGTATCAATCTTGATGTCAACTCAAAATGGCATTCACGATGCCTTGGGGGATATTTTGTTATAAGGTCATGCTCTTTGGCCTTAAAAATATTTGCGCCACCTACCAATGATCTATGACATACATCTTCCATGATCACATGCATAAAACTTTGGAATATTATATGGATGATTTGTTGGCCAAATCTCTTTTGTGCCCAGATCATCTCGATGACTTGCACAAGATCCTTGATCACCTCATTGAACACAAAGTTAGGCTAAACCCCAAGAAGTGCGTATTTGACATCACATCTAGAAAACTCTTGGGTTTCATAGTCTCAAAATGAGGCATCGAGGTAGATCCAAATAAAGTCAAGACAATCCTTGAAATTCTTCCCCCAACCACCATCAAGTAGCTCAAAAGCTTGCAGGGTAGGGTCATTTTGATCAAGCGCTTCATAGCATAGTTATCTGACAAGTTTCAACCCATGAATAAATTATTACACAATGGGGTAGCATTTCACTAGGATGACGAGTGCCAGTCAGCCTTCGATGACATTAAATAATACTTGGTTTCGTTGCCAGTATTGGCACCACCTAGACTAGGAATGTCATTCTATTTATACATCTTAGCTACTAAGGTGGCACTGGGTGTCATGCTAGCCCAGAAAAATGAATTACATAAAGAACAAGCTAATTACTATCTTAGTCACACCTTGGTCAGTTACGAACTTAACTATGCATACATTGAGAAGCTATGATTAGCAGTGGTATTTGCTACCAAAAAGCTATGCCATTACATGCTGAGCAATACGATGTATGTTGTGTCTAAGGAGAATCCATTGCAGTACATGATAAGTCATACTTATCAATGTAGTCACACGACAAAATGGATCATGTTGTTGATGGATTTTGACATCGAATTCATTGGACAAAAGTCCATCAAAGGTCAAGTCATCATCGATCAACTTTTAGAGGCTCCTCTTGAATATGATCAACCTCTAACTGTAGAACTACCCGATGATGGGGTCTTCCATGTCTCAGAATCACCAGATTCTAATAAGCTTGAGTCATAGGCCAAAATAACCCTATTTTTTGATGGTTATAAATGTGAGTAAGGGGGTGGTGCGAGAATCGTATTCTTCATACCGCAAGGGGATCCAATGCCTCTATCATTTAAACTTGATTTCTTGTGCACCAATAACAATATCGAATATGAAGCCTTGCTCATAGGTCTTCAGATAGCCATCATCATGAACATCAAACACTTGAATATCTTTTGTGATTTGCTATTAATTGTCAACCAAGTGAAAGGAGTATTCCAATGTAAATGCCCAATTCTGCAGGCCTACAAAGCCCTTATGGATAAATTCCTAGCTAATCTTGAATGGTATGACATCGAGGCACTCCCTTGATCATCGAATAATTTTATGAACACTATGGCCACCTTGGGATAACTAATCCTGCAAGACACTTCTAGTGATATGACAACCATTCAAGTCAAAATATTATCACAATCCATGATGGAGCGTGCAAGCTCTGACCTAACACTAGGAATCCACCTGATCCAGATTGAACTATCTCAGGATAAGTTCTCTCAAATCCATGATAATCTAAATCATGCAAACTAGGGGTCCTTACTCTCCCCAACCCCTCTTAATAGCAACACAATGCTATTCTTACAAGTTCTTTCCCACTCAACTTTTGTTAGGGATGAACTTCAAGAGAGATTGGTTGTTCATACCATCGAGGTTTGTAATCAGCAGGATTTGTATAGACCCATAAGAGACTATCTCAAGTTAGGTATCCTCCCACTTGGATTGTCACATGCCACAAAAATATCATTCAAATAGAAAGTGACAAAACATGTCTTGCTAGGAGACATTTTGTATTATCAGAGCTACAAAGGGATCCTCATCCATTGCTTGGACCAGTAGAAGTCCACTTGGGTGATCACCCACGTGCATGATGGTACATGTGGTGGCCACTTTAGCAGCATGGCCATTGTAAAGTGCATTCTTCACATGGGCTATTATTGGCCATCTTTAGAGTGAGATTGTTGTGCGTATGTGTGAAAGTGTGTGAAGTGTCAACACCATGCTAATTTGACACATGTACCTTCTCAAGCCTTGCAGCTGATCCAATTGGCTTGGCCATTTTCATAGTGGGGCTTAGATCTCATAAAAAATATCTCCCCTATATCTCAGGCCATCACACATTCATCATAATGGCCACAGATTACTTCACCAAGTGGGTGGAAGCAATTCCTCTTACCTCTATGACTGGACCCCGCATTGCGGAGTTTATTCTACATAACATCATATGTCATTTTGGTATTCCATCCAAGATAATCTCGGATAATGGGATGTCATTTAAGAACAAATATGTGCATGCCTTGACAACAAAGTACAAAATTTAGCATAGTTTTTTAACACCCTATTATCCGCAAGCAAATGGGAAAGCAGAGGCGTCAAACAAAATGCTAGTTGTCATCCTTAAAAATACATTCATAGATAGTCATAAGGATTGGCACATTCAAATCCTTCTTGCTCTGTGGGATTATCACACTAGCATTTGGATGCCCACTCGGGAAACTTCATTTTTGCTGGTGTATGGCTCTGAGGCAGTCATGCCTCTTGAGTTGGAAATACCTTCCCTGTGCATATCAATGCAAGAGGTCATTGATGATGAAACTACATGGCAAGCTTGGTTAGACCAGCTTACATTTCTTAACGAACAATGCATCAATGCTCTCGAGAATTTACGTATCTATCAAGAGCGACTTAAGAAAGCATAAAACATGATATTTCACCTGAGGAATTTTTAGGTTGGTGACTTGGTCTTAAAATAGAACCAACAAAATTCTAACTTGCCACACCATATAAGGGACAAGTTTGCAGTAAACTGGTTAGGTCCTTATGTAATTGGTAGTAAAATAGGACCTGGAACATACCGGCTAGCCTCTCTTGATGGAATCAAGGAACTAGAACCCTTTAACATCAGTAATTTGAGGTCATTCCACATTTAAAAGAGCCATGGCCCACCCCAGAAAGCTCCAAGAATTCCCACAATCGCTTGGTCAACCCAAAATGCCCCAAAGGTGCCCATAATCCCTTTGGTCACCCTAAAAGCTCCAAGGATTCCCATAATCGCTTGGTCAACCCCAAAATACCCCAAAGGTGTCCATAACCCCTTTGGTCAAACCAAAAGCTCTAAGGATTCCCATAATCGCTTGGTCAACCCCAAAATGCCCCAAAGGTGTCCATAACCCCTTTGGTCAAACCAAAAGCTCCAAGGATTCCCATAATCACTTGGTCAACCCCAAAACACCCCAAAGGTGTCCATAACCCCTTTGGTCAAACCAAAAGCTCCAAGGATTCCCATAATCGCTTGGTCAACCCCAAAATGCCCCAAATGTGTCCATAACCCCTTTGGTCAAACCAAAAGCTCTAAGGATTCCCATAATCGCTTGGTCAACCCCAAAATGCCCCAAATGTGTCCATAACCCCTTTGGTCAAAAAAAATCTCTAAGGATTCCCATAATCGCTTGGTCAACCCCAAAACGCTCCAAAGGTGCCCATAAATCCTTTGGTCAAACCAAACACCCCAAGGATTTCCACAATCACTTGGTCAACCCCCAAAATCTCCAAGGATTCCCATCATCGCTTAGTCAACCCAAAATTCCCCAAAGGTGCCCATAATCCCTTTGGTAAAACCAAAAGCTCCAAGGATTTCCTCAATTGCTTGGTTAACCCCAAACCACCCCAAAGGTATCCATAAACCCTTTGGTTGAACCAAAAGCCCCAAGGGTTCCCACAACCGCTTGGAACCCAAAATGCCTCAAAGGTATCTATAATACCTTTGGTCAAAACCTCCAAGGATTTGAAAGAATCACTTGGTTTGCACCCACTCAGGATAAACCAACCATAACGAAATTTCAAAAACAATAAAATAATCAAAAATCACAAAAAAAATTACATCTCACTTCCATGCATACTCTTAAAAATCAATAAGTTGCATTAGGCATCGCAAACATACATCACATATTTGTTGGTCATACAGGTCAAATGTACCATAGACTATAATTACTTGGCAATTCCATCATTTTTTGCATTTTTCTACTTTGTAAATAGTCCAACAAAAATAAATGCCATCCACATTTTTCACCATATCATAATCAATTGTCTTATAATGTATCCAGGGCTTTCGTCATTCAGTTGTCTTTAGATTTCTAGCCAAAAACTGTACATAGTCAGACATATTTTTACAAAGGTAGAGTTTTACTTGGATCACACCTTGTTACATCGCATCCCAATACAAGTTAAAACACAAAAAATTCCCAAGTTGTGGGAATGAAAGATGAAACCTGCAAAGCAATCTAGGATACCATACAGTGAAAAGGTTATCTCGCTCATCCCCCTATGCGAATGACCCCAAGAATGTTGAGATTTGGAAAAATGAGAAGAATATTCCCTACCTAATTCCCCAAGCATCCCAAATTCTTAAAAAATATCAAATATCCAAAAAAATTTGCAAAAATTCAAAGTACAAACTCCAAAGTTTGACATCAAAACCCACATAGTGCATACATCAAAAAGCACAAGAAATAGTGATTATCATCACTCAAAATTCCAATCCTTTGCTCAAAAGAAAAAAAAAAAAAAAAATATATATATATATATATATATATATATATATATATATATATATATATAAATAAACAGTGATTTTTATCACTACATACGCGAGCAAGTATCCCAATAAAAATAAAGAAAAGAAGGGAGTCGAACTTGAATCCCTAGAAATCTCAGCATTCAAAAGGTCATGAGGTGATCCTTAGTACCATTTTTGTGGATAGCCTACTGGTCACTGGTGGCAAACCTCCCGCATGATGATATATCTATCACATTAAACTGTGTACAGATCAATGTTTGCATGTGGATGAGCTAGCTTATGGTATCCTAGATTGCATCACAGATTAATCTTATTGAATACAACAAAGGAGTTAGTGGAGCTAATTAGGGGATCCTTAGTATAGGTTTGGTTGACAACCTATCTGGCACTGGCGGTATCCTGACAACTACCACATAAACAAATTCAATCACACACACAGGGATGTGAAATAACTTGGTCAAACTCAAGTCTGATTCGTACCTTGTTCAAAAGTCTTGTAAGATAAATGTATAGTCTTGGCTAGTTAGTTAAAACATTTGAGTCTCAAAAAAATCTTAACTACATTCTAGAACACCTGTGGTACATTCCATTCTTACATCACCATCAAAAAATACAAATAAATATATATATATATATATATATATATATATTACACATGCAAAGTCATTCCACAAAGCAATCACATAGTACAAAAATCTAGCAAATCCTGTACAGTCTATGGTGCCATCACCAAGTTATCAACAAATCATTTCATCCATTCCATATGCATATATCATATAGTAGAAACATTCGCATTCACAATAACACATGCATACATCAACGTAAATAAATGTGCATAAAATAAATGATAAATCATGACAAGTGTATAATCAAAAAGGGATTTATGTATATAGTAGGTCAAAAATTCTCGTAGGCTACAATAAGTCGGTCCTCTGACCTCACAGAAAAAATCAAAAACTCAAAAAAACCCCAAGCCTAGGGAGTCGGCCACCATGATCATGCAAGATCGGTGCGATCGGAACTACCCCCAATGGTGTGAGTCCTATGGGACCTATCAGGGCGACTATTGCCAACCCTCACATCATGCCCTCTAGCGCTACCCTTACCCACCCGCCTATGATGAGAGGAAGAAAACTGCTCAATCTCACTATCTCTCATATGATGTGATGATCCACCTCTAGTGAGCTCAGGTAACTGCCCACCCAGGTGGATAATATTAGCCTCCAACTCCACCCAAAATTGACCCCACTCCACATCCCATCGATGGTATGCAACCAATGCTTCATCCTGTTGCATCAACTAAGCCCATAGGAGATCCCTCTTGACACTATGCTCCTCATCCTATCTCTATATTAGGTCCTCCAATCATGTTATCTCAGTGTAAAACTTGCCTCCATATCCCATGGGACTGCCTGAGGCATGGGCATCTTCGAGATGGCATGCTGCTTTGGCACGCACTGCTCTAGGATGTCCTATGTGTCTGACTACTCCAGAACCCCTAAACCATCCCTATTCAAGTCATTTGCCTCCACCATATATGCATCATCGTGCATAGCCCCTCAACCTTCCCTTAATGCCTCTACAATCCCATTGCCTACTGCTACTGCATCCAGACCTCCTAGAGGCCCCTCACCTCGCCATCGTAGCATCGTCCACCACTAGTCATACTCTACAGTAACCTCGATATTTTCCACATTGGGGACATCAATCACTGCATTAGACTCCTTGCCTAGTGGCTCAATAATCGGCCAGGCTAGAGTCCTCTCGTCGCCCCGATGCTGATAGATCAAGGGCTCACTAAGAAATCCCTGGTGCACCCCAAACTATCAAGTCACCTGGATGTACAGGAAGTAATTTTTCTCTGTCCCATATCAAATGATCAACTATCTCCCCCTGTGCACCCACTGAAGCCACTCTCCAGCCTCAAGCCAGGCTGTAAAATCCTGGTATGAATGCCAAAACACATCCCCTAGAGCAAGATGAGAGAAGGCATTAGTATAGTGCCCTACGAAACCTACCCATCATCGGCTCTGCCCTTGCTCCTCTGAACTTGACCATAGATAAGCATACCCAATATCCCTATCCACCATCGCACCCCAAGTGGCCCAAGGCAACCCCTGTGATTGTTCCACAACTATGTGCTACCACCCCCAGCACTACAAAAGATAGTTGCATCCGATCCCCCTCTGCCTCTAGTAGTGGACCTCGTACAACTCATCATAAAGCTATGCTAGTAGTGTCTAACCCCACCTCATAATCAATGGCACTACTGTCGAACACTCCACCAGTCAAAAAACTACCTCAAGCAGGTTCCAAGGGAACCTTGCACTTGAAGAGTCAGAAATCAGCATGTTGGAGATTACGGTCATGAGTAACGCATGCCTCACCCCCAACATGCCCTTATCAAACCAACATCGCACCAAAATCCTACCAATTAGGTAGTCTACCTTTGCCCTCTCCATCGCCCTATCCACCCCCATTTCCATTGCATTCCCAAAGGACCATGTCAGCACCACCGTTCGTTGATCACAAGGAGTCATCCGAATGGGTAGCGCATCTATCAAAATTCACAAAATTCAATACACGTCCTCTAGATTCATTGTCATATCCCATATTGGGAGATGAAATATGTTGATTCGAGGATCCCATAAATTGATCAGGGCAGCCAGATATGCTTGATCCCCCACCATAGGCTCCAACCGTGTCACTTTCTTGAGCCCAAGGGCATCAAGCCAATCCCAATCTGCCACAGTCAGTGCATCCCGTGCATCAAAAAATATCGTCGACTGATAGTACCGACTCTTCACAACCTAAAAAAAAAAACAACACAAAAAAAACATTAACAAAATGTACAGCTAAAACATTAACCAAATTTATCGCAACAACATTAACAAAATGTATAGTACAAACATTCAAAAATAAACAAAATCAAATAAACAATGCAATACAAAAACCAAAACAAATTAACTAGGTTTTTTCATATTACTCAAAAAAAAAACAACAAATTAGGGTTTCAACCTTAATTTAAACAAAAATATTCAAATAAACTGTACAGAAGACAAACAATGTATAGAAAAAAAAGTACAAAACTATACAGGCAAGTACATATCAATCAAATAAACTATACAAACGACAAACAATGTACAAAAAAATAAAAGTACAAAACTGTACAGGCAAGTACAAATCAAATCAAGAAGAAAAATTAAAACTATACTAGGGTTTTTAACCTTAAGTGTAAACAAAAAAATCAAAACAAATTAAAACACAAAAATCATCTAGGGTTTTTTCAACCTTATTATGAACACAAAAAAACAAATTAAAACACAAAAATCATCTAGGGTTTTTAACCTTAATTATGAACAAAAAACAAATCAAAACAACAAAAATTCAAACTAGGGTTTTTTAACCTTATGATGAAAAAAACAAAAAAAATAAAACCACAACATTCATTTAGGGTTTTAACCTTAACGTGATAGAAAACAATGATAAAATGTGAGTTTTAAAAATTCATATAAAACCAAAAAAAAACAAGAAGGAAGGAGCACCTACCGGTTTCTCCTCGGATCTGCAACTCGAGGATCCGATCCTTGAACTCATGGTTTCCACAAAATTTGGTAGCTATCCACTTCACAAACTCGAACTCCTCCCCATAGCTCCAAATCGCTAGAAAAAACAATTGCAAATGAGCCCAAAACCTAGTTTTGCCCCATATATAGGCTCTTAAACCTGTAATTGTCCCACCTTGGGATGAGCACTCTAGGTAGCACTCGTACCACCCTAGGATGATTAAAAAATTGGTATTCGTCCTAACCTGGGATGATTACAGATCATGAAAATAAAAAACAACCAAAACTGCATCCAAAATGCACCAAAAATAGCAATAAAACTGCCGAACAAAGGCACCTTTGCACCTGCGATTCTTGGCATATAAAACCAAAATTGGGATCACAAATTATCAATATCCTACTCTCTAATAATTCTATGATATCTGGACCTCTCCATGGGAGGACATATTTTTGACAATTTCATCCCCAAAAGGTGTCACAAAAAGGGTCAAAACCCACCCAAAAATATCAATCAAATTGCCGAACAAAGGTGCCTTTGCACCTGAAATTCTTGGCATACAAAACTAACATTGGGGTCAAAAATCCTCACTATACTACTTCCTAATAAGGCTACCATAGCCATACCGCTCCACGGGAGGACGGATTTTTGATAATTTCAACCCCAAAAGGCGTCACAAAAAGGGTCAAAACCCACCAAAATAGCAATAAAATTGCCGAACAAAGGTGCCTTTGCGCCTGAAATTATTGGCATAAAAAACCAATTTTGGTGTCACAAATCCTCACTATCCTACTCCCTAATAATGGTACCATAACCGGACTGCTCCACGGGAGGATGGATCTTCGACAATTTCAACCCCAAAAGGCATCACAAAAAGGGTCAAAACCCACCAAAACAAGCAATAAAATTGCCGAACAAAGGCACCTTTGCACCTAACATCATTGGCATACAAAAATGATGTTGGGGCCACAAATTATCAATATCCTACTCCCTAAGAAGGCTACCATAGCTGGAACACTCCACGGGAGGATGAATTTTTGACAATTTCAACCCCAATAAGTGTAAAAAAAAAGGGTTAAACCCGCCAAAAATAGGTCCGATTGTTGAAAATGCATAAGCATTCAACGGAAAACAACTGAAGGCACCCTTACAAAAGTCATCTTGGGTCAAGTGACTCGTCACTTTTCTCATTTCAATAATTCCCTCATCGATTCATCACTTGATGGGGTAGTCACACTTAGTCACCAATCAACAAATACACACCCAATCAAGGAAGTGGCATGCATATAAAGAATAATTAACAAAGATAATCATGCTCTTGCTTGGGGCAGCAAACAAGCAATAATCACAAGCTGATCAAACACTTGGCATTATATAATCATGAACTCAAGTTTTCCATAGACAAAATTTTGTGCCCTTTGCCTATTCATGACTGAACAATGTCCAAGATCAAGTAACACCTCACCGAAAAATTTTAATTGTTGAATTAAGCTTGTTAGCTCGTTAGAAGCAAGTATTCATGAATGCATGCCCTTTCCATACTTGAGGCATCAAAATTTGATTAGGTTATTGAGAAACCCTAATCATTAAGTGCTTTGGTTATCTATTTTTGCTTAACACTATGCCACGCACATTGCATCCCAAAAAGGGGCATCTATAGATACCAAAACAACACCAATCTGATTATGTGACGACAAGCATTGACCAAATTGGCATACACAACCCCTAGGGTAGCTCCCAGAGGTTAAACAATGGTCCTAACCACTCCCAAAGTAGTTTTGGAAGGTCAAAGGTCAATTTGGCACCTTTCAAGAACCCTGATCCTTATTTGTTCCACCTTGAAATGATTATAATGCTATTCACCCCACCCCGGGATGATTAGCAACAATCGCTCCAAGGTGGGATGAATAGCAAGTTTGACAGGAAAAAAGTCAAACCTTGACAAATGGCATCCCAGATCCACCACTCAAATCCACATTCAATGCATGGGAGTGCGAGTGAGTGTTTCAAAGCTCAAAGAGGCAGTCATAGAGGTAGTCATGGAGCCCTTAATCAAGGAGGAATCTTCTCTCCCCTGATAAGGCATGATGGCCAAGTGGCACCCCTACATGCACATTCAAAGCAGACCTTTAGGTCTATAAAATGGTGAGTCTTCTCACCCCAAGAAGGGATGGAGTAGGAGCATTTGGAGCAATGGAGTGCTGCCGAATTATACCCTCACCCTCATTGTGCTTCCTACATCCTTGATATCTCTTTTGGAAGGGAGGTTATCGGGTGAACATTAGGAGCGCAATCCGGACCCAAAAAACAAACAATTGGCCACAATCCCACACCCAATTTTTTGACACAACCCCCTAGGAGGTTTTGGACCCATACCAAGTGGATTGGTGTCAAAACCAAGCCCTAAACGATGAGCATCCTGCCCCCGGGTGCCCCTCGCACTATTGTAGTCCTAATCGCCCCACCCCAAAGTGATTAAAAATCTACAATAGATTTCTTTATTGTTTCTTTTGCATCTTTTTTTAGGTGACTCACATATGTTGTTCAATTTTGAATGCATTCTGACTTGTTTTGACTATGTTTTCATTATTTTACACTTTTACTAACATACAAGGAGCACCTTCGGATACCAATCTAGTGAGAGGTAAAGAATTATGCCAAGGGTTAACAGAAGCTACAACATTGGTAGAAGTAATAGCTTTCCAGACAGTAGAAGAAAATCAAGTCAAAATAGTACAAACTAAAGACTCTGATTAGATTGACCAGATGATCAGGTATTTCCAGATTGGAGCATGCCCCCTTAATCTAAGTGCTTCCCAATGGAGGAGATACATGCTTCATGATTTGAAATATGTATTACTACAAGAGGGCTTATACAAAAGAAACTTGGACGGCATTCTTCTAAAATTCTTAAAATATGACCAGCAAAAAAGGTTCATGGAGGAATTCCATGGAGGATCAGCTGGTGGACATAGCTCATGCAGGGTTACAGCTTTAAAAATCATAAAAGTAGGCTATTATTAGCTAACTATATTCACTGATACTTTTAAAGTCACCTAGGCTTGTGAAAAATGTCAGAATGTGTCATCCCCCTCAAGCCCATACAATTTGAAGAACCTTTTCAACAATGGGGGTTAGATTTCATAGGGGTTATTAACCCTAATTCCTCAGTAGAGTATAAGTTTATCTTAAATTCCATAGATTATCTCACCATATGGGTAGAAGTTATTCCTACCAAGAAATCAGACCAAGATGTTGTGATCAATTTTATGGAAAATTTAATTTCAAGGTTTGGAGTCCCAGAAGCCTTGGTGAGTGACAATGGCCCAACTTTCATAGGATCCAAGTATATTGAGTTTGCCAAAAAGTATGAAATTACTCTTAAGAATACTTCAAATTACTATCCACAAAAATATACCAACAAAAACCTATTAAGGATTTTGAGGAAATCGCTTGAAGGTAATAAAAGAAGTTGACACCTATTTTTAGACCAAGCTCTGTGGGCAGACAAGATTAATATTAAGAAGTCCATGAATACTTCCCCTTATGCACTAGTATATGGAAAGGAGGTAGTTTTACCAATCCATTTGGATATTCTAACACTTAAGCTTGTCAATTCAAAGGAAGAGTCAAAAGAAGATCCTGTGAAAACCAAGTTGACATATTTGTTGTAATTGGATAGAGCAAAGCCAGGAAAGCATGCAAATTTTGATTATTTTTGGAATGGTCCTTTCATAATAGTAGATGCCAAGGAGTCCAATGTATTTCAGCTAGAAGATCCAGAGGGAAACATACAATCGATTCCAAGGAATGGTTTTCACCTCAAGCTCTACTATGTGTAAGGAGTGAGTTCACTGTAACATATATATACATTGTATAGTTATTTTTCTCCTTTCTACACTTTGTACTTTAATTTATTTATGGACTTTGTAATCCGTTCTCTTTGAAAAATCTTGAAAAAAGAAAAAATTTGCAAAAATGACTAATTATGGACTAAGTACACAGTACAATTCCATTTCGCACTCAATTCTATGTAAATCCTTCTAAAACGACATGCTACATTGAATCCGCATCAAAATACACTAGATCCCTGCAAAATTGTGTAAAGGTTTTATCCCACACCAAAGAAGAGTTGATGGTCAAAAGAGAGCAAAGGCATTCCAAATTTGGAAACCTTTCAATGCCAATGCAAGCTAGAGTAGAATCAAGATGGAAATTTGTGCCTAGAATTTCCTAAGTGTCAATAGACTCAAAAGGCTCTTAAGCCACCAGTTTCAAAATAAAAGCAGAGCCAAGCAACAATTTCAACCGTGACACATGGAAATCAGAGAATGATCCCACATTCAATGCTAACGGACTCATGCTATAACCAAAGAGTATCTGAAGGGGTACAGTGAGGTGGTAATGCAATTTTAAATTTCAACCAATGAAAAGATAGAATACCACCATTGATCCATCGAAGAGAATGATTAAAATTTGGAAAGTGTGCCAGCAATGAGGTCGTGCAATAACTGCATTAATGGTGGTGGATACACATGTTCTAAAAAATAAAAGTGAACGATAGATACAAGAGGATATCTCCTTTGTTTTTGGAAGGTAGATGTGTTTTCCTTTATTATATCTCTTTTTATATTTGTGATTCTATTCATCCTTGCCCTTGGTTGACAGTTGCAATAGTCAAGTTTTACGACCCATTGGCTAAAGTAGTAAAAACCTCTAAGGGTGAAACCCTATTTAATATCACCATCTTATTTTGTCATGGATTCTTTTCCCTAGGTTCTAATCTACCAGTAATACCAAATCCATTTAGGATCATTGAGAAGACTAGGTTTTACTCCACAGAGAAGCAAACTAATAACGATGAATCATTTCAACTTTGTGTTTATAAACAGCTCGATACTAAGCCTAAGGAAAAGTTGCTTGAGGTCCCTATCTCTATTGACAAGTTTGTAAACCCATTATTTTTTCTATGTTGGCTTACATGGAGGGTTTAGACTCTGACAAAATGGTACATGGCTGGAAAATTGTCGTAACTTTTTGTATTTCTAATGAAATAATGTATGAGAAATATGCGAGACAAAAGGCAGTTCGGGTGATCTATTTTGACTGGCCAACTTTTCTCACACAGAGGATACATGAGTAGCTAGTAAGTATGAAAAGGGGTAATGATGCTCCTAGTTTTAGGTATTTCTCAAGTCTGATGTGGATGTTCTATCCTATAACTAAATACAAAATGTTGTGGATTCCAATCAAGGATAAAACCAATGATGGGGAACCCTTATTGGTTTATTATTGGATAAGTCATTTAAGGAGCAGTGATTTTTATTATAGATTTAATTTGAAATTTTTGGGACCTTCCCTAAGAATAATGTATGGTAAATGCCCTAGATTACCTCCTTTGATTGAGTAAATTTTGATAACAAAGGGTGCAAAAGAGGGAGACTAGTATTTTTTCCTGAGGGAATGGTAATCATACTGTATGGTTTCATGGGTAAATATTTTCTCCTACCCCACTTTGTCACAGAGAGTCTTTTTTCCCTAGAATATTTGAGGCAGATGGAGTATATGGATGTGAACTATGGTTCTGGGAGAAAGAGAAGGTCTATGTTTACCCCCCGCACTATGGATGACATTACCATCACCAAGAAGTGGCAGAGCCAACAAATTGACCAATATCTTGATAGGCTAGGTTTGTTTTATATCCACCAAAGATGGAGCTATGACCCTAATGGCATTTTTATTGCAAGGAATAAAATCCTAAATAGATATAAGGCCTATAAATTTGAAAAGAGGCCCAGGGCTCATTTTTAACAGGGTAGAAACAATGATGAAACTGCTATGTTAGAGTGGAATGTCTCAAATATGGGTCAGTTGCCCCCATGGTTGGATTTTTATGAGAAAAATGCAATATTATTAGGAATTTTTTTTTGGTACTCCAATTATTGAATTAGTATCTAGGCCTAAATGCTTAACTCTGGGGAGTCATCCTCCAGACAAAGATATCGACTAGAAAAAGAAAGATGAAAATTTTAAGTTCAAACACTTGTATTTTACCCCTACAACATCAATTGAATTACGTCCTATTTCTGAACAATTAATTTCTAAAGTAGTGCAAGAAGATGTGTTGGAATAAGATTCTTAGAATGATATGGCTGCTTTCCAATTGGTTTAGAGAAAGACTAAGAAAGTCCAAGAAAGAGAGGAAAGAGAAATTTCAAAGAAACAAAAATTGTATATGGAGGAGATTGCTAAAAAAGTAGCTGATTTTGCTATGGAATAATTGATTAATCAGGAGCAACAACAAGAGATGGAGATAGAACAAGAGCACCCTACATCAATAGGTGAGGGAATGTCTTATAATACCTCTTCTTATCTTCATCCTCATGAACACCCAAGGAATTCTCATTCCATTTCTAATCAAGAATAAATGACAAGCATACCTCCTCCATCTCACAGTCCACCACATGTCATCAGCAGCCATTGAGGTACAAGTCACTTATATTTCATCATAGCCACCTCAAATCCCATATTCAGCATCTAAGATTTCCAATCCCTCATCTACCATTGCTTCACTTTTGTATTTTTCATTACCACCATCAATGGGACACTACGTTCCAAGTACAACCATCCATCCAGTTATTAGTCTTGCATCAGTTTCCATGAGTCTACCAGTAACAACAACAATAGTGGTTATAGAGTCCATTGTTGTCATAGAGGCTAATATAACTATATCCTCACCTCCATCATCGACAGTTCAGTCACTCCTTTCATTTCTAGTGTCATCATATCCTCTGGTTGTTGTTATTTCAAGACCTATCACTATATCAAAATAGGAAGCAACCACTTAGAGTATAAATGATTATTGGGTAGAGAAGCTTACTAAGCATTCCAGTAGGATGGTTGTCAGAAGAAGAAGCATGTATGTTGATCATGTTTCTAGATAGAGGATATCAAGATCTATGACACCATTGGTGAACAAACCTAAAACTAAGATTACTGTTCAAGATTATCGAGCGGAGGAGGTCATATAAGATATTGATAAGCTTCCTATGGAAGATGAGCTAATTATAGCCAAAGCCCACTTTGATACCTTCTATGTGAAAAATTATTTAGCTAGAGAGAAGGTAGAAAAATTGGAGAAACATGTTGAAAAGCTTAAGAGTCTGAATAATCAAAAGAAAGTATAAAAGGCTTTGAGAAAAGAGGCTAAGGGTTTGCAAGAGAATTTTCAAGAAGCCAGTAAACTAAAGGACTAGTTAGAAGATCAAAATAAGCTGAATGAAGATCTAGTGAAGGAAATTCAGAATTTAAAGCTTCAACTTTAGATCAAGGAAGCTAAATATTCTAGATTTTATAAGAATGAGTTGAAAAATATTAGAAAATAGTTGCTTTCTGAGGTCCAAGAGAAATGTTCAGGGCTTCAACTTGTTATTGATTATCTTAATGATGCTAGCTACTACTCTTGAATATTTAGAAAGAGCTAGATTAGATCACTGTAGAGTTGCAACCTATGGTGATTCCAGTAGAAAAAATGTATAGGTTGGTTGATAGCAAACTTAGTGATTCTGCTAAACCTATTCCTAATAAATAATGGAATCTCACCAAATTTGTTGCCAAGATAGTGGTTAAAAAGCACAAGGTGCTTCAAAGAGCCTGGTTGTTATTTGATAGGATTGAAAAGGTGATAAAGGATGTCATTGAATTGAATAAGGAAATGATTCAGGTTAGCTTTAGAGGCCTCTGGAAGGAGGATCATAACTTGTTATCAGTGGAAGAGATCCAAAAGAGCATTAATGATAATTTGCAGGATGAATCTAGAATAGATTCTCTAGAAGAGTCACTACCCCAAGAACAAGTTGTCCAATTGATCATTGATATTACCTGATTGAGAGATCTCATGAAAGATATGGTGAATAGAGGGAATGCTACTAACTATGATGACATTGGAGAGCTGCAATATTTTTATAATTAGCTCAAAGAAACATCAAATCCCTCTTAAGAAGCCTAGAAATAGGCTCTACAATATTTGGAATTAATGGTTTAGTTTTTTGTGAATACTTTTGGAGAAATAAGTCAGAAAACACCCACTCCAAAAAAATCAGAAGAAGAATAAGAAAAAGAACAAGAGGTCATGAAGAAGGAGAACATGAGGAATCATTAGTTCATTTTTATTTTGTACATATGCGTGAGTTTTGTATTTTTGTTTTGATTCTGACAATTATTAGAAATGAGCAATAAATGCATGAAGCCTATAGAGGTAGAAGAGCAACAGACTGTATGTGAAGACATTTATTGAAATAAGGCATTATAAAAGGAGTTTAGTTGTGTTTAGTTTTTTTAATACAGTGACAAGACCTATATTTTTGACATAGTCTCTGTATGAGCGAATGAGTTCCATATTTTTGGCATCATTTTCATATGAACCTTTACTGTCTAGGAAAACTGTTAAAATTTTTAGAGAGCAGTGTCTATATGGAAGTTATTCTATAAAATATATTTTCAAAGATAAATATGTTTGAATCCTAAGGCCCAATGGATAAGACTCTAAGTTTGATTGGCTTTGCAAGCAAATCCACCCAGGAGGCACCATAATGTAGGCCCAAAATGGCCACATACTTAGGAAAATTTTGCAAATTTTGCCTAAGTTGTAAAGTCTTCCTTTCGCACACCTTACAGTGTATTTTGGAGCAAATCTGCAACAAGAGGCATGAGGCCATCTGACACTTAGTAAATTTTCATTCTTGGAGCAATTTTGGGAGAGTTATTTTATTTTTGGCTCCAAACTGGTGATGCATTTTGAATCCATAAATTTTTTAAGAAGGGATGACATCAACGGTAAAAAAGTATAGATTGGTGACCTCTCGATATTTTGAAATAATTCATGAGTGACTAAGTGTTGGAACACCCGATTTCGGAGAACCCATAGAGCATTTTCACCCAGAACAATGACAAGGTGGGATGCTTTATTCAAATTATATGCGGATTCATGACAAGAAGTGATTTTGACTAACTCCTTTCTGGAATGGTGAAAGGTGAAATGGTTTATTTTGAAGATAGTGTGGAATGGAGAAAGAGTCACTTAACACTGTGACGGGTCTGAATTGTTGATCATAGGCCAATGCACTTGCTTAGCCATAATGGAATTTGCAAAATTTGTAAAGGAAGGATGACATCATTGATCATTTTGTGTGGATTTATGGATACTTTACGAATAATGAAGGAATCTAAATAACAAAGAGTGGATTTGATTCCACTTAACATTAAGGTTATTTGGAAGCCGGATTGACATTTCATAGTTTCTAAGATGGAAGGATGATGTCACCAACATTTTAAAGTAGAATGACACTATGTTCTCCCCACCATTATGAAAAGCTTATATCTGGATGGTTCACAGACATACGATGGGGATATCAACGATGAAAATTGTGTCAAATAATCTGAGGTATTTAAAGGTAATTATTCAGCAGTGTTGTAACAATTAGTTGGAGAGGAAGCCAAAGCATCAAGGGTTTTCAAGAAGACAAAACTAGAGGTGGTTATAGATCGACGACATCATATGGATTCCAAGAAGGCTCAACAATGATACATAATATCTAATGGACTAAACTCCAGTTTACACCAAGCGACCAACAATTTATAGAGGCCCTGAGCTACCATGGTGGTCCACTTGTAACGGATTTCCTAAAAGGTGTACCAGTAAGAAAATACCAACAAGAACTCTCTGTTGTGTTGTCAAATTTTAATATTTGTAATTTTCTTGATAATTTTAATTTTTGCAAAACTATAAGTAGAGGTCAAACCCTCATTTTTAAGGGTCGGCTCTAGTGTGTTTGTCTGTGCTACTATAAATATTCCCAAGAGCTAATGGAAGGAGCATTACATTGATCTTCACCTTAAAATTTGTATCTTCAAGCTTGATATCAGAGGGTCGAATTCTTTAGCTGTATTTCTATTAATACTTAAGTTGTTAGTTTGTGCCAAATTAATGGATTACTAGTTGTTAAAGTTATTGAAATTTGCTTCTGAGATTGATCTTTATTGCTAGGAAGTGCATTTTTATAGAATCTAGATATTGGTGAATTCTATTATTTATATTATCATTTTCTAAATATTGAAATCATTGTTTACAATATTTCTCTGTTGTGCATTAATGAATGAAGAGTCATCCCTTTGTGATAATGTTGATCTGAGTTATGTGCCTTTGTGTTAGTTTTTTGAAGCTTTCTATTGTGGTGCAATTTTGTTAGCCTATCCATCCAATATTATTCACATTTATCTAACCCTAACCTTTTATTACCCTAACCTTCAAACCCTAAGTGAGCATAATTATTTCAACACCCTGTTTAAGTTGATAAGGAACCAACCTACTTTGGAGGTTGGATCAAAAACTCAGTTTTGGTCCATCCAATATTGAGTGTTGAGCTATAGCTATCGGGTCCAAGCCTGAACATAAAATAGGAAGATAGATAGCCGTAGTATTGAGTGAAAATTTGATGTAATTCAGTGGCCAACAACACATGGTAGATTTTAGAAATAAGTTAGGTATTCCTTCAACCATTTGATATTTGAGTAATTATTTCATAGAAGATTCACTAGTATGTCCTAGATGTTTATGCCATAGATATGAAGCTTTAACTAAAAGAGTTGAGTGAGTGGTAATATCTAGAATAAATAGACCACTTTTATAGGACCCTGATGCTATCCTTTTCCCCTGAAGAGTTCGACATTATTTCCTTCTAGTGAAAACTTTGAATTCTATAGTCATGTTTTGATCCATAAGTTGGGAAACTAAAATAAGATTAGTAGTTAATCCTAGGATATATAATACATTCTTTATTATCCCTTTTCCATTTATCAGTGATATTTATTTTATGATATCAAGATGCTTACACATGTGTCTTTGCTAAAAAATAATGATGACTTCTTGTTCTAGCATTAATTTTCTAAGGTCAATGGATGCAAACTATTTGATGCAATTTTCTATCACTAACAACATTTTACTTCTTTTTTGTTCTTCCATTTATATATATATATATATATATATATATATATATACATATTTGAAACTATTGTTGTTTTATTTTTGTTGATAATTTAAAGCAATCCTACCGTTGTTAAGATTCAATCTGTAATTCACAACCAATGAATTTATATAGCCAACCCTTAACACAATAAGAGAAAAATAAAATTTTTGATTTCTAAAACAATTCTTACTACCACTAAAACTAGGTCTAATTTTCCAACCAATTTTAGCACAATAAGGGAAAGTAAAGTCTATTCTAAAATAGTTCTTGTTGTCATTAAAACCAGGTCTACTTTTTCAACCAATTTTAGCATAGTAAGGGAAAATCAAATATCCATTCTAAAACAGTTCTTAATGCCACTAAAACTAGGTCTTATTTTCCAACCAATTTTAGCACAATAAGGGAAAGTAAAATTTTCATTCTAAAATAGTTATTACTACCCCTAAAAATAGGTCTGATTTTCTAGCCAATTTTAGCATAGTAAGGTAAAATTGCTTGAAAAGTAAATTTTTCTAGAAATGAAATTTTTGAAATAAAAGGTTAAATTGTTGTTACTTATTTGATTTTGATAATTTCACTATGAATGTGTCACTCAATCATACCTACTTCATATTTCCATAGGTCAAATAATCTATATTGAAACCACCCAATGCTTTGAAATTTGCTGAAAGGAAATATTAACTATGAAAGTAGTAAAATGATTCTAAGAAAAAAAGAACCTAGGAACGTTGAACAAAGGAGCTTGTTGGGACTTATTGTGCCCCTCTGACCCATATGCACACCAAGGACTTGTACCTCTTCCCACATACAGGTAAGCCTATATTCTTGCACAACCAACAATCTTTGATTATAAATTATGACACTGCTCTCCTTGAAAACGACGCAAAAATATCTAGTTGTAAACTCTACATTTTTTTATCAATCCAGGGTGAATGATTTAAAGGGAAGTAATCCAATATATATTATACCAAATGATTAATATCATACTTAATTCTATTTCTCTTAGTTTTAGGTTTGCATAATAATAAAATTTATAGTAAAGAAATTATGTTGAATTAAAATAAAATGTAATTTATGATTTATATTTAATTAAATGATATGTATATTTATTTGTGTGGATCCATGTGCAACCTATTGATTTAACTATCTATTTTTACCTTATAGTCTATGATGATGCAATTTAATTTAATTGATAAATTAAAGTTAATTCTATGTACTAATTAATCCTATCCTATTTCAAGGGTGAGAGAATAGGGACTCATTGTAGGAGTGGGCCCTGCCTCCTAGAGTGTAGTGTAAATATTTCTCCCTTAAACTATTTTACTTCAAGTAACTAATGTGCATTAATACTACTAAAATTATTCTAATTCATGAATGTAGGAAATTACAGTAAAGATTACATAAGCAAATACATTACAATGAAGTAAATGACATTGTTACCAAATACATGATGAAAAGTGATGTTGTTTTATTTTCGGAAATTTAAATGTACAGTATCTTTGAACATTAGACATTCATAGTAGAATTTGTATACAAAATATCAGATGGTAAACATTGACATTCCCATATTACACCATTAGCATTAGCATTAGATATTTTCAAAGGTCTCCCTTGCATTTTATAATGTCACTTGGACATTCTTAATGAAATTATTCCATGTATTTTCCATGTGGCTCTATTGACTTGATGATCCAAACACTATCTTTTCAAAAATAATAATATAAAATAATACTAATTTGTAACCATCTTGGACTTTATTACAATCGCTAGGGTCTAAGTGGTAAACTAACAAATTAACATAACAAAGGTTCTTAATTTGAATAATCTAATGATGCAGCAAATATAACTATTCATCCAGATAAAATAAGCTTGTATCTGAATCAAAACATCTTAACAACATAATAATTTTATAGCTTTCTAATAACAAATTTAATAAATATAAAATCTTGAACATAATGCCAACATGTCAGTAAATTGTGCTAACTGTATATACCTCATAAGGATGCTACATTGTCATTGGACATGGCATAACAATGCCTTGCATAGTTTGACTTGGTCAACATTATTTTTGTAATGTCTTTTAGTAGATGTTTTCTGTAACAAATTTCCATAGCTATATTACATAGCATATTTCTATAACATCCATCCATGAGTCTCCTTAACACATCATCCTTGTTGTTGGTCTATCCACAACTATTATCTGGTCCATGCCTTGCCTCATCCTGCTCTACAAAGATCCTGTAATGTTCTCCTACCAAAACATAGAAATTTGTACACTTTTGTGTAAAACACAAGCATAAATTACTTTTATCGTTATGGATCAAATTCATTTATAAATCATACAAATAAGATAAAATTATCAAAAAACTACATTCATTTTCAAAAAAAATTAGACAAAAAAGAAATAAAACTTGCATAAAATACATACTGTTTTAACACTCATCACCATTTCATGAATATTTTTGTAACTCTTTCACTTGGAAGGGGAAAAGTGTAAGTCCTTTTAATTTTTCTTTACTATCTCTATAAAAATGTATGGGAATGATTATGAGATAAGTCGTGGTCTTCCTAGTTCTTTTTTTTTAATCCCCTTTACTATTTTGTGCTTCTGGGTCATTATGAGGTTCCTTGCTCATAGTTTCCTCCTTGGAAATCATTGGTTGGAAAGGTTATGAGTGGTCTTATCATTGTTTATATTGTTATCTTCCTATTCCTTACCTCTATTTCTAGTCAGAGGATCCTTGGTTGAATTTTTCACTAGAATTCTAAGCAGGATATGGAATGGCATATGTGACATCTAAAGGGGATATGTTCTTAATATATAGCTCATGCATGCATCTTCAATCTAGATTCAATAGAAATAAGTTTTGGTATTGACTTCTTGAGATCTAGTCTCACATAGATTTTGGCATAGATAGCACTTATCTTTATTCAAATTGAGGATCTAATACCATAAACTCTCCTAAGGAATATCCACTCTATTCCATGATATTGAAGTTATAGTATTTAGGTGGTAAGCCATAAATCCTAACTCAAACTAGGAATTTATATACCACCTTTGTCTAGTTTGAAACCTGTAAACCATATCCTTATGTAGAGATCAATATTTCCCATGAACCAAGGGCCTTCTATGAGAACACTAATATAGTCCATTGCCACTATGAAGGAATATAAAAATAAACCTTTGGGGAGCATGGTTATATCTAGATGGTTTTTCATTTCTCATTTTCTTCTAGCCCATGCCCTTATTACCACAATACTAGACCAAGTTCCCATGAACTTATAAACCATATTGTTGTTTTTCCTATGAAGCTCTTCTTCTACAATTTCTTTTACTTCTAAGAGTAAATCCTTTAAATCCACTTGGATCATGGTTGGAGGATTCTTTAGAATTGGACTATGGGTCCTATCCCATTGAAATTTTATACCTATGAGGTACCTTTAAATCTCAAATTTCCTACTTCGATAGAGATCCATTATCCTCCATTGATATCATTTTTATCTTGGGAAACTGGTTTTGTACCTAGAATTGCACATTTTTGTAAGTCACCATCTTGCTCCCTGGATCCTCCTAGACTATAAAATTTGTTTCCCATTCTTATGACATTGAAATATATTAGCATATAAGCACTTTTCACACACACACACACACACACACACACACACACACACATATCAAGATTTAATATAACACAATTCATATACAAGTATTCAAATCAATAGATAAACTCACTATATTCTATGGATTATACAATTTTTATTCCAATACCAATGAAGTACTAAAGTTTTATTACATACATCACATTTTATTGCTATACATATAGCATTTACAAAGACTTGATATTTCAACATCATATAACTAGTCATCTCCTTAAACTCCTCAAACTTTTGGGAGATATGACTTCATGTTTCTCATAAGAGAAATACATTTTATTGACTCTCTAATAATGACAAACCTATAGTGATTACTAAATGATAAAATCTAAATAATTAATATTTAAAAGACTCTTTCACACCATATATTTACAAAGTATTTACATAATATTACAAAGGTTTTTGCAATATATTTGCAAGTTACCAAATATTGTAATAAACTCCAACACCCCCTATATTACCTTATTTGGTATACTTTCACTCTTTCGTTTTGGTCTTGGCCTTCTATCTCTAAGTTTGGTAGTGACTTTGACTCTTGAATTATACCCAACTTTTATCTAGGCATTGATTCTATCCTTTTGGTTTTGATGTGTATTATATCCATGAATCAATTGTATATTATTTCTTTCCTGTATGTTTAAGTGTTAGTTTCTTTGTGATGAATATATTCTTATCAAGCTAATTTTTTATATAGAAACACTTTATATTTCCCATAATTCTATTTCATTCTTGAAAATAATCTTGAGATTGATAATTTTTTCTACAAAGTTTACAACTCTAAAGAATCCAATGTGTTTTTTTGTCCAAATCTATTATAATCGTTCCTTATTTATTTTTAATAAATTTTGTATTTTTTCAATATTACCTTCTAAAATTAAGATCATAGTATGTAAGCCCCAACTTGTATGAGGAGCTACTCAATAAGGGTTATTCATAGTTAAATCAACCTATGTTCTTTCATAGATAATTCCTAAAGAGGTATTTTAATGGGATCAATTATGGGGAAGGAAGACCATTCCAAAGTTAGAAATTTTCCTTTGTATGATAATACAAAACAAGATTTGAATAATAGATAACCTTCAGAATGGGGGTTTCCAACTCCCTAATAGATGTTACCTATGTGAATATCATGAGAAATTTGTGAATCACGTGCTCTTAGAATATAACTATTCCTTCAAAATATCATAACATATAATAAAGAAGATAAGGGTGGTGTGGGTGATGCCTAATAACATGTAAATATGTATAGAACAATGGGACAAGCCTTTCAAAATCCTAAGATTGAATTAATTTTAGATTTTTTTTCTTTTTATTATGTGTGGGGAGTTTTTCTAGAGAGAAATAGAAGAATTTTTAAAGGGTAGAAAATATCTACAACTAGGAATAGAAAACACATTATAGCAGCTATAGTGGAAAATTTTAAAGCATTAAAATTTCATGAGAGTAGAGAGTCATCAGAGGAGGTTAAATTAAGTTTAAATTGAAACCTTAGTCTAGTTGGGGAGAATGACAATCCCCGATGAACCTTGAGGAACTTCGCCAAGTGGCAACCACCAAAACAACGATGGTTGAAACTAAATTTTAATGGAGATTTTAAAGGAAATATAGGTAAGGTTGGATGAGGAGGAGTACTAAGGATATCTATGTAATGGTGTTTGGATCTATGAGTGAGTACTTGGGAATCATGACTAGTCATTAGGCTAAATCTAGAGAAGTGTTGGCAGATGTAAAGATGGCAGTTCATCTAAGAGCTAAGAGATTAGTAGTTGAGGGAGACTCATAAAATATTTTAAATACCTAAATATAAGTTTAGAAGAGATTTGGAGATAAATAGATATAGTAATAGATACACTAAGATACCTACATGCACTGGAAGAATATCAAGTGGTGCATGTCTATAGACAAGGAAATGGAGTGGTTGACTAGCTAGCCAACTAGGGAGATCTTAGAGAGGAAGATAAAATATGGATGCCCCCATATGAGATACATCAATATGTACTACATTTAGTGATGAAGGAGGGAGGATATTTAGAAATTCAAGCTAATGGATGAAAGTTCCAATATTCAAACTATCCATAGTGAATTATCTTTAGGAGATTTATCGATTTGCATGCTATAGGGAAATTTTCTTCTAATATTTCCATGATTTGAAATATTTTAGTAGTAATAAGAACGAGATTTTTTTCTAATGAGGATTCTATTTTTGAAGATTTACGCTTATGGATGGATACATTTCCTATATATTTAAAAATCTTTGTCTATTGAGGACTCTTTTTTTGAAGATATGTGGACTTTTCTATTGAGGGGTCCATCTTATAGAGATTATGAATGTAATGAGATTAGATTTTTTTGTTGTGTTATATTTGTTAGCAATTATATTATTTTTTATTACATTGTTTAAACCTTAGCGCTATTTCATGATGCACTCTCCAAGGTAGGTGATAGGATGTTTATTTAGTGGTTGAAGTGGTTCATCGAACTTCACCAAACTATGCACCATGTGTATTTAATCACCAAAATTGATAATAAATATGTTCACTACTTCAACATGGTATCAAAACCAGCAATGAGGGAGAAGAACAAAGCTTTCATTGAGCACGTTTCTTGAGGCTTGTATTTGGGTTAAATTCTATAGAGAATCCCTGTATGCTTAGACCTAACACATTGCACATAGAACAAAACTAGAGCACCCATATCAATATCGCATGTAGAACATGCCTGGACCTAACACACTGCATGTAAAACAAAGCTAGAGTACCTAGATCAAGACTGCATGCAGAACTTGACATGATGTGAAAGGGCACAAATATTGAGGAGTGGCATCCTTGATCTATGCAAACACATGGTAGAGGCTGATTGGTGGACACATGGTAGAGGCTGACTAGTGGACACATGGTAAAGACCAACATGAAAAGACATGGTGATAGCTGATAGGCTGACATGGAAATTGTGACTATGTGACTGACATGGTAGAGAGCTAACATGGTGGATGCCTAGATCTTGCTAATGTGGTACATGATGTGGCATTGAGGTGGCTGACTAGACATTATTGATGTGGTAGGAGAATACATGGCAGTAATTGGGTAGTTAGTTGGCAAGTGACATGGTGGTGGTTAATGGTATGTGGTGGTAGTTGATTTGTTTTTCTAGAGGTAAAAATTTGGTTTGTAGAATGGATTACCCGAAGGAAATCGTAGTACATATTGTGCTTCACCATTCTTAACTGGTAAAAACATTGCTACGACAATGATGGAAAAATAGCCTAAAAATAAAATTGTCTTCATGTTGTGACAAAAAATCAAATAATAGGGACCTCCTATCCCTTTAATTCCGTAGAGCATCATAGCCCACTAGGTGCATCGAGCTAGTGATAAGTCATTGGCAACGTGGAGGTCGTGGGGTCAAATCCCACCCACGCCCCTCAAAACAAATTTTTTTGCCATATAATTTTTTTGCAACTATTTTTTGTTCGCAAGATTTTTTGACAACTTTTTCTTGTCAGCAAGTTTTTTTGAAAAAATTTTGCCACCAATTTTTTGCCAAGGAAGGGTCATTTGTTTTGACAAAGAAGGGGCATTTTTTGACCAAGGAGGGCAAATAAGTGCATTTGTTTTCTGCCAAAGCATGCGGAGGAGCTATTTAAGAGGTATTTTTTTGAAATACTTTGTTTATTCCTTTCAAGAAATTTTGGAGGGATAAATTTTTTTGGCACTTAAAAGGGTATAGCATAATTTTTTCATATTTTTCTATTTTGCAACAAAAAGGGGGGGTTTAAAAGCATTTTCTTTTGCAAAATTTTAAGACAAAGTGGGAAGAAAATTTATTTATTTGAAAAGAATTTTTGGAAGTGAATATCTTCATTGTAACAAAACTGACATTGTATAGGTGCATTTTTAGTGAAACCGATACCTAAAGTGTTTAAATTTTTGGGTACTTGTGATTGTATTTTTTATTTAAATTTATTGTTTTCTTGCATTTCAATCATAAAGTAAAATATACAAAGTAAAGAAAAGACCACAAAATTTACACCTATTTGTGCAATTTATTACACAACAACGTTCGGTATATACGATGCCTCTAGTCCACACTTACAAGTGATGTTGTCATGCTTGGGCTACTGTATCTAATGTCTAATATAGCTGCAACAATGATGTTTGAGCTATTTTTCTCTATCAATCCTTAGGGAGAAATAAGGAAAACCAATTTTGATATTCACTCCATTTAATACCCTAATTATTTCTAATTGTTTGGCTTAATCTCCTCCAACTCATCAACCTTCTTTCAAAGGTTTTTGAGGTAGGTTCCATAAATTTTATTGAATTCCATTTCATGTACTCTTGCAAGTATAAATAAAGGGGGACCATTTGGTGTTATAAGGAACCTTCACAATGGCCACTATTCACAAATATCTATCAAATTCATAGTTGCTAAAAGTTTCTAACTTTGCACCATGTAAGACAAAAATGAGAGCTATCCTTAAGGTTGAAGATTTATGGGATGTAGTGACTAGCACTACAAAACATCCTGGAACAACAGTGAAGCAGAGTTGCATTAAAAAAACACATACCATCCACTGAAAACCAGAAATGCTAAAAGGAGCCAAAGATTTCCATTATTTTTTTTCTAGAATTAGGATCCCAAAAGAAGAGCCCTTTTACAATTTCAAAAATTCCCACTTATGCCTTATTTTCCCTTTTTTCCACCTAAATCTTGAAATTTCAAAATTTAAATTTGGGGCAACTTGTGGAGGTCATAACTTCACACTCGTCGACCCAATTGACTATTACAGCATGTTTTTGGAAATGGAACGAGATAAAATAAGTAGAATTATTTTTAGATCATCGCACCAAGGATCATGTCTAACTAAAAATCCTCAAATTCGACCTCTAAAACCTTCAAAAATCTCTTGCAAGAAAAACTAGTTTTGCCAGTTTTTATTAGTTTTTACAAAATTAAAAAGTTACAATATTTTTGGGTGATGCAAGATCACTTTTACACCATTGGATGCTCCTGCATCAAGCAGTTCTAGATCAAGAGGAATTTGATAATAAGTATAGAATATGTCTCACGTTTATTCTACTTGCTACTACAGATGAGGTCCAGCCTCATATCTATGATGTCAAATCTGGTAAGGAAGCTTGGGATGCTTTGATTACCATTTATGAAAGGAAGAATTAGTCCACTATTCTAAACCTTCAAACTCAACTACATACACTCAGTATGAAATCTTGTGAGATAGTTGACATATTCCTATACAGAGTGGTGGAATTGAAATCCAAGTTGAATGTTATGGGAGAGACAGTGGTAGATACTCTCTTGACCTCAGTCATCTTGAGAGCTTTACCAGAATCCTACAAGGTGTTTATTACCTCTCTCAACGTGTCTGGTAGATAAGTTACCATTATGGAATTGGTGAATTTGCTTCAGGAGGAAAAGGGTAAGACAATGATAATTATTAACAATCAAACCTACCGATTCTGGGGTGAAGGAGATATTTTCGTCACTCTTCCAGATGGAAAATGTTAGATTGAGAAGGTACTCTATGTTCCTGGATTGGCCAACAATTTATTGTTTTTCCCTTAGATATTGGATAGAGATATGATTTTTTTTCATGTTGTAGAAAGAGATGTTTCATCACTAGAAATGTAAAGCATGTAGCCACAGGATCATACAAGCATGGCTTGTTTATATTAGATGTTGTTTCAATACCTCATGTGGTCATTGAAGTAACAAAAAATGAGGCTACTTCTCTTTGGTACAAGAGATATGGGTATCTAAGTTCAAGATATTTTCTTGAGTTGAGCAAATATGATATGGTGAAAGGCCTTCCCAACCTTTAATCCATATTTTTAGTATGATCATATTTCTTAGCAAGGAAGCAACATTGGGTACTGGTTGAGGTTAGCTCTTCAAGATATAAGAAACCTTTGGAGTTGGTCCACACCAATCTGTGTGGTCCTATGGCCACAACCTATGGTGGAACGAGGTATTTCAATTGTTTGTTGATGATTATTCATGGAATATGTGGGTTTTATTTCTTCAATTGAATTCAAAGGTATTTTTGTACTTTTAGTAGTTCAAAAATCTTGTTGAGAAGGATTCAGGGTTTTCCATCAAAACCCTCCACTCAAATCAATGGGGGAATATACCTCCAAGGAGTTTTCATCATTTTTGAATGCACATGGTATTAAAAGACAACTAACAACAACCTATAATCCATAGAAAAATGGAGTTACTAAAAGAAGGAATTGTTCCATTGTGGAAAGTATGCTTAAGGGGGCACATCTTGAGCATGAGTAATGGGCAAAAGTAGTGAGTACAACATTGTATCTCCTGAATAGAGCACCCACAAGATATCTACAAGGTAAGACTCCACAATAAGCATGGAGTGGTAGGAAACCCTTCATTTCTCATATAAGAGTTTTTGGATGTAAGGCATTCATGCACATACCAAAATAGAAGAGGAAGAAGTTAGATGAGAAAAATCAGCAATTTATTTTTCTTGGTTACAATGAGCATTCAAAGGGATATCGGTTGATAGATCCTATGACCAAGAAAATACACACTAGTAGAGATGTGGTATTTGATGAAGCTTTCACATCAGATAACACATCTATAGATGTATACCTAGAGGAAGAGGAGCCTAAGAAAGAGGTTCCACCCCTACAAAACAAGGTTCCAAAATGGTATACAAGCTCATTAAGATATTCAAAGTTGACTTCACTTCCAGATATAACTCTATATTGACCTTGTACTCATAGTATGACTTAGTAGATGAGAGTAGAGGTATCAAATTCAAAGGTTCATGAGCTTTAGCAATAGTTTTATGAACTATCTATATATGCATAAGAGGACAGAGAAACATATATGGATTATGAGAAGGTTTATATGTCAGCATTGGATGAAAATGAACCCACAATAGTTCAATATGCACTTAGTGAGCCTTAGTGGAAGGCTACTATGGATGTAGAACATACATATCTCATGAAAAATCATACATGGAAGTTAGTAAATCTGCCTTCAAGAAAGAAGCCCATTGGGTGCAAATGGGTGTTCAAAGTGAAGTATAAGGTAGATGGTACTATTGATAGGCATAAGTCCCATCTTGTTGCAAAGGGATATGCTCAGAAAGAAGGGATAGATTATGAAGATACTTTTACCTCTACTACAAAAATGACTTCCATTCAAGTACTTTGTGCTATAGTAGTTCATTTTGGGTGGAATTTACATCATATGGATGTAAAAAGTGCTTTCTTGAATGGTGATATACAAGAAGAAGTGTACATGACCCAACTAGAAGGATTTGTGATTGAAGGGCAAGAACATAAAACAAGTTCAACGAGCTTGGCACGTCAAAATAGACAGTCACCTAGTGCAACATGGATTTAAAATAAGTCCTTCAAATGCAAATCCCTATATTAAGAATAATGGTTTTGACATAGTGATTTTGGTACTATATGTGGATGATCTAATCATAACAGGTAGTTTAGAGAATATGATTGATGCAGTCAAATATTATTTGAAACAATATTTTGAAATGACAGATCTAGGACTTCTTCACTATTGTCTTGGTTTGAAAGTGACTCAAAAAAAGAATCATATCACAGTAACACAAAATAAGTATGCTAATACATTGGTTGATAAGTATCACATGACTATCTATAAGTCTAAAGCAACTCCAATGGATATTAGACTTAAGTTATCATGATATGGTAAATTACCACAGGTAGATGATACTCTCTATCGTCAGCTAATTGGGAGTCTCATATATCTGACAAATATGCCAGATCTTAGTTTTGTTATGGGTTATCTTTCAAGGTTCATGTAGGAACCTAAGGTGGGTCATTGAAAAGCAACAAAGAGAGTTCTTAATTATGTCCAGGGTAGTATAAAATATGGCCTAAATTACAAGAAGAATCACAAGTTATTCTTACAGGGATACACGAACTCAGACTATGCCAGATCTATTGATGATCACAAGTCTATTTTAGGATACATTTTCCATATTGGATTTGGACCTATTTCTTGGCATAATAAGAAGTAGCAGGTGGTTTATTTATCTTGTAAAGAGGTAGAATATCGCACAACAAGTAGAGCATTTTGTGAGATAATATGGTTACGTCGCATTCTTACAAACATGGGTCTTCCAAAGAATATTCCACTTCATTTGTTTTATGATAATCAAGGTGTTTTGAATCTCATAAAGAATACAATATTTCATGAGCATACCAAACATATTGACACTCCATATCATTTCATTCAATATAAAGTTCCAAACCATAACATACAACTCTAGTACATTCCCACTGATGAGCAAGTTGCAAACATTTTCACCAAGGCACTTTTACGTGTCAAATTTGAATTGTTTTGCAATTGTATTTGTATTTGAAAATAATGTAATAAGGGGGGATGTTATAAATTATGTTAGTTTTTTATTACATTATTTAAACCTTAGTTTTATTTTATGATGCACTATCCAAGATAGGTGATAGGGTGGTTATTTAGTGGTTGAAGTGGTTCACCGAACTTCATCGAACTATAAACCATGTATATTTAATCATAAAATTGATAATGAATATGTTATCTACTTCAACAATATTATGTTGCATTTTTATGTGATAGAATAAAGTAAATATCTGATGTGATGAATGTATTAAAGGTTTGGTAGTTATGATGCAGCTGAAAAAAGAGGAATAATAGTTGTAGGATGTTTTTGTAAGAATGTATATGAAGATTTCAGGATGTATTGAAGCTTTTGATCAGATTAAAATGGAATTAAGGATTGAATAGAACAATCCAAGATTTTAAAAAGGTTGGGTCCCTTTCAAAAACACTATTTTACCAATATTTAAAAAAATAAAATCCTTCTCAAATTAACAAGTCACAATTCACATTTTTCAAGTTCTTTGTAACTTCTTGATATTTCTCTTTATAGGTCCCCAAGAGCCATTTGGGATATATTTTTTCCATTGTTTTTATTTATCCTCTACTTTGGTTTTACACCATTCTTATTTTGATATAGTACTCATATTACAATTGTTATTTGTTTTTTTATTTGCCTTTTTGGATGTATTATTCAATATTCCATCTTGTTCTTGTATTTTTTTGCCATAAAAAAAGTCTTTCTTATCCATTTTATCTCATTGTATAAGATAAAATAAATTCTTGTGGTACTTGGTAATCGTTTTGCTACAATGGAAGAATTTTTTGACAAATATTCTCTTACTTCATTCATATATTTCATCATGAAATATGTGTAGTATGTTGTCTCCTTGATGATATATATTTCTTCTTTGATATTGCATTTGTAATTTACATTTATCTCATGGTAATGGTTGACTCAAGTGTTATGTCATATCTAAGGTAAATATCCCATTTTTAATAGAACCAATGGCTTTAATTTCTATGTATTTTAATGAAACATTTTTTATTTTCATTTTTACCCTAAATTCAACTATTCTACCCTTGTACAACAACTATGATACTAATAACAAGTTGGTGGTCAATCTGAGTACATACAATACATTTTCAAGTATACATTCAAAAATAGAAGATTGAGTGAAACATTGTCTGATCCTTGAACTTGATATATTTTATCATCTACAATTTTTAATAGCTATGCTTTGTTTTACTTGGATAGAATCAAACCAATGCAATTTACCATTCACGTGATTTCATAACTCTAAATAAATGTACCAATAAACATTTTTTTATTTTATTATATCATGTGTCATTTAAAACTTTTGTTTTGTATTTGGTTCCCCATTTTTCTATTTAAAAAATGTGGTATTTCAACCCTTTTGACCATGTTCTTCTTTGAGATAAAATTTTCTATGTTTTTGAGTTCCTCTCTTAATAAAATTTGGTTCTTCAAACAAGTGAGACTTTGTAAGAGGTATTTTTTGAAGCCATAATTTGTAAATAACTTAAACTATCCACGTCTAATTTTTTTTTTTTATTGATTGCAAGAAGGGGTTTTGAAAGGGTCCCCAAACCTTTACAAAAGGAGATCTCTCAAGGAGATATTGTAAGATAATCCATCTAAGAGAGTGTTTGATTTTTGGTCCAGGGTAGTGCTCATGTTGTATGATCTATTCATGGCCCCAAAAATATCTTCCAATACCTGGAAGTAGCCCTTTTTGTGAGTGAGAGGAAAACACGAGATGTGAAGGGAACACTTGGAGGGCATACAAGAACCAATTTGAAGTGTAGCCTTAGTAGTTAGGGTATGAAGGGGAGTCCCCTTTAAATTCTAATTTTTAAATTTCCCTTTTTCTTTTAATTATTAATTAGAAAACCTTTTAAATCCCTAATTCCATATTTTTTCTTCTTTGATATTTCCTTAAATTTATTTTCCTTTTAATCAAATATTATTCTCCAATTTAATGTTTCTTTGTCTTTGAGAAAATAAAAAAAATTCTTTTAATATTTCCTTCCTTTTAAAATTTCTTCTTCTCACATTCTTCACTTTAAGTTTTCCTTCAAATTATTTTCTCTTTTCAAATATTTCTCTTCTAAATTATTATTTCCAGTAAGTTCTCTTTCTCTTCAAAATATGCTTCTTACTTAATTCCTTAATTATTTTCATTTATTTTTAAATATTCCTTTCTTCACCTTATACCTCAATATTTTATTTAATATTTCAATTTTGCCATGTGCCTTTTAAAAAATGTATTCATCGTTATTCAAATAATAATATTAAGCAAATTTAATATACCTTAGACAATTTAATCCTTTTAAAAAAAATTATTTTTTCTCCAATATCAAAATTAGGGCATGCTCTAAATGTTCTCCAATCTGATAATGTCTCTAGGCATTTCATTTCTAGACAATTTAAGCATTATCTAAGCTCAAAATTTCTTTGGACGTTTAGTCTACTTTGTCCAATCCAATATTTTCCTATTCATTGCTTTTTCCTATCCAACATTCACTAGCTTTGTGTGTGTTACTAGGTCTACTATTTGTATTGCTATGTCTTCTTATGTTACTTCCTCAGTTTGCTACGTTAGTTATTTTTTAAATATTTTACTCTCTCCACCTTGTCTTGCCTCAAGCATCTATCCTTTTAAAAATATTCAATTATTTATACATCCTTCTTTGGCTCTTTATGACTATATACATGTTCATTTCTTGAATTCTCTAGTCATATTCACCACCTTAGCTATCCACACATCTATTTCTCCTTCATAGTGATCTTTTTAAAGGTTATTATACTTTTGTTTGTCTTCTCTACTCTAATTCTCCTCAAACATCTATTTTCTTCAAACTTGCACACCCTAGTTTTGAAAATGGTGGCCTCACACATATAAACTTATAATCACTTACTTCTCATGTACACTTTCCATACACAACCATTTATAACTCTATTTTTGGATATTGTCAACCTTTGATCCTCTTACATCATTTCCAAAATTTCTCTCTCTCTCAATGGGTGCCACACACACACACAAAGAGATCAAGATAAAATCTCACACACACACAGAAAGAGATCAACATAAAATCTCATACAATTGATATACAAGTTTTCGATCAAGATAAAATCTCATACAATTGATATACAAGTTTTCTAAACTATAGATAAACTCACTATATTCTATGGATTATACACTTAGTATGCCAAAATTACATATTATTTCTCTACATATAGCTTTTATGAAGACTTTTGATATTTCAACTTCATCAAACTATTCATCTTCTTAGACTCAAACTTCCAAGAGATATGACTCTTCATATTTCTCATAAGAGAAATATTATTTATTGAGTCTCTAATAATTACAAGTCTATAATTATTTCTAAATGACAAACACTAAATGACTAATATTTACAAGACTCTTTCACACCATATATTTACAAAGTATTTACATAATAGTACAAAGGTTCTTACAATGTATTTGCAAGTTACCAAATAATGTAATGAAATCCAACAAAATCTCCTTGAGATGCTTAGATGGAACATGAGCTAGTATTTGACTAATGTGATTCCTATCCATCATATTCCTCAACTTTTCCAATCAAACCATAGATGATTGAGTGCCCTACCTTATCACTGATATTATCTCTAGTCAACCTGATTATAAATAAAGAATATTGATTGCCTTGAGTATGATCCTTTACATTTTCTCTCTATACCTTAAAAAATTAAAAGAGAAAAACAACTTTGGCCAACAATGGGGAAGGATTTGTATAATAACCCTCTTTTGGCACAATATTTTCTTCTTCATTGTAACTTTGGATTCTTCAAAACATCTTTGTATTCTCACAATGTAGCTTCCTTATCCTTTAGATAAATCTCATTCTTTATCTCTTCTCAAAATTATAAATATAGGTATAAACTCTCATTCTTTATCTCTTCTCAAGCTTATATATATTTAAAAACTATAAGCATAATATTGGACCAAACACAAATATATACCAAATACAAATCTATCTTAGACAAAGAATTGTATAGCTTCAACCATAATATTTTTGTAATCTTTCTTACTCTTACATATTTGTAAACACATATATGTCCCAAACATAGATCTATACAACTTCAACCACTCTTCCATCACAATATCTACTTCTTCATTTCAAATTTAGATTTTTTAACATATCTTTGTCCAATCATAATGTAGCTTTCCTAGAACTAGGTGCATACTAAAGTATTTGTAGAAAAATAGCAAGAGAAACATATATTTGGGTAGAAATGTTGAGGGATGTAGAAAAAATCTTTTTCAAAAAAATATGTACTTCTTCACTACAACTTAAAATTCTTCAAAAAACAATTTGTGTTCTTGTAATGTAGGTTTATTCTCATTTAAAGCAATATCATTCTCCATCTCTTCTCAAACTTATATATTTTTAAAAACTTTAAACATAAGCCTACCACAAACACAAATTTTCCCCAAAGATAGATATATCTTAAACGCAAATATATATAGTTCCAACCACATCAATTTTTTTATCTATATTCTCCTTATAGATCTATCAACACATTTTTTTGTCAAAAAAGGTGTGTATAGCTTCAATCACTCTCCTTGAAAAATATTTTCTTCTTCTCTAAAAATTCTTAAATACATCTTCGTCTTATCATAATGCAACTTCATTATCCTTTAAGGCAACCCCATTATTCATATCTTCTCAAAATTATATATGTTTTTAAAAACTTCAAACATAGGTCTACCCCAAACATAAATCTATATAAAACTATATATGTATAGCTTCAACCATAATAATTTTTCTATATTTATTCTCCTTACAAATATATAAACATAGATCTACCCAAAAAATATATCTATATTGCTTCAACCACTCTTTTAGCATAATATCTACTTTTTCACTGTAACTTTAGCTTATTAAACATATGTTTTATCTTCCCTAAAACTAGATGCATACTAGATTATTTGAAGAAAACTAGCAAGAGAAAAATAGATTTGGCTAGTAAATCAAATATTGCCTCCTTCTAATCAACCAATAGGAAATCTATAAAAAGATATAACCCTCCTAATAAATAAATTCTAGAACAAGATTTAAAAAATCCTTCATCTAGTCAAATTTTACATGTCATATCTAATTAAAATTAAGCTTATCTCAATTCACCTCTATGCATAATTTGAACCTTCTTTGCCCCCCATAGTATTACAATCATTAGGATTTCCCACCACAAGTAATCAGATATATGCCTCTACCATAGGCATTTACAACCCATCCACAAAGGTACATAAATTATACTCATCTCATGTAATTTTGGTAAACTCCTTAATACAATCAAGTCCTTACACTACATAGAACATAAAATAAACTCTCTAATTAGACCTATTAAGGAAAATTGAATTTGAAAACTTATGCCCATTTTGGTTGCTACCATAAAATCTGTACCAAACTTTGATGGAAACCAAAATAGTGATGTATCATTTTAACAAACTCTCTATGTTGAAATTAGTTCATCACATCTAGAAGGAACACATTTTGGCATGCTTACTTATTTACTCATTAGGAGATAATGTTGCACTATGGCATGGAGGATTTCTCAACAATTTCTTTTCTATTTGGGCATTAGTTGTAGAACCTTTCATAAGAATTTTTGGTAATATGGATACTGGATATTTTGTGATTTTTCATTTAAATGGCATGCAAATATGTTATCAAGAGAATATTTATGATTACAACACTAGATTTATGAGGACTTGATATTTGATTCCACTAAATATGTGTCCAAATGAAGAACAAGTTTTTCCATACTATATACATGGTTTATAATTATATTTAGTGCCAAATATTTACAACTCTAATAATTTTACCCTAGATATAGATTTTGAAGAGACAAACCTTGCAAAATATTTTTTTATTATATTATAAAAACTACTCACTATCCCATCTATGGCTTACACTTCCCATGTTACCAAAAATTCTCAAATTACAATATCTATTACTACTTACCCATTTCTCAAATGCACAACCCTCTAACAATACTACTTATCTAAAGACCAATTTCCATTATATTGTTATGTTCCTATGTTAAAGTATGCATTTGTTCATTTTATTTCAATATTATTTACCTATTTTACCCACTCAATGATAAATTAGTAATAACAATATCTCTTAGGATCCTAGTGAATGTAAAATCCACATGAAGAATATGGAAGACATCACGAGGACATTGGTGAAATAAAATAATAGGGATAAAAGATAGTGATAGCCAAATATTCCATGGAAATAATAGATTTTGTAGCAAATTAAAGCTTCGCACCACATAAAATATTTGTTAGTCTTACAATGACACTGAGAGGGGGGGTGAATCAACATAACTCTTTAAACTTGAATTTACAGCTCTTAATACCGCAACAATTAAAACTTATTACTAGATACAACAAGTATAATAAAAAGAGCATCACACAACACAAGATTTTAACGAGGTTCACCAATGTGGCTACTCCTCAAAAATTGACTGCTTGGACTACCATCCAAATCTAGCCTTTGCAAAGCATCAACTTTACAATCAATTTACCAGCACCAACTGGAAGGAGCACCAACCCCTTATTTATCTGCACCAAAATAAAGGAGCATCAACCCCTAATTTACCAGCACCAACTGGAAGGAGCACCAACCCCTGATTTACCAGCACCAACTGGAAGGAGCACCAACCCCTGATTTATCTACACCCACAAAAAGGAGCACCAACCCCTGATGCCAAGCTGCAACTTGGACTTCAATTTAGATCTATAAGTTTGACAGTAACATACCATTGCTTTTGCAAGACCCTAACTGATCTTCTTCACCTTTGCGTTCTCTGTGCACTCTGCTTTCTCTGTGCAATCATAGTAGCACCTGGTCAAACTTCAACCTTTTCACTCTCTACGCACTCTTCTCTCTCTGTGCAATCACTTCGTACACTCTGCTTTGTTACAGTAAAACTTCACGATCATCTTCTCCCTTTTGCACACTCTGCTCTCTTTGTGAATTTTGCACTTAGCATGATTCGACACGACTTGCTCTCTACGCACAATGACCATATATCGCACACCTTCAACACTTCACTCAATTCTCCAAACAACGATCCTTTTATAACAATATTTTTTATGATGAAGATCCTAATATTAGTCGACTATAAACCCTAATCTTGGTCAGCTTTCATAACAACTATAAACCCTAATTTTAGTTAGTTGTCATACTTCTCATTTTAGTTGAGTTCTCCTTCTTGACTTGCGCATTTACGACCTATCACAAAATTGTGACATTTCTACCTCTGTAGCTTCTTTTGTTGCTGTTTCTATGAAAATACATGTCGCGATATCGCGACACTTTTTTCTCTCTCCTCTTTCTCTTTGCTTTGGCCCACGAAAATGCAACATGTCACGATATCGTGACACTTTTTCTCCTTGCTATTTTTCTTTTCTTAGGCCCGCAAAAATACATGTCATGATATCACGACACTTTCACCTTCGTATACTTCGTCTTTGCTTTTGTCACGATATCGTGACACTTCTACTTCCATAGACTTCGACTTTGCTTTTGTTGCGATATTGCGACACTTCTGCCTTCGTAGTCTTCAACTTAGATTTTGTTGCAAAATCATGACACTTCTACTTCCGTACTTAGCTTCTTTGCTTTTGTCATGAAATTGTGACACTTCTACATTCAAAGTCTTCTTCTCTACTTTTGTCACAAAACCGTGACACTTTTGCTTTCATACTTTACTTCTTTGCTTTTGTCACGAAATAGCAACACTTCTGCTTCGAAGTCTTGCTTTCTGTTTTTGTTGTGAAATCACGATAGTTCTGCTTTCGTATGCTTCCTCTCTTTCTTTTATCGTGAAAATGCGACATGTCGCAAAATCGTGACACTTTTCCAACTTACTTTCTCTCTCCTATTTTAGTCGCGAAAATGTGACATGTCGCGAAATCATGACACTTTTCCAACTCACTTTCTCTCTCCTATTTTAGTCGCGAAAATGCAACATGTCACGAAATCGTGACACTTTTCCAAATTACTTTCTCTCTCCTATTTTAGTCACGAAAATGCGACATGTCACGAAATTGTGACACTTTTCCAACTTAATTTCTCTCTCCTATTTTAGTCACGAAAATGCGACATGTCACGAAATCGCGACACTTTTCTTACTTGTTATCTTTCTTCGAACTTGTTGCGAAATCGTGACACTTTTTCCTTCTTTCTCTTTCTCTTCCAACATGTCGCAAAATCGTGACAGTTTTTCCACTTGCCTTTTTCTCTTCCAACATGTCGCGAAATCATGATAGTTTTTCTTGCTTTTTCTCTCTCTTCCAACATGTCATGAAATCACGATAGTTTTTCCACTTGCCTTTTTATCTTCCAACATGTTGCGAAATCGTGTTAGTTTTTCCTACTTTTTCTCTCTCTTCCAACATGTCACGAAATCGCGACAGTTTTTCCACTTGCATTTTTCTCTTCCAACATGTCACAAAATCGCGACATTTTTTTCTGCTTTTTCTCTTTCTTCCAACATGTCACAAAATCACAACAATTTTTATTGCCTGTTGGATATGTCGTGATATCGCGACACTTTTCTTACTTGTCTTTTTCTTTGATTTTCTACATATGGGCCAGATCGGTCTTCTTGGAAAATCACTGTACATACTCTGAATAACCTTTGAACTCCTTTCTTCTACATATAAATATCTTTTGAACTTCCTAACCACTACATCAATAGATCTATCTAACTGTGTTGAAAAAAATGACAATACTGTTGTTGCACCTTGCTCAACAATCTCCCCCTTTGGAATTGTTGGCAACACATGTGCAATTTTATGTAACTCTTCTCCCCCTTTGACAATAATACCACAGGGCTACTACAAACTCCCCCTGAGTCCATGCACAACATTCTCAGGCAAAATTTATTACACTTAGCAAAAATCATGAACATGAGCAAAAAGATAATCAAATACTTAAATGCTCCCCATGAGAATGTGATCCCTGTAGCTAGTCAATTCTTGGGAAGTGTGACCACTCCCAATTTATTACGAAGGTACTCAAAAAATTCCTTGGGAAATGGTTTTGTGAAGATATATGCTACTTGCTCTGTAGTTGGAACAAAATCCAACTTAACCTCACCTTCCACAACTTTCTCCTACAAAAAGTGATACATGATAACAATGTGTTTTGTGTGTGAATACATAACTAGATTCTTGGAGATGTTAATGGCACTGGTGTTATCACACTTAACTGATATTGGCTCACTGAAGCTAATACCAAGATCTTTTAGGGTTTGTTTCATCCATAATACCTATGTACAACATGTTGTCGCTGCAATATATTCTACCTCTGCTATCAATAAAGAAACTGACTCTTGTTTCTTACTGTGCCACATGACCAATATATCTCCAAGATAGAATGCACCTCCTTTGGTACTCTTTCTGTCATCGACACATCCTACCCAATCTACATATGAATACAAAATAAGGGTGAAGTCTTTACCTTTTGGATACCATAACCCATACTTCATAGTACCCTTGAGGTACCGAAGAATCCTCTTCACTGCTGTCACATGAGTCTCCTTGGGATTAGCCTGAAATTGTGCTACCATGCATACTGCCTGCAAAATATCTGGTCTGGTAGTTGTCAGGTACAATAAGCTCCCAATCATAGATCTGTACATGGTTTGATCAACAAGTGGATATTTTTCATCCTTTCTCAACTTGCAACTTGTCGTCATGGGATTGCTAACTGTCTTACAATCCTCCATTGTGAATTTCTTTAACATCTCTTTCACATATTTAACTTGAGAAATAAATATGCCCTTCTTATTTTGATTAACTTGCAACCCGAGGAAATACAAAATTTCACCAATCATTGACATTTCAAATTCTTTCTGCATCTTATTTGCTAAATCTTTACACAACTCATCTTTACTGCTGCCAAATATGATATCATCTACGTATACAAAAAGAACAATAAGATGCCCATTTTCTATTTTGACATACAAATTACTATCCACCATACCTTTCTTAAACCCTTGTTGAGTGAGATAGTTTTCTAGCCTTGCATACCATGCTCGGGATGCCTATTTTAAGCCATATAATTCTTTATTCAACTTGCAAACCAAGTTGGGATCATCACCAAGTTGGAAACTATCTGGTTGCTCAATATAAACCTCTTCTTAAATTTTCCCATTCAAAAACGCTGATTTCACATCCATTTGATAAACTTTGAAATTCTTGTAGACTGCTAAAGCCAGAAATATTCTAATTGCCTCTAGTCTAGCTACTGGTGCAAAATTTTCCTCAAATTCAATGCCTTCAACTTGTGCATAACCCTTAAATACCAATCTTGCTTTATTTCTGACTACCTGTCCGTCTTCATTCAATTTGTTTTGAAAAATCCATTTAGTCTCGATTATATTTTTATTTGCAAGTCTAGGTACTAACTCCCAAGTTTTGTTTTTCTCGATATGATCTAATTATTCATTTATTTCCTTCATCCAAATTTCATCTTTACTTGCGTCAGCAACATTTGTGGGTTCAATGCTGGATAATAGAGAGTAGTAACTTACTACTCTTCTTCTTGTCTAAACACCAACTTTGGGGTATCCAATTATTTGCTCTCTAGGATGAGTTTTCTGCTAGCTACCTGTTTTGAATTTCTTATTTTATTCTACTTTTGAATCACAACTTAAATCATCTGAGTCAGTTTTTTGTATCTTTTCCATTTTGTTTTCCTCATCTCCTTCAATAAACTCTTCATAAATTGGGTAGTTCTTTTCATAGCTAATTAATCATTCTCTACCTTCATCAAATTTAACATCGACGCTATCCACAATTTTCTTTAGCCTCTTTTTGTAGCATTTGTAAGCTTTGCTTCTTGGTGAATAACCAAAAAAAATACCTTCATCCACTCTATCTTCAAACTTACCAAGATTATCTTCAATTATTTTGATGTAGCACTTGCTGCCAAAAACTTTGAGGTATTTTACTATTGCCCTTTTATCGAACCACAACTCATAAGGAGTTTTGCTTTCATGTGTTCTCAGCATGTACCTATTTTTGATATACACCACAGTATGGATTGCTTCTCTCCAAAATCTATCTTCTACTCTACTTTCAACCAACATAGTCTATGCCATTTCCTACACTGTCCTATTCTTTCTTTCTACCACTCCATTCTGCTGAGGTGTCTTGGCTGCTGAAAACTGTCTCCTAATATCGTATTTTTCACAGTACTCTACAAACTCCTCTAAAATGAATTCTCCTCCTCTATATGATCTTAAAAATTTGATCCTCCTTCCTGTTTCATTCTCAACTTGGTTTTTGAAAATCTTGAACCTTTCAAAAGCTTCTGATTTATGCTTCAAGAAAAATATCCATGTCATTCTGGAATAGTCATCAATGCACAACATAAAATATTTGTCACCATTTATGCTTTATGTTCTCATGGATCCACATAAATTAGTGTGTATTAGTTCCAAAGGTTTGCTTGTGTAGTACTCTTTTTTTTTGAATGTGACTCTAGTTTGCTTCCCCTTTTGGCATGAAGCACAAATATTGTTTGCAGGTTTGCTAATAGTGGGAATATCTCTCATTGCCATTTTTGAGTTGATTTTTACTAGATTATCAAAACTGATATGACCAAGTCTCTTGTGCCACAACCAACTTTCTTCTTCCTATCCAATAAAACAATCTCCTTCTAAAGTCTTTGAGAGCATGTATAGGTTTCCAGATGTCCTTGATCTAGTTGCTATCAATTTTCCACTATTTTTTTTTGACTTCACAACCCTGCTTCTTAAAAACTACTTCATGACATTTATCGCAAATATGAATTATGCTCAACAAGTTATGTTTCAAACCATCCACAAACAAGACTTCTTCTGACTTAATTTTTTCGTCAATAATTTTAACTGAACCTTTGCCAACTATCGTAGCTCCATCATTATTTCCAAACTTTACTGAACCACCTTCATATTTTCGTAACTTCTCAAATTTCTGTTTGTTACCTATCATATGACTGGAGCATCCACTATCAAGTATCCATGGTACATATTTATTCTGTGATTTAAATGTTGTTTGTATGATTAAGGATTCCTTTTCTTCCTTAAGTCGCTCTTTTTCTTTCCACTCCATTTTGATAGTAGTTTTGGGCTCTTGTTTTGCCTTTCCATTATCAACAGCTTGTGCATGTTTTACGAGAAGTTTTCTATTTTGTCTCATCCTATTTGGTTGAAATTTTCTTCCCTAAAACTAATTTGATGCAAATGTACTTCTATAGTTTCTTGCAATGTGCCCAAAATTGTGACAGTTATAACATTCTACTCGTATAATTCATCGAGTAGAAAAAGCATTTCTACCGGTGAAATTCCTTGGTCTTACATTATATTTTTAGTCTGAGATTTTATGTCCATAGCCATTGCATTTAAAATAGAAACCAGAAAAGGGATAATTGAACCTGGGTGATGGTCTTTGCCATGTTGTCGTAGGAGCCATAGGTCTTCTTCTTCTTTGATGTGTGACATTGGTGAATAAATCATTATCATTTCTCATTTCATGCCTGGAATTATTTATTTCTTTTGCATGAGATACTTTTCCTTGATCAACTTGTTTCTTATCTTCATTCTTTATGGATTCTACATTTTTGGCCTTTGATCCATTTGAAGATTCTCCTTCGACGAAACCTAGACCAAATTTTATGCCTGCAGGCCTTTGGTCATTTATTCTTATCCAACTTCATAGAAATTTCTTTGCATTTGTGATAAGAATTAATTTTGTGATTCATCTCTTCTATCTGTGTCCGTAAACCAACATTATGTTCTTCTAGTTTGCAAAAATAATCTATTTTCATGGTAATTTGTACTTCGAGATCTAAAGATATTTTATTGTATTCTTATGTCTGTACTTTCAGACTGGTTATGATTTTGTTTGAATCCTCAAGCCTTTTTGAAATTTTCTTATTCTTTTTCCTATCTATTTTCCACTCTTCAAGTGTAGAGATCAACTCATCTTCTAGATCTACTTCAGCCTCAGGGTTTTCATCACATACTTCAAAGTTCACTCCTTTTTTTGATTGTACTTCTTCAAATGCCATGAAAAGAGCTTCACCACCTGCCATTGTGTTACTTCCAAGATCACCCTAGTCGGTTAAGCTTGTACAGGAACTTAGCTCTGATCCCAATTGTTAGTATTACAATGACATTGAGAGGGGGGGGTGAATCAGTGTAGCTCTTTAAACTTGAATTTACAGCTCTTAATACCACAACAATTAAAACTTATTACTATATACAACAAGTATAACAAAAAGAGCATCACACAACACAATATTTTAACGAGGTTCACCAATGTGGCTACTCCTCAAAAATTGACTGCTTGGACTACCATCCAAATCCATCCTTTGCAAAGCATCAACTTTACAATCAATTTACCAACACCAACTAGAAGGAGCACCAACCCCTTATTTATCTACACCAATAGAAAGGAGCATCAACCCCTGATTTACCAGCACCAATTGGAAGGAGCACCAACCCCTGATTTACCAGCACCAACTGGAAGGAGCACCAACCCTTGATTTATTTGCACCCACAAAAAGGAGCACCAACCCCTGATGCCAAGCTGCAACTTGGACTTCAATTTGGATCTATAAGTTTGACAGTAAGATACCTTTGCTTTTGCAAGACCCTGACTGGTCTTCTTCACCTTTGCATTCTCTGTGCACTCTACTTTCTCTATGCAATCACAGTAGCACCTGGTCAAACTTCAACCTTTTCACTCTCTACGCACTCTGCTCTCTCTGTGCAATCACTTCGCACACTCTACTTCGTTACAGTCAAACTTCATGATCGTCTTCTCCATTTTGCACACTCTGCTCTCTTTGTGAATTTTGCACTAAGCATGATTTGACATGACTTGCTCTCTATGCACAACGACCATATATCGCACACCTTCGACACTTCGCTCAATTCTCCAAACAACGATCCTTTTATAAAAATATTTTTTATGATGAAGATCCTAATCTTAGTCGATTGTAAACCCTAATCTTGGTCGACTTTCATAACAACTATAAACCCTAATTTTAGTCGGTTGTCATACTTCTCATTTTAGTCAAGTTCTCCTTCTTGACTTGCGCATTTACGACCTGTTGCAAAATTGTGACATTTCTGCCTCTGTAGCTTCTTTTGTTGCTGTTACCATGAAAATACAACATGTTGCGATATCGCGACACTTTTTTCTCTCTCCTCTTTCTCTTTGCTTTGGCCCTCAAAAATGCAACATGTCGCAATATCGTGACACTTTTTCTCCTTGCTATTTTTCTTTTCTTAGGCCCGCAAAAATACATGTCACAATATCGCGACACTTTCACCTTCGTATACTTTGTCTTTGCTTTTGTCGTGATATCGTGACCCTTTTGCTTCCATATACTTCGACTTTGTTTTTGTCGTGATATCGCAACACTTCTGCCTTCATAGTATTCAACTTAGATTTTATCATGAAATTATGACACTTCTGCTTCCATACTTAGCTTCTTTGCTTTTGTCATGAAATCATGACACTTCTGCCTTCGAAGTCTTCTTCTCTGCTTTTGTTGTGAAATTGTGACACTTCTACTTCCGTACTTTACTTCTTTGCTTTTGTCACAAAATCGTGACACTTCGCTTTCGAAGTCTTGTTTTCTGCTTTGTCATGAAATCGTGACAGTTCTGCTTTCGTACACTTCCTCTCTTTCTTTTATCGCAAAAATGTGACATGTCACAAAATCATGACACTTTTCCAACTTACTTTCTCTCTCCTATTTTAGTCATGAAAATGCAACATGTCGCGAAATCATGACACTTTTCCAACTTACTTTCTCTCTCCTATTTTAGTCATGAAAATACGACATGTCGCGAAATCGTGACACTTTTCCAACTTACTTTCTCTCTCCTATTTTAGTCGTGAAAATGCGACATGTCACGAAATCGTGACACTTTTCCAACTTACTTTCTCTCTCCTATTTTAGTCGCAAAAATGCGACATGTCACGAAATCGTGACACTTTTATTACTTGTTCTCTTTCTTCGAACTTGTCACAAAATCGTGACACTTTTTCCTGCTTTCTCTTTCTCTTCCAACATGTCATGAAATCATGACAGTTTTTCCACTTGCCTTTTTCTCTTTCAACATGTCACGAAATCACGATAGTTTTTCCTACTTTTTCTCTCTCTTCCAACATGTCATGAAATCATGACAGTTTTTCCACTTGCCTTTTTCTCTTCCAACATGTCATGAAATTGCAACAGTTTTTCCTGCTTTTTCTCTCTCTTCCAACATGTCGTGAAATCGCGATAGTTTTTCCACTTACCTTTTTCTCTTCCAACATGTCACGAAATCATGACAATTTTTCCTGTTTTTCTCTTTCTTCCAACATGTCACGAAATTACGACAGTTTTTCTTGCCTGGTGGATATGTCGTGATATCGCGACACTTTTCTTACTTGTCTTTTTCTTTGATTTTCTACATATGGGCCAGATCGGTCTTCTTGGAAAATCACTGTACATACTCTGAATAACCTTTGAACTCCTTTCTTCTACATTTGAATATCTTTTGAACTTCCTGTCGACTACATCAATAGATCTATCTGACTATGTTGACAACAATGAAAATACTGTTGCTGCACCTTGCTCAACAATATCTTGCAAAACAACATGGTGAATGTAACTTTAGAAGTCAATACCTATGGTGCTTCCTATGCAATGATAGGAATAACCCTAGTGGATGTGTTATAGTTATTAGATATTCTTAAATTGATAACTAACTAACAATTTCAATACCAATAAGCTACCACTAAGGGATAATAGTAGTAGTGAATCAATTGATTTATCATCCTACTATGATGAATCAATCAATTTATCAAGATCCATCTCTAATTCAACAAGCAATTCCAATATTATCAAATTCAAATAATACAATCTTTGTGAACTTTGAAATTGTCAAAGAAGATGAATATTATATTTTGATAATAGCATCATATGTGCTAACGATCAAGGGGTTGGAACCAGGAACAAGAAAAATATGATTTAAGAGAAAGAATCATAGAAGAAGTAGGTCAAATTTAATCTAGACACTAGAACATTGAGAAGAAAAAGAGGACCATTATATGCTAGGGATAATGGGATAATAGTAGTTAAACAACAAAAATTATAGAATATGAAATCTAAGAAGATAACATTTACGATACCCTAAAATAAAACTCCATTAGATAAGGGAAAATAGATAGAAAATGGAAAGATACTCATGAAATAAAAATGAATGTAGGAGGAAAAAAAGGATAAACAAAGAGAATATAAAAGTGATTAGTTTCAAAATGTGGACAAAATAGTCTAAAATATCCATCCCTAACCAATGAAGATCACACGATTGCTACAAGGCAATATATGAAATTCATGTTGCACAGTGAAAGCAATGCCATTGAATTCAAGTTAAACATCACTTATGAGATGATGGAAAAATCAATTAAAGTGATCATTCTAGAATCCTTATATTTTATATTAAAGGGATTTACTCTAAGAGGACCTCAAAGAGGAAGAAATATGTTATACTAAGATAGGATAACTAAAACATACATAGTCTAGTTTGGAAGAACAATACGATCTAATTATAGAGGATATACTATACATCCATATCAATGCAATATATATTTTGAATGCTCTAAATATAAAGATGCTAAAATTGCCACTATCCTATATAACATTGAAGACTAAGAATTATTTATGTAGTAGATTCAAGGGATTCTATAAGCATGATGATTAAATCTACATGTGAAGAAATGGTATTTCCATACATAAAAACTAATAGGAATCCAATTGAAATTGATGGAACTAAGTTGGACGTTATGGAGTTTTAAAATATTTAATTATGATTATGAAAAATCATCCTTAGTGAATAGTTTTTCAAAAAGAAATGGCTATTGATATTCCTCCTTATTTCAAAATATCACTTTCAAGATAATCTACCTAAAATTATCAAGGGATGGATACCTAGTAATCGAATACATGCATATGAAGGTACTTGGGGATAAAAAAATGATCAAGATAGAAAGTGAAGCTACTTATAGTAATTTCTTACACAAATTAGAGTATGATGGTAAAGTGAATTAGAATGAGTTTCTAGAATTCATGGATGGTGAAGCTATTGAGGGAGATGATATGATATAAATGGATATGATCATAGGTGTACTCTAGAATGGCAAAGACCTAGAGTAGAAATTTAAGGAAACTAAGCTTGGAAATTTCTTGATATTTGAGAACCCACCATTATTCCATCACCAACTAGCCAACAAGAATAAGAATTAGATGAAGCATGAATTATTCATTTTGATTGCATAAGGACATGAAATTAATATGGTGTTGGTATTCAATTCATCGATCCTCAAGGTGCTTGTAGTGAATTCTCACTACACTTGGATGGAGTAAGGCCATTTTTTCCTATTTGAAGGTTGGTCTTATTAGAAGACCAAGTCACTCAAGGTCCTATTTGTATTCCAAGAAAAAATAAAACAACCATACTCTAAAGGAGAACGCAAGAAAACATAAGCATGAAAATCCCTAGTGACCAGAACTACATGGTGAGGAATCACAAAAAATGTATAAACAAAGTTCTAGTGAAATTACAAGGATCCACAATGTATTGAGCAACTAGGACCATAATAATAGTTTAGCTCAAGGATGTCTGACCAAATCCAATGACTGATCACATCAAACAAGTTTTAATAATGAGAACAACATGAGAAAGAAAAGGTGAGAGACTTACATGAAGGAACCTAACTGGGCTAAGAAATTTATGAGGGGTAGTAACTAAATTTTGGATAGATCACCTCTATCCATACTCTGATATTCTAGGAGTCTTATTTTTTCTTTAGGGGTTCCTACCCCTAAAACCCCATATGAAGGGTTGTTGCTACTACCTCAAATCCCACATATTTTGTAGAGGTGTATAGTTCCCTAGATTATGGTTTTTTCTCTATATGAAGGTATGACATTTAAGACACTATAATAAATCCTTAACAAGATCAACCATAGATATGATGGTACTAATGGTTAGAAATATCTATGACATATTTTTGACATGGGTGACAGGACCCCATATTCAATAATGCTAGACCTAGACCCAACAACATTAGGATTATGCACCATGAACATAAAAAGTATAGTACTATGAATCTAGAAGTTTTGAAAGGAAGAAATTTTGAGTTTTTTTAGGGAAAGTGCCCTATGTAGTATCTATAAATATGTATTCTTATTCTCATAATAATCAAAATTCATCCTTCCTTATAAGGGTTTTTTCCTTTATTCTCTCCTATGTATTGGTCTTGCTTGAGCCTTGTGTATCCAATCAGGTAGTTTTAAAACCTCTTCCCTCTACATGTATTTATCTTCAAGTTCATAGTAATAATAATTTATTACTAATAAACAAATTGTAATTTCCTATCATGAAGAACCATCTTACATGACACTAAAAATTGTGTTTCATATCTAGGTGAATGGATGCAAAAACTAATATTTCCTCCATAAATAACTAGCTTTGCAACTTTTTGTAAATTCTAGGAACAATGGAAAAAGAAAAAGGAACCTAGGGTGACCACATAAAGGACTTATGTTACCTATAGGAGCATGTGAACTATGAGAGCTATGGCTAAGATTTTATAGAACATACAACCACCTCGACCTTAGTAATTGGAAACCCCAAGAGTAGCACTATATAAAGAAGAGTCCCTGGGTCCTTGCATCTAAAAGTATAATAATCCAAGATCCAAAGATCCAACATAAGAGAATCAATGTGATATTAGAAATCAAGCAAAAGCGAGGATGACAATGAAGAGAATTGTGCTAGAATTATATTTAGATATTCTTACACCTTTTAAAAAGTTATCAAATGATAGACCTTAACCATCATAGAAGGATCCCAATTTTATGAATTCCAAGGATTCTAAGAGTAACAACTTCATAAAAATTTTGACTCCATGTCTAATGGATAAGGTGGGTGGCTTTCTGTGAAAGTAGTCACATTGAAGATTCTGATGTATTGATATTTTCTCAAATTAAATAGTTACAACTTTAGGATATTGTAGGAAATATCCTAGATGAAAGAATAACTGAATAGATCCCTAAAATCAATCTCTAAACTATAGCAACAATGAAAATTAATATATGTCGTCAAACACACTAATATGCCGATAATATTATAATACTTAGAAAGTATCAACAATCAATAATTAAATGTTAACCTATATGCTAACATTATCCTCCTTAAAGTTGAGAGGGTTGACAAGATAGTCTCTTAGTTTTACATATTGAGCTTTAGCAACCCCTTTAGTGAAGATATCCGCCATGTTATCCAAAGTATTGCAATGTTGAAGCTTAACTACCTATTTCTCCACCATGTCTCGAATGAAGTGATACTTCATATCAAAGTGTTTTGACTTACTATGATGGATGGGATTATGTGCCAATTGGATGGCACTCATATTGTCACAGTACAATCTTGTAGGACCACTTTTTTGCTCTCCAATTTCTTCAAGGAATTTTTTCAACCATAGAACTTGAGTACTAGCATGTGTGATTGCTATATACTCAACCTCAGTAGATGACAATGCTACAACAGTCTGCTTTTTGGAACTCCATGTAATTAGTCCTAATCCAAGACTAAAATAATTTCTTGAAGTAGATTTTCTATCATCTATATTGCTGCCCCAATCACTTACTAATTTTATAGAATTACATTTGTGGTAATGGATCCCAAATCCAATGTACCCTTTACATATCTCAGAATTCTCTTAGTTTCTTGAAAATGAAGTTTGGATGGATCAACCATAAACCTTGAAATAAGAGAAACAACATACTGAATATCAGACATACTGAAATAAAAAACTTAAACTAATTATTAAATGAAATTAAACCTCATTAAATAAAAATTTTCCTTTGTTTAAAAGTAAAAAAAAAAAATACTTTTAGAAAAATTTAAATAAAATGAACTTTAATAAAATCATAAAATAATCAAGAAAGTATTTTTTAAATAAAAAATATTTTAAAACTTAGAAAAAAAATAAAATTTTGTTTTACCTGATGGTGGGTCGGAGGGTTTCGAACCCTCGCCCTAATGGCCTTGGGCCTTACTGCTTGGCCTACAACCGACTGCGGTAGCTCACTTGCCATGAGCAAAGGTGAGGCTCCCTCACCTTATCTTTTTCCTGAGCTGGAATAGCGCTTACAAGTGGCTCTTCGATCGCCGCTCCTCCACTTGACGCTCAATCATCGCTTCTCCACTCGGGGATGACTCCTCTACAATAGTTTCTACAATAATGACAACTTCGAAGAATCCTACTATCAATTCCAACCCTTGCCACTAGTTGTGAAACCCTCCCTCGAAGCCTACGACACACACAGGATTAAAAATCACTCTAAAAACAATGATATCTCTACAAATTTCTCTACAAAAATAGTTGTTATATAACTACGATGATATCCAGGGAGAGGAAGAGTGTTAAATCCAAAAAAATATGAGGACCAAATCTAGAAAGTAATATGGCCAAATGTTCTATAATGCAGTGCTGTTGATCATAAAACAAAAAAAAATTGGAATCGATCGTCCCCAGTGTTAACAAACAATTGTTGATTTTACACCAGGTTGACAGTTTCTAGAGTGGTTATGTTTTGAAAAAAAATGTATTATCCCACATTCATGGGAGAATAGCTAAATAGTTGTTTAAATATGTGCATACACACCTATTGAGGTGTCTCCTCATAAGGAGACTATGCCCAAGAGGACGATGCTCCTCAAAAATGAGCAGACTCTTTGGCTACCGTACTGTGTGGGCCTAGATGATCGAGGTTTTACCTAGCTAGCATAATCCGGTGAGGTCGCATGTCCATCAATTATGTCGTCTAAGCCTTGAGTCTGCTAGTGAGTCTCCCTTCCCATCCGTAGGTCCAGTGGCAAATCACCACGTTAGGTGCATCGACATTTAGGCCTATCCAGTGAGTCCAGTGGCCTATCTACCACGTGTCAATCAACAGATTCATTTCTATCAGTAGATACTTGATCTACATGTTTGATCTTTAGTGTCATGTCATCACACCTCAGGATGCATGCTCAAGTTGTAGGCCGGTCTATCCTTGGTCACCACATGATCTACGATGGACAGGAAGACCTGTTGTGTGGACTCCTCTCGGTCCACTTGTCCACTCTCGAGATAACTCTAGTGCCTCAACCCATCCTCACTCTGATACCAAATGTGCAAGTAGTCACATGAAGATTATGATGTATTGATATTTGCTCAAATTAAATATTTATAACTTTAGGATATTGTAAGAAATATCCTAGATGACAGACTAACTTAATAGATCCCTAAAGTCAATCCCTAAACTATAGCAACAACAAAAATTAATATATATCATAAAACACACTAATATGTCGACCATAGTATAATACTTGGAAAGTATCGACAATCAATAATTAAATGTTAACCTATATGCTAACACTTTCTAGATTTATTATCCTCATTAAGTTAAGAATCCCTCATGAGTCACTAGAACTATAGTGAATTATCACTACACTTGGGTTGATCAAGGTCATTTGGTCTTCTTTAAAGGTTGGTCTCAATAGAAGACTAAGTTGCTCAATGTCTAGATGGTATTCCAAGAATAAAATAAAATAATTGGACCTTTAAGGAGAACAAAAGAGAAGACAAGCACAAAAATCCTTGGTGACTAGACCTATATGGTGAGGACTCATGACCAAAGGTATAACTAGAATTTGGGTGAAATACGAAGGCTTCACAATGTATTGAGCAACTAGTACCTCAAGAGAAGTATGGCTTAGGGATGCCTAACCAAATCCAGTTACTAGAAACATCCAATTTGTGGTAATAATGAAAACAATAGGAGAAAGCAAAAGTCAAAGACTATAATAAAATACCCTAACTAGGCCAAGGAATGTATGAGGGGTGATAACCAAATTTTGTTCATATATGTCTAACCATCCTCTAATATTATTGAAGGCCTATTTTTGCTTTAGGGGATCCCACCTCTAAAATCCTATATGAAGGGTCATTGGCCCCCAATTCCTCCCAACCAAGGCTACTCCATTGCCTTGGATCCCACATATTTTGTAAAGGAGTATAGTTCCCTAGATGTAAGACCATTTATCCATGAGGAAGTATAACATTTAAGACACTACCATAAAGCCTTTAGAGAAGTGGCCAAATATATAAGGGCATTAATGATAGGAAATCTCTATGATAAATTTTTGGCATGGGTGACAAGACCTCATCTCTTGCAATGCAAGACTAAAAAACCTTAGGATTATGTACCATGAATACAAAATTACAATACTATGAGCAGGATATTTTGAAAAGGAGTTTTGAATTTTTTTGGGAAAAAGGCCTCATGTAGTATATAAAAATAGGTATTCTTCTTCTCATGATGATTTTTGAAAGACATCATTTCTTCTAAGGGGTGTTTTTCTTTATTCTCTTGTATGTATCGACCTATTTCAAGCCTTGTGTAGTGTTGTGGCCATTCCACAACTAGCCCCAGTAATTGGGGACCCACTTTTTAATTTTTGTGTTTCGGTGTTTTTGTTTCATTTTGAGTGTCTAGTGGATTTATTAGGTTCCTCCTTGTTTTTTGTTGTTTTGGTTAATTTTAATGTTTTGGATTAAATCAATTCAAACATTTAAAATTAATTAAATCAAATTTAATATAAAAAAGAAAGCAAGTAAAATAAAATAAAAAATTTATAAAGCTTTTTGAATTAAAAAAAAAAAAACAAGTTTATATATATTTTATATATATATAAACAAATAAAAAATTTAAAAAGTGAAAAGATTATATATATATATATATATATATATATATATATATATATATATATAAAGTGAAAACAATAAAAGTATAAATAAAAAGAAAAGTAGTGAATGAAGCCATGGTGCTTCATTTACCACGTTTTAGTTCATTTTTTAAAATAGTTTAAATTTAATGTTTTTTTTTTCTTTTTCTTTTTATTTATTTTTTATTTTTTAATTTAAATTTATGCTTTTAATATAGTTTATTTTGTTATTTTGTTTTTAATAAAAAATCTAACTCAAGCTTTTTTGATGCATGTACAGGTAGATAGAAAATGTCAAAAGCTTCTTTAAATATTTTTAGTATATTATTTTATTAGTATTTTTATTTTCTTTGAAATTTTAAAATTTAATTCATGTATATGCAGGTAAGGTGGAAGGAGAATAAAATAAAGGAAAGAAAGACTTTATGGAAAGCCAACAAAGGGTTTTGAGAAAAAAAATTGAAAACATGAAAAGGAAAACCAAATAGCAGCGTTGGAAGGAGAAACCAAGGGTTTGGAAACCTGAAACGAAAGGTCATGAGAGAAGACTTTAAAAACAAGATGGATGCATAGAAAAAGGGTTGAATCTTTTGGGATTTTTTTGGAGGAAGAAGACATACTGCTGGGCTGATTTTCACCATTTGGATGCCAAATTTGGGCATTTTTTCTGCATTGTAATGGAATATTGAATATTTTTTTTCAGCAATTAATTGGAAATGTCTCAAGTTTTATGCATTTTTATGGTTAACTTGATTTCGTTTTCAGTTTATTACACCATTTTCCTTTGAATCTCGCACCGTATTAGATGTTGATTGCATGAAGTTGGATCACTCTAATACTGGTTTTATGCAGAATACTAATGCTTGTAGGGTTTGTGGAGAAATTTGGGGTTGCAACATTTATGTTTTTCATTTTTTTTCCAACTTTTTATTTGCTAATTTATTTTTAATTTTTAGATATTAAAATAAACAAATTAAAAATTAAAATAATAAAAATAATTACATGGTTGTGAAGAATTATGTAAAATCTATCATACGCAATAGATTTGGATTCATTTCGAGGTAATTTCAATTTTATACAAATTTTTGAAAATGGTTGTTTGATGCAGATTTTACAATTTCGGAATTTCAAATTTTCACATTTTGGAATCAGATCAGATTTTTCAGTTTCATATTTTTTTACTTGCAAGCATAAAATAAACTTTCCTTCATGAAAATTTCAATTTCATTGAAGGGGGTTAATTTTATGGCATTTCATAAGCTATCTTTTTCGAGGTCATAAGTGCACCTATCTTTATGAAAATTTTAATTTCATTAAACAAAGGTGATTTTATATGTTACATTAAAAGGCTATTGTTTTAACACATTAAATTATTATTCTTTATGAAAATTATTTCATTAAAGAAAGATAATTAAATGACATTTTAAAGCCTATATTTCAAGGCTATAAATTATTATCTCTTTGTAAAAATTGATTTCACCAAAGAGGAATAATTTATTATTCATATCAAAGGCTATCTTTATATTCATGATAAGAAGCTACATTTAAGGATCCTATTCATCATTTCGGATTCACATTCATAGATTTTAATTTTTACTTTCATGTTTAAAGAAGGATTTAATGCAAGGTAAAGCTTGATTAAAACCCACTTAAGGAAGATAAAATCTACCTTAAAATACTCAAGATAAAAATAACTAAGGCACTACATCGTGGTCATATGAGGGCCAAATCACATTTATTTTTTATTTTGGTTTCATGAACAATCATTAAGGTAAGATGGTAAAATAAACCAACATTGCTCCTTGTTTACAGTTGCAATCACTAAGGTGTTCCAAGCATTTAAATTGATATATTGTTATTTGAGATTACTAATACACATATGCAAATTCTAATATAGTGGAGACCTTGGAGAAATTATTTTTTTAATTTCTTTGCAAGAGAGGGTTTTGGAGATCCAATCCCTAAGGGAGAGTGTAATTTCACAATTGAGTAAAATTAACACTCAACATGTAGCTTTGTAGGTAGTTTTTGAACCTCTTCTCTCCACATGTATGTAACTTAGACTTCACACTAATAAAAATTTGTGACTACTTCTGAAATCCCTATACTATTTTTTGGTGTGGGTGTTCCATTTTATTGCATGTTCTTGAGGGACCTATGTTCTTCATGCACTAGTAGCTACTATACATGTGTTCACTTCAACCTATCATAATATAGAAGGTCTTATTAGATCTTTGGTGCATCACCACCCATAGGTAGGCTAGGTAGGCTAGTTAGTATTTACTACTTTTATTTTAATACTTTGTCTTCTTTTTCCTTTTCCTTAGAGATGAAAATTGGTAGAGTAGGTTAGCAAAGGAAGTAAAATATGAGCACCAAGAATTACATCACAATAAGGAGCCAACATTGGTAAAAAATCTTAGAGGTTATCTAGAGGATCCATATCCCATGCTCCATTGGACTTCCTAGGACTGGTGCCCCCTCATGAGGGTCATAGTGCTTGGGGGTACATGGATCAATTTTGATGCCCAATAGTACTCAGATGAAATTTTCTTGTACATTAATATTTAGCTGCATTAACAATATAGTTGAGTATGAGGCTCTTTACACAAGTTTAAGGAAATTTGAAAAGATGGGTATCAAGACCATCAAAGTATTGGCAATTTAAAGCTAGTCATTAGCAAAGTTAATTTAGAGTGTATAAAAAAAAACAATAAATTGAAGTATTACAAGCCTATATATTGGGATATACTAGAGAGATATAGAATATACAAGATCAAGTTAATCCATAGTGAGCTAAGTTGTAAGGCAAATGAACTAGTTTCAATGGTAGTAAAATTTGACATTGCTTCATATATATGGCATATTCCAAAAGAACTAGAGGTTGTCTTTAGCCTCACAGTCCCTAATACCTATAGTTATTTGTAGGTATATAAAAATAATGAGCAAATCATAGTATTCCTACTTTAAAAAGCTCAACAAGCTAAATATAGGAGTGATTATGGGGATGATATAAAGGTGGGGTAAACCCATAAAATACTAATTAGTATCCAAAGTGACTAATCATATTAGAAAGTGTATTCAACCCTAATGATCATACCAAAAATTATAATATTAAGATGAAATTATTCTTATCACCTACTTGAAGTTGCTAGGGAAAGAAACTACTATTGAGTAAGGAATGTACTAAAGAAGAAATAAGCTTATTCAAATAACTATTTGGGAAGTATGACAATATTATTGCCTAGTATTATAAAGATCTAAATATTTATGATAGTGAGAAGGGAAGAGAGTATGAAAAGGGTCTAACCAAGGGAATCCTTTATTCATGATTCCTTCTCAACTTAAGGATTGGATTAGGGATATGGGGTGTGAAAATCCTAGTAACTAGTTTGATGAATAAATTTTACAAATAGCTACATTTTTGAGGAAAACTAAGGTTCCTTTTATACCAAACTAATCTTGTAGAATTTAAAATGCAATGCATACATACAATTCTTACAACTTACATACCTAAATCTAAGACGATCCTTTAATTCCAATGATAAAATAAAAATAAATATATATATTTTAAGGATACAAAATTTTTAAGTGGGAATGCATCAAACTGAAGAACACAAGCTTATACTGAGAAGGGGAGGTGAACAGTATAAGATAAAACTTTTCTATTTTATTTCCAAAGTAATAACTTCAAATTACATCAATGCAATAATGAAACAATGCACAAATAACCACACACATAAGAGACAAATATTTTACGTGGAAACTCCCTCTTGGGAGAAAACCATGACAAAATATTACTTATATATTTCTCAAATAGATTTTATGGGCACCAACCCATAGGAGACACCAATCCCGTGTGGACACCAATCCATAGGAGACACTAATTCCCTATACAATTTTATGGAGACCAATACATAGGAGATACCAATCCCCTTGCTCAAATTTGTAGACACAAATCCATAGGAGACACCAATCCCCTTGCTCAAATATACTCAAAAACCTGCTTACAAAACCTGCTCAAATTTACTCCAAAACTTGCTCATAAACACTGCTCAAATCTACTCTAAAACCTTCTCACACATACTACTTAAGTGCTCCAAAAAATGCTCACGCAACTTGCTCAAATATTCTTCAAAAATTGCTCACAAAACCTACTCAAATTTGCTCTAAAACCTGTGCATAACCTATGGTCAAATTTGCTCACAAATATTCTCATAAACTATGCTCAAATCTGCCTTGACAAAATGATTTTCCTTTTTCAAATTTTTTCATAATGATACTGATATTATTTTGGGAAAATAAAATAAAAATTTTAAAAACATAACATGACATATTATATCTCCATTTTGTCAAATTTACAAATTGAAACTTTATAGCAAAAATAAACTGACTCCTTATATCTCCTTTTAATAACTTGTAAAATAAAATATAATAAAAACCACAAGGCTCCATATATCTCCCTTATATCAAATTAAAAACTTTATAATAACCAAAAGACTCTTTATATCTCCTTTATATCAAATTAAAAAAACTTTACCCTTACCTCACAACCACGGATGAGATTTGATCAACTGACCTTTAGAAGCATAGTGACCTAATGTGGGTTTGAGAATGCCTGAGCTAATGAGGTATATAAAACCAAGAAGCACAATGAAATACTTGACTTCTTCATTGTAGTATGTCAATCAACAAAACCATAGAAAAAATTGGCACCTAAGAGATTCGATTCGCAAACCTTCTATAGTATAGTGCCCTTACATAGGCTAGACAATTAATTGGGCTATCCTAGTGGATGAAACCAAAGAGGAACACAATGATATTTACCTTCTTCTCCATGCTATATTGAAGAAAAAAACATAGCAAAATAGGTATCGAAGAGATTTGACCCTCTAACCTTCTGCACCACAGTGCTCTAGTGCGAGCTAGGAAATTAGCTAGGCTAGCCACCTAGTTGAGATTAAAGTGGTGTGATAAACTAGTTAAAACCTTCTTCTGCTATGTTGCCAAACTTGTGCTCCTCTCCTCCCTACTTTTGCTATACCGCTCACACTCACAATTATGGATAAATATAATCTTACATATTTTCCAAAGTGAATTAGTGCCTCATATTTATATGCTTATCATTCGCACCCAAGGAAGTTGGCCCAACATTTAAATATTTGAATTTTAATTCCTTTTGCATGGTGTGCTCAAGGAGTTGGCCCATTATAATATTTAAACCTTTATATATTTAAATCATATTTAAATCCATTGATTTAAATATGCACCTCCCACTTTAATATTTAAATATTTCATTTAAATATTAAAGCATATAAAATCACCTTTGAAGATGTCTACCTTGAACATCAATGATAACTCATAATTTCAACCTTGAATATATTTTTGCCTTTGATATCAATATTTCATCCTTGAAGATATTTTTATCTTTGACATCAATGATAACTCAATATTTACAACAATATCCCCCTTTGTCATTTATGGCAACCCTACAATGAAACTGTCCTTAATTGCAACATGATCACAAATTGCTCCCTCTTACTAAAATTCTCTCCCTTTGAAATCAGTGGCAAAGGCTCCTCGAGGCTGTAATATAAGTTACTTGACAATGCTCCCTAATCCTTACTCTTCTTGAGATTTTCAATTATGATATGGGAGTAAAACTACTCCCAACTTACTTCTGAGATGCTCAAAGGTCTCCTTTGGAAGTGGTTTGTTAAATATGTCAGCAATCTATTCCTTTGTAGCAATGTATTCCAACTTCACTTGATGATCAGTAACTTGTTATATCAAAAAGTGAAACTTGATCTAAATGTACTTGGTCCTTGAATGCATCATCGAATTCTTTGAAATATTTATGGTGCTTGTATTATCACAAAGTATAGAGATAGAATGATCATGCTCTACTTTGAAATTTCTTAAGGTTTGTTTCATCCATAAAAATTGAGTGCAATAATTAGAAACTACAATGTACTCTGCCAAGAGACCAAACAGTCTCCAAGAAAAAATGCTCCTTCGCTTGTGCTTTTCCTGTCATCCACATTGCCTACCCAATATGCATATGTATATGCAATAAGAGTGAAATTATCACATCTGAGATACCATAGTCCAAAATCTATAGTTCCTTTTAAATACTTGAGTATTATGTTTACTACCTATACATGTGTTTTCTTTGGTGCAACTTGAAATCTTGCCACCAATCCGACTACCTACTTTATATCTGGCCTTGTAGCTGTGACATAGTAAACTTCCAATCATGGATCTATACAAAGTTTGATTAACCTTAGGAGACTCATCATATTTACATAACTTACATCATATAACCATGAGGGTACTCATAGGATTACAATCCTCCATCCTATTTTTTCAATATTTATTTTACATACTTGGTTTGAGATAGAAATATACCTTTATCTGACTAAGAGATTTGAAAACCAAGAAAGAAAGATAGCTCACCAAGCATTGACATCTCAATTTTAATTTACATACATTTTTTTAATTTTTGACACATCTTGTTGTTACTGCCTCCAAAAATGATGTCATCCACATAGACTACTATAACTAATTGATCAGTTCCTTCAATCTTGATGTACATATTGCTATAAACTATACCTTTTCTAAAACCTTGTTCTTGGAGATATTTATCCAACCTTCAGTATCAATCCCTAGGGGCTTGCTTTAGTCCATAGAGAGCCTTATCCAATTTGCACACATAATATGGCTTGTCTATCAGGTTGAAACCATCTGGTTGTTCAATGTAGACATTTTCTTCTAGGTAACTATTAAGAAATTCTGATTTTACATCCATTTGGTACACTTTGAATTTTTTGAATCTTGAGACGACCAAGAACATTCTTATGGCCTCAAGACGAGAAACATGAGCAATTGTCTCTTCAAAATCAATTTCCTCTACTTGTTCATATTATTTGCACACAATTCTTGCTTTGTTTCTGACAACTCGACCATATTCATTCAACGTATTTCTATAGACCCATGTGGTGCCAATTACATTCTTGTATTTTGGATGCAAGATAAGTTCACAAGTCTCACTATTCTCTATTTGATCTAACTCTTCTTCCATTACCTCAATCCAATATTTATCTTCACTTGCTTAATTGAAATTGTTTGCCTTAGCTTTAGATAGTAAAGAGAAGTTGATATGTTCACCTGTTCTCATTATTTTCTTCCTTGTTTGTCTCTCATCTAGTTTCCCAATAATCAGATTTTTATGATGGTTATTTTGCACATACATGGATGGTGTCTTATGTGGTGCCTTTCTTGAGATTGTCTTATCTTATTTAGTTTCTTCACCTTCTTCTTCTTTGCAAATTTCTCCTTCTTGATACACAATCTCTTGAGTTGGTTCTCTTAGATCTATTTCTTCATCAAATGTTACATTTGCACTTTCCACAATTGTATGTGATATTTTATTGTAGCATCTATATGCTTTTCTCTTAGTGGAGTATCCAAGGAAGATACCCTCACCACACCTGGAATCAAACTTGCCTAAATTTTTCTCTTCTCATTTGATGTAGCATTTGCTTCCAAACATTTTGAAGTACTTCATAGTAGATGATATTCCCTTCCAAAGTTCATATGGGGTTTTGTGGTGATTTACTCTTACTTGAGATCTATTTAAGATATAAAGAACTGTAAATTACCTCTTGTTGACAATTTGATTTATTTTATGTTGTCATTGATGTCACATGGATCACATTGAGTTTTGGTGACCAAATGATATTTTGGAAAGCATGGATATATACAGGGATTTTGTGAAAACCAAAGTAGGCAAAATAAAATGTTTTATTTAAAACCATGGATGGTATATTTGAACTAAGATTTTCTTAAAATCCAAGTTGGCCTTTCGTTTCGTCAAAAAAGGTGCTTCGGTGATGGAGATATTTAATTTTTAATATTTAGTTTAAATTTTAATTATTTAAAATTCAAATTTTAATTTTAAATTAAATATGCAAGATTTCCGCTAACGTCATCGAAAATAATAAGGAGGATATATAAAGGGGACACCTAAGGTTCATAAACTAATGTGAGGTCATAAATTAATCATTTGAAAAAGAATTCGAATAAGAGCTCGTGTGAAATCCTTTGAAAAGCAGAAGCAACGAATAAGACAAAGTGAGGTCAAGACAAAAGGTATAGTGGGTAGTGTGATGCATTGGAAATTGGCATTTGGCTAAGGTGTGGGGCAGATGAAATGTCAACGTTTCAAATCCCCTTGACTATGTTCGAAAGGCATTGGAAGAAAAGCGCTCGAAGAAATTTTGATTTGCGAAAAGTGAGGAAAGGGTTTAAGGCACATTGTGTCTTTCCCTTTCAAACGAGTGATTAGATCATATAGCAACCTTAGCCATGGCTAAGGCACTTGTGGTGTGGGCAAGTCGGGGGTTTGAATCCCCTTGATGAGGTAAATACATTTTTTCTCTAATTAATTATGTTAAGCCCTAATTTGGAGTTATAAGGTGGTTAGGAATAATTAAAGATTTTAATTAAACTTTGTTTTTATAAGGGTTGTGATTATTATTTCAAAGGTGGGTGAGTTGTTGATTTAATTCTATGTTCATGAAATTGAGAATTAAGATTTAGGAGAGATAAGGAGTTGTTATAAAATAATTTCTAAGAGATTTATTAATTATTATTTTGATAAGGATTTTTATTAAAAAAAGGACTTTGGTGGATGTGTTTATTAAGTTGGAGTAAAAATGTGTAAATTGAGTTATGCTTTATCTTGTGATTATCATTTGAAGTCCACTAACCCTTATTGATATTGTAAAGGAAAGTTGTGTTTAGTGTAGCAAATTTTGTGGACAACTTATTGGCATCAAAAAGGTATGGGCACATTCTCCTATTGATTGTTTATGGTGGTTGATTTCTGAAATATTATTGGAGTGAAAAGGATTGATTGTGGTTTCCTTTTCGAAAGTGGTTGGTTGAATGCTTCAAGGTTTTTTGGTTTGAGAGTTGTGTTTAAACCTTGTTTTATAAGCATAGTTTTTTAAGCTCATTGGTTATGTAAATAACTTGAAAAGAACATGAGTATCATTGTTATGTGAGATTTGTGGTTGAGCATTATTGGAAATATTTGAGTTGGTTGATACATGATTAGACTAGGGTTTTATGAGAAAGAGTTATCCCTTGTGGTGGTTGGTTGAGTTGAGTTGATTGAGCCTAGTCAAGTGATTGTGTGAGGTGATTGTTCAAATCCCATGAAACAAACTATTCTATAATTTTTATTTGAGTTGAGATTGAGTTTAGAACATATTGAGTCTCTAACAATTATCTTTATGCTTATATGATTTGACTTGAGTTGAGATTGATTTGAGTTGAGTTGAGTTGAGATAATTGTAGATCATTGTTGTCATCCATTGTATAATGCATTGCCATTCATTGTTGAGTTCAACTTTGAGCCTTGCCTTCATAGATTTGTGGATGAGACTTGAGTACTACTTGAGCATGATTGATTGAGCCTTTGAGAAGGCATTTGGGATATATTTCTAGACAGGTTTGTGGTAGTTTGTGTATGATTGATTAAGTCTTTGAGAAGGCTTTATGGACAATTTTTGGGACAACTTTGTGGATAGTTTTAGATAGATTTGTGGACAGATTTGGGATAGATTTTGATGAGGTTCTGAGTGAGCCTATTGAGTAGAGTTGAGCAAGTTCTTGGTGAGCTTGCTAGAGAATTTTTGGACAAGTTCTTAGTGAGATTGTTGGAGCATATTTGAGAAAGTTCTTGGTGAGCTTGCTAGAGCAGATTTGGACAAGTTCTTAGTGAGATTGTTTGAGCATATTTGAGCAAGTTATTGGTGAGCTTGTTAGAGCAGATTTAGAAAAGTTCTTAGTGATATTTTTGGAGTAGATTTGAGAAATTTTTTGGTGATCTTGCTAGATCCTATTTGGACAAGTTCTATGTGAGCTTGTTGAGCATATTTGGACAAGTTTTATGTGATCTTGTTGAGTAGTTTTGGACAAGTTGTGTGTGAGCTTGTTATGCATATTTGGACAAGTTCTGTGTGAGCTTGTTATTGCCTAGCTTTGAGCAGATCAAAGAAATTTGGACAAGTTCTGTGTGATATTGTTATTACATATCTTTGAACAGATCAAATAAATCATTGTATTGGATAAGGATCCTTATTTTCGTGTGAAATATTATAAGGATATTATCTTGTGGAGTACCCCGCATTGGGTGAACCACATTAAATCTTGTGTCTCAATTATGTATGGTGACTTGTGCTCTTGATTACTATTTCTATCTAAGTTATTAATGCACATTGCTATATTTGGTTATTGCAATTAAGGATATTAATTGATATTAGTTTAGAAAGAAAGTAAAAAGTGATCTTATACTATTCACCCCCTCTCAATATAAGCTTGTGTTATTCAATTGGTATCAGAGCGGGTTTCTTTAAAAAAAATAACAACTTGAGGGCAGATTCTATAAGAACATAGATGGATTCATATAATGGATCATCTAAAAATAAGGCTTCACTATTTTATGGTAATAATTATGATTTTTGGAGCATGAGGATGAATAACTACTTGATATCACAAGGATATGAGGTATGGCAAATGGTTGAAAAAGAGTATAGGGTTGAATGTGATCTCGAGGTAGATAAGACTATCAAGAAATTGGTTGAGATCAATGCAAGAGCAATGAATTTTATGTTGAGTGGGCTATGAGAGACAGATTTTGAAAATTTTATGGTATGTAATTTAGCTAATGATATGTGGACCAAGTTGCAGAATACTTATGAAGGAGATTCCAAGGTAAAATGGGCAAAACTACAAACTCATAAAAAAATATTTGAGGAATTGAAAATGGAATATTTTGAAGATATTGCAAAGTTTTTACTTCGAGTTGATGAGATTACTAAAACCACGAGAGGCCTAGGTTTTGAGATGAAATAATCATAAGTTACTCAAAAGGTTTTGATATCACTTCACAAAATATGATGCTAAGGTTTTAGCAATAGAAGAAACAATAGATATCAATAAACTAACAATGGAAGAATTGCAAGGAACTATCACAACTTATGAGATGAGGGTAAGTAAGCATCAGGTTCCAATAAAAGAGATTGCATTCAAGGATTCATAAAAATAGAAAGGGAAATTTTTAGAAACAAGTAGAGGTTCAAATAATAATGAAGAAACTAACTTCATCAAAAGGAATAAAGACTCAAGTAATTTTAGGGATATAAGGAAAGTCATATGCTACAGGTGTGGTGATCTTGATCACTATGCATACAAGTGTCCATACGAAGAAAATAGTGATGATGAAAAATAGGGTCACATACAAAAAGAATATGGAAAGCATAAGCATGACAAAGATGACAGATACAAGCAAAACAGGTATGAAAAGAAGAAAATTTTTTGTAAGGTAAAGAAATCTTACTATATTGTAGAAGCAAGTGATAGCTAAGATCATAGTTATAGAGACAAATCAGATGATGAAAAGGAAGAACATCTATTCATAGGAATAGAAGGTGAAAGAGAGCAGTGTTTTGTGTGTGGTCAAATATATCACAAATCATGATATTGCAATGGTTTCAGTGATAGTGAAGATGAGATGACACATCAAGGAAACAAGCATGGTCAAAGAAATCTTGAGAGTTTGTTTTCTATAGAATATTATAATGATCTTAGTGATAGTGAATATGAATAAGGGTTTTTATATGGGATAAGAGAAGTAGAAGAAGAACATTCACTCCAATTAGAAGAAGTTAAACAAGAGAATAGTGTAAGAAATTCAGATATATCAGTTGATCTAAAAGAAGCCTTCAATAAGATCCATGAGCAACTACAAGAGGTTAAAGAGAATCTAAAAGAATTGAGATGTTCCATATGTAAGAAGTTTGATCCATCACATGACTCAAAAGGTCAAGATATTTTCACTAAGAAGGAAACATGTATTTTAGAGGCTATAGAGATGGATGCCAATTTGCTACTTGACACAAATAAAGAGAAAGAAGAGGAATATTTCAAAGCATCAAAGGTCTCATATTTCAAGTTTGGGGAATCACAATCAAAAGGAAAGTAAGTTCTAAAATATGAAAGCAAGGAAGCACCTAAGTGTTATGAAGAAAGTTCCAAAGTTACTATACCTCCAAAAATTTAGTTTGGTTCTTGTTTTGAGATAGGTGAATCAAGTTCAAAATGAAAAGAAATACTTGAAGAGAAAAGAAAGGAAGAAACTAAGGAATAGGATTTAGATACTACAAAGAAGGTTCAAGGATGTAATGCACAAGTTGAAAATAATCATAAGGATAATGGTCAAGAAAATTATGCGGAACCAAGGCATGAAAAAAGGACTTTTCAAGGACATTATTTTTCTTGTAATGGATTTAGACACAGGGCTATACAGTACAGGATCCATGGATCAAAGAATTTTGATTTTTCTAGAATAAAATTCAAAGGAAGAAGGTATGGTTTTTAGGGACATTGCTTCTCATGCAACAGGATTGGTCATAGAGCTTCTCAGTGTAAGGAAATTGAGCAACATGGTTTTGGTTTTAGAGATACACAATTCAGAAGTTGTGGTCATAATGGTCATGAAAATAGAGCTTCACAATACAAGGTTCAGGAAAGGAATGGATATGGAAATTATTTCAAGAAATAATTTAGAACATGGGCACCATCCAAAGGCTACAATATCAAGTGTTTTAACTACAATAACTTTGGAAATATTGCAAAATGGTGTAGGACTCAATTCCAAACAAGTTCAAGGCAAGAAGATCAAACAGGTTCAAGGTAATAAGATCAAGAGAAGGATATCATAAAAACATGGAATGCAGTTGATAGAGTAAAGAAACAATGTAATATGGGAGTAAAAGTACTCCCAACCTAAAATTAATCACCTCAAGAGAGAAGGTGGTGAGGGGGCTATGCTTAAAAGTCATATATTTTAGCCCCATAGGTGTCCCTTTTGCCATTGATGTCAAAGAGGGAGAGATTTGAGTAAGGGGAGAGCATTGAGTTAGGGGAAGTACCCTCCAAAGAGAGCATTGAGTTAGGGGGAGCAGCCTCCATAGAGAATATTGAGTCAGGGGGAGCAACTTTGATTCTTAGAGATGGTTTTTACATTGATTATAGTTTTTGCATTAGAGGTATTGCCATCAATGACAAAGGGGGAGGTTGTTGGAAATTTTAATTATTTTATGTTGTCATTGATGTCACATGTATCATTGATGTCACATGGATCACATTGAGTTTTGGTGGCCAAATGATATTTTGGAAAGCATGGATATATACAAGGATTATGTGAAAACCAAGGCAAGCAAAATAAAAGGTTTTATTTAAAACCATGGATGGCAGATTTGAACTAGATTTTTCTTAAAAACCAAGTTGTCCTTTCCTTTCATTGAAAAAGGTGCCCCGGTGATGGAGATATTTAATTTTTAATATTTAGTTTAAATTTTAATTATTTAAAATTAAAATTAAAATTTAAAATTAAATATGCAATATTTCCACCGACCTCATCGAAAATAATAAGGAGGCTATATAAAGGGGATACCTAAGATTCATAAACTAATGTGAGCTTGTGAATTAATCATTGGAAAAAGAATCTGAATAAGAGCTCATGCAAAATCCTTTGGAAAGCAAAAGCATCAAATAAGACAAAGTGAGGTCAAGAAAAAAGGCATAGTGGGCAGCGTGACACATTGGAAATTGGCTTTTGGCTAAGGCATGGGGCAGATGAAATGTCAAGGTTTCGAATCCCCTTAACTACATTCAAAATTCATTGGAAGAAAAGCACTCAAAGCACTTTTAATTTATGAAAATGGAGGAAAGGTTTTAAGGCACGTTGTGTCTTTCCCTTTCAAATGAGCATCTAGCTCGTGTGGCAACCTTAGCCGCGGCTAAGGTGCTCGCGATGTGGGCAAGTCGGGGGTTCAAATCCCCTTGAGGAGGTAAATACATTTTTGCTCTAATTAATTCTGTTAAGCCCTAAGTTGGAGTTATAATGTGGTTAGGAATAATTAAAGTTGTTAATTAAACTTTTTTTTTGTAAGGGATGTGATTATTATTTCAAAGGTGGATGAGTTATTGATTTAATTTGATGTTCATGAAATTGAGAATTAAGATTTAGGATAAATAAGGAGTTGTTATAAAATAATTTCTAAGAGGTTTGTTGATTATTATTTTGATAAGGGTTTTATTAAAAAATGAATTTGGTGGATGTTTTTATTAAGTTAGAGTAAAAAGGTGTAAATTGAGACATGCTTTATCTTGGTGATTATTATTTTAAGTCCACTAACCCTTATTAATATTGGAAAGGAAATTTGTGTTTAGTGTGATAGATTTTGTGGACAACTTCTTGGCATCAAAAAGGTATGGGCACATTCTCCTATTAATTGTTTATGGTGGTTGATTTATAAAATATCATTGGAGTGAAAAGGATTGATGATGGTTTCCTTTTTGAAATTGGTTGGTTGAATGCTTCAATGTTTTCTGGTTTGAGAGTTGTGTTTAAACCTTGTTTTATAAGCATAGTTGTTGAAGCCCATTGGTTATATAAAGAACCTAAAAAGAACATGAGTATCATTGTTATGTGAGATTTGTGGTTGAGCATTATTAGAAACATTTGAGTTGGTTGATACATGCTTAGACTAGGGTTTTGTGAGAAATAGTTGTCCCTTGTGGTGGTTGGTTGATTTGAGTTTATTGAGCCTAGTTAAGTGATTGTGTGAGGTTATTTTTCAAGTCCCATGAAAAAAACTATTCTACAATTTTTATTTGAGTTGAGATTGAGCTTAGAACATATTGAGTCTCTAAAAATTATCTTTATGCTTATATGATTTGACTTGAGTTGATATTGATTTGAGTTGAGTTGAGTTGAGATAATTGTAGATCATTATTGTCATACATTGTACAATGCATTGCCATTCATTGTTGAGTTCAAATTTGAGCCTTGCCTTCATAGATTTATGGATGAGACTTGAGTACTACTTGAGAATGATTGATTGAGCCTTTGAGAAGGCCTTTGGTATAGATTTCTAGACAGTTTTGTGGTAGTTTGTGTATGATTGATTAAGTCTTTGAGAAGGCTTTATGGACAATTTTTGGGACAACTTTGTGGATAGTTTTAGACAGATTTGTGGATAGATTTTGATGAGGTTCTGAGTGAGCCTATTGAGCAAAGTTGAGCAAGTTCTCAGTGAGCTTGCTAGAGCATTTTTGGACAAGTTCTTAGTGAGCTTGTTGGAGCATATTTGAGCAAGTTCTTGGTGAGCTTGCTAGAGCATATTTGGACAAGTTCTTAGTGAGCTTGTTGGAGCATATTTGAGAGAGTTCTTGATGAGCTTGTTAGAGAAGATTTAGAAAAGTTCTTAGTGAGATTTTTGGAGTAGATTTGAGTAAGTTTTTGGTGAGCTTGATAGAGCCTATTTGGACAAGTTATGTGTGAGCTTGTTGAGCATATTTGGACAAGTTCTATGTGAGCTTGTTGAGCAATTTTGGACAAGTTGTGTGTGAGCTTGTTATGCATATTTGGACAAGTTCTGTGTGAGCTTGTTATTGCCTAGATTTGATCAGATCAAAGAAATTTGGACAAGTTCTATGTGAGCTTGTTGAGCAGTTTTGGACAAGTTCTGTGTGAGCTTGTTATTACCTAGATTTGATCAGATCAAATAAATCATTGTATTGGATAAGGATCCTTATTTTTATGTGAAATATTATAAGGATATTATCTTGTGGAGTACCCCACATTGGTTGAACCACGTTAAATATTGTGTCTCAATTATGTATGGTGACTTGTGCTCTTGATTACTATTGCTATCTGAGTTATTAATGCACACTACTATATTTGGTTATTGTAATTAAGGACATTAATTGATATTGGTTTGGAAAGAAAGTAAAAAGTGGCCTTATACTTTTCACCCCCCCTCTCAGTATAATCTTGTGTTCTTCACATCTCTCCAAAAATACTAAGAAATATTAGACTCATTTAGCATAGCCCTGCTCATACCTTGAATAGTTCTATTCTTCTTTTCAACTACACCATTCTTTCATGGAGTTCTTGCTTCTGAGTATTGTCTCTTGATTCCATGTTGTTCACAAAATTCTATAAACTCATTTGAGGTGAATTCACCTCATCTATCTAGTCTTAGACACTTGATATTTTTGCCTATTTTATTTTATACAAGTGCCTTGAATGACTTGAAACTTTTAAATGCTTCTAATTTTTCTCTCAAGAATATTACCCAAGTCATTCTATAATAATCATCAATAAACAACATGAAATAATTCTCACCTTGTAAACTCTTTGTCCTTGTAGGGCCACATAGATCGGTGTGAATTAGCTCCAAAGGATTTGATGAAGAGAATTCATTTGATTTGAAACTTGATATTGTTTTCTTACCATGCTAGTATTGTGTGTAAATCATGCTTGGGGATTTTGCTATCTTGGGTAAATCTTTGACTGCCTATTTTTTTCTTATTTTCACTATGTTGTCAAATTTTAGGTGATCCATTATCCTGTGCCATAACAGCTCTCATCTTCTTGTGATAAAAAGCATTTTTCTCCCTTAATTTCACTCAACATGTAGAGATTGTTTGTAGTTCTACTGGAATATACAATAAGCTTTCCTATCTTGGATTTCATGATCTCACATCCATTTGGGTGAAATGTGAGTGTGTGCATTTGATCACATAGTTTACCTACACTTAGTAGATTATGCTTTAACACTTCAACATATAACACATTCTTTTTCCTTGATCTTCCATTATCCAGGCTCAAGGTTACCTTTCCAATAATTTTGGTTGAAGCATTATCACCAAATTTCATTGTGCCTCCATTTATTCCCTTAAGAGAGAGAAATTTTCTTTTATCGCCTATCATATGGCTTGAACAACCACTATAAATGTACCATTGATTTCCTTAATTTTACACATGAAGAGTCATGTGTACCAACATAGACTTCTCCTTTTATTATTCCATTTTATTTCTCCAACCTTTGGAGGACATATCCTTTTGAACATTCTAATCTTCCTCTTTCTTGCTTGATTTTGGAAGTTTAGAGAAAACTATTCTACACCATTTGGATTTATGCCCAAAATTATTACATTTGTAACAAATGAAATTTTAATCCATGAGAGGTGTAAATTAATTTAAATTTATCTTGGTGACACCATAATCATTCTTAGCATGGACCCTACAATTTACGACTTTATGACCAATTTTATTGAATGAAAAAAAGAACCATGGAAGAGATATTGAAACCTATTTTATTGCCTTGGAGGATATGGTCACATGGTTCTCTCATTGATGTTTCTATGATTGACTTCAGTCCATGATGATTCTTTGTTTTCTTCCTTCTTGATGCTTCCACTTCTCAATGCATTAACATAGGTTTTAGGCTCTTCTTTACTTGTTTTCTTTGATGCCTCTATTTATTTTGAGCTTGATTCTCCTTTTTATTTATTTTGAACTTATTCAAACCCAAGTCCAATATTTTTAACTAAAGATATTTGTGATTTGATAATTTCACCCATGATTTTTGAGATTTTCTCAAACTCATGTAGCTTATCATTAGATTTTTCCACTTCCTTCCTTAGAGAGACAACCTTATGCTCCAATTTTTACATTCCAACTCTTTTACCTTTAACTACTCAACCATACCTTCTTCAATTCACCTTACCTCTTTGATTTTAACTTTCAGTTCAATGAGTTCTTGCAACAACTTTACCTTTGTCTTATCATCCTCTTGTACTTGAGTATTCAATATTGATTTCTTCTTTCTAAGACTTTTCAAATCTTCAAGTTCATTTTTTGAATCTTTCTCTTCTTCTTGGTCTTTGACAATAGGAGCATATTCTTTCTCTTCTATGTTTATTATGGCTTCTTTTTCATTTTTTGGATTTTTCTCCTTTTCTTAGATTTCGATAATAAAAGTATTTTATTTCACCTCCATGGCCATGTGTGTTCTTGTAAGATCTTCCTTCCAGTTGTTAGGCTTTCATAAATGAACCTACTCTAATACCAATTAAATAACACAAGTTTATACTAAGAGGGAAGCAAACAGTATAAGATAAAATTTATCTATTTTCTTTCCAAAGCAATAACTTCAAATAACATCAATGTAATAATGAAACAATGCACAAATCACCACACACATAAGAGACACATATTTTATGAGAAAAATCCCTCTTGGGATAAAACCATGGCAAAATAATGCTTATATATTTCTCAAATAGATTTTGTGGGCACCAACCCATAAGAGACATCAATCCCCTATACAAGTTCATGGACACCAATCCATAAGAGATACCAATACCCTATACAATTTTGTGGATACCAATCCATAGGAGACACCAATCCCCTTGCTCAATTTCATGGACACCAATCCACAAGAGACACCAATACCCTTGCTCAAAAACCTACTTACAAAACCTGCTCAAAGTTTCTCCACAACCTACTCATAAACACTGCTCAAATCTGCTCCAAAACCTACTCACACATACTACTCAATTCTACTCTAAAAATTTCTCCCAAAACTTGCTCAAATTTTCTCCAAAACCTTCTCACCAAAATTGCTCAAATTTTCTCCAAAACTTGCTCATAATCTATGCTCAAATTTTCTCATAAATTATGCTTACATATGCCTTGATAAAATGATTTTCCTTTTTCAAAATTTACCTTAATGATACTGATCTTATTTTGGAAAAATAAAATAAAACTTTTTAAAACATGACATGACACCTTATATCTCCATTGTCAAATTTCCAAATTATAAATTTTATAGCAACAATAAACTGACTCCTTATATATCCTTTTAAAAACTTGAAAAATAAGACAATAAAAACAACAAGACTCCTTATATATCCCTTAAATTAATTTAAAACTTTATAATAACCACAATACTCCTTATATCTCCCTTATATCAAATTAAAAAAAACTTTTCCCTTACCTCACAGCTGTGGATGAGATTCGATCAACTGACCTATAGAAGTGTAGTGCCCTAACACGGTCTTGAGACCACTTGAGCTAACAAAATGAATAAAACTAAAAATCATGATAAAATAATTTATGTCTTCGTTGCACTATATTAATCAACAAAACCACAACAAAAACTGGCACTGCAGAGATTCGATCTACAAACCTTCTGTACTAAAATACCCTAATATGGGATAGATAATCGACTAGGCTATCCCAATATATGAAACCAAAGGGCACACAAATATATTTACCTCCTTAATCATGATATATTAAAGAAATAAATATAACAAAATAGGCATCAAATAGATTTGACCCTCTAACCTTCTACATCGCAGCACTCTAGTGCAAGCCAGGTAACCTACTAGGCTAGCCACCCGGTTGAGATTAAAGTGGTGTGATCAACTAGTAAAACCTTCTTATTTTACACTGCATAGCTAGAAATCCTCTCCTCCCTCATTCTACTATGTTTCTCGCACTCACCATAATGGATTAATTGAATCTTACATATTTTCCAAAGTGAATTAGTTCCTCATATTTATATGCTTGTCATTCACACCCAAGGAAGTTGGCCCAACATTTAAATATTTGAATTTCAATACCTTTTGCATGGTGCACTCAAGGAGTTCATCCCATTGTAATATTTAAACCTTTATATATTTAAATCATATTTAAATCCTTTGATTTAAATATACACCTCCCACTTTAATATTTAAATATTTCATTTAAATATTAAAGCATATAAAATCACCTTTGAAGATGTCTGCCTTGAACATCAATGATAACTCATCATTTCAACCTTGAATATATTTTTACCTTTGATATCAATATTTCATCCTTGAAGATATTTCTACCTTTGACATCAATGACAACTAAATATTTCTAACACAAACAATCTACCTTGAAATACAAGCTTTTTAATATTTTTATTTGATGACTATAATAAATGATATGATTATCCCCTATAATATGATTATCCTACACCAAGGTACTGTTGAGTGTTAATTTTACCCAATTGTGAAATTACACTCTCCCTTAGGGTTTGGATCCCCAAACCCTCTCTTGCAAAGAAGGTAAACAAACAACTTCTTCAAGGTCTCCACTATATTATCATTTGCATATGTGTATTAGTAATCTCAAATAAATATATATCAATTTAATGCTTGGAATACCTTAGTGATTGCAAGTAACTATAAACAAGGGGCACGTGTTGGTTTATTTTACCATGCTACTTTAATGATTGTTCATGAAACCAAAATAAAGCAAATGTGAGTTGGTCCTCATATGACCACGATGTAGTGCCTTAATTCCTTTTATCTTGAGGATTTTAAGGTAGATTTTATCTTCCTTATTAAGTGGATTTCAATCAAGTTGTATCCTGTGTTAAATCCTATTTGAAGAATAAAAGTAAATATTAAATATATCTATGAATGTGAATCCTCAATGATGAATATGGTCTTCAAATGTAGCTTCTTCTCATGGAGATTAAGATAGCCTTTAATGTGATCAAGAAATTATTCCTCTTTAGTGAAATTAATTTTCACAAAGAGATGATTATTCATTGCCTTAAAGGCTATCTTAATCTACATGATAAGAAGCTACATTTGAAGACCCTATTCATCATTGAGGATTCACATTCATAGATAGATTTAATATTTACTTTCATGTTTTAAATAGGATTTAACTCAAGATAAAACTTGATTGAAATCCACCCAATAAGGAAGATAAAATCTACCTTAAAATCCTCAAGATAAAAGGAATTAAGGCACTACATCGTGGTCATATGAGGACCAACTCACATTTGCTTTATTTTTGTTTCATGAATAATCATTAAAGTAGCATGGTAAAATAAACCAACACGTGCCCCTTGTTTACAATTACTTGCAATCACTAAGGTATTCCAAGCATTAAATTGATACATATTTATTTGAGATTACTAATACACATATGCAAATGCTAATATAGTGGAGACCTTGGAGAAGTTTTTTGTTTAACTTCTTTGCAAGAGAGGGTTTTGGGGATCCAAACCCTAAGGGAGAGTGTAATTTCACAATTGGGTAAAAATAACACACAACATTTTGGCACTAGAAGGAGGGTTTGAATTGGTTTAATTTATTTTATTTATGCTAAGCAATTCATGAATTGGTATTCATTGATCTAACGCTTTTGGATTGTTCATGGTTACTCAAGAGTTTTAATTGCTAAATATTTCAAGTTCATTTGATTAGCATCTTTGGTTTCCTCTAACACTCACACTTTACGAGCTAGGAGGATTTGAATTGATTTATTTTGTGGTCATTTAGATGCTAAATTGTTCATGTTAATTGAAATATTTATTTATAAAATAGTGGTTTTGACTAACGAGGTTTTGTTTCCATATGATTACTTTCGTTTGATTCTAACATTCTCTATTTTTGATAATGCATTAATGCTTACATGTTATAAATTTGAGAATGTTTCTTCAATTTCATGGTTTAATGGATATATATCTCTTGGTTGATGCTAACATGATCATTCATATGTTGTACATTTGATATTGTTAGTCATTTTATGCTTATTTGTAAGAAATCTTTATTTGACTAACAAATTGGTTTTGAAGTTATTCTTTGAGTTTCACTAATGGCTACAAATAATGGAAAGTGGTATGGGCTATATGGTAGTTCTTTGAAAATTAGTGGAGATGCTCATGACTTACCAAAGAACATAGAGAAACTTTTACCCAAGTTTAAGCACAATGGCACAATGTTAGCTGAGGAGCACATTCAGTCTTATGTGGATATCCTAGTTATATGGAATGTTGAACATGAGGATGTGGCATGTAGATTTTTTCCTAGGAGCCTAGGTGAGGTGTCATATGATTGGTACATCAACTTACTCACTGGATATTTTACATCGTGGTCCCAATTAGAAACTGCTTTTATTAATCAATTTAGGTTGCTCATTGATCCTGTCATGATTTATCAACAATTTGCTTCTTGCAAGAAGGAGCCTAATGAGCCAGTGAGAACATTCAACATGAGATTTCAAAAGCTCTATGCAATATTGATTGCTCCCCATACTATTGAGGAGAGTGGTGCTCTTCAAATATACTTTGGGGCATTGGATCCCTTGCTTGCCATGTTCACTAGGACAAATCCTTTGGTTACTAATATTGCCTCGGCCTACACGAAAGATATGATTGTAGATCAACAGTTAAGGCCTTAAGGTTATGGGATGGAGAAATTTCCTATAGTAGGACAACTAGGGGCTTGCAATCAAACCTCAGGGGTAAATCAAGCATGGGCACAAAAATTTTTGATATCAAACATTTTTCCCTACAATCAATTTTACCCTACCATATCTATGTATGCTCCCACATGTACTTATAAGAGTACTTCTATCCATATAAATACTCCATCATGGTTAGAGAATCATGGGGTCACTCATGGAGCCATTACAACAAGTTTTTAGGATTTTTTTGTTGATATCAATTCAAATAATACTACTACTTCCACCACTCAACCCAACAAGCTTGTATCGGAAGTAAAAGAGAAAAATGTGGTTAAGAAGTTAAGTAGAGATGTGGTTCCATCACAAAAATGAGCACATCAATGTATGCATCCAAATCATCCTAGGAAGAAAATTTATAATGCTAATCTTAATGATATTTCATGTTAAGTTCCTTCAGTTGATAGAAGAGACTTTGATGTGACTTACATTGAAGTAAATGCCTATTCAGAATGTCTTGAAGTACATGAAGATTTTGGAGAAGAAATTTTATGGATGGGTAATGTTGAGTGGTATTTTCACCCAGTTGTGAAAGTACACTCTCCTTTAGGATTTGGGTTCCAAATCCCCTCTTGCAAAGAAGTTAAACAAACAACTTCTCCAAGGTCTCTGATGTATTAGCATTTGCATATGTGTATTAGTAATCTCAAATAAAGATATTCAATTTAAATGCTTGGAACACCTTAGTGATTGCAAGTAACTGTAAACAAGGGGCAATGTTGGTTTATTTCATCATGAAAATTTAGTGATTGTTCATTGTTTTTTTTTTTTGGATTTTGAAATATTTTAAATGTTTATTTTAATGCCTGAAGATTTAAAATAAGTTAAAAATTTTGGAAAAAAAAAATAAAATGCAAAAAGAAATGCAAAAACTGAAAATAAAACGCACTCAGTATGATGCTATCCTATTCCGACAAAACTGAATATGTGAGGTCTCCATGCATGCAACCTAACCTATTGGAATTGTAAAACAAGCACAATCCCCATAGACTAAGTGTTGGTTCCTAGGGTACGAAATAAAATTCAGATTTTGAATATTCACCTAATGTAACCCAAAAAACATGGCATTAACATTATCTATAAATTTGAAATCTAAAAAATGAAAGAATAAACATTAAATCCATAGCATGCAAAGAAAATCTCCTTCTTTCTTGCCCACAAGATGCAAATTTCTGAACACTTTTGCATTAAAAATATGTCATTTTACAATAGCAGAATTTTTGGTTTTTCCAAACCAGTCTGTGGAAGAAAAACTACTCAAACAGGTCCAGAATGGCCATCTCACCTTCAGCTCTACAACTCTGCTTGTGGCAGTTTCCAACCCCCCTTCTGGCCTCTTTGAAAGGCGTATTTAAACTTCTAAAAAATTGTTTCTCCTTCCATGACGGTTCATTTCATTTTTTGATGGCTGCTCGTTTCACCTTCTCTGACTGTTCGTTTCACCTTCCCTTCTATGCGTGTGCTTTGGTTTCCATTTGTGACCCTTCACTGTGTTTTCTCCACATGGGCTTGCTTCTATTTCCCTCCATGAGTAACGACCATCTTAAATGATTTCAAGTCATTAAAGACTCCTTATGTAACACTTTTCTTGTTCGTTGGATTTTGTCCTTATGTCCACGTCACCATGCAGGTCCATTACCTTGGCGAAACTGGAACATGTCACAATATCGTGACACTTTTGCCTCCTTGCTCTCTTTTGTTGCTTGTAGCCGTGAAAATGTAACATGTCACGATATCGTGTCACTTATTCCCTTTTTGCTATGACAGTGCAACATGTTGTGATATCGCGACACCTTTTCTCTTTTGATCGTGACCATGCAACATGTCACGATATCACGACACCCTTTCTTGTTTGGCCGTGAAAACACATGTCACGATATCATGACACTTTTTCTTGTTTGGCCACAAAAATGCAACATGTCACGATATCATGACACTTTTTCTTTCTAGCTCTTTCTCTTTGCTTTGAATCGCAAAAATGCAACATGTCACGATATCGCGACACTTTTTCTCCTCTGACCGCAACCAAGCAACATGTCGTGATATCACGACACTTTTTCTCTTTTGGCCGCGACGGTGCAACATGTCGCGATATCGCGACACTTTTTTTCTTTTGGCCACGATGGTGCAACATGTCGCAATAGCACGACACATTTTCTCCTTTGGCCACAAAATTGCAACATGTCACGATATCGCGATACTTTTTCTCTTTTGGCCACAACGGTGCAACATGTCATGATATCGCGACACTTTTTCTCTTTTGGCCGTGATGGTTCAACATGTCATAATATCACGACACCTTTTCTCCTTTGGTCACAAAATTGCAACATGTCATGATATCGTGACACCTTTTCTCCTTTGGTCGTGAAACTGTAACATGTTGTGATATTGCAACACCTTTTCTCCTTTGGCTACGAAACTGCAACATGTCGCGATATCGCGACACTTTTTCTCCTTGTGGTGTTTTGCTTTTTTCCTTGATCTTTAGCCTATGGGCCACTTTAGTCTTCTTGGAACACATGCAAAAAATGTGGGTCCCCAATTTTGGGGTACGTTGTGGAGCAGCCACAACAAATGGCAACTCTACTGGGAAATGCTCCTAAGCATTTCGGTGAGAACTCAACCTAAAAACACACAGACTCAAATACAAGCATTAAAAAATATCCCAAGAATAAAACTAGATGAGAAATACATGAAGCATTAGAATTATTAAGCATCAGCTCGGTGTGTGCAATGTGCTTCATTCCCTATCGTTTGAAACTCGTTCAACTTTCCATTGTCAGTTTCACTTATGATTCGCATGCAAGACTATGAATTATTGGTGCAGGATTTGATGTATGACAACTATGTTAGAGATATAACAACCTAATTTGCAAAGGCTCAAACATTCTAGTATCATGAACAAACATATCAAAACTGTCAAACCCTCTTAGGACCAAATATATGCATATTGAATTAATTTACTAGATCCCAAATTTGGTTATGTGTCACTACCATCTTGAAACCATGTGCAAGTGTAAGTGAAATCAAATATTTGGGGAATAGGATTCCCAACCTAAGTGAGATGGGAATTTGAACCTATCCTTACTACTCTGATATGGATTTCATTACCTCATCTTGAACAAAATGATTTAACCTGTTATGGATGAAACTATTAGGCTAGTCTGTCCATTTGAGCAGTCAGTGGTCTTGCTTTTAGACAAGACATGTTGCCACGCATGAGCATACTCAACTGCCATCTATGCGTCTATAGCCCCGGTGGAGATTAACCCCATAATCCATGGTTTTTCTCTACTTTTGATTTCTTGGACCTTGGGGATGACTACCCATCCTTGCAGTGGACATGTAGTATGATCCTTCCAATCCAATATTAATAGAGAAACGAAAAAATATTTTCTTTGGAATAAAATAGAAGCTTTGGGAAATCAGATTCTCAACCTAAGTGAGATGAGAATTAGAATCTATCCTTACTACTCCATGAAGGTCAAATCAGAGCTTTAGGGAATTGGATCCTCAACCTAAGTTCGATGAGAATTTAACCCTATCCTTACTACTCTGATTTCAGGCTTTAAGAATTATGGGAGTGGTAAAAACCACTATTTAAAGATTATGTTGGGTGATGGGATAGACACGAAATATTCCTTTCACCTCACCATTTCTTCCAAGTATGGTTTTGACCATTTTTCTCAAGATCCTCTTTAAAAATGTGGAACGTTCTTGGTTCAAGATAGTTCGGGCATTAGTTCCCAACCTTAGGATCCTTTTAATATATGTTATGTAATGTCCCTAAGAGTATTTGACACCTTTTCAATGATTTTATTTGGAATTTAGATGCAACTAAGATGGAATGTATATGCAATGTCGAATGTAACATGAGATATGGATGAACGCATTGCTCTTTTTGAAATTCGGATGGAGTATATCACCTACTTTACCATATTCGTAAAACTGGCAACTTCATGCATCACAAGTTTCAAATGATATTCTTTAATGTGTTTGTGATACTCGTGGAGATTTCTGCAATAAAATTCTGATGTTTCATACTCTCCTTGTCTTATCCAACATTCATAAGGACATAAGTTGACATCTCGCTTTTTTTTTTTAAAAACAAACCCAAAATGTTGAAAGGACCAACACACAACTTGAAACCAAAATAGAAATGCAAAACCAACATCAAAACCAAAAAATTATATACATATGTACAATATGATACAAATCTCACATGATTTAAGGGCTAAAATAGTGCTTTAGAACTTGCCCGTTAACCGGTAACATCAAATATTTCCCATCCAAAGTTCTTAGTCTGAAAGTAATCTCCCCTAGAATTTTTGAATTTTGATAAGGACCTAACCAAAGACAATCAAACTTTTTGTGATCCCCTTTCTCATCATGTTTTTTATCCCACAATAAAACCAAGTCCGAGATCCTGAAAGACTTAATTTTGGCTCTTTTATCAAACCATATTTTGACCACATTTTGATGTTTTCTCATGTGGAGCATGGCTTCTTCTCTTTTTTCATCAAGGTGCATTAGATGACTTAATATAGCCTCAATGTGATTATCAGTTCCAAGGTATTCTTGTGTGAAACGAAGGGTTTGAAGCTTCAAATTTGCAGGAAAATTTGGATCTTGCCCATAAACTAGATGATAAGTTGTATTCCCTATTGATTTTTTTTCTCTAGTACTATCTGCCCAAAGAGAAAATTTTAATTGGTTGTGCCAATCCCGAGAATTCTTTTCCAATAACTTCTTAATGATGGTTAAAAAAATTTTATTTGAAGATTTTGCCAACCTGTTGCCTTGAGGGTAATAGTTAGATGAAAACTTTAAACTCACCTTATTATCATATGCCCAATTTGCAAATTGAGTGGAAACAAAAGCCTTACCTTTATCACTTACAATAGAATCAGACATTCCAAACCTTGTTATGATATGATCTTCGAGGAATTTTATTACCACATCCATAGTAGCATGCTTCGTAGGAATTGCTTCTGCCCATCTAGTGCAATAATCTGTAGATGTGAGTATGAATTTATGGGAATCTAAAGAATTTCAATTAATAACTCCAATGAAGTCTAATCCCCATTGTGCAAATGGTCTCATCTCAACTACAGGTTGCAATGGCATAGTTGCATTCCTTTCTCTATTGGCAGCCACTTGACAAATATGGCAAGATCACACGTGTGCATGTGCATATTTAAAAATGTGGGGCCAATAATATCTCGCTATTAGGATTTGATGTGCTATTGAATTTGCCGAACCATGTCCGGTTCTGTATTTACCATCAAACTCTTGCAAAACATTGGTAGCTTCTTCTTGATTTAAGCATTGTAGGTAAATTCCCTCGTGATTTTTCCTGTAAATAACACCCGAACTAATAATATAATTGGAAGATTTAAGTCTCAAGGCTCTTCTTTGAGTAGAATTAATATGTGATGGACACTTACCATTTAATAGAAAATACACAATATCAACATACCAATCATCTTTAGAAATGCGCTCTCCATCTGAATATTGGCATGTGACTTGGGGATTGTTCTCAGCAATTTTTTTCACAAGTCCTTGTCCACGGACTAATTTCATGGGTTGAATTTCAAGGTCAAATTATTGGATGGTATAAATCCATTTACCTCTTCTCTCACCTAGATCATTTTGCACAAACATGGTTTTGACAGCAGGGTCAGGCACAATGGCAGAGACCCTACATGCACAATGTAATGTTTGAATTTTTTTACTGTTTAGAAAAGTGCATACATTTGCTTATCGAGGATAGAATACCTCAATTGAGCATACTTCAAAGGAGCAATTAGAAAATCTATGGGATTTTCTACATTATCTTCACCTTTCTGAGTCAAGACACTCGCAAAAGAGTGTTCAGATGCGAAAGCATAAATAAAGAAAGGCTTAGAATAATTTGGACTTATAAGGACAGGGGCTCTAGAAATAGCATCCTTGATGCTTTGAAAGGCAACCCTAATTTATTCGTCCCATATGACATTCACATCCTTTTTGAGCATCTCATTCAGTGGTTTAACTATCTCAGCAAAGCCAGAAATAAACTTCCTCACGAAATTGATTTTCCCAAAGAAAGATCTCAATTCCTTTTTGCTAGCTGGGAGAGGTAAGTTTTGGATAGCTTCTATCCTTTTCGGATCAATGGAGATACCTTCTTTTGAAATGATATGGCCAATAAATCTTCCTTTTGTCACTCCAAAGATGCATTTTTTTGGATTTAAAGAAATTATGTGCTCTTTACACCTTTGGAGAACTTTCCTCAAATATTTCACATGGTCTTCTCTTTTCTTTGAAAACACAGGAATGTCATCCACATACACAATGATACATTTACCTATGAGATCTTTGAACACATAATCCATGGCAAATTGAAATTTTTCACCTACATTTAATAATTCGAAAGGTATTCTTCTATAGGCAAACGTTCCCCATTTGGTTGTGAAGATCGTCTTCATCCTGTCACTTGGATGAATAAGAATCTGATTGTATCTAGAATACCCATCAAGAAAAGACATCATTTCAAACCCATTCACTGTTTACAAGATTTCATCAATTGATGGCAGTGGGTAATTATCCTTTTGTGAGGCTTTGTTGAGATTTCTAAAATCTATGCATAGCCTTATCTCTCCATTCTTATTTCTCATTGAAACCAGATTAGCGACCCAAGTTGAGTGCCTAACGGGGAATATTATCTTTGCGTCCAATAATCGATTGAACTCTTTCTCTATCAAGGGCTCAAGTAACAGGTTAACAGGTCGTTGTCTTTTTCTTAAAGGTTTGGAATATGGTTTTAGAGGGATGGTGTGCATAATAACATTTTGATCATACGTTTTCAACTCATTGTAATTCCAAGCAATGCAATCCATGTAATACTTTAGTGCACATATTATATTTTCCCTCTCATCATCCATACATGCCTTTGTAATGTACACTTCACGTGGATTATCCACACTCCCTATATTGATCAGGTCACAAGCATATTTAGGAGGTGGAACCCTTTTTCCTTTTCTAGCTTTATATCCCATATCAAACACCTTCTCCAATGAAACGATGTTCTTAGGTATCTTGTTGGATTAAAATGTAACTTCGCTTTCTCCTTCTATTTCTTCTTGCCACCTTTGATCTTCATCAATCACTTGGTTCTCAAAAATACTTGAATTGGTGACAAATTTAAAAATGTGCGTATCATTCTCAAAAACTTATTTTTGACGTTATTAGGTATCAATGGGCAAGGGACCAACTCAATGAAAAACTTCTTGCATTTTTTTATGTCAATCGGATTTAGCATGTCTACAACAATCGCAAGAGAATCAGCTATACAATTTCATTTCCTAGAAATAAGGGATATATTAAAAGCATCAAATTCCTCAATGAGGTCCCTCACCCTAGTTCTATAAAGGCTTAATCTCTTATCGAGGCAGGTATATTGTCCTTTAACTTGTTTGACCACCAACTCCAAATCTCCCAATATTTTCAAAAACTTAACCTTCTTGCTCAAAGCCAATTGTAATCCAAAGATAAGAGCTTCATATTCTGCCACGTTGTTAGTGCAAGGAAATTGCAATCTATAGGCAGCAAACAATGGTTTACTTCCCAGACAAGTGAGTTCAACTCCATCTCCTACCCCTTGTTTTGAATTAGATCCATCAAACTTGAGTAACCACACGAGATTATCTTCTTCGAAAGAGCTACAAGAAAATGTTTCTTTTTAAGGTTCTTCGATAGCTCTTTCAACATCAAAAGCGTAGACTCCTAACTCAGGTTCAAAAAATTGAACTTCATTTGGCTTGTTGTATTCTATGATGATTTCCTTAAGCCTTGGTTAATTTTCCACTCTAATTTTATTAGCAATCCCTTTCTAGGGTAGCCACATGTGTGAGCAATCAGTGGAGAAATAACCATTCAAAATTTTCATCCAATCCCTAGAAAGTAACATTCCATATCGACTTGGTATATTGACAACCAACATATCAACCACCTACTGGACCCTAGGTTCAGAATTGAGTTGGATCTTAACATCGTAGAGGGTCCCTACCACATTTACCTCAGATCGATCCAATTGCAAAACCTTGCATTTAGCAGAAACATGCTCTAGGCCTAGCATTTGAAAAAAATTTGTAGGCATGAGGTTACTTGTGGCACCTGTGTCCACCAAATAATTGTACAATTTTTTCCAGCAATCCTCATAGTCAATAAAAAATGAGGGACATCTCGTTTTTCCTTTCATAAAACCATGTGAGATTCAACTTCCTTTCCTTCCTGTATTTGACTAGGTGAGCCCAAAGCCTTTATCAATGCTTCCTTTTGGCCAGGAAACCTAGCCACCTCTAAAAATGAAAGGCTAGACTTGGACTTCATTAAATCCTCCACTATGTCATAAGTTGACTTCTCAGGCTTCAATGTTTTTTGCATGTCCTTAGACGTTTCTCTTCCAGATGGAGCGGGGGGATTATTATAATCCTTAGCATCAGGAGGAAGAATAGAATTGTTTGGTGGAGTTGAGGATGTTTTAGGGGTTTTGAACTTACTCCTCAAACGGTATCCATGGTTCCCCTTTCTAAATTATCTAAAATCCTGCACTTCCTGTTCTAAGATTTCATCCTCTTCTTCCTCATTCTCACTCTCTTGACGATATAGAGTTTCCACCACCAAAATGTTGTCATATCCTTGTTGATGTTGGGGTGGACCCTCGTTTGGAACAAGTTCCAAATCATCCACTTGAGCTTGGAGACAATGGGTATACCTTGAAATTTTGGGACAATTCCTTTCCTTATGCTCCTTCATATTATGCAATCTACATGCCTTTTCCCATGCAAAATTAGAAAGATTAAGAATGGAACTAGAGTGACTTGGTCCTACAGAAGTATCTATCTGATTAGCAATAGGGGAAGGCACACCCCCATTGTTTGGCTTCGTTTTCCACTGTCTCCCTCTATTTTTGAAATTTCAATTTGGATGAGGGGCATGTGATTCATACTTCTATTTTTGAACCAAATCATTACTCAATTTGTGAACTATCTTTTTGAGCTCTTCAACCTCTGAATAAATCTCTTTTGGTTGAGCTATGTTATTGCTAGTTCCAGTAGGATTTGAGTAATTGGTGAGATCTTGAATTAAAATTTGAGTTGGATTTTGAGCCACTTGATTTGTGTAGGGATTCACACTTTGAATCAAAATTGGATTGGGGAAAGGAACTATAGCCTGAGAATTAACCGGACTAGCTCCTTGCATAGTCTGTTGACTATTTTGCAAAAATGAAGGAATGGGGTGAATGGCTATGATTGGTTGAATTGGAATGGGTGCGTAAGTAGGTGTTGATGAATAAGGTTGTTGATAAGGCAAAGCATTTATGCCTGATATTTGTGATGTCATGATCTGATTCATCATAGGATCTTGACCATATGGACCATATTGTCCTACCATGGGCATCTGGGAAAAACCATAACTTTGTGGTGTCATTTTTTGTTCAATAGTCATAGCTTCATTGTAGCCTAGAGCAAGCGTGGTAACTTGAGGATTTTGCCTTGCAAACATTGTCGTCATAGGATCCAATGCCCCAAAATATATTTGCAAAGATACTGCAGGATCAATGGCAAAATGTCAAATTTCTCTATTATAGCACTTCTAAAATCTCTGATTAAAAGTTTGTATCGGCTCACCGTGGCCTCTTTTGCATGTAATGAATTGATTATAGATGATTGTGGGATCTAATGGTGACATGAATTGATTGACAAAAGCATTCTCCATTTGCGTCCATGACGTAATGGAACCAGTAGGTAAGCAAATATACCATTCGTAGGCCACTTGGTCTAGGCTCATGGGGAAGAGTCTACAAGCCACATCTTCATGTTGAACTTTCAATCTTATCAAAACATCCCTATAGGCCTGAATATGTTCTTCTGTGGTCCTTGGGCCATCTGGTTTGTATTTGGGAAAAAATCTCTCTATATTCTTAGGGATCTTGTGAATATCCCCTACAATATTCAAAGGAATTTTATTGGCTCCGTACCAAGGAGGTGGTGGAGGTTGGGCCATTTGATTCAAAATCAATGATGATAACCCTACAAGAACCATGGAAATGGTATTGATAATTGGTACACTAGTGGAAAATGACACCACCGGTGCAAATCCTCTAGATGCGCTTGAAACAAAAGGATCTTCTGTAATGAGAATATATGGTGGGGCCACAATTTGCTCGGTTTTGTTCCTTGGATTCCTATGAGTAAGTGGGAGGCTTTGGAATATGGTTTCCTCAGTTTTTTTGGACCTAGTTGTGATGCAATGAAGTGGGTCTAGCTTGTAAATGAAACTACCCTACAAAACCTGACAAAACTCTCAATACCTCAAAGAAAACCTGTGAGACAAAGAAAATCCTGTAGTTAATGAAATTCAAATAATAACTTCAACACCAATTTGTTAGTCATGAATGAAAGAAGGAACCATGACAAAGCAATATTAAAAAACAATGCACAATCAAAACACCTTGTTCCAAACATCTTATTCCTGTATGAACAATCAAAAAGCGTTAGGAAAATGAAATAAAACAATTCGGCCCTCCTTCTAGCACCAAAATGTTGAGTGGTATTTTCACCCAGTTGTGAAAGTACACTCTCCTTTAGGATTTGGGTTCCAAATCCTCTCTTGCAAAGAAGTTAAACAAATAACTTCTCCAAGGTCTCCACTGTTACAAAAGGTAAGACAATAATTATTATTGATTAATCTCATCAACTATAGCATAGGATAGCTATAGGATTAAGTAGGTTACAAAATAGATTATTTAACAATAGATCCTATGTCTATGCTAACAACTAACCTATCTGCCGTCCAAAGAGAAATGATGGTAAGGTAGAATACTAACCAAGGTAACTGGTAATAGTAACTACTAGTGGTAAAAAGTAAGAAATTACTTTTTACCATGTGGTAAATTATATCTACCTAGGTGAAACTTAAATATTACCTAAATGAGGTAATAATCATAGTTACTAACATAGTAACTCTAACATCCCCCCTTATTACATTATTTGGGTAATACATACATATCTCTCTATACAACAATATTTGGGTAAAGTATATAGTTGTCCCAATACAGTGAATAAGATGTTGATCTTCTAGTTCTTTGCTCTGTCACAGTGCTCTGGCTGCTCCTAGGCAAAAAGTGGGTCATTCCTCACTATGTATTCATGCCAACGAATGTCCTTATGGTAATCACATCATCCAACCAATTTGCATGGGTAACCAGTCACTGCAATTGCTAGGTGTAGTAGAATAGATCACTTCATACAAGGTTCATTCATTTACAATATGAATTTGCAAAAGATAAGGTAGCTAAGGTGTCGATCGCTACCAAAAATGCACCCTTATAAGTTCCCCCCTTCTTGTTGCAAAACATAGTGTAATTAATTTCTGAAGGAAGTGTGACTAAGGTGTCGATGAAAGCCGAAAATGCACCCTTATAAGTCATCTTCCCTATTTACAAAACTGAGTGAAGAAAAGAAATGGATATCCCCCCTCAATTGCAAAAACTGTGCAACTCAAGAGTGTTGTGAAGGATTTTACAAATATTGCCTCCTAGGCAATTTTTACATCACAAAAAGTCACTCCTCTTGTTACAAGTACTTCAAACACCTAGAATTTGCTATTTATGAAGCCTAAAAGAGGTACAAGCACCCCTTATTGCAAGGTCTTCAAACAAAAAAATTATGCTATTTATGAAGCCTAAAATAAAAGTGAGAGAAAATGGTGCTTTTTCCCAAAGGACTCATGCATTTTCCCTCTACAAAACTATTTTAGCAATGAGCACGCCTTGTGCTATCTTTGAACCAGAAACAGAATCAGTATGAGACACTTCACTAGAAAGATGTCTTCTGTGATGTGCCTTTGCCATTTTAGTTTTGCTTGTTTTGAAACCAACACTGAATGGTATCATGGTTTTCATTTTTACAATTTGTGCAAAACTATGCTTTCTAGGCAATTTGATCAAAAAAGTTCACCAATCTGTGCTTTCTTATTGTAAGTACTTCAAGCATGATTGCTATTATGAAGTCTAAAAGAAAAGGTTGATGATTTGGACTTTTCTGATTGCCTTTACAAGTTTTATTTCCCTTTTATCAAAATCTATGTTTGAAGGAAGAAAGGAATTATCCCCCCTTAGTGCAAAGGATTGCTAATTTGAAGGTTCCTTATTTTAAAAAAACTTGTTCTTTTGATTACCCTAAAAAGAGTACCAAAATATAATTCACTCAAACAGATATTTAATGGCACCTGCCTTAACTCTCTTCAAGAAGGATGAAAATTTGGAGGAAATTAAGCCAAACAAATAAGAGTGAATTAAGGGTTTTGATGATTTAGGAGAGAATATCAAGTAATTTTGGCTTTAAATTTGTGCAAGGATTTACACAAATTTGTGAAATTTTGGGGTTTAGTGTGTTCTTGATTCTATGACTTATAATTGTAAAAGAAATAATGCAATAATCAAACAATAATGCCTACAAAATTCTTATCACCTAGGTGTCGGATGCTACCGAAAATGCACTGAATTTGCCAATAAAGGTGTCAAGTAAAATAAAAAATGCACCTTTTTAATTATTGCAACAAAATGTGTGTTTTGTGTTGTGCAAAAAATAATATTTTTAGGTCTCCTACTTTGTTTTCCAATTTTGCAAAAGAAGTACAATGTTGTCTTCTCCCATGAATTTTGCAAAATTAACAATTTTGAGCACTCCTTCCAGACAAGTCGACACATGACCCGAATTTGAAAGGCTTCCAAAACTAGTCGACACACGACTTAGTTTTTGATGGACCAAAGGTTACAATTACTTCTCAAATTTTTGCAAAAAAGAATGTGCAATTTTATGTCTTATATCCCCCCTTGGAGAAAACAAATGCACACTTTGCCTTTGAAATTTACAAAAAAATGGGTCTCCTTGTGTTACAATTTGGCAAAAAATGATTCATGTTTGAACCTTTATTGTATGCTAAATTAACAAGGTTGAGAAGAGTTTAGGGTTTTCTTATTTGCAAAAAAAATTCTCTTCTATGTCTTATATCCCCTCATGGAGAAAACAAAAGCTCTTCTTGATTTGTTTGCAAAAAAAAATCCTTAATTCTCTATTTTAATGCAATATTTTAATAAATCTAATCATTATTTAATTAATAATAAAATTTAATTTTGTAAAAAAAATCAATGTAATATTAAAAAAAATTGATTTTTAAACAAAAGATATTTAATTATTAAAAAAAATGATTAAAAATAAAAAAAATTACAAAAAAAATAAAAATTTTACTTTTAGTTTTCTTTTTTTTTCATTGAGCGGGCTTCGCGTGGCAATTTTTTTTTTTTTTTTGTTTTGCCCCTCGACAGGAGTCGAACACGTGACCTCCTGTCGGGCAGCGTCTTAGCGCTGGCCCCTCCGCTGGCCGGGCTAGCTAGTCCAACGTGAAGGGAAGGGAATGATGTTCCCTTTCCCTTCACTCCTTGTGCGGGCAGGGAAAACTATGGGATTTATCCCACATCACCCGTGCAGGAAAAATTGGGGGATATAAAAGGGCTTTAGAGCCCTTAGGTTAGTGATTGCCTTCAGGCAGTGACTGCCTTTTGGTCACCACCACGTGGCATGGCCAGATCGAGTTAGGTGGCACGTGGCCAGTCTGCCATGTGTCACCCACAGTCAGTCTGCATCTTGTCTAGGTTTTTGATCCACGTGTTAATCTGTGTCTTGTCCAGGTTTTTGATCCAAATGTTCATTGTCGTCCTGTGGCTATCTATCATGTGTCGTGTCTGGTCCAGTCCAATCAACACCTCAGGGTGCATGCCAGGGTCAATGGTTGTTTGCCATGTGTCCGGCCCAATGGTAGTGCCACGTCAGCACCTTGAGATCTGTGCCCAAGGTCACGTCAGCCTACCACATTTCCTGTCCAATGGTAGGTCTGAGTTAGTGCCTTGGGATATATGCCCAAGCACGCATGGATCCTAGCTATGATTGTCCTCGAGATTTATTCTTGGGATGGTTCGTAGTTTGTAGGGTCTCTGACCATCGGTCATTGGGAATCGAAGGGCGTGCCTGCCCTCTTAGATCTCGGTTGACAGATCTGGCCGCCAGTCACCAAGGATTGGAGGGTGCGCCTACCCTCTCAGATCTCGGTCATCGAGTTTCTGACAAGGATGTTCCCTATTAGTTGGGGTCTGATAGGGATGTTCCCTGTTAGTTGGTGTCAGACTCAAGGGTGCTCAGGTGTGGGTCTGGTCCCTGCTTGGGAGGGCGCGCATGCCCTCCTAGTTGTATGCTGGACCCACAAGGGCAGAACTAGAAGCTACAGGTAATCGAAGGGCCACCTACCCTCGGGATCTAGGCCCTGTGCTATGGGCTCTGGCTGCCTATCAGGCCCAACAGGTCAGACAACAGAATGCTGTCAGATCTGTCGGGGTCTACGGGCCTGCTCCCGTGGTTGCCCGGGGACATGGGCCTGTGGGCCCTCTCCCATGGTCGCCTAATGAAATGGACCTATAGGCCCTACTGCCTGGGATTTGCCTCGAGATTCATGTAGATCCTGAGGGCCAACAGGGCCCTCAAAGATCGTGCCAGGTCTAGGTCGGGTGGAACGAGCGAAGCTCATATTAGGCCACCCGGCTACGATGATACCAATGTTACAAAAGGTAAGACAAGAATTATTATTGATTAATCTCATCAACTATAGCATAGGATAGCTATAGGATTAAGTAGGTTACAAAATAGATTATTTAACAATAGATCCTATGTCTATGCTAACAACTAACCTATTTGTCGTCCAAAAGGAAATGACGGTAAGGTAGACTACTAACCAAGGTAACTGGTAATAGTAACTACTAGTGGTAAAAAGTAAGAAATTACTTTTTACTATGTGGTAAATTATATCTACCTAGGTGAAACTTAAATATTACCTAAATGAGGTAATATTCATAGTTATTAACATAGTAACTCTAACATCCGTTGTATTAGCATTTGCATATGTGTATTAGTAATCTCAAATAAAGATATTCAATTTAAATGCTTGGAACACCTTAGTGATTGCAAGTAACTGTAAACAAGGGGCAATGTTGGTTTATTTCATCATGAAACTTTAGTGATTGTTCATTGTTTTTGTTTTTGGATTTTGAAAATTTTTAAATGTTTATTTTAATGCTTGAAGATTTAAAATAAGTTAAAATTTCTAGAAAAAATAAAATAAAATGCAGAAAATGAAAATGAAATGCAGAAAATTGAAAATAAAATGCACTCAGTATAATGCTATCCTGTTCTGAAAAAATCGAAGATGTGAGGTCTCCATGCATGCAACCTAACCTATTGGACTTGCAAAATAAGCACAATCCCCATAGACTAAGTGTTGGTTCCTAGGGTACGAAATAAAATTCAGATTTCGAATATTCGCCTAATGTAACCCAAAAAACATGGCATTAACATTATCTATAAATTCAAAATCTAAAAAATGAAAGAATAAACATTAAATCCATAGCATGCAAAGAAAATCTCCTTCTTTCTTGCCCACAAGATGCAAATTTCTGAACACTTCTGCATTAAAAATATGTCATTTTACAATAGCAAAATTTTTGGTTTTTCCAAACCAGTCTGTGGAAGAAAAACTACTCAAACAGGTCCAGAATGGCCTTCTCGCCTTCAGATCTGCAACTCTACTTGTGGTAGTTTCCAACCCCCCTTTTGGCCTCTTTGAAAGGCGTATTTAAAATTTTGAAAAAAAAATTCTCCTTCCATGACGGTTCATTTTGTTTTCTGATGGCTACTCGTTTCACCTTCTCTGACTGTTTGTTTCACCTTCCCTTCTATGCGTGTGCTTTGGTTTCCATTTTGTGATCCTTCGCTGCGTTTTCTCCACATGGGTTTGCGTCCTTTTCCCTCCATGAGTAACGACCATCTTAAATGATTTCAAATCATTAAAGACTCCTTATGTAATGCTTTGTCTTGTTCATTGGATGTTGTCCTTATGTCCACGTCACCATGCAGGTCCGTTACCTTGGCGAAACTGGAACATGTCATGATATCGCGACACTTTTGCCTCCTTGCTCTCTTTTGTTGCTTGTAGCCGCAAAAATGTAACATGTCGCGATATCATGACATTTTTTCCCTTTTTGTCGTGACAGTGCAACATGTCACGATATCACAACACCTTTTCTCTTTTTACCGTGACCATGCAACATGTCACGATATCATGACACCCTTTCTTGTTTGGCCGTGAAAACACAACATGTCATGATATCGTGACACTTTTTCCTATTTGGCCATGAAAATGCAACATGTTGTGATATCACGATACTTTTTCTCCTCTGACCGCGACTAAGCAACATGTTGCAATATCGCGACACTTTTTCTCTTTTGGCCGCGATGGTGCAACATGTCATGATATTGTGACACTTTTCTATTTTGTCCGTGATGGTGCAATATGTCATGATATCATGACACCTTTTCTCCTTTGGCCGTGAAACTGCAACATGTCGTGATATCGTGACACTTTTTCTCTTTTGGCCGCAACAGTGAAACATGTCGTGATATCACAACACTTTTTCTCTTTTGGTCATGATGGTGCAACATGTCTCAATATCGCGACACCTTTTCTCGTTTGGTCGCAAAACTACAACATGTCATGATATCACGGAACCTTTTCTCCTTTGGCCACGAAACTGCAACATGTCATGATATTGTGACACCTTTTCTCCTTTGGCCGCGAAACTGCAACATGTCGTGATATCGTGACACTTTTTCTCCTTGTGGTGTTTTGCTTTTTTCCTTGATCTTTAGCCTATTGGCCACTTCAGTCTTCTTGGAACACATGCAAAAAAGGTGGGTCCTCAATTTTTGGGTATATTGTGGAGCAGCCACAAAAGGTAACAAGAAGTTGGAATCAAAATATCAACATTTTGTTTCAAAAATAAAAGATCTAGAATCATTACCCACAAATGAGGATTGAGATGAACAAACCTATGAGTTTATGAGTTGGTCATGTGTAATTGCAAAGGAATATTGGAGTGAGCATATGGAGCAAGATGTACAAATTTATCCACTTATAGAAGATCCTAAGCCATCAAAAGTGGTTGAAAGTGAACTTGAAAGAGAATCAATAAATGCATTTGAAGACATAAAAAAATTTCACCACTTGTTCTCGAAAGATAATTTGAATGATATTGTTGAAACTGATGGCCAAGAAGATCTACACCTCATAAATTTGAATTCAAGAAATAACCCACCTTTAGAAATAATTAAACCATTTAGGGAAGGTGAAGATGAATTGGATGAGAAATACGTTGATGAATCGAAAGATGATGAAGAAGTACTTGAGCATCACAACTTGGTTTTGGAAGATGATTACTATGATTCTTGGAAGAAATGGTAAGAATATGCTCACTCTAAATCTTCTAATGAACTTTTTGTGTCAATTGATATGCAGGATAATAGGAGTGTTTTCTCGCATGAGGATATTATAAATCCTATACAACCTGAGGAAGTTTTGGAAGAAGAATCAGAATCTAATCAAGTTTTGGAAAATGATACAACCATGAATCAAGAAGGAGAATCATTTGATTTGGGTTCCTTTGAGGGAAAATAAATTGAAAATCTTGATCCACTTACTTGTTCTACAATGTCTATGCCATTTCAAAATGGGGAAATTTTAGAACCGAAATGGTTTGGGTTTGATATCACTGATGATCCAATTGAAAATATCACGTTATCTACAACAACCCAAGTGATTGATCATAGGAATGTGTTAATTGACCCACCTCTAGATAGACAAGACTTATGGTTTGAAAGTGATGGACATATTTTTAATTGGGTACCTAATTTTGGTGTCTTTGATAAATAGGTCATGGAGAAAGAACAATTCCTACATGATGATGATGATGAATTTCATGAGAAAAAATAGGAAGTTTCAAATCCTCTCCAAGTAATGGTAAATGGAAAAGTGCCAAAGGTAAAATCTCACATTTTAGGTTCCACCATTCGAAATGCAAGTGAAGGTTTGTCTAATGGATTTATGGATTTAAATACTATCAATGATGAAATATTATTTGTGGTTGATAAATAATTTGACTTAATTTCTCCTCACACCACTAATGATATTGTTTTATTGAATGAAAATGAAGTTGGTATGCTTGAAGTGTTAAATCAAGTTCATAATCAATTAGTAACAAAATCTATGATAAAATCTTATGATGATGCTCATTTAATAAATATCCTAGGTTCTTGGAAATGGTTACAAGAATTTGATTGGTCTACAGATTTGAAAAATGATTTGGCTTAAAAATTTGTATAAATAGGTTCATATTTGCAAGATCTCATATCTAAAAATGAAAGCTTATTTATACACCATAAATGGAATTACGAAATTGATATCTTAAAGAATAAACATGAAATAATTGAAGATCAATTATTCTATAATCAAATTGAGAACTTGAAACTCCACCATAAGATTATTAATGGAACTAAATCAAATTGGTATGGTGAGAGGGGTAAGATGAAGATTGTTGCATTGTTTGACCTAATATTGTTTTTGTTGGATTCCTACAAATTTTGGCATGCGTATCACATTATATGTCTCTTGAAATGTTCTAATCATGTTTGGGATCCTGGAAAGTGATAGTTCAAATTTTTGCACCATCTTGTACCATATTGTACATTTGTATATAGTTTTGGTTTTCATGTTTTGATTTTTGGTTTGGATTTCAATTTGGTTTTGAGTTTTGTGTTTTGAGTGGTCCCTGTTGTTTAAAAAAAATGTTTTGTGGTTTCTAACTTATGGTCTCTGGCCCATTTGCATGTTTCTTTTCTTAGTAGGGAGAGTACCTGATTTGAAAAACTGATGAACCCGAGAAAAGGGGGATGAGTTATTTGGTGATCATGCTCAGATTTTGGGACTAAAATGGTGGAAAGTGGAACAATGAAATATTAGCCAAAGCTCCACATAGGACCCACACACACATTAAATGGTGTTTCTGGAAGTAAGAAGGATGAAGTTATCTTGATTATGCAACCATAGGCAAAAATCTAAAATGCTCCAATTTGGATTTCTAACCTAGTGAGACTTGATGCTTTTGCAATAGTTCATAAGTATAAGCTATGCAACAGGATTTTTGAATTCTATCATCTACTTCAGGAAAACTCCATCGGGGCTATAGATGCTTGACTGGATATGGGGCCTTAGGTAGCCAAAGCTTAATACTTAGAAAGAGAGAAAAAAAAAGAAAAAAAAGAGAGAGAAGGAAAAAAGAAAAGCAAGTGAGAACGAGCATTAGAAATCTTGGCACACCTAGGATAGATGGGCTTTGCAAAGCATTAAGCAAACACACAGGGAAGTTAGATAAACCTCATCGGGTCTATAGACGCCTAACTGAAAGTGGGGATCTATTTGTAAAAGTCTTCACTTTGTGATTTGTACTTCATAACCTAATGCAGAAAGGGATGATGGAATATGGAGGACTTTCCAAAATGCAAAAATGAATCACTTTTGCACACACTGATCAAAGGCAAATGGATTAGTTGTTTTCATTCTGAAGCTATTTACCCCACCTTCTTGGGATGTTGCTAAATTATTATGTCTCGCTAATCTTGTGTGTTTTTGTTTCAGGTTGGGTTCTTACCGAAATGCTCAGGAGCATTTCCTAGCAGAGTCGCCATTTGTTGTGGCCATTCCACAACTAGCCCCAATAATTGGGGACCCAACCCACTTTTTAATTTTTGTGTTTGGGTGTTTTTGTTTCATTTTGAGTGTCTAGTGGATTGGTTAGGTTCCTCCTTGTTTTTTGTTGTTTTGGTTAATTGTAATGTTTTGGATTAAATCAATTCAAACATTTAAAATTAATTAAATCAAATTTAAAAAGAAAGAAAGCAAGTTTATATATATAAACAAATAAAAATTTTAAAAAGTGAAAAGATTATATATATATCTATATATATAAAGTAAATAAAAAATGGTAAAAACAATAAAATATAAATAAAAAGAAAAAGTAGTGAATGAAACCATGGTGCTTCTTAGTTCACGTTTTTTAAAATAGTTTAAATTTAATATTTTTTTTCTTTTTTTTTTTTCTTTTTTTAAATAGTTTAACTTTATGCTTTTAATATAGTTTATTTTGTTACTTTGTTTTTAATAAAAAAGCTAACTCAAGCTTTTTTGATGCATGTACAGGTAGATGGAAAACATTAAAAGCTTCTTTAAACGTTTTTAGTATATTATTTTATTAGTATTTTTATTTTCTTTGAAATGTTAAAAGTTAACTCACGTGTGTTATATGTAGGTAAGGTGGAAGGAAAATAAAGGAAATGAAAGAAAGACGTTATGGAAAGCCAACAAAGGGTTTTGAGAAAACAATTTGAAAACAAGAAAAGGAAAACCAAACAATAGCGTTGGAAGGAAAAACCAAGGGTTTGGAAACATGAAACAAATGGTCATGAGAGAAGACTTTAAAAACTAGATGGATGCATAGAAAAAGGGCTGGATCTTTTGGGGATTTTTTCGGAGGAAGAAGGCATACCACTGGACCGATTTTCACCATTTGGATGCCAACTTTGGGTATTTTCTTTCTGCATTGTAATGGAATATTGAATATATTTTTGTAGTAATTAATTGGAAATATCTCAAGTTTTATGTATTTTTTATGGTTAACTTAATTTCATTTTCAGTTTATTGCACCCTTTTCCTTTGAGGCTCACACCGTATTAGATGTTGATTGCACGAAGTTGGGTCACTCTAATACTGGTTTTATGCAGAATACTAATGCTTGCAAGGTCTATGGAGAAATTCAGGGTTGCAGCATTTCTGTTTTTTTTTTTTTTTAATTTTATTAATTTTTTTTATTTTTCTAACTTTATTTTTGCTATTTTTTTTTAATTTTCAGATATTAAAATAAAATTAAATTAAATTAAAATTATAAAAATAATTACATGGTTGTGAAGAATGATGTAAAATCTATCATACACAATAGATTTGAATTCATTCCGAGGTAATTTCAATTTTATAGAAATTTTTGAAAATGGTTGTTTGATGCAGATTTTACAATTTCAGAATTTCATTTTTTCACATTTTGGAGTCAAATCAGATTTTTTCAGCTTCATATTTTTTACTTGCAAGCATAAAATAAACTTTCCTTCATGAAAATTTCAATTTCATTGAAGGGGGTTAATTTTATGGCATTTCATAAGCTATCTTTTTCGGGGCCATAAGTGCACCTATCTTTATGAAAATTTCAATTTCATTAAAGAGGTGATTTTATATGTTACATTAAAAGACTATTTTTTTAACACATTAAATTATTATTCTTTATGAAAATTATTTCATTAAAGAAAGATATTTTTTTTTTTTGTATTTACATGGTGGAATCGGTAGCCGCCACGAATCCGGGCAGGCTGTCCAGATTTTATGGCCACCACAATATTCTGCGTTGTTTGCCCCGGAAGCCGCCACACAGATCTTCGTGCAATCCGCCCCTATAACCACCATGCCACAATCATTTTAAACCTTTTACGCCACTGAAAGCACCAAGAAAGGGACAAGCATTCAGTTCGACGAGGCCCGAGATTTGAACCTTGGACCTCTACCCCCTTATGGGGTTTGGATGAACCAATTGGTCTACACCTCGGACCTATTAAAGAAAGATAATTAAATGACATTTTAAAGCCTATATTTCAAGGCTATAAATTATTATCTCGTTGTGAAAATTGATTTCACCAAAGAGGAGTAATTTATTATTCATATCAAAGGCTATCTTTATCTTCATCATAAGAAGCTACATTTAAGGAGCTTATTCATCATTTTGGATTCACATTCATAAATAGATTTTAATCTTTACCTTCATGTTTACAGTAGGATTTAATGCAAGGTAAAGCTTGATTAAAATCCACTTAATAAGAGAAGATAAAATCTACCTTAAAATCCTCAAGATAAAAAGAACTAAGGCACTACATTGTGGTCATATGAGGGTCAAGTCACATTTATTTTTTATTTTGGTTTCATGAACAATCATCAAGGTAGCATGATAAAATAAACCAACATTGCCCCTTGTTTACAGTTACTTGCAATCACTAAGGTGTTCCAAGCATTTAAATTGATATATTTTTATTTGAGATTACTAATACACATATGCAAATGCTAATATAGCGGAGACCTTGGAGAAATTGTTTGTTTAATTTCTTTGCAAGAGAGGGTTTTGGAGATCCAAACCCTAAGGGAGAATGTAATTTCACAATTGGGTAAAATTAACACTCAACAAGTACCTTTGATTTTCCCTTGTTAAGTTAATGAAAACAAAAATTAGAAACCTAATTTATAGCAAAAAATAAGTAAAATTACATGATTAGATAAAAAGTAATAAATCTAGAATAGAGGCACCTGATTATATAGAATTCACAAAAATGCTTCTTTTAATAGAATATGCTACTAACATTTTCACAATGACCTACAAAATAGAGAAAGAAGTAGAGAAAAACAATGAACTAGGAGATATAAACAAATATCTAAAACAAGGTTACCAAAACTAAAATTTTAGAGATAGAAAACCTTCAAATTTTCGCTTGATGGCAAATTCACTATCATTCTTGAATCCATCGATTATGAATTCGTTTCTTATATGCAATCATTAATGATTTCTAAAAGGTGTGCAAAATAGACTAAAAAAGAACAAGATTAGTGTAAAGAGGTCTACTTGGCCTATGGAAGATAGATACTTCCTTGCTATAGTTGGTAAAACCCTTGTTACTTTGGGAAAATGTATAAAAATAATAGAAATCAATGATGAGTTCTCTAATGGTAGAAATGCTACCTATAAGCAAGTTAGTGGCAATTTCACTTATGTAAATAAAATAAGTATAAAAAGTACTAAGTCCTCAAAGATATGGTTAAATGTTGTTGTGATGAACTCCTAGAAGAGAGAGTGTCCTAGTATGCTATAGAAAATGCTATAGAAATGACTAAATACTATATTATGTGTTTTAATAATAAAATATTATTTGTAAGTAGACTGACTATGATTTTGCTCCTATGAGTGGAATAGGTAGACAATACATGAATGCTTAGTGATATGGTTAGGTATGGATGCAAGGCACTTCCAAAAGGTGTGCTACTTTGATACGCTATAGAAAACACTACATATATGTCTAAAAACTAGATTGAATACTTAACAAATGAAAAAAAAAAAACTAATGATGGGATAATACGAGTTAAGGACCACAACAAGATGTACTATTTGGTAATGGATAATAGTAAAATGTAGAAATATAATGTGCTCAAAATAAAATATATCAAAATAAATAAAGGAAAATAGGAAAAATGCTCAACCCAATAGCAACAAGTTGTCCTCCTTTTTTATAAAATACTTTCCAAAAGATTGTAATGGTTGCTTGAGTGTAGATTTCTAGAGTGATTTTGATAGGTTTTTTATTTATTTAAGAACTCTTTCATGGGAGGTCCATCTCAAGGCCTAAATTTATAGAGATTCATGGCTTTAGAATAAGATAAATGTAATGATAAATAGTTTTATGGAGGAATGTAATATTTTTGAAGTTGAGATCAAGAAGAAAAGAAAAGAAGACCATGAAAGTAAAACATATTAGATTTTGAGATCTATTGTAGGAGCTATAGATCAATTTTTTTGAGATCTAGCTTAGTAATGGTGGATGACATAACAAGGACATATTTTTTATATTCAACATGTGTTAGGTCAAACTACCAAGCAAAAACATCACAACAAATTTATGAAAACAATTTTTCCATGACTATTAAAAGTTAAATTTAGGTAGAAAACATAGAATTTATGTAGGAAAAGCTAAAATTGTTAGCTTTTGATGCTATATATTAAGTAAATGCAACCACAAGAAGTAAAATAAGAATGCAATGTTATATTTATGATAATTGCAATATAATAAGAAAGTAAATAACATGAGAAGCTTCTGAAATAACTCATGAAATAGCCATTAATGAAAGCTCACAAAAATAGGAGCTTAATACAAAATGGAAATCTTAAATTCTCCATGCTTCATAGAAGTTCTATATTGTATCTAATCTATATTGTGCTTATCTATATCTATCTTCTCTATCTCATATATCAAAGGTATATATAATGAGACATGACTCTTGGCCTTCCATATTCCTATTCTAAGGACTCATGTACATGTGAACAACATCATATTTATATCATTACATATTCTAATAATACTTTGTGCATTTATTACATTACATAAAGTAAATACTCAAGCTCTAATCTAAGACACTCTCTTAATCTAATGATGTACCCAAGCTGGTACACTAGAATGTACCAAATAATGTAATATATTCCAACACCCCCTTGTATTACATTGTTTGGTTATTTAAGACTTTAGTCTTCAATATGGTCTTGTCTTCAATTTACTTTGCACTGTATGCCTCCTTTGTTAGGTTCCTCTTATTCTTCTAATTTATCTTCATTATTAGATTCAATATTTGTGTTTTCATGAGTTGTCATGCTATCATCAGATTCCTACAAAAATATTTTCTCTTTGTCTTTGTTGTTCTTATCATAATTCTTCTTTAGTATAGAATCTTTTGAACAATCACTTAAGGCATCATGATAATATATTGAGTTAAAATAACTTGAAGTATCAATACTATATGAGAAATTAAATATATTCTCTTATAAGGATTCATCTATTTTTGTTTTCTCTTTAAGTGAATCAATCAATTCCTTCTACTCCATATTTTATTCTTTGTAATATTTGAATTAAGTAATGTCATATATAATATGATGTCAATGTCTATAGGAATTAGAATATCATCCTTTCTATTATAAATCACTCAAGTTATTTTAGCAATTAGATAATACTCTAGAGTTTTAAAGTTTTCTTCTAAGGCTTCACTATAGATCATTTTTTAAGTAAGATCTAAGTTTTTAGTCTTTGTAAGTAAATTCTTGATTCTAATTTTTATGACATTTTCTCTTTTCTTTCTAATGATATTTTCCATATCATTATTCATTGTATTCTTTGAAGTAGACATCCTTCTTCCTCAGTTTTAATAAACTAGTGTCACTTGTAAACCTTATATCTCCCTATATTTTGACTTCTAAATTCTAACCTTTAACTCTTGTAGTATATGATCAATCAATAGTCATTCTAAATATAATTTATTTTAGATCTTTAGTACTGAGAATAACTTTGATAGAATATTTTATCTTTTAAAACCTTTGAAGTTGTCTACCTCATGACTCCCTCGTTTTGAGTATATTATTAATTTTGATAATATCTTTCAAATTCTTAAAAATACTTTATATCTTACAAGTATTTTGAATGTACTATGGTGTTGATAGTATTCTTAGCTTTCTAAGTTTTTCTTGAGTTTAATCCCTTTTATCTCCTAATGTTCAACTTCTATTCTTCTCCTTATTTCTTCCTACGAATGATTTGAAAGCTAAAGATAGATTTAATGCAATTTTAATTGGTAATATTTTCTATATTAAATACCTTAAAGTGGGATTCCTTATGTATCATTAATTATAGCTAGAGACTAATTTAAAATGCAATTTCCAACTCTTCAATAGCTTCTATGTTTTCTTCTTTCAATTTTTAATTGAATAATTTCTAAGTTTCAATAATTTATTATTGGTGGAGCAGGCGACAGGTGATGTTCTAGGGTTTGTGGAGCGAAGGAAAATTCAGGGCATCAGGTGGGTTGCCGTAGTGTTTTGCTGGTTACTGTGGATCTGAAGGAACGTCTGCTGCCCCAGGAGGGCCCAATGGGGTCTCCTCCAGACCCTCTCTCTGGGAGAAAGAGCTCTTACGCTGAATTGCTAAAAGAAAATTCTTCGTCTTCTAATGACAAAGCTCAGAGAAATACTCTTCATACGCTCTTCAAGAATGCTGGCAAGAGTTCAACAACACATCGAGTTAATGGATGCCTCCCACAATCCGCCTCAAGACCCAAGAATGTCATCGAACCAAAGATGGTCGAAGACACAATCATATATAGAGCTAACCATGATCTGATCTGTAAATTCATGGGTATCCGACCTACCCTGAATTTCTTGTATACCTGGGTCAGACAGAACTGGGAGCCTCATGGTGAGTACTCCTTATGGTTTATTAGTAATGGGTATTTCATTGTTAGTTTTTCTTCTCTAGCCGATAGAAACAAGGTGTTTGAATCAGAAAAGAGGAACCACTGTCTGGCAGGGTTATTTGTTCAACCTTGGAGAGTGGGTTTCGATCCCCGTATTGAACCCACGGCTGTCCCGATTTGGATCCGGTTGTACGCTCTTCCAATGGAGTTTTGGGGTGAGAAAGTTTTGGAAATGATCGGTAACTCCCTCGATAGACATCTGGGCGTCTCCAAGGACACCATAGAAGGTAACATAGCTGTCTTTGCAAGAATTTGCATGGAAATGGATATTAGCCAGCCTCTACCGACAGAGGTGGAACTTGAACTGGCAGGAATATCTTGGATCTAATAGTTAGATTATGAGGCTCTACCCTTCAGATGCAAATTTTGCCACAAACATGGGCATTTGGCCCGGTTTTGTCCAAATATTTTGAACACAAAAATGGAGGCCCCGCTTGGAATGCCAAATCGCCCCAGAGAGGGTATGTCTACTCTTGCAAAAGAACCATCCAATACTCCTCAGGGTAATGATGTTCAGAAATATGGCTTTGAACAACCCAAAAGAAGGAGAAAGCAAAAGAAAAATGGTAAGGAGCAATCACAACTCAAGCCAACCAATAGATATGAAATTTTTAAGACACTAGTGGATCAAGAGGATCAAGTCATGAAAGGAGTGGATGGGAATATTGAGGACAATAGCATCCACACTCATGCCTCTCCTTCATCTCCCCCTGTCTTAGAACCACTGAGTTACCGTAGCCAGAGAATGCAGGGGCATTGATAGTGCACTCCCAAGCACAACCAGTAATTAAGGATGTCAGCATGGGAATTCCAGAAAAGAATAGAGAAAGGCCAGCCCTAGGGATAACTCAGGTGGAAAAGAGATCCAAAAATAGCAACTCTCAAGGAGCAGGCAAAAAATCAAATAAGGACCTGCTAGCAGTTCAAGGAGACAAGCTGATCACTGGAGGATCGGTGAGGACAATTGATTCTTACTGCTCTCAATGTTTTCAATGATTATTCAATCTTGGAATGTTAGGGGTTTAAATAGTATAACCCATCAATCTGTTGTTCAAAGACTCTTAGGAAAATGTAAAACAGACTTTTTGCTTATCTAGGAGAAAAAAATGTCTTTAGATCTTATGTGTAAAACAGTTAATAGAATCTGGAGGGGCGCTGGTCATATGGATGTGGCTGCCCAAGGTGCCTCAGGGGGGATTGTTACTCTTTGGAACCCTTTGGAATGGACTGCAATAGAACATATAGCTTGGAGGGGTGTTCTCACATCTCATTTTAGGAATAATATCACAACTAAACATGTCTTAATCACAAATTTTTATGGGGCCCAAAACCTTGATGGCCAGAGGCTCCAATGGAAAGCTGTACATAACATGAGGTCCTCAAGGGAAGATTTAGACTAGATTATTGCAGGGGATTTTAATGCTAAATTATCTGCTCGAGATCAGGAAGGTGGAACCCCAATTTTGGATCCAGGGGATCGGCTTCTGATTGCCCAAGTCCAGGCCTTTCACTTAGTGGATATTAAAGGCCCTGGAACCTACTTTACTTGGACTAACAAGAGGAGGGAGCCACATAGCAGGAAGGTAAAGCTAGACCATTTTTTGGTCTTAGAGGAGGCATTTGTAAAGTGGAACATTAAATTCCAGATTTTGGAGGGCCCAGTTTCAGATCACTTTCCCATTTTGTTGGAGGGAGGGACTATGATAGGGCAGCATCACAAACCTTTTAAATTTGAGAATTTTTGGTTACAAAAGGAGGATCTTCGAAAGAAAATTCTGCAGTGGTGGGAAGAAGGTTGTCTACCTTTTGGGATAGCAATGTTTAGATTCCACAAATAGCTTCATTTTGTCAAAGTTCAACTAAAACAATGGAGGCAAGCTAATAAGTCAGATTTTCAGCTCCAAAGAGCTCCCTTGGTGGCCAGATGGGATGAGGTTCAAAAACTCTTTAGGGAAGGAACAATTATTGAGTAGCTCAAAACCGAGGATGATGCCTTGCGCAAAGCGGTTGAGGACATTGATAACCAAGAGGAGACTTACTGGAAACAGAGAGCAAGGAACACTTGGTTATTAGAAGGTGATAGAAATACCAAATTTTTCCATTGATCAGCTTGTGCTAGGAGACATATGAATAACATGGAAGCCCATCAATATGAGAATGGACACTCCTTTGATACTCTTCCTAGTATGCATTCCCACTCAATGGATTATTTTTCTAAACTTTTTAAGGAAAGCATGGAGCAAGATGTTGAGGCTCAAAATGAAGTTATTGATGTCATACCCTCTGTTATCTCTGAAGAAGAAAATCAGACCCTTCTTAGACCCATTGATAGAGATGAACTGAAGAATGTGGTATTTGGAATGAGCACTGGCAAATCTCCAGGTCTAGATGGCTTTCCTATTGAGTTTTTTCAGGCCTTTTGGGATACTTTGGAGGAGGATGTTTTGGCTGTCACAGAGGAGTCCAAAACTAATAAAAGAATGCTTAAGGCAATAAATCATACCTTCATCACTTTAATTCCAAAAGTGGAGGAGGGGGTTCATATCTCTGATTTCAGACCTATTGCCTTATGCAACGTGATTTATAAAATAATCACAAAGATAATGGTTGAACGGCTAAAACCTCTCCTTCATAACATCATCTCCTCTGAGCAAGGGGGTTTTGTAGAGGGTAGACAAATATTGCATGGGGTGGTTCTCGCTCAAGAGGCAATCCATACAATGCAAAAATCTAGAAATAAAGGAATGTTCATTAAACTGGATATGTCCAAAGCTTATGATAGGGTGGAGTGGAGTTTCTTGTCAAAGATGATGGCAGCCTTTGGTTTCTCTCAGGACTGGATAGATTGGGTCATGAGTTGTGTTTCTACGCCCTCTTATTCTATTCTAATCAAGGGTCTTCCCTCGCAACCTTTTGGAGCCACACGTGGTCTTCGTCAAGGAGACCCTTGCTCTCCCTATCTTTTCCTCATTTTGGCTGAAGGATTAGGTAGAATTTTTTTGAGGAGAAGACATCAAGGCCTGCTAATAGGTATCAAGGTGGGGGAGGAAATTTTGACTCACTTACAGTTTGTGGACGATATAGGATTGGTTGGAGTGGCCAGCTTTAAGGAAGCTAGAGGAATCAGAGATACTCTTAATGTCTACCTTAGGGCTTCAAACTAGCTCATCAATGATAAAAAATCCAAAGTGGTCTTTTTCAATCTTGACCAAAGGCTACAGGACAGAGTTATAGAGATTTTGGGATTCACCAAGACTTCTCTTCCAGTAGTTTACTTGGGAGTTCCTTTGCATTTCAAAAAATTAAAAATAGATATCTGGAAGGATCTTTTGGATGGTATCAAAGATAGAATGAATCATTGGTCTCATAAATGGTTAAGCTATGGGGGTAGATTAACTTTCTTACAGTCAGTTATTCAGGCCATGCCAATTTATAAATTCTCTATCCTGGCTGCCCCACATACTATATGGAAAGAGATGGACAAAATGGCTAGAAGATTTTTATGGGAAGGAGCAAAAGGGGAGAGGAAATGGGCCTTGGTTGGTTGGGATAAAGTTACCCAGCCCAAGGAAAAAGGAGGGCTAGGACTGAGAAGCTCCAAGCTAAATAACAAAGCTTTGGCTGGAAAACTGTACTAGAGGTGGATTTCCCAACCAACCTCCTTATTTAGTAGAATCCTAACCAGTAAATATTTGGGTCATGTTCACCCCAATGAGGTGGGCCGTTTCCCTCTAGATGGTACTGGATCCTTAGTGTGGCAGGCTCTCAAGCTTGGATCTCAGGTTATTAAAGACCAATTGTTTTGGAAAGTGGGGAGAGGGGAGAAGGCACGTTTTTGGACTAATTCATGGGACCAGTACCCACCCATCATTGCTGCTTTCCCCGCATTACAACCAATTAAATCTGCCATAGAAGCCAAGGGTTGGGTCCAAATTGAAAGTTATTTCAACACTAGCCAAATGGGGGAGTATAAGTTTAACAAGTTTAAGAGGTTGGAGGAGTGGCCAATGACAATCCCTTCGGAGATGGCACCCATCTTGACCAAAATATTGACAGAAAGGTTTCTCACAGGGAGATATGAGGAGGATGAATTAGCTTGGGACTATGGGAACCTTGGTGTATATACAGTGAAGTATGGATATGACAAGATCCTCCCAGAGCCCCCCCCACATTCATTTTTGGTTTAGGATTGGAGAAAGATTTGGCATTCCAAGGGCTGGCCGAAAGTAAATTTCTTTGCCTGGAAGTTTATGCACAATGGAATTCTCACTTTTGACAATCTCAGAAGTAGAGGAATCATCGGTCCATCTCAGTGTGTATTATGCCACAAGAACGAGGAAATGGCCGATCACCTGATGTTTGAGTGCCCTTTCACGCATCAGATTTGGAAGCGTTGGTTCTCTCACTATAAACTCCAGGCTAATGGTGATCTGAATCGGACCAATATTTGGAAAATATGGAAAAGGGGTAGATTTAAATATAAAGCTCTTCGAATAGGTTGGGAGCTTGGCTTACTTTTCATCTGGTGGCAAGTGTGGTTGGAGAGAAATGCCCATATTTTTAGAGAAACTTTTTCCTTGCTAGATGGAATTTGGCAGGTTATCTGGAGCAAAGTCACAGAAACTGTTGCCATCTATGCTGAAGAGGAAAATCAGGTTGGTCTTGGGCCACTGGAAGAGAGAGCTGAAGAGCAAGAGAGACAGGACAAAGCTAGCTAGAAACCACCCCCAGAAGGTTGGATAAAAATCAATACTGATGGAGCTACAAAAGGCAATCCGGGCAGTGCCAGAATTGGTGTAGTTTGTCGGGATCATGCTGGTTCAGTGCTCTATTGGGAACTGCAAGGCTTGGGAAGAGCCACAAACAATGAAGCAGAAGCCATTGCTATCAAATTTACTTCCATCTGGGCAGTTAATCAAGGTCACAAGAGGATAATTATCGAATCTGATTCTCAAATTATGGTTGGCGCTCTTGACTACATGAGGAACTTTGCTTCGAAAGCTTGGAGGTTGCGGATTCTAGTCTCTCAAATAAAGGAACTATGGAGGGAATTAGATGATGTGATCCCTGTTTATGTGAGTAGATATCTAAATAAAGCGATTGATTTCCTTATGAATATGGGTGCTGAGAAAGAGGTAGGGGTGTAGTTGCATAGTGACATGCCTTTGGAGGATGAAGTGATTAGGCAGGGTCTTGAAAGATCCTTGAGACAATGAGCAAAGAAAATGCTAAGGGTGGTTTTTGTCGAGATATCGTGACCTGTTGTGTCATCGTGGCCTTTGGAGGGAAGTTGTCGCGATATCACGACATGTTGCGCCATCGTGGCCTTTGGAGGGAAGCTGTTGCGATATCGTGACATGTTGTGCCATCGCGGACTTTGGAGGGAAATTATCGTGATATCGTGACATGGTGTGTTGTCGCTGACTTTGGAGGGAAGCTATCACGATATCGCAACATGGTGCGCCATCGCAAACTTTGGAGGGAAACTGTCGTGATATCATGACATGTTGCATTGTCATCGCATTTGGAGGGAAGCTATCATGATATCATGACCTGTTGCGTCGTCATGGCCTTTGGTTGGAAACTGTCATGATATCGTGACATGTTGCGCCGTTGCGATCTTTGGAGGAAATTTGTCATGATATCGTGACATGTTTCACCATCGCGGCCTTTAGAGGAAAGTTATCGTGATATCACAACATGTTGCGCCATCACGGCTACTGGAGGGAAGTTGTCATGATTTTGCAACATGTTGTGCTACCGTGGGTTTCGAAGGAAAGTTGTCACGATTTCGTGACATGTTGCGCCATCGCGGCCTTGGGAGGAAAGTTGTCATGATATCGTGACGTGTTCCGCCATCGCGGCCAATGGAGGAAAGTCGTCATGATTTCGCAACATGTTGCTCTATCACAGTCGAGGATGGATTACTATCACGATATCGAGACATGTTGCGATATTGCGACATGTTGCTTTGTCGCAGCTTGGGAAGGATTGCTATCATGATATCACGACTTGTTGCCTCGTCACGGCCCAGGTTGGCTAGCTGTCGTGAAATCATGACATGTCATGATTTTGCAGTCAAGGATGGTTTGTTGCCGCGATATCGCGACCTATCGTGATTTCGTGACTTGTTGAATTTTTGTGGTCAAAGGTGGTTTGTGTCACGTTTTCATGCCTTGTAATCGGTGGGAAGGGTCTTCTCCCTTATGTAACTGATCTTTGTTTTAATACAAGTTTTTTCAAATTTTTCAAAAAAAAAAATCTATTATTGGTAGGTCCGAGGTGTAGACCAATTGGTTCATCCAAACCCCATAAGGGGGGTGGAGGTCCAAGGTTCAAATCTCGGGCCTCGTCGAACTGAATGCTTGTCCCTTTCTTGGTGCTTTCAGTGATGTAAAAGGTTTAAAATGATTGTGGCATGGTGGTTATAGGGGTGGACTGCGTGAAGATCTGTGTGGCGGCTTTCAGGGCGGACAACGCAGAATAATGTGGCAACCATAAAAAGCTGGACAACCTGCCCGAATTCGTGGTGGCTACCGATTCCACCATGTAAATTAAAAATAAAAAATAAAAAAAATAATCTATTATTGGTGTTGAACTCCTTATATCTCCCTAATTAGAAATTTAGAAATTATGGATATTTAAAAATTTAATATTTCCATTTCTATGTAGAATTCATTTTTCCTCCAAATAGGTTATTTACAAATATTTCTTGTGTTTGAATAAATTAATTTCAAATTCTATTCATTTGAATCTTTCTTGCTTCAAAACTTTTTTCAAATATTTCAATAATACATCTAAGGAAATAATATATCAATGAAATTCCTTATACCTCCAAGTACCTAATTAATCTCAAGCATAAATATTAACTAGTTTTGACCTTAGCATTAATGTTTCTTATTCCTCCTTTAACTTTATAAAAATACAACTTTATTCAAATAGATCTTAAAACCTTCTTGACTTGGACATGTGTTGTGTATGAGGTCTATTTCTCCTTTGACTCCTCATAAAGTGTTGTTCATTCCTCCATATTCAATGTTTATGACACAATATTAATTACACTCCCTTTTGGAACCTTCAATGTTGTTGACTAACTTCAATGTGTTGTTGGTTATGTTCTCCTTCCACTGTGCTACTGGTTTCACTTCACTGTGTTGTGCTATATTTTCTTGGATTACCTTCTTATTGCATGAATAAGTGTGAGACTTGTCACTCATGCAAGGCAAATATTTCCTCTTCCCTTGGAGTTTTCTTTTGCACTATGAAACTTTGCGGTAAAACTCTTCACCTCCTTATCATTCCAAGTGAATGCACTAATATTTTGTAACATTCTTTCTACTCCCAACGTGTTGTCTCTTCTTCCATGTGGTGTTAACTTCCTTCTCTCTTCTCTTCTTGGTAGGGCACTAACTCTTCTCCATGTGGTATTGTTCTTCACTTTGTAACATTCCTTTTATGTGGTGCTATCCCTTATAACACTCCTTCCACGTGGCACTATGCTTTGTAACTCTCTTTCATGCACTATATTCTACATAGCACTCTCTTTTGCTTTGTAATGCTTCTACAGGAACTATATCTTTTCAACATGGATCCTTTGATGATAATATTTCTCATTCTTCACTTAGTAACGCTTGATGTTGTGACTAACCTTATTTGCTACAAATTATACCTCTCCTTTACATTTATTAATGTTGTTGGTTGGCATTTTCAAGATAATATAGTGTTTTCAAATATTCAACTTGGAATATCCTTCACTCTTCCATTGCTTTTCTTTCTAATGGCACTTTGGTGACTAGAACTTGTTGTTTATGGTGCTTTGATGTTTTTTGATTGCTATACATAGCTTAAGGAGATACAAGTTTGTGCCTTTCAAATGCTTACCCTTGTGTACTTTCAATTGTCACCCTTGCTTTCATGAAATGGTGATTTCTCCTCTTGAATGTGGTGGTGGTGCCTCTCCTTTTTTCTATTCCTCTGGTGGCTCCTTTTTACCAAGATGTGGTAATGGTGGTTTCTATTTTATATTGCATTTTCTTCTTTGGCTATTCTTCTATCACGTCTCCTTCTTGGCTCAATTTTTTGTTATGTATTCTATGGTGGTTCCAAGATTATAAATTATGCCAAAACTTTTTCTAATATTTTCTATACAATATTAGCTTATTTTCTTTTCAATAGATAGTAAGAAGTTGATATTTTATTTTCCTTGTATTATATCTAACTTCTCCTTTCTTTTGTATAGGTTTTAATCCCTTGTAAATGCACTCTACTCCAACCTTGAAAACTTAAACTTGAGACCTTTCCTCTTGCAAATTTAAAACCTCAAACACGGTGCTTTTGAAGACTTAATAATAAGTTAATATGAACATTCAAAAACTGAAATTTTTACACCAATATTGCATACCTTTTGGTATCCTTCTATAACTAGATTTCTTGGTGATTTGACTCACCTATTTTCTATCCTAATATTTTTTTGTCTTGCAGCTCTACTTGTTGTCCAAATCATCTCATAAACTTTTCCAATTCGCAACTTTATAACTCCTTTAACTTGCTTCCCAAGAATGTATAATTTTACAAATATAATACTACCCAATCCTTTCTATCTTTTAGCCTTTGGTTTTTTGTCCAAAAATGCTTTAATTTACAACTTCCAACACTGTTTAGAAATTAGTTTCTATGTTGTCCAAAAAACTGATTTTGTGGCTTCAATTCTCCTCCAATTTGCTCTCTTGAATTCTGAAAATTTACAGCTATTAATGCTGCCAAAATGCTACCCCATTTTTGTACTCTAATATGTACTTTTCTAGATTCTAACGTAGCTACTTTCTCCTTCAATTTATTGTTTTGTGACTCTTTACTTCTGTTGTAAAAACTAGCACTCTTCTCCTTCGTAAATAAGCCTTCAAGCTTTTAATGGTAGTCTTCAAATTTCTCAAATATGGTGGCCTCTTCTATATCCTTTCTCCTCCAATCTCCTTGTCAAATTCTGACTTCAAAATTGGCCTATTTACTAGCCTCTTTTACAATAATCTAAATGTCTTGAGGTCTTCTAGAATAATTTCCAAAAATTGGAAAAATTCTTGCCAAATCCTTTTTTTTCTTTTTTGGCTTGTTTTCAAATTGTGACAATTGTCCCAAATTCTTCTTTTTAGGAGCTAATCCTTCTTGCAATCATCTCCCTTGAGCTTTCTTCAAATATTCTCCAATGGACACTTCTTCAATTTCTTCAATGAGGTTTTCCTAGCCTTCTCCTTCTTTCTCCTTTCAAGTTTGTTTGAGGTCTTCTTCTCTTGGGCCTTCAAATTTTGTAGCTCCTCAAATATTCTTCTCAAAATTTCAATGAGATCTTTCCTTGATCTCTCCAATATTTCAACTATAGAAGTTTTGCAATGAGATCTCTTTCTTGGATCTTCAAAATTTTTGCTTCTCAAATCTGCAATAGGACCTTTTCTAGTCCTTCTCTATCTTCAATATTCCAAATCTGGAAGTTCTTCAATGGGATCTCCTTTGGGTCTTCTTATCAATTTTCAATATTCTATGGAGATATATTTCTTGAGTCTCCTCAATATTCTATCTTCAATCTGCAAATCCTACAATGGGACATTTTCCTTAGACCTCCAAGAACCTTCAATATTCAATTTGTTTCTTCAAGTACTAGATTGATTCCAAAGAAGATATTATTTCTAGCTATTGTAGGAATATTTTCAAATTTCTTTGAATCAAATTTTCTTTGCAACAAATAATTATAAAATGATAATAGAAATTTCTTTAAATATAAAGAAAATGAACTTCACTAGTTGATTTGTCAATCTAGTGGAATCAATTATGAATTCTAGTCTTCACGAGTTTTTTTGCAACTTTGTGGAAAGACTCTAGCCAAAAAGCAATTTTAGAAATTCTAAAAATGAGATTTCCTATATCCTCTTAATATCTCTTGTGGCTCTCTCTATCTCCTATCAATCTACCTTGTGCTATGATACCACTATTAGCTTTTGATGCTATATATTAAAGGAAATGCAACCACAAGAAGTAAAATAAGCATGCAATATTATATCTATGATAATGGAAATATAATAAGCAAGTAAATAGCATGAGAAAATTCTAAAATAACTCATGAAATAACCATTAATGAAAGCTCACAAAAAATAGGAACTTGATACAAAATGGAGATCTCAAATGCTCCATGCTTCATACAAGTTCTACATTGTATCTAATCTATCTTGTGCTTCTCTCTATCACTCTATTATTTATCTCATCTATCAAAGGCATATATATAATGAGACATTACTCTTGGCATTCTCATTTCCTATTCAAAGGACTCATGTACATGTGGAAAACATGCACATTTACATCATTGCACATTCTAATAATACTTTGTGTATTTCTTACATTACATAAATTAAATACTCAAGATCTAATCTAAGACACTCTCCTAATCTAATAATATACCCAAGATGGTACATTAGCATGTACCAAATAATGTAATTTATTCCAACAAAAATAATAAAGCTACTATCAAGGGTTGTGAATTCATCACCAACAATTTCATATGCTACCAATGTTTTTTCTTTTTAGCAATAACTTCTCTAGATTTGAGAAAAAAGTTGATTAGGTTAGTTTGGTAGGTTGAAAGGTTGTTTTGTGGGGGTCATGATAAATTTTAATGTTACTAAAATTGGGTGTTTATATTTTTCTTTTTTTTATGCATTTATTACATAATGAATGATATGCTCGAAAACTAGTGCACCAATAAAAGCAAAACTTAATGATAAATGTAAAGAATTGATGAAAATTAACATATAACCAATACACAATGATAAAGAATGAGAATGAGAGGGGGTAAGTCCTTTATATTAATGAATCTCAAAGTGTATTACAAATATGTTCCCTTGTATGGAGTTCAATGATGTGATACAATCATTACAATAAATGAGGGTTTTTATCCCTTTATGAGTATTTTTGGCACACTTTGCAAGGTATTCTCACAATCACAAGTGTTAGAGTAGGCTTCTATAATAGTTTCTTAGAGATTGATGCTCATATCTTGTATTCCTTTGTCCTCATGGAAACTTATAATCTACACACAAGGAAAAGCAAAGTAGCTAAAAGCATGTACAGAGCCCTTCAAGATAGGACCTAAGATAATAATAATGAATATTGAAATAAAACCAAATAAAATGCATGAATGGAAATGTAAACTACTATAAAAAGTAGGAAATGTGCTATGCTAAACCCTACTAAAAATAAGAAAGAAAATTAATCGATCTCTGCTAGAGGCCATCTCAGGGTAGGACGACCTTGCCTATAGGCCATCTTGGATTGAGATGACCACTATTATGTGACTGTATTTTCAAGACCAAGTTGGGGTGATGTCTAGGTTCAATATATAGTCTTATCAGTGGATTGGTACATTCATGGGAATGGCTTAATGGGTCTTTATTAGTCATGGAAGCAAGAAAATTTTATTACATAGAGGATGTATGTGCAGTCTTCAACCCTTAGAGTAAACCAATGGTATAGCTTTCTCTAGTGATAGAGTTTAAAATATTGTAGAAAAATAACCTCTCTAGATGTGAAAGCTTGGGAGCTCATGATTGGGTTTTGATAGTACTTCGTTACTTAAAATTTTACATCTTTGGATGTTTTTCAATGGTAGGTTAGTGTCAATATATAGATTTCTATAAAGACATCTAATAATGGTACAAACCCTATGCGTGAAAAGTAAAGAGGTAGTTCACATTAAGAAAAGTGAATTCCTATATTTGAAATTTCATGCAAATTGATTAATGCATTGTGATTTTCTATTTCAGCTCATTTAGAGTGCTAAATTGTAGCTTGGGATCATGCGCAAGATCTAACTTGTCGTTTTAGGTGCTAGCTAGGTCTCACTTGATTTTTGACAAAAGTTTCCTATAGCTGTCTCAAGGTAGGATGACCCCAAATTAGAGGTCATATCATGGTAGGATAGCCCCAAATTGGAGGTCATATCAGGGTAGGACAACTCCAAATGCTTAGGTAAATATGACTTGTTTGAGTGGTAAGAACCACTATTTTAGCCCTCAGGCTACCCAAAGTGGATCATATGGTCTAGAAGAGTCCAATTAGGTAGGATCTTAAATATAATGTAATTTAGTGTCTACATATACCCCTTTTTGAGATGTGTTGTGAGAAGGCACAATGGAAAGCAAAAATATGACTAAAATGGTCAAATTGATTAAGGTTGTTCATTAACCTAATCAATGTTAGATGCCCCAATCATGGAAATAGCATGCACTTTTGAATAATTACTTCCAAATCATTAAATAAATTGGTCTTGGTTTCTCTTCAGCTTCTAGGTAGGCTAAGGGAAATTAAAATCCTAGGCTTTGCAGAATACCAAGTATTTTTGATAAGAACCTTAGAGGTATACCAAATAGGCATAGGTTGCTTGTTGTATGTTTAGTTGAAATTGTTGCTTGTTGTATGCCATAAGTAAGAAGGGCATGATTATATTTGGAAATGATTCTTGAACAAATGCAATTTGCATGATTGAGTTTTTGAATGTTGATTTGATTATGAATTTTGTAATTATATGACTACCCCTTCAAGCGATGAGTCGATGGACGAGATGTAAAATGATTAAAAAAACGAGTCACTTGACAAAGATGACTAAATTTGGGTTTAACCATTTTGATAACAAAATTTTGTCAGGGCCAATATTTTGGTGACCTCAGTGACCGCGACCCATTATTTATTTTTATTTTATTTTGTTTTTTTGTTGATCTAATTGCACAATTGATTATTTAGGATCTGAGAGCCTGACATAGATTTACCACTATTTTTGAGAGAATGCAGGATGCGCTCTTTGATGCTGATCATTATTGGCTTGGGGCCATTGGCCTTAGGTATATTAGTAGGTTGGAGTTAGTCTATGTAGACCAATCCTATCTGATAACCTTGATAGATCTTTCAGATAGTCAAACCAACACTTTTCATCTTTCAGTTGGTGAGATAATAGTGATGTTGGAGGATGTTTATTGGATTCTTCACATTTCAATTGAGGTAACACTCCATTGTTTCTTCACACATTATTCAATGAAGTAGAGTTCTCTAGAAGGTATTTTCTAAGGACTAGAAGGTTGCACAACATAGTTTGGATAGTGATGTAGTGCTCATGGAGCATTGGTATGATGTAGATGTCCTCTCATCAAGACATATAGTGGTGGTGTCACTCATCTACAACATACTACTACCTTACTCTTTAGGAGTGAGGTTCCCATGGAATCTTCTCGAGCTAGTATAGGATTTTATTAAGTGCATGATGGAGGAGCCACTGATTATGGGTTGGGGTATAATGCTACTAGCACACTTGAATGATGAGGTATATGAGATATTCCAGCAAGGTAAATATGGTTTAGGCTATAGGTTTATCCTTCAGATATGGGGATGGAAGAACATTTGAATGGATAAACTGAATGGGCTACCTTTAGTGATGCAAGCTAAAATGGAAGATAGAGAGGTTGGGTATGCCATGCAATAGATATAGGATGATGATTGAGGTTAGAGTCACCATTTTGTAGGTATTATTGACCACTACAATAACTCTTTTGATGGATTTAGGTTGGAGCATGTCATATGTTGGCTATACATGGATTATCCACTATGGGTGAAGGTAGACCAGTATTTGAGGTGGATTAGACATGATCTATGGGTGATTGGCCACCATGGAACTAAGTGGGAGTTCTTTCAATACTATCATATTACTTGATAGTTTGGTGTACATCATGATATACCTAGCAAGCCAATTATGTACCAATACCAGATAGATGAGACTCATTTGGAGTGGCCTCGAGTGGAGCTAGTGGGTGAGGAGGTGGATTAGTCACTCATGGATCTAGGGGTATAGAACCCAAGAATGACTACAAAGTATGATGCATGGTGGGTTACAAGACTATGGTAGTGTTGTGTACTTATGGATGGGAAGACCAAATCTACAATAGAGAAGGTCTTAGGGGATGAGGTAGGCTTGGGATAGTGATGAGTGTATTTTTGGATGAAGGGGGAGTGAGAGGAGACCTATGGGAGAGGTGATCCATAGGGTGAGGATGGGGATGATGAGGATCCCCAAGATCAAGAGGCTCTACTCAAGGAACAAATCTAGAGCTTATAGTGATAGTTCATAGAATGAGATACCATGGTGGCATTGCTACAAATATAACTAGATAGCAGGAGGTAGCAATGGAGGAGTTTCTCTAAGGAGAGTGACACTTTGAGAGATCAAGTGCATAGTTCTTAGGGGAAGATTGATAGAATGATAGTAGAGTGATATGCTCTATAGACGTAGGGGGCATCTATGATGGTAGAGTGGGATGCTCTATAGACTCAGGTGGTAGCATTGATAGCTATGCAGGGTTAGCAAGGATAGGTAGCTAGGCTATAGGTGATGTAGCGAGGCTACAGGCTAAGCTGGATAGATTGTGGGTGCTACTAGGCGACTATCAGTATCAACATAAATTTGATTGGACTTACATTTAGTATTTGGAGTATTAGGTTGAGCAACTTGGAATTCGACTACATGCTCACTCTTTAGTAGGAGGATCCCATTAGATCCAATGCAACAAGTTTGGATAGACTTCTATGAGGTTACAAGCTCCTAGGTCTACAAGTGGGCTAGAGATATCAAAAACCAATGGTTTAGGGTAGCATCATAGGAATGAGACCAAGGGTGGTGGTGAGATCAAGGATGCAAGACCCTCTTAACATAGACTTATAGATTATATTTCTCTTTTTGAGTGTGAGGTTCGAGGACCTACTCCATTTTAGTCTATGATCATTTTTGTATCATGATATTTTTTCCATGATATCTATATATATTGTATTATATATGTAGTTATATTATCATGTGATTATTACTTATGTTTATTTCATGTATGGATGCAATGGTGGATGATGGATGTATGCCTATACATTGTAGTATGCATGCATATATGGATGTCTAGATGCACTTGTAGTATGTTTTTGATGTTATAGATCTAGAATGTATGCCTAGATGTATGAATGTATGTAATGTAATAATGAAATAATGATGTAAACTATGAGTTGTATGTTTATATATTAAAACATAATGAATAAATCTAAGATGCAAATAACCTAAGGGTGAGCACCACAAAATTTATAAATATCATCAATCAAAATGTTAACTTTTTCACAAAAGTCATACATTTGAAGGCCAACCATATATAATATGACAAAATATAAATGATGGATGTGGAACAATGAGAGGTCACAAGGGAACAACAAGGTTTTTCATGAGACTCAAACACCCTAGTTGACCAATCAAAAGTTGTATATAGGCTATAAATAACTCTAAAAGATATAAGTTCTACTAGGAAGACCCAGATATTCAATATCCTTGTGTATGCATAGTATAGTTCATTATTGTGATGTATAAGATTACCCCATTTACCAGGTCAGCTCTTAGAGCCCATCGTTGTAATGATGATCACACTATGGTCATAATTATCCTAATTTTGTACTCATTTGTACTAGATTACCAAGCAATACAAGCCACTAAAAGCTAGCTCATCCATAAGCTGACATTGGTCTATACAAAAGAATATTGGTAATGTGATAGATATATCATCCTGCATAAGACTACTCCATTGCTAGGTCAAAATTTATAACCCATTGTTGTAATGGAGATCACCCCATGACTTTTGAATAACTAAGGATTCCAAGGATTCAACCTCTTTACCCTCTTATTTTCTTTTTATTTCTTTACTTGGGATACTTGCTCATTTTTTATGAGGAGCAAGGGGATTTATTTTAGTGGTGAAAACCACTCTTGTAATTTTTTTTGAGGGATACTTGCTCATTTTTGTAGAGCAAGGGATTTTATTGCTTTGGGTATGGGGGAGCTTATCCTTTTTTTAATTCTCTACATTCTAGACCATGTGCATAATAGGATGAGCAAGGGAAACCTTTCTCTTAAGGGGAAAGGACTACGTTGTAGTGTCATCCTTCCTTGTTCAAGATTGGATTTTAAATGTGTGAATTAGTGTTGGGATTATGATATATAAAAGATACAATCAAATCAATACCCTAACTTCAAAAATCAATATAATTTTCTATAAAATATGAATAGACAAATAGGAATGGTTGAGTGACCAAAAAACCTTATTGAACACCCTATAACAACTTACTGGGTGAGGGGAATTACACATACACCTAGGAAAAGGAATGTGGATGTATATGATTTGTGTATGTGTATGTTTTCCTCATGAAATTTTAAAAACTAATGGGTGTGTATAAAATATTCAATAGTCATCTAAACATAATTGTTGATGATTATTTGGTATCTAACCTATCTTACAAGGACCCCTTAATAGTTAAAAATTCACAAGAAAAAGTGCAAATTATGATATGATAAAAGAAAATTTTTGATTAAGATTAATGGCGGTCATACAAGCATGGTGCTATGAATTAATATGCCTAATACCACTAATCATTGAATGCAATTATGTGAAATGCATGATGATGTAAGAAATGCATGTTTTTGTGATTTTTTTTTTCATTCTATGTCATGCAGGAAATACCCACAAATGGAGAATGTTGAGAGTTATAGGTTCCTCAACACCCTTGAGAGAAGTTAAATGATAAGTCCCTAGCCCTATATTTTTCATGATGGTGAAAATTCCTAACCAATTTGTTGTAGATTTGTCCTACAAGTGGGGCAACAAGTTTGAATTTTGCTGGTTATATTTAAGCACAAGATCCCCAACTCTAAAGTCCCTAAGATGGAATTTCATATTATAAGCTCATTTAAGGCGATCTTGATAAATGTGAGGATGATCAAAAGTGTTAACACATCATTCATAAAGAAGTATCAATTTATCGAGATGAGTTTGTCGTGCAGTATCATCATTGATGAACTTTTATAAAGTAATGTGTAATGAAGAAATCACTAATTCCAAAGGCATAATGGCAATGATTGGATCTTCGTGTGGAAGAATCTATTGCAAAATTGAAATTTTTATAGGAAATAGATGAAGGTAGAATTCATCAAGATCATTGAGGGGCTTGATAGTAGTTTATTCCTCTTGCAAACTACCTGATGCAATAGATATTGTATCATACTCATGATAAGATGAATCGATAATCATGTCATTATAATCTTGATCAGATTCACCATCCTTATCGATCCAACTATTTATAAGGTTATCAGCTAGTTAAGACTCTTCTTGTTCATTGGTATCCTTCTTCAGGATCATCATTAGAGATCCAACCACTCGTATACTCTTGATTAGAATATGAAAGAGGGTCAATGCAAATATGATCACTAAGGCACTAAATGTGGCTTGGATTGAGATACTCTAAACTTGTCTCATCCTAATTTTATTTAGATGCATCTCTAGAAGAGTTAGACAGCTCAATAGTTATAATCATGATTGGAAGATGATCCCTCAGAAGATAAAAATATCTAGGATTGGCATATTCATTCTCATAAATCTCATTCTCAAAGCCTATAGTAAGGCACTGGAGCAAGTTTACAAGGAGCTCATCTAACGTATGCATAGAATACCCTAAGCCAAACCTATATATAGGTAGTTGATACTATGGTTTGTAAGGGTCTAAAGACCTTATTCGTATTGACCAAGACCATTTTTATACCAATGGAAGTAGTAGAAGTACCATAGGGAAAAGGCTAGGTTTGACATGTAATTGATGTTTAGTAAGAATGGTTTATCATCTTCTATCATAGGAGATGACTTTGAGGTATTGTCAAAACATCCATAGACAAAGTTTATTTTATTTGGATGACACCCTATAGGGACAATGGCATCAATAGGAAGTGATGGCTGGTGAGGTCTACCTGTGTCTTGCACTGACTTAATGAGGGGAGTAAATGTAACATTCTATACCAAATACTTAGTGAGTCTAGGATTTGTCATGTGGACTATGACCTCTGGGAAGGTGGATGATGAATATGGTGATGCATATTGGTATGACTCATCCATTGAAATGGGCATTTATTCCTTATCCATAGGATTTGGAATGACTACCTCAAAAATGGTGGATATGAATGGTGGGATTTTATCGATTGGTGCCTTCGATGAATTCCTACTCAAAGGATCTAGTGATGAAAATGAATATTCAAAGAGACCAGTGATGATGGATGGGATGGGGGTGATGGTTATGGATTGGTGGATGGTTGTTGTGAGGGATTTGGACCTTTGATAGGATCATTAGATCATATGTCCAAATGCATTGAAGGCAAGGTAGGCTCTTGCAAATGGGTGACCATATTGCATAACTTAAAGGGTTCTAAGTCTACATGAAATATATAAATCTACCCTTCATGGATGTACTTGATGCATTGGTGCAATATGGAAGGTATGAACTTCATATCACATATCCAAGGTTTACCAAGTAGTATGTTGTACTACATTGCACCCTCCAAGAAGTAGCACAATGTAGAAATAGTATTTAGCCCAACCTAGATAGGAAGTACTATTATGTTGATGGTGGAGCATAAAGCATAATTATAAGCTTAAAGGATTAATGTAGATGCCAAAATGTGTGATGATGGAAGACTAAGATGTTGAAGTATAAAAGTGGTAATAATATTAATGGAGGAACCTATATCTATCAAGACCAATTTATAAGGGTTTTTATTCACACTAGCAATGATATGCAGTGGGGGATCAACTATGTTAGTGGGTATGAGTTTGATTTTATGATCATGGAATGTTAAAATAGGCTCCTTTAATTTTTTAACATGCCCTACAAAGTTTTTGAAAGAATTAGGGTCTTGTTGTTGTATTTCACTTGAATTTAGAATCTCCATGAGAGCTTCCCTATGTGGACTTGACTATTGGATTAGCTCATATATGGAAATATATTTTGATACCATATTTAGAACTTAAGTAAAATAAAATCCTTATCATGAGCATTGAGTGAGGTGGTGATATTTGGATTGGATTTGGTTGTGGCAATGGCTACAATGTTGAAGGAACATTGGTTGGACCTATAGATTGTGTAGGTTGATTTGGATATCTTTGGTTCCTCATCACTATGTTAATCATACCAAAAAAATCTTGATGCGGTGGGGTTGCATGTATCTCATTAACCTACCTATTTTTTAGAGGTTGACCCCCATGCATAGGTAGAAGATCCTAGAATATGTCAATATATTGATTGTTTGTAGCAAGAGGATTATCGATTTCAAGCTCATTTTGCTCTATCATATCTAACGTAAGGTTATTGAATGCAGAAAATTTGAATATCATGACCATTCTAATGATGATAGAGGTAATGTAAATCCTCCCTATAATTTTTTCCTTTTGGCTTAGTTGAATATGGTTGTCGAAGCTTAGGAATATTTATGGCATTTACCTCACACAACCAATGAAAGGGCAATGCCAATGATGCAGACAATGACATATACTGGTGAGGAGGACATCATATTTGATCTCTCCATTGATTATATTAAGGCTAAGAATTATACTATGTAGATGGAATTTGGGTTTGATAATTAGGTAGTTGAGGTGAAATTTGTTGTGAAAGCCCTAGGATGCTTAAGACAACTTGATTTACTGGAGCCAACTTTTTTTGCATGTAGTTGCCTTTAGAATTTTTGTTCCACTCCTTTTTTTTTAGGTTTGATCTCACTCTCTTGGACCTTGATGTCCTCAATAACCTTTGACTAAGTGAGATATATTTTGAACAACTATTATTAAACAATCAAGTGAGCTCTATGATAGTCAAGGTAAATGGAAATTTTGTGATGATTTCTCTTCATTGCTTGCTATAATCCATGACTAGATCTTTTTCAAATTGTTTGAGGCTGTACAGGTCAATGAATGTTGCTTTCTTTCTAACACTGAAATAGAAGCATTCCAAGAATTTTTTTGCTAGTTATTCAAAGGAGTTTATGTTTTGTTGTGGTAAATGATAAGACCACTCTAAATTGGGCCTAGCTAGGGTTATAAGAAACATCCTAAGCATAAGGGCATTATTATCCTAGAGATGAAAGCACACATTCATGAATCTAGTGATATGATCTTGAGCATCTTAATCTCCTTTGAACTTATCCAATTTTAGTATTTCAAAATGCTCAAGATATGGAGGATATTGATGTGAATCCAACTACAAAAGGTTAAAACATAATACCTTCCATAACATAAAAACTGTAATAAATTAAAATAATCATAAAAAACCTCCATTCACATAAAAACTATAATACATGGAAATAAACCAATAAATATCTTATTTTCTCATTCTTGGATTCACATTTTTTTTACAATGCAATACCAAGGGAATATATTGATGCAGGAGCATCCGGTGGTAGCAGAGCAATCTTGCATCGACAAAAAAATTTCTAAGTGTTTGCCTTGATGTCGCGATATCGCGACAGAGAAAAGTGTCGCGATATCGCGACATGTCGCGTTTTCGCGACTCAAGAAGGTGAGAGGAGGCATGGAGCAAAAATGTCACGATTTCGTGACATGTCACGAAATCGTGACCGAAAGAAGACAGGAAAGGCGCAGAGGAGAAAATGTCACGATTTCGTGACATGTCGCGAAATCGCGATCGAAGAAGCAGAAAGGAGGCAAGGAAGGAAAATGTCGCGATTTCGTGACATGTCGCGATTTCGCGACCGAAGAAGCAGAAAGGAGGCAAGGAAGGAAAATGTCACGATTTCGTGACATGTCGTGATTTCACGACCAAGAAGCAGAAAGGAGAAAATGTCACGATTTCGCGACCGAAGAAGCAGAAAGGAAGCAAGGAAGGAAAATGTCACGATATCGTGACATGTCACGATTTCACGACCAAAGACACAGAAAGGAAGCAAGGAAGGAAAATGTCACGATATCGTGACATGTCACGATTTTGCGACCCTAGAGGCGAGGAGAAGGTAGAAAGGAAAGATGTCACGATATCACGACATGTCACAATTTCATGACCGAAAAGGAGAAAGAAGAGCCAGAAGGGAAAGATGTCGCGATATCGTGACATGTCGCATTTTCGTGACCCAAGGACAAGAGAAAGCGCAAGGGAGAAAAAGTGTCACGATATCGCGACATGTCACATTTTCATGACCCAAGGATGAGAGAAGGTGCAAGGGAGAAAAGGTGTCACGATATCGTGACATGTCGCATTTTCGTGACTCGAAGAGGGCAGGAAGGCAGGAAGCCGAAAGTGTCACGATATCGTGACATGTCGCATTTTTGCGACTCGAAGAAGGCAGGAAGGCAGGGAAGCCGAAAGTGTCGCGATATCGCGACATGTCGCATTTTCGCGACTCGAAGAAGGCAGGAAGGCAGGGAAGCCGAAAGTGTCGCGATATCGTGACATGTCGCATTTTTGTGACTCGAAGAAGGCTGGAAGATAGGGAAGCCGAAAGTGTCGCGATATCGTGACATGTCGCATTTTCGTGACCAACGAAAGAAAAGAAAGCGTAGGCGGTTACAAGGGCCGTTACAGAGGAATCTACCGAGCGGTGGCATACCGAACGTCATCAATGGTTGACAGGTGGACAGAGCCTACAGTGGCAACATTGAAAGCACGTGGCACCGAGGTGCAGTGAAGGCAGACGAGGATCAAGGATCGAAAAGAAAGGCGTTCGAAGGTGAAGACAACGAAGAGGCACGGGAAATGAAACGAAGGGTCAGACAAGGGAAACGAAGAGTCATGCCAGAGATTTTAAAAGGGCGAGCGAAGGCATGCACAAGGGTCGGAGAACTGCTGAGCCATAGTTGCAGACGTGAAGGCAAGAGGGCGATTCTGGACCAGTTTAGACTGTTATTCTTCCTGGGCGGAAGATGTTGTAAGAGGAAAAGAAAATAACTATCTTTCAGAGTGAAGGAGTTTTAAATGGCAGACTGCTGCCATTATTGTAAATCAATTCCAACTGTAATGAATGAGATTTAAGAATCTGTTGTGAGTTATTTGTGGATCACCATCAAGTGGTATCAGAGCGGGAGTTCCTGAGTGTGTGAGCAGATCATCGAAAGTGAGGCAGTTTGCACCAGGATCTATGGAAGGATTGTGAGAAGAGAGTGAGGAAGAATGCCTCCACGAAGAAACCATGGTGGTGGAAGGAATGTGGTACCTGAAGAAGATTTCAGAGCTTTGTAGAGGCAAGTGCAAGCCCTGCAAGAGGAATTGCGAAGAGGGGTTGAACCAAGGAGAGAAGACCATAGTGAAGAGGAAGCTTGGGAGGTTGATGATCCATCGGTTGAAGAAGAAGCAACGGATCCTGTAGAAGCTAGATTAATTAAGGCCATATCTCGGATCGGGAAGAAGGCAAAGTTTGAGGTCTCCACGTATTCTGGGAGTCTCAATTCAGAGGAGTTAATTGACTGGATCAATGATATGGAGGAATATTTTGAGTATGAGGAGGTTGTAGATCCAGATCGGATCAAGTTTGCCAAAACAAAGTTGAAAGGCCATGCTTGCATATGGTGGAAAGAAGTGCAGCTAGAAAGAAATAGAGGAGGAAAGGAAAAGATAACCTAGATGGGATCGAATGGTAGAGAAGTTGAAGAGACAGTTTATTCCCTGTAGATTACGAATTGGACCTGTTGAGAAGAATGCAGAGTTTGAGATAGTCAAACAGATCTATCAAAGAATATACAGAGGAGTTCTACCTGATCTCAATCAGAACTGGCCATGCAGAGGCTAACAGGGAGAAGGTGGCCCGTTACATCAATGGGTTGAGAACCAGTATTCAAGAAGAGTTGATTCTGGTTAGGATGAGCACCATTGAGGATGCTTACCAGTTTGCCCTCAAAGTCGAAGAGAAGCTGAACAGACGGTTTGAGGGAAAGCAAAGAGGAAGAGGTCATGGGGGAAGAACTGGTGGAAGGACCAGTGGAGAAAGATATAAGGATCAGAAGAAGGCTGGTGAAACCAGTAATACCCAGGATCAGGAAGATAGGAACACCTACCAACCCCGTAATCAGAACAATGGTTACCCAAGGGGGAGAGGTAGATCTGGACGTGGATTTGGAAGGGGAGGATTTCGTGGAACCTATTTCCACTGTGGCGAAGAAGGACATCGAGCATACGAGTGTCCACAACACCGAGAAGGGACAAATGAGAGACCTGAGGGTCCTGCCAGAGCTGTTGTAGCCGATGAAGGTGCTGAATCAAAACATTCTGAGGAGGCAGAGGGAGGAGAAGTTATGGTTACAAGGAGGACCCTGTTGAATGAGGAGAAAGGATCAGACCAGAGAAGGAGCCTGTTTCGCACAAGGTGCAGAAGTTCGGGTAAGGTCTGTAACATTATTATAGATAATGGTAGTACTGATAACTTGGTCTCAGAAGAAATGGTTACCAAGTTACAGTTAAAGAGAAGGGTACACCCGCATCCATATCGGATTGCGTGGTTACAGAAGGACCATAGGGCCTTGGTCAGTGAGCAATGCTCGATGAAATTTAATATTGGGAAGTACTGTGATGAGGTCCTGTGTGACATCCTGCCTATGGATGCTTGCCATTTGCTATTGGGAAGGCCATGGCAGTTTGATCGGTGTGCAGTGCATGATGGTCGCGCCAACACTTACTCAGTGACAAAGAATGGAGTGCGCCATAAGCTGAAGCCCTTGCAGGAGGCGGGTGAAAAGGTATGTAGCAGCGCTAGAATCTGTTTAGTTGAAGGGGGAAGATTTTTGGATAGTTTAAAGCATGAGCATATGTGCTATGCATTAATTCCTAGAGTTAGGAAGGAAGAATGCAAGGATACCCCTGTAGAAGTCTTAGGACTGTTAGAAGAATTTCCAGACATTGTATCTGATAATGTGCCTGAAGGTTTACCACCAGTGAGGAAGATCAGTCACCATATAGATTTGGTACCAGGATCTAGTTTACCCAATAAGGCAACACATAGAATGACTCCTATAGAAACTGAAGAGCTGAACAGGCAAGTCCAAGAGTTGCTAAAAAAGGGACTGATTCGGGAGAGCTTGAGTCCATGTGCAGTACCTGCAGTACTAGCACCAAAGAAATATGGAGAATGGAGAATGTGTACAGACTCTCGAGCCATTAACAAGATCACCATAAAGTACAGATTTCCATTGCCAAGGATGGATGACATTATGGACTTGTTTGAGTGGAGCCAAGTACTTCACAAAGATTGATCCGAAGAGTGGTTATCATCAGATTCATGTCAGAGAAGGAGATGAATGGAAGACAACCTTCAAGACCAGAGAAGGTTTGTATGAATGGTTGGTCATGCCATTTGGGCTAACCAATGCACCAAGCACATTCATGCGGTTGATGAATGAGGTATTGAAAGAATTTTTAGGCAAATTCATCATTGTCTATTTGGATGATATTTTAATATTTAGCAGAACCCTGGAAGAGCATCTGATGCAGGTCAGAAGGGTTTTTGAGAAGCTGCGGGAGGAGCAATTGTTAATAAATCTGAAGAAGTGTAATTTCGTGAAGAAAGAGTTAGTGTACCTGGGATTTGTCATCTCAGCCGAAGGTCTAAAAATGGACCCAGAAAAGGTGAGAGCTATCATTGAATGGCCTACTCCGAGAAGCACGACTGAGGTAAGATCATTCCATGGTCTAGCAAGTTTTTACAAGAAATTCATTAGAAATTTCAGCAGTATTTGTGCACCCCTTACAGAAACAATGAGAGGGGATAAGAAAGAATTCAAGTGGACCTTAGGAGCAGATAGGAGTTTTGGTATGATGAAGAAGAAGGTTACAGAGCAACCTATTTTGGCACTTCCAAATTTTAATAAGGTATTCCAGGTAGATTGTGATGCTAGTGGTAGTGCCATAGGAGCTGTTTTGAGTCAAGAAGGTAAACCTGTTGCTTACTTTAGTGAGAAACTCAATGATGCTAGGAAGAAGTATTCAGTTTATGATCAAGAGTTTTATGCTATAGTTCAGGCTCTAAAGAAGTGGCGGCATTACTTGTTGCCAAAAGAGTTTGTTCTATATACTGATCATCAGGCCTTGCAGTATATCAATAGCCAAGGGAAACTAAATCAGAGGCACCTAAAATGGGTTGAGTTTCTACAGAGTTATACCTTTGTGTTGAAGCACAGGAGCGGAAAATCAAACAGAGTTGCAGATGCCTTAAGTAGAAGGCAGTGTTTGTTGACAGAAATGAAGGTGGAAGTGGTAGGATTTGATGAACTGAAGGGTTTGTACCCTGAAGATCCTGATTTTGCAGAAGCCTGGAAGGCTTGCTTGGCACCTGTCACTTTGGACAGGACCAAGTGGTTGGATTTTCTGATCCAAGATGGAATGTTGTTTAGAGGAAGTCAATTATGCATTCCAAGGAGTTCAATGAGGGAAAATCTAGTCAAGGAGAAACACAGTGGAGGGTTGGCTGGACATTTTGGTCGGGACAAGACCATTGCCCTGGTTAGTGAGAACTACTATTGGCCGCAACTGCAGCAAGATGTGAAGAGGTTTGTACAAAGCTATGGAGTATGCCAGATGGCGAAAGGTGTGAGCCAGAACACTGGATTATATCAGCCATTACCTGTACCAGAGAGACCATGGGAGGACGTCAGTATGGATTTCATTCTTGGTCTACCAAGGATGCAACGGGGAAATGATTCCATATTTGTGGTGGTTGACAGGTTTTCGAAGATGGCACATTTTATCCCCTGCCAGAAAACTAGTGATGCAGTTCACATTGCAGGTTTATTTTTCAAAGAGGTGGTACGACTTCATGGTCTACCAAAGAGTATCATTTCTGACAGAGATACCAAGTTTGTTGGGCATTTCTGGAGGACTTTGTGGAAGAAATTGAGGACAGATTTGAAATTCAGTTCTGCATACCACCCACAGACTGATGGCCAAACGGAGGTGGTGAATAGGAGTCTGGGAAATCTATTGAGATGCTTGATAGGAGATAAGCCCACGGGATGGGATTTGGTTTTGCCACAGGCAAAATTTGCATACAACAATTCTGTCAACAGGAGTACTAACAAATCTCCATTCCAGATAATATATGGGAGCAGTCCAAGGAGTGCTTCTGAGTTGAGGAAGATGGATACAGGGGAAAGGTGCAGTGTCGAGGCTGAGGACTTTGCAGAGCATCTGAAGAGTGTGCATGAAGAAGTGAAGAAGCACATTACTAACATGAACAACCAATATAAGACAAAGGCAGACCAGAAGCGACGGTTTAAGGAATTCACAGTGGGTGATGAAGTCATGGTTCATTTGAGAAAAGAGAGGTTTCCTGCTAAAACCTATAACAAGCTGAAGATGAAGAAGTTTGGACCATGCCAAATTGTGGGAAAACGGGATTCAGGCAATGCGTATGAAGTGGAATTGCCAAGTGGCCTTAACATATCACCTATTTTTAACATTGCAGATTTGGTAGAGTATCATGAAGGAGGCAGTAGCGGGACACCAAGTACAGAATTATGGAGTATTCCAACATCTACTTCAGCAGTAGACGAGATCGAGGAAATACTAGACACTCGAGCAGGCAGAAGTACCAGGAACCGGCAGTATTCTAAATATCTGGTCAAATGGAAGGGCAGACCTATTGAAGATGCAACTTGGTTGTCCAAAATAGAGGTCGACCGCTTGGGTCTTCCTCCAACAGTACAGAAGTAAAGGACACTTCTCAATCCACCCCGGGTGTCTGATGCAGGAGCATCCGGTGGCAACAGAGCAATCTTGCATCGACAAAAAAATTTCTAAGTGTTTGCCTTGATGTCGCGATATCGCGACAGAGAAAAGTGTCACGATATCGTGACATGTCACATTTTCGTGACTCAAGAAGGTGAGAGGAGGCATGGAGCAAAAATGTCATGATTTCATGACATGTCATGACCGAAAGAAGACAGGAAAGGCGCAGAGGAGAAAATGTCACGATTTCATGACATGTCACGAAATCACGACCGAAGAAGCAGAAAGGAGGCAAGGAAGGAAAATGTCACGATTTCATGATCGAAGAAGCAGAAAGGAGGCAAGGAAGGAAAATGTCACGATTTCATGACATGTCACGATTTCACGATCGAAGAAGCAGAAAGGAAGCAAGGAAGGAAAATGTCACGATTTCATGACATGTCGACGATTTCGCGATCAAGAAGGAAAGGAAGAAGAAGGAAAATGTCATTCGACATGACAAGAAAAGGGAGAAGGAAGGAAAATGTCACGATATCAACATGTCGCATTTCGTGACCCTAGAGGCAAGGAGAAGTAGAAAGAAAAGATGTCGCGATATCGCGACATGTCACATTTTCACGACCCAAGGAGAAAGAAGAACCGAAAGGGAAAAGTGTCGCGATATCGTGACATGTCACATTTTTGCGACCCAAGGACAAGAGAAAGCGCAAGGGAGAAAAGTGTCGCGATATCGTGACATGTCGCATTTTCATGACCCAAGAATGAGAGAAGGCGCAAGGGAGAAAAGGTGTCGCGATATCGCGACATGTCGCATTTTCGTGACTCGAAGAGGGCAGGAAGGCAGAGAAGCCGAAAGTGTCGCGATATCGCGACATGTCGCATTTTCGCGACTCGAAGAAGGCAGGAAGGCAGGGAAGCCGAAAGTGTCACGATATCGCGACATGTCGCATTTTCGCGACTCGAAGGAGGCTGGAAGACAGGGAAGCCGAAAGTGTCGCGATATCGCGACATGTCGCATTTTCGTGACTCGAAGAAGGCTGGAAGACAGGGAAGCCGAAAGTGTCGCGATATCGCGACATGTCGCATTTTCGTGACCAACGAAAGAAAAGAAAGCGTAGGCGGTTACAAGGGCCGTTATAGAGGAATCTACCGAGCGGTGGCATACCGAACGTCATCAATGGTTGACAGGTGGACAGAGCCTACAGTGGCAACATTGAAAGCACGTGGCATCGAGGTGCAGTGAAAGCAGACGAGGATCAAGGATCGAAAAGAAAGGCGTTCGAAGGCGAAGACAACGAAGAGGCACGGGAAATGAAATGAAGGGTCAGACAAGGGAAACGAAGAGTCATGCCAGAGATTTTAAAAGGGCGAGCGAAGGCATGCACAAGGGTCGGAGAACTGCTGAGCCATAGTTGCAGACGTGAAGGCAAGAGGGCGATTCTGGACCAGTTTAGACTGTTATTCTTCCCGGGCGGAAGATGTTGTAAGAGGAAAAGAAAATAACTATCTTTCAGAGTGAAGGAGTTTTAAATGGCAGACTGCTGCCATTATTGTAAATCAATTCCAACTGTAATGAATGAGATTTAAGAATCTGTTGTGAGTTATTTGTGGATCACCATCATATATCCCTAAATAAACCCTAAAAGAAAACCCTAAAACTTGAAGCCCTAAAAGAAACCCTAAAAGAAAACCCTAAAAATAAAAATAAAAATTACTATTTTTGGCAAATTGATTTTTCCAACCAAAAATGCCTTTTTAAGTAATTACTATTTTCGGCAAAATATGTTTTCATAAAAATTTACCTTTTTTTAGTAATTATCATTTTCGGCAAATTATATTTTGCATCAAATAATTCCATTTTGAGTAATAAAAAACTACTTTAAAACTTCTTTTTAAAAAACCCTCTAAAAATAGGCTCCTGCATCATTCTCCTTTGGTTGAAAAGAACTTTGCTCCTACGAGTTCCTCTGATCAAACTCATAATCGCTCTCTATAGAGTGCCACACATTTACAAGTACTCCTCAAAGTACCAATATCCTTCCGAGGTTTTATATCTCAAACCTCCTACAAGCACTACACATAGTGCCAATTTATTCCTTCGAGGTTTTAAAATAGCAAACCTCTTACAAACACTACAAAAAGTGTCAATTCTTCCCTCTGATGTTTTTAATAAAAAAAAAAACTCTTGCAAGCACTACACAAAGTGCCAATTTATTTCTTTAAGGTTTTACAAACCTTCTGCAAGCACTACACAAAGTGTCAATTCCTCTTTTTGAGATTTTATATAAAAAACCTCCTGCAAGCACTTACATAGAGTGCCAATTTCTTTCTCCAAGGTTTTACAAACCTTCTGCAAGCACTACATAAAGTGTCAATATCTTTATCTAAGGATTTTCCATAAAAAAACCTCCTGCAAACACTTACATAGAGTGCCAATTTCTATCTCCAAGGTTTTACAAACCTTCTGCAAGCACTGCATAGAGTGGCAATTTTTTTTTTTTTAGAGCCTCTTTGCTCTCCTCTCATTTTATCTTTTCTTCTCTTATCCTCTCAACAAGATCGAACTTGCTCTGATACTAAATGATGTGAATCCAGTTGCAAGAGGTCAAAACATAATACCTTCCATAACATAAAAACTGTGATAAATGAAAATAATCATAAAAAACCTCCATTCACATAAAAACTATAATACATGGAAATAAACCAATAAATATCTTATTTTCTCATTCCTAGATTCACTTTTTTTTTACAATGCAATACCAAGGGAATATATATCCCCAAAGAAACCCTAAAAGAAAACCCTAAAACTTGAAGCCCTAAAAGAAACCCTAAAAGAAAACCCTAAAGCTTAAAACCCTAAAAAAAAAAAAAATTACTATTTTCGGCAAATTGATTTTTTCAACCAAAAATGCCTTTTTAAGTAATTACTATTTTCGGTAAAATATTTTTTCATAAAAATTTACCTTTTTTAGTAATTACCATTTTTGAAAAATTATATTTTGCATCAAATAATTCCATTTTGAGTAATAAAAAACTACTTTAAAACTTCTTTTTAAAAAACCCTCTAAAGATAGGCTCATGCATCAGATATGACATATAAGTATGAAGTGGTTGGTTGCACAGTCGATGTAATGTGGGTTTCTAATAACCCACTCTTGAAGCTTGCTTTTCCAATGAATTGATACAATCTGTAAGCAGCTTGTAAGCTTCAGGTGATATGATCACATCTACCCACCTTTGTCCTTGAATAAGGGAAGGTAGAAGATATCTATTGGGGTGAGGTGTTTGAATGTGGTCATAAACCATATCCTTGTAAAGTGACTTAGGATGCCCATGTTCCTGATAATATGACCTAAGTTCTAATAGACCTCATACTCCCATTGATGGTTGTTCGGTTGATGTTTTTGAGACCTATGGTGATGGATGGGCACATGAGGGGGATGGTTCTAATTTGGCCTAGGTGGCAGGTTATGATATTGTGTAAAGTGCATTTGATGGTTTCGTTACCTATAGTTACTAGGAGTAGGAACTTCCTCATATAATACCTTTTACAATTATTACTAATGTATCTATTGCTAATGCAACCTATTTTGGTGCAACCTTTGTTGATCCAATTATAGATTATCTAGCCATATCTGGTGTAGCTATGCTTGTCTATTTATGTTTTGCCTAGGTATTTGGTCTATGTAATCAACTATGTGGGATTGATTAACCCTTGTATTTATATGAATGGGCTTGAATTACTTCTCAGTCGCATAACAGTTGGTTACTTGCTTCCCACGATCAAGAGAGGCTACATTCATATGATACTTAGGATTAAAGATAAGATATATGTACTCTGGTGGCATAGATATACAACATGCTTACATGGAGTACCCTTCATATCAAGTAGGAGGATGATCAAGGTCTTCCTCCTTATCTGCAAGAAAGGCATGGGCTAATGTGGTTGTCTTACTAGGATGATGAGTGTCATACCTATCCAAATGAGCATATTTTTGACTCATCCATGGGTGATCAAGTGGAGTGTCTTTCTCATCTAGGTTGGTCCATGGTGTATACTCTTGTTCATGCTCTGATTTATGGATAGAGCAAGCTAGAATGTTAACCCATGATATCAACCTACTAGTACCCTCCCTGTGCTAGAGATTTTGTCTAGAGAAAGCACGAAGAGTATCTTGACCATGAAGTTCATCATTCTAATAATATTAAGGACCTACAAATGTATCCTGAATAAGGATCTCCTAAAGGTTGGATTCTCTATATAAACCAGGATGCCATTTAGGAATGACCATATCCTCTAGAATAATTTGGAGATGTCCCATACCTCTTTGAAAGTTTTTAGCAGTACTAGCTATTGATCAAGCTTGACTATGTGTCATTACCATGGTTTGAATTAAGCCAAATAGTAAAATTACAAACAAGCAAACAATGTATTTATCTCTTTTATTTTTTTCTTGTGATTCCTATTACTATTTTTAGTGTGTTTTGATGTTGAAACCCCTATTCTTGTGAAAGATAAGGGTAAACAAAATAAAAACTAAAGGTAGTTTGAGTGCACCCCCTATCGAGGAATGCAACTCAAATGACAAAAAGTGGTTTCCTACTCTATATATGGCTCAAGGTAAACCTATGAAAATAAAAAACCCCAAAAGAGTTTGCTTTGTCTAATGTTATGCTACTGAAATACCCATGCTTTTTCTTTACCAACACATTTAGGGTGTGAACGAGAATGATAAATGCATCCACTAATTATATGGAAATCCCTGTGGTAAAGGGGCTTGCTAATCCTTACTAATTTGAGTGCACCCAAAAGTAGGGGACTTTATAGTGATGAATTCTAGAAAGCCACTCGCTTGGGGGTACTATGGTTTCTATGGGGCCAATCCACGGTGGGAGATGAATGCCCATGTTGAGTGATTGTTGCTAGTTTTTGGTGATGAAATCCAACTAAAAAACTTTATAATGTTGCATGAGTGTGTGAGGGTTCATTTTATTTTTTAAAAGTAAATAAATCACAAAGCACACAATGATTTTTACTAATGCAAAAATTAACGTTTGATTTTTAGAAACCCTAGACACATGATTAGCCCTTAAGCAAATAACAAGCAAGAAAACCAAAGTAGTAGAAAATAGAGGCCATATTGTACAGAGATGGTTGCATACAGAGGCCATGTAAACTAGAGATGACCATAGACAGGGGATTTCTAGAATAGATATGGCCATAGAAAAAATCCATCTATCCCAGAGATGGTCATAGATAGAGACTTAAAAACTTAAAGTCTTCTGCATTCCTTTTCTGTAATTCAAAAAAAAAAAAAATTCTTTATGGAAAATAGGAAAAGAAGGACAAAACAACTTACTTTGATAGTTTACATATGATATAGATCGCTGATTTTGTTTTCATATCGCTTTTGCTTTGACCCATGATAATTTATTTTGGGTACCTATAATATGCAAAAACTTATCAGTAATCCACCAGGCTTAAAAATGGACCAGGTGGTCCCATCATGATCACCATATAATATGCTCGAAAACCAGTGCACCAATAAAAAAAAAACTTAATCATAAACATAAAGCATTGATGAACATGAATATATAACCAATACACAATGATAAAGAATTAAAATGAGTGGAAAAAAGTCCTTTATATTAATGAATATCAAAGTGTACTATAAATATATCCCCTTTGAGGGAGTTCAATGATGTGATACAATCATTATAATAAATTAGGGTTTCATCCCTTTCTGAGTAATTTTTGGCACACTTTGCAAGGCCTTCTCACAATCACAAGTGTTAGAGCAATCTTTCATAACTATTGCTTAGAGCTCGATGCTCGTGTGTTGAGTTCCTTGGTCCTCATCGAAACTTGTAATCTGTACATAAGGAAAAACAAAGTATTTAATAGCAAGTACAGATACCTTCAAGATATGACCCAATATAATGATAATGAATACTAAAATAAAACTAAATCAAATGCATCAATAGAAATGTAAACTATTGTAAAAAGTAGGCATGTGCTATGCTAAAACCTATTAAAAAAGAAAGAAAATAAATCTATCTCTACCAGAGGCTATCTAAGGGTAGAATGGAATTACATATGGTTTGTCTCAGATTGAGATGGCCATTGTTATGTGATTATATTTCTAAGGTCAAGTCAAGGCAAATTCTAGGTTCGATATGTAGTCTTATTGGTGGATTGGTATGTTTGTGGAAATGGCTTAGTGGGTCTTGATCAATCATCGAAGCAGGAACATTTAATTACATAGAGGATTTAAGTGTGGTCTTCAACCCTTGGAGTAAATAAATCGTATATATTCCTACAATGAGAGGGTTCAAAAGATGTATAACAATAAACTCTATGGATATGAAAGCTTGGGAGCTCATGGTTGTGTTTTGATAGCACTTCATTACTTGAAAATTTGAATATCTAGATGTTTTTAAATGGGGTTTGAGTGCCAATATATAGATTTCTTAAAATACTTCTAGCAATAGTAGCAACCCTATGCATGAAAAGCAAATAAAAACAAATGCCTATCTTTAAAATTTCATGCAAATTTATTAATGCATTGTTATTTTCTATTTCAGCTCATGCAGAGTGCTAAATCGCGGCTTGGGATCATGTGCGGTATCTAATTAGAATTTTTGGGTGCTAGTTGGATCTCACTTGACTTTTTACCATACTACCATCTTGGGGTAGGATGTCCCCAAATTGGAGGCCATCTCAAGGTAGAACGACCCTAAATTAGAGGTCATCTTAGGGTAGGATGACCCTAAATGCTTAGGTAAATGTGCCTTGTTTGAGTGGTAAGAACCATTGTTTTAGCCCTAAGGCTACCCAAAGTGGGTCATATGGTCTAGAAGATTCCAATTAGGTAGTCTCTTCAATATGACGTGATTTTAGTTTCTATAATAAATGTGTCAAAAATTGACACATATGCCCCAATTTTATGGCAAGAAAATTTATTATATCTTTATTTAATTGTGGACCCATGAAAGCCTTCACATAGATAGATCCTAGAATTGTGCTATTAGTTTTATTAATACTAGGAAATTTTAATAATTTCCATGCAAAAACTATTTGGAAGCTGTAACCACCAAAAAGGCTCTTGCTTTCTAATCTATCTATTGCAATTCACGAAATAAGCACAAATGGGAAAACATAAGTTGACAACAAAAAATTAAACAAATATAAAGAATCCCTTTATTAATTTCAATGAAGCCAAGTTACATATGCGTCCCTCTTAGGGATACCCATTTAATACATCAATTACAATAGAGTTTCAAATCCCTCTCAAGAGTAGATGCAATCAAAATGCCTTCCATAGTGACACGAACTACTCTAGGGTGTTGATGACCCTCTCCTCCATGATTAGAGGTATTTGTTGCCTTGCATCCCAAAACCCTATTAGTCCTGCGTGCAATTAATAACAAGAAACATTAAAAAATAAAGGAGACCTATCTTGATGAGGCTTTAAAAGGATATTTGCACAAAAGATAACATGATAATCAAGAAATCAAGAAAGTGATTTAGTGCATGTAAATTGATCTAAAACATGATAATATACCATTAGAAACATGAAAGAAACTAAGATAAATCTATCTAAGATCCTAATTAACCAATTGAAGACGTGAAAGCATGAAAATTATTTGTTATGCCTACACTATTGTAATGAAGAAAAATTACAATTAGCTCCTAATATATTGGTCAAATATCTCTAGAATACTAAATTAAACCTACAACATGATTAATCTAACCTAGTTAAATAGGCTACAAAGAAAATAAAAAGGAAATAAGGGATCATCTATTGACCGTGAGTCATTCACATGGTGGGAAATATTCACCGTGGTTGAGACTGAAGTAAGTTTGCACTCCAAATTAGGGCCAATTATCTGATTCTCCTTGCCAAATTGATGGTCAAGGGTCGCCTCTATGTACTTTGATAGATTTGGTGGTTGAATTTCTTAGTGGATTTACAGATTGCACAGATTAGAATTTATTGGATCTCTTATCCTCATAGGACCTCCATGGCAATGTGATATTCAATTGGGTAACAAAAGTATTCCTCTAAATGAATGTGAGTGGTTATGCAATTCAACAAGGCTTCACTGCTCAATTTATTATGCTTCTCTCTCTCTTTTCCCCAATTCAGAGGGGGATTATATAGCAATTTCCAAGGACTAGGAGTAGCTTCATGAGGAAGCTAAGATTAATACTAGGTAGTTGATCTTGTTGGATGGAAGGATATAAAACCTTCCTCACTCAAACCACTCCAATTCGTAACCAGTTGGCAATTGCAACTGATTTTGGGTTGGATGAAGGCCAAATGACTCTAATTGCTGATCATGAATGATAGGCACGATGAGAACTGCTAATCGCGGGTGTCAGCAATGGCTAAAAATGACTAGGCAAAGGTGCCCAAATGAGTGGTAAAAACCATTATTATACCTTGGTATCTATCCAAGATCTTCCACATGGTCTTCTAGCATGTCCCATATGAGTAGTCACCTCGACATGATGCATTTTATATCTCTACATATGCCCCTTTTGAGATGTGTTGTGAGATCGAACAATGCTGAGTAAAAATAGACCTCATAAAATGATGTCATAGGTTGCATGATGATCATTAGTCTGATCAATATTAGATGCCCAAGTCCTATAAATAGGACATGTATCCTAGAATCATTGCTTTCAACTCAATGAAAGGCTTAATTTGAAAGGGTTTGCACTTGTCATCAAGCATTCGGGTAGCTTTGGTGCTACACTAGGATTTAGGCCTATATAACCGAAAGGAGGAGAGCTACAAAAAAATTGTCATATATGTTATTTACCCCAGTAGGATGGTAATCTTATGATAGTCTTTGGAAATGATTTGTAAGACAAATGCAATTTTGACAAGGTCTAGGGATCTATGATCAAGGGATATTTTGTTGACTTTGATTATGATTTGATATTATAACTACCCCCTCAAGCGATGAGTCAATGAGGGTAATGACAATACATGAAGCAATGAGGTCGCTTGAAAACTATGAATAATTTTGAACAAAGTAAGATTTAGCATTTGAACTCTTGGTAAGGTCTAATCAGCTATAATTGCAACTATTAATAGAAATTGCCTATTTCAATCCCATGGAGTGGTCTAGCCAGGAAATATTTCTTAGGCAATCGAAATGAAGACAATCCCGATTAGGCATGTGTTGAATCATATTGTCTATGATATGCTAAAAATATCATAGGAGAATTGTGATGAATATATCGTTCCCCTAGAGCAGTCCGGTCGTTAAGGCCTTCTAAGGGATTGAAATGAAGCATAAAATTTACACAATGATGAATTTGCCCCAAATATCCTTATGGTAATTTACTCATCTTTCCATATTGCATGGATCGCAAGTCACTGTAACCGCCAAGTATATAGGGTAAATGACTGAATACGAGGCACATTTGACTTTTGATTTATTAGATTTTTTTGTTAATTTTGAATTTTTTATTTTATTGGATGAGAGGTATGGTGCTCCAAGAAAGGATTTCCATAGCGAAGACCTTGGTTGAATGTACTTTGTAATCTCATCCAGTTATTTTGTTTTACCTTATGATGACATTTTCCAATGTTGTGCTTTGTTTGACTCATTTATATTATTTTATATTTTTTTGTGCAATTCTAGTCCAATGAACAATTTTATTTTGACATTTTAAGGCTCTCCAAAATAGGAATTGGGATCATTTATTGTAGCTCACTAACCGCACTTGTCAACTATGAGAAATTTTCTTGACCGCGGCTTGAACCCGCAGTTGCAAAACCCTAATTCGGGGACCACGATTGTCAGCCGCGGGACGACCCAAATTCAAAAAGTATATATAAGTTTTGTGCTTTTAAAAAATTCATTATTTAACTGACATTGATGGTAAACATGAGAGCTATGAGATGTAAACAGTAAAATTTGACCTAGGACGATGTCGAAAACTTGACCCATTTTGCATATTCCACACCCATGGCCAACCAGTCGGAGGCTTTGACCAGTGGAGGAGCTAGTGCCTCCAAGGTAACTCAAAAACCAAGACCATGCTTATAAATTACCAAATTAAAAATTAACCACACTAAGTAATGGGTAAATGAACCACATTAAATTGTCGGTAATGAACCTCACCCTAGCTAGGATTAGCATAGGTTAGTTTAGGGGGTGGGTTCTAATTTTTTAGGGTTTATTTAGTGAGGACAAGGCCTGAAAAGGGTCTCACTCCTTAGCCGTAGGTGGTAGCCACAGTTCCCAATTGGCAGATTGGGGGCCGCGGATATTAGCCATAGTGGGATTTAAATCCCAACGGTCATATTTTTGACCATTGCGTCGACTGCAGTTAGGACCCGCGATGCACAAACTTTTGAATTTTTTTTCAAATTTATTATTTTTTTGTATTTTGAGGGCAATTAATGCCATTTAATACATTTTTTAAGTACTATTTTGATTTTTTTTGAAGTTTTTGATCATATTTTTGCATGTTTTTGCATTTTTATGAGATTTTATGATTTGTTTGTCATTTTTAGTTATTTTTAATTGTTTTTCATTTTTAATTTCATTTAATTGTTGTTACTCAGGCTTTGACTAACAGAGTGAGGGAGACCAATCTCCTTTGCAACTTGTGCCACACTCTTACTGGCATGGAGTGGGGTTGGTTTGCTATGGTGGAGTTTGGTTACGTCTTGGACCTCACCATGATCAAATTTGACCAGTCTTACCTATCTGCTTTGGCCCATCACTGGGATGCGTAAACAAACACATTTCACCTACTTACGAGTGAAATTACTGTGACTCTAGAGGATGTCTACCACATCTTCTTCCTGCCTATCGATGGTGAAGCCATCACCTCCTCTCCTACCTCAACAAGGAAGGTTGTTTTTGATGTGATATTTGGCCAGCAAATCCATGATGCACAAGGTCACATTGACCATGGAGGCATACATATCCAAGAGTGGTTTTAGGCTAGATTATTCTCATAGTGGGAGGTTATGTTTATGCATTTGATCATTCAGATAGTCCTCTCAGACTCTTTAGGTGTGAGGTTTCCTTGGAACCTCTTACCTAAGACTAGAGAGGTGATGGTGAGTTTTACTAAGTGCCCTCTCATTTTAGCATGGGGGAGAACTTTATTAGCACAAATTTACCATGAGTTGTTTCAGATCACGCACTACAACAGGGTAGGCATCAGTTACAACATCCTTCTTTAGAATTGGGGCTACCAGCACATTCTGGTAGAGCACCCCATTGACTTACCTCTAGATATCACTACCATTCCTACTGAGCGGTAGTGTTATGCAGTCTACTAGCCCTAGGATCAGGAGGGCTTCAGGAGTAGGTCTCATGCAGGAGACCTAGATCACTATATTGGTTGCTTTGCACAAATTCACCCTGAGCATATACGATGGTGACCCTACATGGACTTCCCAGATGACCTATCCAAAAATCATACACCTATCTAATACATCAATTAGAATCAACATAAAAACATAAAATGGTAAACAATATTGCATATAAAAATAAAATGGATGTTTCTTTTATTAATATTGGAAATGAATATCGGTTACAATTATGCCCCTCTTAGGGTCACCCAAATTTTGATACAATTGATATAATTCCAAATCCCCCAACGGGGTAGGCATAGTACTAAGGCTCTCTAAATAGTCACAAACTTCTCTAGGGTGAAGTTGAACCTCTTCTTCGCATTGAGGAAGGAATTAAATGATTGAATATCCTTCAATATGTTTCCTCTGATCAAGAAACAACACAAAAGAATTAAAAAAATATGTAGCCTCTCATGATGAGGCCCTTTGAGGAAAATATGCATAAAGATGTCATAACAACTATGAAATCAAGAATATGAATAAAACATATTAAACTTGTGCAAGATTCATGAATATTGTTAGAAACATGAAAGTATAAGGTGCAACTATCTATCTATTGAATCAATTGCATGGAATAAAACAAGATAGCATGAAAATAAGCCATTGATGTCCTACTTGCTATGATGAAGTAAACTTATTATAATCCCTAATTAATCTAGTTAGAGTCTCTAAACTACCAATGAAACCATTAAAATGACTAATCTAACCTAATTAAGCATACTGAAACATAAGCAGTAAGGAGATTTGTCACCTATTGTAAATTGTAGCTCTAATGAGTAGTCTGCACTATACACCATGAATGTCAGCCGTGACGAGCAATCAAGTGGTTTTACCCTCCAAATCTATGGCTATGGGCTTGATCCTCCTTGTCAAATTGATGATAAATGGTCACCTTGGTATCCTCTAACTAGATTGGCGGTTGAATTGCACAGTTGGATCTTTGTTTGCCTAAATTCATGTTTCTTGGCATTCTAGATCCTTAGGGTATCCATGGCATGAATTGTCATGATGCTTGATGCATTGGAAAGTGAATAGAAACTAGGATCTCTTAGTATTAAAATGAGTCTACAATATATTAGGGCTTTGCTGCTCTAATCTCCAATGCATTATCTCCTTCGTTTACCCTAATTCTAAGGGGTACTTATAGGACTACCCAAGGGATAGGGATGGCTTCATGGAGAAGCCAAGATCCAGAAGAGGTAGTTGGGATAGTTGGATTGGAAACCTCTAGAATATTCTATCCTTCAACTACCTTCTAGATCAAATGGTCATTACAGTTGATTTGGCTCAGATGAAGGCCAACTGAACTTCAGTTTGAACCATAGGTCACAACTAAAGTCTAGGTTATGAACCACAAATGTCAGTAGCAGTTTAGATTGTATACCATAGATCTCAGCTACGGTTTAGAATTATTAGGCCAAGGATCCCAAATTGAGTGGTTAGAACCACTACTCTATGTTGGAGTTTGTCCAAGATCTTTCATATGGTCTTGTAGCATGCCCCATATGAGTAGTCATCCTCAACATGATGTGTTTTAGGTGTCTACAGATGCCCATTTTGATATGTGTTGTGATATTGAAGAACGTTGAGCAAAAATAGACCTCCTAAAATGATGCTAAAGGTTCTATGATGATCATTGATCTAATCAACATTAGATACCACGGGTCCTACAAAAGGATGTGCATCCTAGAATCATTGCTTCCAATTGGGTGAAAGGCTTAAATTTTTAAGAGTTTGCACTCGTCATCAGACATTTGGGTAGCTTTGGTGCTAAAATATGAGTTAGGCCTATATAACCGAAAGGATGAGAGTTATAAACTAACTATCATATATGCTATTTACCCTAAGCAAAGGGGTAAGCTTATGATAGTTGTTGAAAATGATTCATAAGATGAACGCAATTTGACAAGATCAAGGGATCTACGATTTCAAGGATATTTTATTGATTTTTATTATGATTATGATATTATGACTACCCCCTCAAGTGATGAGTCGATGATGGTAATGAAAATTAATAAAGCGACAAGGTCACTTGACCACAATGAATGATCTGCACAAACTTAGATTTGAGAATTTAATTACTTGGATAGGCCTATTTCAGTGTATGATTGCAACTGCTAATAGTAATTGCACATTCCAATTATATTTATGTTGAATCAATTATAGTAATTGTATCATTAGGGAATCAAAATGATACAATTCCAATTATATTTGTATTGAATCAATTTATCGATGATCTACTAAAAAAGATGTCATAGGAGAAATGACATGAAACACCTCATTCTCGTGGAGTGGTCTAGCCTTGACGGCCTTCTTTAGGATTGAAAAGAAGCATATCAAATCAATGATGATAATTTTACCCCAAATGTCCTTATGGTTATTTAATCATCTTCTCAAATTGCATGGAGCATCAATCACTGCAACTTTCGAGTGTATAGGGTAAATGATTGAATACGAGGTGCACTTGGCTTTTGATTATTTGATTTTTTTGGTTAATTAGAATTTTTAATTGATCTTGGTTCTTGAGAATCACTAAATTTTTTAAATTAATTGCTCTTATTGAGATTATGATCTGTTAGGAATAATTAATTTACCATTTAAGATCTTCCCACAGTGGGATTTTAGTGCATTTAATTCCAGTTGCAAACTGTGCATACGGTCTTGTTGTGGCTGCTCCACAACACACCCCAAAATTGGGGACCCACCATTTTTACATGCTTTCCAAGAAAACTGCAGTGGCCCATAGGCCAAAGATCAAGGAAAAAAGCAAAATATCACAAAAAGAAGAAGTGTCGCGATATCGCGACATGTTGCTCCGTCGCGGCTAGAAATGAAAAGTTGTCGCGATATCGCGACGTGTCATGTTTTTGTGGCTCAGAACAACAAAGTACGTCGAAATGAAAAGGTGTCGCGATATCGTGACATGTTGCTCTATCGCAGCTAAGAAAAAGAAAATGTCACGATATCGCGACATGTTGCTGCTAAGAAAAAGAAAGTGTCACGATATCGCGATGTGTTGCTGCTAAGAAAAAGAAAGTGTCGCGATATCGCGACAGGTCGCGTTTTCGTGGCTCAAACAAGCGAAGTGCAGTGGAACGGAAAAGTGTCACGATTTCGTGACATGTCGCATTTTCGCGGCCAAGAGTAACAGAATGCATCATGAAGAGAAAATGTCACGATATCGCGACGTGTTGTGAAATCGCGGTTCATAGAGGAGAGAGAAAGACAAAGTGAAAAATGTCGCGATATCGCGACATGTCACGTTCCGCCCGGGGACCCCAAAATGGGAAAATGTCGCGATATCGCGACTTGTCATGAAATCGCGGTCGAAGGCAGCAAGAGAAGAGTCAATGTAGAAGTTGTCGCGATATCGCGACATGTCGCCATTTCACGACCTGAAGACGAGATGAAGGGCAAAGATAAAAAACGTCACGATATCGCGACATGTCAGGTTTTCATGACAGGAAAGTGAGGAAGGAACAAATGAAAGAAAGTGTCACGAAATCGTGACAGGTTGCGTTTTCATGATCTATCGACGGTAAAGGAGGTAAAGATAGAAAGATGTCATGAAATCATGACATGTCTCATTTTCTTTTTTAAAAAAAAAGATCACGATTTAAAAGCAGAGGTAGAATGAAAAAGTGTCATGATTTCACGAAAAAAAAAGTAATATAAAAGTGTCACGATTTCATGACATGTCATGTTTTCGTGGCTAAGTGCAACAAAACATAGAAGGAGAAAAACGTCATGATTTTCGCATGAGGTTGCATCCACGCGGCCCAAAGGAGAAACACGTCATGATATCGTGACATGTCTCATTTTTGTGGTGCATGAAGATGAATAAAGCTATGGGTATAAAAATGTCATGATATCGCGACATGTCTTATTTTCGATACAGGTGGAAGAACAAAGCTGCAGATAGAAAATGTCGCGATATCGTGACATACTATTTTTTGTCATGATTCATAGTGGGCCATTACAGAACATGCAAAAAAGCATAGAACACATGGCATAAAGGTGTAAGAATCATGGGAAGTTTTACAGTTCACAGAGAAGATCAAACGTTTTGACGTCGAGCAGAAAGTCAAAAATGATGAAGAGGCGAGGAAGATGAAACGAAGCGATCTGGGAGATGAAGCGAAGCGTCACAGGGCAAAATAGAGAGCATTGCTAGAAAGTTTAAAAGTAGAAGCACAGATTGGTATGGGGGTCAGAAACCACTATGGGCAGTGTTGCAGAGCTAAGGGTGATAAGCCATTCTGGGCCTACTTTTGGAGCGTTTTCCTCCACTTGTTCTAGTTTTGTCAAAACTAGAAACATTATGTCATTGTAAACTGATACATTATTTTTAATACAGAATTACAGAGAGTTGCATCTCATGGGCAAGAAAGAAGGAGTTATTTTCTGCATGCAAGATTGAATGTTTATCTTTCCCCTTTTAGATTTTTAGGCTTATAGGTGAAGTTTAATGCAAGTTCTCTTGGTTGCTTCATGCGAATGTCTAAATCTGAAAACCATAGTTAAAACCCTAGAAACCAGCACCTAGCTTATCTGGATTGTGCGAGTTTTGCAGGTTCAATAGGTTAGGTTGTATGCAGAAAACCTCATTATCTTCGGTTTTGTCGAATAGGATTGCAGCCTTCTGAATGTATTTTAGTTTCATTTTCTTTACATTTTATTTTCATTTTTTTTGCACTTTTATTTCCAGAAAGTTTAACTTTTATTTTAATTTACAGTCATTAAAATAAAACACTTGAAAATTCATTGAAATCGAAATCATTATAATTTGAGTAAAATAAACCATAGTGCCCCTTGTTAACGAGTTACTTGCAATCACTAAGGTATTCCGAACATTCACATTGAATATCAACACTTATACCAAATGCTAACATAGCGGAGACCTTGGAGAAGTTACTGGTTTAATTTCTTTGCAAGAGGGGATTTGGAATCCAAATCCTATTGGAGAGTGTGTTTTCACAATCGGGTGAAAATACCACTCAACAGATTGGCGCTAGAAGGAGGGCCGAATTGGTTTACTTTATTTTGATTTTCATACAGAAGTAATGTGTTTTTTATTCGATTTTGAAATTATTTCTTAAATCTCATTAACGACTAAACCGCAGCATTTTTTTTGTGTTGCAGGTTTTCTTGGAGATATCGAGAGTTTCGTCAGGCAAGCTGGACCCACCGTGCCGTATCGCGACTAGGTCCCAAACAACCGGGGAAACCATATTCCATGACCTTACACTCACTTGTACTCCAAAAAATAAAACCAAGCAAGCTGTAAACCTACCAGTCACAAAAGATCTTTCTGCTTCAGGAACATCGAGCGGACCTACACCGGTGGTATCAATTACCACTAGCGTACCTATCATCAGTACCATTTCCACCACTCTTGTAGGGTTGTCCTCATCAATTCTGAGTCAAATGGCCCAACCTCCAGCAGCTCCTTGGTATGGAGCTAATAATATCCCTTTGAATATTGCAGGGGATATCCATGAAATCCCTAAGAACATAGAAATATTCTTGCCCAAATATAAACCAGATGGCCCAAGAACTACAGAGGAGCATATCCAAGCCTATAGGGATGTTTTGATAAGGTTGCAAGTCCAACATGAAGATGTGGCTTGCAGACTTTTTCCCATGAGCCTAGATCCAGTAGCCTATGAATGGTATATATGCTTGCCTACTGGTTCAATCACTTCATGGACACAAATGGAGAATGCCTTTGTCAATCAGTTTAGGTCACCTTTGGATCCCGCAACCATCTACAATCAATTTATTACATGCAAAAGGGGCCAGGGTGAACCAATCAGAACCTTTAATCAGAGATTCCAAAAATGTTATAATAGAGCAGTTCGGCATTTTGCCATAGACCCCGCAGTAGCTTTACAAATCTATTTTGGGGCATTGGATCCGATGACAACGATGTTTGCCAGGTGAAATCCTCAAGTCACCATGCTTGCCTTAGCTTACAATGAAGCTATGACCATCGAGCAGCAAATGACACCACAGGGCTATGGGTTTCCCCAGATGCCTATGATGGGACAATATGCTCCATATGGTCAAGCTCCCATGGTAAATCAGATCATGGCACCGCAAATGCCAAACATGAATGCTTTCCCATATCAACAACCATATCCACCAGCACCTGCCTATGCACCCATTCCGATCCAACCGATCACATCCATTCCACCCGTTCCCGCATTTTTGCAAAATAGTCAATCGACTATGCAAGGAACCAACCGGGTTAATTCTCAGGCTATAGTTCCTTTCCCAAATCCAACTCCGATCCAAAGTGTAAATCCATATATGAATCAAATTCCTCAAAATCTGACTCAAATGTTAAATCAAGATCCCACGAATTATGCAAACCCAACGGGAACTAACAATAATGTAGCTCCACCGAAGGAGATTTATTCGGATGTTGAAGAGCTCAAGAAGATAGTTCATAAACTGAGTAATGACATGGTTCAAAAATAGAAGTATGAGTCCCATGCCCCTCACTCAAATCAAAATTTTAACAATAGAGGGAGACATTGGAACACAAAGCCAAACAATGGAGGAGTACCTGCCCCTATTGCCAATCAACTAGATACTTATGCAGGACCCAGTCAATCCAGTTCCCTTTTGAATCTTTTCGATTTTGCGTGGGAAAAGGGGTGCAGATTGCACAATACAAAAGAGCACAATGAGAGGAATTGTCCTGAAATCGCTAGATACACTCATTGTCTCCAAGCCCAAGTAGATGACCTGGAACTTGTGCCAAATGAGGATCCACCCCAACATCAAGATGATAACATTATGGTGGTGGAAACTTTATACCGTCAAGAAGGTGAGAGTGAGGAAGAAGAAGATGAAATTTTGGAACAGGAGGTGCAAGCTTTTCGAGAGTTTAGAAAGGGGAATCACGGATATCATTTGAGAAGTAAATCTAAAGCCCCTAAAACATCATCAACACCACCAAATAACTCTATCCTTCCTCCGGATACTAAGGCAGATAATAATCCTCCTCCTCCACTTAGAAGAGAAATGTCTAATGACGCGCAGAAGACAGTCAAATTTGAAAAATCAAACTATGACATAGTGGAGGATCTAAAGAAGTCCAAATCAAGCCTTTCATTCTTAGAAGCGGCCAGATTGCCTGGCCAAAAAGAAGCATTGATAAAGGCTCTGAACTCACCTAATCAAGTGTGGAAGGGAAAGGAAGTTGAGTCCCATTTGATTTTACGAAAGGAGAGACGGGATGTCCCGCCATTCTTATTGACTCTGAGAATTGTTGGTAAGAATTTGCATAATTGTTTGGTGGACACGGGTGCCACGAGCAATCTCATGCCTTCAGAGATATGTCAAATGCTAGGTCTACAACTTGTTTCATCCAAATGCAAGGTTTTGCAATTGGACCGATCCGAGGTAAATGTGGTAGGGACCCTATATGATGTCAAAATTCAACTAAATTTTGAACCCAGGGTCCAACAAGTGGTCGACATTCTGGTTGTTAATATCCCAAGTAGATATGGAATGCTACTTGCAAGGGATTGGATGAAAACTTTGAACGGCTATTTTTCAACCGATTGCTCACATATGTGGCTACCCTGGAAAGGAATCGCGAATCAAATCAGAGTAGAAAATGAACCGAGGCTTAAGGAAATCATAACAAAATTTAATAAGCCAAATGAAGTTCAGATATTCTGAACCGGGAGTTGGGGGTTTATGCATTTGATGTTGAAGAAGCTACCGAAGAGCCTAAAAGGGAAACATTTCATGGTAGCTCTCTTGAGGGAAATAATTTCATATGGTTGCTTAGGTTTGATGGATCCAAATCCAAACAAGGGAGCAGGAGCCGGAGTCGAGCTCACTTGCCCGGGAAGTAAACCATTATTGGCTGCTTATAGACTGCAATTTCCTTGCACGAACAACATGGCAGAATATGAAGCACTGATTTTTGGTTTACAACTGGCGTTGAGCAAAAAGGTTAAATGCTTGAAAGTATTGGGAGATTCTGAACTGGTAGTCAAACAGATTAAAGGACAATATACATGCCGTGATAAGAGACTGAGCCTTTATAGAACTAGGGTAATGGACCTCATTGAGGAATTCGACGCTTTCAATATAGCCCTTATTTCTAGAAAAGGAAATCGCATAGCAGATTCTCTTGCAGTCATCGCGGGCATGTTAAATCCAGTTGATATAAAAAGGTGTAAAAAGTTCTCCATCGAATTAGTTCCTTGTCCATCGATACCTGATAATGTCAAGAATTTCCAAGTTTTTGAAAATGACAGACACATATTCAAATTTGTCACGAACTCGGGTATTTTTGAAAACCAGGTGATTGATGAGGAGCAAAGATGGCAAGAAGAAGCAGAAAACGAAAGTGAAACTACATGTCAATCCAACAAAATACCTAAAGACATAGTTTCATTGGAGAAAATGTTCGATATGGGATACAAGGCCAGAAAAGAAAAAAAGGTTCCACTCCCCAAAGATGCATGTGATCTAATTAATCTAGGGAGTGCGGACAATCCACGGGAAGTGTACATCGCAAAGGTATGTACAGCTGAAGAAAGAGAAAATATAATACATGCACTAAAACACTACGTGGATTGCATTGCTTGGAATTATAACGAATTGAAAACATACAACCAAAACGTCATTACACATACCATCCCTCTAAAGCCGGACTCCAAGCCTTTCAGACAAAGACAACGAGTTGTTAACCCGCTATTGGAGCCCTTAATAGAAAAGGAGGTCAAGAGATTATTGGAAGCAAAGATTATTTTTCCTGTTAGGCACTCAACCTGGGTTGCTAACCTCGTTCCAGTAAGAAAGAAGAGCGGAGAGATTAGGCTATGTATAGATTTTTGAAATCTTAACAAGGCCTCTCAAAAGGATAACTATCCATTGCCATCCATTGATGAAATTTTACAAACAGTGAATGGATCTGAAATGATGTCTTTTCTTGATGGATATTCTGGATATAACCAAATTCTTATTCATCCCAATGACAGGATGAAAACAACCTTCACAACCAAATGGGGGACATTTGCCTATAGAAGAATGTCGTTTGGACTGTTAAATGTTGGTGCAACATTTCAACGCGCCATGGACTATGCATTCAAAGGGCTTATAGGCAAGTGTATCATTGTGTATGTGGATGATATTCCAGTATTTTCAAAGAAAAGAGAAGACCATGTCAAGGATTTGAAAAAGGTTCTTCAAAGATGCAGAGAGCATGGAATTTCTTTAAATCCCAAAAAATGCATCTTTGGAGTAACAGAAGGAAGACTACTTGGTCACATCATTTCAAAAGAGGGTATATCCATTGACCCAGAAAGGATAGAAGCTATCCAAAACTTGCCTCTCCCGGGTAGTAAAAAGGAGTTGAGATCTTTCTTCGGGCAAATTAATTTTGTGAGGAAGTTTATTTCAAGCTTCGCTGAGATAGCCAAACCTTTGAACAAGATGCTCAAGAAGGATGTAGATGTCAGATGGAACGAGGAAAGTAGGGTGGCCTTTCAAAACATTAAGGATGCCATTTCTAGAGCCCCTGCCCTCATAAGTCCAAACTATGCTAAACCTTTCTATATTTATGCTTTCGCATCGAAACACTCTTTTGCGAGTGTCTTGACCCAGAAAGGTGAGGATAGCGTAGAAAATCCCATAGCATTTTTAAGTGCTCCTTTAAAATATGCTCAATTGAGGTATTCTATCCTCGATAAGCAGATGTACGCACTCTTTAAAACGGTAAAAAAAATTTGACATTACATTGTGCACAGCAGAGTTTTTGCCATTGTGCTTGACCCTGCTATCAAAACTATGTTTTTACAGAACGAGCTAGGTGAGAAAAGAGGTAAATGGATTTCTACTATCCAAGAATTTGATCTTGAAATCCAACCCATGAAACTAGTTCGAGGACAGGGACTTGTGAAGACGATTGTTGAGAATAATCCACAAACGACATGCCAATATTCAAATGCAGAATACATTTCTAAAGATGACTGGTATGTTGACATTGTACATTTTCTATTAAATGGTAAGTGCCCATCCAATTTGAATTCCACTCAAAGAAGGGCTTTAAGACTTAAATCTATTAATTATCTGATTAGATCCGGTGTTACGTATAGGAAAAATCATGAGGGGATCTACTTGAGATGCCTGAATAAAGAAGAAGCTGCCAAGGTTCTGCAAGAATTTCATGGGAAATATGGAACTGGCCATGGTGCGGCAAATGCTACAGCGCATCAAATCCTGAGAGCAGGATACTATTGGCCTCACATTTTTAAAGATGCACACGCTCATGTACGATCTTGCCACATTTGTCAAGTAGCTGCCAACAGAGAAAGAAATGCAGCCATGCCATTACAACCTGTAGTTGAGATGAGACCATTTGCACAATGGGGATTAGATTTCATTGGGGTTATTAACCCAAATTCTTTTGATTCCCATAAATTCATACTAACAACTACAGATTATTGTACAAGGTGGACAGAAGCAGTTCCTACAAAACATGCCACTACGGACGTTGTAATAAAATTCCTTGAGGATCACATCATAACAAGATTCGGAATGCCCGATTCTATCGTTAGTGATAATGGTAAAGCTTTTGTTTCCACGCAATTTGCAGATTGGGCATACGACAATAAAGTGAGTTTAAAATTTGCATCTAATTATTACCCTCAAGGAAATGGTTTGGCCGAATCCTCAAACAAAAATTTGTTGAATATCATTAAGAAATTACTTGGAAAGGAACCCTCGAGATTGGCACAACCAGTTAAAGTTTGCTCTTTGGGCAGATAGGACCAGAATAAAAGACTCAATAGGAAACACACCCTATCATTTGGTCTATGGACAAGACCCAATATTTCCTGCAAACTTGAAGCTGCAAACCCTACATTTCATGCAAGAATACTTGGGAACAGGTAACCACACTGAAGCCAGACTAAGTCATTTACTGCACCTCGATGAAAAAAGGGAGGAAGCCATGATTCACATGAGTAAACACCAAGAGGTTGTTAAAATATGGTTTGACAGAAGAGCTAAAATTAAGTCCTTCAGAATTTCAGATTTGGTCTTACTGTGGGATAAAAGACATGAAGAAAAGGGGAATCATCAAAAATTTGATTGTCTTTGGTTAGGCCCTTATCAGATTTCAGAAATTCTAGGGAAAAATACCTTCAGGTTAAGAACTTTAGAAGGGAAGGATCTGACGTTACCAGTTAATGGGCATGTTTTAAAGCACTATTTTAGCCCTTAAGTCGTAGGAGATTGATATTATATTTTTTGGTTTTGGTATGGATTTTCAAAATTTTGTTTTGTTTGTTTTAGGATTATTAGTTTAGTTAGGATTTAAGTTGAGTGTCTGATTTCATTTGACATGTTTGGTTTGTTTATAAAAAAAATTGTTTTTTGAGATGTTAACTTATGTTTTAGACCAGGAGAATATGAAACATTGGAATTGTGTTGTAGAAAGCTCCACAAGTAACACAAGCACATTAAAGAATATCGTTTGGAACTTGTGATGCATGAAGTTGTTAGTTTTTCACATTATGGTAAATTAGGTGATATATACTCCATCCGCATTTCAAAAGGAGCAATGCATTCATATCTCATGTTACATTCCACACTGCATATATATGTCATCTCAGTTACATTTTCATTTCATGAGCAATCATTGAGAAGGTGTCGAATCCTCTTAGGGTTATTACATAACATATATTAAAAGGATCCTAAGGTTGGGAACTGATGCCCGAACTATCTTGAACCAAGCACGTTCTACGCATATTAAAGAGAATCTTGAGCAAAATGGTCAAAACCATACTTGGAAGAAAAGGTGAGGCGAAAGGAATATTTCATGTCTGTCCTATCATGCAACATAATCCTTAAAACAGTGGTTTTTACCACTCCCATAATGCTTAAAGCCTAAAATCAGAGTAGTAAGGATAGGGTTAAATCCTCATCTCACTTAGGTTGAGGATCCAATTCCCCAAAGCTCTGATTTGACCTTCATGGAGTAGTAAGGATAGGGCATAATTCTCATCTCACCTAGGTTGAGAATCCGATTCCCCAAAGCTTCCATCTTTCATTTTATCATAAAACTTGGATGGGAAGGATCGTACTACATGTCCTCTGCAAAGGATGGGTAGTCATCCCAAAAGTCCAAGAAACAAAAATAAAATTAATATTTTCCATATTTCATTTTATCATCTTGGATTGGAAGGATCGTACTACATGTCCTCTGCAAAGGATGGGTAGTCATCCCCAAGGTCCAAGAAATAAAAATAAAATTAATATTTTCCATTTCATCTTAATATTGGATTGGAGGGATCGTACTACATGTCCCTAGCAAGGATGGGTAGTCATCCCAAAGGTCCAAGAAATAAAAAAAAAGAGAAGAGAATGAATGAAGCCAAATCATGGATTATGGGGTTAAGTATGCTCATGCGTGGCAACATGTCTTGTCTAAAAGCAAGACCACTGATTGCTCAAACGGACAGGCTAGCCTGACAGTTTCATCCATAACAGGTTAAATCATTTTGTTCAAGATGAGGTAATGAACTCCAAATCAGAATAGTAAGGATAGGGTTAAATTCCCATCTCGCTTAGGTTGGGAATCCTATTCCCCAAAGTTCTGATTTCACTTACACTTGCACATGGGTTCAAGATGGTAGTGACACATAACCAACTTTGGGATCTAATAAATTAATTCAGTATACATATATTTATTTGGTCTTAAGAGGGTTTGACAGTTTTGATATGTTTGTTCATGATATTAGAAGGTTTGAGCCTTTGCAAAGCAGGTTGTTATATCTTTAGCATCTTCATCATACATCAAATCCTGCACAAATCATTCATAGCCTTGCATACAAATCATAAGTGAAACTGACAATGGAATGTTGATCAATTTCAAACGATAGGGAATGAAACACATTGCACACACCGAGCTGATACTTAATGATTCTGATGATTCATGTATTTCTGATCTATTGGCATTTGTTTATATTTCTTATGTGCTAACGCCTATTTTCGAGTTTGTATACTTCCAGGTTAGGTTCTCACCAAAATGCTCAGGAGCATTTGACAGTAGAGTCACCATTTGTTGTGGCTGATCCACAACACACCCCAAAATTGGGGACCCACCTTTTTGCATGCTTTCAAAGAAGACTGCAGTGGCCCATAGGCTAAAAGATCAAAGGAAGAGCAAAATATCACAAAAGAAGAAGTGTCGCGATATCGCGACATGTTCGCTAGAAAAAAGTAACGCAACGGCTAAGAAAAAAAGTGTCACGATATCCTGACATTTGCTAAGAAAAAAAGTGTCGCGATATCCCACGAAGAAAAAAAGTGTCGCGATATCGCGACAAGTCACGTTTCACGGCTCAAACAAGAAGTGGAACAAAAGTGTCACGATTTCGTGACATGTCACGTTTTAGCCAAGAGTAACAAATGCAAGATGAAAAAATCTGTAGATTTACGAACATGTCATGAAATCACGGTTCATAGAGGAGAGAGAAAGACAAAGTGAAAATGTCACGATATCGTGACTCATTAAATGGAAAAATGTCACGATATCACGACTTGTCATGAAATCACGATCGAAGGCAGTAAGAGAAGAGTCAATGCAGAAGTTGTCACGATATCGTGACATGTCACCATTTCATGACCTAAAGACGAGATGAAGGGCAAAGATAAAAAATGTCGCGATATCACGACATGTCAGGTTTCATCCAAGAAAGTGAGGAAGGAACAAATGAAAGAAAGTGTCTGAAATCGCGACAGGTTGCGTTTTCACGATCTAAAAAAGAGGTAAAGATAGAAAGATGTCAAAATCTGACATGTCTCATTTTCATTCAATAAAAGGAGAGAAAAGAAAAGCGATGAAGATGGTACGAATGAAAAAGTGTCACGATTTCTCGACATGTCACATTTTCATGGCTAAGTGCAACAAAACACAACAAAGGAGAAAAACGTCACGATTTCATGACAAGTTGCATCCATCAGGCCTGAAGGAGAAACACGTCGTGATATCATGACATGTCTCATTTTCATGGTGCTTGAAGACGAATAAAGCTACGGGTATAAAAATGTCATGATATCGTGACATGTCTTGTTTTCACGATACAGGTGGAAGAACAAAGCTCAGATAGAAAATGTCGTGATATCGCGACATGCTATTTTTTGTCATGATTCATAATGGGCCATTACAGAACATATAGGGGCAACATTGAACACATGGCATAAAGGTGTAAGAATCATGGGAAGCATTACAGTTCACAGAGAAGATCAAACGTTTTGACGTCGAGCAGAAAGTCAAAAATGATGAAGAGGCGAGGAAGATGAAACGAAGCGATCTGGGAGATGAAGCGAAGCGTCATAGGGCGAAACAGAGAGCATTGCCAGAAAGTTTAAAAGTAGAAGCACAGATTGGTATGAGGGGTCAGAAACCGCTATGGGCAGTGTTGCAGAGCTGAGGGTGATAAGCCATTATGGGCCTGCTTTTGGAGCGTTTTCCTCCACTTGTTCTGGTTTTGTCAAAACTGGAAACATTCTGTCATTGTAAACTGATACATTCTTTTTAATACAAAATTACAGAGAGTTGCATCTCATGGGCAAGAAAGAAGGAGTTATTTTCTGCATGCAAGATTGAATGTTTATCTTTCCCCTTTCAGATTTTTAGGCTTATAGGTGAAGTTTAATGCAAGTTCTCTTGGTTGCTTCATGCGAATGTCTAAATCTGAAAACCATAGTTAAAACCCTAGAAACCAGCACCTAGCTTATCTAGATTGTGCGAGTTTTGCAGGTTCAATAGGTTAGGTTGTATGCAGAAAACCTCATTATCTTCGGTTTTGTCAAATAGGATTGCAGCCCCTGAATGTATTCTAGTTTCATTTTTCTTTACATTTTATTTTTATCTTTTTTGCACTTTTATTTCCAGAAAGTTTAACTTTTATTTTAATTTACAGTCATTAAAATAAACACTTGAAAATTCACCAAAATCGAAATCATTATAATTTCAGAGTGAAATAAACCACAGTGCCCCTTGTTAACAGTTACTTGCAACCACTAAGGTATTCCAAACATTCACATTGAATATCAACACTTATACCAAATGCTAACATAGCGGAGACCTTGGAGAAGTTACTTGTTTAATTTCTTTGCAAGAGGGGATTTGGAATCCAAATCCTATTGGAGAGTGTATTTTCACAATCGGGTGAAAATACCACTCAACAGGTCTCACAGTTGGTATTGTAAATTTTGGGAATTGTGGCTCAAGGCTAAGATCATAAAATCCTAATTTTGGGACTGCAATTTTAAGCTGTGGTCCGAAGAAATTAGAAAAGGGTATTTAAATTTTACCATTTTGCAAAATTCTCATTATTCCTTGAAAGCAATTTGCAACTAGAGAGCTCTGAGAGGTGAGGAAGCATATCTGACATGAAACACTACTAAAACCTACTTTCAACGACCTCATACACATCCTGATGGTGGACCCTTCACAACCTTCATCTAGCAGAGGGATCGGTGTGGGAAAGGTAACCCTAAACTTAATCCATGCATTCCTTACCAGTTTAAAAATGAACCTCATTAAGTAATGGGTTAATCAACCTCACTAAATTTATAGTAAAGAACCTCACAATAGTCTAGGTTAGATTAGATTTTAATTTGTCTTGGGTGCCAAGCTAGGAAGTGACCCAAAAGGGTCACATTCCTAGATCACAGCTGGCAGGTGTAGTTCCCAATTGTTAGATTGGGGACCACAGCTGTCAGCCACGATGGGATTCAAATCCCAATGGTCAAAAACTTGACCATTATGTAGACCATAGCTTTGGCTTGCGGTTCTTGACTTTGAATAAAAATTCAAATTTTAATGATTTTTTAAATTTTTCTTGGCAATTAATGTCATTTATTGCACTTCTAAGATGCATTATTTAATTTTATTGAAATTTTTGATCACTTTTTGCATGTTATTGTGTTTTTAGCAATTTTTAGATTTTTTTGACATTTTTAGGTCATTTTTTAGTTGTTTTTAGTTATCTTTTTCCTTATGTACTATTTATTTTTATAAATTGACCTCTAGATCTAGGGAGCCTGATCTCCTATGCACCATCCATGGATAACTCACTCAATTGGAGTAGCAATGGTTTAGTGCAGTTGGCTTTGGCTATGTGCTTGATCTACCTATAATTAGGGTAGATCACGCATACATGACTGTGTTGGCCCGACGCTGGGAGACACGAACCAACACATTTCACCTACCCATAGGTGAAATTACTATCACATTGAAGGACATATACCAAATATTTAGGATCGCTATTGATGGTGGGCCCATCACCTCCTCTCCTTTCTAGAGCAAGGAGGATGTCTTTGATGAGATATTTGGTGACCACAGTGAGGATGCCCATAGCAAGTCTGATCATTGGGGCATCCACATCGGATACTGGTAGGGGGAGAACATATTCTCTATCTGAGAGGCCATATTTATGCACCTTGTTGTTCAGATTGTTCTTCCAGACTCCTTAGGTATGAGGATCCCCTAGAACCTCCTAGAAAGTGTCATGAGATTTACATAGAGCTCCATGCAATGACCACTACTCTTGTCTTTGGGGAGCACCTTACTATGCTAGTTGTACCAAGAGTTATATCAAGCTACACACAAAAGCTAAGTTGGCATCAGTTGTAGCATGTTGCTTCAGATCTAGGGCTGGCAATATATCAAGATTGAGCAACCGATCGACCTACCACTCGTCATCACTACTATCTCTAACACATGCCAATTTTATGTGGTATGATATCCCTGTGAGGAGGAGGGGTTCTAGAGTAGGTTCCACATTGGGTATGTTGATCACTACATTACTAGATTTGCACAACTTCGGGCAGATGACATAGAGTGGCATCAGTATATGGATTTCCTTGCATGGGAGGAGGCTAGCGAGAGACTGAACCAGGCTAGGCAAGATAGGTGGTTGCTCAGCCACAAGGCCAAGATCCACAAGTATTAGTTTTATTTATGCATCCTCTGTTAGTTTGGGATCATACAAGATATTTTGAAGCTATCTATCATATATCGATACCTGGTACTAGAGAGGGATTTGCTTTGGATTTAGCCAACGTCGCTTGGGGATGAGGCTAACGACTTCTAGGAGTCAAGCGTGGCTAGGGATGGGACCACCCCCATGTATGATACTTGGTGGTCCCTACTATAGTGGAAGGGATCAGTACCCCTCGGTTGGGTGGACAACAAGTTAGAGGTTGATCTGAAGGGGCGTAATGTGCACTAGAAAATTGAGGGTAGATGGGGTGTAGATGCCCCTATAGAGGATGATCCATATGTTGAGGCATAGGAGGAGTCCCTAGAGGAGGGTGAGGAACCTCTAGATAATGAGGTGGGGCAACTACTAGCTCAAATTATTAATCTTAAGAGTTAGTTTGGGAGGCTATAGACCCAATAGTTGTAGTGGGTTAATTCTATCACCACTTTGGAGGTGAATTTGGATCACAGGGAGAGGTAGTTAGTGCAGGACCAGGAGTAGATCATAGATCTCATAGCATGGGATACAAGGGTGGAGACATAGGTCTATGATATCACCAGTGAGTGTGATCTAACACATGTGTGTATGATGTAGCTACTGAAGAGAGAGATCTGCTTAGAGTACATAGAGGGATCCTTCATCCTCCCAAGCTATCATGGGACCTCCAACTACACCATTGTCATTGCTACTAGGCAGCCATGACCCCATGGCAAAGATCTAGTGCTTACAGGACCTCATAAAGGAGGTAAATTATAGGCACATAGGTAGGGTAGCCCACATAGACCAACTAGAGGGTTAAATTAGGTTGTTTGATAGGTAGGTCCCAGAGGATCCATATGCTTCAGGGTCCCAGCAGACCAGGACCAGGACTATAGGGCAGTCCTATGTGAGCTCTAGCCACCGGATCCATATGACCAAGATGACACACAAGTCCTCTAGTACGCATGCAGCCAGATCTCATAGGATCCACAAGGATGGCGAGGGTGATGGTGGTGACTCTTAGGCTGGGGGTGAAAGCACTTCGTAGTACATATCTACTGAGATATTTATTGTACCATTTTTGAGTGTAAGATTAAGGACCTACACAATTATATCCTACTGGTATTTTGATATACTCTTGATGTACTCATTGATACACATATTTATATGATATTGATTATTTTGGTTCATTATGTGTACTTGTCATTTATATGTTTTATGTTTATGTTTATGCACATGGATGCAGATGTTTATATTGATGCTATGTTCATATGATGTGATGTATGGATGACATGCACTAGATAGCTATTTTTTATTTATGATGATGATGATATGCAGTGATCTAGATGTTTAGATGTGCTACTTATGATGGATGCATATGGATGCCATGTTTACTTTTAAACGCATATTTAATTTTACTTTATTGTATGCATTTAATTTGTGATGATGTCATGTTATGCTGGTGTAATGTATGTAATGCTTTATTTACATGATGGCAATCTAATGTAAATGAACCTGTATGCTCTAATCACTTAAAACATAAGTAATGAATGTGATATGAGTTTAAATATATAATGGACGACACCATAGAATGTGTAAAAATCATGAATGTAATTGAAAATCCTTATTACAGTAATTTACTCAATTAATCACCCATATATGAAAGGCAATGGTATGCAGTGGTATGATGCAAATGATGTAATATGTCACTTTATATTCTTTTTGTAATTTTGAGAAATATGCACAATATAGTCAGTGGCTGTCTAGATATCGTTTCTGATATCCATCCGGTATCTATCCTATATCTTGATTGTGTTCAATGTAATGATGTATCACTTATTAGATACTTTGTAGTTTGATGATTGAATGAATTTTGTTTTATATGGTTTGTGATATTTGGTATTTTGTTGCTATTAGAGAAATTTTTGAGGTTTTCCATGAGACTCAAACACCCTAGTATACTTATCAAATATTACATATTAACTGTACAAGGCTTTTTTTAGAATAGGCTTTTGTCATGAATGACCCAACTATTCATTATCCCTGTGTGTATATGTGAGTATTTTAGATAGACCATAGGCATACCCTAGATGTCAGTCATGACTTTTCGAACCCATATGTGAGATCAGGTTCCTCCTATGTTTGTTTCATCCTTGTTTCAAAATTTATTGGACTGTACTGCTAGACAACCCGGCACCCAGGGTTGGCTCATCTTGCAAATTGATTAGGACTACCCCTCCAAAAATAGTCAGGACTCTTTCAACCCATTGTTGTGATTGGGGATCACTGAATAGAACTACTACTCTAGAAGCAAGTGAGACTCTTTCAACCCATTGCTGTGATTATGGTTCACTCTATGGATTTGAATAGTGAACAATCAAGGAATTCAATTTCTCACCCCGTTTTTGATATTTTCTCATATGTAGTGATAAAAATCATTATTTTTCACATTTTACTCTAAGTGATAAAAAACACTGTTTCTCACGTTTTACTTGAGCAAGGGATTTGTTTAGTGCTTTTGATTCACTATATCACTTTGGATTTAAACTTTGAACTTTGGGTTTGAGATTTAAACTTTGTATTTATGTACGAGTAGGGGAAATTCTTACCCTTTTTCCAAGGTTCATCACTCTAGACCGACCTATTTGTAAGATAAGTAGGTAATAAAACCCATCTCTCTAAATACCTAGGACAACTTTCGCAACTTTCATCTTCCCTTATCTTAGTAGGATTTTAAATGTGTCAATTAGTGACGGGATCTTGATATGCCAAGAACTATCACAACTAATGACCTCATCTACAAAATCAAAAGAAGCTTTCTACGACATCTGAGAAACCCACTAGGTATGGCTGAGTGATTGGAAAACTTTGGTATACATATACATACATATTTCATAGCAACAGGTGTTGTGTTGACAAAAATATTTACTCACATGAATTATGGATTATGAAAAATGCAGAGGTGCATGATTAAGACACAAACATGGCATCATTTGTAAGACTGACAAACACAATCCATCCTACTACGGATTGAAACGAATGAGAAATGCCTTTATGTAATGCAATGATGAAATGAATGCATGTGTAAATGAAAATACATAATGCAAATGCAAATATTTTTGGATTTTATTCTTTACCAATTTTTTTTTTAATTTTGAGCCTTTATATTTGACCAAACAGTGAGTACATTCCTTTGGAACCTTTAAATTGACCAAGCAATTTTTCAGAAAATCCTTGGAGCTTTTTAGGATGGCCGAACAATTTTAAGAAAAATCTTAGAGCCTTTTGGGGGTTGACCAATGGTTTGAAATACCTTTGGAGCTTTTTGATTGACCAAACTACTCACAAGAGAGCTTGGAGCCTTTTAGGATGACCAAGCGATTTTAAGAAAACCCTCAAGGCCTTTTGGGCTGACCAAGTGGTTTCTCAAAAACCCTTGGTGCCTTTTTGGGATGACCGAGTGGTTATAACCAAATCCTTGGGGCCTTTAACTGATATGACCAATAGTTTTAGGAACCCTTGGAGCCTTTTGCTATGTTCTCAAGCATAAAACACCTTAATATGGATGATGTTGAGAGATTCAGTCTCTTCAACACCTCCTAGCGTTGTGAGGTGATAGGTACCCGAACCAATATTTTTAGATATGATATAAGGTCCTAGCCAATTAACCATGAATTTGTCTCACATATTGGGTGGAAAATTAGAGTTTTGTTGGTTCTCTTTGAGCATAAGATCCCCAAATTCAAAGTCTATCTGATGGAATTTGATATTATAAGCTCATTTTAGTCACTCCTGATAAACGTGAATATGCTCTAGGGAATTCACGTGACGTTCATCAAGCATCATCAATTGATCTAGTTGAGCTTACCGCACGATTTCATCATCGATGAACTCTTTCAATGTGACGTGCAACATTCGAATTTCCAACTCTAAAGGAATAATGGGCCCAGTGCCATATACTAGTGAAAACAACATTGCCCCAATGGGCATCTAAATACTAGTCCTATAAGCCCATAATGCAAGGGACAGTTGGATATGCTAATATTTGTGGTTTTCTTGGACCATATTTTTCAATATGGTCGCCATTGTCTTGTTTGAGACCTCAACTTGCCTATTTGCTTATGGATAATATGGAGTTGCAAAACTATGCTTGATTCTATATTTAGATGTCAAATCTCTCACGGTTTTGTTATTAAATGATGTTCCATTATCTAAAATTATTTTGGATGGAATCCTAAAAAGACTTATGATATGCTCTAGTATAAACTCTATTATACAAGCTCTAGTTTTTGTTGTTAAGGGTATTTATTCCATCCACTTTGTGAAATACTTAGTAGCCATGATAATAAATGTATGCTGAGTTGATGATGGAGGAGATATCTTGCCTATAAGATCTAATCCCCACTAATAAATTGCCAAGCCGCTTGGATGGGCTGTAAGGCCTATGATGGTAAGTGCGTAAGATTATTATGATGTTGATATTTGATGCATTTCTTGACATAAACATTGCACTCCTCCATAGTGGGCCAATAGTAACCCATTCAAAGTATGCGCTTGAAGATGGCCATGTCGTTGAAATGGCCATTGCACATACTGTCATGAGCTTGATAAATTGCCCAAGATGACTCTTTGGGCTCTAGACAATTAAGGAGAACTTCATCGTAACCTCTTTGGTACAAAATGTCTCCTAGAAAGACATATTTAGTCACTTTCTACTTGAATGTGCATTTTGCAGCACACAACAATCCCTTTGGGATTATACCAATTTTTAAGAAGTCTTGGATTTGTGAAATCCAACTCTGACAACCCTTAGATTTGAATTCCAAGATGACTTGTTCCCCCTACGTATTTACTTTTGCAAATGTATATTGAGAAAAAACCTTGTGGTGAATAGTAGTACCAATCCCCATCAGACTCTGATAGGTTAATGAACCCCAATGTGCCTTCTTTAGAAAGTCTTAAACTCTGTAGAACCATTCAAATTTTGGTTCCATGCTAATCATGTCGACTAATTATTTATTATCAAAGGCTACACTCTCTGTTGTAGGATGTGAGAGCTTTTGGACATGGATGGTAGTTAAATCTATAGATAAATTCTAACGGATTAAGGATCCTAAAGATTCCATGGTTTCTACAAACCTATTTGATGAATAAGGGATTGCCTCGATATCATACCATTCCAATTTAGCCAAATATGTAACAACAAGATCTTTATAAGATTTCAATATGGGACATCAACACTGAAAGAACACCTTAACTTGGTTTACTATGGGCAAGGAGTTGTCAAAGATGTTTAGTCTCTTAATGTTCATGGTGAAGGTTGTGTGGAGGCCCAATAGTAGGGCTTCATACTCAACATTGTTGTTGGTGCACAAAAATTCTAATTTAAACGAAAAGGGCATTAGAGCTCCTTGTGACATAAAAAATACTATTCCTGCACCACCTCCTTGCTTGCACTTTAAAACATCAAAGAACAGAGTCATGTTAGTAGTATTCTTTGGTTCTTCAAGTTTGGGAGCCTCGGATATGATGAAGATCACATCATCTAGAATCTCAATGGTCAGAGGCCTACTGTTTGACAGTGATGCCTCAGCCAGCTGATCAAATATGACTTGTCCCTTAATGGAATTTTGGCTTATGAATTCCAATTTTAATTCTATTAGTAGCATGATCCAATTTACAGTATTTATGTTATGATATGTCTTGCCCATCATGTACTGCAAAGGTTTTTGTTTTGATATTACATATGTCGTATGACTAAACATATAGTGCCACAATTTATTTGTAGCAAACACTACTACTAACATGTTCAGATAATATAATATATGGCTTTTTCTTTGCCTTACGTGTTCTTTTGGGCTAACATGGTCCCTAATACAAATTCGATCACCGATATATATAGAAAAAATGTACATCTAGCCTTGGTGGAGCTAGTACTGGTGTGTTGTGGCTGATCCACAACACACCCCAAAATTGGGGACCCACCTTTTTTGTAGGCTTGCAGAGAAAATCTCAATGACCCAGATGCTAAAGATGAAGAAAAGAGGCAAAAAAATGCACAAGTGTAGAAAGTGTCGCGAAATCGCGACATGTCGCGAAATCGTGACCTGTCGCGCCATCGCTGTCGAAAAACAGAAAGTGTCGCGAAATCGCGACATGTCGCTCCATCGCTGCTAAAAAATGAAAAGTGTCATGAAATCGTGACATGTTGCTCCGTCGCGGCCGAAAGAGGAGAGAGAAAATGAAAATGAAAATTGTCGCGATATCGCGACATGTCGCATTTTCGCGGCTCCAAGCAGCTGAAGGTGTACGAAATGAAAACGGTAGCGATTTCGCGACAGAAAGCAGGAAGAGGGTGCCAAGCGAGAAAAGCGTCGCGATTTCGCGACAGAAAGCAGACAAGAAGAACAAAACAAAAATATGTCACGATTTCGCGACATGTCGCAGAATCGCGGGTCAAACCAGTCAAACGGGGCACAAAGCAGAAAGGCGTAGCGATATCGCGACAAAAGTCAGCCAAGGGGCACGAAGAGGAAAAACGTCGCGATATCACGATAGAAAGCAACAAAGCACGCCGAAGCGGAGAAACGTCGCGATTTCGCGACAGGGTGCAGCCGAAGGTGTACGGAATAGAAAATGGTCGCGATTTCGCGACAGAAAAATAGCAAGGTGTACGAAATAGAAAAGTGTCACGATTTCATGACAGAAAGCTGCCAAAGTGGAAGAAACAAAAAAACGTCGCGATTTCATGACAGAAAGCAGCGCCGAATGAAAAACGTCGTGAAATCGCGACAGCATTGAGCGAAAAGGCATGAAGTGTGAAAGGCATCGCGAAATCGCGACAAGATCGAGCGAAGGGGTCCAAAGCACAAAAACGTCGCGAAATCGCGACAGATCGAGCGAAAGGGCACAGAATGGAAAAGCGTAGCGATTTCGCGACAGATTGCGGCCAAAGGTGTATCAAGTGAAAAAACGTCGCGAAATCGCGACAGGTTGCAGCAAAGCATTCGAAAGTGAAAATTGTCGCGATTTCGCGACGAAAAATGGGCAAAGGGTACGGAATAGAAAAGTGTCACGATTTCGTGATAGAAAAGCTGCGAAAGAGGAAAAAAGCAAATTGCGTAGCGATTTCATGACGGGTTGTGGCCGAGAGTGTACGGAACAGGAAAGCGTCGCGATTTCGTGACATGTCGCATTTTCGTTGGGCAAGAAGGCAAGGAGGCTGTTGGACGAAAAACGTCGCGATATCGCGACATGTCGCGTTTTGCTATGCTAGTAGAGGAGCAAGTTGCATGCTATTTTTGGTCACGATTTTCATGGAGCCATTACAGAATGTGCTGGAAATGTAGAACACGTGGCATACAGGTGTCAGAGTTGCAGAAGCGTTACATGCAACGGAATATTTCGAACGTTTTGGCATCGAGCATGAATCAAAAGCAACGAAAAGGCGGGGAATTTGAAAGGTCGCATGCTGGAAGGTGAAACGAAGCGACACAGGGAGAACCGAAGAGCCGTTTCAGTTAGTATAAAATCAAAAGCACGGATTGATAGAGGGGTTGGAAATTGCTGCTTGCAGAGTTGCAGAGACAAGGGCTTCATGCCATTCTGGGCCTGCACTTGGGCAATTTCCTTCATTTGTTCTAGATTTGTAATACCTGGAACATTCTGTTATTGTAATGCGATATACCATTTAATACAGAAATACAAAGAGTTGACATCTTATTGATAAGAAAGAAGGAGTCATTATGCATGCAAGATTTAATGTTTTATTTTCCCTTTCAGATTTCTAGGCTTTTAGGTGAAGTTTAATGCAAATGTTTTTGGTTGCTTCATGCGAATGCCTAAAATCTGAAATTGCAGTAAAAAACCCTAGAAACCCGCACCTAGCTTATCTGGATTGTGCGAATTTGCAGGTTCAATAGGTTAGGTTGCATGCAGAAAACCTCATTATCTTCGGTTTTGTCAATTTGAGATGACAACGTTCTGGATGTAGTTTAGTAGTTTCTCTTTATTTGCATCCTTTATTTCATTCCTGTATTTTTTTACAGTCATTTAAATAAATAACTGAAAGCCCATCAAAATCCAAGATTAGAATAGATTTATTCATTTTGAGTCCACTGTAAATTCAAATTAAAGTAAACTATAGTGCCCCTTGTTAACATCTACTTGCAACCCTAAGGTGTTCCCAGCAATTACATTGAACAACATCATTGGTGTTAAAGAACCAACATAACAAGAACCTTGGAGAAATTACTTTCTTTGCAAGCAGAGGATTTTGGGACTCAGATCCTACCGGAGAGTGTGCTTTCACAATTGGGTGAAAACACCACTCAACAGATTGGCGCTAGAAGGAGGGCCCGAATTGGTTTACTTTATTTTGATTTTCATACATGAATAATATCTTTTTGATTTAATTTTGAAATCATTTCTTAAAACTCACAAACAGCTAAACTGCAGCTTTTGTTTTCTTTTGTTGCAGGTTTTCTTTGAAATAATCGAGGGTTTCATCAGGCAGGCTGGACCCATCGCGTCGTATTGCGACCAGGTCCCAAACAACCGGAGAAACCATTTTTCATGACCTTACTGGTACTCCCAAGAATAAAACCAAGCAAGTCGTAAGTTCACCAGTCACAAAAGACCTGTTTTCTCCAGGAACATCGAGTGGACCTACGCCAGTAATATCAGTTGCCCCTAGTGTGCCTATAGTCAGTAATATTTCTACTGCTATTGTAGGTTTGTCTTCATCAATTTTGAGTCAAATGGCTCAAGCTCCAATAGCTCCTTGGTATGGAGCTAATAATACTCCTTTGAATATTGCTGGGGATATCCATGAAATCCCCAAGAACATTGAAATATTTCTGCCTAAATACAAACCAGATGGCCCAAGAACAGTAGAAGAACATATCCAAGCCTATAGGGATGTTTTAATTAGGTTGCAAGTTCAATATGAAGATGTGGCCTGCAGACTTTTCCCCATGAGCTTAGATCCAATAGCATATGAATGGTATATATGCTTGCCAACTGGTTCAATCACCTCTTGGACACAAATGGAAAATGCCTTTGTTAATCAATTTAGGTCACCCTTGGATCCCGCAACTATTTACAATCAGTTTATTACATGCAAAAGGGGCCAAGGGGAACCGATCAGAATGTTTAATCAGAGATTCCAAAAGTGCTATAACAGAGCAGTTCGGCATTTTGCCATCGATCCCGCAGTGGCTTTACAGATATATTTTGGGGCATTGGACCCCATGACAGCCATGTTTGCAAGATGCAATCCTCAAGTCACCACGCTGGCTTTGGCCTATAATGAAGCCATGACTATCGAGCAACAAATGACACCACAAGGCTACGGGTTTACCCAGATGCCTATGATGGGACAATATGCTCCATATGGTCAAGCTCCCTTGGCAAATCAAATCATGGCACCTCAAGTGCCAAGCATGAACGCCTTCCCATATCAGCAGTCGTATCCACCAGCCCCGGCATATGCACCCATTCCAATCCAACCAATCACATCCATTCCACCTGTCCCTGCATTTTTGCAGAATAGTCAATCAACTATGCAAGGAACTAGCCAAGTCAATCCTCAAGCCATAGTTCCTTTTCCAAATCCAACCCCGATTCAAAGTGTCAATCCATACGGGAATCAAATTCCTCAGAACCCGACCCAAGTTTTGAATCAAGACCCCATCAATTATGCGAATCCAACGGGGGTTAACAACAATGTGATTCCATCGAAGGAGATTTATTCAGAAGTCGAAGAACTCAAGAAATTAGTTCATAAACTGAGCAATGACAGGGTTCAACAACAGAAGTATGAGTCCCATGCCCCTCACCCAAATCAAAATTTTAACAATAGAGGGAGGCACTGGAACACCAAGCCAAACAATGGGGGAGTTCCCGCTCCCATTGCTAATCAACTAGATACTTCTGCAGGACCTAGCCAATCCAATTCTCTTTTGAATCTTTCAGATTTGGCATGGGAAAGGGGGTGCAGGTTGCACAACACAAAAGAACACAATGAGAGGAATTGTCCTGAGATTGCTAGATACACTCATTGTCTTCAGGCACAAGTTGATGATTTGGAACTGGTATCAAATGAGGGTCCACCGCAACATCATGATGATAATATTATGGTGATGGAAACTGTATACCATCAAGAAGGTGAGAGTGAGGAAGAAGAAGACAAAATTTTGGAACAGGAGGTGCAAGCTTTTCGAGATTTCAGAAAGGGGAATCATGGATACCATTTGAGAAGTAAATCTAAAGCCCCTAAAACCTCATCAACACCTCCAAACAATTCTATTCTTCCTCCGGATACTAAGGCAAATAATAATCCTCCTCCTCCACTCAGAAGAGAAATGTCTAATGACGTGCAGAAGACAGTCAAATTCGAAAAACCAAACTATGACATAGTGGAGGATCTAAAGAAGTCCAAATCTAGCCTTTCATTCTTGGACGCGGCTAGATTGCCTGGCCAAAAGGAGGCGTTGATAAAGGCTCTGAACTCACCCGATCAAACGTGGAAAGGAAAAGGAGTTGAATCCCATCTGATTTTGCGAAAGGAGAGAAGGGATGTCCCGCCATTCTTACTGACTCTGAGAATTGCGGGTAAGAATTTGCATAACTGTTTGGTGGACACAGGTGCCACGAGCAACCTCATGCCTTCGGAGATATGCCAAATGCTGGGTCTACAACCTGTTTCATCCAAATGCAAAGTCCTGCAACTGGACAGATCAGAGGTAAATGTGGTAGGGACTCTATATGATGTCAAGATTCAATTGAATTCTGAACCCAGGGTCCAGCAGGTTGTAGACATTCTGGTGGTTAATATCCCAAGTAGGTATGGAATGTTACTTGCGAGGGATTGGATGAAAACTCTGAATGGCTATTTTTCAACAGATTGCTCACATATGTGGCTACCATGGAAGGGAATTGCAAACCAAATCAGAGTGGAAAATGAACCGAGGCTTAAGGAGATTATAACAGATTTTAACAAGCCGAATGAAGTTCAGTTTTCTGAGCCAGAACTAGGAGTTTATGCACTTGATGTTGAGGAAGTTGCTGAAGAGCCTAAAGAGGAGGCGTGTCATGGTGGCTCTTCTGAGGAAAATGATTACACGTGGTTGCTCAGGTTCGATGGATCAAAATCTAGACAGGGAGCAGGAGCTGGAGTCGAGCTCACTGGTCCAGGAGGTAAACCATTATTAGTTGCTTACAGACTGCAATTTCCTTGCACGAACAATGTGGCAGAATACGAAGCATTGATCTTTGGTTTACGTCTAGCATTGAGCAAGCATGTTAAATGCTTGAAGGTTTTGGGAGATTCTGAGTTGGTAGTCAAGCAAATCAAAGGACAGTATACATGCCATGACAGGAGACTAAGCCTTTATAGAACTAGGGTTATGGACCTCATGGAGGAGTTCGATGCATTCAATATAGCCCTTATTTCTAGAAAAGGAAATCGAATAGCAGACTCTCTTGCAGTCGTCGCGGGCATGTTAAACCCGGTTGATATAAAAAGATGTAAAAAGTTTTCCATTGAACTGGTTCCTTGTCCATCAATACCCGATAATGTGAAGAATTTCCAAGTTTTTGAAAGTGACAGACACATTTTCAAATTTGTCACGAACTCGGGTATTTTTGAAAATCAGGTGATTGATGAGGAGCAAAGGTGGCAGGATGAAACAGAAGATGAAATTGAAACTGCGTATCAATCCAACAAAATTCCTAAAGACGTGGTTTCATTGGAAAAGATGTTCGACATGGGATGCAAGACCAAGAAAGGAAAAAGAGTCCCACTCCCTAAAGATGCATGTGATTCAATTAATCTAGGGAGTGCAGACAATCCAAAGGAGGTGTACATTGCAAAGGCATGTACAGATGAAGAAAGGAGCAACATAATACAGGCATTGAAGCATTACATAGATTGCATTGCTTGGAATTACAATGAGCTGAAGACATACAACCAAGACATTATCACACATACCATCCCTTTGAAGCCAGACTCCAAGCCTTTTAGGCAAAGACAACGAGTTGTTAACCCGCTATTGGAGCCTTTGATCGAAAAGGAGGTTAAAATATTATTGGAAGCGAAAATCATTTTTCCTGTTAGGCACTCAACCTGGGTGGCTAACCTCGTTCCAGTGAGAAAAAAGAGTGGAGAGATTAGGTTGTGCATAGATTTTCGAAATCTTAATAAAGCCTCTCAAAAGGATAATTATCCATTGCCATCAATCGATGAAATTCTACAAATGGTAAATGGATCCGAAATGATGTCCTTTCTTGACGGGTATTCTGGATACAACCAAATTCTTATACATCCAGATGACAAGATGAAAACAGCCTTCACCACCAAGTGGGGGACATTTGCATATAAGAGAATGTCATTCGGACTGTTAAATGCTGGTGCAACTTTTCAACGCGCCATGGATTATGCATTCAAAGGGCTCATAGGCAAATGTATCATCGTGTATGTGGATGATATCCCAGTTTTCTCGAAGAAGAGAGAGGACCATGTCAAAGATTTAAAGAAAGTGCTTCAAAGATGCAGAGAACATGGAATTTCCTTAAATCCCAAAAAGTGCATTTTCGGAGTAACGAAGGAAAATTGCTGGGTCACATCATTTCAAAAGAGGGCATATCCATCGACCCAGAAAGGATACAAGCTATCCAAAACTTACCTCTCCCGAGTAGTAAAAAAGAATTGAGATCTTTCTTTGGGCAGATTAATTTTGTGAGGAAGTTTATCTCTAGCTTTGCTGAGATAGCCAAACCTCTGAACAAGATGCTCAAGAAAGATGTGGATGTAAAATGGAACGAGGAAAGTAGGGTGGCCTTCCAGAACATCAAAGATGCCATCTCCAGAGCCCCTGTCCTTATAAGTCCAGACTACTCCAAGCCTTTCTATATTTATGCTTTTGCATCAGAACACTCCTTTGCGAGTGTCTTAACCCAAAAAGGCGAGGATAGTGCAGAAAAACCCATAGCATTTTTAAGTGCCCCCTGAAAGATGCTCAATTAAGGTATTCAATCCTTGATAAGCAAATGTACGCACTTTTTAAAACGGTGAAAAAATTTAGGCATTACATTGTGCACAAGCAGAGTTATTGCCATCGTGCCTGACTCTGCTGTTAAGACCATGTTTTTACAAAATGAACTAGGTGAGAAAAGAGGGAAATGGATTTCCACCATCCAAGAATTTGATCTCGAAATCCAACCTATGAAACTAGTTCGAGGACAGGGACTGGCGAAGGCGATCGCAGAAAATAATCCGCAAATAACAGGCCAATGCTCGAATACAGAATACATTGCTAAGGATGACTGGTATGTTGATATTGTGCAATTTTTATTGACTGGTAAGTGTCCTTCTAATCTGAATTCAACACAGAGAAGAGCTTTAAGGCTTAAGTCTATCAATTATCTGATGAAATCTGGTGTTCTTTACAGGAAGAATCATGAAGGAATCTACCTGAGGTGCCTGAACAAAGAAGAAGTTGCCAGGGTGTTGCAGGAATTTCACGGGAAACATGGAACTGGTCATGGTGCGGCAAATGCTACAGCACATCAAATCCTGAGAGCAGGATACTACTGGCCACATATTTTCAAAGATGCACATGCCCATGTACGATCTTGTCATATCTATCAAGTGGCTGCCAATAGAGAGAGAAATGCAGCCATGCCGTTACAACCTGTAGTTGAAATGAGACCATTTGCATAGTGGGGACTAGATTTTATTGGGGTTATTAACCCAAATTCGTCTGATTCCCATAAATTCATATTGATAGCTACAGATTATTGTACAAGGTGGACAGAAGCGATTCCTACTAAACATGCCACCACAGACGTTGTAATTAAATTCCTTGAGGACCAAATTATAACAAGATTTGGAATGCCCGATTCTATTGTCAGTGACAATGGTAAAGCTTTTATTTCTACACAATTTGCAGATTGGGCATATGATAACAAAGTGAGCTTAAAGTTTGCATCTAATTATTATCCTCAAGGAAATGGTTTGGCCGAATCTTCAAATAAGAATTTGTTGAATACCATTAAGAAGTTGCTGAAAAGAACCCTCGGGATTGGCACAGCCAATTGAAGTTTGCCCTTTGGGCAGATAGGACCGAAGTGAAAGAATCCATAGGGAATACTCCCTATCATTTGGTCTATGGGCAAGACCCGATATTTCCTGCAAATTTGAAGTTGCAGACCTTACATTTCATACAAGAGTATTTGGGGACAGATGATCAAGTTGAAGCCAGGTTAAGTCATTTGCTGCATCTTGATGAAAAGAGAGAAGAAGCCATGAATCACATGAATAAACACCAGGAAGTTATCAAAAGGTGGTTTGACAGAAGGGCCAAAGTTAAGTCATTCAGAATTTCAGATTTGGTATTACTATGGGACAAAAGACATGAGGAAAAAGGGAATCATCAAAAGTTTGATTGTCTTTGGTTAGGCCCATATCAGATTTCAGAGATTCTTGGGAAGAATACCTTCAGGCTAAAAACTTTAGAAGGGAGAGATTTTATGCTACCGGTTAATGGGCAGATTTTAAAGCATTATTTTAGCCCTTAGGTTGTGAGATTTTGATATTATTCTTTCGGTTTTGGTGGGGATTTTCAGATTTTGTTTTCATTGTTTAGGATTGTTAGTCTAGCTAGGATTTTGGTTGTGGATTTGATTTCAATTGACATGTTTTGTTTATTTTGATAAAAAATATAAATAATAAATAATATAATATATATATATAATAAAAAAAAAAATTGAGATGTCAACTTATGCTTAAGGTTAGGAGAATATGAAATATTGGAATTGTCCTGTAAAAGCTCCACAAGTCACACAAACATTTTAAGTTATATTGTTTGATTTTGTGATGCATGAAAGAGTCAGTTTTGCATGACAAATCATTTCATTTGCAATTCAAGAGATAATGCATTCATGTTCCATCTCACTTTACATATACATTCCATCTTAGTTGCATATGCATCTTAGGTACAAATCATTAAAGTATGTCAAATCCTCTTAGGGTTGTGTTATAACATAAATGTAAGAAAAATCCTAAGGTTGGAAACTGAGTCTTGAGATATCTAGAACCAAGCACGTCTCATACATTAAAAAGGATCTTGAGCAAAATGATCAAAACCTAACTTGGAAGAAAAGGTTGGGCGAAAGTGGTTTTCATGTCTATCCTATTATGCAACATGATCCTTAAAACAGTGGTTTTGACCACTTCCATAGAGCTTAAAGCCTAAAATCAGAGTAGTAAGGATAGGGTTAAATCCTCATCGAACTTAGGTTGAGGATCCAATTCCCCAAAGCTTTGATTTGACCTACATGGAGTAGTAAGGATAGGGCATAAATTCTCATCTCGCTTAGGTTGAGAATCCGATTCCCCAAAGCTCTTATGTCTCATTTCATAATAAGTCTTGGATTGGAAGGATCGTACTATTTGTCCTCTGCAAAGGATGGGTAGTCATCCCCAAGGTCTAAGCAACAAAATTAATATTTTCCATTTACATCTAAAGTTTGGATTGGAAGGATCGTACTACATGTCCCTAGCAAGGATGGGTAGTCATCCCTAAGGTCCAAGAAGTAAAAAATAAATTTTTCCCATCTCATATTTATATTGGATTGGAAGGATCGTACTACTTGTCCTCTCGCAAAGGATGGGTAGTCATCCCCAAGGTCCAAAGAAATGAAGATAAGTTTTGGATTGTGGGGTTAGATATGCCCATGCATGGCAACATGTCTTGTCTAAAAAACAAGACCACTGATTGTCCAAAGGGTTAGACTAGCATGACCATTTCTTCCATAATTGGTTTAATTATTTTGCTCAAAGTGAGGTAATGAACTCTAAATCAGAATAGTAAGGATAGGGTTAAACTCTCATCTCGGTTGGTTGGGAGTCTGATTCCCCAAAGTTCTGATTTCACATTCACTTGCACATGGGTTCAAGATAGTAGGGACTCATAACCAACTTTGGGATATAATAAAACAATTCATTAGTGGATCCTAAGAGGGTTTGGCAATCTTGAATGTTTGTACATGATACTAGAAGAAAGACTATGCCTTTTATAAAAGCGAAATCTCCTAGCATATTCATTAGGTTACACAAATCATTCACAATCTCACATATGCATTCATGCAAAATCGACAATGGAGTGTGGATCAATTTCAAACGATGGGGAAAGAAATTCATTGCACACACTGAGCTAATACTTGATGATTCTGATGATTCATGTACTTTTGATCTTTGGGCATTTGTTTATATTGCTTATGTGCTAACACATGTTTTCGAGTTTGTATATGTTTCAGGTTGGGTTCTCACTAAAATGCTCAAGAGCATTTGACAACAGAGTCGCCATTTGTTGTGGCTGATCCACAACACACCCCAAAATTGGGGACCCACCCTTTTTGCAGGCTTGTAGAGAAAATCTCAGTGACCCAGATGCTAAAAATCAAGAAAAGGGGCAAAATGCACTAAGGAAAGAAAGTGTCGCGATATCGCGACATGTCGCGATATCGCGACTTGTCGCGCCATCGCTGCAGAAAAATAGAAAGTTGTCACGATATCGCGACATGTCACTCCATCGCTGCAAAAATGAAAAGTGTCACGAAATCGTGACATGTTGCTCCGTCGCAATCGAAAGAGGAGAGAGAAAAGGAAAATGAAAATTGTCGCGATATCGCGACATGTCACATTTTGTGCTCCAAGAGAAGGTGAGAATGAAAATTGTCACGATTTCCGACAGTAGGAAGAGGTGCCAAGGAGAAAAGCATCGCGATTTTGCAACAAAAGTAGACAAGAAAAAACGAAAATATGTCACGATTTCAGACATTCAAAGGTCAAACAACAAAGGGCAGCCCAAAGAAGAAAGCCTAGCGATATCACGACAAAAGGCAGCCAAGGGGCACGAAGAGTGAAAAACGTCGTGATATCACGACAGAAAGCAACAAAGCATGCCAAAACGGAGAAACGTCGCGATTTCGCGACAGGGTGCAGCCGAAGGTGTACGAAATAGAAAATGGTCGCGATTTCGATAGAAAAATAGCAAGGTGTACGAAATAGAAAAGTGTCACGATTTCATGACAGAAAGCTGCCAAAGTGGAAGAAATGAAGAAACGTCGTGATTTCACGATAGAAAGTAGCACCAAATGAAAAACGTCATGAAATCGTGACAACATTGAGAGAAAAGGCATGAAGTGTGAAAGGCATCGTGAAACCGCGACAAGATCGAGCGAAGGGGTCCAAAGCACAAAAATGTCATGAAATCACGACAGATCGAGCGAAAGGGCATAGAATGGAAAAGCATAGCGATTTTGCGACAGATTGCGGCCAAAGGTGTATCAAGTAAAAAAACATCACGAAATCGCGACAGGTTGCAGAAAAGCATTCGAAAGTGAAAATTGTCACGATTTCGCGACGAAAAATAGGCAAAGGGTACGAAATAGAAAAGTGTCATGATTTCATGACAGAAAGCTACGAAAGAGGAAAAAGCAAATTGCGTAGCGATTTCACGACGGGTTGTGGCCGAGAGTGTACGAAACAGGAAAGCGTCGCGATTTCGCGACATGTCACGTTTTCACTGGGCAAGAAGGCAAGGAGGCTGTTGGACGAAAAACGTCGCGATATCGCGACCTGTCTCATTTTTGTTATGACAGTAAGGGGCAATTGCATGCTATTTTTGGTCACGATTTTCATGGAGCCATTACGAGAAGGTGCAGAAAGCGTAAGACACATGGCATACAAGTGTCAGAGTTGCAAAAGCGTTACATGCAATGGAATATTTCGCACGTTTCGGCATCGAGCATGAATCAAAAGCAACGAAAAGGTGGGGAATTTGAAAGGTCGCATGCTGGAAGGTGAAACGAAGCGACACAGGGAGAACCGAAGAGCCGTTTCAGTTAGTATAAAATCAAAAGCACGGATTGATAGAGGGGTTGGAAATTGTTGCTTGCAGAGTTGCAGAGACAAGGGCTTCATGCCATTCTGGGCCTGCACTTGGGCAATTTCCTTCATTTGTTCTAGATTTGTAATACCTGGAACATTCTGTTATTGTAACTGATATACCATTTAATACAGAAATACAGAGAGTTGACATCTTATTGATAAGAAAGAAGGAGTCATTATGCATGCAAGATTTAATGTTTTATTTTCCCTTTCAGATTTCTAGGCTTTTAGGTGAAGTTTAATGCAAATGTTTTTGGTTGCTTCATGCGAATGCCTAAAATCTGAAATTGCAATAAAAAACCCCAGAAACCCGCACCTAGCTTATCTGGATTGTGCGAATTTGCAGGTTCAATAGGTTAGGTTGCATGCAGAAAACCTCATTATCTTCGGTTTTGTCAATTTGAGATGACAACATTCTGGATGTAGTTTAGTTTTATTTCTCTTTATTTGCATTTCTTTTTATTTCAATCCTTTATTTCATTCCTGTATTTTTTTTACAGTCATTTAAATAAATAACTGAAAGCCCATCAAAATCCAAGATTAGAATAGAGTTATTCATTTTGAGTCCACTGTAAATTCAAATTAAAGTAAACTACAGTGCCCCTTGTTAACATCTACTTGCAACCCTAAGGTGTTCCCAGCAATTACATTGAACAACATCATTGGTGTTAAAGAACCAACATAACAAGAACCTTGGAGAAATTACTTTCTTTGCAAGCAGAGGATTTTGGGACTTAGATCCTACCGGAGAGTGTGCTTTCACAATTGGGTGAAAACACCACTCAACATGGTGATGTCACCAAGTATTTCTTAATTTCATCGAAAGCTGCTCGATAATTCTCATCCCAGTTGAATGGGACCCTCTTGTGTAGTAGTTGATTCATAGGTCAACATTTATCCTATAACTGAGCGATGAATCACTTTATCAATGCTACTTTTCCCTAAAGGCTTCTTAACTCTTTAATGTTTGAGGGAGGATGCATCTCTATAATAAACTTGACCTTCGTTGGGTCGAATACAATGCCTCATTTAGAAATGATGAATCCTAAGAGTTTACCATAAGTTACACCAAATACACACTTCTTAGTATTCAACCTAACATTATGCTCTATCAGGTGGTCGAAGAACTTTCTTATGACCTATGCACGCTCTTCCCACAACAATGAATTTGCCAACAAGTCATCGATATAATTCTCTAGGATCTTATGCATGTAGTCATAAAATATATGTCATGGCCCGTTGGTATGTGGCACCAACATTTTTAAGACCAAGTGGCATAAATTTATAGCAAAATGTTCCCCATGGCATTATAAATATGGTTTTATGCTAGTATTTAGGTTTAATCCAAATTTTATTGTAACCAAAAAAACCATATATTAAGGAGAGCATTTTGTGACCTGTAGTTGCATCTACAAGAGCATCAATATTTGGCAACAAAAATGAATCATTTGGTGTTACCTTATTCAGGTCTCTAAAATCCATACAAATTTAGATCTTTCCATTAGGTTTTCCTACAGGTGCCATATTGGACACCCATTTTGGATAGTCGATGGAGATTACAAACCCTACGTCCAACAAATTTTGTAGCTCATATTTCACCATTAAGGCTATTGTTGGATGCATATTTCTAAGCTTCTACTTGATTGACTTCTTTAGATCTAGAAAAAGGTTATGAGTAACCAATTTTGGTTCTATATCTAGCATGTATTTGTATGTCCAAGCGAAAATATTAGGTCTCTATTTTAGTATACGGATGATGGTAGGACACTCATCTAGAGTGAGAATCTTTCCAAATGTAACGTTTCTTGAAATAGTGGGATCACTATTGATATCCACCTTGAATATTTCCTCCATTGACATGTGTTATCCCTCCTCAAGATGATGAAGTGCAGGAATCAAATGGATGTCATCAAATAGGTTGATAGGTTTCATATCGGATGCACCCTGAGCATGATAGACATCATAAGCACAACCTAGTGCAAAATGAAATTGTTACAGTATTTCTTCATTAGGGAAGAAATATTCAAGATCAATAGGTGAGTTAGCATGATCCTAGTCGATAGATATGTTGGATTGCAAAGTGGAGTGGTCAAATCAATGGATACCATATTTATGGAATGGAATTGATCTCTAGGACCATACAGACAAACGTCTACATCACTAGTGTAACTTCCATACCTGATATCTGGCTCTATCAACACAAGCACAAATGGGTCCTATTTATGTAGACTACCAATTATTGGGTTCTTTCTATGCACTAGTTGTAATATGGGATCATTCAACTCAAGCAACTCTATTACATAGACGAATCTAGAAACACCATGTGATAGATCACATCAAAGTTTTGTGGTCTTCCCCTAAGGCGAGGATTGAGATTTATCTCTCTATGCATGTCCTCAGCCATATAAGGTGCATTACGATGATGTAGGTAAGGAGGTCCTAGATAGGCTCTCTCCAAATTGTCTTCTTCATCACTATCGTAATACAATCCTTCATTTGCCTCGACTAAAATGGGATATTTTAGAGAATGTGGCCCTATATAGGCTATTTCCTTATCACTATCGTTATTGTCTAGTAAAATCAAATATAAGTACCATAAATACGATATTGCCTCATAAATCGACTCAGCCTCATCCCTTGACTGAGTGTCAAGTGAGGACTCACTATCCACCAAGATATTCTCATGATACATCTTGGGTGGCGCTATGGTGACATAAGACACCATTCGACTATACCTCTAGAATGCAGAAGGATTAGGGTGATATGGGTTGAAATCCACATCGTCCCCTAGACTAAGGTACAAGTGATGTAAGGTACTATGAGCAAATTGTCTTGTCCTTGTATCTGTAACCCCAGTCTGAACCTATCAATTTCTAGATGATAACGTAGCTCAAGCAGAGTCCTATGTCCTTGTTCAAAAATACCAAGGCCATATCCATGCCAATGATATAACTCAAAAATATGCATGGAGTACTCTAGTTTGGATAGATAATGAACATTTATTGTGAAAGGTTCGTCATCATCTTCATCCATGGGAATTTGCATTGGAAGCTAATCCAGCCCAGCATAGATAAAATTAGTCTAATTGGGTGGCTCTCCCAATGGCACTAGTGATCCAACCAAAAAATTATGAGCATGCGATCAGTCCATCTCTTGTGCAGTCTCTAGAATTGGTCCGAAGGTTACATTCTACACAATATACTCACCTAACCCTATGTTGGTGAGATGTACTATCACCTACGATGCGAATGACCCTCTTGATAATGTAGGTGAGGCAGGCTGAGGTACATCCTTAGCTTTGTCTTGGTCTTCCTCCAATTACATGGGGATGGGAGCCTCATTGGTGACTGGTTCGAGCACATGCTTCTTATATCTTTTTCCCATTTTCATATTTAACTTTCTATCATCTCGAAGCATCACTGATGTAGTCATTTTTAGTTAAATAGTAGTAGTGTGCTCAAATATATGCAATACATATATCTATGGTTGAGCATGCACTGTTGGTTTACCTCCTGGATTCTTAACCAGTGATGCAGGTTGAATGTCCAGGTGAATTGATGGGAGTATGAAACCCCCAAGAAAATCCACTAGGTTCATGAACTTGAATAGTTCTTTGTCTGATGACACTATGTGAACTCGTCCCTCTTGCAAATATTTTATACATTGATGTAATATAGAGGGAATGCAATGCATTTATTGAATCCAAGGTCTCCCGAGTAGGATGTTATATTGCATGGTGCCCTAGATCACATGACACATCACAAAGATGGTCTTTGGGTCTACCTAAAATAGGTAGGATGATTATGCCAACCGTAAAGCATAGGACCTCATTAAATGCTCTAAATGTGAAGATTGTGGGCACAATATGTGACTTGGGTAGATTTAGATGACTCAATGCCTTGGTTGTTATTATATTAATCAATGAACCAGTGTCGATCAAGACCCTCTTGAATGGCATGTGATTAACACATGTGATTTGCAATGACATGTCCGTCATATCTATAGGAACCGTCCTGATTTCATGATCGTAAAATTAGATCATAGGCTCCTAGCACTGTTGTACATATCCTACGAAATTGGTAAATTCTTGAGCATCTCGATACTATACTTTGATGGACCTTAGAATATCCATGAGAGTCTCCCTATGCCTAGAGGACTATTATATCAATTCATATATAGACAAATTTGTAGGAGTTATTTACAAGTTTTCAACCAACCTCCTCTGTATGGTCACCATCGGTCTCATTGGTGGGCCTAGAATATTTTGAACTAGCCACTAATTTGGTGTAGCTTGTATCCTAATGGGAGTGTGAGGTTAATTTAGTTGATCATATCTCCCATGTCTAGTAACAACATTCACCATGCCTAAGAACCCCTAGGTAGGTGGTTCGACACACACTTGGTTGACCTGGCCAACATTTTTGTGCGGTGCATCATGGTTTGGTAATGGTTTATAAATACCAATGTTTTGGTTATCTGGAACTAGCGGATTATGTGGAACTAAAATCTCACCCTTATTGATCATATTCTACACAATATGTTTGAAGGACCAACACACTTCTATGTCGTGGCCTTTCGCTCGATGGAAGATGCAAAATAAGTTGTCCTGATAGCCCTTTAACTTGGGATGATTAGGATCAACCAACTTAACCTTAGGCAGTTTGATTACCTTAGTCTCGCATAACTAATAGAAAATTATGTCAACAATTCTATCAAAGGCATGAACTAGCGATGTGGATGTTGCTCTTTTTTTTTCTCTTATAATTATTATTGCATTTTTCATACTATGCAGGAGGAGGTTGGGCCTAACAATTCTACTTTTGTTGCCCCTTATCCTCTCTCTAGAGGTTTAGCACCACATGATTTACATGGGCCTGCTTGCCCTGCTATTTTGTGGATCTCTTCTTGTGCCCTTACTTCTTTTTCTTGAGCTTCAAGTTGTCTTCTTGTAGCTTGACATCCTCAATTACTTTGGCTTGTGCCAAAGCTTCCTCCAATGTTGGATACTACTACAATTACAATAATAACAAGATGTGCTTGGCACAACTCTTGGTAAAAATTTAGGTCAGTTCTATAGTAGTAATAGGGAATGGCATCTTTACTATCATTTTGCTCCACCTCTTTTCATACTGTTCAATTGACTCATCATCACACTAAGCTAGCATATCCATATCAGAAAGTTTAGCCTATTTATTGAAGCCAAAAGAAAAACATTCAAGGAAAGCATCAGCAAACTTCTCAAAACTAGTGATATGGTGCTTCTTCAGCTAATTGAACCACTCTTAGGCTGAGCCTAAGAGGGTTGTGATGAATGTACACAACAATAAGGAATAATTTCTTGAAATCTAGAAACATGCATCCAGAAAGCTTGTGACATGTTCTTGTACATCTTTATCACCTTTTAATTTATCTAACCTAGGTATGTCAAAATGCTCAGGATAAGTTGGAGTAGGCATCGAGGGGTCCAAAGGCTCATTGTGAATATTTCTTAATGTTGGATTTTAAAGAACCATGCCTTACCTCTCGATTTATTTTACCTTCTTAGCTAAGGCCTTACAGTCCTATGAGGATAGAAAGTCCTCCTCCCTAAGCTGATGTCGGGGTAGTCTTTGAGGTACATTCTTCCTCTATCGATGTGGAGGATGTTGCTCTTCCTCCTCCTCAACTTGGGAGTCTTAAGGATACTCTTGATTGTTTCCCTCTCCCTCTTCTTCCTCATATTGTTGTTGAATCTCATATTTGAATGGTGGTGGTCATTCTATTTGTAGGGCACTAATATGAGCGTGAGCATCTCTGCACTCCTGATGCACATCAGCTTGTGAAAAATCCTTCCTCTGAATGTGCTCTCTATTCTCCATGTGAGTGTATAGAACAGCCCTGGCTAGCCTATCCTCCTTCTCTATGCACTCATTTTGGGTAAGGATGCATTACTCATGTATGCAATACTCATATAATCTCTATCTAATGAGCCTCTACGACTGAATATTATCATCTTCGATGCACTGCCTCTCTAGGAGAGCATCCTCAAATTGATCTTGGAGGAGTTACCATCATTGATAGAATACCAGTCTGTGTGATCTATCAAGGTGATTTACCGTAATAGGCCTTTGGTATGCATGCTTTGTGTGAGTGAACTTATGGGTTTGTACCCATATAACTGATTTGCAATGCTTTTGCCTTTGTTTGTGAAGATTACATTGGCATCCTATTGATCCCTATGCTCTGTGCCACCATACATGTATGGTGGATGTGTCACATGATGGTGCTTGGAATCATCTTCATGTTCTCTAGTAGTCATAATAGAACTATCGCTACGCTCACTTGAGTCATGAGTGGGTGGAGCCGAAGGCTTATATCCTAGTTTCTCAAGGACACTACCTAAGCCATCCAAATTTTTGGATCTCCACCGCTCATGTGGTGGTGTGCCATTGGCTCCCACCTTGACCATATCAATAGTGATATTTTGAGGTTCACTATGTGCAAGAGTTTGCACATGCCTATGCTCAGTGGTGGCCCTATACACATACCCATAAATTGGTGGGTTTCGATCTTGTCTGTACTTAGAAGGTGGAGCCATGGATCCTCCTGCATACCTATGACATAGGGGTACCAACTTGGACCCCTGTATATTACACTCTTTGGCCGATCTCATGGATGCATGTGCAATGTGATCTTGATAATGGCTTCTGAGTGGAACACCCTCATGTTGAGATGCTCCATGCTCTATTATGTGTCTAGAAGTATGCACAAAATCTCCTCTATTGGGGTTAAGCTGAATAGGTTCCCCTCATGTCAAATTGTCTCCTCTAATGTTCATCGAACAATGTTCGGGGAGCGCATGTGGATGAGGGTTCGACATATGTTGTGAATTTGTTGGGGCTTGGTCATTGACATCAGGCTTATGCCTTTTCCAACCATCCCTTTTCTCCACCATGGTGCACGTCTAGATTTATTCCTTATTATGCAAAAAAGGTATACAATGGTGATTATCTCGTATTAACTTTTAAATGTGAGCCCTAAACTATTTGATGTTTAAAATTTGTGTCCATAAATAACTCCTTATCATGTTTGAAATCTTGTTGGATGATATTCTATGTTTAATTGGCTTTCATCTATATACTCGCAGCTTGACAACTTGGCTATGAACTCCAAGTCACGTAATCCAAACTATAATTTGTGGTAATGAAGTCCACCCATGGTCAGGGAACACAGGTCCTCCTAGATCCTCACCCATTTTCTTCCAGTTAGTGTTATACCCTTTGAAGAGAATACACGCAAATTTTCTAGGGCATAAAAGGTTCTTAGATCTGATATTGGTCTAGTATCCAAGAGTACGTATGATTTGGGCCAACATATGGAAGTCACCTCCATCGTCATTGAACCCTACTAGTGGTTGGATGTCACTCACAACTCACTAGCATTTAATTGACACATGGTGTGTGTGGTTCTTTTTAATATTTGAATAGAAATGAAAATGCATAATAAAACATGAATGATAATTTCCTACATGATATGCAAAAAAAAATGTTTCATTTTTAGAGAATGCATTCTATATCCTATATGACTTTTTGACAATACAAATTATGATGATATAGTCTCTAATTGAGCCTCAAGCATGCAAACCAACACAAAATTTAAACCTAGCATGTTGGATTATAGGGTGAGATGCACTCAAAGGTCCATTGTTCCTAGTAGCACCTATCCAAACTCAAAAAAATAAACCCCAAGATCTAATTCATTTCCATTTTTTAAGTGTCTTAATTAGATTTCCCTTTTTCTACTTTCTGGAAAACACAGACAAAATAAAAAATTACAGAGTGAAAAATGGGACCTACCTTAGGTCCTCATCTTATCAAGCTTTGGATCCCATTATTTTTTGTGTTTGTTGTGAATTGCAGCTCTGATGCACAGTTCAAACTGCAAATCATGTTTTGAAGCCACGGGCCAACAATGAGACCATAGTTGTAACCTACATTTTGCACCTAATATTAGAAAAATATAGGGGTCAGAGATTAGTTGCATAAATTGTGAAGTTTCATCATGATCGCCTTCTAACCTATCCAAAAAGCATGCACCTATCTAATACATCAATAAAAATCAACATAAAAGCATAAAATGATAAACAATATTGCATATAACAATAAAATGGATGTTTATTTTATTAATATTGGAAATGAATCTCGGTTACAATTATGCCCCTCTTAGGGTCACCCAGATGTTGATACAATTCCAAATCCCCCAATGGGGTAGGCACAATACTAAGGCTATCTAAATAGTCACAAACTACTCTACGGTGGATTTGACCCTCTTCTTTGTGTTGAGGAATAAATTAAATGATTGAATCTCCTTCAAATATGTTTCTTGCAATTAAGAAACAACACAAAGGGATTAAAAAAATATGCAGCCTCTCGTGATGAGGCCCTTTGAGGAAAATATGCATAAAGATGTCATAACAACTATGAAATCAAGAACATGAATAAAACATATTAAACTTGTGCAAGATTCATGAAGATTGTTAGAAACATGAAAGTAGAAGGTGTAACTATCTATCTATTGAATCAATTGCATGCAATAAAACAAGATAGCATAAAAATAAGCCATTGATGTCCTACTTGCTATGATGAAATAAACTTATTATAATCCCTAATTAAGCTATTCCGAGTCTCTAAAATACCAAAGAAACCATTAAAATGACTAATATAACCTAATTAATCATATTAAAATAGAAGCAGTAAGAATATTTATCACTTGTTGTAAACCACAACTCTGATGAGAATTTTGCACTGTACACCACTACTATCAGCCACAGTGAGCAATAAAGTGGTTTTTCCCTCCAAATATAGGGTTTTTGGCTTGATCCTCCTTGTCAAATTGATGATCAAGGATCACCTTGATGTCATCTGATTGGATTGGTGATTGAATTGCATGGTTGGGCCTCCATTTTCCTGAATTCATATTTCTTGGCATTCTAACTCCTTAGGGCATCCATGGCATGAATTGTCATGATGCTTGATGCATTGGCAAATGAATGGCAACTAGGCTCTCTCATTTTATTCAAATGAGTCTACAATCTGGCATGGCTTCTCTTATCTAATATCCAATATATTCTCTCCTTCATTTACCCTAATTCTAAGGGGTACTTATAGGACTACCCAAGGGCTAGGGGTGGCTTCATGGAGAAGCCAAGATCAAGAAGAGGTAGTTGGGACAGTTGGATTGGAAGCCTCTGGAATATTTCATTATTAAAATACCTTCTTATAGATCAAATGGTCATTCCAAATGATTTGGCTCGAATGAAGGCCAACTAAACTTCAATTTAAACCGCAGGTCACAACTACGGCCTAGGTTGTGAACCACATATGGTTAGGCTAAGGAGCCCAAATTGAGTGGTTAGAACCACTGCTCTATCTTGGATTATATCCAAGATCTTCCATATGGTCTTATAGCATATCCCATATGAATATTCACCCTCAACATGATGTGTTTTAGGTGTCTACACCACCCTAGATGAAGGTAGATAAACACCTAAACTAGGTGCATAGAGACAGGTGGATCATCGGCTAGAAGGTCGATATATGTGAGTACTAGTTCTATTCTCACATCCTAAGATAGTTTGGGATCCAAAAATATGTCCCAGATATGCCTACCATCTATACATGTCTGGTCCTTAAAAGAGACCTAACCTTACCCTAGGTTACTCCACTAGGGGATGATGATGACTTTTAGGAGTCATGCCTGGCAGATGTAGGCACTACTACAAACTATGATGGCTAGTTGTCAGACTTCTAGTGGCATGATGATGGTCCACTAGGACAACCTGCTAATGGGTTCACAACAGAGGGTGCAGAGGTGGATCCTCATGGGCACAGGACCTACTAGTGGACAAAGGGAACATGGGGCATAGAGACCATAGTAGAGGAGGGCCCACAAGTAGAGGCAGAGGAGGAGATATCTGAGGAGGGTGACGTAGCTTTAGATAGTGAGGTAGGGTATCTAAGAGCATAGGTTTTTTATCTCCAGAGCTAGGTGGGGAGACTCTACACATAACTCCTACACAAGGATACTTCGATCACAACTCTGGAGGTGAAGCTAGCTCATAGTCAGAGGTAGTTTCATAGATACGAGAAGGAGAGGACAACTCTATAGGTTTATGTGACCATGGTAGATACTTGAATGACATAGCTTACTAGAGAGAATGATATTTCATAGGAATAGCTGAGTACAGTGACATTGGAGCAAGATCTACTCAGGGTGGCAATGGAAGATCCCTCATCCTCCCAGGATATCATGGCACCTCCTCCAACATAATCTACTTTAGTATCAGCAGGTTTTGATCCTATGGTAGATATCATAAGGCTACATACTCTTATGGAGAAGTGTAATGATCATCACATAGTGGATGTAACCTGTAATACCCATCTAGAGGGTATTATCAGGTTTCTCGATGGACAGGTTCCAAAGAGGACCACTACCATAGGGTCACACCAGACCAAGACCTGGGATAAAGGGTAGTCATTCGGTAGCTCTAGTAACATGACTTATAGGATTTATAGGATTCATGGTAGCAGCTCATGGAGGAGCCATAGGTATGGTAGAGGTGATGAAAAAACCTCATAGACAAGGGGTGCAGGCCCTATCTAGTACATATCTCAAAGATGCTATTGTACCATTTTTGAGTGTAAGGTCGAGGACCTACACATATGTAGCCTACGAGTATTTTTATTGTACCCCACTATGATGTACATTTGACACACAAACACACACACACACACACACACACACACACACACATATATATATGATGTTTCATCTTATTACATGTGTACTTTATTTTTGGTATTTTATATTTTATGTTATGCATATAGATGCAATGTGTTACTAAATGCTATATGATGTGATATATGGATGACATGCACTAGATAGCTATGTGATAGATGATTAGATGTTATGAGTTATGTATGCAGATGTACTACTTATTATGGATGAAATATGAATGCCACATTTTGATGTTACATGCATGTATATATTTGCTTTACTTGTCTGCATTTAATTTACACTGGTTATGACATAATATATGCCATGTATGTACTTCATGTATACTTTTGTTTCCTTGATAACGTGTTTGTAAAATGGAAATGTATGCTTTAATCACTTAAAAAATAATGTATGCAATGTGAGTTTTAATAAATCTAATGGATAACACCACAAAATGTATAACAATCATGGATTGTAGTTGCTTTATCTTTTTGTGAAAGATAGTACACCCATATGTGAGATGCAATGATGTATTTTTTTTGTTCATAAGCTTTTGTAAATTAAAAGAATATAGATAACATAGTAAGTGGCCATCTAAACATCATTTCTAATGTCCATTCATTATCTAACATATATTACAAATAATTCTAATAAACAAACTCTAATAAAAAAAATTGATGTTTTGATGATTGCATTGAAAATCGGTTGTTGCTATTTGGGAATTTTTTGAGGTTTACCATGAGACTCTAACACCCTAGTTGACTAATCAAAATATGTATGCTAACCATACTAGACTTTTGAAACATAAGGCTTTTGCTAGGATAGGTCCTAAATTTTCACTATCCCTATGTGTGCAAGTGAGTATATTTGATAAGGCATAAGCATACCCCGATGTCAGGTGGGATTCTTTCAACCCATTGCTAATATTGGGAGTCCACAAATTTTTATCCAATCCTAGATTTATATTTTAGTTGGACTAGACTACTAGGCGATACAAGAAACCTGATACTAGCTCTTCCACATTCAAACATTGGTCTGCACACAAGCGAAATGCTAATGTATCAGACATATCATCATGTGTAAGGTATAGTAGTGCTGGAAATTCTAGGGATCACTCCCTTATTTTCTTCAATTTTTTGGGATACTTGCTCATATAAAGTGATAAAAATCATTGTTTCCTTTCTTTTTCTTTCTTTCTTGAGCAAGGTATTTGATACTAATTTTTATTTTATTTATACAACTTGATCTTCATTTGATCTAACTTTCTAGGATTTACATTTTATAATTTGCTTCAGAAACTTCCTTTGGGGATTTTACTTTGGGTAACTATTTCTAGTATATCAATCTAGGATATTGATTTGATGCTATCAATATGGGATATCAATTTGGGATGATCTATGATATCGATCTAGGGTATCAATATGGAGGATTGATCTGGGATACCACTCTAGGATATTGCTTATTTTAACTTAAGCAAGAGATTATGGATAGGGAATAAACTTGTACTTTTGCCAATTACCAAAATTTCTCATACCATCCACACAAAGGGATAAGCAAGAACAAACTTTTCACCTCAGGATACTTGGTCCTGCTTCATAGCTTCCATCTTCCCCTAGTCATTTTTAGGATTGTTTAATTTCTTGATTAGTGATAAAATTTTGATATGCTAAGGACTATACTAACTAGATCTCAACTACAAAATCAAATAAAGCTTTATATCAAATCTTGAGAAGACCTCTAGGTATGGTTGAATGACCATAAAACCCTAGTATATTCTTCATAGCAACAATTGGGGTTGTGTTGAAAAATACAATTACTCACAAGGGTGATAAATGGATAAAAAATATAGTGCATAGATGCATGATTAAAACACAAATGTGGTGTCATTTGTAATATTATAAACACAATTCTAATGCAAATGTGGTGGATGAATATGTCTAATGCAATGCAAAGGTGAAATGCATGTGGAAAATGAGATGCATGATGCAAAATGAAATGCAATGATGCGAATGAAATGTAAATGTTTTTTATTTTTGATATTTTTCCAATTCTTTTATGTATTTTAACATTTGGTTTGACCAAAGATCTTATAGATGCCTTTGGATCCATTTGACTGGGATGACCAAAGGGCTTACAGGTGCCTTTGGGGTCTTTTAGGATTGACCAAACAGTTTTGAGAAACCCTTGGAGCCTTTTGGGATTGACCAAGTGTTTTTGAGAAAACCCTTGGAGCCTTTTTGGATTGACTAAGTGGTTTTGAGAAACCCTTGGAGCCTTTTTGGGTTTGACCAAGCGGTTTTGAGAAACCCTTGGAGCCTTTTTGGGATTGACCAAGTAGTTTTGAGAAACCCTTGGAGACTTTTTAGGATTTAGGCATAAAATACTTTAAGATGAAATATATTGAAATGTTCGGGCTCTTCAACTCCTCCAAGCGATGTGAAGTGATATGTCCCAGGTCCAATCTTATCTAAGATCATATAAGGACCCAACCAATTAGCCATAAATTTGTCTCACATTTTTGGCGGCAAATTGGAGTTCTGTTTGTTCTATTTTAGCACAAAGTCACCAACCTCAAAGCCTCTCAGATAGGCTTTGCTATTGTAAGCTCATTTTAAGCACTCTTTATAAATGCAAAGATGCTCAAGGGCATTCACGTGAAGTTTGTCAAGTAGCGTCAGTTGATCTAGGTAAGCTTGTTGCATAGTGTCATCATCAATGAAATATTTTAATGCAATGCGTAGCATTGGAATATCTAACTATAAGGGCATAATGGCCTTAGTACCATATACTAATGAAAAAAAAGTTGCCTCAATGGGTATCTGAATACTAGTCTTGTAAGCTCATAATTCAAGGGATAGCTAGATCTGCAAATATTTATGGTGCTCTTGTACCGTATTTTTCAAGATGGAGACCACTATCTTATTTGAAGCTTTAGCCTATCCGTTTGCTTGCAAATAATATGGAGTCACAAAACTATGTTTGATTCTATACTTAGACATCAAAGCTCTCACATTTTTGTTCTTAAATGATGTTCCATTATCCAAAATTATCTTGGATGGTATCCCAAAATGACTTATGATATTGGTGAGTATGAACTCAGCAATACATGCTCCAGTTGTCATTGTCAAGGGAATGGATTCTAGATATTTAGTAAAATACTTAGTAGCCATAATAATAAAATTTTATCGGCCTAATGATGGAGGAGATATCTTACCAATGAGATAAAGTCCCCACTAAAAAAATGGCCAAGCCACTTGAATGGGATGTAAGGCCTTTGATGGCAGGTGCATAATATTAGCATGTTATTGAAATTTAACCCATTTTCTGATATACACATTACAATCCTTATCCATAGTGGGATAATAATAACCCATGCAAAGGATGCACTTGAAGATAGCCATACCATTGAAATGGCCACCGCATGTACTATCGTGAGCTTGTAAAATTGCCCAAGATGACTCTTGGGGCTCAAGACAATGAAGGAGAACTCCATCATAGCTTCTAAGGTATAGTATGTCTTCTAACAAGACATACTTTTTTGATTTCTATTTAAATGTTTGTTTTACAGCACACGATAATCCTTGAGGGATTACACCAAGTCTAAGGAAATCATTTATTTATGACATCTAGTTATGATAAGCTTCGAATTTGACTGACAAGACAACATGCTCCCCTTGTGGTTCTACACTTGCAAATGCAGACTGGGAAACAACCTTATGGTGAATTGTAATGCCACTCCCCATCATATCTTGTGATATCAAAGACCCCTAGGACACTCTCTTGAGAAATTCTCTGGATCTTTGAACCACTCATGGTTTGGTTCTACATGAATCATGTTGATTGACTCTTTTTTATCCAATGCTTTGTGCTACATAGTAGAATGTGACAATATTTTTACATGGATGGTAGTGAAATTGATAGATGGATTCTAAGGGATTAGAGATCCCAAATATTCCATTGTGTCTACAAATCTATTGGATGAACGAGGGATTGCCTTGATGTCATACCATTCCAATCAAGCTATATAAGTGTAAACAAGATCCATGTAAGCTTTGAATGCTATACATCAAAATTAAAATAATCCCTTAACTTGGTTAACAATGATAAGGTAATCACCAAAGATATTTAACTTTTATATCTTCATGGCGACGGCTATTTGGAGACCCAATATTAGGGCTTTGAATTCAGCATTGTTGTTAGTGCAAGGAAAGTCTAAATTGAATGAAAAGGGTATTGAAGCTCCTTGTGATGTGAACAACACTATTCCTGCACCACCCCCATGATCACATTTTGAACTATTGAAGAACAAGGTCATATCAAATTTTTTACCTAGTTCCTTAGGTTCGGGTTCTTCTTACAAGGCAAATACTACATCATCAGGAAGCTCTATGGTGATGGGTCTACTATTTTTGAGAGGTGCCTTAGCTAGTTGATCTGCTATGACTTATCCCTTAATGGAATCTTGGCTTATGAATTCCAAATTGAATTCTATCAGTATCATGATCCACTTCATAGTACGTGTATTATGATATATCTTGCTCATAATTTACTACAAAGGATTTTATTTGGATATGACATACATCGTATGACTCAACATATAGTGTCACAATTTCTTTGTAGCGAACACTACTACTAAACATAGTTTTTCAATGTATGCATATCTGAGCTCATAACTCACCAAGGTTTTTCTAATATAATATATGGCCTACACTTTGTCTTGCACATTATTTTGGGCTAACATGGTTATTAGTGCAGAGTTGGTTGCCAATATATAGCAAAAATAGCACATCTACCCTTGGTGGAGCTAGCACTAGCGATGTCACCATGTATTGCTTAATCTCATAAAAGGCTACTTGACAGTCCTCATCCCAATTGAATAGGACCCCCTTGCATAGCATTTGATTCATGGGTTGACATTTATCCGATAATTATGCGATAAATCACTTTATGGATGCTACTTTGCCCTGAAGGCTTCTTAATTCTTTGATTTTCTTGGGGGGACGCATATCTAATATAACCTTGACCTTTTTTGGGTCAACTTCAATGCCTCATTTTGAATTTATGAATCCTAAGATATTTCCTGAAGTTACACCAAATATGCACTTCTTATGATTCAACCTAACATTATTCTCTATCAGGTGATCGAAGACCTTCTTTAGGACCTCTACATGCTCAGAATGCAATAATTACTTTTCCAGCAAGTCATCAATGTAATCCTCTAGGATCTTATGCATATAGTCATGAAAAATATGTCATAGCCGGCTGATATGTGGCACCAACATTCTTAAGGCCAAATGGCATAAATTTATAGTAAAATGTCCCCCATAGTGTTATAAACATGGTTTTATACTGGTCTTTAGGCTTAATATGAATTTGATTGTAACCAAAAAAATTGTCCATTAAGGAGAGCATTTCATGACCTACAATTGCATCTATAAGAGCATCAATATTCAAAAATGAAAATGAATCCTTTGGTGTTGCCTTATTTAGGTCTCTGAAATCCATATAGATATGGATCCTTCAATCAGGTTTTCCTACAGGAACCATATTGGATGCCTATTTTGGATAGTCGATGGAGATTACAAACTCTACATCCAACAACTTTTGCAATTCATATTTAACCATTAAGGCTATTTTTGGATGCATCTATCTGAGTTTTTTCTTAACTAGATTCTTTGATATATCTAGCGAAAGGTTGTGAGTAACCAATTTTGGATCTAGACCCAACATATCTTTGTAAGTCCAAGCAAAGAGATCAAGTATCTCTCTCAGTATAGGGATGAGGTTGGCATGCTCATCAGGAGTTAAGTCTCCCCAAATTTGACCTTCCTTGGATTGGTGGGATCATTACTAATATCCACTTTGAAGGTTTCCTCTACTGACATGTGGGATCCCTCCTCAAGATGGTGAGGTGTAGGGATCAATTGGATGTCATATGCTGGGTTTATAGGTTCCTCATTGGAAGCATCCTCAACATGATAAACATCATGTGCACATCATAGTGAAAAATGGAAATGTTGCAACATTTCTTTGTTAAAGAAGACATATTTAGGCTCTAGTGGTGAATAAATGCGATACCAATCGATAGCATCTACATTTAGATGTAATGGTATGGATGGATTGGTTGGATTGTGGATTGGAGTGGTCAAATAAATAGATATCATGTTGATGGAATGGATCATATCTCTAAGACCACATGCAAGTGACTCAATATTAGCAAACCTTCCATCCTCGAGATGTGGTTCTGTGGGTATGGGGATCTCTAGATCTAGTCTATGAACAGACTATCAGATGGGATAATTGGGCTCAAGGATCTCCATATACATTAGTGGATCAAGAAAAACCATATGATAAATCACATTAAGAATCGGTGATATCCCTCTAAAGCGAGGATGGAAATTGATCTCTTTATACATCTCCTCATATGTATATGGCACATTGAAATAGGATAAGTAGGGAGGTCCTAAATAGGCTCTATTTGTCTCATCTTCTTCATCACTATCATAATACAAACACTCACCCCTACCTAATGGAATCGATCAATGCTTTTCATGGGGACTCATGTAGGCTATCTCTTGATGGTTGTCATCATTATCGATAGGCTCTTCACTTGTGCTCATTTATTCTAGAGGTAAAATATGATGCAAGAGTGTGGGGTCCAAATAGGCCAACTCAATTTCATCCTCTGATTGCTCATTGTTTGAGGATAACTCAACATCATCTATTCCAAAATTGTAGTCTGGTCCATCACTTTTGATGATGGATACTGCATGAACATCCTCAGAAGCAACTTCTGATTTGGCACTCATAGCTGTGTCTAGATTCTTGAAATGCATACCAATATCATTGGTATCTCCATGACTTTGATTGTTCAAGTTAGGTCTTGTAATGGTTTCTAGGCCGGTCTCCACCAAGATGTCTGCATGGTATCTCTCGGGTGGATCTACAATTACGTAAGTCACTAGTTGGTTATCCCTTTGAAATGTACAAGGATTAGGGTGATACGAATTGAAGTCAACTTCACTTCGTAGACTGATGTACAGGCAATCTAAATATGCCATGAGGAGTTTAGATTATCCTCTATTGTAAAATCCCAACCTAAACCTATCAATAGGTAAATGATATTGTGGTTCTATAGGATTCTTACACCCTTCTCAAATAGTTTGAGATTGTAACCATGCCAATGGTAATTCTTGAATTATCATATGACATAGTCCAAGTTAGAAAGATAATGAGAATTCATGATGAATGGTTCATCATCATCCTCATCCATGGGTGTGGAAGATGCAAATTGGTCTAGCCCTCCATAGATGAAGTTGGTTTGGTTAGGTAGTACCCCCAATGGTTCCACCATCCCTATGGGAAGGCGATGGGCTCATGGTTGGTCCATGTCTTGTGTAGTATCGATAATCGGTATGAACATTACATTCTACACAATGTATTTCCCTAATCCAAGATTAACCAAATGGATGGTCACCTGCGATGCAGATGATCCTGCTGAAGACACAGGTGAAGCAGGCTAAAGTGTCTCTTCGACTCCTCCTTGAATTTCCTCTACTTCCATGGGAGTAGGGGCTTAAATGATGATTGGCTTGGGAATTTGAATTTCTTCTTTTTGCCCACCTTTTCTTTCAAGTTCCTATCATCCCACTGTATCATGGATGCAGTCAGTCTAATAGAAGTAGTTGTTGTGTGCTTTTATCATTGACATACAGATGTTGTAGGTCTAGCACACACTTATTTGATCTTACCTCCTGGATATTTGATTTGTGATGATATCTGCACATATAGGTGTGTTTAGGGGAGCACAAATTCCCTAACAAATCTATTAGATTTATGTATTTAAAGGGTTCTTCATCCGAAGGCACCATGTGAACCTATCCCTCATGAATGTATTTGATACACTGATGTAGAATAGAAGGGATGAAATGCATTTATCTAATCCTCCCTATAAGGATAGAAGGCCTCCCTAGAAGTATATTATATTGCATAGCACATTTGATTATATGACACATCACCAGGATGGTCTTCAATCCTACCTTGATAGGTAAAACTATAGTATCGACCATTGAGCATAAGGCATCATTGAACGCTTTCAACGTGAAGGTAGAAGGGATGATATGCATCTTAAATAAATTCAAGTGATTTAACGCCTTAGTAGTTATGATATTGATCGATGACCTTGTGTCAATCAAAACCTGCTTGAATGACTTGTGATTCACACACATGATGATATGCAGTTGTGGGTTTGCTATAACATAGAAAACCATCTTAACTTTATGGTCATAAAATTGAATTATTGGTTCTTGATACTATTCCACATGCCCCAAGAAGTGTGTAAACACTTCGAGATCCTGAGGCTACACTTCTATAGACATTAATATGTCCATGAGCATCTCCTTATGCTTAGGAGACTGCTGAATTAGCTCATAAATTGATAAATTTACTAGAGTTGTCTGTAGGTTTTGGACCAACCTACTCCTGATGGTCACCACCAGTCTAGTTGGTGGACTGGGCACATGTTGGGCTGGCCTTGGAGGAGGTGCAGCTTGGACTCTAATAGGTGTTGGATTTTGATTCAGTCATTCATACCTTGTGTTTCTAGTGATAATGTTGACCATTATGATGAACCCCTAGGTTGGTGGTTCAATGCATACTTGGTTGACTTGGCCAAAATGATTCTTTGGAACCTCATGATTTGGTAGAGGATTTTTGTAAATCTCCATATTCTGATTTTCAGGCTCTTGTGGGTTGTCGACAAGAAGCATACCTCTCTCGATCATATTTTGCACAAGATGTTTGAAAGATCAACATGTAACAACCCTGGGGCACACACACCGCTTTACACTACTTGCAATATTATATGAAAATTAAAATGAAAGACCATGAAATGCATATAACATGGAAATAACAAAGAGAGATCCTTTTATTGATATTGAAACCTCCTTACATGTTGGTCCCTCTAAGGGATACCCATTTCGATACAATGAATTACAAGTGGGTAAGATGTCCCCTTGCAAGGGGTGGTGCGCTTTTAAAGGCTTCCTGGTTCCACACATAGAAATGTATGAGGTATTACAGATGCCTCCTTATCCAAGTCTAATTCCTGGAGGGATATTTGTGCTTTCAAATATCACTAATATGTTTGATGAACTTGTTGTCCTGTGATCATGAAAAAAATAGCACACACTTAGCTATCTGAGATTTCCTCCTCGGATGAGGATGTTAGCAGTAAATCTAACAATAAAATGAAATATGCTCAATGATAATAAATGCAATTAAACTAGTACTATGAAAGTAAATAAATGAAACAAAATGAGTCTTATTCTAATGATGTGAAATATAAAGAAAGTAGAATAAGAGAAACTAACACCTAAACCCTAGACTAGGTTTGCGGGAAACTATCAAGGACATCGACTGCTAAGATGAAATCCCTCTCTATTGATCCAAATACTATGGTATTAAGTTTATACTAATTCTAAATGATTACCATATGTGTATGGATGATTACCTCTTAGTTGTCTAGTACTTCGTTGCTCCTCAAGGGTGCTCAAATTTGCTCTCTAATCTGATAGGGCTTCACTATGTATGCTTTCCAAGAAAAAGCCTTCTCAAAGAAGTCTGCTAAAAGATCATCCTTGGTATAAGAATTGATATCATGATCATGGATGGATAATTATGGATCCCTTTGGTGCTCTCAGGCTTACACCTTTTATAGTGTGAAAACCTAGGTCTATGTCCAAGCCCTAAGAATGAATTTCTCATGCGTAGTGAGAGTTAGCATGAGAATATTTTTGTCATTTGTCTATTTTTGGAGTCCAGTTAACTGAAGTCGCCCACTTGAGTATCCCATGCAAACTGGTTGTTAGCATGAGAAGCTTTTGTCATTTTTCTATGTTTGAAGGTCAGTTAACTGAAGTCTAACTGTGGACTTGAGTCTCCCATGTGAACTAGTCATTAGCATGAGGAGTTTTATCTTTGTTTATGTTTGAAGGCCAGTTAAATGAAGTCTAACTACCCACTTGAGTCTCCTATGAAAACTAGTTGTTAGAATATGAAGCTTTGTCTTTGTTTATGTTTGAATATCATTTAACTAAAGTCTAACTTTGGACTTGAGTCTCCCATGTAAACTGGTTGTGAGGGAGGATGCAAAGTTGTCCCCGCTCACATTATTGTATGTAAACTAGCACTTCCACCCCTAATTAGGATTTTTTGTCAGTAAAATGCTTTTTATGACTTAGCCATTACCGTATGCAATGACTAAGTTTTGGCCATTATCATCTACAGTGGCTAAGGTCTGTCCACTCTTAGCTTGAGCGGACAGGATCCAACCACTCTAGTTTACAACAGCTAAGCTTGGATGGGTTAAAAATACCATTTTGAGTGGTTAGGAACACTGATTGCTCTTGTAAAGGTCCAAAATTGGACATATGGTCTTTAGATGTGCTCATATGAGTGGTTTCCTAAATATGACATGCTTTAGATGTCTACAAAACATACCTCAATATCATGGCATTTCAATCAGTGAAATATGCAATATCATCTTTATAGCCTTTAGGCTTAGGTTGGTTAGGATCCATCAAATTGAATTCGGGTAAGTTTATAGCCTTCACCTCGCATAAATGATGAAAAATTGAAGCTAATGACTCCGATAATTGAGTGAATACATGAGGTGGGAATTGTTCCTTATTTTTACCATTATAATTATTTTTGTGCTACTTATATTGCATAGGAGGAGGTTGGGCCTGATAGTTTTGTTGTTGTTACCCCTTATCCCCTTTCTAAAGGTTCAAAACCACATGATTAACATGGGCTAGTTTGGCCTAATGTCCCTCAATTATTTTCTTATGCCCATCCTTATTCCTGAGCATAAAGTTACCCTCCTGTAGCTTGATGTTCTCAATCACCTTGTCTTGCGCCAAAGCCTCTTTGAATATATGGTATTGTTGCAATTGTAGAAATAACGAAATGTGCTTGGCACAACTTTTTGTGAAAATTCATGTTAATTAAGAGGACGTGACGGATAATGGTAACTTTACCATAATTTTTCTCCATTTTTTTCCATAATCCATCACTAGATCATTGTCATGTTGTGTTAGAGTGGCCAAGTTGTATAAGTTTAACTTATTGATACCGAAGGAGAAGCATTCAAGAAATGCATCAACTAGCTGTTTGAAACTAGTAATGTTGTGCCTCTTTAATTTATTAAACCACTCTTGATCTAGGCTTGAGAGTATTGTTATGAAGGTGTGCAAGATCAAAGCATCGTTACTCTCAATCTGAAAGCACATATCTATAAAACTAGTCATGTGCTCTTGTGCATCTTCCTCTCCTTGAAACTTTTCCAACCTAGGCATCTTGAAATGCTTAGGATAGGTTAGAATAGGCACTGACATGCATAGAGTTTCATTGTAAATTTTGTTCAAGGTAGGATTTTGATAATCCGTTCCTCGCTTCTCTATGGATTGAACCTTCTCTACTAATGTCTTATAGGCTTGCAAGGAAAGAAAATCCTCTTCTTGAGATTACCTTGGAGGCACATTCAAAGGTAGATTATTCCTCAGTCAATGTGGAGGACTAGGCTCACCATCCTCCTCAAATTAGGAGATTTCCAAATATTCTTATTCTAATTCCTCTCCCACTTTATTATCATACTGCCTATGCTCATGTTGTTTGGATATTGGATTTCGATCTCTATGTTGAGCTGCATGGCGAGTATGTGTGTCTATGTGCTCAGGGTGTAACTCGGGTTATGAAGCAACTCATATATTAGCATGCTCCCTGATCTCACTGCAAGGAGGTAAACTAGCACTAGCCAATAAATCCTCTCTCTCCACATGCTCCTTTTGATTGAGGATGCATTGTTCATGCATGCACTGTTCATACAAGTTTTACCTGATGAACCTCTGCCTCTGAGTATTCTAGTTTTTGAGGTGCTCTTTCTTTGCTTGAACATCCTCCAATTGATCTTGGAGAATATTTCATCTCTAGTCTAACATCATTCTATGATCTCTATCAACATGATCGACCGTTTGAGGTCTCTAGGGAGTGCACTCTGTTTGAGCAACTTTATGGGTATGTCCTCCAATGGATTGATTTACTACACTCTTGCATCAATCTATAAATATGGCATTCATGTCAAGCTATATCCTATACTCAGTTTCTACATGCAACGCAGGAGAACACATGTCTCGAGAACACTTGGAACACTCTCCATGTTCTCAGGTAGTCCTAATGGTGCTTGCACTACACTCACTTGCAGGTCAAGAGGGTGTAGGTATATGCTTATATTCTAGATGCCCTAGGACTATGTCTAGACCATCCAACTATTTGCTACACCATGGCTCATGAGGTGGCATACCATTTATTCCCACTTTGGATATATCTATGGTGAACTTGGTGGGCTCACCCCTATAAGGAGTCTATCCGATCTTGTGCTCGAAAGTAACCCTCTTGATTTACCCTTGAATGTGAAGATCTTGAATATATCTACACTCTACCAGTGGAGGTCATGAGCCTCCCTTAGATACAGGTCGAATGGGTACCAATCTGGATCCTTCGATGACATATTATTTAGTTGAACCCATGAATTCCCATGGAATGCGGTCATGATAAATGCTACCATGTGTAGAACCCCCATTATGTGAAGTCCCATGCTTTGATATATTTCTAGAGGGATGTCTAGTGCTTCTTCTAATTGGGGTATTCTCAATAGATTCCCCTCATGTAGAATTATCCCCTCTAATGCTCATTGAACGATGTCTAGGAGGATTTTGTAATTTAGGGCGTTCTACATTGTGTTGTGCACTAGGTGGAGCTTGGGCTTCAATCTCGATTCTATGCCCAAGTTGACCACTCCGTGTTTGCACCATTTTGTATCCTATGTCTAGATTTAACTTTTATTAGCACACAAAGAATACAATAATGGTTATCTCCTTTTACAGTTTTAAAATGAACCCCAAACTGTTTGATGTATTATCAATTTGTTGTATCGGTAAAGTAACTCTTGTCATGTTTTACAATAAGTTGATGACTCTCTAAATTTTTTAATGGCTTTCACCTATATTCTCACAGCTCGAAAACCTAGCTATGAACTCCAAGTCATGTAATCCCCCCAAAGTGTGGCAATGAAAGTCCACACTTGGGCAGGGAGCACAGGTCCTCCCAGATCCTCACCCATTTTCACCCAGTTAGCATCATACCCTCCGAAGAGGAGTATATGCAAATTTTTTGAGCTATAAAAGGTTCTTGGATCCGGTAGTGGTCTAGAACATAGGGTATGTGGGAGTCAAGCCAATATATGGAAATCACCTCCACCATCATTGAAACCCTACTAGTGGTTGGATGTGACTCCCAACTCACTAGTGTTTAAATGCATCATGGTGTGTGTGGGTTATTTTTAATTTACACAAAGGAAATATGCATAATACAACATTAACATGATTATTTCCTATATAAATAACATTTGATATTTAGAGGTATATGCACACTACACTACGTGATGTTTAGAGAATGCAACTAGTATGAGTAATTAGCCATTGATTGGGCCTCATGCAAGAAAAATCTAATATTCATATGGCCTAGACCACTAAAGACTAGGGCAGGCTACACTTAGAGACTTGTTGTTCCTAGCAATGACTAGTAGAAGCATAAAATAAAACCCCAAAGGCCTAATTCATTTTACTATTCTTTTTATTCATGTCCTAGATAAGTTTCATTTTTTATGTTCTGGAAAATATAGAGATAGAATACAGACATAGAGGGTGTTAGAAGGGCCTAACTCATATCCTCATCTGATTCAACTTTTTACTCCTACTCTATGGTTGGTCTATTTTTTACCATGACTTTGATGTGTAGTTGTGACTATTGCCCATGCCTCTCAACTACGAGCCAACTTTTTGGCCATGGTTGTCAACCATGGTGAGTACCTACCACAAAAACATAGACTAGAGTCATTAAATCATGGCTAAAAATGTAGGGTTCTACTGTGACCACCTTTTGTAACCACCAAAAAGGCTCTTGTTGTCTAATATATCTATTGCAATTCATGAAATAAGCACAAATGGGAAAATATAATTTGACAACAAGAAATGAAACAAATATAAAGAATCCCTTTATTAATTTCAATGAATCCAAGTTACATATTCATCCCTCTTAGGGATACCCATTTGATACATCAATTACAATAGAGTTTCAAATCCCTCTCAAGGGTAGATGCAATCAAAATGCCTTCCAGGGTGACATGAAATGCTCTAGGGTGTCTATGACCCTCTTCTCCATTATTATAGGAATTTTTTGCCTTGCATCCCAAAATCCAGTTAGTCTTGCATGCAAAAAACAACAAGAAACATTAAAAAACAAAGGAGGCCTCTCTTGATGAGGCTTTAAAAGGATATTTGCACAAACTATAACATGATAATAAAGAAATAAAGAAATTGATTTAGTGCATGTAAATTGATATAAAACATGATAATCTACCATTAGAAAAATGAAATAAACTAAGTTAAATCTATCTAATCTCCTAATTAACTAATTGAAGATGTGAAAGCATGAAAAATATTTGTTATGCCTACACTACTGTAATGAAGGAAAATTGCAATTAGCTCCTAATTTGTTGGTAAAATATCTCTAGAATACTAAATTAAACCTACCACATGACTAATCTAACCTAATTAGATAGACTGTAAAGCAAAGAACAAGGAAATAAGGTATCACCTGCTGACTGCAGGTCATTCATGCGATGGGTACTATTCACCATGGCTGACAGTTGTGACTAAGCCTGAAGTAATTTTGCTTTCCAAATTAGGGCCAATTCTCTGATTATCCTTGCCAAATTTATGTTCAAGGGTCACCTCTATGTCCTCTAATAGATTTGGTTGTTTAATTGCTCAGTGGGTGCATGAATTGCATGGATTAGTGTTTCTTGGATCTCCTATCCTTCTAGGACCTCCATGGCAATGTGATCTCTAATCTGGTAGAAAAAGTATTCCTCTCAATGCATGTCAATGGTTATGCAATTCTATAGGGCTTCGTTTCTCAATTGATTATGCTTCTTTATCTCTTTTCCCTAATTTGGAGGGTTATTATATAGCAATTGCCAAGGGCTAGGAGTAGCTTCATGAGGAAGCTAATATAAATATTGGGTGGTTGAGCTTGTTGGATGGAAGGACCCAAAACATTTCTCACTCAAACTACTCCAATATGTAACCAATTAGATGTTGCAACTTATTTTAGGTAGAATGAACTCCAACTGATTCTGAGTGATGACCATGGATAACAGGAGCGGTGTGCACTTCTAATCGTGGGTGTCAACAACGACTAGCACTGACTAGGCAAAGGTGCCCAAATGAGTGGTAAACATTACTGCTATACCTTGGTATCTATCCAAGGTCTTCCATATGGTCTTCTAGCATGTCCCATATGGGTAGTTTCCTCGACATGACACATTTTAGGTGTCTAAAAAATCTTAAGCACATTTTGTTGGGTCTAAAATTTGCTAAAGTGGATATGCCTAGCCACTTTTGAATCTTGAATAAAGGTGGTTGGATAAACTAATGTCAAAAATGGCCCTAACCAATCCTGGTTGGAGGTATAACTAGCTATGTGCACTAGTGATCGAAAGTATGAGTGGTTGGGCATATTTTAGCAAAGCCTTTGTAGCCCCCACTAAATCCATGAGAACCTAACAATGAGCATACAACTTATAACATATAACAATAAAATAAGACATCTCCTATATAGGTCATTTTGAAATGAAATTATGTACATCAAAGGCATGGGATACCTAGATAATTCTCATCCATCTAGGGCAAAGAAATTATAGGAAAGTTATAGCCTATATCCTAGATTTTACAACAACATTAGTCACTACTAATCATAATCAAAGCTCCCTTCAAATATAACAATTGACATAATAACAAGGCATGATGGGAGAATTCAACTATGCTTAGAATAAAAAATCTACTAAATAAATATGGTCACTATAGATAGCGGATGTTACTAATAAAAAATAGTTGGCCAGGATAGAGAAAAAATGACATCCACTCCTTCCTAGTAGTTGATTGAGCATAAAATCCATACAAGTCCAAGTTGTACCCATATTGTTAGGCCTATCGAGGGCTATATTTATAAACATTACCTAGGATAGTATAGAAATCTATAAATAGCAACATGTACCTTAGTATGAGGGTCAACAATTTGAGTGTTTTCTTGTTGTATATTATGTAATTCTACTCTAAAATTTTAATAAATTAGCTTGTTGTTTTACATTTTATAGCATTGTATTATTGAATTATTTCATATGTGGATGCTCTATAGGCCCTATATATTTCTATAAAAGCTTTGTGGGTAGTTTTTTTTTATAGGTTATATTAAATTAAAGTGGGTTTTTATCAAGGGACCCAAAACCTAATTACAATAAGTTAAAATACTTCAATCAAGGCCAGAGGACAATCGACAAGAAAGGCCCCAAGATGGACCTAAGGACATAATCCAATAAAGGAAAGAGGATCTAAGATAGGAAACAAGAGTAGGAAACAAGACAAGATGCCTGAAGCAGAAAATACACCCAAATGCAAATTCAAAAAAATTTCCCAATGGGAAAAGAGAAGGTGGTAAAATTTGAGTTTTAAAACTCCTACCCAACCAAGCAATTTAAAAAAACTCCCACCTAGCATCTGAACCTAAAAGCGGAAAAGTTATAGAAAAGGCACTCCTACCAATACATAGAAATTTAAACATCCCAAGAAGCGATAAAAGAAATAACAAGAGTGCACAAACCCATGCAAATGAGAAACCACAAACAAATAGGGAAACGCTGGAAAACCAAAAGGTTTACCAAAAACCACCCTTCACCATAGGGTGGAGCAGAGAAACTACAAAAATAGAAAATCCTACCCAAGAAAGGATGGGAAACAAGTAAGGATGCTAGAATATCAAATGAACTGAGATAAAACCACATCCCTCACAAGCTTGGAAAGTGGAATAGCAAACTGAGGATCCCCATAGGCCATAAAATCCTCTTTCAAAGAAGATATGAACCTATGAAGACACTAGTTGAATTAGAGGAAGCAACAAACGTAGACTAAAAAACCATAGGAAAGAGATGGGAAAGCTCCCAAGGAACCCAAAATTAAGGATCCATAGGGAAAACCATCTATAGGTGTTACACACAAGTCATCCTAGACCAAAAGGATGTAGCCAAAAATCCCAAACTACCTTATACACCATCAATGAACAACTTCAGGGAAACAAATGAGGAAGTCTAGTAGGAACACAACATCAAGCAAACCAGAGGCCCCAAGGCAAGGCCATGAAAATTTTTAAGAGCCCATCGATCCCCACCCCAAACCAAAGAGAATATTCATAGTAGAAAGCACATGGTCCATCAAACCATAAAGATGTTGTATAAAACTACTCATGAAGCCACTCTTCCACAACCATAATAGTCCACACCTGGAGAACCCTTGAAGGCTAGCACCAAGTAGAAACCTACAAAAAACCTAAGAAAAATATAAGAACTACAAGGAAAATAATCCCTAAAGAAACCCATAAAACCCAGGGAAGGTCCAAGGGAAAAACCCAAAACTATCTTAGAAACCATACACCAAAAAACCCCACCAGAGGGCAAGGAAAGGGATAGACAAATGGATAAGTGACCTCCCACCCCAAGGAGATCATATACAACACCATACAGCCAAGGAGGAAGGGTTAAGGAAGTTCTAGGGAAACTGAGATAGGATCAGGGACCTAGGATAGTACCAAGGAAGAGCAATAGGCAAGTGGAGAAGGACTTCTCAAGTAAGTCCCCTACAAAGCCCTAAGGAAGGCTTTGTGGGCAATTTAATCTATTAGGCCTAAGTTATTATTTGGATGATCACTTTGGGCTATTTGAATATTAGGGATGCATAGTGTTTGATTGTGTGGTTCTATTTTCTTCTATAAAAGTTTCTTAGAATGCTAAGAGCTATTAGAGTAGTGAAGGGCATGATCTAGGATCAATTTACATTCAATGATATTTTACCTAGTAACTAGTCTATTAGGCCTTATATGTAGCTTATTTATAGTATGTTTTGCACAGTATACAATAATGTTATTAATCAAATGTTGTCTACATATAATACATAATTTCTACCCCTAACCCTTCATTTCTCACTTTAGTATCCCCCCATATTTTTATTTTTTGTTTTGCAATAAGGAACCAACCTAATCTAAATTTTGGCTAAGGAGAAATCTTGAACCGTCCAATATTGGTCTTATAGTCAATAGAATACTTCTATTCATTAGATAAATCATAGACAAATATTTTTTTGCATGCATGGTGGGACCAAACCTATTTGATTTGTTTCCACAAATGTATTATCAATGGGACAAAACAATATACTACAATAATTCTCCCACCTATTCTACTAGATCAAGATATATTGCCATACTTGGTGGGATAAATCATTCAATATTCCTCTCATTTACCTAGAGGACCTAATATTATGGTGAATATATTAACCTTACAAGTGGATAATACACATTCATATAATGATTCCACTATTGAAAGAACCTAATATTAGGGACTCCACTATAGGAATGATATCTAGGGATGAGTTCCAAGATCTCATGATTACAAGATTAAAGGCTAGAAATCTCAAAGAACCTATACAGTTTGTTGAACTACCTAACCAAATAGCTCATAGAAGACTAGGTAAATCTCACTCTCTAGTTAGATATCCTCTCATTCAATGTCATTTTCCTCTACAAGCCTTTCCTAGGAAATATCTTGATAGTTCCCACCCAAAAATTTGGCCAAAAAAATCTACCCAAGGTGTAATAGCAATGATCCCCTCTTCCTTATAGATTTCTACAAAATCCCTTAGTTTAATCTTAAATCTTTACCAAATTTTTATGGAACTAAGAAAACTACCTATGAGCACTACCAAGATGTGGCCACCCTAGTTGTTATTCATAATATCCAACATGAATATGTCATGGTGAGGCTACTAGCCATATATTTTAGAGGAAAAGTGCTCACCTAGTATAGATCCCTTGATGATAATAGTATTACTTCATGGGCTTAGCTTGTCAAATAATTCATATTAGAATTTAACCAGGTAGAAGATCTATTTTTATTGCTTATCCATTTCACCTCCATTCAGAGTTATCCATAAGAAAATACCATTGATTTTAACATTAGATTTAGAAAAATATGGAAGTGGATTCCTTAAGATATCAAACATTCCCAATATAAAGCATACATCTATTATAGCTAAGCCTTTGACCCAAGTCTAGACCTCTAGATATAGCTATCTAATGATATGAGGTTCCATAAAGTCTTCCATGTTGCAATTAATATTTAAAATACACTAATCTTAGTTAGTAATCTTCATCCTAAGATTACTAAAACATATTTCCTAGAGTTGTCATAGCATACACAACAAGCTCTAACCACTACTATTCCATAATATGCTCTTGTTGTGGCACCTAAAGTGCTACCCAATCCTATTGCACCATCTTTGCATTTCTTACCAACTCCAAAACTTAAAGAAAATATTGAGTTATTAGAAGTAAGAGCTACATTTAAAAACCTAAGCAATAAAGTCATTATTCTAGAGAGGTAGAATGTAGAGAAGAGATATGAGGGATATCAATCCAAGAGGTTTCTCTATATCACCAAATACCAAGGGGCCTCTAGTAGCAATGTGAATAGATAAACAAATGCTACATATAATGAACCAATGAGATGTCATCTACTTTTGCTTTTCATGAAAGATACTAGTTATTAGCCTATAATGATGCCAACAATGCAAATACATGTATGGTATATCAACATAAATTCTAGTTCAAAGTAACAAAGCAAATGGAAAAGAAAAAAAGACATAGAAGGAAGTGCTCGACATTATAATAGATCCAATACAAGTCATGATAGCTGAGGAACTTGAGGAAGAAAAATGTACTCAAGTTCTGATCGGATACAGAAATAAAACTCTACAAGTAGAGGCACAAAATCTAGAGCTATTCATATTCCTTAATCAACCTCAAAATAAATAAGCTAAATATCATCCAAGGCTAAAATCACCAAGCCTATAACCAACATGGATAAAATCAAAAAAAGGATAGGCCACATAGGAGGATCCTAAGGAAAAAACATTAAGAAGACTAAGGTATTCATCTATGACCAAAAGGAAAAGGCTAGAAAACACTGAGAAATATACTAAAAGGTTCAAATATACTAAATAGAAGGATCAAAAGCTTTTATTAGTGACCAAGTACAATATTATTGAAGAACTCAAGAAGACTCCTTTCAAGCTAAGCATGTATGATACATTGTCAATCCATGGTTAGATAGATTTGTTTAGAGTGGCAATAAAAGACATTAATCCTAAAGAATAATAACCACCAGAATTAAATTTGGATTAAGACAAACCAATCCCCGGTATGGGTAGGATTTGACCATCCTTATTCTACCTATATTTGCAAATGAAATGGTGTAGAGTACACATTTGCATAATTGACTTAGGATCGGGCATTACTATCATACTAAAGACAATGTGTAAAACAATAGAAATGGAATACACACTCAAGACCTATACTTTTATATTTGTATGGTACCCTTGTCTATAAAATTGAGATGGTCAAAGATATACTAATGATGCATCATTATATTTTAGAGGTTATAGTCATTCAAGAGGTAGTGGTGGTGGATCTTCCAACATACTATGGTCCATGACTTTCCATAGAGTTCACTACTAATAATGGGGTATATCTATACTTTGATTATTTTCATATGATCATCCCATACAAGGTAAAAAAGGTAAGGATATATGTGGAAAATCCATCTCCCATTCACAATTAAAGAATTGAAGAAGGGTGAACTTGTTTGAAGAATATTTATACTATGTTGAAGAGGTCAACTTGATTGAAATAGATTGGTATTGAATTTAGTAAATGGTCAGAGAATATCAAGTAGAGGTTGATAACTACTATAAAGAGGTAATCAAAGGTTTTTGGGTATAAACTAAATTTTCTCTAGAGGACTTCATTTCTATAGCTAAAAATGGACTAGGATCTTATGATGATGTAAGGTTAGGAGGTCAGTAGTTTTTGGTAATTTCAAGGCAAGAGTTTTGAGAATTAAGGGCAGGCTAGATTTCTATTACAAGAGGAACCTAGAAAAAACGATTTTTATGGCTTACAATAGAAATAATACTTTGCTATAGATTGAGTTTTCATGGATATTTGGTCATAAGAAGTTTCTAAAGGGTAACCCAATGCACTAGGATGAGGAGAAATCTAGGTTTGGAACACATAAAATATGTGAATTCATGGGGCCCAAGCCCTAGAAAAAGGATCTAAGGTCACAAATACAATGCATGTAAAACACTTTACATAAATCATAAATCATGATAATTTGTATCAGATTTTTTTTAAAACAAGGGTGTGTGTGTTAAATAACATAGGGTGGCAATATGTGACTTAATTTTTTGGATTTTTCAGCCTTACTACCACAAACTATCATAGGCCCCAATATAAAGAAGTTGCAATATTAAAGGTCAAAATATCAATAATGAAAAGTAGAATAATATATGAGCAATTTAATATATATCTAGGCAAATATAATACTAAAAATAACAGTCATTTATATAATCATTTATGAATTCAAATTGCATAATAAATTCTTGAACTATGTATGAGGAAACCTTTCAATGTTAATTGCTCAAAACTTTGTATACAAGCTTTATTCCTTTTCCTCCTCTTACAATCAGATAATCTAATATTCAGATTTTATTGCCTTCTTATGGAGCATTAACTCCATAATATAGCCATAGTAATATGAATCTTCAAGTACTTGACTATTTCTCTTCATATAACAAGTCCCATGAACTTTGGTTTATCATCTTGCCACTTGCATAGTAGACTCTTCATTTTCTTCTTGCATGCACATGTAACTCTATGATATTTGCACACTTCTACAAGACTCTTACACTTCTACATGCACATATAATATAAGAAACTTGTACACATCCTCACATTACATATTTTCATACTTAGATACTTGATACTTGTGCACATTATCTCAATTTACACTTGCACTCTAACTTACATTATACTTATGCATTTCTTGCATATTGAAACTTACATAAAAAGGAAATATAAATCATACTCCTAACCTATAGAATAAACACTAATCTATTACATATTTCCAATTGTACCATGAAGGTACCATGGGGGTACATTAACATGTACTAAATAATGTAATATCCTCAACACCCCTCGTATTACATTATTTGGTTATTGAAGACTTTAGTCTTCAATATTGTTCTTTGTTATTTTCTTGAGTCAACTTATTTTAAACCTTTATATGAATCTTCAATGTATGAACTTTCTTCTATTTTTTATTCATGTCTTCTATTAACATTTCTTTTGTGCTTTCATCTATTATTATTTCTTCTTTTTCTCTTCTTCATATTTAGTTATGATATACTTGATGATGTGCCTTTTAAACATTGAGTTATGATGCAGGAGCATCTAGTGGTGTAAGAGTGACCTTGCATCATCTAAATTTGTATTTGTTTTATTATGCTCTATTTTTTTTGTAGTTGCTTAGGGGATGGATAAATAGATCTAAGGGTGAAATAATAACCCCAATATAGCAAGTGGTTTGGGAGATATGTAAGTTTTATGGTAAAAACACCTTGCCAAAATGGTGAAAATCCTACCACTAAAACTTAAAGGTAAATTTTGAAGGCCTTAGAGGCCTCATAGAGGGGTGAAAATTAAGCATAATATCCTTTAAGAAATTTCATTATTGTAGGTATTTTTTAGATCTTTTCAAAAATATGCACTAATAATCAATCCGAGTAACGAGTGAGGAGTTATGACCCTGGGAAACTTTACCTCTAAAAATCAAATTTCAAATGAATTATTTAAGGCAAGAAAAGGAATTTTGAAAGTGTAAAAGGGGGTCTAGTCTATATCCTCATTTTTCATGAAAAGTAATAGAAAATCTTTGGTACTATTTTACAAATTTCTCTGTTTAGGAAGATTGTTTGTGTTTTTTTATTACAATTTTGCTTCAATTTAGTAAATCATCACAATAATACAACCTTTGTTGCAGTGATTTATAATTAAAGCTAACATAAACTTCATTCAAGTTGTATGTTCCATATTTCTTTTCTTTACATTTTTATTGAAATATTTCAAATGTAAATAATAATAAATACATCATTAATCATTCTTCTAAGGAAAGTATAATGGAGTTTTGTGAATTATGCCATGTTCTAATAAGTTTTTCCTAAATATAACATATAAGTGTTGTGAAATTTTCATCTTTTGCATCTTTGGTAAATAAAGATAGTTTTTCTTTTAAATCATTTGTCATCTATTAAATTTTGAGATTAAAATTTTAGCTTGTTCACCATTTCTTCACTATCTTCATTGAATCCATTTCTAATAATTTATTCCTTAAATCAAAGTAATTCCTCTGAAGTAGAGAACCTTATATCTCCCAAGTTAAAAAATAATCAAATATGAATTTTACAAATTTTAATCCTTTGATGTAGAAAACATTTGAACTCCCTAATATTTTAAATTTGCAAAATTTCAGAAACTTCTAATATATTTTTTAATTTTAATTTTTCTCAAAAATTGAAAAACTTAAGAAAATAAATCTTCTATCTTTAAAAACTTCAAATATATTCAAACACTAAAAAAATTAAATAATTAAATCAAATAAACTAATTGTAGTATAAACGCTTACCACTCCACACTTTAAAAAACTCAAAATTAAAAAAATATATCTCTATATAAACCTTATAATTCCAACTAATTAAATTATAATCTCCTTATAACTCCTAAATTATGACTTTAATGAAAGCATTTAAAAAATTTAATTTTTAACTAACCTTGCTTATCACCTTGATCAAATTGCACTTTATATTTTCTCTGCTTTCTCACTAGATGCACTAATGGCTCTACACTCCAATTTAAGCAGCCCTTGATTAAACATGCCAATTTAAACCTTAAATCCACATTGAACTTTGCATGCTAATAAAATGTTAGTAAGTAACACTACATTGGATTCCTTCTATGATAACATCATTTCTGTATCTGAAGAACACAAGCTTATACTGAAAGGGGGGGTGAAGAGTATAATATCAGATTTTACTTTTCTTTCCCAAACAATATTATCCAATATTATCAATTGTAATATCAATAGTAGTAATAAAAGCAATGCACAAATCATCACACACATGAGAGACACAAATTTAACATGGTTCACCCAATTTCAGTTACATCCACAGAGAAAATATTTCTTCTAAATTTTCTCAAAAAGTCTATTAGAAATCAATTCCTTATTATAATATTTATGGACATCTATCCAAATGAGATCTCAATTCCCAAAGCTCTAATTATTGGATCTCTCTCCATAGTAGAACTCTATCCCATTTGATTTAATTTGTGGATATCTCTCCATAGGATAACTATGTCCCTTCTGCTATAGTTTGTAAATATCTCTTCATAGGACAACTCTATCCCATTTGCTCTGGTTTATAGATCTCTCTCCATAGGAGAACTCTATCCCCTCTACTATGGTCTAATCCAAATACTACTCTCAACTCTGTCTCAAATATACACCAAACCTCATCACAAGGCTAGCACAAATTTTCTCTAACTCTGCTCATAAATATCTACCTTGAATATGCACCAAAATTTGTTACAAACACAAGTGTTTCCAGTTTTTTCAACTATAATGCACATGTAGGTCTCAAAACCTAATTCAAAATTTTCCAAATTTATTCAGCAATAACACACATGTAGGTCTCAAACCCTAATTTAAATATTTCCAACAATGTGTTCCAATCAATCCTTTTAACTCCACCTCAAAATTTCTTTCTAAAAACACAACCACCTAGATAAAAAGTTGAACCACCATACCTAAAAATGCTCAATGAAGAAATGTCCTCAAGAACCTGTCTCACAAACAACCAATATTTCTTGTGCCACTTCAAGGGTTAGATAGCAAGGTACTTTCTCAAAACTTTCACATGAACTTTCTTCTCAAAATAATGTGCATAATGAAATATGAAAATGATGCCCTAATTCCCTTCTTTTGTTTTAAAAAACAAAGCATTAATACTTAATAAAACATTTGATATCTTTGTTTCACCATGCAAGAGTTATAATAAAATGTCAAGCAACTTATCACACCTTATTACTCCTAATATTTCAAAATTATATTCAACCCAACAAATCCATAAATTACACACATGATTTTTTCCTATACACCTTATACCTCATACTTGAAACAAAATGCACTTCAAATTTCCAACATGACCATCATAACATCACTTTATTTTATGCATCACTCATAACACTAGCAATATGAAATATAATTATTATAATATTTTAAATCTACATAGATTTAAATATTATATTTTATTTTTCTTCTTTGGGGCTTTTTATTAGGATAAAGTCTTTGCCACCATAAAACATTTTATTTTTCCTTTGCAAGTACCACCATGGTAAATCCATTAAACCTTTATTTTTCCTTTGACATAAATGACAACCAATGTCATCAACTTATGAAATCCTTTGACATCAATGACAACACAATATACTCAAAATTTCTAAAAATCTCCCCATTTCATTGATTGCAACCCTTTCTAAAAAAAGAGTTCAACCACTATATTCCAAATTTTCTTCCCCTTGAGAAACTACTCCCCCTGACTGAATGCTCTCCGCCTTACTCAAATCTCTCCCCCTTTGACATCAATGGCAAAGGGAATCCTTTTGGGGCTAAATATAATGCTCTTTTCTCAGCCCCCTCCCACATCCTTCCTTGAGGTGATTAATTTTTAGGTGGGAGTAATTCTACTCCCAACATACAATGCTCTTCTTATTTTTCAACTTTCTTTTTAAACACCTTTGTAATCATACCCTTTTGATATTTTTAAGTGTCCCTATTATTTCTTGGCTCTGGTAGTTCTAGAAACTTTGTTCTACACCACTTGGCCTTATGTACAATATTATTGCACTTGTAAAACCTAATGCTATAGTTCTTGGAATGTGCAAATGATTTAAAGTTCCTCTTGGTGAAGCCATAATCCTTTCTATCATGAAACCTACAGTGGATCACCATATACCCAAAGTGATTACATGAGTATTTAATACCATTGGAAGAAATATCCATTTTTGAAATAGTTATCATTCCTTTTAGTGAGGCCATACTCCTTTCCATGAATCCTGCAATGCATAGCTTTGTGACCAAAATTATTACATGAAGAATAATGTCATTTAAAGAAATATTGTTTTGAAACATCTGGTCTCTTAGCCCTTTCTTTACCTCCTCTATGATGATCCTTGTTTCTTGTTTGTGGATTGTTTCTATCTTGGTGAAACTTACCTTCTTCAACTTATCCGTATAAGTCTTAGTTTTTTATTCACTCTTTTCCTATGAAACTTCCTTTTCTATTGAGCTTGAGCTTGATCCTTCTTCTTGTTTTCCTTGTCCTTATTCAAAACCAAGTCCTTTTTTGATAGATGAATATCTTTGTGCATTGATAATTTTATCCAAAGTTTTTAAACTTTTCCCAAACTTGTTCAACTTATCCTTAGAATATTTCACTTCCATCCTTAGATAAACCACTTCATGTTCTAATATTTTATACTCTAATTTTTTTTCTTCTAAATTTTCAACCATGACATATTTAAATATCATTTCCTTATATTTTGAGTTTGTTAGGTCTTGTAGAAGTCTTTCTTTTTCTTCCTCATGTTCTTGAACTTGAGCCTTTAGTCTTGAATTCTACTTTCTAACTCTTTTCAACTCTCTAAAAGTAACAATAAGTTCTTCTTATAGATCAGTTGTGCCTTATTCATTTTCTGATTCTTTCTCTAGGTATTCATTTCTAGGAGCATATTCTACTTGGTCTTCAATAGGAGTGTTTCATTCCTCTTATATTGCCAATAATAGAATATCTTCTTCTTCACTATCTAAGATTATTTCATCACTGTCACTTGAAGCATTGTTTGAATTTTTAACATAGAAACTCTTCTTGTGCCTTTGAAAGAACTTATTTTCATGCTTGCCTTGACCATACTTATTTTTATTTTCATGCCTATATTGTCCTTCTTCCTTTTTCTTATGATCCTATTTCTCTTCACTACTACTGCTTATGACTTGTGGACAATTTGATGCATACTGACCAATATCACCATAATTAAAGCATTTTATAGTCTTTATATCTTTGTGCTTTCTTTAGCCCTTCTTATTTCTTATCACATAGTTAGCTTCTTCATTACTGCTTGACTCATTACTTGATTCTAGTTTCATATATTTTTTCTTCTTTGAAACTCTAAAAGCTACCTCTTTCTTGGATTTGGGATCCTTTACTATTCTCATATCATAAGCTATGATAATTCCATGTAAATAATCCATAGTCAACTTATCAATATCTCTCATCTCTTCCATAGCTGAAACCTTTCTATCATGCCTCATTGGGAGTGATCTTAATAATTTTTGAGAAAAATTGGAGTCTTCAATTTTGAATCAAATTCTACACATGGTATTAGAAAGATTATCCACATGAAGTGAGTATGTATCAATAGATTCCTCATATTCCATATTCAAATATTCAAACCTTTTATTGTGGTCTTGCAGTTTCTTGATCTTTTTATCTCCTTAATATGTTTGCTTCAATTTATCCCATATCTCTTTTTCTGATTTGCAGTGCATAAATTTCACAAATTCTACTTCACATAATCCACTTAATATTCCATTCATAACCTTGGCATTATTCACATGTAATAGCTTACCATATTTATCTGTGGGATGAGTAGTTGTAGGTGTGAATCCATCCTCAACCAATTGCCACGTCTCATATCTTTGTGCCATAAACTAAGTATTCATTATTATACTCTAGAAGGTATAATTATTCTCATAAAACAATGGAGTCTTATTTGATGAATATCCATTCTGATATGTCATGTGTTCTTGTAATATCTTCCTTCAAGTTATTAGACTTTTCAAAAGGAACCCAATCTGATACCAATTGAGGAACATAAGCTTATACTAAAAGGGGGGGTGAATAGTATAAGATCAACTTTTACTTTTCTTTCCCAAATAATATTATCTAATATTATCAATTACAATATCAATAGTAGTAATAAAAGTTATGCATAAATCATCACAAACATGAGAGACAAAAATTTAACATGGTTCACTCAATGTGGGTTACGTCCACAAAGAGAATATTTCTTCTAAATATTCTCAAGAAATATCTTTGGAATCAATTCTCTATTATAATGTTTATGGACCTCTATCCAAAGGAGATCTCAATACCTAATGCTCTAATTTGTGGATCTCTCTCCATAGGAGAACTCTGTCCCATTTGATCTGGTTTGTGGATCTCTCTTCATAAGAGAACTCTATCCCCTCTGTTCTGGTTTGTGGATCTCTCTCCACAAAAAAAATCTATCCCCTTTGCTCTGGTTTATGGATCTCTCTCTACAAGATAAATCTATCCCCTATGATCTGGTATACTCCAAATACTACTCTCAACTCTATCTCAAATTTATACCAAACCTCATCACAAGTCTAGCAAAAATCTGCTCTAACTCTGCTCACAAATATCTGTCTCAAATCTACACCAAATCTTGTCTCAAGGCTAACACAAATCTACTCCAACTCTGCTCACAAATATCTATCTCAAATCTGCACCAAGCCTCGTTACAAGGCTAGCACAAATTTTCTCAAACTTTTCTCACAAATCTATCCAAATCTACACATGTCACATGCACACATCTGCTCTAATGCTTCTCTCAACTCTAAGTAAATATGCACATTTTACATGCACAAATTTGCCTTAAATCTATTCAACTATGTCCCAAGTCTTCTCACAAGACTTATTCAAATCTATATCAATGCTACTTCAAGTCTTCTTACAATACTTGCTCAAAATTTCCTTAAAGTCTTCTTAAATTACTTGCTCAAATCTACCTTCAAGCCTTCTCAAAATACTTGCTCAAATCTACCTTAAAAATACTCACAGAACCTGCTCAAATATTTCCAAATCTTGCATACAAACAAAGCTTATGTTTATTTCAAAATTATTGTTTTTAAAAAGATATATTATACTTAGAATTCATTTAATCTCTAGAACATATAGAGAATCATATGTACTATCAAATGCTCAATATGTTTTTCACATTCATAAATATTGCTTTCATCTAATCCAATATCTACCTCTTGCAAAATCCCTCTCAAGTCAAATAAAATTGGTGTATAACTTTGCTTCACTAATCTAATTTCTAACACTTGCACATTCACTTTCAATATCACTCAAACCAATGCTTGAGAACTTCACAAATCCACTCAAACAATGAAGCACAATTTCTTCACAAACCCTAACACAAGTGTTTCCAATTTCTTTCAACTATAATGCACATGTAGGTCTCAAACCCTAATGCAAATATTTCCAACAATGTGCTCCAATCAATCCTTTTAACTCCACCTCAAAATTACTTTCTCAAAACACAACCACCTAGATAAAAAGTTGAACCACCATACCTCAAAATGCTTGATGAAGAAATATCCTCAAGAACTTGTCTCACAAACAACCAATATTTCTTATGCCACTTCAAGGGTTATATAGTAAGGTACTTTCTCAAAAATTTCACATGGATTTTTTTGAGAAAGTATGTGCACAATGAAATATAAAAATTATGCTCTAAGTCCCTTATTTTTTTCCAAAAAATAAAGCTTTAATACTTAACAAAAACTTTCATATCTTTCTTTCACCATGCAAGAGTTATAATAAAATTTCAAGCAACTTATCACACCTTATTACTCCTAATATTTCAAAATAATATTCAATCCAAAAAATTCACAAATTACACACATGAATTTTTCATATACACCTTATACCTCCTACTTGAAACAAAATATTTTAATGCACTTCAAATTTCCAACATGACCATAATAACATCACTTTATTTTATGCATCACTCATAGCACTAGCAATATGAATTATAAAATCCACTTTATTCCTTTTTAATTCAAAAATTAAAACACCACTTTAACCCCTTTTAATTCAAAAATTAAAAGCAAATATAATAACCTTATGATTCCCTAAGCAAGCACATACCTTACTCTTAGCAAATATTTATTTCACAAAAAATATTATCCCCCTTGATGTCACTGTCGTGATTCAAACCTGTGGCGCTTGTTGTCCCGCACACTAGCTTTTGATAGACTACCACGTGGGCTAGCCATCCATACAAAACCTAGTGCACGTAATATTCCTTATAAATGATCTCCAACATGAAAATATTTTTCAATAAAAAATTAACACCTTGCCTCCATCGTGTCTCGAACTCGAGACCTCCCTTCTGCCATGCCTTAGCATTGGGGGTTCTACCGTCTAGGCTAGCTACCCATATGGAACTAAATTTTGCTACCCCTAATATTTATCCATGTGATATACCTTGAAATACGAATCCATCCTTCATATTCTTATACTTACTCTGCCCGAACGAATGAATTATTAAAGCACATGATTTCCTCATTTGATTTTTCACCTTAGCATCACAATTTAAATATGCAAACATTTTACTTGGTCCTTGATTTCAGAACATTGAAATATTCTATTTCCAACCTTAACCTTTGGTGCTCACATTTAATTGTTAATTATTATAATATTTTAAATCTACATAAATTCAAATATAATAATTTATTTTTCTTCTTTGGGCCTTTTTCTTAGGATAAAGTCGTTGCCACCATAAAATATTTTCTTTTTCCTTTGCAAGTACCACCATGTTAAATCCATTAAACCTTTATCTTTCCTTTGAAATAAATAACAACCAATTTCATAAACTTATGACATCAATCCTTTTACATCAATGACAACACAATATACTAAAACTTTCCAATAGTATCTGCCTTCAAGATGCATTACTTTTGTTGGCTACAAACAATTCAAGAAAAAATACTTTTTTGTTATTTGATGTTACTTCTTATAGATGTTATGCATATGTCTATCTACTCACTATGTTAATCTCCTTGCCTTCTTCACTAGTCTCTTCACTTTGTTGTTTTCCTCACACTAGTCTCCTCACCTTCTCTATAAAGAAGAAATATTAATCTCTTTGTTCTATCATTTTTCCTCACACTGGTCTCCTTGCCTTCTTATCTGTGAATAATAAATTTTGGTCTCTTTGCTCCATTATTTTCATGATGCTAGTTCTCAAGTATTTCATTGGTTCTCAAGTCTTTTGTTGGTGCTCAAGTCTTCTACTAGAGTATGAGGAACTATTATGAAAAACTCTTTTGTTGGTGACTATGTTATGACTGAACATTGCTCCTCTCCTATGAGTGAGTGTTCCTCTAATTTGGTATCTACATGGTGCTCCTCATGTGAGCATTTATCTTCTCTAGTATCTGGTTACTCCTTCTATAAGCATTCCTCTTCTCTAATATTCAATTGTTCCTTCTATGAGCATTTCTCTTCCTTGATATCTAGTTGTTCCTTCTATGAGAATTTCTCTTCCCTAATATCTAGTTTTTCCTTCTATGAGCATTTATATTCTATAATATCTAGTTGCTCCTTTTGTGACCATTTATGCATTGCCTAGATAGTGGTTGAATGTTGTTCAACCTCATAATCTGAGCATTGCTCAAATCTTAGTGTTTATTCTTTTCTTCTTAGTACTAACTAACTCTTATTTAGGTTCTCTATTAACACTTGATTATGATATTATGCTTATTCTACCTTTAATACAATGTCCTTCTATCTTGTTTCAATGGATAGCTTTCTTATATTTTGCCTATGTAGCATATCTTCTAGTTTTTCATTGAAAACTAGAGTCAAACATGTGCTTTGCTTGGAAGTAGCAATTCATTGTTTATTAGTGCCTAAATATTTTTAGACTAGAAATTACCTTAGACATAGTTCTATGCTCTTAGATAGCCTATTTAATGGCCTTTATATTATGGCCTCTTATTCTTTCACTATTTCAATGAATGTCTTATTTCTTGAAGAACATTAGAAATCTTATAGTGCTTTCTTCTCCTTTGTGCTTTGCTTAAGCTCTATTACAGAAGATTTGTATTGCTTATTTTCTCATAACTCTATTTTTAAATGGAAACTTAAATGCTCCTATGATTCTTTATATTTCTATTACTATTCCTCTCTATACTTCTACTTATTAAATTTTATACTCAAGAAGCTTCGAATGCTTCTTAATCCTTGGAAGCAAAAAATGCTTCTCTATTAGGAAGCAATAATGCTTCTTAATATGAAATATTCAATGTATCAGGTTGCACCTAAGAACCAAATATGATTCTCCTTGCTAGAGAACCTAATATCAATTTTAGGGTTATTCTAAATATCCCTAAATGACCAACCTTCTCTTGGGTTGGTTTTTTTTCAATATTCAATAGTGATTCTCCTCTTCCTCTAGAGAATCAAAAATATTATTAGGGTGACTTTGTATGTACTCAAATTTCCAACTATCTTCTAAGTTGGCTTCCAATAAATCAATACCCAACTTTCTTTTGAATTGACTTTTTCTATCAAATGTCTAACTTTTCTCCTAAGTTGCCTCTTTCTATCAATATAGATGAGTCCTACTCTTCACTAGTTTTTATTAAACAAAGTGGAAAGACCCTAGCATCCAAATTAGGGTGATTTATAGTTTTTCCCTCAATTTATACTCAATTAGACCTTTAGAAAAAGAGTCCAAGTCTACACTACCTTCAAAGTGGACAAAATCTAAATTAACTTTATCAAAAATGGACAAAGCTAAATATTGATAATGGTGGGTAATAAAATGAATTCTATAAAAAATAGATTGATTCATGTGTTAGCTTTGATACCATTATTGGATTTTTAATCTTTAGTACCACAAAATATCATAGGTCCCAATATAAATAAACCATAATATTAAAGGTCAAAATATCAATAATGAAAAGTAGAATAATATATGAGCAATTTAATATGTATATCTAGGACAATATAATACTAAAAATAGCACTCATTTATATAATAAAATATGAATGTAAATAGCCTAAGTCATTCATGAACTGTGCATGAAGAAAACTTACAATATTAATTGCTCAAAATCCATATACAAGTTTTATTCCTTTTCTTCCTCTTACAATCAGATAATCTAATATTCAGATTTTATTTTCTTATTATGGAGCATTGTATCCATAATATAGCTATAGTAATGTGACTCTTCAAGTACTTGACTATTGTTCTCCATATGAAAAATTCCATGACCTTTGGCTTATCATCTTGCCACTTGCACACTTCTACAAGCAAACCTAATCTAAGAAACTTGTACACATTATCATATTACATATTTTCATACTTACATACATGAAACATGTGCACATTATCTCAATCTACACTTGCACTCTAACTTACATGACACATGCATTTCCTACACATTGACACTTACATAAAAATGGAAATATAAATCACACTCCTAAACGATAGACTCAACCCTAATCTATTAAATATTACAATTGTACCATGAATCATGTACCAAATAATGTATGTTCCTCAACATAAGTAACAATTGTATTTATGATAAAAAAGGGTACATCATGATACTCACATATATTTATTTCCTTGTTTAAGAGGAAATCCATTGGTATTCTAGAAATTATCTCACCAGATGATCTTGTACAATGTAAATTTGATGCCTAGTTGTTATGATTGTAAGGAAAATTTAAAATTAAATTATATAACTTAAAATAGAAGGACAACAATGATTATACTATCGAGATGACATTGGCTATAAGAAAAATAAGGTATGTGAAAAAATTGACGCACAAAATGAGAATTGTGGAAATGACTTAAGAACTATGACAAAAGGACCATAATCACGGAAGAGACTAGCTATAATAAACCTCAATAAAATCTATAAAATGAGGGGTGAAAGTAGAAATATAATTTTTTGATAACTAAAATAAGGTCGAGGCAACTATGTGCAAGACAATCAAGGGCCTAATGGTGGTCTACAACCATAAGAAAAACTATTTGCACAAATTCAAACAAAATAAGAAAATAAAAGGCAAATTAAAGGATTGAGCTTCAAGTGCTTGGAGTATATACCTAAGGTAGCTTGTCATTCTCTAAAATAGTACTCAACTATTGTAGATTAATGCCATGTTAAATTTAATTTTTTGAAGGTACCACTAAGAAGGTATTTCTATTTTCTTTCTTATCATATTTCTCTCCTCTATATACTTCTACTTTCTACCCCTCCTCTTATTTCACTTTCTCCTTGTTCATCCTCCTATTGTTTATTATATACTATTTTTTCACCTTTCCCAATCATCCCAACCACCTTGTTTTTTTCACATCCTTTACCATCTCTAGTAATTTTCTTTCTATAGGTTCTATAAAACCCCCCTACATTTTATACACAAATGGATGGGATAAATCAAAGGCATATTCCAATGAATATGTAAAAATCCCCTATTACAATTATAGAACACAAGATCCATTCAATCCCCTTAGTTATTAGTTCCTTCATATCTTTACACTTTCCTTTGCTTATCTACTCCTATACTCGACTCCATACCCAATGGATAAATCTATATGCATCCTTAATTTTATAATTAAAAATCCCTAAAATAATCAATAATGTGGACCCATGAAAGCCTTCATATAGATAGATCCTAGCATTTTGTTGGACTATTAGTTTTGTTAATACAAATATTTGCTAGAAGCTCAAAGGAATTTTATGGGTCTAGAATTTTTAAAGGTATAGATGATCAGGCACTTTTGAATCCTAAATAAATGTGGCTAGATACTTTTGAAGACAAAACTAGATAATTTTAGCAATGGTCCTAGTCAATCCTAGTCAAAGGTATATTTAGTCAAGTGCATTAGAGACTAGAATTATGACTATATATGTGTCTTCTAACAAATACTTTGTAGCCTTTGCCAAAGCCATGAGAACTTGGAAACAAGCATAGAGCCTATAGCAGATAACAACAAAAGAAGAAGACTCCTAGATGGGTCCTTTTTAAGGGATATCATGTGCATCAAAAGCATGGGATACTTAGAAAATTCTCATCCATATAGGAAAAAATAGTTATAGGAAAGTGATAGTTAGTCTCCTAGAACATACAATACCATCAACAATCGTTAATCATAAGTAGAACTCCCTATAAATTTTATAGTTAGCATAAAAAGGCATAATGGAAGAAACCAAGCATGCTTAGAATGAAATATTTTCTAAAGACATATGGCTACTATATATGATAGATATTTCTATTAAAAAATATAGAGCAAAAAGTGATGTCCACTCCTTCCCAACATGTTGATTAAGCACAGAATCTAGATAGGGATAGACTATGCCTATATTGTTAGTCCTATGGTAGGTCATCCTTGTAATAACTATCTAAGCTATTATAGATATCTATAAATAGTAGAATTTACCTTAGTATGATGGTCGACAATTTAAGTGTTTGTATGTTGTATATTATGTAATTATGTTCAATAATTTTAATGAATTAGCTTGTTTTTTAACATTTTCTAGCATTATATTATTGAATTATTTTGTATGTGGATGTTATGTAGGCCTTATATATTTCTATAAAATATTTGTGGGTGATCTATTTTTTTAGGCCTAAGTTATTATTTGGATTATCAGTTTGGGATATTAGAATATTAGGGATGATTAGTGTCTGATTGTGTGGTTTACATAGAAATTGCTTAAGGTTATAAGAGCTATTAGAGTAGTAGAGGGCATGATTTGTGATCAATTTATATTCAATGATAATTTTTCTAGTAACTAGTTTGTTAGGTCCTATATGTAGTTTAATTGTAGTGTATTTTGCATAGTATACAAAAATTATATTGGAAAAATGTCATCTACATATAGTCAATCATTTCTATCCCTAACCCTCCATTTCTCACTTTAGTCTTCCCCATTTTTTTTATTTTTTGTTTTACAACAAGGAACTAGCCTTCTCTAGAGGTTGGCTAAGGAGAAATATTGAATCATCCAATCTTTTCCCTACTATAAAGGATGTACTTCTATCCATTAGGTAGATCACATGCCAATATTCAATATGTAAAATGAGTTGTGTGGAAATTAGCTATTTATAAGTGATGTAAAAAATTGCTCTTTTTAAAAAAATATTAAGTCTACCCTTGCTTTGATATACGTTCCACAATATGCCCTCATGCATTTTAGAGAAAAAACTAGAGTTCACAAGGAAAATTGATGTGGTTTTAATGTCAAAGCAAAGACAACAAGAAAAAAGGGGAACTGAGTGGGTTGGGGGGTAAAATGGATGGGGTAAAAACAATTCATTTTTAATGCATGATTATATGATTTTTAGAGCTTTAGGAATCACATGGTTTAGAATTTTTCAATGGTGCACTAGGTATGATAATTGCATTTATGAAGAGATAATGTGAGATCCATCTAGATCAAGTGATGTTAGGGTATAGGTAAGCCCTAATAAATTTAAATTTTGTTTTTGAATTAGTCTTAAAAATGTATCATTGCATTGTGGTAGAGAATTTAGTTGTTGTTAGAAAATTCATAGTAGTATTTTTGTGCGTCAGTGGTAATTTTTCCTTGGTAGCATTTTCAATTTGTGGTGGCAATTTTTTCCTAGTGGTATTTTTACATGTTGATGGTAGTTTATCTTGGAACCAAAATCACTATTGATGGTGGCTTTACCCTAGCAATATTTTTGTACTTTAGTGATGAGTTTGCCATAAGAAGAAGGTAAAGTAATTTAGAGTAAGAATATGATAGATATTTGAATTAACATATTTTTTTGTGTTGATTGGTGAGATGAGATACATCGTATAATACCATGAGATGAGGTCGCACACATTGGAGACCATCCAAATACTCATGGATGTAGCTAAATATAGCCTTCTAGATGTGGCAGGGATGTATCACATATCCCTATTTCATAAAGTATATTTTGATTGAGATCTATTGATGGCATTGGATAAGATGTAGTACTTAGAAATGAATACCTTTTGGCTTTAAATGGTAGATATGGAAGTGATCTTAGAGGATGTCTAATAAATCCTTAGGGTGCCTATTTGAGGCACCCATATTTAGATGATTTAGGATCATAATTAGGTATTAGAGAGTCTTATAGGTGATATTGGATTTATTATAGAGTGGAATGACATGGATATTAATACCATGTACTATAGTGGTAGACTAGATAGGGTGACATCACTGCTATGCATGGTTACCTTGGGCCTACTTATTGGTGATACCAACTAGTGTTTGGTGCACTAGGGTTGGGGCAAGGTCATATCTAATATATGTAATAAATAGGTGTAATTCATGTAGCCTAGTTATTTTAGCTAGGTTGTACCATACCCTCCATAGGGTGGTCTATAGAGGAGTGTAGAGCCGAGTGTAATGACACAAAATTAACCCAAGGAAGAGAGCTATTATTTTACAAGGATTAACTTATAAAGAAGATCCAATATTTTCATTAATATAAGGCATAACCATATTGATTTGATTATCATTATAGATGATACTCAAGTAGATAAGAGTGGTCAACCTCTCATAATTTATGGGGTTCAATTTTCTAATCTCATCATTAGAAAAGATACCATCAGTGGTCCCCCCATTTTCTATACATTACCCTATATGATATGACTTGACCATAACATAGGGATTACCCTTTAAGGCCCATATCAGTTAAATGTTATTCCTATTCCCTAACCCTGCATACAACCATCTATCCATGAAAATAACTAATACCATTAGCACTCACCTAGTAGTAATCATGGTCACACTTGACTACCTATAAGGTACCACCACTATAGTTCCCTGTGAATGATCCAATGGATTATCCCATACCAATACACCATTAATATTTCCCAAGACTCACCACTCAAAATCATCCAAGCCTCACTTATAGGACTTGTCCAAGCCTCTTTGCTAGGGTATATCATTTATAATTACCTAATTGAATTTTCTACCCATAAATCAACTAGGATTGGGTACATATCAACTCTAGGTATTAATAATAAGGTGTTTAACAATCAAACCCAAAATAAATCCCATAATCCTTTAATTCCAAGGATCATATTCAATCAAGTTTACCTATCTCACAAAAATATAAAATGCTATAATACCAAAACATAATATATTGACTAATACTAGAGAGTTTAACCATTTATGTATTTCATTTATTTTCATGAAAAAAAGTAAACTAATATCTAGAATTCATAACCAAATCCATTAATTTATTTTCCTAGTATTCTATCATATTCTTAGTAAACACAATTTATCCATCTTGCCAATTGCAAATCCTTTCCCAAGAAACTAAACATAGAAAGGAATCATTAATTCATATTCATCTATTAAATTAATTTTTATGATAAAACATAAGGATGTTTATAAATATATCCATTCCTTCTTCAATAATCATAACATAGTTTCTACACATGATATTTCTTAAGTATTTCACTTTTCCAAGAAAAAACATTACATTTCAACCATCAAAACCCAAGGTCTTTAGTCACATATTTTTTTTAGAGTCTTCTACTTAATATGTCTTCTCCATAAAACTTTTGAGCATAAATAAGGGATCATGACAACTCTTTGAATGCATATGCAAACCTAATATGCATTATGCAATAAGAACATTCAATACAAATGAATCCTCAAAAAAATAAACATTAAAACATTTTCCCAAATTTTATTAGTCATGGGTGAGAGAATCCCATACTTCTCTCACTCAACTATAACTCTTTTTTTTATACAATCCAAGCTATCCCCTTGGCTAAATTTACTACTCAATCCTTCGAGAGTAAATAACAATTTCCTCATTCCTTAGATATAGGTTAAATTTAAGTACATCATATTAGTTATATTGGTTACTACTCTCTATTAAACCAACTATAATCTCTTTATATAATTAAATAATTGTTTCTTTCTTCCATTTAATGTCTATATTTAAATACAATATTCCAAGTGACTAAAGTCTTCAATTCTTTTTAGTAAAATTAATAATTTGTTTCAACTTCTACCAATAGTAAAATAAATTGGATTTATTAAACTATATTAATAGTTTAATATAGATCAATGAACAACCTTGTTAGCCAAAAATTTATAAGAAAATAGGTTTGAGTCAAAAATTCAAATATAAATTTGCACATAGCCAAAAATAATTGAAAACCAAGAAAAACATCACAAATGTATTTTAATTTAGTTCTGATGGAAGAATATAGTCATTGCTCAAAGCTTATGAAAACACCACTTCCACGAAGTTGGACTTGATCAACTTAGGAAATGATGGACTCTCAAATCATATTAATTTTATTTTAAGCTTTAATAAAATATGGCTTCCATCATTCATCAACCAAACTATATAAGCATACAAACTAAAAATATAATCAATGCCTTTAGTGTAATATGGTAAGGCAACATTAGAAAATTATATTGATATGAAAAATATATATAGGAAAAAGTAGGATTAGGATAGATATTTAGTAAATATAATATTCTAACCTACTAATGTAATCAAATTGACTACGTAGACTAACTACTAACTTGTCGTCCATAATATCAGCTGACCAAACAAATGTCGGTAAACCAAGTAACTAACCTAGGTAACTAGTAAAAGTAAATACTAGTGGTAAAAAGTAACAAGCTACTTTTTACCATGTAGTAAATAAATTCTACCTAATGTAGGAAAATGGTAAATATCCCAAAGAATGGAATATTACTCTAACATCCCCCCTTATTACATTATTTGGGTAATGTATATAACTATCCCAATACAGTGAAAAAGATGTTGATTTGCTAGTTCTTGCTCTTGCTCAGGCTCTATCACAGTGCTATGGCACCTCCTAAGCAAAAAATGGGTCATTCCTCACTTTGTCTTCACATCAACAAATGTCCTTATTGTAATCTTGTCATCCAAACAAATTGCATGGGTAACCAACCACTGCAACCTCTAGGTGTAGTAGAGTAGATCATTTCATATGAGGTTCATTCAGTTATAATATGATTTTAAAAAAGTTTTTATAAGGTAGCTAAGGTGTTGGTCATTGCCAAAACTGTACCCTTATAAGTTTCTCCCTTTGTTGCAAAACATGTAATAAAATTTCTAAAAGAAGTGTGACTAAGGTGTCAGTCATTGCCGAAAATGCACCCTTATAATTATTCTTCATGTTTTACAAAAAATTGTGTGAAGTAAGAAAAGAAATGTTATCCCCCCTTAATTGAAAAATATATGCAACTCAAGAAGCTTTATGAAGAGTTTTAGAAAGATTGCCTCCTAGGAAAATTTTTCACCAAAAAATTCCCTCATTTTGTTACAAGTACTTTAAAAAATGAGAGTTTGCTATTTATGAAGCCTAAAAGAGGTACAATCACCCATTTATTGTAAGTACTTCAAAAAAAACTTATGCTATTTATGAAGCCTAAAAAAGAGAGAGGAATGGTGTTTGCTTAAGGTGACAAATTTGTTTTCCCTCTACAATACTATCTTAGCCATGAGCACTTTGTGTGCTCTTTTTGAACCAGAATTAGAATCGAAATTAGACACTTCACTAGCAATATTGCCTTTATTTTTCTTTTGTGATGTGCTTTTACCTTTCTTGTTTTTCTTGTTTTTAAACCAACACCAATTGGCATCATGGTTGTCTTTTTTACAATGTGAGCAAAACTTCTTTTGAGTTTTCTTTCCATTAAATTTTGAATATGATCCTCCCTTCAAAAAGTTTCCTTTCTTATTTTTACCCTGATTTTTTGAATAAAGTGCATTGTTCAACACTTCATTGCTTTGGAGTTGATTTGCTTCCTCTGTTTGAAGCAAATTGACTAACTCCACAAAGGTGATAATTCTTTGTGATACATTAAGGGATTTGTTGGGCACTAAATTGCACCAAGTTTTCACTTAATACTGTGGCTATCTATCTTCTAATTTTCTATCCAGAATTGCATCCGATAGCTACAACTCAACACTCAACATTTGATGGACCAAAACTAAAATTTTGTTCCAACCTCCAGAGTAGGTTGGTTCTTTGTCAACTTAAGAATGTTGTTGACACAATTATGCTCACTTAGGGTTTGAAGGTTAGGGTAAGAAGATATTAGGGTTAGAGAAATGTGAACAATAGTGGACAGATAGGCTAACAACATTGCACCACCATAAAAAGCTCCAAAAAGCTAACCCAAATATACATGACTTAGATCAATATTATCACAAATTGAATGACTCTTCATTCATTAAAGCATAGTAGAGAAATATTGTAGACAAATATTTCAATATCTAGACAATGATAATCCAAATAATAGAATTCACCAATATCTAGATTCTATAGAAATACACTTCCTAACAATAAATATCAAACTCAGAAGCAAATTTCAATTACTTCAATAGCTATTAATCCATTCATTTTGCACAAACTAACCACTTAAGTATTCACAAAAATATATCTAAAGAATTAGAACCTCTGATATCAAGCATGAAGATACAAATTTTGAGGTGAAGATCAATGTAATGATCCTTCCATTAGCTCTTGGGAATATTTACAATAGCATAGGAAAACACACTAGAGTCGACCCTTAAAAATGAGGGTTCGACATCTATTTATAGTTTTGCAAAAATTTAAAAATACAAAGAACATTACAAAGATTTATTTTGACAATGCAACAGATAATTATTGTTGGCATTTGCTTACTGGTACATCCTCTAGGAAATCTATTGAATGTGGTCCACCATGGCAGCTCAGGGCCTCTGTAACTTGTTGGTCATTTGGCACAACTGGAGTCCAAGCTGTTGGAAATCATGTATCATTGTTGATGCTTCTTGGATGTTATTTTCTATCGTAAATCTGTAACCACCTCTGGTTCAATTTCCTTGGAAACTCTTGATACTTTAGCTTCCTCTTCCAACTAGTTTTTCCAATTCTAGTGAAGAAACATCCCTAAATACCTTAGATTCTTTGATGCAATCTCCATCGTTGATATCTGATTAAACCTGATAAAAGATTATTGCAATGGCAGGAAGAAATGGCACCATTCCACTTTAAAATATGTGTGACGTCATCCCTCTATCTCAGAAACTACAGAATACCGATCTGACTTCCAAATGATCTAAAAACTAAGAAATATCGAATGCACTTACAAGGTGCCTTCCAATCCGCACAAAAATATTGATGACATCATTCTTTCTTTGTGATTTTTACAGATTTGATTCCAAAATGAGCAAGTGCATTAGCATAAGATCATCAATCTGGACCCCTCAGAGCGTAGCGTGACCTTTTCTCCATTCCACACTATCCTTAGAATAAAACCTTCTACCTTTTCATAATTTTGAAAATGAGAAGTTAAAAAAATCCTTAGTCATGAATATGCATCCGCCTTGGCCATAGCATTCTACTTTCTAACCGTTTCGGTCACAAATACTCTATGGGTTTTTTGAATTGGGCCTTCTAAAACTTAGCCACTCGTGAAGTTGCAAATCCATAATTTTTTATCGTTGACATCATCTCTTCTCAAAACTTTTACAGGTTTGAGATGTGTCATCAATCTGAAGTCGGAGACAAGTCTCCTAGAATCACTTCATTCATGAAAATTGACTAAGTGTCGGGTGTCTCATACCTTCTATTGCAGATCCCATTTCAGAATGCACTACAAGGGGTGCAGAATGAATATTTTTCCACTTAGACAAAATTTATGAAAATTTTCTTAAGTATGTGGCCATTTTGGGCCTACATTCTGGTGCCTCCCAGGTGGATTTGCTTGCAAAGCGAATCAAACTCAGAGTATTATCCATTGGGCTTTAGGATTCAAACATACTCATCTTCAAAAATACACTTTATAGAATAAATTGCATACAAACACTACTCTCTAATAATTTCATCAATATGCTGAGAGAGTAGAGGTTCATATCGAAGTGATGCCAAAAATATACAAAACTTATCCGCTCATATAGAGACCGCATATGAAATACAAGTCTTGCCACTATCTTCAACAACTAGACACAACTATAATCCTTTTATAAGGCCTTATTTCAAAAATTCTTTCACATATAGTCCACTTCTCTTGTACCTTTGAAGGCTTCATGCCTTTATTGCTTACTTCTGACAATTGTCAGAGTCAAAACAAAACAAATACAAAACTTATGCATATGTACAAAACAAAAATAAACTATGTGTGAACCCCTCCTGGGCTTGTAAATGATCTATCCAAATCTTCTTCTTCATGGGCCTCTTCCTCGACCTCCTCATATTGCTCTTCTTATTCTTATTATTCTTCTGGAATAGGTGTTTTTAGACTTTTTCCTCCAAAAGTATCACCAAACAATTAGATCATTAATTCCAAAGATTGTAGAGCGTATTTCCAATATTCTTTAGAGGGAATTTATGTTTATTTGAGCTCATTATAAGCATACTATATCTCACCAATGTCTTCATAGTTAGTAGCATCCCCTCTATTCACCAGATCTTCCATGAGATCTTTCAACCGGGTAAAACCAACAATCATTTGGACAACTTGTTATTTGGGTAGTGGCTCTTTCAGAGAATCTATCCCGAATTCATCCTACAAATTCTCATTGATGCTTTTCAATTTTTATTCCATGGATAACAACTTATGGTCCTCCATCCATAGGCCTTTAAATCCCACTTGAATCATTTTCTTATTCAATTCAACAACATCCTTAATGATACCCTCAATCCTATCGAACAATAGCCAAGATCTTTGAAGTGCCCTATGCTTTTTAACCACTATCCTGGTAGCAACTCTAGAAAAATTCCATTCTTTATTAGGTATAGGTTTAGAAAAATCACAGAGCCTGCTACCAACCAACCCATACATTTGTTCTATCGAAATCACCATAGGCTGCAACTATCCCATGATTTGACATAGCTCTTTCTGAATATTAGAGAGTAGATGGTTGGTATCATTAAGATAATCAATAATAAGTTGAAGCCCTGAAAATTTCTCTTGGACCTCAAAAAGCAACACTTTTCTAATCCTTTTCAAATCATTCTTAGAAAAGCTTGAATATTTAGCTTTCTCTAGTTGAATATGATTCTTTAAATTCTGAATTTCTTTTGCCTGATATTCATTCAGCTTCTTTTGCTTTTCTAATTGGTCCTTTAGTTTTTTGGCCTCTTGAAAATTCTCCTGCCAAGCCTTAGCATCTTTTCTTAGGGTCTTTTCTATTTCTTTTTTATCATTGAGACTATTTTTAAGCTTTTCAACCTTTTTCTCCAACTTGTCCACCTTCTCTCTGACTAAATCATTTTTCACATAGAAGGTATCCAAGTGAGCCTTGGATATGATCAAATCATCTTCCTCGGGGAGTTTGTCAATATATTTGATGACCTCTTCCACTCAATAACCTTGAATAGTCATATCAGTATCAAGTTTTCTTACTAGTGGAGTCATAGATCTTGATATTCTTTGTCTAGAAATAGGATCAACATACATACTTATTCTCTTGACCGTCATCCTGATGGAAGGCCTAGAAATCCTTTATACCTAATAATCATTTATACTTTGAGTGGCTAACTGCTCCTTTGGTACAGTAATAGGTCTTGAAATACCAACAACTAGTGGAGATGATGGTACTAAAAATGAAAGGGTGGACTAAACTATTTTTGATGGGGGTGAATATATAGTTACAACAACCTCTATGACAATAGTGGACTCTATAACTACTATTGTTTTTGTTACTGGTAGACTCATACAAATTGATGCAAGACTAACAATTGGATGGGTGGATATACTTGGAACGCAGTGTCCCATTGATGGTGGTGATGAAAAAGATGGAATTGAAATGGTGGTAGATGAGGGAGTAGGAACCTCAGATGCTGGAGATGTGTTTTGAGGTGATTATGAGGAAATAGGAGTAACTTGTACCTCAGTGGCTACTGATGACTCATGTGGTGGACTACAAGAGTGAGGAGGTACATTTGTCATGTCTTCTTGTTTAGATAGGGAGGGAGATTTATTTGGGGAATTAGGGATATGAAGATGAGAATAGGGATTAGAAGCCATACCTTCACCTAATGATGTAGGGTGTTCTTGTTCTATCTTTGTATCTTACTACTGCTCTTGATTAATCAATTTTCCCATAGCACAATTAACTACTTCTTTAGCAATCTCCTCCATATCCAATTTATGTTTCTTTGAAATATATTTTTTCTTTCTTTCTAGAACCCTCTTAGTCCTTCTATGAACCAATTTAAAATTAGTCATATCATTCTCAAAATCCTCCTCCAACTCATCTTCTTGCACTATAGAAATTAATGTTTGCTCAGAAGTAGGTCGCAATGCAACTGATGTTGTAGGGGTAAAATAAAGGGTCTATAATTAACTATTTCATCCTTTTATTTCTAGTTGATATCTATGTCTAGAGGCCATAATCCCAAATCTAAAAATTTAGGCCTAGATGTTGTTTCAATAACTAGAGTACTGATAACTTTTTCCTTAGAATATTGCATCTTGCTCATCAGCTTAGCTCCCTTAGGAAATATTTCCACTTGCTCAATAGTAGGATGAAAGGTCTTTAGTACTTCAACTACTATCAAGGGAGTTCCTAGTTTTTCTATATGAGCCTCATGATCTATAGGTTGAGGGAGGGATTTAGAACTATATTGAGGTTTCTCAATAGTTAATACTATATTTTTGACATCCTTTTGTTTCCATGTTCTAATGTTTTTATTATATCTTCTTGAAAAATCTTTATCAATATTCATTCCAAATTTAGACTTAGGATTTCCAATTTCAATACTCATTCTCTACCAATATATTATTCTAGCTACATTCCATGGTCCCTTTTCCTCCTCTTATTCATCTGCAATCTCATATTCAGGCAAAGGATCCTTCTTTGCATATTTAGCCTCAGGCGAAGGAACTTTTTTCTTTGTTGATTTAGCCTAAATTTTTTTAATTGTAGCCTCTACGATCTGATGACTTGGCTTATTTTCAGGGTCAAAATCAACAATCTACTCTTAAAAATACAACCATGGGGGTGACTGATCCATATTTGAGACATTCCACTCTAAAAGAGTAGTTTCATCATTATTCTTGCCTTTTTCAAAATGAGCCATGGACCTCTTTCCAAACTTATATGTCTTATCTCCATTTAGGGTTTTATTTATGGTAGTAAAAATGCCATCAGGGTTATAGCTCCATCTTTGGGGAATATAAAATAGACCTAACCTATCTAGGTATTGGTCGATTTGTTGGTTTTGCCCCTTCTTGTTGATGGTGATGTCATCCAAAGTGTGGTGGATAAGTAAAGACTTAATCTTACTTTTAGAGCCATAGTTCGCATCAATGTACTATTTATACTTAGATATTCTAGGGCAAAAAGCCTCTCTGTGATGAAATGGGGCAAGAGGAAGGGTTTACCCATAAAACCATACAATCTGATCATAGTGCCCTCGGTCAAAAAATACTAGTCTCCTTCTTCTGCACTGTTTTTTCTCAGAATCTTCTTTATTAAAGGTGGCAACCTAGGGCACTTACCATACATTATTTTTAAATAAGGTCCTAGAAATTCCAAATTGGATCTATAATAGGACTCACTACTCCTCAAATGGCTTGTCCAATAATAAACTGGCAAGGGTTCTCCATAATTGGTTTTATCCCTAACCGAATTCATGACATTTTTATATTTGGTGACGGCATAGAACATCCACACTAAACTTGAGCAATGCCTAAAACTAGGATCATCGACACCCCTTTTCATGTTTACTAGTTGGTCATGTATTCTCTGTGCGAGAAAATTTATCTAGTCAAAATAAATCACTCTAGTACCTTTCTTTCTCGCATCCTTCTCATACATTCTCTTATTATAAATATAGTATGCTATGAAAATTTTCCAACCATTTACCTTTCTATCAGAATCTAAACCCTCCATGCAAGCCAACATAGAAAATAGGATGGGCTTTGCAAATTTATCAATAGAGATAGGGACCTCAGGAAATTTTTCCCTGGGCTTAATATTAAGTTGTTTATAAACCCAATTTTTAAATGACTTGCCATCATTAGCTCATTTTTTTGTTGTGTAAAACCCAGTCTGCTCAATGACCCTAAATGGATTTGGTATTACTAGGGGGTCAGACCCTAGGGCAAAAATTTTATGAAAAAAATAAGTGGTTACATTGAAAAGCATTTCACCCTAAGAGGTTTTAACTGCTTTAGCCAAAGGGTCATAAAATTTAACTATGGTAGCTATCAACTCAGGGCAAGAATGAACAAAATCATAAATATATAAAGAGAGATAAGAAAGGATAGCACATCTAACTTCCATGGCCAAAGTAGATCTCACCTTGTATCTATCATTCACATTCCTCCTCAACCTAGTTCTTTCTATGAGGACCATTTTTGTGTTTGCCATGACTTCGGCCTTGTCGAGATATGGTGCCACCACCTTCTTCTCCAGAGTTTTAAACTCCTAAACATCCTTTGAAGACTCAGTGGGTGATTTTTTAGGGGCCATTTTGATAGTAGCAAGACTTCGTTCTCCCTGCAGTTTATGGTAAGTTCTTTAGAAATTCACTCTACCCTTCACCACTCTAGGGATGCAAATTAATTTCAAATGAGTGTCATGTATGTTTTCATCACGTTTTATTCTTTTGGAATGCATGTATCTTCCACCATTAATGCAACTACTACTTGAACTTGTCGTTGGTACACTTTCTAAATTTTAATCATTTCCTTTGGTGGCTCAATAGTGGCACTCTGTATTTTCATTGGTTGAAATTTCAAATTGCATTGCCACCTCACTGCACCCCTTCAACTACTCTCGGGTTATGGCATGATTTCGTTAGCACTGATTGTGGGATCGTGCTCTAGTATCCATGTGTCATGGTTAGAAATGATGCTTGGTTCCACTTCATCTTTGAAACTGGAGACTTAAGGAGATTTTGGGTCCACGGAAATGTAATACTTCTTAGGCACGACTTTCTATCCTAATTTTGCTTTGGTAGAATTGACTTCAAAAGGTTCTCGGATTGTGAATTCCCTTCACTTTCTTTTGACCATCGGCTCACCATTCTAAAATAATCTTAGTGGATTTATAATGTCGATTTGAGAGCACACGTCATTCCGGAGAGCTTATCATAGTACAAAATGAAACCATGCTATGCACTTAGCTCATTTTTGTTAACTTTTTTTTTATTTTTTCTTTTTCAAGATTTGTTTTCAAGAGACTGATTACAAAGTGTAGGAATAAATTAAATAATTTCAAGTGCATAAATGAGGACAATAATTATACAATGTATATATATGTTATATCAAAATCACTCCTTACACATAGTAGAGCTTGAGATGAAAACCATTCACCAAAATTGGTTGTATGTTTCCCTCTAGATCTTCTAGATGGAATACATTGGACTCCTTAGCATCTACTATTTTGAAAGGACCATCCCAAAAAGAATCAAAATTTGCATGCTTGCTTGGCTTTGCTCTATCAAAATTCCACCTGAGAAATGAGTCTCCAACTTGGAATTTCCTTAAGATGGTCTTCTTATCAAACAATGCTTTAATTTCTAATGAATGTTTTTGAAAAAAGTTATATGCCTGAGTTCTACTCTCTTCTAGTTTTAGCAAATGTGTCAATCTTGAAGAACACAAGATTATACTGAGAGGGGGGGTGAATAGTATAATACCTCTTTTTACTTTTTCCTTTATACTTCAAAATAGTAGAGCAATATACTCAAAGCAATATCAAAGCAAAGACTTGCAAAATTTGTCCTCAGGTTCTTCTCAAAGAACCACTGCACCTCTGTCCTCAAGTTCTCTGATAGAACTATCAAACTCAGCTCACAAGTCCTCTGCTAGGACCTGTCCAAATCTGCTCACAAGTTCCCATCGAAACCTGTCCAAAATTGCTCACAAGTCCCCACTAGAACCTATCCAAAAATTGCTCACAAGTCCTCACCAGAACCTGTCCAAAACTCAACAAGCTCACCAAGAAAAACTTTCTTAGTAGGAAATCACAAAGTGAATTGTTAGAGACCCAATGTGATTTGTCAAACTCATAGAAGCATAAAGAGAATTGTTAGAGACTCAATATGTTCTATACTCAAATCCCAATCTCAAAAATCAACTCAAATCAACTCAGCTCAATCTCAATCTCAAATATGAAAACTCAACTCAATATCTGAAATGGATAGGATAGAATGTTTTCTTTTAAGAACATGAAACCCTAAAAATTGCCAACTATGCAAAGAATCACATAACAATGATACTCATGTTCTTTTCACCATCAATTAGGGTTTCAAAAATAATGCTCATCAAACAAGGTTTAGTCAACCAACACCATTCAACTCAACATCAACCTTGAAGCATTCAACCAATCATCACAAGAAAAGGAAACAAGTAGAAATCCTTTTCCCTCCAAAGATATTTGAACAAAACAACCACCAACACTATATCACCAAATGCAAAGAATAACTTGCTCAAATCAACTCAATGGAGTAAGCCCAATATCATGAATCAAGTAAAGCAATAACTTGATCAAACAACCTCTATGGAAGCAACTCAACCATCAAACTCAAAACAGCCAACCAAGGGTTCCACCAACTCAATGCAAGTAGCTAGACTCACAAATATAAACCCTAGTGCAAAAATCTTCCACTATCTCAAACCAGAAATTATGCATTCACCAAAAACTCTCCTTAATGATAACAATGCATAAGTAGTCTTCAACAAACCAGAAAATAGGATTTACACCCAACCAAAAGAAACCTAGTTGAAAACCTTTTCACTCCAAACTTATTTCAGAAAAACATACACCAATCATACTCATAAGAAAAATGTGCCCATACCCCTTTTTAAGATGAATAAGCCCTTGAAAATCTACCACAATTAATAATTTTGATCTTCCCTAAAAATTATTAACTCAACATTGGCATGTCAAAATAACTCAACCACCATGGCAATTATTTCCCCTTTAATTTTCAATCCAACTATAGCAAAAATATTAAGCTTGCATTCCTTATACCTCCCAAAGCTAACTTTATAAAACCTTAGCAAGAAAAATAGTAAAATTTAATTGCCACTCTTTCTACAAAAATTGGAGCGCATACCTTTGGTAAAAATCCTACGAATTTTGGAGTGCATACACTACCCTCAAAAGGGTCTTCGGCGATTCAAACCGCCAATGACCATGCTACTAAGTCCTTTGACCACGCCGCGTGGTCTAGGAGAGCCCACGAGAGGGAGAAGAGGATTCTCCATTCTTATCACCACATGCGCCTCCTCCTTGACACCAAGACCAACCCGTCACACCTTTGACCATGCAACACTTGTCTTTCTCCTTCACTGGCGTAGGGGCTCCGATATCAAAAATGAAAAGCACAGAGATTAAATTCAAACTCTTGGCCAAAAAAAATGAAATCATTTGCCTCATTTTATATGCACTTTGATGCATTTCCAAACACGTCGACTGAATTCGAAAAGTAATTTCGAATTTAATAGAAATTGCTTTCTAAAGGGTTTAAAAACCCTTAAGATAAATTAAAAAAAATTTCTCCCTTAATTAATTAAATAATTAATTAATTAAAACCTTGAAGGGTTTTAAATAATTATTAAATAAATAATAAAGAGAACCTCCATTGGTTTTAATAAAAACCACTTAACTTGGTTTTAATGAAAAACCCTTGCCAATGGAATCTCTCCGGATTCTCTTAGAATCTTCCACCTTTGAAGCCAACACATCCTCTTAACATTAATGCCATTTCCTTTTGACATCAATGACAACTCATAGACAAGAATCTAGGATCTCAAACCCAAAATTGCCAACAATCTCCCCCTTTGTCATTGATAGCAAACCATGCTTCTCAACAACACAGAGACTCAACATAAACAGCTTCCTCTGTCTTGAGGCACTCCCCCTTAATCAAATATCTCCCCTTTTGTCATCAATGGAAAAGGGTCACCTTTGGGGCTCGGGACTAAGAATGAGCCTCTTAGCTTAGTCCCTCCCCCACCTCCTGATGAGGTGATTAATTCTTAGGTGGGAGTAAAACTCCCATTAGGCACTGATCATCATCAGCATCTATAACTTCCTTGTTGGGCCTTCTCTTGAACTCTTTGTCCATATTCCTATTCCTGTTCTTATCACTATTCTTGTTCTTAACCATGCCTTGATCCTTGGACCTGATCATGCCACTATTCCTGTTCCTGTATTATGGAATTTCAGCTCTACATTGTCTGATTTTGTGACATTCATTGTTGCACTTGAAACACTTGACGATGTTGTTTCTCTAAGGTAAACCTGATATTTGAATCCACCAGTTCTGACCAAACCTGTTCTGACCAAACCTATTCTGACCAAACCTGTTCTGGCCAAACCTGTTTTGACCAAACCTGTTCTTGTTATTTGCCTCGTAATAAACTGCCTTGTGCCCAAACTGTTGACAAGAGTAGCAATACCCTTGAAAGTAACTAGCACTTCTGAAACTTTCATTTACCTCCTTCACTTGAGCCATGCAATGTGAAGCCATGTGACCAAACCTCGTGACAAGCAAAACATCTCGCCTTGAAACTTTCCTTTAATTGACCTCTTAGGTTCGAAAACTTCTTCTTCTCATTCTGAATTTTGTTTTCTGTTTCTGTGCATCTATCATTCAAGGACTCTTTTTTTGAAATACTTTCCTCATCAGAGCTCTCTTTCTTTTGGAGTCTCTTACTAGACTCTCCAACTTGTTCCTTGTGTGGCTTAACAAAACCAAGGCCTATTTTATTTGTTGTATTTCTTTGACCTTTAATGAGTGACTTAACCTTTTTGGAGCTATCTTGAAACCTTTAAAGCTTATCCTTGTACTCTTTAGTATCCTCTTTCAAAGAAGCCATTTTCTGTTCTAACTCACTATACTCAAGAACCTTAGACTCTAACTCATCCTTGAGTTCTTGTGTCTTAGCTATAGAGAAGTCAAGACTTTATATAATATCATATCTCTCCATACAACATTCATCTAACTTATCCTTGAGTCTAGAATTCTTCTTTCTTTCCTTTTTCAAAGCACTAAGAGCACTAATAATTTCACTTTCAAGATCCTTTATTTGATTGCTTTTTGAATCATCAAATCCTTTTTCAAATTTCTTATCACTAGAGGTGCTACCCTTTTCAAAAACCATACATGCATCTTCCTTATAGTTTTCTGAAGCATCCTCATACATACTAGAAACCAAATAATTATTTGTGCAATCATCCTCAAGGTGACCAAAATTTCCACATCTAAGACATTTCATGATAATGAATCTATGTTTCGGTTCTTCCTCTTTTTCTGATATGAACAACATATCATTTTCATTATCACTTGAAGAACTTTCACTATCACTACTAGAACGCTTACTTGCTTTGTCTAGGTAGAAACTCTTCTTGTGCTTGTGAGAATACCTCTTTCCTTGATTATTGTGCTCATCTTTGTTTTTCCTGTGATGCTTGTGCTTTTCAGAATCCTTGCTCTTAGAATCCTATTTATCTTCATCACTTTCATTCTTGGAAACAGTATAGTCAGTAGCATAATGACCAAACTTTCCACAATTGAAACATCTTATATTTTTCATACTTTTGTGCTTTCTAGAGAACTTGCATTTCTTGTTGTAATATGCCTCTTCATCACTAGAAGACTCATCACTATCTTGAAGCTATTTACCTTTGGAATTCTTGGTAGCCTTGAAAGCTGCCTCTTTCTTGACATCAACCTTCACTTGAGTTCTCAACTCAAATGCTACAAGTATACTATGGAGCTCATCCTTTTTCAACTTATCCAAATATTTAGCTTCCTCAATAGTAGAAATCTTTTCACTAAATCTATTAGGAAGAGATCTTAAAATCTTATCACAAACATCATTTTCAGCAAGCTCAAGACCTAAGTCTTTCATGGAGTTAACAACCTCATCCATAGGAAGCATGTAGTCACTAATATTTTCATCATCATTCATCTTGAGTTGTTCAAACATACCTTTGAAGTGTCTCAACTTGGCCTTTCTGACATTTGTATCACTTGTATGAACCACCTGCAATTGTTTCCACATTTCACTAGTTGTCTTGTAGTGAATCACTTTGGTGAGATCTACTTTCTGTAAGCCTTTCAGGATTGCATTCATTGCTTTTGAATTGCTATGATGTAGGAGCCTTTCTTCTTTAGTATATGGACCATGTATAGGAATAGTGTACTCATCTTCAACTACTTCCCATACCTCATTACCAAGTGCCATTAGATGAACCTTCATCCTTGCACTCCAAAGACCAAAATCTGACCCATCAAGAATAGGTGTTGCATTGCTACTTGAATGATCCATTGTGTTCTTTACTAGCTTTTCCTTCAAGCTGTTAAACTTTTCGAAGGCACCTACTCTGATACCAATTGAAGAACACAAGCTTATACTGAGAGGGAGGGGGTGAACAGTATAAGACCTCTTTTTACTTTTTCGTTTATACTTCAAAATAGTAAAGCAATATACCCAAAGAAATATCAAAGCAATGCACAATATCATCCACAAAGTGACACCAATTTTAACATGGTTCACCCAGAATGGCTAGGCTACATCCACAAAAACTTTTCTCTAAAAGTTATCTCAAAGTTATTTGGGAATCCTTCCCAATTACAATTATTATGAGCCTCATCCCAAAGGAGATACCTTCCCCCAATAAAAATTTATGAGCCTATGCTCAAAGGAGATACCTTCCCCCAATCAGAATTTATGAGCCTCTACTCAAAGGAGATACCTTCCCCTCTACTTTGGAAATGATCCCTCAGAAGATCAACTACCTCTACCTCTTGCCAGCACGTGGAACTCCTTTCCACCGAAGACCTCCTGTCCTCAATGCTTAGCCTAAGAGACCTACCTTCTATGATCACGTCCACAGTAGCTCAACAACTTGTACCAAACACAATCAGTCGGTCTAGTACAAGTCTTCCTCTGTTTTTCAAATCTGTCCAACTCTTGAACAAATCAATCCTCTACATACAAGCCTTCTCAAAGACTTGCCAAATTTGTCCTCAAGTTCTTCTCAAAGAACCACTGCACCTTTGTCCTCAAGTTCTCTGATAGAACTATAAAACTCAGCTCACAAGTCCTCTACTAGGACCTGTCCAAATCTGCTCACAAGTCCCCACCAGAACCTGTCCAAAACTGCTCACAAGTCCCCACCGGAACCTGTCCAAAAACTGCTCACAAGTCCTCATCGAAACCTGTCCAAAACTCAGCAAGCTCACCAAGAAAAAATTTCTTAGTAGGAAATCACAAAGTGAATTGTTAGAGACCCAATGTGATTTTTCAAACTCATAAAAGCATAAAGATAATTGTTAGAGACTCAATATGTTCTATACTCAAATCCCAATCCCAAAACTCAACTCAAATCAACTCAGCTCAATCTCAATCTCAAATCTGAAAACTCAACTCAATATCTGAAATGGATATGATAGAATGTTTTCTTTCAAGAACATGAAACCCTAAAAATTGCCAACTATGCAAAGAATCACATAACAATGATACTCATGTTCTTTTCACCATCAATTAGGGTTTCAACAATAATGCTCATCAAACAAGGTTTAGTCAACCAACACCATTCAACTCAACATCAACCTTGAAGCATTCAACCAATCATCACAAGAAAAGGAAACAAGAAGAAATCCTTTTCCCTCCAAATATATTTGAACAAAATAGCAACCAACACTATATCACCAAATGCAAATAATAACTTGCTCAAATCAACTCAATGGAGTAAGCCCAATATCATGAATCAAGTAAAGCAATAACTTGATCAAACAACCTCTATGGAAGCAACTCAACCATCAAACTCAAAACAACCAACCAAGGGTTCCACCAACTCAATGCAAGTAGCTAGACTCACAAATATAAACCCTAGTGCACAAAGCTTCAACTATCTCAAACCAAAAATTATGCATTCACCAAAAACTCTCCTTAACGATAACAATGCATAAGTAGTCTTCAACAAACCAAAAAATAGGATTTACACCCAACCAAAAGAAACCTAGTTGAAAACCTTTTCACTCCAACCTTATTTCAGAAAAACATACACCAATCATACTCATAAGAAAAATGTGCCCATACCCCTTTTTAATATGAATAAGCCCTTGAAAATCTACCATAATTAATAATTTTGATCTTCCCTAAAAATTATTAACTCAACATTGGCATGTCAAAATAACTCAACCACCATGGCAATTATTTCCCCTTTAATTTTTAATCCAACTATAGCAAAAATATTAAGCTTGCATTCCTTATACCTCCCAAAGCTAACTTTGTAAAACCTTATCAAGCAAAATAGTAAAATTTAATTGCCACTCTTTCTGCAAAAATTGGAGCGCATACCTTTGGTAAAAATCCTATGAATTTCGGAGCGCATACACTACCCTCAAAAGGATCTTCGACGATTAGAACCACCAACCACCATGCTACTAAGTCCTTTGACCATGCCACATGGGCTAGGAGAGCCCACGAGAGGGAGAAGAGAATTCTCTGTTCTTATCACCGCATGCACCTCCTCCTTGATGCCAAGACCAACCCGTCACACCTTTGACCATGCAATGCATGTCTTTCTCCTTCGTTGGCGCAGGGGCTCCGATATCGAAAATGAAAAGCACAGAGATTAAATTCAAACTCTTGGACAAAAAAAATGAAATCATTTGCCTCATTTTATATGCACTTTGATGCATTTCCAAACACATCGGCTGAATTCAAAAAGTAATTTCGAATTTAATCGAAATTGCTTTCTAAAGGGTTTAAAAACCCTTAAGATAAATTAAAAATAATTTCTCCCTTAATTAATTAAAACCTTGAAGGGTTTTAAATAATAATTAAATAAATAATAAAGAGAACCTCCATTGGTTTTAATAAAAACCATTTAACTTGGTTTTAATGAAAAACCCTTGCCAATGGAATCTCTCCAGATTCTCTTGGAATATTCCACCTTTGAAGCCAACACATCCTCTTAACATTAATGCCATTTCCTTTTGACATCAATGACAACTCATAGACAGAAGCTAGGATCTCAAACCCAAAATTGCCAACAAATCTAGTTTTCACAGGATCTTCTTCTGGCTCTTCTTCTGAATTGAAAAGCTTGAGTGCTGGGATCTCCAAATGGATTGGTAACACTGCCTCCTTTCCATACACTAGTGCATAAGGAGAATCATTTATGGAATTTTTAATAGTAATCATGTCTACCCATAGAGCTTGGTCCAATAATAGGTGCCAACTTCTTTTATTACCTTCTAGTGATTTGCTCAAAATCCTTAATAGGTTTTTGTTGGTAGATTCTGCAAGTCCATTACCCTATGGATAATAATTGGAAGTATTTTTAAGAGTAATGACATACTTATTGTTAAACTCAATATACTTTTCTCCCATGAAATATGGACCATTGTAACTCACAAAAGCTTCTAGAACTCCAAACCTTGAAATCAAATTTTCCAAAAAAATGATCACAACATCTTGATCTGATTTCTTGGTAGGAATAGCTTCTACCAATATGATAAGATAATTTATGGTAGTTAGGATAAAATTATGCTCTGCTGAATAATTAGGATTGATAACCCCTATGAAATCTAGCCCCAATTGTTGTAAAGACTCTTCCACTTGAATGGGATTGAGGGGGTATGAAGCATTCCTTGTCCTTCCCATATATCTCTGACATTTTTCACAGGCCTGGATGACTTTAAAATCATAATTGAGTACATTGGGGAAATAATAGCTTGATCTTATGATTTTTAAATTTGTAACCCTACCTAAACTATGCCCACAAAATGATCCTCCATGGAATTCCTCCATGACCCTTTTTTGCTGGTCATATTTTAAGCATTTTAGAAGAATTTCATCCAAGTTTCTTTTGTATAAACCGTCTAGTAGTAATACATATTTTAGGGCATGAAGCTTGTATCTTCTCCTTTGGGAAGCACTTAGATTAAGGGGACATGCTCCAATATAAAAGTACCTAACCATCTATTCAATCCAATCAGAGTCTTCAGCTTGTATTATTTCAACCTGATATTCACCTTCTACTTTTTGGTAACCTATTACTTTTGTTAATTCTACACCTTCTGTTAACCCTTGGCATAAATTCGTACCTCTTACTAGCTTGGTGGGGTGTATTTCTACATCAATTTCTTGTATTTTGGTAATCCAACCAGCTCTTTTATCTCCTAAATAATCTTGCAGGATGAAACTTCTTACGTTTGGATGAACCACATATACCAGGGTCTTGCTCTGTACCAAATACTACCTAGACTTCTTTAGTGACTTCATCACAAAAAATACTTGCCTTTCAATAAAATTGTCTTCGAATTGTTAATCATGGATTTTTTGGCTCCAAAATAACTCAAGATGTTCCTCCCCTTGATCATCCTTCTGAGGGAGCACTAAGGCATAACTTTCTTCAGCTCCATATGCATAAGGAATATTTTTTTTCTAAAATTCATGTTTATCAGTATTGGAGTTGTTGCAATGGATTGTTTAATGATCTTGAATGCTAATTTTTTGACTTCATTCCACTTGAATTTGGCATTTTTCTTAAGTAACTCAAATATAGGCCTTACTTTCTATGCAAAATCAGAAATGAATTTCTTGACGAAATTGATTTGGCCTAGGAAAGACTACAATGTCTTCTTATTTGTAGGTAAAGGAAGAGCAAGAATTTATGTGATTCTATTGGGATCTATGACCATGCCTTCTTTTGAGACCACATGACCTAGTAGCTTTCCTTCATGGACTACAAAGAATGACTTATTCGAATTGAGTGAAATACCAAATTCTATGCATTTTTAAGAAACTTGCTCCAAGTGTGATAGATGATACTTTTATCATGGGAGAACACAATCATGTCAACCAGATAAATTAGAATAGCCTTGTTGATCAGTGCTCCAAAGGCATAGTCCATAGCTCCATAAAATGTGGTTCTTGCATTGGACAACCCAAAAGGTATTATCTGGTAGGCAAATGTACCCCATTTTGTGGTGAATGTTATTTTATACTGATCTTCTTATTTCACCCAAATTTTGTTATATCCATAGTAACCATCCAATAATGATAATATTTCTGCTCTGACCACTACCTACAAGATCTGATCAATCTGAGGGAGAGAGTAGTGATATTTGAGGGATGCTTGGTTTAGATTTTTGAAGTCCACACACAAGCGTATATCCCCATTCCTTTTACTCATGGCTACTAAATTGGCTACCCAAGTAGAATGTTTTATTGTGTATATGATCTTAGAATTTAATAAATTTAAGAGATACTCTCTCATAATGGCTTCAATCATTGGATTGAATGGCCTATGCTTCTGCCTAAATGGTTTTACATCAGTATCTAACTCAATAGTGTGTTGGATAACCTTTTTATCATACACCTTGAGATCCTCATAGGACCAAGCCACAATGTCTTGGTATCTTAAGCATACAGCTTTGATATATTTTGCTTCCTTAGGCGAACATCATATTCCAACTTTGAGGTTTTTCTCTATACCAAATTCAATTTATTTATAGATTTTTCATTGATCTTCATGGCTTTGGTCTTCTTTATATCCTCATTATCAAACAAACTTTCAAGGGTGACCAACCCTCTTGGTATATGATTGTTCCTCAATTGGATAATGTCCTGTTGATCAATTTCCTCTAAATTATCCTCCTAGACAGTAGAAAGACATGCCTCTCTCACCAAAAAATCAACTATTTGTTCGTCACTTTCAAAAACCTGCCAAAAAATCTACTTTTCTGGTACTGTAGGTCTAAAAATCATTTTAATTCCCTTGGCCTTCTTGATTCCAAAGTCAACAAAAGGGTTGAAGTTAGCTCCCTTTGTTGCTAATGCATCATCCAGAGTATTCTTTTCTCTGGGAATAAAATTAAAATTCAGGGCATCAAAATATTCCATTAAATCCCATACCTTGTTTCTATAAGCTTTTAAGTAATGGTGCTTACTGCTGCACCTATTTCTTACTTGATGGACTATTAGCTTAGAATCACCATATTTATTCAAAATATTAATTCCCATACTTTTTGCTTGTATCAATCCTAGACATAGTGTCTCATATTCTACCACATTGTTAGTACATGACCATGTTAGTCTGTAAGCAAAATTTTTTGTACCTTCTAATTGGGATTGAAGAACCAAACCAACTACTACACCATTTCAGCACTTAGCACCATAAAATTGCATGACCCAAGTTTCTTTCTCTCTCAAATATTGATTAAATATAGCAGGGATTTTATTCTCTAATTTTGTTGAGATATTGTATGTTCACATACTAGTTTTGAATTGATTGTAGTCTTCTATGAAAGGCAACTCATCCTCTATGTACAACTCTTCAATGTTTTCCACCAACTCAAATTCTTCCAAAGGATTAAGATTGCACATGTCTTCTTCAATATTTTAAATGTGATAAGCTACTAGTTTTTTAGGAGTTATCCTTATCCTTTTTCCTTTGAAAGGGATTATCATGCTAGAATAATTCATAAACATACATCCCCCTATATTTGTAGTAAACTCTCTTGAAAGACATAATCCATAATAGGGTTCTAAGTCAACCACAACTATTTCTTGCACTATTGTCACCTCAGGGGCTCTGTGCAACCTCATCAGTACATCTTTAATGACTCCAACTATCTTGACAAGTGTTCCATATAGTTGTAATACTCTAGGAAAAGATCGAGTATACTCCATACCCATCTCTTCACAGACTACTTTAGGCATAACTATAGTTGATGCTCCTGAGTCAATCACACAATTTTTGACTACCCAAAATTCCATTCTTAGGGATATATAGAAAGGGGGAGGGTTATTATTTAAAATAGTAGGTGTCATTTCTTTCTTTTTTGATGGCATACTAAGGATTGTTGTGGCCAATCTACTTTGAGGATTTTTATTGAGGGAAGCCTTGAGCAGGTCAATCTAACTAGGTATGAATAGAGTGTCATACAAGCTATCTTTTGATGGGATCCTTTTCATTTCTTCAACAATGTTGTATTCATACTTAGTCAAGGAGAGTCTTTCCAGCCCTCTTTCTTACTCACTGTATCTTCTTTTATATTGTTGGGTGGCCTCTAATCTTTGTATTTTTGTAATAGAGGGTAACCTTAGTCTTTCTTGATCTTCATCCTTGGATCTCATTTGGTCCCCTTCTATTTCCTTTAATGGTATCTTAGGGAGACTATCTATCTTCTCTTTTACTTTTGCTTTAATGATAGGGAAGGTGTTACTGCTCTGAGGGAGGGGATCAGATTTCTTCTGAGAAGGGACTTGGAATTGTCCCATTTTTTGAGGTTCTACTTGTAAGGCTTTCTTCCCATATCTTGTCATAATAGAAATTGGGCTATCCTCAGTTGATTCCTTCCCAACCATGATTTGATCAGGGTGCCATAATATATTGAATCTTCCATTTTGATTCCTTTCATCTTGGTCCATAGCTTGTTGAACATGGTGTTGGTACATCACACAAGATTGTGAGCCATGGGGCTCATTACAAGGGTGGTATCTGAAGAACATTTTGGATCCTCATATACTACGCTCAATCTAAGCCCAATACTATTACTCGAACCATGGACATATTCTCTCTTGTGACCTTTCTTGGTCTCTATTTTCCATTGAATTCATTCTATTACTCAGAGTTTTTAGAATATTTTGGATATCCAGGATAATAGAAAACTCCTGAGATGGTTGAGAAGGAAAGGGAGAAAAAGGAGCTACAAAAGTCATAGGATTTGGTTACAGTATTACATTCATTTATGGATATGGGGATGATAAAGATAGAGGGTCAATGTAAGAGGGGTTTGTGGATTGAACTTGGCTACTAGTGGTTTTTGAGTTTTAAGGCAACACAGTTTTTCGAGGAAGTCTTCTAACATTGATTAGGATGTTTTCAGTATGAACTGTTGCATTGTAGATTTAGGAGAATGTTTCTACTCTTTATTGTTGTGTCTGTAGCCCCAAATCTGATCCAAGAGCTCAGATATAATACATATAAGCCAGACATATAGCTAGTCTGGCAATGGGAGGAATTATTTTCCATGTTTTGCTAAATCTCAAATTGAAATCTGAGATAGTTTCTTGCAGAGTTTTTTGCATGGAGGTAAACTTATTAAGCAAAGAAAAAGGATCAGTAGATTCATTAAATTCCTCTATGAATGGCTCAGCTAACGTTTTCCATGAAGTGATAGTATTTTCCTCCAAGGTTCTAAACCAATGCAATATCTTTCCTCTAAAGGGCAGGGCTAGAATTATTATAATAATATCTTCTTCCTTTATGTTTTGTATTGCTGCAGGTTCAAGATATCCTTATAGCACTCATAAGTTATTTTCCCAGATCCATCATAAGTGGAAATAGCTTTAGATACATCTTGAGGTATGGCATTCATTTGGGCCAATCTGAGAGGACCGACTATGTTCCAGCTAGGATACTTTTGTAATGGCTGATTAGGGGGTCTATTTTGTGCCATGTTTTTGGCTATAGGTCTTATTGGGGGAATTATTAGATGGTATGTAGAATCCTCTTCCATAATATCTTTCTGTACGAGGAAATATTGATCTAAACTTCTAGAAACAATAGCCCCTCTATTAATTAGGGTTATTCCTTTTAAAATACTTGGTATACATGAACAGACACTAGTCTACAAGGATAATTCTTTTTTGGAGTCTAAATACCAGGGAGTCACTAGGTAAACTTGCTCTTCTTCACTTACAAGGTCAATACAATTCACCTAATCTTGTTTCCTTTGGTTTGAGATGATAGTAACTCATTTTATGGGTTTTGTGTTCCTTGTGAATTGGTCCCACCGAGCATGCCAAAAACTATTGGGCACTGAATTGCACCAAGTTTCACTCGATACTATGACTATCTATCTTCCTATTTTTTGTCCAGACTTGCACTCAATAGCTATAGCTCAACACTCAACATTGAATGGACCAAAATAGAGTTTTTGATCCAACCTCCAAAGTAGGCTAGTTCCTTGTCAACTTAAGTAGGGTGTTGACACAATTATGCTCACTTAGTGTTTGAATGTTAAAGTAAGAAGATATTAGGGTTAGATAAATGTGAACAATAGTGGATGGATAGGCTAACAACATTGCACCACCATAAAAAGCTCCAAAATGCTAACCCAAAGATACATGACTCAGATCAAAATTATCACAAATTGAATGACTCTTCATTCATTAAAGAACAATAGAGAAATATTATAGATAGATATTTCAATATATATACAATGATTATATAAATAACAAAATTCACCAATATCTAGATTCTACATAAATACACTTTATCACAATAAAGATCAAACTCAGAAGCAGATTTTAATTACTTCAATAGCTAGTAATCCATTCATTTGGCACAAACTAACCACTTAAGTATTCATAGAAATACAACTAAAGAATTCGAACCTCTGATATCAAGCATGAATATACAAATTTTGAGGTGAATATCAATGTAATTCTCCTTCCATTAGATCTTAGGAATATTTGCAGTAGCACAGGAAAATACACTAGAGCTGACACTTAAAAATGAGGGTTCAACCTCTATTTATAGTTTTGTAGAAATTTAAAATACAAAGAACATTACAAAGATTTATTTTGATAGCACAGTAGAGAATTATTGTTGGCATTTTATTACTAGTACATACTTTAAAAAATCCACTGAATGTGGTCTACCATGGTATCTCAGGGTCTCTGTAACTTGCTGGTCATTTGGCGCAACTAGAGTCCAGGCCATTGGAAATCATGTATCATCGTTGATGCTTATTGGATGTTGTCCACCGCAATTGATCTGTAACCACCTCTGGTTCAATTTCCTTGGAAACCCTCGATGCTTTAGCTTCCTCTTCCAACTACTTGTTCCAATTTTGGTGAAGAAAAATCCCTAAATACCTCAAATTATTTGATGCAATCTCCACCATTTATCTCCCTCATTATAATGTTTTGATTAATTCTAAAAAAATCTTGGTAGGAAGAAATGACACCATTATACTTTAAAATATGTGTAATGTCATCCTTTTGTCTTAAAAACTATGAAATTCCAATCCAACTCCTGAATGATCTAAAAACTAAGCAAGATCGAATCTGCTTACAAGGTGCCTTCCAATTCACACAAAAATATTGATGAAATCACTCTTTCTTTATGAATTTTGTGGATTTGATTCTAGAATGAGCAAGTGCATTAGCATAAGATCATCAATCTAGACCCGTCATATCATAGCATGATCTTTTCTCCATTCTGCACTATCCTCAGAATAAAACCCTCCATTTTGTCATCATTCCAAAAAGGAGAAGCTAAAAATGTCCTTAGTCACAAATTCACACCTGCGTTGGCCATAGCATTCCACTTTATAACTATTTCGGGTGTAAATACTCTATGGGTTTTTCGAAATCAAGCCTTCTAAAACTTAGCCGCTCATGAAGTTTCTAATCTGCACTTTTTTATCACTGATGTCATTTCTTCTCAAAACTTTTGTGAATTTGAGATGCGTCATCAGTCCAAAATCAGAGACAAGTCTCCCAAAATCTCTTCATTCATAAAAATTGACTAAGTGTCGAGAGGGCTCATACCTTCTATTGTGGATCCCATTTTGGAATGCACTGCAAGGGGTGTAGAATGAAGATTTTTCCACTTAGACAAAATTTGCAAAAAATTTTCTTAGTATGTGGCCATTTTGGTCCTACATGATGTAATCAACATTTTATAGAATTCAGGAAGATCTTTCAATATTACTGAAGTCAAAATGGTATCTTCTACTTTGGCCCCTAAAGCATTAAGCTTATACTTCAGTTCTACCACTCTCTAGAGGAAACGTTCTACTGATTCAACTGACTTCATATGGAGTGTATGAAATTGGGTTTAAAGGTTGAGAATCAAAGATTGATTATTTCCTTCAAAAATGGTGTACAAGGAGTCTCATGCATATTTTCAATTCTTTACCTAGCAAATATGGTGCTGACTCTCATCAGTAGTTTCTAGGAGTATAAAAATGAGAATATGATTGTTATTTTTATCCCATGCCTTTTGATCTGCTCCTAGTGATGTGGGTCTTGATTCAATGCCATCAACTAAATCCCACATTTCCTCTACATTTAGGATGGATTTCATATTAGTTTTCCATGATGAATAGTTAGGAACTTTAAGCAATTGTGTATCATTTAAGTATTTGATAGTTGCCATGATGAAGGTCCTAGAATTTGTACTAAGATGATATTTCTTTCACTCTTAAGTGGTATTTAATGGCATCTACCTAAAAAAATTCTTTAAAGAAAGGTAATCAATTTGAGAAAATTAAACCAAACAAAAAAGAAGTGAAAGAGAATTCACTCAAAAAGATATTTAATGGCACCTGCCTAAAAATCCTCTTGAAGAGGAATAATCAGTTTGAGGAAATTAAGCCAAAAAAATAAGACTGAATTAGGGTTTTTGATTTAGGAGAGAATATAAAAAAATTTGGCTTTAAACTGTGTAAGGATTTACACCAATTATTGTGAAATTTTGGGGTTTGAGTGTTCTTGATTTTATGACTTATAATTGCAAAAAAAATACAATAATCAAACAAGAATGCCCACAAAATTCTTATCACATAGGTGTCATATGCAACCGAAAATGCACCTAATTTTCCAATGAAGGTGTTGAGTAAAATCGAAAATGCAACTATTAATTTTTACAACAAATTTTGGATTTGTGTTGTGCAAAAAAATTGATATAGTTTATGTCCTCTTGTTTTCCAAATTTGCAAATAATGGGGCATGAAACAATTGCTTTTTCTTTTTGTTTTACAAATTTAACAAGTTTGATTTTTAAGTGCTCCTCACTTTTGTGTTACAATTTTGCAAAAGAAATACAATTTCTTGTCTTCCCCCCTTTGTTTTGCAAAATTAACAAAATAGCACTCCTTTCAAGACAAGTCAACACACGACCCGTGTTTGAAAGGCTTCCAAAACCAGTCAACACACGACTTGGTTTTAGTGGACCCTTTGAGGCTTCAAAACTCAAAAATTGGAGGGGCATTAGGATTGAAAGGTTCTCGAATCCTCATGGGACCATAAATTTTATCCTTACCCTTCCGAGGATCAGTGTAAGTGTTGAAACGAGGTAAAATTCTTTGATGATCTCGAAGCATACGACAAAAATGAGATCTTGTTGTTTGTCATCGAATTTCGTTCCTCTTTCTTATAACTCTTTGACGACGAAGATTTTTCTTTATCCAAGGCTTCTTCTTCATGAGATAAAACTTGTACTCTCAAAAATTTGTTAGGAGTCTCATAATTTGTAATAAAATTATGTCTTCTTTCTTGCCTATTTATCCCCAATTGTGGAGAAAACAAGAAAACATGTAATTCTTGTAGTTGCAATAAAAAATAGCCTTTTAATTTTCTATTTTAATGCAATTTTCTAATTAATTTTAGCATCAATTGAATTAATAATAAAAATAATTTGGTTAAAAATCATGATAATTTTTCAAAAATATGATTTGAAATTTTTTTTATTAAATTATTAATAAAAATCACAAAAAAAATAAAATGTTTTACCTTATTGATCCTCACAGTTGGCTCATCATGGCAAAAAATGGGAGTAGTCACCACCAGAAGTCAAAACTATGACCCCGTAGTAAGAGCCTTTGCTTGCCTTGATCAACCGATTGGGCCAAACCATCGTATGTGTATGAAGACGCAATGCCTTCGATTTATACTAGAAGGCACCAATTTGTTTTAAAAACAATCTCTAGTATTATTATCCCACATCGATGCTACAAAGTGTCAGAGGAGAAATAAAAGGAAACTCCCCCCATTAATAGTGATTGTCTTCAAGAAATCACTGCCACTTGTTTTGCTGCGCATTTGAGATAACTTAGCACCCTTTGACGAGGACAAATCAGAGCCTGCCACCTATACCAAGTTAGTGATGCCACGTCACCCTCAGTAATACCACATGTCCCTCGATTTGCATGCTTGCCATGTTAGCTGATAGATCCATCCATTCAGTCGCATCCAGTCAACTACCATAGAGTGTGTGTTAGATCCACCCAACCCCAACTCAACTATCATGTTTCGATTCACATCCTACTTGGTATTCACCATATTAGCTTACACCTGGTTGGTCCACGTCAAGTATCCAGGTGCTAGCAGTTCTTGTATTGTTGGTGTCATAGGGGTGTACCTCATGTCATGTGTCCACAAAATTTAGTGCCTCCTTAATTCAATAATAGGGTCTCTAGGTAGTTGAGTCGTTTGTTAGTGGTAGTGTCTAGTATTTAGTCGCCTATCAATGATAGTGTGTGTCCAGTCTTGGGGATAGATCTGATCACCTTTATGGGTTGGCCAGCCCTAGCATGTCTTAGGGATAGATCCAATCCCTTTTGAGAATTGGTAGCCCTATTGTATCTATCTTGGACTTCATGTTTATTGTCACATCTAACATCAGTCTAGTCCTACATCCATATCAGCCTTAGTGTCGATTGTCACATCCAACATCAATCTAGATTTTTGTGCCCACTAGTCAAGCCACTTGAGGATCTATGCACATTTCAACAGATCATGCCTCAAGAATCATGTTGAGGGATTCGAGGAGTTGTGCATCTTGGGAAATGTGTCCCAACTAGGGGGGTCCCATTTTGGGATATGTGCCCCACAGGTCTAGTCCAGGAGTGACAAAAATATCACCTTCTCTTGTCGAATTTCAACCTCATGCTCGCCCTTCCCAAGCAATTCACTTTGATACCATGTAAGATGGTAAGGCAACATTAGAAAATTATATTGATATGAAAAATATATATAGGACAAAGTAGGGGTAGGATAGATATTTAGAAAATATAATATCCTGACCTACTAACATAATCAAATTGACTATGTAGACTAACTACTAACTTGCCATCCATAATATCAGCCGGCCAAAAAAATGTTGGTAAACCGAAGAACTGACCTAAGTAACTAGTAAAAGTAAATACTGGTGGTAAAAAGTAACAAGCTACTTTTTACCATGTAGTAAATAAAATTCTACCTAATGTAGGAAAATGGTAAATATCCCAAAGAATGGAATATTACTCTAACATTTAGAACTTATGGACAAGGAATCACTACAAAACCTATAGAGACATCCCTATCTATAGATAAATTAAAACCAGTTTTAGAAATCAAAACAAGAATTCCAAACCAAAGGAAAATTCATACTACCAAGACATTGAAACTCACACCTTAGGAGTACGCAAAAACTAGGTAATAGCTACTTAAAAACCAAATTTATAGAAGAGATTTACAATAAGAAAAACATTCTCATAAATGATAAAGTATCAATGGAATATTGGAAGAATACCCCTAGACTTGGAACATAACAATCTCTACCTTTTCTTTGCTTTTTAAAAATAAGACTTGAATAAATTGGATTGGGTCAAAACCCTTTGGAAGCAATATGTTGAAGAAAATATCAAAGCCAACAAGATCATAATAAGTATGAGAATTTTTTTTAATCAAAATAGACTGAATCATATTAGAGACTTATTATTTAGACTCTTCTATTCACTACTTCACACCTTGACTTCCTCGCCAACCCAATATTTTTCTTCCTTCCTTCTCCTTCCTCAAAAACCTCCTACAACCCTAAAATTCAAATATCATTTGTAGAGGTAAAAATATCAAGGAATATGAAACTCAAGTGTTATGTAACTCCCTCTTGATTTCATTTATTGCTCCTTTAATAATGCTTAATCTTCCATCCCTTCTAAAAGTTGTGTTCCATTAATATTAAGATTCTCATGTTCTCATTAATTATAATATGAACTATTTATTTATAATAATATTTATAAAGTGTGCCCCCCAACTTTATAAAATATTACTCAATAAGGTTAAATATTTAATTAATTAATATTTTCAAACAATAGTAATTAAATTAATTACTCACTTCATATAATTAAATTAATACTATTACTATTTGTTAATATTAATTATTAACATTAATATTTAATGTTATTAAGTATCAATAATGTAAATATCATTATTAATACCTTATTTGACAATAATTAACCAAAACAAGCACTAACACATCCATTAATAAAATAAGAGCCTAGGCAACACATGGGCTCTTGCTAAAATTTATCCTCATCCAAACTAGGATGCAATCAACCATGAGCAATAATGTGCACAACCGTTACTATTCCCTACTCAGGAGGTATTACTATAATTTTAAGGTTATCAACCACCTATGGAGAACCCATATGCATAGAGGTAAAGGTTTATTTTTCCTATACAAAAACCTCCTTGCCCAATGATGCATTTAATCACACATACACACATGCAAATACTTCTACATGATCGTTTTACCCCTATGGATTATCAAATAAAATCATCCATTGTTTCTCATTTCTCTCAACTCTAGTGGTTGTCCCATACCAATCCACCCATAATATTACCTCGTCTTGAAACCACAAAATTCATCACCAGTAGCATATTTTAAAAATAGCATAATCCAACTTTAGAAAGCATAAATTTTAACTATCAACTCATCTTGATAGAAATAAAATATGATCATGCATTAATTATCAAAAAATCAGTACATCAATAAAACAAGGAAAATTCCTACCAATATGAGCCATTACATACTCTCCCCTAGGACTAAACATAGTCCCTTGTATTTTGAACCAAATATTTTATTCAAACAAAAAAGAAAATTGCTTCCTCGTTACATAAACATTTTTCCAAGTTGCACAATTCTCAAAAAATGGTCCCAAAGAACCTTACACTAATATAAGGTATTGTTTCTCAAGTTTTTAGAAAAAAACCTTAGGATCTGTTAGCATATATGTCATTACATTACTTGCAAAAGGGTAGCACTCGTAGGCGCTCTCTAGGTTGGTTTATTAACCACCAAGTTGGTTTGATAAACCAACTTATAACCACATTGTAACCTTTATATTGATATCAATCAGAATGAATGAATTGCTTCATCAAATTCTTTATGGCATCAGAGCTAGGGATGATCATAGAAATTGTTCAAGGTAGTTATCATTTCTAACTACTCCAACTTCCCTAAATAGCATGGTTCTTGGAGACTGACGGACATAAACAAGACTACCAACCAACGAGACTGGAGGACATTGATGGACGCAAGACTGACGAACATAGACAAAGGATAGACTACCATCCAATGAGACTGGAGGAAACTAATAGACTACCAGCCAACAATATTGGAGGACACTGATGGATGTGGATAGAGGAAACACTGATGGACACAGATAAAGGACAAACTACCCACCAATAAGACTGAAGGTACGTACACAAAGGAGAGAAGATCGAGCATGTGAGGCACGCAGGTAGAGGAAATACTAACAGACATAGAAAAAGCAGATCGGGCATGTGTGTCAATGATTTTGGAGGAAAAATGGTGGGGTGGTTTCCTGAAGGCAACCGAAAGCTATAGTAGCTTTCGATGTTTTAAAGACCCCCACAGTGGCAACATAGGCCATGTGGGATTAAAAAAAAATTCTCCCCTTCTCTGCCTCCGATGCTACTAAGATATGCCTACTCCCTACTTGTTCTCTCGGGCCCTCTGGCTCATGTGGTATGCATGGTGATTTTTAGGTGGTAGGTCACGGGTTAAAGTCCCTTTGGGGAGGTATAAATTGTTTTTTGGATGCCCTGCATGCACTGTGATGGTGGGTAGCAGTTTTTTTGATGCCCCATGCATGTTGTGATGGCGGGTGGAATTTTTTACACTTTGTAGTTCCTTGTTGATGCCCGAACATGCCCAGTTGATGCCCGAAAGTGGTCATTTGATGCCTGTGCAGTCCAATGACGCCTTGAAGGCTCCAAATTTTTTTGGGGGGGTTTTAGGTACAATTTTTTTTCTCTCCTTGTCTATTTTGCAATACGAAGGGGGGAGATCTCAGTCTTCACATGATTCATTTGCAAAATTATAAGATAAAGGGGGGAAATCAAACCATTTGGCAGAATAATTGCTAGATTTGTAATAGGTGCTTAAATTTGTGGGCATTTGTGATTGTTTCTTTTGCATTTAAATATTCTATTTTTCTTGCATTAACAATCATAAATTACAAAAAAATATAAGACCCCAAATTTATACCCTATTTGTGCAATTTATTGCACAGTAGCGTTCGGTATTTGAGATACCTCTGGTCCACACTTACAGGTAATGTTGTCATGCTTTGGACTACTGTATTCATCACCTAATATAGCTGCAACAACGACTTCTGAGCTTGTTCTCTATTAATCATCGGGGAGAAATAAGGCAAACCAATTTTTTTCTCATTTCATACCCACATCGTGATTGTTGTTAGGTGTAAATCCTAACGAAAGTTTTTTATTCCAAAGTTTTTAGGGGAAGTTATGCCCCATGCATGAGGAATAAAACTTTTTATGGTAGGTGTCATTAACAACATGATGTCCTTTAAGTATCACCTATATTCAATATATTGTGCTTCTCATATGTACTTACAATCTCCCTCACGTAAGGGCGGGTACATATTGAGTAGTATATTGTTCCTATATACCTATAGTATCCCTCACATAAGGGCGAGTATATATTGAATGGTTATGGTATAAATATCTGGTAAGTATAAATAAAGGGAGACCAATTGGTGATATAAGGAACCTTCATAATGGCCATAATTCATAAGTATCTCTCAGATTCACAATTGTTGAAAGGTCCTAACTTTGTTCCATGGAAAACAAAGATGAAAGCCATTCTTCAGTTGGAAGATTTATGGGATGTAGTGACTGGCACTGCAAAGCACCCTCAGACAATAGGAATAGATCAAGATTCTTGGGATAAGAAAGACAAGAAGTGTATCATGTTTATCTTGCTTGCTACTACAGATGAGGTGCATCCTCATATTTATGATGCAAAAACTAGTAAGATAGCTTGGGATGCCTTGATCACAGTATATGAAGGAAAGAATCAATCCACTATTCTACACCTTCAAACTCAACTACATACTCTCAGTATGAATTTTGGGAAAACAGTTGATATATTCCTTTGTAGAGTGGCTGACTTGAAAGCCAAATTGAATGCCATGGGAAAACCAGTGGATGATGATATATTGAACTTTGTCATCTTGAGAGCATTGCCAAATTCCTACAAGATGTTGATCACTTCTCTCAATGTTTTTGGTAGACAAGTATCATTTGTGGAGCTAGTAAATTTTCTTCAGACTGAGGAGGCAACTCAGGTTCAAAAATATGACGTGCCAGATAATGCCCTTTCCACACAACAAAGTGGTAAGAAACAAGGTCAGTTTCAAAAAGGGGGTCCTTCTTCCAAAGGAAAAGGGAAGCAAAATCAATAGAAGGATACAAAATATTGCAAGATTTGTGATATGAATAACCATGACACCAACATGTGTTGGTTCAAAAACAAGCAACAAAATGATAGAGGTCCTCAGAAGAAGGGAAAAGACAAACATAAATACAACAAACATAAGCAAACTAAAGGCCATGTTGCTTATGCTGACTCCAACTTAGACTCAGATTCTCCTAGGTCCGATTCAAATTCTGACTCTAAAAGAGCACACAAGGTGCTCATGACCCATACTTCATCTTCCCAGATAGATGTTGTATGGTATATTGATTCAGGAGCTAGCAAACACATGACTGGGGATAAATCATGGTTTGATACTTTTGTGGAGAAAGAGGGTGAGACAGTAACAATTGCTAACAATCAAGTCTATCAAGTAAAGGGAGAAGGGGATATTTCTATGTCCCTTCCTGATGGTAATTGTCAAATTGAGAAGGTTCTCTATGTTCTAGGCTTAGCCAATAATCTACTCTTAGTCACACAAATGTTGGATAGAAACATGGATGTCGTGTTTCGAGTTTTCAAAGGAAAAAATATATGTTTTATCACCCACAATGGTAAAAATATTGCAATCAGATCCTATAAACATGGCTTGCTCATTTTAGATGCACTTTCAACTCCTCATGTTGCTCTAGCTGCAACTACAAAGGAGGCCACCTCTCTCTGGAATAGACGTTATGGGCACCTCAGTTCAAGATATTTGCTTGAATTACACAAATATGGGATGGTGAAAGGTCTTCCACCACTCTCATCTATCTTACCAGTTTGCTCGGATTGCTTAGCAAGGAAGCAACATAGATTACATTTTGAAACTAGCTTCTCTCGAGCTACAAACCCTCTAGAGCTGGTACATACTAATCTGTGTGGTCCTATGCCAACCAGCTATGGTGGGAAGAAGTATTTTCAACTATTTATTGATGATTACTCATGAAAGATGTGGGTTTTCTTTCTTCATTTTAAATTAGAAGCATTTCTCTACTTTCAACAATTCAAGAAACTTGTCAAGGAGTCGGGTTGTTTCATAAAAACCCTTCACTCATATTGAGGGGGGAATACACATCTGAAGAGTTTTTAGATTTTCTTAAAAAACATGTGATCAAAAGACAACTAACTACAGCCTATACACATCAGTGGAATGGAGTTGCATAAAGGAGAAATTGTTCCATTATGGAAATGGCTCAATGTATGCTAAAGAGAGCACATATTGAGGATCAATATTGGGTAGAAGTAGCAAAAATAGCATCATACCTCCTAAATAGAGCACCCACTGGAGATATACAAGGTAAAACACCACAAGGAGCTTGGAGTGGTAAGAAACCTTCCATTTCTCATGATGTAAAGCATTCATGCACATTCCAAAATAGAAAAGGAGGAAGTTGGATGAGAAAACCCTATAGTGTATCTTTCTTGGCTATGATGAGTATTCAAAAGGTTATCGATTGATTGATCCTAAGGCCAAGAAGATACACGTAAGTAGAGATGTTGTATTTGATGAATCTTTCACATCAAAAGACACATCTACAGTTGTATACCTAGATGAAGAAGAACCTACGAAGGAGGTTCAACTTCCACAACAACAACAAAAAGTCCCAAAATGGTATACTAGCACTTTGAGAGATGCTAAGTTGAATTCCCTTCTAGATCTATCTCTAGATAGGCCATGTACTCATAGTATGACTCAGCAAATGAGAGCAGAGGAATCTACTTTAGAGGTTGACAAACTTTGTCAACACTTTGATGATTTGTTAGTGGGTATAGAAAATGATAGAGAAGACGATGAGGATGAAGAAAAGATTTATATGTCTACATTGAATGCAAATGAACCCACAATGGTTCAATATGCACTTGATAAACCACAGTGGAAAGAGGCCATGGATGTAGAACATAAGTCTCTCATAAAAAATAATACTTGGAATTTAGTCGATCTACCAACAGGAAAGAAACCCATAGGCTGCAAATGGGTGTTCAAAGTGAAGTATAAGGTAGATGGATCTATTGATAAGCATAAAGCCCGACTTATTGTGAAGGGATATGCTCAGAAAGAAGGCATAGACTATGAAGAGGCTTTTGCCCCTACTACAAAAATGACTACCATTCGAGTACCTTGTGCCATGGGAGCTCAGTTTGGGTGGAAGTTGCATCAGATGGATGTTAAAAGTGCCTTCTTGAATGGTGAATTATAGGAAGAAGTATACATGACTCAACCAGAAGGATTCATGGTCGAGGGGCAAGAACAAAAAGTATGCAAGTTGATAAAATCCTTGTATGGGCTCAAACAACCTCCTCGAGCTTGGTATATCAAGATAGACAGTCACCTTGTGTAGCATGGATTCAAAAGAAGTCCTTAAGATGCAAATCTCTATATTAAGAAAAATGGTTTTGATATAGTGATCCTTGTACTTTATGTAGATGATCTGATCATAACAGGAAGCTCGAAAAGAATGATTGACTTAGTGAAAAATGATTTGAAGCAATCATTTGAAATGACAGATCTAGGACTTCTACACTATTATCTTGGTTTAGAAGTTACTCAGTAAAAATTTCATATTAGAGTAACACAAAAGAAATATGCCAAAACTTTAGTAGAAAAATATCGGATGACTAACTGTAAGTCAAAAGCAACTCCAATGGAGCAAGCACTTAAGTTATCATGATATGATGAATCACCTCAGGTAGATGGTACTCTCTATCACCAGTTGATTGGGAGTATCCTATATCTGACAAATACTAGGCTAGGTCTTAGTTTTGTTGTGGGATATCTTTCAAGGTTCATGCAAGAGCCTAAGATGAGTCACTAGAAAGCAACAAAAAAAGTTCTTCATTATGTTTGTGGTAGTATAAATTATGGTTTGGAATACAAAAAGAATAATAAGTTTTTCTTATTAGGATACATGGACTCGGATTATGCTGGATTCATTGATGATTGTAAATCCACTTATGGATATGTTTTTCATCTAGGATCTGGACCTATCTCATGGCACAGTAAGAAGCAGCATGTGGTTGCTTTATCTTCTACATAAACATAATATCGTGTAGCCAGTGAAGCAGTCTGTGAGATAATGTGGTTAAGTCGCATTCTTACAAACATGGGTCTTCCAAAGAATCTTCCTCTTCATTTGTTTTGCGAAAATCAAGGTGTTTTGAATCTTGTCAAAAATCCAAATTTTCATGAATGTACCAAACATGTTGATACCAGATGTCATTTCATTCGAGATGAAGTTCCCAAGCACCATATACAACTTCAATACATTCCTATTGATGCACAAGTTGCAAATATCTTTACCATAGCACTTGGGCGTATCAAATATGAAAAGTTTTGAGATACTATTGGAATTTTCCAATAATGTAATAAGGGGGGATGTTAGCATATATGTCATTACATTATTTTCAAAAGGGTAGCACTCGTAGGTGCTCTCTAGGTTGGTTTATTAACCACCAAGTTGGTTTGATAAACCAACTTATAACCACATTGTAACCTTTATATTGATATCAATCAGAATGAATGAATTGCTTCGTCAAATTATTTAGGATCTTGATAGGTCTCACTTAAATAGCTATGGGATCTAACACCTATAATTTAGACACATTCTAGACATGACAAGGATAAAAAAAATACTTTCTAAGTAGGGATATGTGGAAATTTTCATGAATTTTTCATAGGTTGGGTGGTAACGTGAGCCTATAGGCTATTGGACTAATATTATCAATGATTTTAATTGGCCCAACAAATTGAGGATCCAAGTTAGTTTAATTGATGGTATTTTTCTTTGGTCGCACCCTTATGAAGACTCTATCTCCCATAGAGAATTCTCTCAATGATATTTTTTAAATTTTCATAGCTTTTTTATGATCAACTACTTTTTTTTACCTTTGTCAAATCACATTGAGTTGTTTTCTCCATATTTGTAATAGTGTTTTTTTTTTTGGTAATTAAGGGACATAGGGACATAAACATTACAACCGGGTTTTACAAGTTGACCCAAAACCTATTACAACAATAGCACAACGCTAAAACGGGACAATAACTCAAAATGGATAGTCTGTTTAGCCCTCTGCTGAGGACACAAAGCCAACAAAGAGTAATACCCTTACAAAAATTTACCCACACCTTGGAACAAAGGCGGTCAACAACTCCGCCTTCTAACACTTTCTCTTTTCTTTTGGTCATGAAACTGCGACATGTTGTGATATCGCGACACTTCTCCTTCCTCCTCTTTCTTTTCTATTTTCGTCATGAAAAATGACATGTTTCAAAATCATGACACTTTTCCTTCTCATACTTTCTCTTCTCTTTTGGTTGCAAAAATACGACATGTCGCGATATCGTGACACTTTTTCCCTCCTGCTGGTCGCAAGTATATGACATGTCGTGATATCATGCCACTTTCCCTTCTTGCCCTTAGTCTTCTCTTTTGACCGCAACAAAATGACATGTCACAATATCGTGTCACTTTTCCTATCTTGCTCTTTCTCTTCTCTTTTAGTCACAAAAAAACAACACGTCGCGATATCGCGACACTTTTTCCACTTGCTCTTTCTCTTCTTTTTTGGTCACGATAAAGAGACATGTCGTGATATCGCGACACATTTTCCATGTCACGATATCGCGACACTTTTTCTAACATGTCGCAAAATTGCGACACTTTTTCCTTCCTTCTCTTTCACTTCTTTTTTGGTCACGACACAGCTGCATGTCGCGATATCACACCACTTTCCCTTCTTGCCCTTAGTCTTCTCTTTTGACCGCGATAAGACTACATGTCACGATATTGCAATGCTTTTCCTAACATGCTCTTTCTCTTTTCTTTTAGTCACGAAAAAACAACACGTCACGATATTGCGACAATTTTTCCACTTGCTCTTTCTCTTTTTTTTTTTTCATGATAAAGAGACATGTCACGATATCACGACACTTTTTCTAACATGTCGTGAAATCGTGACCTTTTTTCCTTCCTTCTCTTTCTCTTCTTTTTTGGTTGTGACACAACTGCATGTTGCAATATCATGCCATTTTTATTTCTTGCCCTTAATCTTATCTTTTAACCATGATAATACAACATGTCGCGATATCGTGACACTTTTCCTATCTTGCTCTTTCTCTTCTCTTTTAGTCATGAAAAACCACCACGTCGTGATATCGCGACACTTTTTCCACTTGCTCTTTCTCTTCTTTTTTGGTCGCGATAAAAAGACATGTCATGATATCGTGACACATTTTCCATGTCGCGATATCGTGACCCTTTTTCTAACATGTCACGAAATCACGACACTTTTCCTTCCTGTACTTTCTCTTCTCTTTTGGTCACGAAAATACATGTCATGAAATAGTGACACTTTTACCCTCCTGCTGGTCGCAAGAATATGACATGTCACGATATCGTGCCACTTTCCCTTCTTTCCCTTAGTCTTCTCTTTTGACCGTGATAATACAACATGTCACGATATCGTGACACTTTTCCTAACTTGCTCTTTCTCTTCTCTTTTAGTCATGAAAAAACAACACGTCGCAATATTGTGACACTTTTTCTACTTGCTCTTTCTCTTCTTTTTTGAACGCAATATAGAGACATGTCGTGATATCGCGACACATTTTCCATGTCGCGATATCACGACCCATTTTCTAACATGTCGCAAAATCGTGACTCTTTTTCCTTCCTTCTCTTTCACTTCTTTTTTGGTCGTGACACAGCTACATGTCGCGATATCGCACCACTTTCCCTTCTTACCCTTATTCTTAGACCGTGATAAGATGACATGTTGCGATATCGTGACACTTTTCCAACACGTCATGATATCGCAACACTTTTTCCACTTGCTTTTTCTCTTATTTTTTGGCCACGATAAAGATACATGTCGCGATATCGCTACACATTTTCCATGTCACGATATCGCGACACTTTTTCTAACATGTCGCAAAATTGTGACACTTTTTCCTTCCTTCTCTTTCACTTCTTTTTTGGTCATGACACAGCTGCATGTCATGATATCACGCCACTTTCCCTTCTTGCCCTTAGTCTTCTCTTTTGACCATGATAAGATGACATGTCACAATATCGCAACACTTTTCCTATCTTGCTCTTTCTCTTCTCTTTTAGTCACGAAGAAACAACACATCGTGATATCGCGACACTTTTTCCACTTGCTCTTTCTCTTCTTTTTTGGTCATGATAAAGAGACATGTCGTGATATCATGCCACATTTTCCATGTCACGATATCGTGACACTTTTTCTAACATGTCACGAAATCGTGACACTTTTTTCTTCCTTCTATTTTTTGGTCATGACACAGCTACATGTTGCGATATCGTGCCACTTTTCCCTTTTCCTAACTTGCTGAAAATTGCTTTTCCTGAAACTTGAACAATTCAAAAATTCTAACATGTCACGAAATTGCGACACTTTTTCCTTCCTTCTCTTTTTTGGTCATGACACAGCTACATGTCGCGATATCGCGCCACTTTTCCCTTTTCCTAACTTGCTGAAAATTGCTTTTCCTGAAACTTGAACAATTCACAAAAACTCGCCAGTGGTCTTTGGCCTTAGCCATTGCCCTTAACCCCATAACACGAAGCCACCAAGACACCTGGAACCTTCCTCTGTTGCAGAGAAAACTAAAGCCGTCACAATAAGGGTCGAAGCAATACTGACCAAACCACATTGAAATTGCTCTCCCTTTTTTATGTTCCCCATGGCTTCACCATCATTGGTAGTCATTTTGAATAATTTTGGTCACTTCACTTGGGACCCCATGTTCCCAAATGACCAACCCATTGGCTTCCACCCCTATATTTGTAATAGTGTTTATTCCAATCACCACCTAATATTTTGGATTATCCCAAGATAGAGGTGTTATGAACCTTCTTTCATATAAGCCCTCGAATGGAACCATTCCCAAGGATGCATGGTATCCATTATTATATGCAAACTCTACTAGATGCAAATAGTCTTCCCACTTAGACTTTTGATCTATGCAATACATGCGAAGCATGTCTTCAAGAAATTGGTTTACCCTCTCTATTTGCCCATATATTTTTTGATGATAATCATAAATAATATTCAAATTAGTGCCCAAGGCACAGTGAAGAGCTTTAAATTTTTTTGAATAAATCTAGAGTATTTATCTAAACTAATTACTTCAAGGAAACCATACAACTAGATTATTTCCTTGGAAACATTATTCACCAAAATTGGTATGTCATCCTTAATGTTTCTAGATATGAAGTGTGCAACCTTTGTCAACTTGTTCACCACCACAAGTATTGCATCATGTTGGTACCTTATTTTAGGTAAACCCACTATAAAATCCATGGACACGACCTACCACTTTTAAGTAGATATATCATGTGGGTATAGTTTTCTTATCGAATGCTAATGTTCTACCTTATCAAATAGTCTTCCCACTTAGACTTTTAGTTTTCTGCCTCCTCCTACTAAAGGCATCAACCTCCTTATTTTACTTTTCTTTGATATATTCTATACCAAAGTCATATTCAACTACAAACTCTATCCACCTTCTTTACCTAAAATTCAACATTGGTTGGGTAAATATGTACCTTAGGATTTGGTGATCTATTCTTAGATCAAAAGGTTTTCCCAACAAGTAATGCCTCTAGACTGTAAGAGTATGGACAATTGTTGCTAGTTGTAGGTCATGTGAAGCATAGTTCAACTCATGCTTCTTAAGTTTTCTAGAGTCATAGGCTACTATAACTTAATTTTGGAATAAAACGCCTTCCAATATTTCTAAAGAAGCATCTATGCATACTATAAAATTCTCAAAAGGATCAACTATTTTAAGAATTGATGTTGTAGTAAGCTTATTCTTTAGAGTTGCAAAGACAACCTCACATTATTTGTCCTTTTAAACTCTTTATTTTCTTTGAAGGTTGGTAATAGAGTATGCATTTATTGAGACATTTTCCACAAATTACCTATAGTAACTAGTCATTCCCATGAAAATTCAAATTTTGGAATATTTAGTAGGTGTAGGCTAGCTTAGTATGGCTTCAATTTTATTTGTATCAACAAGAATCCCTTCTACAGATATAATATATTGTAAATATTGTACTTGTGAAACATAGAAGTCATACTTTGACAACTTTTTATAAAGTTGATTCTTCCTCAACACCTCTAAAACCAATATCAAGTGTTTTTCATGTTCCTCTTTGGTGCGGGAATATATCAATATATCATCTAGAAATATCAAAACAAAATGGCAACTATTGTATTTGTCAACCCAAATGGTAGAAATATGAGTTCATAGTGTCCATATCTTATCTTGAAAGCTATTTTGTGAGTGTCTTCCTCACAAATTCTCAATTTATGATGTCCTAATATTAGGTCATTTTTTGAGAAAATGGTGGTATCTTTCAATTGATAAAAAAATCATAAATTGTTGGTAAGCGATACCTATTCTTGATGCTCACCTTATTCAACATCCTATAATTAATACATAGTCTTAAGAAACCATCCTTATTTTTACAAACAACATTAGAGCATCCCATGATGCCACACTAGGTTTAATAAAACCTTTATCCAACAAGTCTTGGAGTTGCACCTTTAATTATTGCAACTTGATAGTGGTCATTTTATAAGTTCTCCTAGCAATAGGTTCATCTCCAATCATTAATTAAATAGTGAAATAAAATTTACATCAAGGTAGAAGACCTGGGATATCCTTAAAAAACACATCCCTAAATTTATGCAATATTGGATGTTTATTAAATAGTTTCAAATATTCTTTACTTCCTTCATTTTCATTTATTTTGACCATATGTAATATTTCACCTATTTTAATTACCTTCTTAAGTTACATAGCTGACAATAAATGTGGTTAGAAAGACCCTTGTTTATTTTCAACCATTAATATTTGCTTATCTTTATTAGTATAATCCATCCACATTTCTTAGAAATTTATTAGAGCACCATGGGATCTTAGACAATCCATATCTAAAATTATATCAAAGGCATGTAGTGGTGCTACATATAAGTTCCAAATAGTTAATCCATTAGGTAAGGAAATCTCAACATTGAACAAAAATTGACTCACTAAATAGTTTTTTCCATATCCATACTCAAATTTCCATTCTTGCACCAAAAATATAGTTTTTATTGACATATCCCCAATAATACTAGTAGAAATAAAACTATCCATGGCTCCATAATCAATTAAAATATTTATATTTCTATTGAAAAATTTACCATTTAATAGCATAGGATTTTCCTAGCCATCCAAGTTCTGACTTCCTATTATTGCATAGATACAATGAGATTGTTTTTCTACTCTTCCACTCTGCTCTGTTCTTTGGGGATATTTTTTTGCATAATGAGGACCTTCGCAAATAAAACAACCTATATTGGGTGCATGATACTTCTCTTGTATGTTGCCCCTTGTATCCTCCTTCTAAGTTGGATCATTCTATTTTTGAGGATGGGATTTTAGATTATCCCTTATTTAAAGGTTATTTTTGTAACTATCCTTGTTCTTATTCTTGAATCAAGGTCACTCCTTTAGGTTTCCTTTGCTTTTCTTGTTTATTATACCACCTTGCAAACCCAATGATTTTCCTATTTTTTAGTTCATGTTACTCTTCCTCTTTCAATTCTCTATAATAAAAGAAATGCCTTTTAGTGTGCTAATTTGTCTCCTCCTGTTGATCCAAATCATATGCCTTTTGTAATTTTTTGGTCTTAAGAAAGTTGATTATTGTTATGATATGAGGATATACATATAATATAACATATTTCACCTTGAAATATTCCTTAGTTTCGTATTTAGGAACATATTTCCAAAATTTTGATAAATATTTTATAATAAGCTTCCGTTGTCAAACTACCATGTTGAAGTGTAGAAAATTCCTTGAATTTTACTATATAAAATTATTTTGTTAGGAATATATTCTTGAATACCCTTACAAAATTATTCTATTTCAATTCCATTACTTGGATTCCTCTATCCACCTTGAATGTATTCCACCATTCCAATGAAACCTCTTATAGATGAAGAATTGCCCAATTAGTTTGTGTTTTAGGTGAGTAGTTCTTCAATGAAAAGTAGCTCTCTAACTCATTCAACCATGATTCAAACACATCACCCCCTTATTTTCCATTAAATATAGGTACCCTGATATTCTTTAAGTACTTGGAAAGCTTAGCCTCAATCCAAGATTTACCCTCTTGGACTCCTCTAGAAAGTTTTTATTCTCATCTACCCTTTGAATCTTGGTTATTAGATTCTTTGTTAAGAAGTTTTTCTAGTATTTTTTGTTGTTACTCCATATTCTCTTGAAGAAACCTCATTATTAATGTAATATTTACCATCCTCTTATTGGAATCCCTGGAACTTCCAAATCCCTTCTATGGATGAGTTTTGGATTCTTCTTGCATAGCTAGCCCTAACTTCTTGGAGGATCCTCCTACCATAATAGGTGTTATTTCATATCCAAAAAAATGAGCTAGGTCAGGTTATTATTCTCAGTAATAAGTTATACTTTCTAGGATTTTTACTCCTTGGTCTGACTAGTCAAGAAGGTGTGTAGTATTTGCTTGTCTCAAATCAACTTAAGATCCCTAGATAAGTTTAGAATTTTTAAAATTAGCACTTTAAGAAAGGTTCAACCTATATTATTTTCATGGAGGAATTTAGTCTTATGACCTAGGCTTTGATACCAACTATAATGACCCACAAAATTGAACCAAGAGAGAGCTAATTTCTTTTTTTCTTACAAGGATTAATTTATAAAGAAGGCCCAATATTTTTATCAATTTAAGGCATAACCATCTTGAGTTTACTATTTATATAAATGAAACTCAAGTGGATAGTAGTGGCAAACCTATCATAATTTCTTGGATTCATTTTTCTAATATCACCATTAGAAAGATACCATCAGTGGTCCCCATATTTCCCATACACTACCCTGTATGAGATAACTTGATCATGGCATATGGATTACCCTTTAAGGCCCATATCAATTAAAGGTGATTCCAATTCCATAACCCTACATGCTACCATCTATGTAGGATTAATATGGCATGATTCCTTAGTGATTATTTAATTCCATCTACCCATGAAACTAACTAAGACCATTACCACTCACCTGGTAATCATCATGGTCACACTTACCTATCTATAAGGTACCACCACTAGACTGCCCTATGAATGATCCTATGGATTTTCCCATACCAATCCATCATTAATATTTTACAAGCCTCACCACTATAAATTGTCCAAGACTCATCTCTAAGAATTGTCCAAGCCTCACCTTTAGGACCACCCAAGCCTTACTACTAAGGTATATCATTTACAATTACCTAATTGAATTGTCTATAAACAACTCAACTAGGATTGAGTACATCTCAACTCTATGGATTACTAATAAGGTGTTTAAAAATAAAATCTGAAATAACACCCCCCTTTAATCCCAAGGGTCCTATTCAATCAATTTTACCTATCTCACAAAAGATATAAAATGCTATAATACAAAAACATATAATATTGACAAAGACTAGAGCATTTAATAATTTATGCATTTAATTTATTTTCATGAAAATAAGTAAACCAATATCTAGAATTCATAACCAAATCCATCATCTACTTTTCCTATTGTTCCATCATCTTCTTCAATAAACACAATTTATCCACCTTGCTAACTAAGAATCCTTTCCCAAGGAACTTAACATAGAAAGGAAGCATTAATTCATATTCATTTATGATATGAAAATTTATGACAATACATAAAGGATGCTTGTAAAAATATTCATTCCTTATTCAATAATAATAACATGGTTTGTACAGTGATATTTCTTAAGCATTTCACTTTTTCCAAGAAATGACATTATATTTTAACCGTAAAAACCTAAGGTCTTCAATCACATCTTATTTTTCAAATTCTTCTACTTGATAGGTCTTCTCCATAAAACTTTTGAACATAAATAAGGGATCAAGACAACTCTTTGAATTAATATGCATTATGCAATAAGAAAATTCAATACAAAATGATATTTCAATCCTCAGAATAATAAACATTTAAACATATTCCCAATTTTTATTAGTCATGGGTGAGAGAATCACATACTTATCTCACTCAACTATTGTTGGAGAATATTACATTATTTCGTACATGCTAATGTACCCCTATGGTACCTTCATGGTACACCTTCTAAATATTAGACTAGGATCAAGTCTTATATTAGATTTTGCATAAAAAATGTATGTAATATAATAATTTGTACGAAATGCACAAGTGTATTGAAGATAAGTATGCAAGTGTAATATGTTTAGATGTGCACAAGTGTCCCATATTTAAGTGTGCACACATTTTCTTAGATTATAGAGTTCTAAGTGAAGAGTCATGTATAGGTGTGCATACAAGATAGAGTCATGTATGCAAGTGTCATGTAGAGAAGCTAAGAGCCATGAGACTTGACATAAGGAAAGGAAATGAATAGTCAAGTAACCAAAGAGTCACTTTAAAATTGCTATATATTACTCCATAGAGGATACAACCTACATAATGAGAATAGAAATCATAACGAGTAGTGTTATCATTATTTTAATAGAGTTTGTGATACATTTGTAAGTGAAAGAGGAGTAATAAAGACAACATACATTTTGAGCAATTAATATTGTAAGTCATGCTATATGATTTATACATGTATGATTTAGGCTATTTACATTCATATATTTCTACATATTAATGAATGTTAGTTGATATATTATAAGCCTTGATTTACATATTAGTTGGCTCATATTATTTTGCTTACATCATTATCTTGATCTTACTATATTGTGGCTATCATATATTTGATCATATGAAATTTATCTTATGAGTTTTATATTAATATTAAGGCTTCAAAAGCTATCAATGGTATCATAGCTACAAGTATTTTCTTACATAGGTTGAATTTATTCTTAACTACATATAAAATAATTTTTTTCTAGTTTGACAAAATTGGTTAGAGTCTATCTACTTTAAAGGAATATAGACTTGGACTCTACTATAAATATAAGCAAAAATCTAGAGTCTTTCCATAGTTGCAAAAATAATGAGAGAAGAATAGGACTTAGCCATAGAGTATTTCCATGGTTGTAGAATAACGAATGACGATAGGACTTGTTGAGTGAATATTTTGCCCGGTCACAAAATCCCCACCATAGTTAGGGTACTAAATCGAAAACCCTCTCTTGTAAAGAAGTTAAACAAAGAAAACAACTTCTCCAAGGTTTTGCTATATAAGCATTACACAAGTATATTCAAAAGTAAAATGTTCAAGCATAACAAGTGCTAGGAACAACAAAGTGATTTGCAAGTAACTATAAATAAGGGGTCTGCTAGTTTATTTCATTCATTGTTTGTAATTGATTTCCTTAGATTTTCATGATTGTACCTTAATGTGAACTCATAAAATAAAGTTCTCCATTGATTATTTTTGCATTAATCTGTCTTACCATGAATTCTTGTTAGTGGGTTTGTTTTAATCTATAGATTAGGATGCAAAGTTAGAATGTTGTGGAATTATCCACTTTGTTTCAAATCCATGACTTTAATGTGAGATTGTAGTCATTCTTTGCAATTAATAGGTTTGTTTTATCTTCAAATTATTTCTCCACTAAGTGTAAGGTTAGAAGTCAGTCGATTAGAAAGTTAGAATGTTATAAAGTTAGCAAGTTAGCATTCATTGTTTTATCTACACTTAATATGAGATAGTAGGTTAGCAACCCTCCATATTAGACTAATTTTTATCTTGCTTATGTCATGTGATAAGAGTGAAGATTTGTTCCTTTTAATACTCCTAAAATATTATCCAAATAATTGTAAAGGTAAAAAAACCTAGAAAACTAATTATTTGGAATGATGTACACTCTAGATTTCCCATATTATATTTATGATTTAAATAGGATCTTTTGGGATTCTAAGTTTCATATTGAGCACTTGTAGAAATAAAATTTGACACATGTAAAAAGGAAGTAAACTTACATGAAGAAACTGCAACTAATTATGCTAAAGCTCGAATTAAAATGCAAATGTAATATGGTATTATGCACACCTACCCTACAAAACCAAAGATCATGAGTCACTCACAAGGATAACCCAACCTAATCAAACCCTACAATATCACAATCATATTAGATCAATTTCTAGACTCAAATGAAAAATAGAACATGCATCAAGATAAACCTTCACGTAGTGTAACCTCCTAAGAGCATTCAACAGTAGATATAAGTTAAAAATAATGCAGCAAAAATGATGGATATTAATACAATAATCCTTAGAAATGAACTCTTTCAGTATTGCTCACAAGATGCAAGTTTTCAAATCAATATGCATCAAAAAATGGTATTCTTTTATTGCAAAAATTCTAGCCCTTACAACATGGTCTTCCATGGGTATTTAATATTTTTAGAAGAAAAAAAGCTTATACTAAGAGGGGGGTGAACAATATAAGACCACTTTTTAATTTTTCTTTTCAAATCAATATTATGTAGTGTATAGATAGTAGTATCAATAGCAGTAATCAAAGAAATGCAAAAAGTACCATACACAATAGAGATAGATTTTAACATGGTTCACCCAATGTGGGCTACCTCCACAGAGAAAATAGTTCTAAAATTTTCCCAAATAATATCTTGGGAATCCTTCCCAATTACAATGTTTATGGACCTCTATCCAAAGGATATGTTGATCCCATAAATCTAGATGTGGATCTCTATCCACAGGAGAAATCCTTCTCCTCTGCTCTATTTGGTGATCCTTTAGAAGACTCTGCCTCCAACACACTGACTGTGGATCTCTAAGCACTTGAATACTCTTCTCTTCACTTAGAATACTTGTCCTCAATTTCATGGTTGATGGATCTCTATCCACTAGAGGCTTTGTCCTCTTTTCTCTATCATCTCCAAAGCTCTATCTCAATACTGTACTAAACATAGTCCAATAGGTCTAGCATAGATATGCTCAATTTCTTGCTCTAAACATAGTTCATTTGGTCTAGCACAACTCCGCTCAATCTCTTGCATTAAACATAGTTCATTCGGTCTACACAACTGTACTCACTCTCTTGAACTAAATACAATTCATTCGGTCTAGCACAACTCTGCTCAATAGGTTCACTTAGAACCTACACAAATCTACTCAATAGATCCACCCATAACCTGATCAAATCTTCTCAATAGGTCCACATAGAACCTGTCCAAATCTGCTCAATAGGTCCACACAAAACTTGATCAAATCTTCTCAAAATGTCCACACAAAACCTATCCAAATCTACTCAATAGGTCCACAAGAACCTATCCAAATATGCTCAATATGTCCACACAGAACCTATATAAATATGCTCAACAAGCTCACATAGAAATTTTCTAGATCTACTCAATAAGTTCTCTCTAGGACTTGCTCAAATCTGCATTGCAAGCTTCCACAAAAGCTCACACAAAATTAGTCCACAAGCCTTCTCAAAGACTTGCTTCAAATCAGCTTAACAAGTCCACACAGAACTTGTCCAATCTCATAGAATCATAAAGAGAATTGTTAGAGACTCAATATGTTCTATACTTAATGCTCAATCACTTTCTCAACTCAATCTCATAGAAGCATAAAGAGAATTGTTAGAGACTTAATATGTTCTATACTCAATGCTCAATCACTTTCTCAACTCAATCTCATAGAAGCATAAAGATAATTGTTAGAGACTCAATATGTTCTATTCTTAAACTCAATCACTTTCTCAACTCAATCTCATAGAAGCATAAAGAGAATTTTTAGAGACTCAATATGTTCTTTTCTCAAAGCTCAATCTCAACTCAAATCATAATATAGAATATTTTGTTTCATGGAACTTGAACAACCACTTCACATCCACTTGAATAGGCTCAACCAAATCTACTCAACCAATCACCTCAAGGAACAACCCTTTCTCACAAACCCTAGTCCAAGCATATATCAACCAACTCAAAATGGATATAACAATGCTCAACAACAAATATTACATAACAATGATACTCAAGTTCAAGTTCTTTGCATAGCCAATTGGCTTCAACAACAATGCTAATAAAAAAAATCTTAATCACAACTCTCAATTCATAAAACCTTGAAGCATTAACTCAACCACTTTCAAAAAGAAAACCCTAATCATTCCTTTTCACTCCAAACTTAATTTTCAATCAATCCAATCAACCAACTCAATAGAAAATAATTTTACCCATACCTTTTTGTTTCCAAGAAGTTGTCCACAAAATCTGCCATGCTTCACAAAAAATATTTTCCAAACTCACATAAGGGTTAGAGGACTTCAATTAAAATCACAATGCAAAATACAACTTTAAATACACATTTTTACTCCAACTTAATTTTCACATCCACCAAAGTCATTTTAGAAAAAAAACCCTTTTCAAAAATAATCAACAAGTCTCAAAATAAATCTCAATTAACACTTTACCATAACTCCTTGTACCTCCTGAAATATAACTCTCAAAATAATACTTTAAAAATAATAAATCTCAAATAATCACAACATCCTCTAGTTAACAAATTTTATTAAAACATTAATAAACCTTATAACATCCTTATCACTCCAACCTTAGGGCATAACCATGAAAAATTAATTAACAAAAATCATACTTGCCTCAAGGGGATTTGACCCCACAACTTGCCTTATCTGTGAGCGCATTAGCCATGGCTAAGGTTGCCACACAAGCTACACACTCGTTTGCAAAGGGAAAAGCACCATGTGCTTATTCTTTACACTTTCCTTGCCCACATTTTAAAAAAAACATGTGTCTTGGGCGCTTCCACAATATTCCACCAAAAATTATTCGTAGGAATCGAATGCATGACATCCATGCTCCCAATGCCTTCATGCTCTTAAAGCTACCACTAGGCCACATTGCCCAATGTGAATTAGGGGTGGTCTGTCTCCACGTTATCCTGCGCTTCCCTTCTCAAACGTTTTAAGCCACGAGCTCATTTTTGCATGTGCCACTCAATTAATTATTTGAGCAAGGATAGTTAATAAACAACTTTGGGCATGTATTTATATTTCCCTTCCTCCTTTGTTTCGATGTCGATACTTTTAGGAAATGCATTACGTCTACGCTTTAAGGCTTCGAAAGCCTTAGTAAACCCAACCTTGGGTTTTGATAAAAATTACTTTTAGACTTTATAAAACACCTTGCCTTATAAAATATTATAATAAGGATTATAATTATTTTATTTGGTTTTTCACCATGGAAATTTTAATATTATAATAACCACAATTATATTATTAATTCTTTGATAATGTGCCTTTAATATTTATTTATAAAATTTAAACCCATGTTGAATTTAAATAATTTATAAAATAAATATTATAACTCCTTTTTAACTTCTGTCTTTTGCACTGTTTCCCTCGATATTTTACCTTCTTGCTAGATATCAAATAACCATATTTGTCACATTTATTTCCTACTAAAATTACTGATGACCTCTTCTGGTGATATCAATGAAAACTTTGACATAGGGACTCAAAATGTCCAACATAGGAACCCTTTCATTTCATCTTCTTTCAAAAATAAATGGAAGTGTAATATGAAACAACTCCCAACAATTGAAACCATTACAACATAATATGATAACAAAAGGATAAATGTCATCTCTTTCCCTTATATCTCCCTTTGCAATCAAGTTTACCCTTTGGTCCCTATTACAAATATTAAACCATCATAAATAATGACAAGACAAAAGAAAAAAACATCATCTAACCCTTATAAATTATAGGATCATGATCATGGGTGATATCCATACCCTCCAATACCCATAGTTACACATCCTATACCAAGGAGTGCATAGGGTTCATATAACAATAATAATAATAAATAAACTAACCCTGCAACAAAAACCTTTCATTCTCCATCAGGAAATGTTGACACAAATAAAACTCGAGTCGTTGGGGCACAATCCCTAACTTTTTTGCCACTACCACTACACCCAAGGCTTGGATGAATACCCAAGTTTTGTAGCCATATTTTATTTCTCTTCCAAACATTACTTCACTGTACATTGCTCCTCTGCATGATGTTTCTTTGCAACACGATCTGAGTAACACTATTCTTCTACCTCTCTTACCTTCAGCTCCTCGCTCTACCATACAAATAGACCTACATTTGACCTTTGATGCCTCTCTAAATTATATCTCGTATTTATCAACTAAATTCTCTAGCAAACGTTTGAGATTGGTGCTAGGGTTTACTACCATGAGAGATGTTATACTACTCCTTCTGCCCCACCTATTACTAATAGTACTGGTAGTGTCTCTGTCACCTACCACTCACTGACATTCGGTAGTGATTTGGTGAGGGGAATTATCCCACCTTGATTTTGTAATGAATCTTTGACCACATTTAATTCCTTTGCATCCAATATTACCATCATTAGTGCATAGCTCACTTTGCAGCTCTAGATCCTAGAAGCACCACGTCTACATGGGAATCATTTTAATTTGGGTGGGAAATTTATTTATCCCACATTCCTTGTATTGATACCTCCGAGCATTTCATAAGATAGAGTCCACCTTTAGTGTGTTGACTGTCTTGGGACATATTCTTCTTGCACTATGCAGTGTGAAATATCCTCCCATTGGTCACTTGTCCACACTCTGTTGTCTCCTCCATTGGTCACTTGTCCATGTGACGGGTTACCACATCCTTACTTCACTGTCTCCTCAACTCGTCATTCTATTGTCACCCCTCTATAAAACATTTTAGACATTAGATAATTAAATCTAAAGAACAATATTATAAAAACAAACCAACTAAAATTAAAGAAACTTAAATCAAAACAAAATAACATAAAGACAAGCTCTAGGTAAATATGAAATGAAACCAAATAAAGAAAAATAAAAATCTACACTAAATAACATAAACAAAGCAACCACACAAAAAAATAATAACTTTCAACATAAAAACATAACATAAAGCAACACAAATCCTTTTAAAATAAAGAAAGACTAACAACTAAAATATAATAATGAAAATCTCATGGAATTAAACAATACCAACAATTAAAATCTAAATATTGAGCAACATTAATAATCATTTTTCTAGCCATGTCAACTTTCAAACACAAAGCAATACCATGCTATCTAACTGCTAGCAAAGTGGTCCCATTAATATCATATCCAATGAAAATAAAGAGACACATAACAACCAATAGAAGTAACCAACTGCTCAATACTATCACATTAGCTCAATGTTTTACAAATTTCAAGTGGGTCTCCAATATCGGGGTTAGTTGTGAAATAGTCACAACAAATGGTGACTTTGATGGGAAATGTTCTTGGCATTTCCAATGAGAATCCAATTCTTAAATTAATGAACCAAAGGTTAGAAAAATACATCTTATTTGATGATACCCTAGGAAAGAAATTTCAACAACTTCACATGAGAACAAATGAATTATTTGCTTCATCTAGGTGTGTGCATTGTGATTCAATTTACATCCTTGTGACCATCCAAATTCCATGATTTGGTTCACCTTTAGGATATGAAATACTGCTTTTAGAACTTATTTTAAATATTACTTTGCAAATTCTCTTTTGAGCATGATATATATAGATCCCCACTGCCAATCAGACATCCATAGCCCAGGTGGAGTTTATCCAAATCTAGTGACTAATTTGATCAAGTTTTTTGATGTTCCTTTATTTTTATTTTTCATTTTTTATATATTTTTTCAAACTTTTGTCTAAACAGATCCCCACTGCTAGTTAGGTGTTTATAGCCCCGATGGTAATTGCTTATATTTCTCTTTTATAGTGAATTTTGCAAACCTGTATGTGACATGAGCATGTTATATTAGCCTTAATCAATTTACCAAAATGATTTCATTCTTCAAAATCCCAAGAAATATATCTTCCAGTGATTCATTAAAGTGAAGCTTTGGCATAATATTTCACTATTTCACACTCCACCATTTTAATATACTTAACCAAGGATAACCATTAAATAGATTTATTTTCTTAACTTCAGTTCCCTTTGATTCTTGGGTTGTATTTTTGACTTCTGAAAGCATGACATTTTATCAGTAACCATCCCAAAATCAAAACCGCAATAAATATAACTACTCAAAAATATAAATGCATGGGAACATGAACAAGACTCTAACACCCACACACAAAACTTCAAAATATTGAAGAAAACACAGCAAACACCTCTAAGTAACCAAAAATCAACACACCAAACTGAAAGCAAACACCCATCTATATACATATAATACACAATCACACACTTCATGGGCTAAAATAATGCTTTAAATGCAGCCCATTAACATGCAAATATAATTTCTTTCCATCCATGGTTTGTAACCTAAAAATATTTTTACCTAGGATTTCAGAAATATGATAAGGTCCTAGCCACAAACAATCAAATTTGTTATTATCCTCTATTTTTCATGTTTTTTGTCCCACAATAACACTAAATTAGAAATCTTGAAAGTTTTAATTTTATCTCTCCTATCAAACCACATCTTTACCACATATTGATGTTTACTAAAATGAATCATGGCTTCCTCTCTTTTCTCATCAAGATGCATCAAGTGGATTAAATGAGATTCAATTTGATTATCAATTCCAAGATATTATTTCATAAAATGAAGATTTTATAACCTTATATTAATGGGAAAAATGAGGTCCTACCCATAAAATAGATGATATGGAGATGTTCCAATTGAATCTTTCACTCTAGTTCTATCATCCCAAAGAGCAAATTTTAGCTCACCATGCCAATCTCTAGGATTCTTCTCTTTATGCTAAACAACAAGTTCTTGTTAGAATATTATGCCAAATCATTACCTTGTGGATAATAATTGGAAGAAAATTTTAAGCTCGCCTTATTATCGTATGCCCAATCTATAAATTGAATAGAAGAAAATGCAGAACCATTATCACTTACTATTGCATCAGGTATTCCAAAATGAGTTATAATGCAATCCTCTATAAACTTAATAACAACATCAGTGGTAGCATGTTTTGTAGGGACTGCTTCTATCCATATGGTGTGGTAATTTGTAGTTGTGAGGATGAATTTATGAGAATCGAAAGAATTGGGATTAATAACCCCAACAAAATCAAATCCCCATTGTGCAAAAGGCCTCATCTCCACTACATGTTGTAATGGCATGGTTGTGTTTCTATATTTATTGGCCACCACCTGACATGTATGGCAAGATCACACATGAGCATGTGCATCCTAGAAAATATGATTCTAATAGTATCCAAATCTAATTATCTGGTGTGTTGTTGTGTTGGTTGACCCGTGTCCGGTTCCATACTTGCCATGGAAGTCATTGAGCACTTGGGTTGCTTCTTGATTCCTAAAACAAAGGTAAATCCCTTCATGGGTTCTCCTGTATAAAACACCAGATTTAATCAAAAATTTTACATATTTCAACCATAATACTCTTCTTTGAGTAGAAGTGAGATACGAAGGACACTTACCATTCAATAAAAAATATACAATATCTATATACCAATCATCTTTAGTAATTTCTTCTACAGTATAATTTTGGCATGATATTTGAGGATCAATTTCAGCAATGGATTTTACCAATCCTTGTCCATGAACTGGATTCATAGGTTGGATTTCAAGGTCAAATTATGGAAGTGTAGAAATCCATTTTCCTCTTTCCTCACCTAGTTCGTTCTGTAGAAACATAGTTTTGACAGCAAGGTTAGGCACAATAGCATAAACCCTACTACAATGTAATCTCTAAATTTTTTATTTTTTTAAATAGTGCATACATTTGCTTGTCTAAAATATAATATCTCAACTCTGCACCTTTTAAAGGAGAACTTAGAAAAATGATGGGATTTTCAATATTACATTCACCCTTTTGAGTTAGGACACTTGCGAACGAATGATTGGAAGAAAATGTATAAATAAAAAATGTCTTTGAATAATTTAGACTTACCAAAATAGGTACCTTAGAAATAGCATCTTTAATGCACTGGAAAGCATCCTTACTCTCATTTGTCCATTTAATTTTGACATCATTTTTTAGCATGTTATTCAGTGGTTTAGCAATCTCAACAAATTCAACAATGAATTTCCTTACAAAATTGATTTTACCAAAGAATGATCTTAATTCCTTCTTGCTATGGGGAGGAGGGATTTCTTGGATAGATTCTATTCTTTCAAGATCAATATAAATTCCTTCTTTCAAAATTATGTGACCCAAAAGCTTACCCTCCATTACTCTAAAGATGCATTTTATCGGATTTAGGGAGGTCCCATATTCCCTACATCTTCAGAGAACTTTCCTCAAATATTTGACATGATCTTATCTATTATTAGAAAATATAGGAATATCATCTACATAAACAATAATGTACTTACTTGTTAGTCCCTTAAATGCATAATCCAGGGCATGTTGAAAAGTTGTGCCTGCTTTTAATAATCCAAAGGGTATTCTCCTATAGAAAAATGTTCCCCATTTGGTTGTAAAGGCTGTCTTCATACTATCACTTGGATGGATGGGAATTTGGTTGTACCTTGAGTACCCATCTAAAAATAACAACATTTTTGACCCATTTACCATTTGGAGTATCTCATCAATGGAATGCAATGGGTAGTTGTCCTTTTGAGATGCTTTGTTCAAATTTCTAAATTCTATGCACAATATTATTTCTCCACTCTTATTTCTCATAGGAACCAAGTTGGAAAACCATGTAGAATGCCTAACATGAAATATAATCTTATCATATAGCAATATTTTCACTTTTTTCTCTATCAAGGGTTCTAACAATGGGTTGACAGGTCGTTGCCTCTCTCTAAAGGGCTTGGAGTCAGGTTTCAATGGGATCATGTGTATTATAACATTCTGATCATAGGTTTTTAGTTATTTTTAACTCCAGGCTATACAATACATGTATTATTTCAATGCAAGAATTATAGATTCTTTTTCTTTGCTTGTACATGCCTTGGCAATGAATACCTCTTATGGATTTTCTACACTTCCTAAGTTGATTGTGAAGAACACAAGCTTATACTGAGAGGGGGGGGTGAACAGTATAAGACCACTTTTTACTTTTCTTATCCCAATCAATATTATACAATATATCAATGGCAATATCAATAGCAGAAACCAAAGCAATGTACAAATCATCACACACACATGAGACACCAATTTACGTGGTTCGCTCAATGTGAGCTACATCCACGGATAAAATATTTCACTAAATTTTATCAATCCAAATTCTGGGAATACCTTTCCCGATTACAATGTTTATGGGCACCAACCCAAAGGAGACACCAATCCCCTAATCTCGAGTTCGTGGGCACCAACCCATAGGAGACACCAATCCCCTAGCTCTGCTCTGGTTGGTGATCCTCTAGAAGACCTCTGCCTCCGTTGCCCTTAGCAAATGGAACTCTATCCACAGAAGACACCTGTCCTCCCTGCTCTGGTTGGAGACCTCTCGTCCTCAACTCTATCACCTCCAAAGCTGGTCCTCGAATTTGCACTAAACACAGTCCTTCGGTCTAGCACAAATGTCCTCGTTCGTCTTTGCCTGTTTGCTCTCTACGCCCTCTGCTCTCTCTGCGCAAACACACCCGCACTTGGTCGAACTTCAACCCTTGCACTATCTGTGCACACTCTTCTTCCTTTGCGATCTTTCACACTCAGAATGATTCGACGAAATGCACTCTGCACACTATGATCGAATTTTGCACTCTGCTCTCGACGATCGAACTTCTTGCTCTGCGCACTATCTGTGAACGTCGCACTTCAACCACGCATCAAATTACTTATTACATTCATCACTTCAACTCTCCAAACAGCCCTCCTTTTATAACAAAATTTTCATGATGAAAACTTTACTCTTAGTCGGTTGTTATGCAAATGCAAACCCTAATCTCCGTCGGCTGCAAGCCCTAATCTTCGTCGGCTAAAATTTGACTTTGTCGGCTTCACTGCCTCTGTAATTCTTCTGAAGCTTCTGCCATGAAAATACAACATGTCACGATATCGCGACACTTTTCGCTTTCTTAGCCTCTTTCTAGGCTTGCACCCGTGAAAGTAGAACATGTCACGAAATCGTGACACTTTCACTTCCTTGCACTCTTCTCGGCTTGCACTAGCGAAAATGGAACATGTCACGAAATCGTGACACTTTTGCTGCCTTGTGCTTTTCTCTTCCTTACGTCCATGAAACCGGAACATGTCACGAAATCGTGACACTTTCGCTGCCTTGTGCTTTTCTCTGCCTTACGCCCGTGAAAATGGAACATGTCACGAAATCGTGACGCTTTCGCCTTTGAGCTCTTCCTCCTTGAATTTGTCGTGAAATCGTGACGCTTCTTCTTCCATGCTCTTTCATTTTGCTTCTGTCATGAAATCGTGACTCTTCTCCTGTTGAAGACCTGCTTTCTGTTTCTGTCATGAAATCGTGACACTTTCTCCAACCGTATGCTGCCATCTCAATCAGTCATGAAATCGCGACACTTTCTGCATCCGTAAGCTTTCTCTTCAACCTGTCACGAAATCGTGACGCTTTCAGCTTTCGTACGTTTTCTTTGCAACCTGTCGCGAAATCGTGACGCTTTCAGCTTCCATACATTTTCTTTGCAGCCTGTCGCAAAATTGCGACAGCTTCTCAGCTTTCGTACGTCTTCTCTTGCAACATGTCACGAAATCGTGACATTTCTTACTTTGAAACCTTTCCTTTGCTGCATGTCACGAAATCGCGACAGTTCTTACTTGGAACATTTTCATCTGCAGCATGTCGCGAAATCGTGACGGTTCTCACTTCGAACTTTGTAGCATGTCGTGAAATCGTGACAGTTCTCACTTCGAACTCTACAACATGTCATGAAATCGTGACACTTTTCGTGTTACTTTCTCTCTCTTCGAACTTGTCGCGAAATCGCGACAATTCACACTACGGACTCTCTCTTCTGCATTATGTCGTGAAATCGTGACACTTTTTCTTTCGGACTCTCTCTCCTACAACATGTCACGAAATCATGACACTTTTTTGTTCGTACAACCTTCCTTGCAATATGTCATGAAATCGTGACATTTCTGACTCCGTACATTCTCTCTCCTCTTTGAGTCGCGAAACTGCGACATGTCGCGATATCGCGACACTTTTCTAAAATGCTTTCTCTCTCCTGCTTAAGTCGCGAAACTGCGACATGTCGCGATATCGTGACACTTTTCTCAAATGCTTTCTCTCTCCTACTTAAGTCATGAAACTGTGACATGTCACGATATCGTGACACTTTTCCAACTTACTTTCTTTCGAACCTGTCAGCTTGGGGTTTGCAAAAGACCTTTGAAACTGTCATGCCGTAACCTTCATCAAAACAAATTATTTGACATCAAATCAAATTCCTTCGAAATATTCTTGACATCAATGACAACTTATTCACTTGAGCAAATGCAATGTACCCAAAGTACCCAAAATTGCCAACAATCTCCCCCTTTGTCATTGATGGCAAACCTTTATCGAAAACACTTCTCAAGAGCCAAAACTGAAACCAACTGTGCTAACAACTGACAAACTATGCCCACAACTGAGAATCTTCCTTTGAAGTTTTGCTCCCCTGACTTGAAGCTTTCCTCTTCACTTGAAGCTCTCCCCCTTACTCATATCTCTCCCCCTTTGTCATCAATGGCAAAGGGCCACCTTTGGGGCTCGGGACTAAGAATTAGCCTCTTAGCTTAGTCCCTCCCCCACCTCCTGATGAGGTGATTAATTCTAGGGTGGGAGTAAAACTCCCATTAGGCACTGATCATCATCAGCGTCTATAACTTCCTTGTCGGGCCTTCTCTTGAACTCTTTGTCCATATTCCTGTTCCTGTTCCTGTCACTGTTCCTGTTCCTGTTATCATTCCTGTTCTTATCCATGCCTTGATCCTTGGACCTATTCATACCACTGTTCCTGTTCCTGTACCTTGGAAGTTCAGCTCTACACTGTCTAGCTATGTGACCTCCATTGTTGCACTTATAACAAGTAACAATGTTATTTCTTTTAGGCATACCTGTTCTTTGAATCCGCTCGCTTAAACCTGTTCTGACCAAACCTGTTCTGATCAAACTTGTTTTGATCAAACTTGTTCTCTTTATTTACCTCGCAATAGACTGCCTTGTGCCCGAATTGTTGACAAGAGTAGCAATACCCTTGAAAGAAACTAGCACTTCTAAAATTGTCGTTTACTTTCTTCACTTGAGCCATGCAATGTGCAGCCATGTGACCAAACCTGTGACACGCAAAACATCTACCGTGAAATTTTCCTTTATTCGACCTCTTGGGTCTCGAAAACTTCTTCTTCTCATTCTGAATTCTGTTTTCTATTTCTGCGCATCTATCATTCAAGGACTCATGATCTGAAATACTTTCCTCATTAGAACTCTCTTCCTTTTGGAGTCTCTTACTAGACTCTCCAACTTGTTCCTTGTGCTGCTTAAACAAAACCAAGGCATGTTTTATCTGTTGTTTTTCTTTGACCTTTGATGAGAGATTTAACCCTTTTGGAGCTATCTTGAAACCTGTAAAGCTTATCCTTGTACTCTTTAGTTTCTTCTTTCAAAGAAGCCATTTTCTGTTCTAACTCACTATACTCAAGAACCTTAGACTCTAACTCATCCTTGAGTTCTTGTGTCTTAGCCATAGAGAAATCAAGACTTTCTATAAGATCATCTCTCTCCATACAACATTCATCTAACTTATCCTTGAGTCTAGCATTCTTCTTTCTTTCCTTTTTCAAAGCACTAAGAGCACTACTAAGTTCACTTTCATGATCCTTTATTTGTTTGCTTTCTGAATCATCAAAGCCTTTTTCAGATTTCTTATCACTAGAGGTGCTACCTTTTTCAAAAACCATACATGCATCTTCCTTATAGTTTTTTGAAGCATCCTCATACATACTGGAAACCAAATCATTATTTGTACAATCATCCTCAAGGTGACCAAAATTTCCACATCTAAGACATTTCATGATAATGAATCTATGTTTCGGTTCTTCCTCTTTTTTTGATATGAACAACATCTCATTTTCATCATCACTTGAAGAACTTTCACTATCACTACTAGAACACTTACTTGCTTTGTCTAGGTAGAAACTCTTCTTGTGCTTGTGAGAATACCTCTTTCCTTGATTGTTGTGCTCATCTTTGTTCTTTCTGTGATGCTTATGCTTTTTAGAATCCTTGCTCTTAGAATCCTGTTTGTCTTCATCACTTTCATTCTTGGGAATAGTACAGTCAGTAGCATAATGACCAAACTTTCCACAATTAAAACATCTTATATTTTTCACGCTTTTGTGCTTTCTAGAGAACTTGCCTTTCTTGCTGTAATATGCCTCTTCTTCACTAGAAGACTCATCACTCTCTTGAAGCTATTTACCCTTGGACTTCTTGGTAGCCTTGAAAGCTGCCTCTTTCTTGACATCAACCTTCACTTGAGTTCTCAACTCAAATGCTGCAAGTATACTGTGGAGCTCATCCTTTTTCAACTTATCCAAATCTTTAGCTTCCTCAATAGCAGAAATATTTTCACTAAATCTATTAGGAAGAGATCTTAAAATCTTATCACAAACATCATTTTCAGCAAGCTCAAGACCTAAGTCTTTCATGGAGTTAACAACCTCATCCATACGAAGCATGTAGTCACTAATATTTTCATCATCATTCATCTTGAGTTGTTCAAACATACCTTTGAAGTGTCTCAACTTGGCCTTTCTGACATTTGTATCACCTGTATGAACCACCTGCAATTGTTTCCACATTTCACTAGCTGTCTTGCAGATGAATCACTTTGGTGAGATCTCGCTTCTGTAAGCCTTTCAGGATTGCATTCATTGCTTTTGAATTGTTGTGATGTAGGAGCCTTTCTTCTTTAGTATATGGACCATGTACAGGAATAGTGTACTCATCTTCAATTACTTCCCATACCTCATTACCAAGTGCCATTAGATGAACCTTCATCCTTGCACTCCAAAGACCAAAATCTGACCCATCAAGAATAGGTGTTGCATTGCCACTTGAATAATCCATTGTGTTCTTTACTAGCTTTTCCTTCAAGCTGTTAAACTTTTTGAAGGCACCCGCTCTGATACCAATTGAAGAACACAAGCTTATATTGAGAGGGGGGGTGAACAGTATAAGACCACTTTTTACTTTTCTTATCCCAATCAATATTATACAATATATCAATGGCAATATCAATAGCAGAAACCAAAGCAATGTACAAATCATCACACACACATGAGACACCAATTTACGTGGTTCGCTCAATGTGAGCTACATCCATGGATAAAATATTTCACTAAATTTTATCAATCCAAATTCTGGGAATACCTTTCTTGATTACAATGTTTATGGGCACCAACCCAAAGGAGACACCAATCCCCTAATCTCGAGTTCGTGGGCACCAACCCACAGGAGACACCAATCCCCTAGCTCTGCTCTGGCTGGTGATCCTCTAGAAGACCTCTGCCTCCGCTGCCCTTAGCAAATGGAACTCTATCCACAGAAGACACCTATCCTCCCTACTCTGGCTGGAGACCTCTGTCCTCAACTCTATCACCTCCAAAGTTGGTCCTCGAATTTGCACTAAACACAGTCCTTCGGTCTAGCACAAATGTCCTCGTTCGTCTTTGCCTGTTTGCTCTCTACGCCCTCTGCTCTCTCTACGCAAACACACCCGCACTTGGTCGAACTTCAACCCTTGCACTGTCTATGCACACTCTTCTTCCTTTGCGATCTTTCACACTTAGAATGATTCGACGAAATGCACTCTACACACTATGATCGAATTTTGCACTCTGCTCTCGACGATCGAACTTCTTGCTCTGCGCACTATCTACGAACGTCGCACTTCAACCACGCATCAAATCGCTTATTTCATTCATCACTTCAACTCTCCAAACAACCCTCCTTTTATAACAGAATTTTCATGATGAAAACTTTACTCTTAGTCGATTGTTATGCAAATGCAAACCCTAATCTCCGTCGATTGCAAGCCCTAATCTTTGTCGGCTAAAATTTGACTTTGTCGGCTTCACTGCCTCTATAATTCTTCTGAAGCTTCTGCCATGAAAATACAACATGTCACGATATCGTGACACTTTTCGCTTTCTTAGCCTCTTCTCGGCTTGCACTCGCGAAAGCAGAACATGTCACGAAATCGTGACACTTTCGCTTCCTTGCACTCTTCTCGGCTTGCACTAGCGAAAATGGAACATGTCGCGAAATCATGACACTTTCGTTGCCTTGTGCTTTTCTCTTCCTTACGTCCGCGAAACTGGAACATGTCACGAAATCGTGACACTTTCGTTGCCTTGTGCTTTTCTCTGCCTTACGCCCGCGAAAACGGAACATGTCACGAAATCGTGACGCTTTCGCCTTTGAGCTCTTCCTCCTTGAATTTGTCATGAAATCGTGATGCTTCTTCTTCCATGCTCTTTCGTTTTGCTTCTGTCACGAAATCGTGACTCTTCTCCTGTTGAAGACTTGCTTTCTATTTCTGTCACGAAATCGTGACACTTTCTCCAACCGTATGCTGCCATCTCAATCTATCACGAAATCGTGACACTTTTTGCATCCGTAAGCTTTCTCTTCAACCTATCACGAAATCATGACACTTTTAGCTTTTGTACGCTTTCTTTGCAACCTATCATGAAATCATGACACTTTTAGCTTTCGTACGCTTTCTTTACAACCTGTCGAGAAATCGTGACGCTTCTCACTTTCGTACGTCTTCTTTGCAACCTGTCGCGAAATCGTGACATTTCTTACTTTGAAACCTTTCCTTTGTAGCATGTCGTGAAATCGTGATAGTTCTTACTTGGAACATTTTCATCTCAGCATGTCGTGAAATCATGACTGGTTCTCACTTTGAACTCTTTGACATGTCATGAAATCATGACAGCTTTCTCACTTCGAACTCTCGCAAAGCATGTCGCGAAATCGTGACACTTTTTCTGTTACTTTCTCTCTCTTCGAACTTGTCGTGAAATCATGACACTTTTTCATACTACGGACTCTCTCTCTTGCATTATGTCATGAAATCGTGACACTTTTTCTTTCGGACTCTCTCTCCTGCAACATGTCGTGAAATCGTGACACTTTTTCGTTCGTACAACCTTCCTTGCAATATGTCATGAAATCACGACATTTCTGACTCCGTACATTCTCTCTCCTCTTTGAGTCACGAAACTGCGACATGTCGCGATATCGCGACACTTTTCTAAAATGCTTTCTCTCTCCTGCTTAAGTCGCGAAACTGCGACATGTCACGATATCGTGACACTTTTCTAAAATGCTTTCTCTCTCTTGCTTAAGTCACGAAAATGCGACATGTCGCGATATCGCGACACTTTTCCAACTTACTTTCTTTCGAACCTATCAGCTTGGGGTTTGCAAAAGACCTTTGAAACTGTCATGTCATAACCTTCATCAAAACAAATTATTTGACATCAAATCAAATTCCTTCAAAAGCTTCTTGACATCAATGACAACTTATTCACTTGAGCAAATGCAATGTACCCAAAGTACCCAAAATTGCCAACATTGCATCACATGCTTCTTTCGGGGATGTAATATTTTTTCTCTTCTTGCTTGATACCCTACATTGAATAATTCTTCTAGTGAAGTATCTCATTTTGGTATCCCATTCATTTTTTGCACTATTTCACTATCCTCATATGTTTTCTCTTGCCATATTTTATCTTCATCTATGATCTAATTTTTAAAAATACCAGAGTTAGTAACAAACTTTAAATGTGTCTTTCACTCTCAGACACTTGTAGATTCCTAATGTTATCTGGTATTGATCTCAATTAAAAACTTTTTGTACTTTTATTATCAACTAGTTTGAGCATACCTTTTGCAATGGCTAAGGAATCGGACATCCTATAACCTTTTCTAGAGATAAGGGAAATATTGAAAGCATCAAATTCGTCTATCAAATCGCTAACTCGAGTTCTATAATGGCTCAATATTTTGTCACGACACACATACTACCCTTTGAACTATTTAACAACTAACTCAGAGTCTCCTAATACCTTGAGACACTTGACTTTCTTACTCAGAGCTAGTTGTAGCCCAAAAATAAGGTCTTCATACTCTACCACATTATTGGTGCATGGGAATTGTAATCTATAGGCAATAAGTAAAGGTTTACTTCTCAGACATGTGAGTTCAATATCGGATCCAACACCTTGTCTTAATTTGAAACCATAAAATCTGAGAATCTAAACCATACTATTCTTTTAAAGAGGGCTACAAGAAATATTTCCTTTTTGAGGTTATTTGGTAGCCTCTTCTAAATCCAATATATAGACCCCTAGGTCAGATCTGCAAATTGAATTTCATTGGGTCTATTATATTCAGTAATCATTTCCTTAAGTCTTGGCTCATTATCCACCCAAATTTGGTTTGCTAATCCTCTCTAAAGTAGCCACATATAGGAAGAATCAATGACTACATAACCATTTATATTCTTACTCCAATCCCTACCCAACACCATGCCATACTTGGCAGGAATATCCTAGGTTAACATGATTTTGAATCCTAGGTTTTGAATTGATTTGAATTTAAAATTTGTAAAGAGTTCCTACCACATCCACTATAGTCTTGTCCAATTGTATAACCTTACTCCTTGAAGAAATTGGTTTTAAACCTAACCTTTGGCAAATCTCAAGGTGCATGATATTACCCGAGGCACTTGAATCCACTAAATAATTATAAAATATTTTGACTGCAATCCTAATTATCAAAAGAAAAGGAAGAACTTATTGCTCCTCCTTTCAAAAAACCAAGTGAGACTCAAAACCTTTGACCTTGTGGGTTTGACTTGGTGGATATGATGCTTTCATAAAGGCTTCATTTTGACCTGGCAACATAGCAGCCTCTATGAATGAGACATTAGCTTTAGTTCATTTCAGGTATTCCACTATATTATAAGTAGGATTCTCAAAATTCTGCATTTTCTATATAGACTTGGATTATTCTATAGTAGGTGGTGGTGGAGTATTATTATCCTCTTGGGTATCTAGAGGAAGAATAGAATTGTTTGGTGGAGTAGAGTAAGTTTTGTGACTCCTAGATATACTTCTCATGAAATAACCATGATTACCTTTTCTAAACTGCCTAACAGCTTGGAATTCTTCTATGATTTGCTCATCATCCTCTCCTAAGACTTCATTATCCTCTTCTTCTTCCTCACTCTCTTGATAATGAACTATTTCAGCCACCAAAGTAGTGTCTTTTCCCTTAGAAAGATAATGTGGACCCCCCTTGGGCACTAGATCTAAGTCATCAAATTGAGCTTGTAAACAATTCGTGTATCGAGAAATTTCTAGACAATCATCATTATGGTCCTTAGTGTTGTGCAAAATACATCCCTTTTACCAAGTAAGATCTAAAAATTAATAATATAATTTGATCTACTAGGGCTTGCAAAATCATCAACATGATTGGCTATGGGGTTAGGTACATTTCCATTATTAGGCCTAGTATTCCATGGCCTCCTCTGCTTATTGAAATTTCAATTGTAGTGAGGAGCATAGGAATTATGATTTTTCATGTGAACCATATGATTACTCAACTTAAGGTACGTCTCATTTAGTTTCTCAAATTCAAAATTAGACTCTTTTTATGGAGGGATTATGGTACTGGGTCCAAAATAATTTCCAACACTAGAAGTATCTTGACCTAGCATCATGGCTTGATTTGGCATATTTTGATTTAACAATGGATTCATGATCTAAAGAGGTGTGGGTATGAGAAATGCTGCCAAAGCCTGAGCATTGGTAGTCATTTGATTCTCAAGGAGCAACATTGTGGTAGACAGGATGGAAGTATTCAGATAGGTGGGAATAGATGGATAAGTGGACATCAATAGGTAATAACGATGGTAGAACAAGGCATTCATCATTAGAACTTACAATATAATGACTTGATTCATCATATAAAACTTAATGTAAGGACTAAACTATTGTATCGTAGGCAATTGGGGCATCCCAACTCCTTGTGGTATTATTTGTTGCTCAATAGTCATGACTTCTGTATATTCTAGGGCAAGAGTAGTAACTTGGGGCTTTCTCCTAGAAAATTTTGCTATCATGAAATCTAGAAATCCTAAGTATAATTGAAGATCCACATCAACATCAATCATGAAATGATGGGTTACACTTGTGTAGAGTTTTTGGAACCTAGAATAGAACATCCTAATTGGATCGTTAGGTCCCATTTTACAGGTCACAAATTGGTTATATGTGATGATAAAAGTGATTGAAACTAATTAAAAAAGGCTTCCTCTAATTGGGTCCAAGAGTTTATAGACCTTATGGAAAGACCAATATACCATTTATAGGAAAATCAATCCAAAATCATGGGGAAGATCCTGCAAGTGACATTTGCATGATCTATTGATAGTCTAATTAAAACATCCTTGTTTCCCTAGTGGTTTTAGGCCTAGTAGCAATATACTCAGATTGAACCAGCTTGGTAATACACACACTCAATACAAACCTCTCACAACTCACAAAAAACTCAGACAAGAAAAAGGAAAATTAAAAACCTACAAAACAAAGTTCCTACAACAAAACATAGTGGAAACAAAAATTCATACGTTAGTTGTTAGAAAATAAAATGCTTATGGAACTACAAACATTGTTATATGAACATGATCTTAAGTTAACAAATCAAAAGCTATGTAATGAAGGAGGCCCTCCTTCTAATGCCATTTTTGTTTAGTGAATATTTTACCCAGTTGCAAAATCCCCACCATAGTTAGGGTATTAAACCAAAAATCTCTCTTGCAAAGAAGTTAAACAAAGAAAACAACTTCTCAAGGTTTTCTATATAAGCATTACACAAGTATATTCGAAAGTAAATTGTTCAATCATAACAAGTGCTAGGAACAATCAAGTGATTTGCAAGTGACTGTAAACAAGGGGCCTACTGGTTTATTTCATTCATGCTTTGTAATTGATTTCCTTAGATTTCCATGACCGTGCCTTGATGTGAACTCATAAAATGAACTGTTGCTTCATTGATTATCTTTGCATTAATCTATATTACCCTGAAACCCTGTTAGTGGGTTCATTTTAATCTTCATATTAGGATGCAAATTTAGAGTTTTGTGGAATTATCCACTTCATTTTAAATCCATGACTTTAATGTGAGATTGCAATAATTCTTTGCAATTATTAGGTTCATTTTATCTTAAAATTATTGTTCCACTAATTGCAAAGTTAGAAGTCAGTTAGTTAGAAAGTTAGCAAGTTAGCATTCATTGTTTTATATACACTTAAAATGAGATAGTAGGTTATAAACCCTCCCTCTTAGACTAATTTTTATCTTGCTTATGTCATGTGAGAAGAGTGCATATTTTTTCCTTTTAATACTCCTAAAATATTATCCAAATATGGTAGGAACCTAGGGTTCCTAGCACATAAAATGATAAATAAATAATAAATAGCCTAAAGAATCTCTTTTGAATTTTCGGGAAGTCCCTTCAATGTTTTAATAAATTTTTTATACAATATTTCATGGATATCCCAAAAGGTATGATTGTATAATATCTTATACCCCTTTTAGGTTATGAGTGAAGAGTCACAACCCTAATGTTAAAATAATATAATAATTAATATATAATTAATTATTATATTATTTTATATTTTAACCATAAGATATACAATTTATATTATTATTATTATTATTATTAATTAATTTTAGGATAGGATCCTAACATTCCACCCCTCTTGAAAAATGGCTTTGTCCTCAAAGCGACCAATTTCGTCTCATAATCGTTGCGAGTGGGTTATCTTTGAATGGAGCGTTTGCCTGTTTCATTTAAGCAGCTGACATGCCTGCAATATCTAGATTTTTCCAATTGTAGGAGGCTCAATTTTACGTTAGAGAATTTAGATATTTTGGAAAACATCACAATGCTTGAGTATTTGAGCTTTTCATACTATGAGGAACTGCAAGCGTTGCCTCATTATATCACAAACCAGCCATTCTTGAGAGAGTTCAATTGTTCTTGTACTAGCATAAGGAATGTGCCTCCTAACATATATAAACTCTACAATTTTGGAGTGAGGAATATAGAGAGCATGGTGTTGAGAAGCTTGCCAATTAATTTTGGTAATTTGTCTAACTTGACTAAATTGGATGTTACGGATTGGAATGTTTGCCACCGTCTTTTTAGTTAATTTGTCCAACTTGATTTCACTATATATTTGTTTCTGTGTAAGTTTGGAGTTTTTTTCCCGACTCTCTGGGTGTCTCAATATTTTAAATAATTGTCATACCATCGAGTATTGTGAACTGCAGTCTTCTTGTTGTTCTCAACCTAAGTTCCAATAATATTTTTTGTGGTATTCTTCCAGAGCTAGGTCATATCTCGAGTTGTCTTCTCTTCTACTATATTGATAAAAATCTATCTGGTGAGGTGTTGCTTCAATTGGTAAGCTTACAAATCTTCAGCAGTTGAGAACTTGGAAGAACCATTTTAGAGGCTCGTTACCACCTGAAATGTGGACTGTACGAAGCTCAGAGTTTTGGGTTTGGCCTCTCCAATTTGAATGGCAAAATCCCAATGGAAATTGACGATGTTTGAATGGCAGAATCCCAATGGAAATTTATGAAGACTTGAACGTCTAGTACTTTCCAATAGCCAACTGAATGGTTTTATACTTTGTGGTCAAAATGCAAAAATGACAGATCAAATATTGAGTTTACGATGAGCAAGGTTGCTCATAGAAATGTTGCTCATATCCACGAGGCTTCCAATTATCAGGAACTTTGGTTGGAAAGTTTTGCCACTGGAATTTTCTAACTCTATTGCAAACTGTGATGGAATCCACTTTTGCTGCTGCATTTGGGAGGGCCTGATGCCATCACCACATTTTCCATATTTGAAAACAAGCTCTGGTTATGCCATGCATTCACCCTGGTTTATCAGATTTTAGTAGCAGTGTAAATCATGTATTATTCTTCATTGGCAGGGTATCTATTGGTTGTTGTTATCCGTTTGCTAATCGTGTGTATCACCAAATATTCTCAACATTGGCCGAGATCGTTGAATCTATACATGATTCTTTTTATAGGATTGGAAGGCTAACATACAAAGTATATACTTCATTTCATGCAGGAAAGAGATTCCACGTTGGAACAATCGCTAACCAAAAAGTGATTGTGGTTATGACTGGACTAGCAATGGTAATTACTGACATCTGGTACCGACACCTCTTGCAAATTTAATACACTTTAGAAACTACTAGGTGGAAAAGAGGATGCAGTGCCAGCACTTACGTGGATAATGTTGCTTACAAATATTTTCTCCCTAAAAAATTCAATTGCACTCCAATTGAAATGGAGAGTGCAGTCGTATCATTCTAAAACCCAAGGAGATAACGCCATCATTTGAGGTAACCATTTTGTCTACCAAAATATAGAGGATCACTGCCACTAGTTGTGCACTCAGTAGACGTTCTTTGGAAATTTTCAACCAATTTTAGAGTATCCTAAAAAAAAAAAACAAGGTTACCGCTTCCTCCGCAAAATGAGGATTGCTTTTATCCTGTAGCTTCTCAGGCTGAGTAAATTGCTCATCCATAAATCCCTCTTGATAAAGAAATTTGATGAGACTATTGTGTCGTTGATGCAATTCAACGATCCCCATTATTAATACTGAGATATAAGTAACCATTCTTGGACTTTATAGCATTTTGTAAACCATATCCTTTCTGTCAATCACCTTATATTAAATTCTTCCACCTTAAACAACCTTATTGAGTGGTATTTTCACCCAGTTGTGAAAGTACAACTCTCCTTTAGGATTTGGGCTCCAAATCCCCTCTTGCAAAGAAGTTAAACAAACAACTTCTCCAAGGTCTCCGCTGTATTAGCATTTGCATATATGTATTAATGATCTCATATAAAGATATTCAATTTAAATGCTTGGAACACCTTAGTGATTGCAAGTAACTGTAAACAAGGGGCAATGCTGGTTTATTTCATCATGAAGCTTTAGTGATTGTTCATTGTTTTTTTTTTTGGATTTTGTAATTTTTAAATGTTTATTTTAAATAAGTTAAACTTTCTAGAAAAAATAAAATGCAGACAATGAAAATGAAATGCAAAAAAACTAAAAATGAAATGCACTCAGTATGATGCTATCCTGTTTCGACAAAACCGAAGATGTGAGGTTTCCATGCATGCAACCTAACCTATTGGACCTGCAAAACATGCACAATCCCCATAGACTAAGTGCTGGTTCCTAGGATACGAAATAAAATTCAGATTTCAAATATTCGCCTAATGTAACCCACAAAAGTGGCATTTAACATTATCTATAAATCCAAAATCTAAAAAATGAAAGAATAAACATTAAATCCATAGCATGCACAGAAGATCTCCTTCTTTCTTGCCCACAAGATGCAAATTTCTGAACACTTATGCATTAAAAATATGTCATGTTACAATAGCAGAATCTCTGGTTTTTCCAAACCAGTCTGTGGAAGAGAAACAACTCAAACAGGCCCAGAATGGCCTTCTCGCCTTTAGCTCTGCAACTCTGCTTGCAGCGGTTTTCGACCCCTCTACCAATCTGTGCTTCTGCTTTTAAACTTTCTAGCAATGCTCTCTATTTTACCCTGTGACGCTTCGCTTCATCTCCCAGATCACTTCGTTTCATCTTCCTCGCCTCTTCATCATTTTTGACTTTATGCTCGACGTCGAAACGTTTGATCTTCTCTATGAACTGTAATGCTTCCCATGATTCTTACACCTTTATGCCATGTGTTCAGTGCTACCCCTATATGTTCTGTAATGGCCCACCATGAATCGTGACAAAAATAGCATGTCGTGATATCGTGACATTTTCTATCTACAGCTTTGTTCTTCCACCTGTATCGCAAAAACAAGACATGTCATGATATCGCGATATTTTTATACCTGCAGCTTTGTTTTTTTCTACTTCAGCCACAAAAATGAGACATGTCACGAAATCGTGACATTTTTTCATTCCGTACCATCTCAATGCAATCTTTCTGAAATCATGACACTTTTCTCTTTCGAGATGTCTCGCTACTTTCTGTCATGAAATCATGACACTTTTCATTCCATACCATCTCGTTGCTTTTTGTCACGAAATCATGATGCTTTTCTCTTTCACCATCTCACTGCTTTTTGTCATGAAATCGTGACACTTTTCTCTTTCGGACTATCTCGCTGCTTTCTATCATGAAATCATGACACTTTTCATTTCGTACCATCTCGCTACTTTCTATCATGAAATCGTGACACTTTTCTCTTTCGGGCTGTCTCACTGCTTTCTGTCGTGAAATCACAATGCTTTTCTCTTTCTCTCTATCTTCCTACCTTTGGTCACAAAAATCCAACATGTCACGATATTGTGACACTTTTCCTCTATGTTTACTTTGGCTGCTCCAGGTCGTGAAACTTCGACATGTCACGATATCACGATGTTTTTTCTGTTTGCCCTTCATCTCATCTTCAGATCATGAAAACATGACATGTCGCGATATCACGACAACTTTATGCATTGCTATTCTCTCTCCTATTGAACCGTGATTTCATGACAAGTCACGATATCGTACACTTTTTACTCTTTTTCTCTTCTCTTCTCTAATAAGAAGAAAAAACATGACATGTCATGATATCGCGACAATTTTCCATTCTTCTCTACCTCGTGATCTGAGCCACAAAAACATGACATGTCATGATATCATGACACTTTTTTGTTGACTATTCCCTTACTCTATGAACCATGATTTCATGACATGTCACGATATCGCGACATTTTTTTCTCTTTTGTTTTTTTTTTTAAAAAATGTCATGATATCATGACATTTTTTCATCCTGCTACATTTTGTTACTCTTGGCCGCGAAAACGTGACATGTCACGAAATCGTGACACTTTTTCGTTCCACTGCACTTCGCTTGTCTGAGCCGCAAAAACGTGACATGTCGCGATATCGTGACACTTTCTTTTTCTTAGCAGCAACACGTCGCGATATCGTGACACTTTCTTTTTCTTAGCAGCAACATGTCGTGATATCGCGACACTTTCTTTTTCTTAGCAGCAACATGTCGCGATATCGCGACACTTTTTTTTTATGCTGTATTTTGCTTTTCCTTTGATTTTTTTAGCATCTGGGCCACTGCAGTCTTCTTTGAAAGCATGCAAAAAAGGTGGGTCCCCAATTTTGGGGTGTGTTGTGGATCAGCCACAACAAATGGCGACTCTGTTGTCAAATGCTCCCGAGCATTTTGGTGAGAACCCAACCTGAAATATACAAGCTTAGATACAGACGTCAGCACATAAAAGATAAACAAATACCGATAGATCAAAAATACATGAAACATCAGAATCATTAAGTATCAGCTCGGTGTGTGCAATGTGTTTCATTCCCTATCGCTTGAAATTGATCAACATTCCATTGTTAGTTTCACTTATGATTTGTATGCAAGGCTATGAATGATTTGTGCAGGATTTGATGTATGATGAAGATGCTAAAGATATAACAACCTGCTTTGCAAAGGCTCAAACCTTCTAATATCATGAACAAACATATTAAAATTATCAAACCCTCTTAGGATCAACTATATGTATAATGAATTAATTTATTAGATCCCAAAGTTGGTTATGTGTCACTACCATCTTGAACCCATGTGCAAGTGTAAGTGAGATCAGAGCTTTGGGGAATAGGATTCCCAACCTAAGCGAGATGGGAATTTAACCCTATCCTTACTACTCTGATCTGGAGTTCATTACCTCATCTTGAACAAAATGATTTAACCTGTTATGGATGAAATGGTCAGGCTAGTCTATCCATTTGAACAGTCAGTGGTCTTGTTTTAGACAAGACATGCTGCCACGCATGGGCATACTTAACCCCATAATCCATGATTTGGCTTCATTCATTCTCTTTTTTTTTTTTTTCTTGGACCTTTGGGATGACTACCCATCCTTGCTAGGGACATGTAGTACGATCCCTCCAATCCAATATTAAGATGAAATGGAAAATATTAATTTTATTTTTATTTCTTGGACCTTGGGGATGACTACCCATCCTTGCTAGAGGACATGTAGTATGATCCTTCCAATCCAAGATGATAAAATGAAAGATGGAAAATATTAATTTTATTTTTGTTTCTTGGACTTTTGGGATGACTACCCATCCTTTGCGAGAGGACATGTAGTACGATCCTTCCCATCCAAGTTTTATGATAAAATGAAAGATGGAAGCTTTGGGGAATCGGATTCTCAACCTAGGTGAGATGAGAATTATGCCCTATCCTTACTACTCCATGAAGGTCAAATCAGAGCTTTGGGGAGTTGGATCCTCAACCTAAGTTCGATGAGGATTTAACCCTATCCTTACTACTCTGATTTTAGGCTTTAAGCTCTGTGGAAGTGGTAAAAACCACTATTTTAAGGATAATGTTGCATGATAGGACAGACATGAAATATTCTTTTCGCCTCACCTTTTCTTCCAAGCATGGTTTTGATCATTTTGCCCAAGATCTTCTTTAATGTGCATAGAACGTGCTTGGTTCAAGATAGTTCGGGCATCAGTTCCCAACCTTAGGATTTTTTTTTTTTTATGTTATAGAATAACCCTAAGAGGATTTGACACCTTTCAATGATTGTATCTGAAATGCATATGCAACTAAGATGGCATGTATATGCGAAGTGGGATGTAATATGAATGCATTGCCCTTTTTGAATTGCGGATGGAGTATCCTGTCCATAATTTGTAAAACTGACTACTTCATGCATCACAAGTTTCAAACGATATTATTTAAAATGTTTGTGTTACTTGCGGAGCTTTCTACAACACAATTCCAATGTTTCATATTCTCCTGATCTTAGGCATAAGTTGACATCTCAATTTTTTTTTTTTTTTTAAAGCAAACCAAACATGTCCAAAGGACCAACACACAAAACTTAAAACCAAACCCAAAAGTAACTCCAAAAACGAAACTTGAAAACACAAACCCAAAACCAAAAAACCAAAATCTATATACAAATGTACAATATAATACAAGATGATGCAAAGCTTGGATTATCACTTTCCTGGATCCCAAACATGATTAGAACATTTCAACAAAAATATAACGTGATGTGCATGCCAAATGTTGTAGGAATCCAAAAAAAACAATATTATACCACACCATGCAACAACTTTTAACTTCCCTTGCTCACCCCACCAATTAGATTTAATTCCATTAGTACTCTCATAGGTGAGCGTTAAATCAAAATGATTAGACAATAAATGATATTCAATTTTATCTTGTCTATTCTTGAAAGTATCCATTTCATAATTCGATTCATGATTTAGAACTAGGCTCTCTTTATCCAAAATGAGACTTTGTAAGCAAGAGCCTATTTCTAAAAATTTTAAAGCCAAATCATTTTCCAAATTTGTAGGCCAATCAAATTTGTGCAATAGTTTGCAAGCATCTAGGATATTTACTAAATTAGGATCATTAACAGTTTTTACCCTAGATTCAATTAGTAATTGTTGATGAATTTGATTTAACAATTCAAGTGCATCAACTTCTTTTCCATTCATTAAAACAATGTTGTCAAAGGTGTGATTAGAAATCATACCTTGTTTTTCATTCACCTTTAATGACATTTCACCATAAACATCATTCAAATTCAAAATATGGTCATGCACCCAGTTGAAAACATGCCCCTCCTTTTCAACCCTCAAATGTTTTTGGTCAAAGTGTATGTCAAGTAATCTGTTTTGATGATCACTTATTCGAGTTGCTTCCAATTGATCAATCTCTTTGTCATTTGGTTCTAATTCTTTGTTCACTATCCATGGTATCTCTTCATGTGAGGTAGAAGTTTCAATATCTTGCATATCAAGTGCAATATGGGTTTCATCTATAGGGGTGTGAGAAAAGAATGCATCATCATATCTCCCCCAACCATTGTAAAAATCATCATCCAGATCCATGGAATGAAATTCCATGATGTTTGTGGCATGATCTTTTGATTCATTCATCAATTCATTTTCTTCTTTGTCCTTGGCAATAGGATCATTATAATCTTCCAAAATTTGATGAGATTTGAAACCCTCTTCCAAAACATCCTCAAATTGTACAGGAGTTGTAATATCTTCCTTCGAGTAGGCGATTATGTTGTCCTCTATATCAATTGGCACACAAGTTTCATTAGTAGTTTTGGAGTGAGTGTAGTCTTCCCACTTCTTCCAAGCATCATAATAATCATCTTCCAAAATCAAGTGGTGACGTTCAACTACCTCTTCAACATCTTCCAATTCATCAATGTGTTTCTCATCAAATTCATCTTCACCTTCCTTAGATGGTTCAATTATTTCCAAAAGTGGGTTATTTCTTGAATTCAAATTTATAAGGCTATCATCGTCCAAATTAGTAACCCATGATTCAATTTTATCATAATTTGGAGGGTGAAGAATTTCTTGATCATTAATTTTACACATCTCATCAATAGTATCTTCCAAGAACAAGTGGTGAAACTCTATCATATCTTCAAATTCATTCCCTTGATCTTTCACCTTAGGTATCATTGGAGTGGAGGGTGCTATTTTTAATGGTTGGTGTAGGTTGGCATCAATATCTTTAGAAGGACAATCTCTTATGTGAACATGTTGTGCCTTTTCTTCTTCAAGACCTTGTCGTTCTATCTCTTCTAAGATCTCATGGATTTTCTCTAGAGACAAGCCACCCATTTTTTCCTCAATGAGTGAAGCAAGTGTGGGGTGTATGGCTCCCAGGTATACTTCCATGGCTTCCTCTTCTAATGTGTTAAAATTTTCCCACATTTGGGAGTGCAACTCATGAAATCTTCCATTGAATTGACTCAAGGATTCATTAGGCTCCTTACATATGGAGGTAAACTGATTTTTCAAGATTTCTAAGTCAACCTGATTACCAAAATGATAAAGATAGGCTGCTTCTAGTTGTATCCAAGAAGTCCTAACCTCCATGGGTAGTTGGTTGTACCAAAAGAATGGTTTATCATCCAAAATGTATGCAAATAACTTACAAGCCACCTCCTCATAGAAAACCTGGAATTGACATAATGTATTCTTGTAGACATGCAGTTTTTGCAAGTATCCTAGTGGCACATCTTGATTAAAACATCGTAGAAACTCCAATAACATTTTAGGAATTTGATAGGGTACCACATGTATAGACAAACCCTTATAATGATCCTCCATTATTAGATACCATTCTTTCTCTTAGAGACATCATTTCTTTTCTCAGGGATACCATTTGCTCCTCAAGTGTTGCCATTAGTGAAACTCAAAATGTAATTTTAGAACCAAATCTGTTAGTCAAAAATGATAGAAGGAATCACGACACATCAACGTGAAGTGACTAGCAAATATCCAACCTACAATGTATAAAAAATCAAGTTAGCATCAACTAAGAGATGTATTCATTAAAATCAAATGAAAAGTAATTGCATGAAACAACACTTCGCTAGTCGAGACCAAAATTTTCAAAATTAAATCAAATCACATTATTTCTGTATGAACAATCAAAAAGCGTTAGAATGATATACAACATACCTGAATTGTTTAACGTAAATAGAAAAAAGTAAACCAATTCAGGCCCTCCTTTTAACAATCTGCTGAGTGTTAGAGGACTAAAGATAACAATTAATATAGCATGAGATATTCAAAAATTTAAATTTAAATCACACTAAAATAAACCAGTTCAGGCCCTCCTTCTAGCGCCAATCTGTTGAGTGGTATTTTCACCCAGTTGTGAAAGTACAACTCTCCTTTAGGATTTGGGTTCCAAATCCCCTCTTGCAAAGAAGTTAAACAAACAACTTCTCCAAGGTCTCCGTTGTATTAGCATTTGCATATATGTATTAATGATCTCATATAAAGATATTCAATTTAAATGCTTGGAACACCTTAGTGATTGCAAGTAACTGTAAACAAGGGGCAATGCTGGTTTATTTCATCATGAAGCTTTAATGATTGTTCATTGTTTTTTTTTTGGATTTTGTAATTTTTAAATGTTTATTTTAAATAAGTTAAACTTTCTGGAAAAAATAAAATGCAGACAATGAAAATGAAATGCAAAAAAAACTGAAAATGAAATGCACTCAGTATGATGCTATCCTGTTCCGACAAAACCGAAGATGTGAGGTTTCCATGCATGCAACCTAACCTATTGGACCTGCAAAACATGCACAATCCCCATAGACTAAGTGCTGGTTCCTAGGATACGAAATAAAATTCAGATTTCAAATATTCGCCTAATGTAACCCACAAAAGTGGCATTTAACATTATCTATAAATCCGAAATCTAAAAAATGAAAGAATAAACATTAAATCCATAGCATGCACAGAAGATCTCCTTCTTTCTTGCCCACAAGATGCAAATTTCTGAACACTTCTGCATTAAAAATATGTCATGTTACAATAGCAGAATCTCTGGTTTTTCCAAACCAATCTGTGGAAGAGAAACAACTCAAACAGGCCCAGAATGGCCTTCTCGCCTTCAGCTCTGCAACTCTGCTTGCAGTGGTTTCGACCCCTCATACCAATCTATGCTTCTACTTTTAAAATTTCTAGTGCGGTTCTCTGTTTCACTCTGTGACGCTTCGCTTCATCTCCCAGATCGCTTCGTTTCATCTTCCCCGCCTCTTCGTCATTTTTGACTTTCTGCTCTACGTCGAAACGTTTGATCTTCTCTGTGAACTGTAATGCTTCCCATGATTCTTACACCTTTATGCCATGTGTTCAGCGCTGCCCCTGTATGTTCTATAATGGCCCATCATGAATCACGACAAAAATAGCATGTCACGATATCGTGACATTTTCTATCTGTAGCTTTGTTCTTCCACTTGTATCGCGAAAACAAGACATGTCACGATATCGCGATGTTTTTCTCCTTCGCTGTGTTTTGTTGCACTTAGCCATGAAAATGTGACATGTCACGAAATCGTGACACTTTTTCATTTCGTACCATCTCACTGCTTTCTGTCGTGAAATCGTGACGCTTTTCTCTTTCGGGTTGTCTCACTGCTTTCTATCGTGAAATCGTGACACCTTTTCATTCCGTACCATCTCGTTGCTTTCTGTCGTGAAATCGTGATGCTTTTCTCTTTCGGGCTATCTCGCTGCTTTCTATCATGAAATCGTGACACTTTTCTCTTTTGGGCTATCTCACTACTTTCTGTTGTGAAATCGTGACACTTTTTCATTCCGTACCATCTCGCTGCTTTCTGTCGTGAAATCGTGATGCTTTTCTCTTTCGGGCTATCTCGTTGCTTTCTATCGTGAAATCATGACGCTTTTCTCTTTCGCTCTATCTTCCTGCCTTTGGTCGTGAAAATCCAACATGTCACAAAAAAATATCGTGACACTTTTCCTCTATGTTCACTTTGGCTGCTCCAGGTCGCGAAACTCCGACATGTCATGATATCGCGACATTTTTTCTATTTGCCCTTCATCTCGTCTTAGATCACGAAAACATGACATGTCACGATATCGCGACAACTTTAGTGCCTTGTCTTCTCTCTCCTCTATGAACCGCGATTTCATGACATGTCGCGATATCGCAACATTTTTCGGTCAACTCTTCTTCTTCTCTGCTTTGACTTCGATTTCGTGACAAGTCGCGAAAACATGACATGTCGCGATATCATGACAATTTTCCATTCTACTCTACCTCGTGATCTGAGCCACGAAAACGTGACATGTCGTGATATCGTGACACTTTTGCGTTGACTATTCCCTTACTGTCTTTGACCGTGATTTCATGACATGTCGCGATATCACGACATTTTTAGCCTCTTGTTCTATTTGACCACTTTGACCGTGATTTCACGACATGTCGCGATATCGCAACACTTTCTATTTTTGTTGTCTTTTGCCGATCTAAGCCATGAAAACGCGACATGTCACGATATCGTGACATTTTTTCATCTAGCTGCATTTTGTTACTCTTGGTCGCGAAAACGCGACATGTTGTGAAATCGTGACACTTTTTCGTTCCACTACACTTTGCTTGTCTGAGCCGCGAAAATGCGACACGTCGTGATATCGTGACACTTTATTTTTCTTAGCAGCAACACGTGATATCGTGACACTTTCTTTTTCTTAGCAGCAACACGTCGCGATATCGCGACACTTTCTTTTTCTTAGCAGCAACACGTCGCGATATCGCGACACTTTTTCCTTATGTTGTATTTTGCTCTTCCTTTGATTTTTTTTAGCATCTAGGCCACTGCGGTCTTCTTTGAAAGCATGCAAAAAAGGTGGGTCCCCAATTTTGGGGTGTGTTGTGGATCAGCCACAACACAACCATTTGAGCTTCTTGTATTTTAAAAATCTAAGGGAATTATTCACCAAGTTTCTTAAAAGACAAGCTTAGTCATTTATTCTCGGTACGATGTAGTTTTTGTTTTCATTAGTATATGACGCAGTTGTACTGGTTGGATATGTCCATGAATTCTTTCTTAGGAAAAATTCTCAATATTTTTAGTACAGTATTTGTATAATTTAGTTTTAGTTATGGTGGCGGCCATGGAGGCGGACGTGCATCAGAGAACAGCCTTGCAGTGTAATCCTTCAAGTTGAGAAAATACGCCTTCTGCAATATCATTTTTCTATTGATGTCATAATCGGTAGGCTGTTTCATGGAAGTTTCTATTTGAGAGATGGTTATTTTTAAAGCAAAATTTCTATTTTTTTCCCTTGATTTTAGTAGAGAGGTTTGTCCCACCTGTCTCAATGAAATTAATGAAAATTTATGGTTTAATAAATGGAGAGGGCGGTGGTCAACTTGCTTTGGTCTGTCACCCCCCAAGGAATAAACTGGATTGGGGGCAAGGTTCTTGCTCTCTTGATGGTTTAAAATATTTTCTTTATTTTCCAGAAGTGCAATAGGTACCAATTGGGATTTCATGACTACGGGCTCCTCCGAATGAAAAGAAATTTCACTTGCAATTTCCTTCCTATTTTTTTCCTCTTCTTCTTCACGTGCAATTTCTTTTAAAAATATATTTTCATTATTAGGGTTTTGATTAATTTCTTTCGAAAGTGCAATAGGTATTTCTGAAAGTTCTTTGGTTATGGGCTCATCCAGAGAAACAATTAATTTAAGGTTTGGAGCAATATGTTCAGTTGCATTTTTTTCTTTCTTGGGAAGAGCAATGGTTACCACCTGGGATTCATCGGATATGGATTCTTCCTCCACCTAGGATTCCATGGTTATGGGTTCTTCCTCCTCTACCTGAGATTTCATGGCTAGGGTCTCCTCTTGCATTTCCATTAAATATTGTATAATACGATCAGAACGTTCCATTTATTTTTGTTCAATCATTCTTCTAATTTATGCAATGTCATTTTTCATTTCCTTGACCAATATGGTTGGATCCATAAGGATATGATACTATATGGTAGGAACCTAGGATTCCTAGAACATAAAATGATAAATAAATAATAAATAACCTAAAGAATTGCTTTTGAATTGTTGGGAAGTCCCTTCAATGTTTTAATAAATATTTTCTATAATATTTCATGGATATCCCAAAAGGTATGATTGTATAATATCTTATACCCCTTTTAGGTTATGAGTGAAGAGTCACAACCCTAATGTTAAAATAATATAATAATTAATATATAATTAATTATTATATTATTTTATATTTTAACCATAAGATATACAATTTATATTATTATTATTATTATTATTATTATTAATTAATGTTAGGATAGGATCCTAACAAAATAATTGTAAAGGTAAAATAACCTAGAAAAAAAATTACTTGGATTGATGTACACTCTAGATTTCCCATATTAGATTTATGGTTTAAATATTATCTTTCAAGATTCTGAGTTTCACATTGAGCACTTGCAGAAATAAACTTTGACATGTGCAAAAAGAAAGTAAACTTGCATGAAGAAACTATAACAAACTATTCTAAATATGGAATAAAAATACAAATGTAATACGGTATCATGCTCCCCTACCCTAGAAAACCAAATATTATAAGTCACTCATGAGGATAACCCAACCTAATCAAACCTATAATAGCACAACCGAATTAGATATAAACATGCATCAAAATAAACCTTCATGTAGTGTAACCTCCTAAAAGCATTCAACACTAGATATAAGTTTAAAATAATGTAGAAAAATGATGGACATTAACACAATAACCCTTAGAAATGAACTCCTTCAATCTTGCTCACAAGGTGCAAGTTTCCAAATCAATATGCATAAAAAAATGGTATTATTTTATTGTAAAAATCCAGCCCTTACAACATGGTCTTCCATAGGTATTTAAAATTTTTAGGAACCCTTTCGTTTCATCTTCCTTCAAAAATAAATAAAAGCGTAATATGAAACAACTCCCAACAATTGAAACCGTTACAACATAATATGATAACAAAAGGATAAATCTCATCTCTTTCCCTTATATCTCCCTTTGCAATCAAGTTTAACCTTTGGTCCCTATTCCAAATATTAAACCATCATAAATAATGACAATCCAAAAGAGAAAATATCATCTAACCCTTATAAAGACTAGGGTCATGATCATGGGCACTATCCATGCCCTCCAATACCCATAGTCACATTATCCTATACCAAGGAGCACATAGGATTCATATAACAATCATAATAATAAAAATAAATAAATAAATAAACTAACCCTACAATAAAAACTTCTTTCATTCTCCATCGAGTGATGTCGATGCAACTTGAACCTGAGTCATTAGGGTGCAATCCCTAAATTGTTTGCCACTACCACTACGCCCAAGGCTTGGGTGAATACTCAAGTCTTATGACCATATTTTATTTCTCTTCTAGACAATGCTTCACTGTACAACACTCCTCTACATAGTGTTTCTCTACAGCGCGATCTAAGTAACACTCATCTTCCACCCCTCTTGCCTTTGGCTCCTCACTCCACCATCCAAACAGACTTGCATTTGGCCTTCGACATCTTTGTAAATTATCTCTCACATTTATCAACTAAATTCTCTGGCAAACATTTGATCTTGGTGCTAGGGTTTACAATCATGAGAGATGTTATATTGCTCCTTCTGCCCCACCTATTACTGCCAATATTGGCAGCATATCTATCACATATCACTCACTATCATTTGATAGTGATTTGGTAAGGGGTATTATCCCACCTTGATGCCACATTGACTCTTTGACCATATTTAATTTATTTGCACTAGAAATTATTGTCATCAGTACATAGCTTGCTCTAAAACTTTGGCTCCTAGAAGCACCACGTGTACGTGGGAAGCATTTTGATTTGGGTAGGAAATTTGTTTATCCCACATGCCTTGTATTTATGCCTTTGAGAATTTCATAAGGCGGAGTCTGACTTTAGTGTGTTGACTATATTTGGGTCATCTTCCTCCTGTACTATATAGTGTGAAAGCTCCTCCCATTGGTCACCTATCTATGCTCTGTTGTCTCCTCCATTGGTTACCTATCCACATGGTAGGTTGCCAGATCCTTACTTCACTATCTCCTCAACTTGTTGCTATGCTATCGCCCCTCTATAAAACATTTTAGATGTTATATCATCAAGGAATGAGAAGAACGAAGGGACATCAAATAAAAACAAAACCCTTTATTAAACCTAACTTAAATACACTAAAATAAATGTAAATATAAATAACAATATTATAAAAACAAACCAACTAAAATGAAAGAAACTTAAATCAAAATAAAATAACCTAAATACAAGCTCTAGGTAAACGTGAAACGAAATGAAACAAAGAAAAATAAAAATCCACAGTAAATTACATAAATAAAGCAACCATACAAAAAAACAATAACTTTCAACATAAAACATAATACAAAGCAACACAAATCCTTTTAAAATAAAGCAATACTAACAACTAAAATCTAATAATGAAAATCTCATGGAATTAAACAATACCAACAATTAAAATCTAAATATTGAGAAACATTAATAATCATTTTGCTAGCCATAGAAAATCTCAAACACAAAGCAATACCATGCTATCTAACTTCTAGAAAAGTGGTCCCCATTAATATCATATCCAATTAAAATCAAGAGACACATAACAAACAATAGAAGCAACCAATTTCTCAATACTATCCCATTAGCTCAAATTTTTAAAAATTTCAAGTGGGTCCCCAATATTGGGGTTATTTGTGAAATAGTCACAACAGGACTCATCTATGGGTTCTTTCCATAGTTATAACTAGTGAATTAGGACTCAACTATTAGGGAAAATCAACTTTAAGATAGTTGATTATTATAGGGAAGATCCAACCCTGATATTGATTTGAAGATTTACATATTAAATACTGAGGTAGAATAAACTATCGAGATAGTTGTTCATTTAGGAAAAATCCATCCTAACATTTGCTTCTCTAGTAAGGAGGAGAATCATTTGAGTTTTTAGATGTAACCTAAGATAGAGCTATAAAAAATATTGATTGTTAGGAGAGAGAAGATTCCTACAACATATAGAGAAAATTTCATCTTCAATTGTAAGAAGAAGGAAGATAATTTTTATCAAGCAAAGATTAATTCAAGTTGTATTCTATGAAAAATTTTAGGTCTTGAAGTGAGACCTTTATATAGATAGATGGATCAAGGTTACCTATTCTAAAACTTTATTCAGAATAGACCTTGACTTAGATAAGAGAAAGAATCAGGTCATTAGAAATTAACCTTGATATTGAAGAAGAAGCAACAAGATATAAAAGAAAAGAAGACCCTTATAGAAAAGAGAAAAGAGGTATGGATAAACTAAAAGAGAAATACTCTTTATGATAGTGAGAATGTAACTCTATTTGGTTCTATAGGTTAAAGGAAGAGGTCAAAATTTAAGTGGCCAATGCAGAAACCAATGTCTAAGTGGAATTTAGATACCAATAGAACATAGAAGTCAACACTCAAGTGTCCATATACAAAATAAGACTACACTATAATAATATAACACAACAAAAGACTTCAATGCTAGCATTCATGGAAGTGCAAAAGGTCTAAGAGCTTACAAGGTGATTAGAAGAAGAGCTTCAAGGCAGTTTAGAAGGAAATGATCAAGGATCTAAGACAACAAGAAGAAGATAAGAGGGTTGTATAAAGTTGATTGAGAGGCCATTAAAAAGTGGCCCATGATAAGAGGAAATAATCTCATATTGTAATAAGCTTCATTTGGTTAGTTATCATAAGAAGGAAAGGTATGCAAGCTTAAATAGTAGAAAGATAAGCAGTTGCAGGAATAGGGACTAAGAAAATTAAAGTCCAAGATATCCTAGGATAATTTTTTTATAAAGTAGAGCTCAAGATATATATTAAAGGTAAACAAAGAATATAAGGATAGCATAAGCCATACGGTTTGAGCAAGTGTAAGTATAATAATAAGCTATTAAGTCTATTGGTGCATAGAAAATATAATAATATAATACAATAATTATTATTAAAGTTTCAAGCTGGGAATATTTACAGTATCCATCATCAAATGAAGGTCCAACATGAGCGTCTCCTAATGTAGAGCACCCATATATGAGCAGGCATCATCTTGGTACATAAATGTATATTAATCTAAAATAAAAGAGTGCAATGGATTAGAAGATAAAGACGTAATATTAGAGTGCAATGAATTAGAATTAGTGATATTTAATTGATAATATTGTGCAAAGCATAAGTTCTCTTTGAATTCAATCATAGAAGCAAATTTCAATAGTCATATATGAGAGCTCACCCAATAAGATAAGTGAAACGGTTATCTCTGAGAGCACACGTAGGAAGATAAGTGCAACAATCATCCTTGAAAGCCAACGTACGAAGAGAAGAGCAATAGCCATTCTTGAAAGTTGTTGTAGGAAGAGAAGTGCTATTGTCACCAAAACTAGAAAGGTAAATGTAACATACGTTGTTGGAAAGGAACAGACAATCTCCAAAGCTATCATAAAAAATACAGCAAGCATTTTCTCCAATGCAAATAAGAATTATCAAAGTAACCATAGGGTTATTCAATCAATTTATGTGATGTCCAAGTTATTAACACTTGGAAAGAAGAATCTAAAATGTCCCATTGGCAAACATTGGTAAAAAAATCATCTAAAATTTCATCAAATAAAGGAAGATATGCCAATGGAAAATTTTCACTACTTATTTTCTTGGAAACATTCACTCACTTGGATACATAATGTTTTTCCATGCATTAGAATCTAAAACACTCAGAAATCCTAACACTTTGCCTACCTAAAATGGAACGTTCCACTATAGCATAATAATTAAAGGTAACATTCAATTATATCAAGAGAATCAAGGTCATTATGCACGAGTTTGAAGAGTGATCCGAACGAATACAATGCAATGGAAGAATATGTACAAATAATTAAGTAAAGTTAATTTTAGATTTGAAGTTTGATTTATTAATGTTTGATTTATTTATTTAAGGTTATAATTAGTGATAACATATTTATCATTAATTATTAAGTTAAATGAAGGGATAAGTAGAATGATAATTTAAGTATGTAGTTAAAAGGATTTACTAATAAGTTTTTAATTACTTAGATTAACTTTAATTTGGTTTGAGTTACTAAGTTTTGAAATAAAACATTAGAGAGTTTTTTTGCAAATTAATTGATTTGAGAGTCAAAAGGAATTCAACATCAAACTTAGGAAATATTAATTTTGTAAAATTTATATTTCTTAGTTTCTAAAAATTAGGGATACATAAGGTTTTCTACTTCATAGTATTTCTAAAATTTTATTTATTTTTAAAATCCTAGACAGATACAAGGATGTCTACTTCAAAAGATAATAATATGGAGTTCATGATTAGAAAATAAAAAGTAGATGTCATAAAATTTGGAATAAAAAATTTTCTTATAAAATCTGAAGAAAAAAAATATTTGGTCTCAAAATTAATCTATAGTGAAGCTTTAGATGAAAATTTTGAAACACTTTAGTACTATTTACATGGAATAATTGTTGAAGTAATTGATAATGGGAAAGATAGTATTATGTTACCTTTAGATATTGGAAGCATAATGTAAATGGCATTGCTTACACTTAGGTTTCATAAAGAATAATATATAAAACAAAAGGAGTTGATTGAATCTCTTAGGAATAAGACAAAAGTAGATAAATCATTTTTAGAAAAGCTATTTTATTATTCATGTCACGTTGATATATAAATTTCACCTAACTTAGGAATCTATTATGATTCTTTAATTGAGTGTTCAGAAGTCTCCATATAGGGAAATAAAATGTCATATGATTCTAAGGACAAAGGAAAAGAAAATATTATTATACAAGAATTTTATGACAATGATAAAGTTCAAGAGACCTATAATCTTGAAGCTACAAAGATTGAAGAACATGAAACTAAATTTAGATATGAATTCAAGAAAAAAGAACAACCATATAAAGATCAATATAAAGACCAAATCCATTGCCAAGATCACTTGAAGGACGAAGACTATGATTAATGACTAAAGTCTTCAATAACCAAATAACGTAATACATGGGATGTTGGATAATATTACATTATTTAGTACATGCTAATGTATCCCTATGGTACCTTCATGGTACACCTTATAAATATTAGACTAGGATTAAATATTAGTTTAAAGTGAAAATAAATATTTTATGTAATGTAATAATGTGCAGGAAATGCACAAGTGTCATGTAAATGAGTGTGCAAGTGTAATGTGTGTAGATGTGCACAAGTGTCCTTATATTAGAGAGTGCTAAGTGAATATTCATGTATAGGTGTGCATACAAGATATAGTCATGTGCATGCAAGTGTCAAGTAGAGAAGCCAAGAGTCATGAGACATGGCATAAGGAAATGAGTAGTCAAGTAACCAAAGAGTCACTCTACAATGGATATATATTACTCTATAGAGGATACAACATACATAGTGAGAATAACAAGCATAGTGAGCATTGTTATCATTATTGTAATAGAGTTTGTGATACATTTGTAAGTGAAAGAGTAATAAAGACAACATACATTTTGAGCAATTAATATTGTAAGTCATGCTACATGATTTATACATGTATGATTTAGGCTATTTACATTCATATATTTCTGCATATTAATGAATGTTAGTTGATATATTATAAGCCTTGATTTACATATTAATTGGCTCATATTACTATATTGTGGCTATCATATTTTTGATCTTGTGAAATTTATCCTTTGAGTTTTATATTAACATTAAGGTTTCAATAGCTATCAACTATAAATATTTTATTTATACAATCCAATTTATCCCCTTGGCTCAATTTACTACTCAATCCTTCAAGAGTAAATAACAATTTTCTCATTCCTTAGATATAGGTTAAATTTTAATACAGTATCTTCATTCATAAGTCTTACAATGTTATATTGGTTACTACTCTCTACTAAACCAACTATAATCTCTTTATAATGTTATATTTGTTACTACTTTCTTCTAAATCAACTATAATATATTTATATAATTAAATAAACAGTTCTTTCTTCCATTTAATATCTATATTTAAATACAATATTATGTCAATATTCCAAATGACTAAAGTCTTCAATTATTTTTACTAATATTAATAATTAGTTTTAACTTCTACCAATATTAAAACAAATTAGCTTTATTAAACTATATTAATAAATTAATATAGATTAATGAACAACCCTAATGTTAACAAAAAATTAATAAGAAAATAGGCTCGAGTCAAAAAATCTAATATAAACGTGTGCATAGCCAGAAATAATCAAAAACCAAGAAAAACATCCCAAATATATTTTAATTCAATTATAATGGAATAATACAACCATTGCTCAAATCTTATGAAAACACCACTTCCACAAAGCTAAACTTGATCAACTTAGGAAATGATGGACTCTCAACTCATATTAATTTGGTTTTAAGCTTTAAGAAAAGATGGCCTCTAGCATGCATCAACCAAACTATATAAGCACACAAACTAAAAATATAATCAACACCTTCAAAATTTATGGACAAGGAATCAATATAGAACCTACAGATACAATTAGAACAAGAGTTCCAGAATAAAACTAATACTACTAGGCCACTGAAACTCACACCTCAAGAGTATGTAACAACCAAGTAATAACTACTTAACAACCAAATTTACGAAATAGATTCACAATAAGAAAAATAATTTTATAAAGAAAAACAAAGCATCAATGGAATATTGGAAGAATATCCCTAGACTTGGAACACAACAATATCTAGCTTTCTATTTAAAAAAACAAGACTTAAATAAACTAGATTGGGTCAAAAACCTTTGGAAGCAATACATTGAAGAAAAGCACAAATCCAACAATTTCATAATAAGTACGAGAAAATATTTTAATCAAAATATTGTGAATAATATTAGATACTTACTATTTAGAATGTTCTCTTCAATACTTCATGCCTTGACTTCCTCCTCACCAACCCAATATTTTTCTTCCTTCCTTTCTCCTTCCCCAAAAACCTCTTGTAGCCTTAGAATTCAAATAATATTTGTATAGGGAAAGAGATCAAGGAAAATTAAATTCAAGCATTATTTAAATCCCTCTTTATTCCTTTCTTTCCCATTTCATAATGCTTAATCTTCAAGGCCTTCTAAAATATACATTCTATTAATATTAATATTCCCACATTCTTCTTAGTAATTATAATATGAACTATTTCTTTATAATAATATTTATAGTGTGCCCCTCCCACTTTATAAAATAATACTCCATAAGGTTAATTATCTAATTAATTAATATTTTTCAAAAAATAATAATTAAATTAATTATGTAGTTCATAAATCAAACAACAAGGAAAAGTCTTACCAAAATCGGCCATTACACCTAGTAAGTTGCACTTTACTATAGGTATGGTGTTGGGAGCACCTAGTTATTTGATGAATTGCATGGCTTCCTAGATGGGTGGATGATAGAAAGTCATTAGCCATATTTTAATGGCCACACTATTTTGAGACAAGGTATCAAAAACTATTTAGGGGGACCTTGATGACAACACATAGGGCTATAGATGATCTTCATCCTAGCTAGGTGAATTGGCAACCATTATGTGGATACTATGGGTAGAGGATGATCATTAGTTTTTCTAGGTGATATGAGTATGATGGTTGGTGGGGCCATGAGGGTAGCATGAGTTGCATAAATTTTATCAAATTTTGTGATAGTTTGGCATTCATTAAAGGATCCCTACAATAGTCTCTATATTGTTTCATTGGTTCATATAAGAGAGGGGATACAAAGGCCCACAATACCTTAATAGTATTGTAGAGGTATGTATAGATAATTTAGCTATACTTGATCTAAACTATGATGATGCTAGAGTGGTAATAGGGTATAGGTAGTAATATCACTAGGTTTTATCTCAATGAGTCGTAGTAGTAGAGGAGCAAATATTAGATGCATGATGGTGAGCAGCATTGGTTTTACAAAGAAACTTGTAGGAATACAAGACGTGATAAAGGGAGAGGTAGGAAACAAGGATTCTAGTATCATCATTGGAGGTACCATTGGCTATGGTACGAATTTTGGAGGTACCCCCATCAACTAAAGTAATGATTTAGGTGGGCCTAACTTAGACTTTAGATGAGGAAATTGAAGCAGAGCAAGCAACATTGCTATGATAGATAGTGATTGTAGAGGAGTCCTTGGTAGATTCAAGGGAATAGAGTAATAGTTTAGATACTACTCAAGTGGTAGATTAACAAGATCGATAGGCATAGGTAGCAGAGTTATAGAGGCAATATGATTAGGATATGGTAAACCTACAATAGTAGAGGGAACAATTGGTTGGGAAGGTGGCACACCTAAGGATAGAGAAAAATGCTATAGTGACATAGACATTAGTAAAATGGCATGGTGGTAGGTATTAGATGATACATATATTACTATAGATATAGGATCAATTGGCTCAATTATAGGGAGAGTTATTAACCACTTAATAAGATATTCAAGGATATCTAGAGTGAGTGGCCTTCTATTAGGGGATATATTATGCTATAATTTGTAAGAGTCAAAGAGTTCCATATCCTATGAGGATGAGATCAGAGACCCAAAATCCATCACAATAAGTGACACATATTTTATAGATATTTGTTCATATTTTTCCACTACCACCCCCAATTGGAGGGGGAGGGGCTCTTGATATTAGATTCTAGAGATGAGTCCTATTTTTAGGAGAGATATTGCTATTTATGCCACTTTTTAGGGGATGTATATATTTGGTGTACCATTTTTATGATTGGTACACTAAATATATTGTATTTACCAGATATGTATTATGGATATTGATGTACCATGTATATATTGATATACCATGCAATATTTTCTTGACCACTAATTTTTGAGATTATGTATGATGATATATTGTAATTTGTATATATGAAGAGATTTTATTTGATGGTATAATAATTGCCTTATGTGTATGCCTTGTTGATGTGATTGATCTGTATGATGGTATTGATTACTTGTTAAGATGTATATATGATGGTTAATGTCTTGGATGTGTAATGCATTAATTAATGAAATAAGTTATTTTTGTAGTAATTGGGATCAATTAATTGGATTTTATAAAAATATTTAATAAAAGGATTTGATGTTGAAAACATGTGCACTTTTTGATGACCTTCCAAAATTATAATACATTATTCCTATTTTGAAAAATTAATCAAATTTAGGGGATAATGGATAAATTTAATAAATTATTTTTGAAGAACACAAGCTTATACTGAGAGGGGGGGTGAACAATATAAGACCACTTTTTAATTTCTTTTCAAACCAATATCAATCAATGTCCTTAATTGTAATAACCAAATATAGCAATGTGCATTAATAACTCAGATAGCAATAGTAAGCAAGAGCACAAGTCACCATACACAATTGAGACACAATATTTAATGTGGTTCCCCCAATATGAGGTGATCCATAATATAATATCCTTATAATATTTCACACAAAAATAAGGATCCTTATCCAATACAATGATTTCTTTGATTTGCTCAAAGCTAGGCAATAACAAGCTGATATAGAATTTGTCCAAATTTGCATAACAATATCACATAGAACTTGTCCAAAACTGCTTAACAAGCTCACACAGAACTTGTCCAAATTTATTTGATATGCTCAAATCTAGGCAATAACAAGCTCACATAGAACTTTTCCAAATCTGCATAACAAGATCACACATAACTTCTCCAAAACTGCTCAACAAGCTCACACAAAAATTGTCCAAATCTATTAAAAAATGTCACACAAAACTTGTCCAAATCTTCTCTAGCAAGATTGCCAAGAACTTGCTCAAATTTTCTCCAACAAGCTCACTAAGAACTTGTTCAAATATGATCTAGCAAGATCACCAAGAAATTGCTCAAATCTGCTCCAACAAGCTCACTAAGAACTTGTCCAAAAAAGCTCTAGCAAGCTCACCAAGAACTTGCTCAACTCTGCTCAATAGGCTCACTCAGAACCTCATCAAAATCTGTCCCAAATCTATCCACAAACCTGTATATAATGTCCACAAAGCTTTCCCAAAAACTATCCGTAAATCCTTCTCAAAGGCTCAATCAATAATACACAAATTACCACAAATCTGTCCAAAAATCTATCCTAAAGGCCTTCTCAAAGGCTCAATAAATCATACACAAACTACCACAAATTTATCCAAAAATCTATTCCAAAGGCCTTCTCAAAGGCTTAATCAATCATGCTCAAGTAGTACTCAAATCTTACCCACAAATCTATGAAGGTAAGGCTCAAAGATGAACTCAACAATGAATGGTAATGCACTCAACAATGGATGACAACAATGATCCACAATGATCTCAACTCAACTCAACTCAAATCAATATCAACTCAACTCAAGTCAACTCATAGAAGCATAAAGAGAATTTTTAGAGACTCAATATGTTCTAATCTCAATCTCAACTCAAATCAACTCATAGAAGCATAAAGAGAATTGTTAGAGACTCAATATGTTCTAAGATCAATCTCAACTCAAATCAAAATTATAGAATAGTTTGTTTCATGGTACTTGAACAATCGCCTCACACAATCACTTGACTAGGCTTAATCAACTCAACTCAACCAATCACAACAAGGGATAACTCTTTTTAAAAAAAATCTAGTCCAAGCATGTATCAACCAACTCAAATATTTTCAACAATGCTCAACCACAAATATCACATTTCAATGATACTCATGTTCTTTTCAATTTCTTTACATAACCAATGGGCTTCAAAAACTATGCTTATAAAACAAGGTTTAAACACAACTCTCAAACCAGAAAACCTTGAAGCATTCAACCAACCACTTTTGAAAAGGAAACCACAATCAATCCTTTTCACTCTAATGATATTTCAAAAATCAACCACCGTAAACAATCAATAGGAGAATGTGTCCATACCTTTTTGATGCCAATAAGTTGTCCACAAAATCCATTGCACTAAACACAACTTTCCTTTCCAATATCAATAAGGGTTAGTGGACTTCAAATTATAATAACAAGATAAAGCATAACTCATTTACACCTTTTTACTCCAACTTAATAAACACATCCACGAAAGTCATTTTTTAATAAAAATACTTATCAAAATAATAATCAATAAACCTCTCAGAAATTATTTTAGAAAAACTTCTTATTTCTCCTAAATCTTAATTCTCAGTTTCACAAACATCAAATTAAATCAACAACTCATCCACCTTTGAAATAATAATCATAGCCCTTATAAAAACAAAGTTTAATTAAAAACTTTAATTATTCCTAACCACCTTATAACTCCAACTTAGGGATTAACATAATTAATTAGAGAAAAAACATATTTACCTCCTCAAGGGGATTCAAACCCCCAAATTTCCCATACCACGAGCGCCTTAGCTGCGGCTAAGGTTGCCACATGAGCTAGCTACTCATTTGAAAAGGAAAGGCACAACATGCCTTAAAACCTTTCCTCCCTTTCCACCAATCAAAAGCACTTCGAGCGCTTTTCTTCCAATGCCTTCCAAACATAGTCAAGGGGATTCGAAACCTTGATGTTTCATCTGCCCCACACCTTAGCCAAAATCCAATTGCCAATGTGTCATGCTGCCCACTATACCTTTTGTCTTGACCTCACTTTGTCTTATTCGTTGCTTCCACTTTCCAAAGGATTTTGCACGAGCTCTTATTCAGATTCTTTTTCCAATGATTAATTCACAAGCTCACATTAGTTTATAGCCTCCTTATTATTTTTGATGACGTCGGCAGAAATCTTCTATATTTAATTTTAAATTTAAATTTAAATTTTAAATAATTAAAATTTAAACTAAATATTAAAAATTAAATATCTCCATCACCGGGGCACCTTTTTTGATGAAACGAAAGTCCAACTTGGGTTTTAAGAAAAACCCAGTTCAAATATACCATCCATGGTTTTAAATAAAACCTTTTATTTTACTTGACTTGGTTTTCACAAAAACCCTGTATTTATCCATGCTTTCCAAAATATCATTTTGCCATCAAAACTCAATGGGATCCATGTGACATCAATGACAACATAAAATAACTCAAATTGCCAACAATTTCAATTTTTAAAAATTTGTTAAACTTTGTAAATCGTGGTAAATTTTTGAGAAATTATTTCTATTTGAAAGACTTATCAAATTGTAAGGATCTATGATTACTATTATAAATTAAATCCATTTTGAAAAAAAAAGTTAGTAAATTTTAGTGACTTGTGTTAATTATGATAAATTATTTTCATTGTTGAAAAATTTAGTAAAATTATTCTTTGTTAATTATGATAAATTAATTTGAGTTTGAAAATTTTATTGAATTTGAAGAATTTGAAATAGTTTTATTAAATTAATTTGAATTGGGAAAGTTCTTGAATTTGGAACATTTGAAAGAGATTTGATAAATTAACTCATTGAACTGTGAATATTTGGTATATATTTTGATAAATAAATGTTTCTCATTGTAGTTGATTGTATTCACTATATCTTCCAAGAGTCCTTTATATGCATTTTTTACCATCATAATTGTCTATTAATATACATTGCAATAAATCAAAATTGTTGTGTCTAAGTATGAAACATTCTCCTTTTAGATCAAACTTTGTAATATATAGATGTTGAAAGTTTTTCTTCTCTTCGGAAAATGTGAAAGGTTTGGGAACCGCTTCATTTACCATTATATATATATATATATCTTGTTTTTTCTAGCACAATGACAATTTTAAATGCAACACTAAAGGCGACATTGAAAGCAAATGATGATATGTGTTAATTTCATCCATGTTATGTAGTGAAATCAAATTGAATAATTCAAAAAAAAATCAAATCAATTGATTTCCCAATTGAACTAATTAATTGATTCATTAGTTAAATAATGAATTGGCAAGTGATTAATGGACATTGTTTAAAATAACTCGTTACTTAACTAATTAGTTCTAGCTTGATAAATTTGAAATAGATTAATTAACTAAGAGAGTCTCAAATGATTCAATTATCAATTAATTATAAAATCAAATGATGGGGTTATCAACTAGTTATGCAAATTAATTGCAAATTGAATGATTAAGTGATCCAAATTTATTTATTTTAAGTTAATGAATCAAATGGTCACTTGATTCTAAGGTAATTACCAAGTTGAAATTATTTGTATTTTTATTTCAAATTATTTAATTATGAATTCTAAATTAATTAATTAGTGGAAAGTTAATGGATGTATTCATGAATTAATGGATCACAATAGAGTAATTTGGTGATTAGTTAATTGTTGAATTGATTAATGATTTCATATAAAGTAGTTTGATTAATAGTTTTCAAATTCAAGGAAAATTAAGTGTTTGATTATAAAATAATTAATTAATGTCATGCTAATAAACCAATTTAAAATAATAAACTAAGGTAAGGTTGATTATCATCATTCTCTATGGTGTTACGATGTGGTTGTGGAAAAAGACACCATTCCTAATAATGCATTGATAAATGCGTTGTTTCTATTGGTTAGAATAGATGCTACATTGGAAAGAAATTTCACACTGCAAGGAATATGTGAAATGTAAAAAAAAAATGGGCATTTAGATTCTACGCATACCACTATTCTGCCATCTGAGTCTTGGGATGGGTTTTATATGGTTGCTGGTGTGAGGGTCCTGATTGAAAAAAATTAGGGTTTGTCTACTTGGATGAAAGTAGGGTTTATTTGATTTTGAATGGATGATTTCAACAAAGTGTAGACACCAAAACAGCACCAATCCGATTATGTGACTACAAACACTGATCACATTAACACACACAGCCCCCAGGGTAGCCCCCAGAGGTTAAACAGTGGTTCTAACCACTTACACAACAATTTTGCAAGTCAAAAATCAGTTTGGCACCTTTTAGACACTTTATTTCTTATTCGTCCCACCCAGGGACGAGTGCGAATTTGTACTCGTCCTACCCAAGGACGAGTATGGATTTGTACTCGTTTCACCCAGGGACGATTACTAGCGCTCGCTTCGGGTGGGACGAATGCCGGGTTTGACCAGCAAAAAGTCGGACCTCGGCGCATGACAACTCGGAACTACCACTCAGCTTTTCATGCATGACATAGGAGTGCAAGTGAGTTTTTCTAAAACACACAAAGACATGCACGAGAGCAGTTAAGAAGCCCTTGATCAAGAAGAAGTCTTCTCTTCACAAACAAAAGCATTCATGCAAAGAAACACTTTTGCATGTTAATTCAAAGAGACCCCTTGGGTCTATAAAATGGTGAGTTTCCTCACCCAAAGATATACAGAGAAGGAGCATTTTGAGCGACGAAGTGCTGCTAGTTCACTTACTGGCGATTTGTGCTTTCATAATCGTGGTATTTCTTTTAGTTTCATGTTTATGCTTTTGTCAAGTTTTTCATTTCATTTAGATTCATTTCAACCATCGTTAGATTCATCTTTTATTTTTCATACACAGGTGCTACCGACTTTCTTGTTTGTTTCTTTGAGTGTAGAGTTGCAGCATTAGAGGAGCGACGAGGAGTCTACCTTACCAACGCAAGCGGCGGCAACATTTGGCCCGCCCATTCCAAACGTGGGCATGCGGAAGGAGGAAGACTAAGTCACAAATTGTAACAAAGACCAATTTAACGCTCCTAGCCCCTAAAAAGGGAGGAGACGTCTATGTAACCGAGGATAAGAAATTTGAATAAAGAGGGCTGTGATTTCCTTACATCTTTTCTTTCGTCTCCAATTTATCTCCTTTCCTTGTTTTTGTGCATAGGATTAAAGCGTTACATTTCGTCTTATATTGCATAGTTATAGTTTTCCTTTTGCTTCCGAAATCTCGTGCTTTCAATGGCGATCACGGTGGGACCTCTGTCCTCTATTTTTTTTAGGTTAAATTACTGATCTAAAATTGCTTTTTTTTTTTACAGGTACCTGTTTTTCAACAATCGGACTGTTATTCGTCTCTGCAAGTGACGATTACAGAATTGGTACTCGTCTCACCCCGGGACGAATAAACTATTCGTTCCACCCTGGGACGATTACGATTCTGTTATTCGCCTCACCCAGGGACGATTATAGATCTGTGCAAATTTTCGAGCAAATCAGAAACTTTCGATTAGGCAGAGAAGAGGTAGGGGTTTTTTTTTACAGCTTCTGTTAAATTTCTATTTTTCTGTTTTTGGTTTTCAGTTTGAATGGCTTAGGGAAAGATTTCTTTTCGTTTGCTTGTTTCAATTTCGCAAAATTAAAACGAACCCCACACATCACGTTACATTTTAAACCAAGGCGTTGGTCGTAAGACCCCAACCCTTGAGCAAGACCAACGGTGGGTTCATCACCACCTTGGCTTAGCTTTGCATCCATTCCCCGATTGTCAACTGTTGTTAGGCGTAAATCCTGACGAAAGCTGACCGAGTGTCGTTGGGGTGATTCCCATGCGCGCGAGGATAAGTCTTCTATGGTAGGTGCCATTAACAGGACAATCCCCCTTCCGTACCGCCTACGTACCACGTACCATCTGCTCTCACGTACCTATAGTCTCCCTCTCGTAAGGGCGGGTATATAGAGAGGTTGGTATATCGGCTCTGGCTGGTATATTGAAGGGGCGACCATTTTGGGAGTTATATGAGCCGTCATAATGCATTTAAACGTTCTTCAAAACCTACAAAAACAAAACAAAACAACAAAAACACACTAAACCCGATTTAGGGCACACTATTAATCTTTAAAAGAGATAAGCATTGCTTGTGTGTGTATGCTATTTTCTGTTTAGACAAAAAAAAATCAAAAATCAAAAAAATCATAAACAAAGATAAAAATCTACGCATTTTGTCACTCACTCCAAAAAAAAAGCTCCAAGGATTCCCGCAATCGCTTGGTCACTCCAAAATGCCCCAAAGGTGTCCATGAACCCTTTGGTCAACCCAAAAGCACCCTGAAGGTGCCCATAAGTGATGCGAGACCATCCAACAAAATATGGGAAATCTTATATTTTTCCCTAAATTTTAGTGCATCTTGCCGGGGCCATAACTTCTCAACCGTAGCTCCGATTGACGTGAAATTTTACAGGGAGTTAGTTGGGAGATTTTTAAACAAATATAACTCTTTTGAGTTGTATTTTCCCAGAAAACTCATTTTTGGGGCCAAATTCCATCATCTAGGGCCTCAAAATTAGGTTTTAAAATTGCTTACCTAATTTTTTGCGCTTTTTGAGCTGTTCGAAGGTTAATATCTCCTAATGTATTTAGAGTTAGGACTTGAAACTTCATTTTTGTCTTATCTATGGTAAGAGGGATGCGCACACCAATTTTGGGCCCCATTTGACTCATTTTCAATTTTAGGGTTTTTAGAGAGACATCGTCATGGTGCTCACCCGCAGCCAAGCCCAATCACGGGCAAATGTTGTGGAGAATGTCCAAGGAGGCACGAGTCACATCCGTTATAGTCCCAAGATTTGGTCATACCACCTTGGCGACCTAACACACAAGGCAGTCCCCTCCACACCTTAACAGAAAGGGACTATAGGGGCACCTCTTCTAGGGGCACTCCTGTTCAGCATAGCACCCAACACACACCCTCCCATGAGAGGTACATCCATAGGAGAGCTCCCTTAGATGCTCGCTATGAGTGGTCACCGCGTGATGAAGCGCTAGGTCAACATAGGGTTCGACGGGAGGAACCACATGATTACACTATCCCTCCTTCACCCCCTCTAGTTGTCAGGACTACAAGGACAAATACAGAGCACAAGGCTCCTCAGGCGGGGCGAGCCAACTCTTCCCGTTCCTCTTTCACTTACAAAAGAGAGCACGAGGAAAACCCTTACCTTCCTCAAGAACAATATACATCGCAGGAGCAACACGCCTCCGCAATTGCTAGCTATCAGGATTACCTACTAAGGCCAAAGCCTCGGGGGAATGCCGCTACCCCCAATAGAGGGAGGCGGCCTATAGAGATCTCGGATCACCATGACCGGGATAGATATCTAGGAGAGGCATCTAGGCCTTCTAGACATGAGACGGTAGGACCAACTATCTTAGAATCTGCCAAGCATATTGCACGTCGGATGCAACTCACGCTACTTGAGCTAGAACAACAACAGTTAGAGCAACAATATCTTTTAAATCAAGAGTGCCTTCAGTGCCAGGAGGATGAGTTGTTACAACACACTATGCAGGTGAAGACTCCAACCCCTCACATGCATAAGACAAAACATTATGAGAGACATAATTGGGTGCAAGATAGGTCTCTACGACCTTATCAAACGTTGCCCTCGATGCCTCCTAGACTTGAGCGGGAGGCCAATCCTAAGACCAATGACGGGTGCCTTCTTCAGGCGCCCACCCAGGTTCATGGACCACCCCCAAAAATTCTTCAAGAAGCCTCTGAGGAACCTGAGCTAGAAGAAGAGTGGACTGAAATGAAATACCAAAGCATGGGGGTGCTATTCGGTCATCCCTCTCAAGGCCTCAAGTTCCCACAACTTGCAACGGGAACAAATCAAAGAGGAGGAGCTCAAATCCCTCGATACAAGCAATGCACTGCCCAAGCACTTAGAGTCAGTAGAGACCAAGATTTTGGGGCCCCAAAAGCCCAACTCACATGAAACTCCTCTCAAAGAGGATCAACCCCTGGTTGTAGAGCTACCTGATGATGAGGTCTTCCATATCTTAGAATCACCAGATTCTGATGAGCCTGACTCTCTCGCCAAAGACGAGTCAGCATATGCAATAGCGCCATGGGACCCATTCGAGTTCGATAGCATTAATTCATAGGTGGTCCCGATGGATGAGCATCACAAAATTCTCCTAACATTACTCCCTTTGGAGGCTCCCATCGAGCCCATGCCATTGCCAAAAAATCAGGTCCCCCCGCAAAGCGCGAAACAACTCCATGAGGACCACATCAATCTGCTCGAACAAGAAGAGCTTAACATGTCACAGACAACTATCGAGGCCAACGAGGGCCTTTGGATCACTGACAATGATTACGAAGATGAAACTGAGATGGCTTATCTCAATCATGCACGATGACACAATCACCCTGTCACCCATGACGAACTAATGGCCCAACTAGGCATAAGACTAGGGCATGAGTGGCGCATAGACCCAGCCCACTGGCATCACATGTTGATCCCACTCCTTTGGGAAGATCACGAGCACCTTCCACCCAGAGATATCATAGCACCATCAGTGCCGAAGGCAGACCTTGCCCTCCTATCCGTGCATAAGGCCGATCCATTCGTGCCAATTCCTACAGAGCCAGATCCGGTGCACAAAGATCATCACGCTGGGGGTACCTCTATTCCCTGAAGAGCCAGTGGGTTACACCAAACGCTCCAAAGGTGTCCATAAACCCTTTGGTCAAACCAAAAGCTCCAAGGATTATCACAATCTCTTGGTCATCCCAAAAGCTCCAAGGATTATCGCAATCTCTTGGTCACCCCAAAAGCTCCAAGGATTATCGCAATCGCTTGGTCACCCCAAAAGCTCCAAGGATTATCGCAATCGCTTGGTCATCCCAAAAGGCTCCAAGGATTATCACAATCGCTTGGTCATCCCAAAAAGCTCCAAGGATTATCGCAATCGCTTGGTCATCCCAAAAAGCTCCAAGGATTATCGCAATCGCTTGGTCATCCCCAAAAGCTCCAAGGATTATCGCAATCGCTTGGTCATCCCCAAAAGCTCCAAGGATTATCGCAATCGCTTGGTCATCCCAAAAGCTCCAAGGATTATCGCAATCGCTTGGTCATCCCAAAAAGCTCCAAGGATTATCACAATCACTTGGTCACCCTAAAAGCTCCAAGGATTTTCATAATCGCTTGGTCAAACCCTAAATGCCCCAAAGGTATCTATAAACCCTTTGGTCAAGACAAAAGCTCCAAGGATTACCACAATCGCTTGGTCAACCCAAAAGCTCCAAGAGTTACCATAACTGCTTGGTCAACATAAATATTCAAAAATCAACAAAAACAACACAAAAATCAAAATCACAAAAACATTTGCATTTCAATTCCATGCATTCTCATAACACATCAAAATTACAAAAACAATTGCATTTCAATTCCATGCATACTCATAAAAAAAAAACAAAAATCAAAATCACAAAAACAATTGCATTTCAATTACATGCATTCTCATAAAAAAACAAAATCACAAAAACATTTGCATTTTCCATACATTCTCATAAAAAAAAACGAAATCACAAAAACAATTGCATTCCAATTCCATGCATTCTCATAAAAATCAAAATACAAAAATATAGGTTGCATTAAGCATTGCATCCATACCTTGCATACTTCGATAGGTCATATAAGTCAAAAGCACCATAGGCTGTCATTACTTGGCAATTCCATCCATTTCCACCTCAAATCCATTTTCATAAACGCATACATCCAAGCATATCACCCTTTTATTTTAGCATCGTCAGTTGTCTCCTAATGTATATAGGGTTTTCGTCATTCAGATGTCTTTAAATTTCTAGCCAAAACTGTACACAGTTAAGCAGATTTTACATGGGAAAGTTTTACTTGGATCACACCTTGTTACGTAGCATCCCAACACAAATTAACACACATAAAAAAATTCCTAAGTTGTGTGAACGAAAGATGAAACCTGCACCGTAATCCCAGTCACCATAAGCGAAACGGCTATCTTGCTTATCCCCCTGTGCGAATGACCCTAGGAATGCTGAGAGTTGGCAAAAGGACAAGCATCCTCCCTACCCAATTCCCCATGAATCCCAAGTTCTCAAAAGTTGCAAAAACATCAAAAATTTGCAAAACGTCAAAACACTAAAATTTGACATCCTACAGTGCACACATCAAAAGGCACAAACAATAGTGATTCTCGTCACTCCATATTCAAATCCCTTGCTCAAAAAAAAAAAAAAAAAAAAAAAAGACGAATACTATCATAAAAAATAAACAGTGATTTTATCACTATAAAGAGCAAGTATCCCAATACAATTGAAGAAAAGAAGGGAGTCGAACTTGAATCCCTGGAACTCTCAGCATTTCGACAGGTCATGAGGCAAGCTTCAGTACCGGTTTGGTTGATAGCCTATCGCTCACTGGCGGTAAACCTCCCGCATGACGATATATCTGTCACATTAACTTGTGTGCAGATCAATGTTTGCATGTGGATGAGCTAGCTTATGGTATCCTAGATAGCATCGCAGATTAATCTAACCAAACACAATCAAGGAGTTAGTGGAGCTAATTAGGTGATCCTCAGTACAGGTTCGGTTGAAAGCCCATCTGGCACTGGCGGTATCCTGATGAATAACACATAAACGAACTCAATTGCACACACAGGGATGTGAAATAACTTGGTTAAATTCAAGTCGAATTTATACCTTGTTCAAAAGTCTTGCGAGATAAATGTACAGTCTTGGCTAGTTAGTTAAAATATCTGAATCTAAGAAAAGCTTAACTACATTTTAAAAACAACTGTCACATTTTATTTCATACATCACCATCAAAATATATGCAAAATACAAAAACAAAGTTTTCACATGCAAAGTCATTTCACAAAGTCATCCCATTAGTATAGCAAGTCAGTCAAATCTTGTACAAGCTATGGTGCATCGACACATCATCAACACCTCATTTCATTCATTCCCTATCCATACATCATACAAATTAAAAACATCACATTCATAATCGCCTCTGCATACATCAAACACATACATAAAAACACGCAAAACAACCAAAATATAAAAAAAAACAAACAAACACAACAAAACAACCAAAATATATAAAAAAAAAACAAACAAACACAACAAAACAACCAAAATATAAAAATGACAAATGCCAACAAAAACACTAAAAATTGCCGGACAAAAGTGCTCTTGCACTTAACCTCTTCGCATTAGAAAATTGATGTCGGGGTCTACCTTGTCGTTATCCTACTCCCCAAGAAGGCTACCATAGCCGGACCGCTCCACGGGAAGACGGATTTTCGCCCATGTTACCCCCAAATGGCATCCCAAAATGGGTTCACACCCACCAAAAACAGGTCCACAAAAAAAAATTGAGAAATTGCTCGCGCATTCAACGGACAACATCTGAAGGCACCCTCACTTAAGTCATCTTGGGTCAAGCGACTCGTCGCTTTTCTCATGTCAGTCATTCCTTCATCGATTCGTCGCTTGAGGGGGTAGTCACACTTAAGTCACCAATCAACAACAACACACCCAATCAAGGCAATGGCATGCATTCAAAGAATCATTGACAAAGACAATCACGCTCCTGCTTGGGGCAGCAAACAAGCAATTATCACAAAATTGATCAAACACTTGGCATTCCCGAAGCATGAACACAAGGTTCCCCCATGGATAAAAGGTTGCGCCCTTTGCCTATTCATGACTGATCAATGTCCAAGCTCAAGTCACACCTCACCAAAATAGGTTAATACTTGAAATCAAATTCCTTAGCTCGTCAGAAGCAAGGATTCAAGAATGCATGCCCTTTCCATACTTGGGGCATCAAGAGTTGGTTAGGTTACTGAGAAACCCTAATCATTAGTGCTTTGGTTATCTATTTTTGCTCGGCGCTGTGCCATGCACAACGCTTCCCAAAAAGGGGCATCTGTAGACACCAAAACAGCACCAATCCGATTATGTGACTACAAACACTGATCACATTAACACACACAGCCCCCAGGGTAGCCCCTAGAGGTTAAACAGTGGTTCTAACCACTTACACAGCAGTTTTGCAAGTCAAAAATCAGTTTGGCACCTTTTAGACACTTTATTTCTTATTCGTCCCACCCAGGGACGAGTGCGAATTTGTACTCGTCCTACCCAAGGACGAGTATGGATTTGTACTCGTTTCACCCGGGGACGATTACTAGCGCTCGCTTCGGGGTGGGACGAATGCCAGGTTTGACCAGCAAAAAGTCAGACCTCAGCGCATGACAACTCAGAACTACCACTCAGCTTTTCATGCATGACATAGGAGTGCAAGTGAGTTTTTCTAAAACACACAAAGACATGCACAGAGGCAGTTAAGAAGCCCTTGATCAAGAAGAAGTCTTCTCTTCACAAACAAAAGCATTCATGCAAAGAAACACTTTTGCATGTTAATTCAAAGAGACCCCTTGGGTCTATAAAATGGTGAGTTTCCTCACCCAAAGGATATACAGAGAAGGAGCATTTTGAGCGACGAAGTGCTGCTAGTTCACTTACTGGCGATTTGTGCTTTCATAATCGTGGTATTTCTTTTAGTTTCATGTTTATGCTTTTGTCAAGTTTTTCATTTCATTTAGATTCATTTCAACCATCGTTAGATTCATCTTTTATTTTTCATACACAGGTGCTACTGACTTTCTTGTTTGTTTCTTTGAGTGCGAGTTGCGGCATTAGAGGAGCGGCGAGGAGTCTACCTTACCAACGCAAGCGGCGGCAACATTTGGCCCGCCCATTCCAAACGTGGGCATGCGGAAGGAGGAAGACTAAGTCACAAATTGTAACAAAGACCAATTTAACGCTCCTAGCCCCTAAAAAGGGAGGAGACGTCTATGTAACCGAGGATAAGAAATTTGAATAAAGAGGGCTGTGATTTCCTTACATCTTTTCTTTCGTCTCCAATTTATCTCCTTTCCTTGTTTTTGTGCATAGGATTAAAGCGTTACATTTCGTCTTATATTGCATAGTTATAGTTTTCCTTTTGCTTCCGGAATCTCGTGCTTTCACAAAGATGCATGCATTGATCCAAAAATTAAATTTAAAGAAGCAATCCATGGAGGACCACCTCAAAAAGGAGGGAAACACAATCAATGATTACCAAGGAAACCATTGATGATGTCAAAGGTCAATTTAAGGAAAACAGAGATGGGTTGCATGAAAGAAACTAATGGATCCCTAGAAGTGAAGTTGAAAATAATGGATTCCCAGGAAGGAATAGATGTGATAGAGAGGAAAGGCCTAATTTATTGATTCATAGGATTTTGACTGAGTCTTGCTACCTTCAAGCAATGGGCTGCCAAAAATTTGAGCACTAAAAGTAAGTTCCAAATTTTTACTTACCCTAATGGCTAATTTCTTATTTGTTTTATTAGTGAAGAATATAGGCAGAACATTTTTCAAGGGGAGCCATGGGTTTTTGGTAGGGTAGGGCTCTTTATGAATCCATGAAATACAAAGTTCAAAGCTGAGAAAGCAATACCATCAACTGCCTCTGTTTAGGTCCGTTTATTTGGTCTTTTGATAGAATACTAGCATCCAAAGATATTCACAACAATTGAAAATTCTTTAGGAGTTTACATGATGAATTCTAATAGCACCCGCCACTTAGAGTATAGTATTTATGCAAGGATTTATGTTTTGATTGATTTTGACAAACCACTTACAAAGAAGATTACTTTACAATATGGGGAAGAAATATGGGATCAAGTAGTAGATTCTGAAAATATTCCATTTGGATGTAAAATTATCATGAATATGGCCATATAGCCAAGGATTGTCCAAATAATTTCCCTAACAAAGAGAAATAGGATGGGGACTTGGTAGGTTTTCAAATTCCTAAACAAAACAACATAAAAAAAATAGCAACAAAAGAGAAAACTGTAATTTCACCTAACACCTTTGAAATTCTCTCCATGAATGAGCAAGTAAATTATGAAGATGGTCAAATGGAAACAATTATTATGGAAACACAGTTTGATGAAGAGATGGAATAGGAAGGATTGCATGATGATAAATCACTAAAAGAGCTTGCCTTGATGCTGAGAAATAACAATAAAGAAAAAAATACAATGTAGAAAACCAACCCAAGTGTAAAATAAAAGGGCAAATTCAAACTACAAATAAAATGGATCCTCAAAAAGACCATACAATTTCCAATAGTAGTGTCGTGGCTCCAAGTAACCAGCCTATAGTCCCAAATGGAATGAAGCAATATACGAATAAAAGGATAAGGGTGCCATAATCTTAAGGTTTATAGTCAGTCTCTTTATGGAAATATTGGAAGCTTTGGCTATTTTGTTAAGCATTTTATGATATTTTTGGTAATTTGTGAATATTTGGATTATTTTTAGTGTTACCATTTTTTTTTTATTTGTCATTAGCTCATTTGGCTTAGTTTTTGTTGTATTTATTTTTCCTGAATTCATTTGTGGTGTTTTTTATTCATTTTATTGTTTTTATTTTGGATTTGTTTTATTTTGTTGTTTTTGTGGTTTTTGTTTGTGGTGTATTTTTTTCTTTTTGTTGTTTTTGTTTTGGTAGTGTTTTTATGATGTGTTTGTGGTTTTTGTTTTGTGTTTCATGTTTTGGTATTTTTTTGTCATTTTATTTTATTTATTTTATTTTTTATGTGTGTTTTATATTGTGTTTTGCTATGTTGTTTGTGTGTTTGTTTTGTGGTTCGTGTTTTTTTATTCTTTTTGTGCATGTGTTTGGTTATGCTTTTTCTTGTCGAAACACTCAAGGAGTATACTTTTTTGTTTTATATTTTTGTGTGTTTGTGTTCGTGTGTTCTTGTTTTGTGTTGTTTCAAGCATAACCCTTGCATGTGTCAAAGGTGGTAGACCATGTGCAAACATTGGGTGTTTTTGGTGAAAGAGATACTCATGCCTCCTTGGGTCTTATCCAAAAGTAGCATCCCTTCTGGGATGTTTTCCATAAACAAAAATAATAATAATAAGCTAATTTGATTTAATAGTTTCAAGTCAGTGAATGGAAAATTGATTAATTAATTGATGAATTGATAATGAGATTTTAAATTAAGAAATTAATTATTTAATGATTGTTTAGTTAATATGATAAGCAAGTTAACAATTTTAAATTGATAAACTAATTTAATTTAGTAATTTGAGGTGGAGGCAATGAGTTGGGCATTGTTTAAATTGATTTATTTAATTAAATTTCTTAACAATTTCAAATTGATTAATTAGTTATCTCAAAGTGTTTGTCATGACCCTCCCTAGTGGACTATTTGGCACAAAGAAACAATGTATTAACCTATGATGTAGTAATACATAGTTTGAACGATTGAACCAACTATATGATGTTTAGTTGATTTAGAAGGGCATGAAAGTGTGCAGGATCAAGTACACTTGTAGGTGGAGAAGGCATAAGCATCCATAAAAAAAAGGGTATTTAATATTAGGGGAAATGATGATTAAGGTACTCTGAGGTAACATGGATAGATACCTTCATACAGGCATGCATCATCGAAAGGGATAATCATCGATAACTGATCAGCTTGAGCTTTGGTTGATAGCCTAGTAGCTATCGTAAAACCTTTGGCTAAGATAGGTGATTGGGTTGATGGAAAGACTCCCTCTTTGCTATTGTGTAAATTTGATTGCTCTTTACTGCATCACTTATCATGTCATAGTTTGAGTAACATAATGTTGTAATTCAATAGGAGAACATTTTGCAAATATATGTGTGTGCATGAAATAAATGGGTATTTTGAAGTGATAGTAGAGCATCATATTATGAAGAATAGTTGATTAAATTTAAATAATAAATGAAAGATCATTTAAAATGAATGAATGCAGTTTTAATTAAATGAAAATAAATGCATTTAAATTCATTAATAAGCTTTATTTAAATGATAAATGAAAATTCATTTAAATAGATTAAAGGAGTTTATTTTAATGACAAGGTGGAGTCATTTATAAACTTCAATTTAAATGGAGGATGTAAATTCATTTAAAGTCAAATAGAAATTATCATTTTAAAACAATAAAGGAGTTTTGTTTTATAAATGGAAGAAGCATATTTTAAATGATAATAAAATATCATCCAAAGGATATTTTTTTTTGCTAAGTTGATTTTTATATACAAATTAGGTTTTTTTAAGAGGATCCCAAAACCTTATTAAAAAAATGGTCGTAGCACCGATAATTTAGGCAATGCCTTAGTACATGGAAATAAACATAAACCAAAAGGGAAAGAGCCATAAAAAACCCTTGATCCAGTAGAAAGACCATATTCTAGTACCAACTAGTGAGACCCACTTCACCAAAACACCATCCTTTTGATGAATTCAATCTAGGATCCTCCTAGGGGTGGATACAATACACTTGCATAGACCTAAGTAGGGAGAGCAAGAAGACCAAGAATAGCCTGAAACCAAATATCCTTCCCAAAAACCAAAAGTAGGAAATTTTGGAAAACTGAAGAGGATCCTTGCCCAGGGACAACCCGAGATGCACCCTAGGGTGTAGCAGAGTAGCAAGTAGTCACGCAAGCAAAGTAGCAAGTAGCACCGAGATACATTCCAGGGTGAAATAGTGGGACAACCTGGGAAATGGCATCAGTATCCTCAAAGAAAAACAATGGGAAGGCTCTGATTGATCCTGTAAAGTGGAACAACAGTACTGGGTATATCTATAGGCCAAGATATCCTCGTGCATAGTAAGGTGAAATACGAGGAAGCTGGAAGGATCCAAGGACAACATCAATAGGTGTAAAGAGAGGATCCTTAGAAGCCAAAAGTTAAGGAGGAAGTAGGGACCACAACTACAAATGCATTGATATCTAGCCCCATACTAGATAAAACAAAAAAGAGCCCCACCACTCTAGTAGAAAGGCCCAGGAACCATCATGCTCACTCAGGAATAGATCTAGGGAACTAAAACTAGGACAAGAAACCACTCAAGAATAGGAGGCCCACCCCCAAGGCCAATAAAATGCTCTAAGAGTCCATCGAGAAAAAATACCAGAAGGTAGAAGCTCCTACACAGGAACTAAAATAGAAAACCCGAGGATCCCAAGTGGGAAGCAGCAACAGACACAAAGATGGGATCCTTGGAAGCCTAACCTGGAGGAACTAGGATCTGTGCACTAATCATGGGTCCCCTCACCAAGATCGAGATATTGAGTAGAAACCTGAAGAACCCTATAATAAGGTACCAAGACCTCCCCATCCTTGCTCATGAACAACATCAGGGAACGAGGACTAGTACTGGTAACAACCCAAGTAGAGGAAGAGGCCCACCCCTAATGCCAACCAATGCCTTGGGTATCCACAAAAATGTAGATACAACAAGAAGAAGCCTTCAAACAGGAAACCAAAAAGGGCCCTACCCAAATAAATAGGACCAACAACAACCAAAGGTATCCTAGAGAGGAGTCACTAATAAAAGAGGTAACAGACCCCCCAGACCAACCTCAAAGTATTGAGGACCTTATAGGATGCACCAGGAATTAGTCTAAAACCCAACATTCCACCACCACTAACCGAGGAGGCCTTGGGAACTGGATCCAAGAAAAAACCTACAAAAACCCTAAGGGAAAGCCTAAGGGAGAACATGGAAGGGATCCCAAAAATATGCAAGAAACCCTAGAATAACCCTAGAATGCACCAGACCATGGGCTCAAGTAGAGAAACCCTAAAACTATTGGGAAAGGATCAAAAAGTAGAGAAGGATATTCTCCAAGGAGATCATCTGCTACAAAGCATTCCCAGAGTGGGATGACCTGGGATGAGCCAGGGACTAAGCAAGAACTAGGGGAGGGGGAGCAGGGATAGGGAGTAGGACCCTCCCCCTCTACTTCCCTCCAAGAGAGAAAAATTAGTCATCCAAAGGATATTTTAATAGGATGGTACTATTTGTATTTAAATATATTAAATAAGTCCTCTTCCTCTATTTTAGTGTAGGCTACGTTATATGGCCTGGGGTGCTATGATTTCCAAAGATGGAAATATTGATTAAAAGAATTGCTTGTCACCCTGGTAAGGATAAGATTGGAAGGAAACCTTAAAGAGGGATGGGGATTGAGAATTGCACACTCTTAAAGGAAGGGGTGGGCGGTAGATGAGCCATCGAAGATGGGGTCACATAAGAGAAAGCAATAGGAAATAAAGGATGGTATTCAGACAAAGGAAGAAGGTCACACAAGCATTTGGAGGAAAGAGACAATTTGGAAGAGACAGGCAATTTGGAGGAGATGGGTGAGCTATGGGAATACGTGAGAGCAACAAATACTACAGGATGTTTCCTAGGAAATTGCAAAACTAGTCACCTAGGATTTTAAAGGTTGGAATTATCAACCTCTGTTATGCTCGGTTTTGAGAGACCCAAATGGTTGTAGTTGCCTTGTTTAAATGGCTATATTAGTCTTGTTTAAATGGTTATCTTAGCCTTATTTAAATGGTTGTCTTAGCCTTGTTTAAATGGCTATCTTAGCCTTGTTTAAATGGTTGTTGTTGCCTTGTTTAAATGGATGTTGTCACCTTGTTTAAATGGCTATCATTGCCTTGTTTAAATGGTTTTCATCACCTTGTTTAAATGGCTATCTTAGCCTTGTTTAAATGTTTGTCTTAGCATTGTTTAAATGGCTATCTTAGTCTTGTTTAAATGGCTATCCTAGCCTTTTTTAAATGGCTATATTAGCCTTGTGTAAATTGTGGTCATTGCCTTATTTAAATGGCTATTGTCACCTTGTTTAAATGGTTGTCGCCACCTTGTTTAAATGGTTGTCGTTTCCTTGTTTAAATGGTTGTTGTCGTCTTGTTTAAATGGTTGTTTTTACCTTGTTTAAATGGTTGTCATCGCTTGCTTATATGGCTGCATTCACTTATGTTAATGGAGAGGTTTAATCACCTACCAAATGCATTAGTTTAACCCATGTTTTGCTATGCTATTTTACTCCATTTTAATTAAGTAACTATGCTTTAGCATAGTGGTTTAGTTGGGATACTGCTTGGGCATTATCTTGTTGTTGTGGTTCACCTTGTGCTGCCTCCATAAAACCTTGGAGGCGGGTTTAACCTTTGTCTTAGCTTGAGGCTTTGGGGTTTTAGTAAACCCTTAAAGCAAAGCCTGTAAGTAACTAGAGATTAATTTGTGAATGTCTCTTATGTTGGGTTGAAGACTTCTTTGGCCATGAATGGTGTGAAGACCCTTCTGTGTTATCGAAGTCTAGATCTTTGTGTAATTGTTGAAGCATGAGAAATTCCATAAGGGATGTTTGAAATAACCTGTTGAGGTCCTATTGAGTTGTCCATATATTGTATATCTCCCAACTATGTTTAGCAAAACTTGATGCTCTCCTAGTTTTGAAATGTCATGTTAAATCTATGTAAGTCGTAGATATCCTTTGGATAATGTTTCAATGGTTAAAGTTATCATGGGAATGTAGCAAAGTTGTTGGAGAGTTTTAACAATCCTTGTGCCATGCCGAGCGAACTATGAGCATCAAACTGTGTCTGAGATTCTAACACAAAATACTTTGAGAAAGTCGTCTATGAGAATGATCCCATGTGAGAATGCTCTAGAGTCTATCGAAGACCCGTAGGGTGTCCTCATTGAGTCCTTTCACCAACTCATTGTCAGGTACTGTTTAAAATATTCTCTACATATGTTTTAGAGAGATAAATTCCATTATCTTACTTGGAACCCGTTGCTGCATTTCGGTATTGGGATGGTTAATCCCATATTTCTTCTATGGTAATAGGGTGGAGGTTGAAAAGGGACCTCACGCCCTTAGTGGAGTGACCACCGGGTGATGGCCATTCTGGTCATGACGGACACCTTGTATGGGTGTAGACATGTTGGCTATTAAGTTTCTCCTTTGATTCATGTGTTATTTTGAGTGTCTCTATCGAAACTATTGGCTGAGTTGAAATTAGCACCCTAAAGTTTATTAGGGTTGATTTGACTGGTTATGAGTCGAGTATTCCCATTTTTAAAATAATTATTATTTATAATTATGCTTTAAATAAATTTTGGTTATTCTTTAAATTGTGGCAAGTCTGTCTCCATTATATTATAAGCTAAAAATTAAGGGAAAATAGAAGCTTTTAGTTATATCATGTGAGAGACCAAACCCCAAAAAGAAAGGATAATTTTAATTTAGTAGATAAATGGAAGTTTCATTTTAAATATTGAATATATGGGTCTTTAAATTTATAAATGAAAAGGGATGATTTATTTCTAGAATTAAAGTAAGGGAAAGCTTTAATTTAGTAGATAAATGGAAGTTTTGTTTTAAAGATTGAAGATATGGGTCTTTAACTTTATAAATGAAAAGGGATGATTTATTTCTAGAATTAAAGTAAGGGAAAGCTTTAATTTAGTAGATAAATGGAAGTTTTGTTTTAAAGGTTGAAGGTATGGGACTTTAGCTTTGTAAAATGAAAGGGAATTTAAATAAGGAATTATGTTATAATTGCTTATCAAATTCAAGTTGAATGAAATTATAATGGTTCATTGAATTAAGGTTGAGAACTTTTAATTTATGAAATTATATTGTTTTAAAGGTTGAAGGTATGGGACTTTAATGCTTTAAGACATAACTAGATTTGATGGGGTTAAACCTTGATCTAAGTAGTGAATGTTGAATGAATCTCTAAGGGAACCTGAGAGGTGAAAGTAAAAGTAAAGGCTCTTTTATGATATTCACTATGCTTTAGATGGTTAAAAACCTAATTGAAATTGTATAGTTGCAATTTGGTAAAGTAAATGTTAGATGCATTTAGAGGTATGCCTATCCTAAACCATGAGTACCCTGATCCTCTACTATCCTCAAAGAATCTATGGGAATTAAGGAGGATCAAGGAGTTCGATGGAATCAAAGTATAGGTAACTGTATTTATGTTGATTTACTTATGCTCAAATAGAATAGAATTATGGGGAGATATCCCTGATGCAATTAATACAATATTCTTTGAAGTATGGAGGATTTACCATACATGATTATATGTGATAATGTATTATTGCTTTAGAGAAGATACTTTTACTTTATTACCATGCTTGGTTATAATATGTAATTGATTCCTTTTTCACTGATGATAATCTCTTTTAGTGTTATTTATTCCTTTATTTTTTGTATGTTTAATAGCTAGGCTTTGCTTGTTTTAGTATTTAGATGTATCTTGTTGTTTGCTTAGTAACAAAATCAAAGAGTAGAGTTCTAGGGTGAACTTAGAGGTGACCTAAGGGAATTAAGGACCCCTTAGGGTGAACATAGAGGACCTAAGGGAATTGAGAACCCCTTAGGGATATTAATATCTAAGTTACAAAAAGACTATATCTGAGTTAAGATGGATCATCATGTAGACGATATGGATAGATTAACTTGTGATACTCATAGCATACCTACACATAACAAATTGTGTACGGTATGGTGATGTGTGTATACATTTGATTGAATTCAAGGTGATAAGTCTAACTCATCAAGAGTGATGAGATAGATTGGATTATTTGTAGTAACACATGATACACCTACACAGATAAAACTTGTGTTAGGGTACCTTATGATATGTAGCTTTTAGGAAAACTTAGGGGAGTTAAACTTTAGGTAAATATTAGTTGGGTTAGGGGTTTATGAATAGTTCATGAATCTCTCTCCTTAGTAAAAAAAAACTTTTCTATTTTTGTGTCTTTCTGTTTGTGTGTTTTTGGGTCATTACAGTGTTGAGTCACACTAAATAATTGGTTCAAATTTTATCAATTGATTTAATGTGTAATGATTAAATAATATATTTTAGATTGATGTTGAGTTAAACTAATTAGTTAATTCGTGGATTCAATTACTTATTAATTAAAATATTAATTGATTCCTTATTAATTTAGAATTGGAAAATTAATAGCATAATTAATTAACTGATGGTGGATGCAAGATTGACAAATTGATTAAATACTAAGGTAATTGATTAATTCCAAATTAATAAATTAATTTTAAATTTAGATTGCAAATTAAATCAATTTCAAAATGATCAAGTGGCATTCCTTCATTCCCAATGTAACATTAAACTATATATCATGCACTTTTATTCAATGCATAGGGCTTATCACATCATTTAATTATGCCTTACCTCATGTCAAGAGTGAAATATGATTTTGACATGAAATGCATGATGCATCCTAATATGAACTATATGACACATCCATGCATCCTTTTAGAACAAGGATTCTAATGTTGTGGTAAATTGGGGACATGACACAAATTCTAGTTGTGGATGTCTAATTTAATCATTATTAATGGTTGTATGACTTGCACAGTTTGCAATAAGAATTGATAATTTTTGTTTGATCTTGAATTATTATTATTTGATATTTGTCATGAATGGCAAGTTAGACTTACTTTTTCTTTATGTATTAAAATATGCAAGTGCATATAAACTATTTTAAATAAGGAAGTGGTGGTGTATATGGTTAAATGGTCAAAATAGGCGTGTATTATTTATTTGAGTCAAAAGTAGGCATGATTAAAAGTAAGATTAGTTAATTGTTTTCAAATAAATGAGATTTATAATTAAAATTTGACTTGCTTCAAGTCCCAAAAATGGAGTGCTTTAATGATGCCAAAATGATTTTTTGATGAATAAATGTGATTTAATGGTTGTACATTGTTTATCTAATCAATTAAGGGGATTAATAATTTAAAACTAATTAATTAATTAATGCATTAATTTAATGGTTTGAGTTAATAATTCAAAATTGATTAACTTGATCAATTGATTAAAATTAAGAAATTAATTCATTAGTAGATGATAAATTAAACTTAATTTGATTTAATAATTTTAAGCATTTCAATTAATAAACTAATTTAATTTAATGAATAATGTAAATCTAGCTAATTAATTTGGTCTATTGATTCCAAACTAATGGGAAAGTTTAATGATCTTAATTAGTGAATTGTAGAAATCGATTTATCTTGGATTCAAGACTAGTTAAGTTGGTAGATTTGATGGATGATGATTTTGACGAATTGCTTTATGTGGGTAGATTTTAATGGTGTAAATGGGGAAGGAATGTGCACTATTTATTCTAATTTTGGTGATATGTGATTAAGGTAATGTAATGGCATATAATTTGGATGGAAATTAACTATCAATTAGGGGATGATTCAAGTAGGGTATGGGACCTTATAAGGTATTGTATGAAACTCTTCAACAATATCCCACACTTTTTTTTCCTCATGATTGCTTTCAATAGTGATTCCTTCCTCTGAGTGGCATCCTATCATTTTTTTATCATGGATTCTAGGATCTCTGCTTTAAGCAATGATATTGGTCATTCACTATTTTTAGAAGTGAGGATCTATAGACTAGGATGGGGATTTATTAGAAATTATTTTTGCACTATTAGAATATTTTTGTTTTTGTAGAAAGTTCTCAAATGATAAAAAATGTTTGGAATTTTATGAATAATAGTAGGATTAACCATTGTCTAAACTAATTTTTTTCCTTTATATTTCTTATCTTTTTCTTCTTTAGAAGGTTGCTTATTTTTGTATTGAGGTGCACTCCTAGTAATAGAATCAATTTATTTTTCCAAGGAAGAAATTGTTTCTCTTTGTACCTCTAAAATGTTGACCTGGTGAGTTACATTTGGTTGACTACAAATGTTTTCTCCATTTGGGCCAAGTTGGGCAAATACTTGGTTAACTTGAGAGGCATTTAGAAAAGTGTTATGTCTAGGATTTTGATTTTAGGAGTAACTACCATTTTTATTTGGATAGTTTTGGTTACTTTTACTATAATTAAATCCTTGATTTTGATAGTTTTGTTGGCCACCCTAATTAAACTCTTGACCCTAACTCTAATTCGCTTCTTGATAATTGGGATCTTGTTGTTTATGGTTGGGTAATGAGGTGCTATAGATACCTAAACTTTGATTACGAGGGTGATTAGATATCTTTTGGAGAATATTTTTTCTTCCATGAAATAAATTGATCCTATCATTATTAACTTGATCAATGTTAAAGTTAGGAACAAAGGTTTACCTTAAGAAAAATTCTTGCAAATCTACACAAGTGGAATTATCATGATCATATGTTCCATGATAAAATAAAAATACTGTTAGGATAATTCCATACAGATGCTTCAAACCTATCATTGATATGATGATTTTTAAGCACAGAAGGTGGGAAAATTTTGACAATATCTTTGTGTGCCCATTGAGGCATCATATTCTTTAATATTGGACCACCCTTAGATTTAGTTAATATATGTATAGGAGCTCCATCTATATCTAACTCATAAGAGGTATCTTAGATAGCTACATTACAAACCCCATCTCCTATAGTATTTTTTTTAGAGTTTTTAGATCTCAAGGATTTTTTGCCTTCATTTTTCAATGTTCAAGTATTTTTACAAAATGTATAAATTTTTTAAGGAAAAGCAAACCACAAGGTTTATGTTCCTAGAATTTACCTCTAAAAGAGGGTCTAAGATTATTTACAAACATCATAGTAGTAGAATATTTATTTAAATTTATATTCATGTGGCATTTAAGTCTTCCCCAAATTTTAAGGAAATCAGTAACAATTTAATTAGGGCCTTGTTTTTTGTTTACAAAAATATCTATTGCTTCCATGATAGTCATATCATCAGTGAATATTGTTTTAGATTTTTGAAAAATGTATCTATGGTGTCAATGGAATGTTTAGATAGATATTCAAACCATTCAAGAGCATTTCCTACCAAATCCCTAGTCATTAATTTCAACAAAGCTTTCTCATTATGAAGCCAATCCATATAATATGCTATAAATTTATTAATAATTATTTGGGATTTATTTTTCCCATCATAAAAGAACTTAGGAACATGCCTAGATAGATCTATAAATTCTATATAGGGCTATAGATTGATGTTTATAATTTCTCAATCTTGGATCAGTTGATGTAGGTAAATCCACACTAAGGTTAGTTAGGGAAGGATGAGGAGCATTGAGATTAAATATTGAGGGAGGAATGACTTGTAATATAGGGTTTCTAGTCACACTCAAGAATTGAGTCATAATGGTTACCAACTATTACATTTGGTTGTTTCTCTCATAGAATCATTCATCTCTCTCTTAGAAGCCTCTAGTGGACTTTTAGTATCACACCTATGTTTGTCTAACTAGTAAGCTAAATATTCCCTAAGGGTCATCATGTACATAGCTATTCTTTAGTTATGAGGATTTGGAAGAGTATTGTTAGAATTATTGAGTTTTCATTGATGTCAAAGGCCTATTTGGTTGTTGGCAAGTGGTGGCATGTTTGGGCAAATTATTCAAAGTAAATATATCCCCAAGGATGATTTAATTATATGAGTATGCTTTAATATTTAAATTAAATATTTAAATATTAAAGTGATATTTTTATAATTAATTTGAGCCAAAGGTTTGATATATTTAAATCAAAAGATTTAAATATAGTTTGAATAAAAAGTTTAATTATTCAAATATTATATTATAGAAGTGATTTTAAAATATAAAGTTGAGTGGGCCGACCTCAGGATAATTATGTTGGTTGCATATAAATACAAGGGTTGGAGTTCATTTCAAATCAATATTTCAATTGAAGATCCTTGATTTTGATGAGCGAAGAAGCGGTGGTGTGGCAGAACAAACCATGGAGCGATTTTATTGGTTTTAAAGGTGTTGGCAGACATTCGAGGGTGGATAAAATTTGAGAGGTATTGGTAGTATAATGTGTTATGTTGTAAGATGTTCAAGGAGTGAACAAAATTAGTTGGATCCTTTGAGAGGTAAAATAACAAGGTAGAAGAACATAACTTCCAAGAAGAACACAAGCGATATTTGTATTTGACTCACATACGACCAAATTCATTGCCAAGGAGCAACGTTGCTTTCCAAAAAATACCAATCATATGATTGCTAGACAAACAAAGGTTTTTGGAGGTGCCAATGAAACAGACCTAGTTCAAATCTGAAAATGAAAAGGTAAGGGAAATTTTTGCTATACTTGGAACTGGGGATTGAAAGAGCTTGCATAGCAAGAATTACATAGAGGCAATGGTGACGTGAAGAAAAATCTTTGTGAGAGAGCTACCGATATTTGGAATTGGTAGAAGGGTGGTTTTAATAGTGAGCATAGAAATTAAGAGCTAAGACAACCTATAAAACCTCACATGGATTATGATAGAGGTCTTGTAAGAAGAGAATCTTATGATCAAATAAACCTCTCAAGGAAAAAAATCCTGGTCAAATTAAAGCATCTACCACATAAGAGCTAAGCTGAATTAAATGGTGTGCAATGACCAATATGCAGAGTGTAATAATATTCCTAATTATGGTGGTGTGAAAGGACCAAGTCAAAATGAAAGTAGAGTTATCTAAACCACGCATTGCATCAAAAATGATAGGCAATGAAAGGTATAAATACATTACTTGATATTTAGTCTCAACCACTAGGTTAACCCAGTCGATCACAAGCTAGAATTAGGGAACTATGATGTTGAAGGTCATAGGTTCAAATCCCTTTGACATCCTGCTAAAGTTTTTCTCAACAAATTTTAAATGATTAAAGTGTTAGAATACATGCAATGATAAGAGGTATGTGAGTCAACTTTTGTACTACCATTAATAATTAAAGTGTTGGAGTAGAAACAAAATACGTGCAATGATAAGAGGTATGTGAGTCAACTTTAGTGAAAGGTATAATTTGATTTAATTACCTTAGAAGTATTTAAAGGAGGAACTATTTATAAAGGTCTTTGAAATCACCTCAATGTCAAAGTGAAGTGGATTATTCAATGTCAAAGTGAAGTGGATTATTTATAAATATGGAATATAGAAGGTGGTAGAGCTTTCTATGCAAATATTGAAGATATTACTAGCATGTTGTTGGCAATTTTTCACTATACCACATTGGGAATTTTGTTGTAATATTTTGATATATTATTTTTTATTGTAATTGACAATATTTATTGTGAAAGTAATTTCCTATGTTGTTTTATTTGCAAATATAAACTTTATTGCATCGACATTATAAATGTCTAAAAAGTAATGCAAATTTTATTTGGGATTCAAATCTACTATATTCAAAGTGCACTATAAAATTAAGGTATTTTTGGGCCTGCAAAATGGAAGGAAGTCAATATGAAGAACGTAGAAGCCTTTCAAAGAGCACCAAAAAGTAGAGAAACATGGAGGTGCATTCGCCCCAAGGATGGGGAAAATACCCCATTCACCCCATGTTGGGGTGAATGTAATAGTGAAAAGTGATCGAAGAAAAGTTCAAAAATTTGAAAGGATCGCAATGAGTCAAAGTCGCGTTCACCCCGGTTGAGGGGTGAATGTCCCATTCACCCTTCCCATGGGTGAATGCACCCCAACACTAAAACACGATAGCGTTCACTCCCATTGAGGGATGACCTTCTCGTTCACCCCTCCAATGGGTGAACATATTTCAAGAACAAAACGTGATTGCATTCACCCCAGTTGAGGGGTGAACATCCTATTCGCCCCTCCCATGGGAAAACACATTCTTAAAAGAGAGGCACATGAGCATGCTAGGCAATAAAATATCGAGCAAAGTTAATTTTTGTTTCAATGTCAAATTAAATTTTTGAGCAAAAGGGTAAAATGGGGTGAAGTGATTATGACAATAGAGTCATCCAATTGTATAGTTTCATCACATTCTATGAGTCAAATATTTCAATAGCGCCCTAGGGAGATTTTACAAGCATTAAATGATGGTGGTCGCGAGTAACTCAAATAGTGAATCCCAAGTGAAGGACAAAGTCGTATATAAGAACAAGGAGTGTTTTTCATGATTTCCAAGGCAGGAGTGTGTTTCCAAGATATTGAATATCTCCTAATTCTTAGTGCATCGATGCCCAAGTTACTAATTTTCTAGGAATTTTCCCCTAAAATATGGATCGTTGCCCCAAAATGATGGATTTTTAATTATTTCGAGGAATTTTCTCACTCTTGTTCCTGATTTACAATCATTTTGTTCTCATATGTATTTAATGAAAGAGGTGAAATCCTCTATAAACACTAATCAAATGTCTATTGTAAAGGAGGTTGAACATTCTGCAAGAAAAATTTCTAAGTCTTCTACATCAATAGAAGAGACTTGGCTTCTAAAATTTGCAAGCATTCTTATGTGTGTGATTTCATTCTATTTCTAAGCATTTATTTCTATGCTCATGTTCCTAATGCTGAGTTTAAAATTCTATTTCTAGATTTAAAACATTGCTGGTGAATGAGTTAGTTTTGGAATATAATCTGGAGGTTGTTACTGCAAAGGTTTTTACTGCTTTATTTCTATTACATGTTGTAGTGACCTCAAGAATGCATGCACTGCTATACTCTACTTGCAGTATTGTATTAAAGATGAAATAAAAAGATCACAGAAAGCATATAACATAGAAAACACAAAATATAGATCCTTTTAATTAATATTGAAATTCAGCTACATGTTGGTCCCTCTTAGGGATACCCATTTCAATACAATAAGTTACAAATAGGCAAAGAGTTCCCCTTTTGTGAAGAGGTGGTGCGCTTATAAAAGGCTTCTTGGTTCCACACATGGAAATGTATGAGGTCTTACAGATGCCTCCTTCTCCAGGCCTGTTTCCTAGAGGGTTCTCTTTGCTTGTGTATGTTGCTAATCTGTCTAATGAACATGTAGTACTATGATCACTGAAATAACAATACACACTTAGATGTCTGAGATTGCCTCCATGAATGAGGTTGTTAGTGATAAAATAATTTAATAGAAATATACTAAAACTATGCCATGAAATCATGTAAATCTATGCTAATGATATGGAAACATGAAGAAACATAATAAAAGAAGCTATGTCTAAAATCTAAGCTAAGCCTACAGGCCACTGTGCAAGACAGTGACCACTAAGGTAAACCTTGCTCTCTTTGACCCAAAGCTATGGGTCAAAGTTTGTATTTAACGTTGAAATAAGAGGTGTTATGCTCTTCAATTCGTCATGGCTTCATCATACACGTGATCTCAAATAGAACTCTCAAAGTCTTGAAAGATCTCCTCAATAAAAGATATCTTGATGCTAGTAGATCTAATCTCTATATGTCTTTGGTGCTCTTAGGCTTACACATTTTATAGTGTGAAACCCTAGGTCTATGTCCAAGCCCTAGGAATGAATTTCTCATGTGTAGTGCAAATTAGCATAAGAAGCCTCTATCCTTTGTCTATGTTTGGAGGTCAGTTAACTGAAATATGACTACCCACTTGAGTCTCCTATGCGAACTTATTGTTAGCATGAGAATATTTTATCCTTTGTCTATTTTTGCAGTTAAGTTAACTAAATTTTAAATGCAAACTCAAGACTCCTATGTGAACTAGTCATGAAAAGGAATGCAAAGTGACTCTTGCTCAAGATTAGGCCTATTTGTTGACAAAATACTTCTTATGGCTTAGCCGCTATCATCTAAAATGGCTAAGATCTGGTCACTTTCATCTACAATGGCTAAGTTTTGGCCGCTCTAGGCTTGAGCGGCTAGGATCTGGTCGCTCTTGGCTTGAGCAGCTAGGCATTGATGGCTTGAAAGTGACCCAAATGAGTGGTGAGAACCATTGTTGATGCTTGGAAAGTCCAATATTATGTCTTATGATCTTATGAATGTGTCTATGTGAGTAGCTCCCCTAAACATGACCATGAGCCTTCCTTACACTACATCTCATATACCAGTCCATATGGCTCAGAATCCTCCATCAAGGTAGTTCCCAACATGGAATAGCTCAGAGGCTTTAAACCTGCAAGCATAGAATCCAATGCCTCAAGCATATTTGAAGGCTTTGTCGATCTATTATGGCACTGGTAAAGTAGCCTATGAACATATTCATTATTTTGCTTCTTTGGCGATCATCCATGACATAACATACAAATATGTAATGACAAAGTTGTTGGTATTGTCGCTGAGAGGAAAATTATTGTATTGGTACCGATCACTGCAATTGGGAACTATTACCTCATGGGATCAGTTGGTGGGGTTGTTGATTAAAAATTTTCATGAGAAAACCAACCCATACTCCTTGTTGCATCAATTTACAACAATTCAAAGGCATCTACAAGAGGAGATAGTTGACTTCAACACCAAGTTTACACGAAGCTTGCAGAGAATTCTTGATGATTTATGGCCCACACATGAGCAAGTCATGTTATACTATATTAGGATTTTTAGCACTAAAATTGGTATGGTCGTACGACAGGCCAATGTGACTACATTCCTATATTTGTACACACAAATCCAAAAGGCCAAATTTTATTTGATCACAGTAGGTAGGCTTCTCCCGAAAATGACTATGCCCATTCTTCCTGATCTCTCGTAGTATTTGTATTCAAGTTTGTTTATGCAATCCATGTTTCCCATGTACCAAGTTCACTCATGGATTTTTAGCCCACCTCACATGGCTTTGATCCCTACCCCACAATGCCTAGATCCAACTTTTTTATAGTTGCCCAATCAATCAGTACCCCAACTACCAGCACCTATTCCATTCCTAGCATTGCTAGTTCCTCTGACCCCATTACTATTACTTGTGCTACAAGCACCTTTACCATTGCTAGTGCCAACCACATCTTCTAATACTGATCCCCTTATGGCCTTATTGCAATAAGTAAAAAACAATAACTTAGCCTTAATAACTATATCGAATGACCTTACAGTAGTGAGAAAAAAATAAGTCGAGGTTAATTTTCGATCATGAAAATTTCAAACTCCATCGATTACTCGAGAGCAAGCGTCTGCTAATAGATACCCTGAGAAAAGCATGATAGTGCTAGCAAATGAAGAAACTAGCGTAATATAAAAGGTGTATTGGTGTTCGACATGCAATGATCCTCATGGAGAAGAAACCTGCATGGTGCATATGAATTATGTACAAACGCTGGTAGGGAGTTTGGCTCGAGGACAAGCCAATATGATCAGGAAAGATGATCATAATCTTATGATGCCTTCTTTGGAGTAAGTTTTGATTCTTATGAGATTCAAGAAGAATCCAATAATAGTAGATCCAATTGAGCTCGAACCTTTTAAGGTTCTGTTGGCATTTTTGCCACATTGATTCTCATTGATTAATGCATTAGTGTATTGGTTGGAAATCTGATCTTTGACTTCAGCTTTGATGCAGCTTGGGTGAAAAAATGAGAAAAAATGAGCAAAAAATGACTAAGTCTGAAAACTGCAGCGATGCGCTGACATGTCGCAGAATCGCGGTCAACGCAGTCAACGCAGGCAGGTTGGGCGAAACCGTCGCGATATCGCGACGTGTTCCGGAATCGCGGGTCGGTCGACGGCAAAGGCAAAGATGAAAATATGCAGCGCGTCGCTGACATGTCATCGAATCGTGACAAAAAATGGCAATTGGTACGGCAACGGAAACATGTAGCGAAATCGCTACATGTTCCGTTTTCGTGGGGCAGAGCGCATGGAGGAGCTAACGACGAAACATGTAGCGAAATCGCTACATGTTCCGTTTTCGCGGAGCAAGCTTGCGATGGCGAAGAGGAAGCCGGAGACGTAGCGAAATCGCTACATGTGCCATTTTCACGGGTCAACGGTGGTCAAAGCGTACGGCATTATAAGACGTCGCAATTTCACGACCCGTCGCGATTTCGCGACCTACTCAGTTTTCCCGCCAAGTGCAGTATGAACGGCCGAGAGGGTTTTTTCGATTTTCGATGATTTAATGCTAACCCGAATTAAATATTTTGTGGATTTCCGATGCGGTTAAGGTCAAAGAGTGCCCAGGCCACCAAAATTAAAGGATTTATTGGTTCAAAGTAGTTGTTCGTGGATTAATTCAACGGTTTTCATGCACATGTTCGAAGAATTGTATTTAATAAAGGACCACGAACGTTTCATTGCCTTTAATTTTTGCTTCCTCGAGGCTGCGATTAAGGGGATCGTGTTCCTGATTTTCAAGATATTATTGTAGATCACGAGGAAGTTGGTTTTACGTTTTTAATGCTGCAAAGAGGACGGACCTCTATAAAAACCAATGTAATTCTCATTTACAAAGGTTGGAAAAACTTGCTGCTAGAAACTGGAATTGTATTTGCAGGAATACAAGGATCGACTTCTAATTTTTCAAGCGTCGCATGGATGAATTTGCTTTCTATTTTCTGCATTTCTAATAGCATTCATACTCCTGCATTGCTATTACATTTAAATTCTGCATACTGGATTTAAATACTACGGTCAGGGTACAATTCCTGGAATGTGGATTTGGAGGGATTTGCGGCATGTGATTGTGCGAAGATGAAGCTGATTCCTTATGTTACTTGTTGTTGTTGCATTTGTAGTTTCCTTCTGTTGTTTTTTTGATCCCATCACTTTAGCCTGTGGCCATATTTCCCATTTCTTTTTGCAACCTTTTAAATATCTTTCCAGCAACCCTTATCTTCAAACAGAAATTTAGATTAGTAAAGGGAACCAGCCCACTCTGGAGATTGGTTTGGGAGCCATTTCTTGCTTCCAGCCTTTCAATGTTGGCAGAGTCTAGGGCGCAATTGTAAAAATCCTTTCCTGTGGCAGATTCGTGACCAACAGTTTTTGGCACGCCTGGTGGGACAGACTGTTTCTGTCTCCAAGAATTCATAATTGGTGGGATACGCATAATTTTCCAAAGTGATAACCCCACCGGTGCCAACATTTTTTGGCACATTTTTAAAACACCCGGAGGTCTCAAGATTTGATGAGCTGTCTTGGCCTCACAGCGGAGATTTGTAAGTTCATCTGGCGACTTTGCTGAGTTGAAGATCTGTTCGTGGACGCCTATTGTTTTAAAAAAAAAAAAAAAATTTCAACAAATGTTTTTTCTGGCGACTCTGACTTAATGGTGATGGCCGTGATCCCGCAGACCACTGCCACAAAGGCAAGGGTTTTTTCTAGATGGGATGATCCTGGCCCTCTGAATCTCCAAGTTCGGCATGAAATTCCTGAAGCTGCCTTGAAGAATCTGGCAAAATATGATGGTACCAAAGGCATGGCTCTGGCACATGTTGAATACATTGCTATTCTGTCCATGATCCATGTCATAGAACACGAAGATGTTATGATCCGACTTCTGGTTTAGTCTTTGGAAGGAAGAGCATTGCAGTGGTACAGACTGCTCAAATTTCAAAGCATCAGCTCATGGGATGATCTTGCGGGAGCACTGATTAGAAGATTTGATGAAGATCCTTTCTACAGTTCTTTGGATCTCTACCAAATTTTCATGTACATCAAGAGAGCACCTCAAGAGAGCATCACGGACTTCAATTTCCGATTCTTGATAAGTTGGAAGAGAATTCCAGAGAAGATCCGTCCATCACCGACCCAAGCCCTCCTCTTTTATGTTCGAGCTTTTAATTCTGACATAGGTCTCTTTTTGCTGTAGTCAGGTGAACAACGGTTCCCACAAATCTTTGAGGAAGCAGTGCGAGCGGAACAGTTGTTGCTCTTATCAGGAAAATTACCGTGGGGAGAAACTCCATTACCTTCTCCGATGGTTGCTGCTCCTGTTTACCCTGCACATTCATGCCAGATCCCTGAGATGCAGTCATGTGGAGTTCAAGGGACAGATCTCGTCCAAAGTCAAGGATTGGAACATGCAAGCACTTTTCCAGCAATGAACAATATGGTTGCTTGCAGTTTTCAGCAAGAGATGGGCCAAGTAGAAGAACAAGTGCAAATTTCAGAGTCTGAGGAGATCCCAGAATCCGAGTTCTCACTTGAAGAGCCCTGTGATCACATCAAGGAGTTAGAGGAGCCTGTACTCAGCCCACAGCCAGTAAAGTCTGCAGAGTGGTGGTGTTGGTTGTAGCCACTACATCCGGTACCTGAAGAAGTCCTCCATATGGGTACTAGTAAGAAGGATAATCTGTCGCATTGCATCCTGTTCGCACCATGGAGAACTTCAAGAAGGAGCCAACCCAATTTCAAGGACCGACTTAAGTATGATTAGATCTGGTCGGGACATTGCAGATTTATCGGATAACATTCTGAGATTGGATGTCTGGTGGCGACATGTCAATCATGTCGTGAATTATTGTATATAGTATTTTGAAAAAAAAAAAAATATAGAAAAAAGAAGAGAAAAAAAAAAAAAGTGGTATTGTTTTTATTTGATCATCTTGGCTCTTGTTGCTTGCGAGCCGTAGATGCTTTTTTTTTCTTTGTTTTTCTCCTCCCAACAGTTTGGTGGCTTTCTAGCACTTTCTTCTTTTCCCTTCCCCGTTTCCTCTCTTTCCTTTCTTCATCTTCTTCCTTCTTTTTCTTCTGCATTAAAACAAAATGAGCCACAGCTGTTGTTTCTTTTTCATTTTCTATTTTTTCCCGTCCCTTCTTATCCCTTTCCTCTAAGTTCAGTATTTTATGCATTTATTTCGCAGTCTAGTTCATTTCATTTCACAGCTTTCCTAGTTCCATTCCCACTCCATAACTTCGTTCATTTTCATATCACTCCATTGCAGTCACCGCTTGCGCAACCGCAAGAGCTCATTCCATTTCCATTCCATTTGTTTCATTTCACAACAAGTTGTAGGTCCTTCCAGTTTCAATTTTTCAGCAGAACATGTATTGCAGCAGCCCGCCTTCTGTTCGGATATGACTCTGTGCCCAATGGACTAAGGCCTGGATTCTTGCATACAGCGAGCTGTATACCCCGCGAGCCGCCAAGAATGTTGGCATTTTTGCCACATTGATTCTCATTGATTAATGCATTAGTGTATTGGTTGGAAATCTGATCTTTGACTTCAGCTTTGATGCAGCTTGGGTGAAAAAACAAGAAAAAATGAAAAAAAAATGACTAAGTCTGAAAACTGCAGCGATGCGCTGACATGTCGTAGAATCACGGTCAACGCAGTCAACGCAGGCAGGTTGGGCGAAACCGTCGCGATATCGCGACGTGTTCCGGAATCGCGGGTCGGTCGGCGGAAAAGGCAAAGATGAAAATATGCAGCGTGTCGCTGACATGTCAGCGAATCGTGACGGAAAATGGCAATTGGTACGGCAACAGAAACATGTAGCGAAATCGCTACATGTTTCATTTTCGTAGGGCAGAGCGCAGGGAGGAGCTAACGACAAAACATGTAGCGAAATCGCTACATGTTTCGTTTTCACGGAGCAAGCTTGCGATGGCGAAGAGGAAGCCAGAGACGTAGCGAAATCGCTACATGTGCCATTTTCACGAGTCAACGGTGGTCAAAGCGTACGACATTATAATACGTCGTGATTTCGTGACCCGTCGCGATTTCGCGACCTGCTCAGTTTTCCCGCCAAGTGCAGTATGAACGGCCGAGAGGGTTTTTTCGATTTTCGATGATTTAATGCTGACCAAAATTAAATATTTTGCGGATTTCCGATGCGGTTAAGGTCAAAGAGTGCCCAGGCCACCAAAATTAAAGGATTTATTGGTTCAAAGTAGTTGTTCGTGGATTAATTCAACGGTTTTCATGCACATGTTCGAAGAATCATATTTAATAAAGGACCGCGAACGTTTCATTGCCTTTAATTTTTGCTTCCTCGAGGCTATGATTAAGGGGATCGTGTTCCTGATTTTCAAGATATTATTGTAGATCACGAGGAAGTTGGTTTTACATTTTTAATGCTGCAAAGAGGACGGACCTTTATAAAAACCAATGTAATTCTCATTTACAAAGGTTGGAAAAACTTGCTGCTAGAAACTGGAATTGTATTTGCGGGAATACAAGGATCGACTTCTAATTTTTCAAGCGTCGCATGGATGAATTTGCTTTCTGTTTTCTGCATTTCTAATAGCATTCATACTCCTGCATTGCTATTACATTTAAATTCTGCATACTGGATTTAAATACTGCGATCAGGGTACAATTCCTGGAATGTGGGTTTGGAGGGATTTGCGGCATGTGATTGTACGAAGATGAAGCTGATTCCTTATGTTACTTGTTGTTGTTACGTTTGTAGTTTCCTGCTATTTTTTTTCTGATCCCATCACTTCGGCCTGTGGCCATATTTCCCATTTCTTTCTGCAACCTTTTAAATCTCTTTCCAGCAACCCTTATCTTCAAACAGAAATTTAGATTAGTAAAGGGAACCAGCCCACTCTGGAGATTGTTCTGGGAGCCATTTCTTGCTTCCAGCCTTTCAATGTTGGCCGGGTCTAGGGTGCAATTGTAAAAATCCTTTCCTGTGGCAGATTCGTGACCAACAGGTTCCTATAGAGCCAAATGTGCAGGATGAAAAATGACAATCTCCAATGAAAGCACCTGGTGTAAGGAATAAGGAGTATGATTCTATCAATTTAAGGATATTTATTACCTAAGCAAGCTCAAGAAAATGTGTAAACTAATACATCAACTTCGCAACCCATAACAGCTTCTCAAGCACCGAATGAGACAAAAGAGCAGGCCAAAGACCGAATCAAGTACCCATCATTAACAAAGAGATAAAAAGTAGAAGCTACTTAAAAGTATCGATAGTACAAATGGATTACAGAAGATAAGGTTTTAGCTATCTCAAGTTACAATATTATGGAAGAAATGAAGAAGATACCTATAAAAGTTAGTTTGTATGATGCATTACAGCTACCAGGACAAATTGAATTATTGTAAGAGTCCTTGAAGACTACTAAATATCATAAGAAGGATCCTTCTCAAAAAGTCCTAGCACAAGCTCTACCAAATTTAGCAACATGAAATAATAGACTGCCCCAATTTTATTTGTCACTCAGAATGGAAGGGTGGATTGTACACAACTATATGATCGAATATGGAGCTACGATTACTGTTATACTAAAGGCAGTATGTGAAGTTATGGGGATGGAATATACAAGGAGTAGCCCAGGAGTGTTACAGTTGGATGGGACTCTGGTCAAGATAGTGGGAGTAATAAAAGACATTCCTATTGTCCTTCATAGTATGCCATAAATCCTAGTTATCTAGGAAGTGGTAGTAGTTGACCCGGAGTCATACTTTAGCATGTGCCTCTCAAGGGAGTTCATGGCTAAACTAGGAGGATATATTTCCTTAGACTATTTACATTTGAATATACCATTCAAAGGAAAAATTATTCAAATTCATAACGAAAATCCCTCACCTTTTCACATTGAAAATTTATAAGAGGAAGAAGAAGCTCCAAGTGCGGTTAACATGATGGCTGAGGAGCTAGAAGAGGTTGATTTGATGGAAGAAGAGTTGGGTGAGCTTCACCTCAAAGATGAGTTTTTGCTCATAGATTTTAATGAAATTATCAAAACAAACATTGGTTGTTATTCAATAACTAAGCCCGATCAAATTGAAGAAGAAGTCCCCAATTCCTAGGAGTCCAACATGGATCAGTTATGGAAACTATATTTTGATGGTGCTAGATGTAATAATGTCATAGGGGCTAGTATTGTATTGATTTCCCATAAAGGGTTGCAAAAGACTTATTCTTATAGATTGACTTGGAGTTGCACAAATAATGAAACTAAATACGAAGCATTATGCCTTGGGTTGAAGAAAGCTAAAAATCTAGTCATCAAACAACAACATATTTTCAACGAATCTAAGATAATTATCAATCATACCACTAGTAGGTGTATTTCAAAGCAGCATTACCTGAAAGCCTATCACAATAGAGTTTAGGATTTGTTCGAATCCTTCACCACTTTGAACATTCAGGCAATTTCCTAGGAGTAGAATAAACATGCAGATATTTTAACCTCTCTTGGTACAAATTATTCTCCCACGGAGTAAGTGGTATGAAAGCCCAATATTGTTAGAGTGATCTATAGACCTTCAGTTCCAAATAAGAATATTCATTGGCAAGTATTTGACAATGATGAAAAAATAGTTAATTTTCTGCTTAGAGAAGATGCTAGCACAGATGATAGAGTGCATGCTGAAGAAGAGAAAAAATAAATGATTTAATTGAAGAATAACCATATTCCTAGAGGTTTAATCTTGCTAGAGAGTTTATTTGATCAAAATGATAGAGCTAAAAAGCATAGGATTAAGGTAGATGCCAAGGAATACAAGAAATTACAATTGGAACCTGAGAAGGTTATCAAAATTGGAATTGATTACATGCCATATGAATTGGAAGACATTAAAATTTTGCGCTATGAGTATCCTAACATCATGGCATGGAGCTATCAGGATTTAAAGGTATATTACAAGAACGTGATCCAACATACCATAGAGTTGCAAGATGGGGTAAAGCCTTTTCAGCAAAAGTAGCACCCTGTTAATCCCAAAATCGAAGTACTCATGCAAGCGGAATTGCTAAAAATGTTGGAGGTGAAGATAATTTATCTAATCAAGCACTCAACATGGGTGGTGAATCTAGTCCTATTTTGGAATAAGAACAAAGATATTCGATTGTGTGTCAATTTTTGCAACTTGAACCAGACATCATTAAAATATCATTATCCCCTACCACAAATTGATCAAATTCTTCATGTGGTTGTCGGTGCACAGAGGTTCTCACTATTAGATGAATTATTTGGATATAATAAAATTTGGGTGAAGGACAAGGACCAATATAAGATAGCATTCACCACAAAGTGGGGCATATTTGCCTACCAACGGATGCCCTTTGGGCTCTCAAATTTTTGTTCTACCTTCTATAGAGCCATGGATGTTGCCTTTGGTGAGTTACTAAATAGAATTATTGTGATATATCTTGATGATATGATTGTGTTTTTATATCGTAGAGAATACCATGTTGCTCATTTGAGATAGGTGGTCAAAAGTGTCATGAGTTTAGGATCTCTATTAATTTAAAAAATTCAATCTTCACTATTAAATAAGGTATGTTGTTGGATCATGTGATCTCAAAATAAGGATTTGCAATCAATCCTGCAAGATCTGAAGCACTCATGAAGGTGTCACTGCCTGCTAACAAAAAGGACCTTCAATATTTCTTCGGTAAAATAAATTCCATCTGCAATTTTACTCCTGACTTCGCTCATGTTGTGAAGCCCATGACTGAGATTTTAAAAAAGAATACTAAATTTAAGTAGATGGATACCAGGAGATGAGATTTTCAAGAAATCAAAGAAATAATCACACAAGCTCTAGTTTTGTTTAATCTTGATGAGGCCTGCAAATGTCTCATCCATGGACTAGTTTTGATAACTTATAAACACTTTTGAACACCTTATGTTATGTTTTGATGCTAATTATAGTGATAGAATGCATTATGTATTGGTGTTTACATGTTGTAAATTTTAAAGTGCATATATCCTATTTTGACTATTTTTCTATGGTTTATAGTTTGTTTTAGTTGTATGTTTTAGTATATTTTGCATTAAATTAAAGTTGTAATATTAAGGTACTACTATCTATTTGGTTTTGTGCTTCTTTCACAAGATTTTCCCATCGTTCACTCACTTTGAATAACCAAAAGGTGCCAAAAACTTTGTCAATAGTTGACTGTGCAGAAAACATGAATTTTTCCATACAAATTCTAGCCATTTGTACATATACAACATGGCTTGGAATTTGTCCACTTCAGCTGATGCACAAAATGGAATTAGTCTTCTGGGCACACATGGAGACTATTTCCACCATCACAACTGTTCGCATACGCTTATAGTGTGGGAATTGTTGCAAACTCTATTCTACTGCCTGATATTCTAGAGCAACTTCGAAATGAGCGCAGAAGCAACAATTTTGATCAAAAGAGCCTTTAAATGCAACAAACAAAGTGGTAAATGGTGGTTGCAGCTGTTTAAGGGATATCCCTATCCTTTCCAACACTTTTCCTTCAACGGATGCATTCCAGTAGATGAAATAGATAAGGGATAATGGATCATATCCCTGCATTTTGGAAATAGTTTTGCCACAGTTGTAACAATCCTATATTGTAGCACAAAACCTTATCAATCATGTACCCTACTTGTATAAATAAAATGCTCCCATTTGGTTGAGCATATAGATAGATAAATAGAGAGGATATAGAATTGCATAATTTCATAAGATTTCCTTGTAATCATAGTAGAACAATATTTTGCAGGCTTTTCCCTACAATATTGTAATGTTGTTGCAGAACCAATAAAAGGTGCAATATTTTTGTTCCATTAGTAGTATGAATGAGTGTGTGTGAGATCTAGATAGTTTAAAATAGTTCTTTTCACCTTCTTCTAGGTCAGGGAGCAAGGGCCCACTTCCAGGGCCAGGAGAAGGAGCAACTTTTACAGGTTTTTTGCTCATTTCTTGTTGCAGCAAATTTGTAGGAATCTATCAAGTTTGTACTTCATAATTTTAGTTGTACTCTTTTAGATTGCATGTAATGATCATAGGAATGTGTGCATATCAGCTGATTACTTAGCATAAATTCTTGCATCTTACAACATTTTCTGTTAATCTCCTGTTTCAGCAAGTTGTTTTCAGATTCTGTAATTTCCAGTTTGCATCAGAGAATATTTTCATGTTTTAGTTCTGCAACATTTGATTATTATTCCTTAAATTATGTTATTGTAATTAGATTTTCCTTTATGCAAGGTGTGATTTAAATTCTGCAAGTTTTATTTTCTGCTATTTCCATTCCTGCAACATTTCAGTTCTATCATTTTCAATTCTGAAGCAGTAGATAGTTTTCTTTTTCTGCAATTGTTTCAATTCCTGCAAATTCATTTCTGCAAGGGTAAATAGGAGTCAATTTCAGTTTTTAGGAGTTAAAAAGGAGACACAAACACCCCCAAGCACTAACTATTTCACCAATAAAGCCATCTCCTGAATGAACTGATCCTTAAACTGCTTGCCTTTCCTATCGTATATAGCCTTGGACACCACCTTGGATTGACAAACATAATGATTAAATGATGAAGAGTTGATGACACTCATCATTTTTGGTGTCATTTTTGGGGAAACCTTAGGTGTTGTTAGGAAAAGCATAGCAGTCCAAGAACTATCCTGTTATAGGTAACAGTTCTTGAAAACTAAATTCTAGTTCATTTAGTGGATGAGCATGGATGAATAGGCCAAGAGACGAAAGAGGAAGGTTTATCAGAACCAGCTCTTTTCCACCAAGGCGTTCTTCACGATCTGGTGAAGATCTGCCTGTGTATGAACTTCCTGAAAGACTTAAAAGAGAATCATCTTCTTCATCAACTAAAATTTCAGGATATTTGCAAGAAGAGCTCTTAGAGGCACTTACTTCTAGACATACCCATAGGGCTGATCCATCTGAACCAGTTGAACAAGTCAAAACTGAGGAAGCACCTATGGCAGAACAAGGAGAACATGATAGGGAAATTTTTGGTCATGATGTTGACAATCCTCCTGTTAGAACTTTTGAATACCCTATTCATCTGAATCCTACTCAGAATGCTCCTATGAAAATAATTTCACCCTCAGTATTGCCAATCTTTAGGGGAGTTGTTTCTGAAGATCCTGATCAATTTCTATTTGAATTCAAGGTTCTGTGTCAGACTTATGACTATGTCAATGACAACCAAAAATTGAAGTTATTTCCCTCTACACTTAAATATGCAGCCTTACGATGGTTTATGAGCCTTGAACCAGATTCAATCCACACTTGGGATCAAATGGAAACTACATTTTTGGATAAGTATCAGGAGTATTGTAGAGTGAGAAATAGGAAGGATGAGTTATTTCAGATTAGACAAGAAGAGGATGAAAACTTAGAGGATTATCTTGATAGATTTACCTTTATCCAAAAGAGATGTGGTCCTGTGGAAACTAACTTATTAAAAACTATATTTTTGAGAGGTTTGTAGGATGATTCCAGAGAAGTATTGGATTTAATGGGAAAAGGAGATATAAACCAGCTTGAGATTAATGATATTGTAGAGTTGTGCAGAAATTATTCCCGCACTAGGCAAAGAAGAAGGAAGAGGAATCCTGGTAATACCGATATAAAATATTTGATGGAGGAAATGGCTAACATGAAAACTGATATTCTTGTTCAATTAAATATTGCATTAGGGGAAAGGAATGCAAAATTCAATTCTTCACCACCCCTAGCTATCTATTGTCCTAGATGCAGGAATAAGCATGCCCTACATGATTGTCCTTTGGATAGAACCTCTATCTCAACTATTTGTGGCATTTGTTCAAAAGAGCATAACACTGATAAGTGCCATCTCCTGCCTCACCTTAAAAATATTTTGCAAACCCAAACTGAAGAACTTAATGTTATTGGGCAGAGGCCAGGAGGTAACTTTTCACAATACCAGAATGCCCCTCATTTTCCTACAAGTTGGGGACAAAATCCTTGGAATATGCCTTGGGGATATTCAGAACCACCTTCACAACCATGGAATCAATCTTGGTCAGCCCCTCAAGACTGGTCACATTCTGGTTGGAATCAACCATGGAATCCTGTTAATCCACCTTGGACACAGAATCAACAATCTGGGCAAAGATGGGGGCCACAATACCCATCATATCAAGGGCAACAGAGGTATCAAGGACAAACTCAAAACCTGCTGCCAACTCCTAATCAGAACTTTCAAGGAAGAATGCCACCACAACAATCACAACCAGTTAAGCAACCTCCACTTCTAGCTCAGCCTATGGCTAACCCAAATAATACCAGATAAGCAACCCCTATTTATGGAGCTGAGTCTGAATATTCTGTTGCATTTCATGTACTTGACTATAGTAATATCCAGTTGCATTCATGGAAAATTTTACCTGACCCTGCTCCACCCACCATTGAAGAGATTGATGGAAATCAAGAATCTCCACATTCAAAACCAGTGAAAACAAAAGAAAAAGAAGAAAAACTAGAAAATGGGCAAGAACCCCCTACAGAAGAAGTACCATACCCTGAAAGGTTTCAAAATCTTGCAACTATTCCTGAATCAAAACTGGTTACAAAACTTAAGAAAATGATAATTTCTCTTCCTTTGTTGCAAGCAATAAAGGATGTGCCCTTAATCAAGAAGACCATTCAGGATTTATGTATCAAGAAACCTGGCAGAAAGAAGAAAGCTTTTCCTAAAACTGTGCAAGTAGAAGGGAAGTTGGGTGACTTGCTATCTAGAAAACTAGTGCCTCCCAAATATAGTGATCTAGGAAGTCCAATAGTCACAATTACTATTGGATTAGTACAAATTCCAAATGTACTAATTGACCTTGGAGCTGCAATCAATGTAATGACTAAGGAAACAATGCAACAACTACAACTCAATAATCTCAGTCCTACCACTATAGTTTTAGAAATGGCAGATAGGTTAGTTGCCAAGCCAAAAGGAATCCTAGAAGATATTGCCATTGAAGTCTCTTCTTGGGAATATCCTGTAGATTTCTTGGTGTTGCAACCTAGAAATTTAGTCAGTGGTTATCCCATCATTCTAGGGTGACCTTGGCTTGCTACTGCAGCTACTTTTATAGACTGCAGGTCAGGAGAAATGACTATTTCAAATGGCATTGACCTAAAGAAGATTTCTCTATATCCACCAGCCCAACCTTCAACCAAATTTTCTGGACAAATATGGTATCCTGAGTCTGATGAAGAACAAGAAACTATTGCCACTTTGGCCACAGTAATAGTGAAGGAACACATTGAGGAAATCAACTCACCAGAAAGAGAAATTTTTGAAGATGAGACTGTCCTAGTTGAAACATTACAAGAGGAAGGACTTAAGGATGATCAAATTCTTGTTCATCACCTGCTATGGAAGGATGAAGAACAAACTTCAGAACATCTGTCACCTATTCCCATATAGGAAAGCTCTTTCACACTACCACATGGATGGCATCATCATCTTCTTACCTCTTTCACATGTCCTATGCAGGGAATGATTCCATCTGGTATCACTTATGAAACAGAATCCAGAGTATTTCATACTCTACAGCCACATCACTGTCCATTAAATTATTTAATCAACAGATATGAAGCAGTCAATTCTGTTTATCTAGGGATTAAACAAATTGAAATACAACCAGGGAAATTTCTAAATATTAATAGTTGGCTGACTAATGAACAGGAAGCCAAACTGTTTGTTGTCCTACAAAAACATGTTCAGGATTTTGCTTGGAATTATAAGGACATGATTGGCATTCATCCTGATGTATGTACACATAGGATATACACTGAAGATGTTAAACCAGTGAGACAACCTCAAAGGCACTTGAATCCTACTCTGAAAGATATTGTTAAAGAAGAAATTGAAAAACTTTTAGATGTAGGATTCATTTACCCAATTTCAGACAGTAAGTGGGTTTCTCCATTAGTCATTGTTCCAAATAAAAATGGGAAAATGAGAGTGTGTGTGGATTATAGAGAGTTAAACAAGGTAACACATAAGGACCATTTCCCATTACCTTTCATAGACCAAGTGTTAGATACCCTTGCTGGCAAGAAATTTTTCTGTTTTCTTGATGGATTCAAGTGGTTATAATCAGATACAAGTTGCACTCGAAGACCAAGAGAAAACCACTTTCACATGTCCTTGGGGAACCTTTGCTTATAGGGTTCTACCTTTTGGTTTATGTAATGCTCCAACAACATTTCAAAGAGTTGTTTTGGCCATATTATCTGATTTGACAAATGAGAGTGTAGAAATTTACATGGATGATTTCACAGTATTTGGAGATAGTTTTGAATATACCTTAGAACAACTTGAAAAAGTTTTAATACGTTGTGAAACATACCATCTGTCTCTTAATCCTGAGAAATGCTTCTTAATTATGGAGGAAGGGATTGTCCTTGGTCATCATATTTCCTCTTATGGGATCAAGGTTGATCCTAAAAAGGTGGAAGTTATCAAAAACCTTCCTCCTCCAAAAACTCAAACTGATGTAAGGAGTTTTCTGGGGCATATTGGTTTCTACCGTAGATTTATTGCCAATTTTAGTACCATAGCCAATCCAATGTTTGCATTACTAATGAAGGATTCTAAATTTTCTTGGTCTATTGAGTGTCAAAAGTCTTTTGATGAATTGAAAGAAAAATTAACCACTCTCCCTATATTGAGAGGACCTAATTGGGAATTGCCCTTCCATATTCAAACCGATGCTTCCAATACTCGCTATTGGAGCTGCATTAGGACAAATTGACAATGGGGAGCATTATGCCATTTACTATATCAGTAAAAACTTGATAGGAGCTGAAAAGAACTACACTACTACTGAGAAGGAATTCTTAGCTGTAGTATATGCTATCAATAAGTTTCGACACTATATCACAGGATATCAGGTATTCATTCATACAGATCATGTTGCCATTAAATACCTGATGAATAAACCTTTGGTTAGTGCAAGAATTATTCGTTGGTTAATACTATTGCAGGAATTTGATATCACTATAGTTAATAAACCAGGGAAAGCTAATGTAGTTGCAAATTTTCTATCAATATTACAAAATGCAAATACAGGAGAGTTGGTTGAAGATGCATTTCCTGATGAGAAACTGTTTGCTATTTTTGTGTAGTCCCCATGGTTTGCAGATATAGCTAATTACTTGGCTATAGGAAAAATTCCTCTTCACTTTACTCCTAAACAAAAGAAACAGTTAATCAAGCAAAGTTCTTCTTTCAAATGGATAGGAGGTTTACTTTTCAAATGCAGTCCTGACCATGTTTTGTGTAGGTGCATCCACAAGGATGAGGTATATGATATCCTACGGGCATGTCATGATGAACCTTCAGGAGGACACTATTCAGTCAAGAGTACAATTCGGAAGATCTTGGGTACTGGTTATTACTGGCCATCTTTGCATAAAGATGTGAAAAATTATGTTAGACATTGTGATGCATGCCAAAGGATGGGAAAACCTACCTTCACTAGTGAAATGCCATTACAACCTCAAGTAGGAACATAACCATTTGAGAGGTGGGGGCTAGATTTTGTAGGACCTATTGACCCTCCTTCCCAAGGGAAAGTGCATATCTTGGTATGTACTGATTATGTAACCAAATGGGTGGAAGCCCATGCTTTTAAGCATGCTCGGGAAGAAAAAGTTGTTGATTTCCTATATACACAAATTTTCCTACATTTTGGAGCCCCACAGTCCATCACTACAGATCAAGGACCTCAGTTTACTTCAAGACTTATTGAAGCTTTCACTCAACTATATGAAATCAAGCATAGGAAATCCTCACCGTATCATCCACAAGACAATGGTCAGGTTGAAGTAACAAATAGGGAATTAGAGAGGATTTTAACCAAAACCATAGCTTCACATAGGAGAAATTGGTTGGACAAACTACCTGAAGCAATTTGGGCTTACAACACTACTTGGAAATCCACCACTAGATTTACACCATATGAATTGGTTTATGGTAAGAAGCCTCTTTTGCCTATTGAATTTGAGTTATTGACTCTTTGAACTGCTTTGGATGTAGGTATTGATTTGTCACAGGCACAAATGGAATGATTCCTATAGCTCAATGCATTGGATGAGCTATGGAGGGATGCATTGCACTAGACTGAGCTGATCCAAGCACAACGAAAATCGTGGCATGATAGTCACATTCAACAAAGGAAGTTTCAGCAAGGCGACTGGGCTTTGTTGTTTGACTCACGTTATGAAGACTATCCTGGAAAATTGCAGACTAGGTGGCTTGGACCATATCATATTGAGGAAGTGTTTGCAAATGGAGTTGTTCACCTTTCACCCATTGATGATTCATGACAAAAATTGGTGGTTAATGGACATCGTCTTTGGATATATCATAAACCACTAACGAAGGAGGAGTTTCTCAAGCAAGTGGAGAACTTGGATGTACACATCTTGGAAGAAAACACTTCTTCCACACCAGACTTAGCAGAGTAATATAAAGGAAATTAAAAAAAAAAAAAAAATGATAAAAAAAAATGAATAATTCAGAAAGTGAAAACCTCTTTGAGGCGCTTCTGAATTAGGCTTGCATGAAAACCGGTCTTCCGGCATGTTTGCCTTTGTGAGTCTCCATTCGTACCCACCATCATTGTTCCATATTTTCTCACAATCACTGTTTCACCTATTTTTAGATTGCACCTGTCTTAGTCCATAGAGCAGCCAGCTAAGAATCAACAGAAACAACCACTGTACAATTGTAAATGGTTATATCAGGTATGTGCCTTTTTCATTTTAGAACAATGTTGATATCTAGTATGTAGTGTATAATATCCCTAGTTAGTATATGAGGCATACATAAGGTTAATTCAAAAATTTATCCATCTAGTCAATGGAAGATGTGGAAAGGGTAGGAAAAATTTTATCCATAACCTTCAAATGTTTCAGCATGATAATGCTCCGGAATAAATGGTACTCATAACTACTTCGGAATGATGATAACTCCGGAACCAAAACAAAGAGAAAATATGAGAACAACTTTAGAATAAAAATAAACATATGCTTCGGAATGAAGGAATGTTCATACTTCAAGAAAAACTCCGGAATGAGTAAGAATAAGGATGAAATGACATGTGGCATCACAATAAAATTTCTATTGTTCGAAGTAAGGAAAAATTATGGCACAGATTTCAAGACGCAGGTTTCCAACACAATGATGGAAATGAGGTTGTTGGGAATCATCGCACATTTTACGATATGCAAAATCTTTGACACACTTCACAAGGACTTCGGGAAAGAGGGAAGGTCTGTACATTGTCCATCACCCAACCAATAGACGACTACCACATCAACACATCGTAATCATTTAATCAAACACAGCAGATCACATTCATATGGGAAATAGGAGTCTACCACGTGAGATAGGAGAAGGAAATTTAATTTCCAAACGTTCCAACACATTCCAAAGCATTTTTCTAGCGTTGTAAAAATTTAATTTTGTAGCCCAGAACCATTTTGAGCCCTATAGTTGCAAATAGTTTGATTCAGACCCAAGAACGACATTGTATTTCGACACTGAGAAGAGATAGAATATAGGAAGATTAAAAATGGGGGGTAAGAAGAATCATATTGAGCCAAAAAATGTAGATTGCCTACAAGGAGATCCTGAATCGCTACGTATTTTTATAGAAGGGGGATTTCTACCCTTTTTGCACAAATTCGATGGGCATTCAGAGGGATTGGCCGTTGAGTTTGCATGCACCTTTCACAACAATCAAGTTCACATCAGTGGCATGACAATCCAGGTAAGCCCCAAAATTCTTAGTCAAGTTACTAAAATGCCATTGCATGGGGTTCAAATTGGGAAATATAGCAAGAATACTTTAAATGAATTAGTAAACCAGTTCAGGGGAGATGAGGATAGGCCCACTGAGTTTGTATTGAGTAATAATATCTGCAAGGGGGTCAAAAGAACAAGTTTATAGCCTCCTTGGGATGAAGTTGTAGTATGGATCATTAGGTTTTTGACCTATGATGGGAAATTCCTTGTCCTATCTAGACATCACATGAGAATTATGACCCATCTACACCATGGCAACTCAAATCCTAAGCTTAGGGTAAACCTTCCTCTGTATTTATATCAAGAGCTGGTAAATATGGCCAAAAAGTACCAAGCAGGAAGAGGGTCTCCCAAACACCATGGGCTCATCAAGATCATCTGCAAACATCACTTTAGAGGAAATCCTAGGAGTTTTGAATGGTTTTTCTCTACCTGGAATGAATTGGAGAGTGAAAGCCCTAAATCTGAGGAAGAGGTAGAAGGAGAGAAGTCTGAATATGAAGATGAAGCAAAAATTACAAGATTTGAACCTAAAATTGAAACTGAATCCTCTGAAAAAGAAATCCCCTCCTCACCACAAGGACCTCCATCCTCTAGGACTAGGAAGCAAAGGGAAAAAAATCTAAGTATGGTCCTATGGGAAAAAGAAGAAGAGTTACATTTTCTGAGAATATAACTATTTTTCCAACACAACCTATTAGGCAGCCTGGTAGTTCAAGAAAGGAAAAGCAAATAGGGAAAGAAATGCCTAAAGCAGGTTCTGCTCTAGAATCATCAGAATTTATTTTGGAGTTACCTAAAAATGTTAAACAAACTCTTGTGGGGTTACGAAGGTCTTCCAAACTTCAAAAACAAAAAGTAACAGAATAAATAGTGGATGAAGAAGCTACACCACTGTTTCAATAGTTAAATATAGAGTAGGGGCAAGAAGTTCTTGTAGAAAAATTTACAGAAGAGATATCAGAGGAAGTATATATGGACATAGAAGAATTGGAGGTAGATACAATAGTCACATAGACAGATATACCTACAGTCTCACTTATTGACTATTCAGACTTTGAAGATTTTGATTCTGGCAAAGAATCAATAAGAGAAGAGGAAGATCCTAATATAAAAACCCAGTTGCATGTTGCTAGAAGTGTCATTAGAATAATATTCCATTCTTTGGCATATTTACCTTTTTACTTTGATAGGTGCAAATAGCTATTATATTGCATTACACTAGTTAACTAGATTATTACATTTACTTTTCTACTTTTACCATGTAGATATTTATTGTCTTATATATCTAATGGTTAATTTACTAAATATCCTAGGTGGAAGAGTTCTAATTTAAAATCTCTTCCTCTTGGCAGATTAGTTAGCGTAATTTCCTATTAATCAATTTTGATTACCTATTTTGTAACCTATATAAACTATAGTTCCTAAAATATATGGTTAATGTAAATATTCAATTATCAAACAGTTTGGATCTCCTAGTCACATTGGCATTAGAGCCAGAGGAGGGAGCTGGGAGGAAGATTTGAAATCACTGGAGAGAGTTGAGTGCAGAAGCACCAATTCTAATTTGGTGACTTTATTTCATTTTTTTCTCTCCTCTCATTTCCTAAGTTTTTCCTGAGTTGTTAATTGATTTTTTTTAATTAATCCCAAAGACAGATGAGGTGGAGATTTCCTAATTCTTTTGGGCCACCTCACCCCATCTCAATAGGCGAGCATGCCCACATGAAAGGGTCAAAGAGGGCCCACAGCAGAAGCTTGACTGACCAAACCCAGACTCTAAAGTCGATAGGCCAGGTAGATCTGAGTAGTCAGTGATAGAGTTCAAAATCAATCTCACATGCCCACAAGTATCGTGTCACAGCTCGTGTCCCCAAGACACACCACAGCCCACATGGCTTGCATCCCTAAAGTTGGCCAGCAGGAGCGCATTGAGGGTAGGATCACCCTCACTCTCCCACATGGCCTCCTTGATCGAGAGTTCTTCGAGGGTAGGAGTGCCCTCACACTCCTGGAAAAAGCACATTGGGTGCTTGATCCTTTACCAATTGGACAAATCTCAACAAAACACATGGCTGCATCACATCGTGCCATCTAACCTTTGACTCAACACGACATGTGGTATGCACTTTAAGGTAACACATGACGAGGATAGGAATGAGACACATGGCAAAGCCATCTACGTGGTGACACATGGCAAGGACAGGAAGGAGACACCTGGACCCAACCGATAGGTGACACGTGGTGAAGCCATCTAGGTGGGCAAGTCTAGCAAGGAGTGTTGGCAATTATGGGTACTTTGGGTACATTGCCTTTGCTCAAGTGTATAAGTTGTCATTGATGTCAAAAGGCATTTTCGTGTTGATATCAAAAAGAGTGTGATGTCAAAAATATCTTGAGAAGCTTCATAATGTTAAAGGGTTTTTATTAAAACCATGGTGACGGTTTTTCTTAAAACCAGTTGGACTCATTAAGGGTTTTTATTAAAACCAAGCTTAACATAATGCAAAGGTTTTTTCTTGAAAAACCTTGAAGGTCCATGTTTATTATTAATAATTAAATTAACTCAAACCTTTGACAAAGGTCTAAGTTTAATTTATTATTAATAAATAATAATAATTATTATTTTAATTATTATTAAAGGGTCTTTTAACCCTTAAGTGACGCAGATAAAGATTTCATTCGCCGACGTGTTGCCATCGTTGGAGGAGCGTCGACGTCAAACAATTAAGGAGAATTGGCTATATAAGTGGGGATGATTTTCTAAAGTAATGGTACCTTCAATCGACGTAATTTCGTAGCTATGTGTCCTCCGTAAAAGCGATGTTTTTCGTTGTATTTTGTTGTCCATCCATATAGAATTGCTCAAGATTTTCTTGTGCTTGACATCCGACATATTGTGTTTCTCTGACATTTGATAAGACTACGAACTATGTTTTCTGGGAGTTACGTTTTTGGACAGCGCTCATGATGATTGTGGTGGCTTGAGGAAAACGTTTACGTTTTCAGATCCTTGGTGATTGAAGGAAGACAACACATAGGATTACATTATATTTTTCATTGGGCACTTGTGCTCCAATTGTGGTGGTGTGTTGAGTGAAGAAGCGTTGGGTAGTGGTGCCAAGTTTGACCCATGTTGTGGGCAATTTCATTTTGGTTGTGATGCACGAGGATAGCAGCAATGAAAGCACTTTAGCATGTGTGGTGTTATTCATTTTCTCTAAAGGTTGGAGAACTAAGGTTGGCCAAGTGTTGTGATAGGTTTTGAGTCCTCCTTCTTCATCAAAGTAAAGGTATGGGCAACTTCTTCTATGTATATTGTTGATGGTGTATTTTCTGAAACTGAGTTTGGAGTGAAAAGGTTGTCTACTAGGTATTTTTTTGTTGGTGTAAATCCTATTTTCTGGATATTGAAGATTGATTATGCATTAAAATCATTGATGAGTTTTTTGGTGAATGCATAATTCTGGTTGAGGAAGAGGAAGCATTTTTGCACTAGGGTTTATGTTAGTGTAGCACCCTAAAATTGGCGCAAGAAATTGGAATAATTACATTCACCTTAGTAAATAAATTTAAATTCAAATTTAACCTCCCAAACTGCCCGTTAACCACCGAGAAACCGGTTTCCTCTTTTTTCGTGCCATTTTTAGCAGCTTGTTTTGACCGCTTGACGATATCGTCTCCGATCGCACGATATCGCCCGTGATTTGACGATTTCGTCCTGGACTAGAACGTCCGTACGATTTTGTCGCAAAACTGAATTTGCATAGTTGGAATCCGCTCCAACGGGTCTCCAATCCGGCGTAAGCGTGTCCGCGCCGTTGGGACCCTTCCCCCGTTGGAGATCTCCCAAATTGGGATGATCTCCAACCTCCCAACAACTATCCTATGCCTATTTAACTCTAAAACTTTTCCTTCCCCAACCCCAGGCTGAATTTTTATGTAAATCAACTCCCTATGCGCTAAAACACTTCAAATTTGCTCTTGCACTAGTCCTATATTAATTTTATTGTAGGTACACCACCGGTTTTCACCGGAGCAAGCACCTATCGCAGCCGACTAACCCGTCAAGATCGGAGGCGATCTCATCAAATTCGGGACGATCTCGTTCCGATGCGAGACGATTTCGATCGCAAGACACATCGAGGCAACCGTGCCTGGAGTTTGCTCTTCTTTCTCTTTTCTCTATCATTTTATGCTATAAATTAGATTGTCTATTCAGTTTTTATACTATATTGCATCCGGAGTTCACCCATTTTGTCTAGTTTGCATATTAAGATCATATTCTGCTATCTAAACACAGTGATTTGCATTTACTTTTGTTCTTGTATATTGTTCAATACTCATATTACTTTTTCATATAGTTTGCCCCTGTTTACAAAATAGAATTTCTTGTATTTCGCATCTGTTTGCTATTTTGTAGGTCTCTCGATGAATTCGTCTGACGAATTCGTCGATTGCGGACGATCCGTCGCTTTAGACGATTTTATCAAATTGAAGGCGATCCCGTTGAATTGCGGACGATCCAGATCGCTACAAGTAATCAGAAACTTCATCAGACTTCCGGATCAGGTAATCTTCATTGGCCTCCTGCAAATTCTCTATTTCTGCTTTCTTTTCTATTTGTTGTATTCATTTAAATTGCATTTTCATGTAGTTTAAGTTAGAATCATTCGGCCAAACCTAGGATGAATGTTTAAAAATAAAACGAACTCATCAAAACTCATTCCCAAAACCTAGGCGTGGAAACTGCCACCAAATGTTTCCTGGTGAACCCACCATCCGTCGACAAATCACCAAAATGCACCTCCCTTGAGAGGCGGGACCTTCGTAAAGTCCTCTCGTCCGAGGTACCGCACCATCCTTTTCCCATCCTCCTTCCGGCGCGGATCCAATAGCCTGAAGGTAGGGATGCAAAAATTTGGAGCGATACATTTTGGTGAACCCGACGTGAATGCATCATAACCTTTTGAAAACAAAAGCAAAAACAAAACAAAACAAAAAAAAAAAATTAGAACAACTAAAACTTAGATGCATTTTAAAACATTTAAGGTTCAAAATCATGTTTAGATGGTAGCTCCTAAAAAGAGGTTAGCAAGTTATTATAAACGTAGTAAACCAATTAGCAGCCATAGAAGTTAATTCTGTCCTTAGTATCCCTGAAACAAGTAGAAATCAATCCTTGTGGGACGAGCTTATCAAGAGACTTAGTATCATTTCATCTAGGTCCACACAACTTAAACAGATTAAGAGGCTAGTCTTGGATAGAATCCCGGATCCTCATCAATTAGTGTTCTATCATGAACTTCAGAGAGCTTGCCATAGGTGGTTAGCCTATAGGAGAGCTTTAGTATCTTCAGAGTTGTTCAGCTTCGAGGAATACCTCGAGAATGCAGACATTGTACACCGATTCCTAGGCCTTGTAGAGGACCAAGAAGTTGTTCTCACAGATAGGGAAAGATGGAATAGAGTTCCGCGAGCTGTGCTATATCGAGAGTATTGCCATGAGCTTTACTTTTATCAACCAAAGATCCGAAACTAGCACAATATCACCATAGCCCTTTTCATCAAATTCTTAAAAGAAAACTTTCAATTTGAAGAAGAACATTTCATGACCCCTGAACAACTTGAACCTATTAATGATATCCATAAGTTATTCATAGAAGATTAGTTCATCTACTTTCAGCCTTATTATTATTGTGTGCATTTATTGTTTCATTTGCTGTCTTTATTATATTGTTTCAAAGAAAAACTAAAAAACTAAAAAAAAAAAAAAATCAAAGAACATAGTAAAAAACTTAAACATTTCATTTACAATATTGCATTAGGTATATATAAATATATACCTTTTAATTTGTTGCATATATATATATATATATATATAAAAAAATATATATATATTTGCTGAAATCAAAACTTAGCACCATGACTAAACTTAGGAATGGTAAAGAAATTTTAGGAGAAGGAGAAGATTGGCTACAAAATACAACCGAAAACCCAAATGTCCTTCTTGGAGATACAAATCCGGAAGGTGAAACTCTAGGACAATCAGATGAAGACTTAGGTGAAGATAAGGAACAAGAAGGAAGTGTTAAAGAATCTTCATCCCCTAGAATAGCTCCAAATGGAGGCATCACTTTTGACAACGCAGAACATTTTCAAAAATTTCTTAATCAACATATCGACGTCCTTAATGTGGCAGTCCGTATTGATAAAGGGGAAATTAGTGATGCTCAAGCAGCCTTAGAACGGGCGCTTGATATGCAAACTAATCCCTTGTCTTTCATTGATCAAGAAAGTGATAAGGGTGGACCATCTAATGCGAATATGGTCACTATAGCCCAAGCCATGACCAAACAACAGGTCACCCAACCTCCTAAGCAACCTGTTACTCAACCTAAAATCACTCCCGCACAAAAGAAAATTCCCTTCACTACTTCCTTCCTCCAAACTATTGAGCAAAATGCTTTAAATAGACAAAAATCTAAAACAAAGCCAAATACAAACTTTCAACAATCTACAATACAACACAATCCAACTTCAAAACTCCTCCATAATATTTTTCCTACCAATGTTTTACACAATAGTAACATGGCATCTAATCTGCATGTTCCTCCATCCTACGCCCATAACACTTATGGCAATGCCCCACCGAATCAATATGGGGGGCAAACTAGTAGTTTGGAAGCTATGGTGAAACAATTGGCTTCACGTATGGACCAGATAGATCCCTACCGTCCCTCGTATAATTATCGAGAGATTTGTAGCCAACCATTGGATCCCATAGTGGTAGCTCAACCATACCCTAAACATTTTCCCATGCCCGTCCCGCCTATCTATAAAGGAACCGAAGATCCCATAGAACATCTTCGCATGTTTAGGATAGCATGTCACGACATATCGCATGACGACTTGCTATTACTAAAAATGTTCCCCAAAAGTTTAGGTGGAATGGCGTTAGAGTGGTATTATCAATTGCCCACTCATTCCTTAAGAAACTTTGAAGAAACAGCTGAGTCATTTGTTCATCAATTTAGTGCCTACATCGAGAGGCATGTAACTATTAAAGACCTATACAATTTAAAACAAGATAAAGACGAATGTTTTGCTGATTTCTTAGCAAGATGGAGACAATTGACAGGAAAACTGCACTTTGTGCTACCCTATAGGGAAATGTTAGACATTTTCATTAACAATTTACAAGAACAACTTTCTTATGAGCTATCAACTACTACTTTGACTACCTTCGATCAAGCTATAGACTTAGCTCGAAGAGTAGAAGATGCCCTCATTAGGAGAGGCCAACTTAGAAAGAAGGATGATGAGAAAACATCTAGAAATCAATATAAAAACAAACAAAGTTGCTCGGTGATGGAGTCACCGACAGGAGAAATGTTGCTAATGTCAATGCAACAAAAACAATAGAAAAATTCATCTTGAAACCTCCCGATAAGCCTCCTCGAGAGTTCACTAGATTAAACCAACCTTTATCAACTATTTTACCTCAACTTCTTGAAAGAGGTTTAATCCAACCGCCACCTATCCGGGAACCCGACCCAAGCATACCCGGATATAGAGCCGATTTGCACCGTGATTTTCATAGAGGTCCCGGACATTCTACCAACGCTTGTAAGAGATTGAAACATAAAATACAAGATTTGATTGACAATAATGAAATGGAAGTGCAAGCCTTCCAACCTAAACAAAACCCTCCTAATAATACTCAAAAGACTGCTCCCCAAAATCAAAATCGAATGCCAATCAAACTTTAGACATATTTCAACACCCTTTACCAAGACATGGTAAAGAGGTAGCTAATCAAATTGAACATCATAATGTTCCCCCTCCTACCCGATATGTAGGAACCATTAGCGGGCAATTACCTGCTCAGGACTCTCACACATTCGACACAACCTTATCCCCGGTTACAACCAGGCCCTTACATAATTTTCAAACTTCCGATTCTAGCGATATAGAGTCGATAGTGAAAGTGAAGTAGACACCATTCAATCGAATAGTTCTGAAAACGAATCAGATCCTATTCAACCTATCACAGATGCTAATGTTCCGAAGAACCATTTCCATAAGAGTCACTACTCGACCTTCTTCTAATGAAGTCCTTCCTTATGAACAAGCCATAAACTCTCAACCGAGACCGTTTCAACGTCGTCACTATAACATTGTAGGTACCATCGGAGTCGTCACCCGACAACAAGCTCAAAATCCCCAACAAGAACCAAACCTAACGATGGACCAGCTCCATTTGTTCTAAAAATCCTAATAAAGGAAATCATGCTCCTATTGTTCAACCTAAACCCCCTTACAAGATTAATGAACAATTGTCTAATACCACCGCCTGAATCTCCCTTTTAGATTTATTAAGATCCTCTCCCCCCCATAGGGATGAATTGATGCTTACTTTGGAGCCGATGATGGTACCTCAAAACATCCAACCTCAAGCTATGGCCAATACTATCATCACGCGAGAGATTGATTGTATTGACTTTCGGGATAAAGATATCCCACAACACGCTTTACACAAGGATAATCCCTTGTATATTACAGCTTTAATTGGGGATGTAGTCACAAACGAGTCCCGATTGATAATGGCTCATCTCTAAACATCTCGCACCTTTGACTTCTACCAACGATTTGGTTTTAGAAGTGATGAAATGAAGAAGACTGATATGATTATCAAAGCCTTTAATGACGAAACACAAGAAACGTGTGGAGTCATTACCCTCCCATTGCAAGTTGGTCCTAGAACCCTTGAGACAATTGTGTTTATTGTACATTGCCCAGCATCGTACAATATACTTTTGGGTCACCCTTGGATTAACGCCATGCGAGCAGTCCCATCAACTTTACACCAATGTGTTAAGTTTGAGTTTAAAAATCAGTTGGTCACTATTCATGGTGACCCTAGACCTTTTGATATGTGTGCATTGGCAGAACCAGTTGGAGTGCAATTTTGCCCTGCTCCGTCATCCACATATCCTAGTTCTTCTTCATCTAAAACTGTGAAATATAAACCCATCACTTCATCTATTCCTCCTCCATTAACTTCATCTTCCCATATAGATCAACCACCTTCTAAACAAATTACCGTAGAACTTCAAAAAGTTCTTAAAACTACAACCAATTCTTCAAGTTCTAATCCCATAAATTCAAAACCTATAGACACATCTATCATACCTTCCACATCTCAAGACATAGGTAATAAGCCTTCTACATCTTATGCCCTTTCTGATGATCTTTTACCAGATTTATCTACAACCTTAATATCAGAAAAATGAATGCTTTCATGCAAGATTCAAACCTTTTAAATCAATTGCCGCCATCTCCTCGTACTTTGGGCCTCCCACAACCTATGGGAAGTACTTACCAAGTCGGGAGTTGCGCCTTCATTTACAAAGGATATGACTGGGGAAGAATCCCTCAGAATATCAAAACCCATCATGATGGATATGCTCGGTGCTATTTTACCAACGATTATATTAAAGCTAAACCCATGATGCTTAAAATGGGATATAAAGGGAAAGGCTTAGGACCTTTCCAAAATGGCATGAAAGAACCTTTCGAGGTAGAACCATGGCCTGCCCGATGTGGTGTGGGCCTATTACCTAGTAAGGGTCAACCTTTTCCTTTTGAGGATGATGATCATCTCATATGCTATCAAGACTATTTGGATAGACATGTTGATTTGCCTCTTAAAAATCCGTCATTTTCATGCAACATGCTATCCATAGCATACCCCGAAATGATTGTCGACCCCGATGAAGAGTTGGAAGGAGATATCTTCCATGATGTCTCTGTTGAAGAGATGTTGTACAACGGGTTTTATTTTGATGGTTCTATACCAACCATAGCTCAACTTGAGGCCACCGACCCTCATAACGAATTATCTAAATTAACTTTACAAGAATTACAAGAGTTGGGCGTTTCACCCGCCCCACCTAATTTTGAAAGAGATCTACACATGGAGGTAGAAAATGTCATTAAAATTAATATTGAAACTGAGGACAACCCTCACATAATCAACATTGGAGCAGAACTAAGTCAAGAAAAACAAGAACAATACATAGCATTTCTTAAAGAGTATGAAGATGTCTTCGCTTGGACATATGAAGATATGCCAGGTCTAGACCCTTCTGTAGTCATGCACCATCTAGTGGTCCATCCGGATGCTAAACCTGTTAAATAAAAACTTAGAAAAATGCATCCCAAAGTGGCTCGGCTAGTCAAAGGGGAGTTAGAAAACTCCCGAATGTTATCTTCATACAAGCTATTGATTATGCCGAATGGATCTCCAATGTAGTTCCAACCACCAAGAAAGAAGCCACCAAAGTTAGGGTTTGTACAGATTTCAAAGATATTAATGCTGCATGCCCTAAAGACGACTTTCCTCTTCCAAATATGGATCAAATTATTGACTTCACTGCTGGAATGGGGATGATGTCCTTAATGGACAGATTCTCCGGCTATAATCGATCAGATAGCTCCCGAAGACCAGGCAAAATAACCTTTATTACCCCCGGGGTACCTTTTGCTGGAAAGTGATGCCATTTGGCTTAAAGAACGCCTGTGCAACTTATCAACGGGCTATGACCTACATTTTTCATGATATGATGCATGATATCCTACATGATTATGTAGATGATATTATAGCGCGCTCTCTTATTGAAGATCATCATTTAGACGATTTAAGAAAAGTTTTTAATCGATTACGAGAATATCTCATTCGATTAAATCCAGAAAAATGTATATTCGGAGTTAAATCCGGCAAGTTATTAGGGGTTTTAGTTTCTTTACGTGGTATCGAAATTGACCCTCTCAAAATTGCGGCTATCACTGATATGCCCGCACCCACTAATATATTTGAATTACGAAGTTTACAAGGTAAACTTCAAGCTATCCGTCGCTTCATTGATAAGTCGCGGACAAAACTGGTCCCTTTCTTAAACTCCTTAAGAAGGATGTCCCTTTCAATTGGGACACAAAATGTAGAGAAGCTTTTGAACTTCTCAAGCAATATCTCCTTAACCCTCCGATGCTTTCACCGCCTAAATCTGATCGCCCATTTCTTCTATATATTTCTGCTTCAGATTCTGCCTTAGGAGCTATGTTAGCTCAGCTTGATGATGAAAAATGAGAACGTGCTAATTATTACATTAGCCGCACCTTCATCACTTATGAAACCCGCTATACAAGTTAGAGAAGTTATGTCTAGCAATGTGTTTGCTACGCAAAAATTACGACATTACATGCTTAGCCAAAAACGTATGTCATTGCCAAATATGATCCTTTAAGATATCTCATGAGTCGACCTTATTTATCGGGTCGCACAGCCAAGTGGGTTCTTGCTCTAAGCGAGTTTGATCTCACCTTCATAGGACAAGTCCGTTAAGGGTCAAATCATAGCAGATCAATTAGTCGCCGCACCCTTAGAGTCTACTCATCCCCTCATTATCGAGTTTCCCGATGAATGCCTTCAATTAGAGGCGAGACCTTGTTGAACAATGGTCCTTATACTTTGATGGAGCCCGATGCATGAGTGGGGCAAAAGTGGGGTATTATTTTAATATCTCCGCAAAAACATCTTATTCCTCTCGTCCTTCAAACTAACCTTTGCTTGCACCAACAATATCGCTGAGTATGAAGCTCTAATCCTTGGATTACGAGCCGCTTTAGCGCTTAAAATTAAAAACCTCTTAGTTTTTGGGGATTCCCAATTGGTTATAAACCAAATTAATGAAGTTTATCGACCTGAGATGATAAACTTCGCCCATATAAGGCCTATGTTTTACAACTAATGGCCTTGTTTGATCAAGTTACCTTGGAAGCCATTCCTCGAACTAGCAATCGTGCAACTGATGCTATGGCCGTCGCTGCATCTCTCTTACCCTTGGAGTTAGACGACGAATATGCTACTATCATCATTCATCGAATCCAGGAACCCGCTTCACATAAGTCATGCTTAGAGCCTTTGGATGTGTTTCTAATCAAGGAAACTACTCCCGAACTCGGTATACGTACATATTTGATTTCCTCCAAAATGGGACTTTCCCTGCTAATTCTAATCGCAACCAGTCGGTTATTACGTCGACGAGCAAGTCGATTTGTAATCATTGGCAATACTTTATATAGGAGATCTTTTGAAGGTATCCTATTAAGATGTCTAAATTTAGAAGAGTCTAAATCAGCCTTGAGTGAAGCCCACGATGGATCTTGTGGAGGACACTTTAGTGGTAGCGTCATTGCTAAAAAGCTCCTTCGGATAGGATACTTTTGGCCTACCATGGAAACGGATGCACATGAATATGTGCGCCATTGCGACAAGTGTCAAAAACATGCCGACCTTGTCCATGCGCCCGCACAAGAGCCGCAGGCTATTTCTTCTCCTTGGCCCTTTTCTAAATGGGGCTTGGATATTATTGGTAAAATTAATCCCGTGTCTTCTCGATGGACATAAGTTCATCATAACCGCCACCGAGTATTTCACGAAGTGGGTTGAAGCTATGCCTTTAGCTTCCCGCACCGGTTCACGTGTCTCTAAATTCATTTTTAATCAAATCATCTGTAGGTTCGAAATTCTTGCAAATCTCATCTCTGACAATGGAACTCCGTTCAAAAATAAAGATGTTAAAAAATTATGTCAAAAATATAAGATTCAACATCGCTGGTCTACTCCCTATTATCCTCAGGGTAATGGTCAAGCAAGCTTCTAACAAAACTCTAATCAAAATTCTCAAAAGACTAGTCAATAAAATTGGCCGTGACTGGCATATTCAATTATATCCAAACTTTGGGCTTATCGAACTAGTGTTCGAACCCCCACGGGCACTTCACCATTTGTTTTGGTATATGGTGCCGAAGCAGTTTTTCCATTTGAATTGGAAGTTCCTTCTTTGGCTCGCTACTTCAAGACACCGAAGTAGGAGATGAATATCGCACCGGTGCACTCACCACCTGGAACTCCTAGATGAAAATGCATCAATGCTTTGGAGCATCTCCGTGCATACCAAAACAAGCTTAAAAGAGCATATAATAAGAAAGTTCGTCATCGATCCTTTGAGATTGGCGACCTTGTTCTAAAAGAAAATCAAAAAATACAAATGCAACCAAAGAACTTAAAGGTAAATTTGAGCCCAACCGGCTCGGACCGTACATCATTACTGCAAAATTTGAATCAGGAGCGTATAAATTATCTACCTTAGATGGTAAAGAACTTAAAGAACCCATGAATATTTTACATCTCAAACGTTATTATGCATAAATTTGGTCATTTCATCCATGTATATATTTGTTCAAAATCATTATCTTGTATTTCTTTCAATTTATTCAAAAACCTCAAAAACATTCATAAAATCTTCAAAAATCTTCAAAAATATTTATTGCATTTATTTAAAGCACTTGTAAAGTTCCTTTTGCTCCAAAACAAAAATCAACATAAAAATCCAAAAACAGCTATATGCTTGACTCTTTCAAAACCAAAACAATATACAAAATAAAGAGAGAGTCAACATTCTCAAAACTTTCTCAAAATCATTATTTTCTTACAATTATTGCAATTATATGTTTCAACTTATTTTGGATAAAACTAGCATTTATTTGGCATCCCTCACTTGCACACTCACACAATAAATATCTTGATTTTATCTGGCATGATTACTAATCTCTCTTATATCAAAGTTCACAAAATTCAATTAAATAAAGTTTGAGCATAGAGAATTGATCTTGTTATTTACTTAAACCAAGCACATCTTTTCACAATAAAATGATTATATTTGTAATTTCCATGTTTTGCTACATAGTAGAACCGATTTCTTGAGTGAAAAGTTTCCCTTGCTATCCTATCATTCACATGGTCTAGAATCTTTGAGAATTGGCAAAAGGACAAGCTCACCCCTACCTGTAATAAAAATCCCTTGCTCTACAAACTAATCCGAGCAAGTATCCCTAGAAAAAGAAAAAGAAAAGAAAAATTCAAGAAAAAGAGAAAAGAAAAATGTTATGTCAAGAATGTTCCAAGCATTATCAAGCAAAAGAAATACAAAAAGAAAAATAAGCAAAGTTCAAAAGAAAGCAAGAAAAGCAATAAAATCCCTTTCCCTACCCTTTGAAAAGAAAAGAAGGGTGAATGAGCTTGAATCCCTGGAATTCTCAATTATTCGAAAACCGTGAGGTAAGCCCCATAACAGGTGGTTTGTGCCCAACCCGCTTGGCCTTGGGTAACTCCTAGCGTGGCGATATGTCTGTCACATTAACGACCTTCTTTTGTACAGACCTATGTCTCGCTTATGGATTAGCTAGCTCTTGATAATCCGATCTACATAGTAGCCTAGTATGGTTATATGCATCTACATCATGGTTAATGAACACTTATTTGGTTTCTTCAAATCACTTGTATCATAGTATCTTGCTCAAAACTGGTAAATGAACAATGCAATTGCACACACATTTGTATTTGAGAGATTTTGTCTATCATTATGATAAATCAAGATTGGCAATGAATTCACTTATGCACATGGGATTCCTTATAAATCTAACTTTTTGTCTTCAAAATACTTTGAAATATTATTTTTGCAAACTTGTTTGGAATAAACCAAGTACAATTATTTACCACAAAGATAACTATATAATAGAAAAAATCAAAAATTTCAATCAAAACATATCATATATATCTTATCGACTTTCGCGACGATGGCATAGTTTCAAAACCAAAATTAGAATTTTATGCTTAGCGCAAGTCCTCATTATCATATTTTCTGTTCATCAAAAATTAATCATGCAATAAAACTATCCTTTCTTTGATCTTCGCGATGATGGTATAAGTCTATACCTACATATTCTATGCCTAGCGCAAACCATTGTAACAATTTTATTTCCTGATTTATCAAAGATCATACAAAACATATGACTTCATTTTTACACAAATTATGCTTTTCAAAAGCAAACACATTTTTATTATTTCATGTCATTATGTCACCTTTGCATTTTGCAATGATGGTATAATTCTTAAGGAATTATTCACAAATTTTATCACACTTAAGAATTTATGCCTAGCAAAAATCATTTCACAATATTTCATGCATAATATTTTCATGGAAATCTGAAAGCAAACCATCATCATCATCATTTGCATCATCACAACAAAGTCTTAAGACAAGTCTCTTAAGCACTCTTTTCTTTTAACAATATTTCTATCCTGGGACTAGCTTGACGACCGAGTGAGCAACGACTCCATGAAATGGTCTATAATAGCGACAATGTCCTTTGAAATTATTGTTAGAAATCTCTTTTTATTTTTATCACATTTCATTACAACCAATCAATTTGTTACATCAGATTATTTCATTTAAAATATTTAAAGCATGACATCCAAGTTATAATATTTTCCAAAACGACATAATTACATGAATCATCAATAAAATCATTACATCAATCAACTCAATCAATCAATCAAACATAAAAAGCATCATAAGCATCACATAAGACAAGTCATATGATCAAAAATATCTCATCTATATATATCAACGAATATATACATCATCAACACCGGATTGGTATGCCACAATCTGCACCTCGGCATACTCAATCCTCTATCAATACAAGTATAATACAATATCTGCAGTATCCCGCCCTCTAGCCTCGAGAGCCTCTAGAGCTCTCGCCTCATCTCCTCCCCGCCCTACGGAGGACGAGGTGGTCCCATCGCAGTATGTGTGGTACCGCGAGTCCTTGTCGTCGACCGAGATGAGCTCCTCATCGACCCTGTCCTGATAGGATCTACTATGGCAGGTGGCACCTGTATCCTCTGGCCCTCTCGGCACCGCCCGGTAGTATAGAGCCCGATAGAATGCGGTCCGAGAAACCGACCGCATCAGCTCCCCGAGTGCTCACCCCTCCGCCTCGTGCCCCGAGACGAGCATTCTCGTCTCGTAGCCGCGACACCTCGCTCGGTGCCGTGCAACCGCATCCCGTAACGTCCGCACCTGAGCTCGCAGATGATCTCTCTCTGCCCAGAGAGTAGCCATCTCGCTACTCTCGCCAATGTCCACACCCTTGCCCTTATCAGGCGATGGTGGCCTCTATGGAGATGGGGGTCTCGCCTCCCTCCTCTCCCTCTCCCTCCTCGTGGCCTCTCCCGTGCCTCGTGGCCTCCTCTCGCTCTCCTCTGCCGTGACCCCGGCTGCCTCTACCGCCGCCCGGCGCCGCCTCCCTATCCGACGCACAACCGCGTGGATCGGTCCCCGAGCCCTCGTCATCCGAGGAGGGCGGATGCCTACGTACTGCATCGTAGCCATCGACTACCCCTGCATCGTCCCCATCCACCGGCCGAATGGGGGCATCGTCCGCATCCTGACTTTAGAATAACTGCATATCTGGAGCCCCGCTAACTGTGGTGTTATCCCTGACAGTCCGAGAAAACTCATAATCTCTGAGAGATGGGATCCCCTGCTCGTAGACCGAACTGTCGCAACACTCGGTCGTAGCGGTGGAGCTCCACCTCTCCCTCTCCATCCGTAGCCGCAGACTCGCCCGATGCGAGCCGCCTCCGTGCGTCCTCTCGCCCACCCCGGATGCCGCCTCCATGGCCTCCAGGTGATCCTGGTCCTGGGACCAAGTCATCCAAGAGTCTCCGGGACACCGGCAGGTCGATCCGTCGCCGTGCCCCTCTCCGGAGCCACCAGAGAAGACTCGGGCCTCTCCCCGTCAACCCCTATCGCTGGAAGCCCTACCGGCCTCCGCACCGCAATGTGCTCCCAGAACCAAACCTGTAGGAGCGATGTCATGACCAGACATCGCCCGCCCTTGTACACGACCCCGTAAAGGATCCTGTACAACCGGCATAGAACAAAGCCGCCCCAAGAAAATCTGTAGCCATGGTCGCGCATGTCGCAGATCACATCCGCCAAGATCCATGGTACCCCGCATCCGCTCCGGTGGCACAGCAAGTCCACCAACCACCCCAACCAAAACTCGTGTCGCTGTAGATGCCCTGCATCCGGCGAAGTGCCTCGATGTTCACTCCGCCCTTCTCCAGGGCGAAGCTCGGGTCACCGCAGAGTCGTCCCATCGCGTGGCCCTGATTGGCCGTAGGTGTGATCATCCTCCCTTGTATGGGGATTCTAAGAATCCTCCATACATCCTCTAGTGTGGGAGTCATCTCCCCGTCGGTAACCGAAGCATGAAGAGCCCGGTACCACCTCTCCGCTAGGGCCGCCGCAGCCCCATGTCAAGCAGAAACCCGCGGCATCTCTCGCCACATGCCGCAAGCCGGCCCGTGCCGCAGATCCCGCTCCGCCCGGGTGAGAGCGGCCAAGTCGTCTCTCACCCGTCGTATTTCCACTCTCTCGCTCTTTAGTAATCCTCTCTCGCAAGCATAAACAATCAAAACAACAAACAATCATTAATAACAATTTTAGCAATCAATAATGCAACTTAAAGATCAAATTTTTGCAATTGATGATATCGCCCACTATTGGCCGATATCGTCCAAAATTTGAGCAAAATCGTCTCCGATTTCGCGTGTCGAAATCGTCTCTAATTTGACGAAATCGTCCCTTTTTCGCCGATTTCGCCCTTGGGCGAAATTGACGAACTTGAGACGATTTCGTCCAACTAGGGACGATTTCGTCCGAACGACGTCGATGGCCAAAAACGGCCGCGATGCTCAAAATTCATCCTAAAATTCATTTACAAAGCATGTAAATTCAAATTAAATCAATCTAAACTAAGTTTAAACCCCTACCCGTAGACCGCGGCGGACCTCTGCAGATCTGTGCGCTGTCTCTACCATTTTTTGCTCCAGAGCTCTAAAAACAAAAAATGAACAGTAATAATGAATTAGGGTTTTACCCTATTTTTCTTAATTTTATTCAAAATAATTCACAAATAATTTTTGCTTTTTCGCGTTTTTACCTCAAACGTTCGATTTGGGTAAAAACACTGAGGGGGCACCATAGTAAGCTGTCGTACGATTCGACCAAGAATCGTCGCCTAAAAATGGGAATAATTTTTTGCTTTCTCGTAGATCGAGAAGAACTCATCTTTAACGCATTTTCTTCGAAAATTCGCTAAAGAGGGGGCAAAATGTAGCACCCTAAAATTGGCACAGGAAAATTGGAATAATTACATTCACCTTAGTAAATAAATTTAAATTCAAATTTAACCTCCCAAACCGCCCGTTAACCACAGAGAAACCCGTTTCCTCTTTTTTTGTGCCATTTTTAGCAGCTTGTTTTGACCGCTTGACGATATCGTCTCCGATCGCACGATATCGCCCTGCATTTGACGATTTCGTCTGGACTAGAACGTCCGTACGATTTTGTCGCAAAACTAAATTTGCATAGTTGGAATCCGCTCCAACGGGTCTCCAATCCGGCGAAGCGTGTCCGCGCCGTTGGGACCCTTCCCCGTTGGAGATCTCCCAAATTGGGATGATCTCCAACCTCCCAACAACTATCCTATGCCTATTTAACTCTAAAACTTTTCCTTCCCCAACCCCTCGGCTGAATTTTTATGTAAATCAACTCCCTATGCGCTAAAACACTTCAAATTTGCTCTTGCACTAGTCCTATATTAATTTTATTGCAGGTACACCACCGGTTTTCACCGGAGCCAGCATCTATCGCAGCCGACGAACCCGTCAAGATCGGAGGCGATCTCATCAAATTCGGGACGATCTCGTTCCGATGCGAGACGATTTCGACCGCAAGACACATCGAGGCAATCACTGCCTCGGAGTTTGCTCTTCCTTCTCTTTTCTCTGTCATTTTATGCTATAAATTAGATTGTCTATTCAGTTTTTATACTATATTGCATCCGGAGTTCACCCATTTTGTCTAGTTTGCATATTAAGATCATATTCTGCTATCTGAACACATTGATTTGCATTTACTTTTGTTCTTGTATATTGTTCAATACTCATATTACTTTTTCATATAGTTTGCCCCTGTTTACAAAATAGAATTTCTTGTATTTCGCATCTGTTTGCTGTTTTGCAGGTCTCTGATGAATTCGTCTGACGAATTCGTCAGATTGCAGACGATCCTGTCAGTTTAGACGATTTTATCAAATTGAAGGCGATCCTGTTGAATTGCAGATGATCCGGATCGCTACAAGTAATCGAAAACTTCATCGACTTCCGGATCGGTAATCTTCATTGGCCTCCCGCAAATTCTCTCATTTTCGCTTTCTTTCTCGTTTGTCGTATTCATTTAAATTGCATTTTCATGTAGTTTAAGTTAGAATCATTCGGCCAAACCTAGGATGAATGTTTAAAAATAAAACGAACTCATCAAAACTCATTCCCAAAACCTAGGCGTGGAAACCGCCGCCAAATGTTTCCCGGTGAACCCACCATCCGTCGAAAAATCACCAAAATGCACCTCCCTTGAGAGGCGGGACCTTCATGAAGTCCTCTCATCTGAGGTACCGCACCATCCTTTTCCCATCCTCCTTCCGGGCACGGATCCAATAGCCTGAAGGTAGGGATGCGAAAAATTTGGAGCGATACAGTTAGTAAGTCTTGCTACTTGCATTAAGATGGTAAAACCCTTAGTTGGCTGTTTTGATATTGATGGTTGAGTTGCTTCCATAGAGGTTGTTTTGATCAAGTTAGTGCTTTACTTGATACATGATTTGGACTTACTCCATTGAGTTGATTTGAGCAAGTTATTCTTTGCATTTGGTGATATTGTGTTGGTGGTTGTTTTGTTCAAATATCTTTGGAGGGAAAATGATTTCTACTTATTTCCTTTTCTTGTGATGATTGGTTGAATGCTTCAAGGTTGATGTTGAGTTGAATGGTGTTGGTTGACTAAACCTTGTTTGATGAGCATTGTTGTTGAAACCTGAAAACACGAGATTCTGGAAACAAAAAGGATAAACTAAAAATGCAATGTAAATGAAACTAAAATAACGCTTAAATCCTATGTTATTGAAAAATGCATAAAAAGGAAGAACATGAACACAAGATATTAAAGCAATATAAAAATCGGCCCTTTTATTGATATGCTTTTGCAAATTCGTGTTACAATGCGTCTCCTTCCTTTTTAGGGGATAGGAGCGTTAAATGTTGGTCTTTTACAACTTTTTTCAGAATTCCTTCTTCCACGTGCCCACATATAAGATGGGCAAACCAAAATGTCGCCGTTGCTTGCGTTGGTAAAGATAGATTCCTCACTGCTCCTCCAATGCTGCAAATTTGTGTTCAAAGAAACAAACAAAGAATCAGTTGCACATGTGTATGAAAAATAAAAGATGAATCTAACGATGGTTAAAATGAATCTAAATGAACTAAAAACTTGACAAAAGCATAAACATGAAACTAGCTAAATATTGCAAAAGAAATAAAGCGGGGGGTGCCCAAAGGCAAACCACCCGCGGGTGAAACTTTGCTTCGACACCAATCCGCTTGGGATGGGTTCGAAACCTGATGTGATGTGTTGTTGGCAAATTGGTTGGATATTGTGGTCAGAGAAATTGGTGTTGATCTTTGATTCGTGCCTTCAAAAGTCACCCAATAACCTCTCTTTCGATTAAGAGATTATGGATGTTGAAATCACAAATCGCAAGTAAGTGAATTAGCAGCACTTCGTCGCTCAAAATGCTCCTTCTCTGTATATCTTTTGGGTGAGGAAACTCACCATTTTATAGACCCAAGGGGTCTCTTTGAATTAACATGCAAAAGTGTTTCTTTGCATGAATGCTTTTTGCCTAAAAGAAAGACTTCTTCTTGATCAAGGGATTCTTAACTGTCTCTGTGCATGTCTTTGTATGTTTTAGAAAAGCTCACTTGCACTCCCATGCAATGAAGGAATAGCTAAGTGGCAAATCTGAGTTGTCTTAAAAAGCTCGCTCTTATTTCCATGCAGTGAAGGGAACGTCAATTGGTAGATATGAGTTGTCAAAATAACTCACTCGCACTCCTATGTCATGCAGGAAAAGCTAAGTGGCAGTTCTGAGTTGTTATATGCCGAGATTTGACTTTTTGTCGATCAAACCTGACATTCGTCCCACCTCGAAGTGAGCGCTGGTAATCGTCCTTAGGTAAGACGAGTATCAGTCCTCACTCGTCCCTGGGTAGGACGAGTAAAAACCCGCACTCGTCCCTGGGTGGGACGAATAAGAAATAAAGTGTCTAAAATGTGCCAAATTGATTTCTAACTTGCAAAACTGCTGTGTGAGTGGTTAGAACCACTGTTTAACCTCTGGGGGCTGCCCTGGGGGCTGTGTGCATTAGTGTGATCAGTGCTTTTTGTCACATAATCGGATTGGTGCTGTTTTGGTGTCTACAAATGCCCCTTTTTGGGAAGCGCTACACATGGTGCAGTGCTGAGCAAAAATATATAACCAAAGCACTAATGATTAGGGTTTCTCAATAACCTAACCAACTCTTGATGCCCCAAGTATGGAAAGGGCACGCATTCTTGAATCCTTGCTTCTGACGAGCTAAGGAACTTAAATAAAGCATTAACCTGGTTCGGTGAGGTATTACTTGAACTTAGACATTGATCAGTCATGAAGAGGCAAAGGGCGCAACCTTTTGTTGTGGGAACCTTGAGTTCATGATTCACAAATGCCAAGTATATGATCAATTTGTGATGATTGCTTGTTTGTTGTCCCAAGCAGGGGCGCGATTGTCTTTTGCAATGATCCTTTGAATGCGTGTCATTTCCAAGACTGGGTATATTGGTGTTGATTGGCAACTAAGTGTGACTACCCCCTCAAGCGATGAATCGATGAGGGAACGACCGACATGATAAAAGCGACGAGTCGCTTGACCCAAGATGACTTGTGCAAGGGTGTCTTTAGATGGTGTACTGCTAAGCATGCTCGAGCAGTTTCTCGACTGTTTTGACCTATTTTTGGTGAGTGTGAACCCATTTTGAGATGCCATTTGGGGTTAATATTGGCAAAAATCTGTCCTCCCATGGGGTGGTCCAGCTATGATAGCCTTCTTAGGGAGTAGGATAACGACAAGGTATACCCCGACATCAGTTTTCTTATGCCAAAAGGTTAAGTGCAAGAGCACTTTTGTCCGGCAATTTTTTTTTTTTTTGTTTGCATTTGTCATGTAAAATTTTTTTTTTTTTTTTTTTTTTTTGGTACTCGTCCCGTGGGGGGACGATTGTCGTGATGGTACTCGTCCTGGGGTGAGACGAGTGCGCCACGGTGGTACTCGTCCTGGGGTGGGACGAGCATGTCGAAGAGCGCTCGTCCCGGTCAGGGATGATTACCGACTGACAAAAAGTATAAATAGGCAAAAATGACGGTTTTGGTTCATTTGCACTGTTCATCGATTGCGATTTGGAGCTCTGGGGAGGAGGAGGTAGATTTTCTGACGTGAAGCGCTGCCAGATTATCTAGCCACCATGAGTGCACAGACCGGGTCATCGAGCGGCAGAGCCGAGGCAAGACCAGTAAGTGCACTATCTCCTCGATTGTGAATTTGAAAAATGTGAATGTGTTTTTATGTTGTTTTTCTTTTGTTTAAAACATGAAACCCGAATTAATTAAATTAAAAGGTGAATGAATGAAACCAAATGAAACATGGATGCAAACCGATGGAAACTTAGATGGACAACCATAGGATAAACCCAAAATGAAACTTAGAGTAACACTTTAGGGTAACCATGATTAAAAATGTTTTGTTTTTTATGTGAATGGTAAAACTTAGGTCGAAACCATAAGTAAACCATGCCCAATTTTTGTGATAACTTTATGGAATTAAAAATGGAATGAAAAATGTATGATTTTTTTTGTTTGAAATGGTAAACTTAGGTAAGACCGTAGGTAAACCATGTCAAATTTTTGTCATTTTTGATGAAATTAAAGATGAAAAATTGATGAATTTTTTTTTTTTTGATTGAAATGGTAAACTTAGGTAAAACCGTAGGTAAACCATGTCAAATTTTTGTCGTTTTGTGATGAAATGAAAGATGAAAAATTGATGAATTTTTTTGATTGAAATGGTAAACTTAGGTAAAACCATAGGTAAACCATGTCAAATTTTTGTCATTTTGTGATGAAATGAAAGATGAAAAAATTGATGAATTTTTTTGTTTTGAAATGGTAAACTTAGGTAGAACCATAGGTAAACCATGTCAAATTTTTGTCGTTTTTTGTTGAAATTAGAAAATGAAAAATGTATGATTTTTTTTGTTTGAAATGGTAAACTTAGGTAAGACCGTAGGTAAACCATGTCAATTTTTTGTCGTTTTTGATGAAATTAAAGATGAAAAATTGATGAATTTTTTTTTTTTTTTTAAATGGTAAACTTAGGGAAAACCATAGGTAAACCATGTCAAATTTTTGTCGTTTTGTGATGAAATGAAAGATGAAAAATTGATGAATTTTTTTGATTGAAATGGTAAACTTAGGTAAAACCGTAGGTAAACCATGTCAAATTTTTGTCATTTTGTGATGAAATGAAAGATGAAAAATTGATGAATTTTTTTGTTTTGAAATGGTAAACTTAGGTAGAACCGTAGGTAAACCATGTCAAATTTTTGTCGTTTTTTGATGAAATTAGAAAATGAAAAATGTATGAATTTTTTTGTTTGAAATGGTAAACTTAGGTAAGACCGTAGGTAAACCATGTCAAATTTTTGTCGTTTTTGATGAAATGTAAGATGAAAACTGAATGAATTTTTTTTTTTTTTTTTTTGGATGTACATGTGAATGAAAGATGTTACTGTATGGTTATGCATTTTTGTACATGTGATGGTAACTTGATGCATGATTTTGATGTTTATTATTTTCTGTGATGTGCAGGTGGTGAAGAGTCGACATCGGGTGCCGACGATTTTTTCTAATGCCCGCAAGGCATTGACAGTGGAGTACTGGGATTGGCTTGATGCCCTAGGGCTCAAGCATGTGGCTCGATTGGATGCAGTTGTGGCGGACCGGGCATACCTCATAGCATTGATTGGCCTATGGGATGTTCGGATGAACACCTTCCATCTTTTGACAGGGGAGATGACTGTCACCTTAGAGGACGTGTATCGGATTCTCTGAATTTTGATAGACGGGGTCCCCATCCGGACGATGCCACGGGGCCAAAGGACGGCTGTACTGACGCGGTATTTTGGATATGGAGAGGATGATGATGGGATGACCTCGCTGGAGAGGGTAGAGTTGGATTGCCATATTGGGGGGATCTTGGTGCGATATTGGTATGTGAGGGGAATGTTGGGAGTGAGGCATGCACTACTCATGAGCCTCATTTCCAACATGCTCCTGCCAGACTCATCAGGAGCGAGGTTCCCATGGAACCTATTGGAGTTGGTGTGGCAGCTAGTGAATTTCCCGATGACAGAGCCAATGATTATGAGGTGGGGCCAGACGCTTTTGGCTCAGTTGTATGATGAGTTATATGAGGTCCGCTACCGGAGGCGAAAGGGGATTGGCTACAGTTTCTTGTTGCAGTGCTGGGCATGGTAGCACATAGCCGTAGATCGACCATGAGGTTTGTCTTGGACTACACGGGCAGACATGGTGGACAGGGACATTGGGTATGGTGCTTTATGGTATCGATCGGAGGAGCGAGGGCAGAGTCGACGGTTTGTGAGAGACGTAGACCATTACAGAGATGCATTTGCACGACTGACTCCCAGGGATATGGTATGGAGGCCATATCGGGATTGTCCCACATGGCCAAAGGTGAATGATTGGCTTCGGCGGGTTCAGAGGGGGAGATGGGTGATTGGGTGGCATGGGACAGAGCAGGAGTACTTCCATTACCTTCGAGTGACGTGATAGTTTAGGGTACGCCAGGGGTTTCCTGGGGAGCCCGTAGTCTACCAACTTCAAAGTGATGAGAGGACCCTAGCTGCACCAATCCTCGAGCCATTAGGGGAGGAGTCTGATACTGTACTAGACATTTCGAACGTAGATGACGTTAAAGTGACGACCGAGTATCAGGAGTGGTGGATGATACGACAGTGGTGAGGTGAGGGGCCATTGGGAGGAGCTGAGGCAACGAGAGGCAAAGAGGGTGTAGGGGCACTAGGAGAGGGTTGGGGAGCTCCTATGGATGTGGAGATGGTGGAGGTGGTAGATGCGGGGGATGATGTTGAGGAGGAGGATTAGCCAGAGATGCAGGATGCTCCAGGGCAGGCTGGGTTGGGGGAGATAGAAGCAGGGTTACGTGCTGAGGTAGCGCGACTGACGGGATTACTATAGAGGCAATATGGAGAGCTTACGGCGATGACGTAGGAGAGGGATCTCCTGTAGACATAGTTGGTAGGACGGGGGAGTGCAAGGGCTATGTCTCACCAGTAGGCGGGGGATACGAATGTTGCACGGGAGAGGGATCTCTTGCGGGTGCAGTTAGCATAGCATGATGACGCCATCACGTACTACCATAGGCGAGAGGCCGAGTGGAGGCGACGGGAGGCTGATTGGGGACGATGGGAGGCTGATTAGGGGCAACATCGATTGGAGATGGAGGGTGAGATCATCCGCCTTGGTGGGCGAATACCAGAGCCTCCGGCCAGTGGCTCATCGTACAGGATGAGATATAGTGGGACGGAGCAGTCGACATCATCTCAATGTAGGCGATGAGAGGAGGGTGGTGCGAGTGGTCAGGATGCAGGGGCGAGCAGTCGCCCTGAGAGATCTCAAAGGACTAATACCGTAGGGGGTAGCTCTCATCGCACCGATCCTGTGTGATCATGGTGGTCGACACCCTAGGCTGGGGGTTTTTGGGATTTTGGATGATGAGAGCGAGGTCCGAGGACCAGCACATTGTAGCCTGCGGGCAATTTTTGTTATGATATATATATACAGATTATTCTTTTTGGTGTTTATCTTTTTTCATGATTTAGTTTTATGTACATGTTGTTACATTGATGTATGCATATGCGATTATGAATGCGATGGTTCTAATTTGTATGATGGATGCATATGGAATGAATGAAATGAATTGTTGATGATTTGTCGATGCACCATAGACTGTACAAGATTGGAGTGACTTGCTATAGTAATGGGATAACTTTGTGGAATGCTTGGGCATGTGAAAACTTTGTTTTTGTGTTTTGTTTATTTTTTTTTTATTTTTTTTTTATGGTGATGTATGGAATGAAATGTATCGGTTGTTTGAAAATGTAGTTAAGCTTTTCTGAGATGCAGATATTTTAACTAACTAGCCAAAACTGTACATTTATGTCGCAAGACTTGTTGAACCAGGTATAAATCCGACTTGAATTTAACCAAGTTATTTCACATCCCTGTGTGTGCAATTGAGTTCATTTATGTGTTATTCATCAGGATACCGCCAGTGCCAGATGGGCTTTCAACCGAACCTGTACTGAGAATCACCTAATTAGCTCCACTAACTCCTTTATTATATTTAGTCAGATTAATCTGTGGTGCTATCTAAGATACCATAAGCTAGCTCATTCACATGCAAACATTGATTTGCACACAAGTTAATGTGACAGATATATCGTCATGCGGGAGGTTTACCACCAGTGACCAATAGGCTATCAACCAAATCGATACTGAAGCTTGCCTCATGACCGGTCGAAATACTGAGAGTTCCAGGGATTCAAGTTCGACTTCTTTCTTTTCTTCAATTGTATTGGGATACTTGCTCTTTATAGTGATAAAATCACTGTTTATTTTTGTTCTCTTTTTGTTGTTTTGTTTTTTTTTTTTTTTTGAGCAAGGGATTTGAATATGGAGTGACGAGAGTCACTATTGTTTGTGCCTTTTGATGTGTGCACTATAGGATGTCAAATTTGTAATGTTTTGATGTTTTGCAAATTTTTGATGTTTTGCAACTTTTGAGAACTTGGGATTCATGGGGAATTGGGTAGGGAGGATGCTTGTCCTTTTGCCAACTCTCAACATTCCTAGGGTCATTTGCACAGGGGGATAAGCAAGATAGCCGTTTTGCTTATGGTAACCAGGAGTACGGTGCAGGTTTCATCTTTCGTTCACACAACTTAGGAATTATTATGTGTGTTAATTTGTGATGGGATGTTACGTAACAAGGCGTGATCCAAGTAAAACTTTTCCATGTAAAATTTGTTTAACTATGTACAGTTTTGGCTAGAAATTTAAAGACATCTGAATGACGAAAACCCTATATACATTAGGCGATAACTGACGATGCTAAAATAAAAAGGTGATATGTTGGATGTATGCATTTATGAAAATGGATTGGAGGTGAAAATAATGGAATTGCCAAGTAATGACATCCTATGGTGCTTTTGACTTGTATGACCTATCGAAGTATGCAATGTATGGATGCAATGCCTAATGAAACCTTTTTTTTTTTTTTTTTTTGTATTTTGATTTTTATGAGAATGCATGGAATGGGAATGCAAATGTTTTTGTGATTTTGATTTTTGTGTTGTTTTTGTTGATTTTTGAATTTTTATGAGAATGCATGGAATTGGAATGCAAATGTTTTTGTAATTTTGATTTTTGTGTTGTTTTTGTTGATTTTTGAATTTTTATGAGAATGCATGGAATTGGAATGCAAATGTTTTTGTAATTTTGATTTTTGTGTTGTTTTTTTATTTATTTTTGAATATTTATGTTGACCAAGCAGTTATGGTAACGCTTGGAGCTTTTGGTTTGACCAAAGGGTGTATAGATACCTTTGGGGCATTTAGGGATGACCAAGCGATTATGAAAATCCTTGGAGCTTTTGTCTTGACCAAAGGGTTTATAGATACCTTTGGGGCATTTAGGGTTGACCAAGCGATTGTGATGATCCTTGGAGCTTTTGGGTTGACCAAGTGATTATGGTAACCCTTGGAGCTTTTGGGTTGACCAAGCGATTATGGTAATCCTTGGAGCTTTTGGGTTGACCAAGCGATTGTGATAATCCTTGGAGCTTTTGGGTTGACCAAGCGATTGTGGTAATCCTTGGAGCTTTTGGGTTGACCAAGCGATTGTGGTAATCCTTGGAGCTTTTGGGTTGACCAAGATATTGTGGTAATCCTTGGAGCTTTTGGGTTGACCAAGCGATTATGGTAATCCTTGGAGCTTTTGGGTTGACCAAGCGATTGTGGTAATCCTTGGAGCTTTTGGGTTGACCAAGCGATTGTGGTAATCCTTGGAGCTTTTGGGTTGACCAAGCGATTGTGATAATCCTTGGAGCTTTTGTCTTGACCAAAGGGTTTATAGATACCTTTGGGGCATTTAGGGTTGACCAAGCGATTGTGATAATCCTTGGAGCTTTTGGGTTGACCAAGCGATTATGATAATCCTTGGAGCTTTTTGTTGGACTATGGCTCTCTAGGTGTGGAATGGCCTCAAATGAATGATGTTCAAGGGTTCTGTTTCCTTGATTCCTTCAAGAGAGGCAAGCCGGTATGTTCCAGGTCCTATTTTACTGTCAATGATGTAAGGACCTAACCAGTTTGTTGCAAACTTGTCCCACAGATGGGACGAAAAATTAGAATTCTACTAGTTTTCTTTTAAGACCAAGTCACCAACCTGAAATTCCCTAAAATGGACTTTCATGTTGTATGCTTTCTTAAGTCGCTCTTGATAGATACGCAAATGCTCGAGAGCATTAACATGTCGTTCATTGAGCAACGTCAGTTGATCTAACCGGGCTCGTCGCGCAGTTGTCATCATCGATGAACTCTTGCATTGAAATGCGCAGGGAAGGAATTTCCAACTCAAAAGGCATGACCGCCTCGGAGCCATACACCGGTGAAAATGGAGTTGCCCCGGTGGGCGTTCGAATGCTTGGTGCGATAAGCCCATAGGGAAAGCGGGATCTAAATGTGCCGCTATTTATGATTGTCTCAGCAATCGTCTTTTTGAGAATGGCGACTAGCATTTTGTTTGACGCCTCTGCTTGCCCATTTGCCTGCGGATAATAGGGTGTTGAAAAGTTGTGTTGAATCTTGTACTCTGTGGTCAAAGCACGCACGTATTTGTTCTTGAATTGGGTCCCATTATCTGAGACTATTTTGGATGGAATACCAAAATGACATATGATGTTATGTAAAATAAACTCCGTAATGTGGGCTCCAGTCGTAGTGGTCAGCGGAATTGCTTCCACCCATTTAGTAAAGTACTCTGTGGCCGTTAAAATGAACGTGTGACGACCAGACGACATAGGGGAGATCTTTCTAATTAGATCAAAGACCCACTACAAAAAAGGCCAAACTGATTGGATCGGTTGCAAGGCCTGAGAAGGTACATGTGTCAAATTAGCATGGTGCTGACACTTCACGCACTTCTTCACATATGCGCAACAGTCTCACTCTAAATATGGCCAATAATAACCCATGCGAAGAATGCGCTTTGCGATGGCCATACCACTGAAGTGGCCACCACATGTACCATCGTGAGCTTGGGTGATCGCCCAAGCGGACTCTTGCTGGTCCAAACAACGAAGGAGGATTCCTTCATAATTTCGATGATACAAAATGTCTCCTAACAAGACATGCTTTGTCGCTTTCTATTTTAATGATATTTTTGTGGCTTGTGTCAATCCAAGTGGGAGAGTACCTAGCTTGAGGTAATCCCGAATGGATGTGTACCAGTCTTGCTGATCAGAAACCTTAATAGTATGAACGGCCAATTCCTCTTGAAGTTTATCCCGAGCAAAAGCTGAGCAGGAAAGAACTTGTAAAAACAATGTGGTGTTGCTAGTAAGAGGGGTCGAGGAGAACAAGGACCCCCAGTTGGCTTGAATCAAACAATATTGAATTTGAGAGAACTTATCCGGAGATGGTTCAATCTGGATCATGTGGATTCTTGGTGTCAAATCAGAGCTTGCACGCTCCACCGTAGATTGCGATAATGTTTTAACCTGAATGGTTGTCATTTCACCAGAAGGGTCTTGCGGAATAAGTGACCCCAAGGATGCCATAGTATCCGCAAATGATTTGATGATCGAGGGAGTGCCTCGATGTCATACCATTCAAGTTGTGCCAAGAATTTATCCATAAGGGCTTTATAAGACTTCAAAACTGGACATTTACATTGGTATATCCCCTTTACTTGATTGACAATTAACAGTGAATCACCAAAGATGTTCAATCGTTTAATGTTCATGGTGATTGCTGTCTGAAGACCTATGAGCAAGGCTTCATATTCTACATTGTTGTTGGTGCACGGGAAGTCTAATTTAAATGACAAGGGCATTGGAGCACCTTGTGGAGTGAAGAATACAATTTTGGCACCACCCCCTTGCTCACATTTAGAACCATCAAAGAATAGGGTTATGTCAGCCTGTGACTCAGGCTCATCAGAATCGGGCGACTCTGAAACATGGAAGACCCCATCATCAGGTAGTTCAAAAGTCAAAGGCTGATCATCTTCAAGAGGAGCCTCAGCTAGTTGATTGGCGATGACTTGACCTTTTATAGATTTTTGTCCAATGAACTCTATGTCAAACTCCATCAACAAAATGATCCATTTCGCCGTGCAGCTACTATGATAAGTGCGACTCATCATGTATCGCAATGGATTCTCCTTAGACACAACATACGTCTTATTACTAAGCATGTAGTGGCATAGCTTTTTGGTAGCAAACAGCACTGCCAAGCAGAGATTTTCAACATATGCATAGTTAAGTTCATAACAGACCAGGGTGCGGCTAAGATAGTATGTAGCCTATTCTCTATGAAGTTCATTTTTTTGGGATAGCATGGCACCCAGTGCCACCTCAATGGCTGAGATGTATAAATAGAATGGTACTCCTAGTCTGGGTGGTGCCAATACTGGCGACAAAGACAAGTACTTTTTAATTTCGTCAAAGGCTGACTGGCACTCGTCATCCCAATGAAATGTGACCCCCTTATGCAATAATTTATTCATGTGTCGGCATTTGTCAGATAACTGTGCTATGAAGCGCTTAATCAACGCAACCTTTCCCTGTAGACTCTTGAGCTGCTTGATGGTGGTTGGGGGACGCATTTCAAGGATTGCCTTGAATTTGTTTGGATCAACCTCAATTCCTCGTTTGGAGACTATGAAACCCAAGAGCTTTCCAGAGGTGACGGCAAAGACGCACTTCTTAGGGTTTAGTCTAACTTTATGCTCAATGAGGCAATCAAGGACCTTGCTCAAGTCATCGATGTGATTTGGGCGCAAAAGAGATTTGGCCAACAAATCATCCATGTAATCTTCTAAAGTTTTGTGCATGTAATCATGAAAGATGTACGTCATGGCACGTTGGTAGGTGGCTCCAGCATTTTTAAGGCCAAAAGGCATGACCTTATAACAAAATGTTCCCCAAGGCGTTGTGAATGCCATTTTTAGTTGGTCCTCAGGATTGATATGAATCTGATTGTATCCTGAGAAACCATCCATAAGGGAAAGCATTTCATGGCCCGCTGTAGCGTCTACCAACGTGTCGATTCTCAGCAAGGGAAAATCATCCTTAGGACTCGCTTTGTTAAGATCTCAAAAATCGGTGCATATGCGAATCCTCCCGTCGGGTTTTTTGACAGGAACCATGTTAGACAACCATGGCGGATAATCCACACAGATGACAAACTGGGCATCCAACAACTTTTGTAACTCATATTTTACCATTAAGGCCACTTTTGGATGCATCTTGCGTAGTTTTTTCTTGACTGGCTTGATTGTCGGATCAAGCGTTAAATTGTGCATGACTAGTTGTGGGTCTAGTCCCGACATATCCTTGTATGACCATGCAAAAACCTCCTTCTTTTCCTTAAGAAGGGCAACATAATCGGCTCGCTCTTCGGGGGAAAGACTTACCCCCAGCTTGAGAATTCATGGATTCATTGGATCTGTGTTGATGTCTACATCAATTGTTGCTTCAACTAACATATGGGATCCATCTTCCAACTGGTGTGGAATTGGGATCAGATGGATATCGTTTGCTAAATTAAGATCATCATTAGGAACGTCAAGTTCCTCTTCAGCATGGAAGACATCCTGAGTCTGTCTTGGAGTGAAATGAAACATCCCATCGCAAGGCCAATACTTTGATGGAGATGGTGGTGTGTCAGCGTGATCCCAATCAATAGCTTCTATGTCTAGATGCAATAATCATGTGGGATTGGCTGGATCATGGATGGGGGCAGTCAATTCAATGGAGACCATGTTTATGAAATGATTATAATCTCCATTACCACAAATGTGACAACTCTGACATTCAGGATGTTCTTGGTGCTTTGGATCTGGCTCTGTAGGCACTGGCACAAAGGGATCAACCCTATGCGCGGACCTGCAAACAGGGTCTACCCTAGGTACTGATGGTTTGATAGGGTGTCCAAGCAAAAAATGCTCTCGATATGCCTAGAGGGGTGGGTGCAGTAATTGCTATAACTACACCAAGTTGAAATGCCTCCTATGTCTTGGAACAATGTGTAAGTGTTCAAACATGTCATCTATGTCCAAAGGATTTTGTTGTTGTTGAGGTAGCCTATGTTCACTGGGATCATTCAATGGGAACATCCTTAAGAAGCTTTCTTGATCATCATTCATTGGATATTCATGCGAAGGATCGTATTTTGACTCATCTTCAGAAGACCCTTCGTGGTCTTGTCCATATTCCCCTTGTGGGTGAGTCCATGATGTTTCTCCTTTTTTGGTCGTAGGGAAAGGTTTGTTGAGGTCAACAAGTTTATTTTTTTGTAATGGGAAATAATACCCCAATGTATAAGTTGTATTTGGATTGGCATATGGATCTGATACCAACCCATCCTTGTTGCCTATCCCTATTGCATGCTTTAGACCAAGATGTCGAGGGGCAAAGGGTGATTAAACCCTACTCCTAACTTGTCATAAGGAATTTTGTATCTTGGTTGACACAAAACACACATTCCTTGTTCATATCGACCTAACCCGTATCCATGCCAATTGCATTGGCTAAGATATCGTAATGTGAAGTCTGGATTAGCCAGATAATTAACATTTTCCACAAAAGGATCTTCATCTTCCTCTTCTTTTTGGGAAGGTTCAACGCCATGATCCAGGCCCCCAAAAATAATTTTTTTTTGATTAGGTGGGTAACCTAAATGAACCATGGAGCCTATGGGGAGTCGAGGTCTTCCCATGTCTTGCATAGACTGAAGAGTGGGCGTTGCAACAACATTGCACACTAGGTACTCCCCCATGCCTGTGTTAGACATCTCAACAATAATCATTGGTGATTGAGGGGAAGCGAATGGGAGTTCTCCTTGAGTCCACTCCATGTGTGGTGAACTAGGCATCTCAACTTCCATTCTATTAGGCATCTCTTTGATAGAGATGTTGGAGACTAGAGGTGGTTCCGCTTCTAGGGGCTTCTTTCCTTTGTCCGTTGGTGTGGCCACCGTAGGTGGCGTCATTGTGGGAGGACTATATGAAGAAGATGCACCCGCATAAGAATTTGATTGATTTGGTAGTGGATATTCTTGCTTAGTCGGACCCCGTTTAGATGGATTTAACTGGAAATCCACATGCATTGAAGGGAGGGTCAACTGCGGCATGATTTGCACTGAGTTGCAATATTTAAAAGGTTCCAAATCTGTGAGGACCATGTGCACTTGTCCTTCAAATGTATACTTCAAACATTGATGAGCAATTGAAGGGACACACTTCATATCTCGGATCCAAGGCCGCCCAAGCAAGATATTGTAAGCCATCTCACCTTCTAAAATGTGGCACAATGTATGAATGGTCTTTTGTCCCACTTGTATGGGTAGGACAATTGTGCCAACTGTCGAGCATATCGCATCATTAAATGCTTGAAGGGTATAAGTGGAAGGTGCAATGTGAGAGGCTGGCAGTTTCAAATGTTTCAGTGCAGCGGTTGTAATAAGGTTACTGGATGAACCAGTGTCTATCAACACCCGTTTGTACGGAGTCCCATTGACCCGTGCAATAACATGCAGGGGTGGATCCGCTACATCTCCAGTCACCATTTTTAGCTCATCTTCCCTGAAGGTAATGACTGGTTCAGTACACTGTTTGACATGCCCCACAAAATTGTTGAACGAATCCGCTTCGTGAGGTTGCAATTCAATTGCCTTTAATATCTCCATAAGAGCTTCTCGATGGGGCACCGATTGTTGAATAAGCTCATAAATGGAGAGCCTAGCTGATGTGGTCCGTAGACTTGGAGTAAGTCTAGTTCGAATCATGGCCACTGGTCTAGGAGGGGGCAACTGTGTAGGATTCAGTTGATGTTGTGACGTGGATGGTACTTCCCTAGTGGCTGTCGCGGGGACAACTCTTGGGTGTCTCTTGTTTCTTGTCACAATGCTAATCATTCCAACATACCCCTCCATGGGGCAACTCTGTTGCACTTTGTTGACATGCAGAGGTTTTGTTTGTGCATCATGTGTGGGTAAAGGATCTTTGAAAACACCCATTTTTTGGTTATTGGGTGCGATGGGGTTATCCACTACCAATGTGTTATTGTCAATAAGATCTTGCACTAAACCTTTAAACGACCAACAGACATTAATTTCATGCCCTTTCCTTCTGTGGAATCTACAAAAAAGATCCTCTCTATAGCCCTTAGGCTTTGGTGCATTAGGATCGATTGTTGGAATATTTGACAGATTAATCAAGTTTGCTACTGACAAACGGTCAAACAAGGAATCCCTAGACTCAATGTATGGTGTAAATTGTCACTTGGGGTGATGCTACTGATTTTGATCCTACTTTTTGTTATCTTTCTCATAATTATTGTGAGGCACCACCTGATAATTAGCCTTTGGAGGCTGTGTTGCTTGGGTAAGTGTGGGGGCATTGATAGCAACTTGATTGACCGTGACGAGTTTTTGTTGCGTATTCCTTGGTTTGGTGCTCTTGTTCCACTCTTTTTTCTTAGGCTTGGAAATTTTGCCATCCTGTATCTTGATCTCTTTGATACGTCTAGCTTGCACCAGAGCTTCTTCTAAAGTGGTGTATTGCTGCAGCTACAATAGCATAGAGATCGATCGCAAATAGCTCTTTGTGAACATTTGAGTTAGGTCGAACATAGGAGGGAGGTAGGAGAGCTTTGAAAGGACCGTCCTCCACCGATTCCCATATGCTACCATAGACTCCTCCTCATACTATTTGAGGCTAGCTAGATCACTGAGTGACATCTTTTTCTTTGTATTGAAAGCAAAACGTTCCAGGAATGCGTCCACTAGTTGATCCAAGTTATAGATGCTATGCTTCGGTAGATGGGTAAACCAATCCGAGGTAGATCTTGTGAATGTGGTTATGAATGTTCTCAGTAACAATGCATCATTGTCTTGTATACCAAAGCATTGACTCAAAAATTGAGTCACATGTTCCTGAGCATCCTCATCCCCTTTAAAGAATGCCAACTGGGGCAGCTTGAAATGTTCGAGGTATGGAGGTATTGGCACTGATGGATGTATCGGATGACTACGAAGTTGGTGTAAGGTAGGCTTTTGAGGCCCACCAGTCTTAAGTTCCATAGTCTCCAAGCGTTCTAACAACACTTTGTATGCATCGGAGGACATAATCTCCTCCTCCTTGGTTTGTTCCCGCTGTGGGTTGCGGGGAACTTGAGGCCTTTGGATGGATAAATGGGTAACATCCCTTCTGCCTTGATAGGGCATTTCAGCCCGCTCTTCTTCTTGGTAATAATCCTCATAATATTCTTGAGGAGTGTTTGGCCTAGGCCTATAAACATGGACGGGTGCCCGCAGAGGATGCCCATCATGGTTGCGGGGAATGGCCTCCCGCTCAGGTCTAAAAAGTCTTAGAGGCAGTGCTTGCTGAAGTCGTGGAGACCTATCTCGCACTAAGGGGTTATGCCTCGCAAACCTCTCAGATTGTTGTGCACGAGGAACTGGGGCCTTCTCAGGCGCATGGTTGTGAAGCAACTCAGTTGTCTGACGCTGAATGCACTCTTGATCAAGGCGACACAGATGTTCTAATTCCTGTTGTTCTTGCCTAAGCCACATGATTTGTGCTTTACAGGCGGCTAGTTGTGCAAATGCCAAGTCATTTTGTTCTGTTGTCTCTTGTTTAATAGGCCTAGATGTCTCTCCTACATATCTATTTTGATCATGGTGCTCTGAGACCCCTATATGTTGCTTCCCTCTATCGAGGTTGGCCGCATTAACTTGAAACTCTAGTCTCAATAAGCGATCTAGATATAAAGCAGGTGCAGACGTGCATCATTTCGACACTGGATACTGTTCTGGAGGAATGAAGTGGTCTTCCTCTCTCTCTCTCTATGATATGCATAAAAAGTGCGGGGAGAATTGTCTTGCCCTGTCAGGAGAACCTGATGTTCTGGATATGGTCTACTATGTCCGACCTTAATCGGGAGTAAATTAGGAACCACAAAATCATATGGTTCTTCCTTTTGGACCCTTTGTTGTTCTAAAGTAGTACACAATGCTGCATCACTAGGCCACCCAAAATGAACTTCCAAAGGAGGCCTCGTGCTTAGACCAGGTGGTATATATAGGTTATTTTATTGAAAATATTCTTGTTGATCATGAGTTTCCCTTAGATAGGGGGTTCTAAAGTCTCGTCTATTGATGCCCTGACTTGGAGAGCCACTCCTTGAGGCACATCTAGAACCATGTTCTATGACTGTATGGGTTGGAGTGCCCCTCAATGATGGGCCTCTAGAGCCATGTTCTGCATGGTGTGAACTCTGCCGCCGAGGCAGGATGAACAAGTCTTCAAAGCTATATCGGAGACGATTTGTCTCTCTTGGTGCATTTTCTACAGCTTCTGCCCATGATTGGACTTGGCTACGAGTATTCACCATGGTAATGCTATCCTAAAAATGCAAAAATTCTTTTTATAATTTTCTTTTTGTGATGTTTTTTTTCTAAACAGAAAATAGCATACACACACAAGCAATGATTATCTCTTTTAAAGATTAATAGTGTGCCCTAAATCTGGTTTAGTGTGTTTTTGTTGTTTGTTTTGTTTTTGAAAATTTTGTGAAACATTTAAATGCAATTATGAAGGCTCTTATGACTCCCAAAATGGTCGCCCCTTCAATATACCATTGTCGAACCGATATACCAACCTCTCTATATACCCGCCCTTACGTGAGGGAGACTATAGGTACGTGAGAGCAGATGATATGTGGAACATAGGCGGTACAAAAGGGTAATCGCTCTATTTATGACACCTAACATAGAAGACTTATCCTCGTGTGTTGGGAATCACCCCAAGCTACACTCGGTCAGCTTTTGTCAGGATTTACGTCTAGCAACAGTCGCGATCGAGGTAATGGATGCAATATCTCAAGCCAAAGTGATAATGGAATCCACCTTTGGTCTTGCTCAAGGGTTGGGGTTTTACCACCAATGCCTTGGTTTAAAATACCACGTGATGTGTGGGGTTCATTTTACTTTTCAAAATTTAAACAGGCAAACGAAAAGAAATCTTTCCCTAAGCCATACAAACTAAAAATCAGAAAACAAAAAAACAAGAATTTGACAGAAGCTGTAAAAACCCCTACCTCTTCTCTGCCTAATCGGATGTTTCTGATTTGCTCTAAAAATTGCACAGAATTATACTCGTCCCTGGGTGAGGCGAATATCAGAACCGTAATCGTCATAGGGTGAAACAAATAGTTTATTCATCCCGAGGTGAAACGAATACCAATTCTGTAATCGTCACTTGCAGAGACGAATAACAGTCCGATGTTGAAAAATAGGTACCTATAAAAAAACAAGCAATTTTAGATCAGTAATTTAACCTAAAAAAAAATAGAGGATAGAGGTCCCACCATGATCGCCATTGAAAACACGAGATTCCGAAAACAAAAAGGATAAACTAAAAATGCAATGTAAATGAAACTAAAATAATGCTTAAATCCTATGTTATTGAAAAATGCATAAAAAGGAAGAACATGAACATAAGATATTAAAGCAATATAAAAATTGGCCCTTTTATTGATATGCTTTTGCAAATTCGTGTTACAATGCGTCTCCTTCCTTTTTAGGGGATAGGAGTGTTTAATGTTGGTCTTTTACAACTTGTTTCAGAATTCCTTCTTTCGCGTGCCCACATATAAGATGGGCGAACCAAAACGTCATCGCCGCTTGTGTTGGCAAAGGTAGATTCCTCGTTGCTCCTCCAATGCTGCAAATTTGCGTTCAAAGAAACAAACAAAGAATCAGTAGCACCTATGTATGAAAAATAAAAGATGAATCTAACGATGGTTAAAATGAATCTAAATGAACTAAAAACTTGACAAAAGCATAAACATGAAACTAGCTAAATATTGCAAAAGAAATAAAGCGGGGGGTGCTCGAAGGCAAACCACCCGCGGGTGAAACTTTGCTTCGACACCAATCCGCTTGGGATGGGTCCGAAACCTGATGTGATGTGTTGTCGACAAATTGGTTGGATATTGTGGTCATAGAAATCGATGTTGATCTTTGATTCGTGCCTTCAAAAGTCACCCAATAACCTCTCTTTCGATTAAGAGATTATGGATGTTGAAAACACAAATCACAAGTAAGTGAATTAGCAACACTTCATCGCTCAAAATGCTCCTTCTCTGTATATCTTTTGGGTAAGGAAACTCACCATTTTATAGACCCAAGGGGTCTCTTTGAATTAACATGCAAAAGTGTTTCTTTGCATGAATGCTTTTTGCCTGAAAGAAAGACTTCTTCTTGATCAAGGGATTCTTAACTGTCTCTGTGCATGTCTTTGTATGTTTTTAGAAAAGCTCACTTGCACTCCCATGCAATGAAGGAATAGCTAAGTGGCAAATCTAAGTTGTCTTTAAAATCTCACTCTTATTCCCATGCAGTGAAGGGAACGTCAATTGGCAGATATGAGTTGTCAAAAGAACTCACTCGCACTCCTATGTCATGCAGGAAAAGCTAAGTGGTAGTTCTGAGTTGTTATATGCCAAGATTTGACTTTTTGTAGGTCAAACCTGACATTCATCCCACCCCGAAGTGAGCACTGGTAATCATCCTTAGGTAAGACGAGTATCAGTCCTCACTCGTCCCTGGGTAGGACGAGTAAAAACCCGCACTCGTCCCTGGGTGGGACGAATAAGAAATAAAGTGTCTAAAATGTGCCAAATTGATTTTTGACTTGCAAAACTGTTGTGTGAGTGGTTAGAACCACTGTTTAACCTCTAGGGGCTACCCTGGGGGATGTGTGCATTAGTGTGATCAGCGCTTGTTGTCACATAATCAGATTGGTGCTGTTTTGGTGTCTATAGACCCTAATTGATGGTGAAAAGAACATGAGTATCATTGTTATGTGATTATTTGCATAGTTTGCAATTGGTGGGGTTTCATGTTCTTGAAAGAAAACATTCTATCCCATCCATTTCAGATATTGAGTTGAGTTTTCAGATTTGAGATTGAGTTTGAGCTGAGTTGATTTGAGTTGAGTTTTGAGAAAGGGATTTGAGTACAAAACATATTGAGTCTCTAAAAATTCTCTTTATGCTTCTATGAGTTTGACAAATCACATTGGGTCTCTAACAATTCACTTTGTGATTTCCTACTAAGAAAGTTTTTCTTGGTGAGCTTGTTGAGTTTTGGACAGGTTTCGGTGGGGACTTGTGAGCAGATTTGGAAAGGTCCTAGTAGAGGACTTGTGAGCTGAGTTTGATAGTTCTATCAGAGAACTTGAGGACAAAGGTGCAGTGGTTCTTTGAGAAGAACCTGAGGACAGATTTGGCAAGTCTTTGAGAAGGCTTATGTGTAAAGGATTGATTTGTTCAAGTGTTGGACAGATCTGACAGACATAGGAAGACTTGTACTATATCGACTGACTGTGTTTGGTACAGGTTGCTGAGCTGCTATGGATGTGATCATAGAAGGCAGAGGTCTCTTAGGCTAAGCATTGAGGATAGGAGGTCTTTTGTGGAAAGGAGTTCCACGTTCTGGCAAGAGGAAGAGGCAGTTGATCTTTTGAGGGATCATTTCGAGAGCAGAGGGGAAGGTATCTCCTTTGAGCAGAGGCTCATAAATTCAGATAGAGGGAAAGGTATCTCCTTTAAGTAGAGGCTCATAAATTTAGATTCAGGGAAGGTATCTCCTTTGGGTCGAGGCTCATAAACATTGTAATTGGGAAGTTTTCCCAAAGAACTTTGAGATAACTTTTAGAGAAAAGTTTTGTGGACATAGCCCAGCCATTTTGGGTGAACCACGTTAAAATTGGTTTCACTTTGTGGATGATCTTGTGCATTTTTTTTATATTGCTTTGGGTATATTGCTTTACTGTTTTGAAGTTTAAAGGAAAAAGTAAAAAGAGGTCTTATACTGTTCACCCCCCCTCTCAATATAAGCTTGTGTTCTTCAATTGGTATCAGAGCAGGTGCCTTCGAAAAGTTTAACAGCTTGAAGGAAAATCTAGTAAATAACACAATGGATTATTCAAGTGGCAATGCATTACCTATTCTTGATGGGTCAGATTTTGGTCTTTGGAGTGCAAGGATGAAGGTTCATCCAATGGCACTTGGTAATGAGGTATGGGAAGTAATTGAAGATGAGTACACTATTCCTGTACATGGTCCATATAGTAAAGAAGGCTCCTACATCATAGCAATTCAAAAGCAATGAATGCAATCCTGAAAGGCTTACAGAAAGTAGATCTCACCAAAGTGATTCACTATAATACAGCCAGTGAAATGTGGAAATAGTTTCAGGTGGTTCATACAGGTGATACAAATGTCAAAAATGCCAATTTGAGACACTTCAAAGGTATGTTTGAACAATTCAATATGAATGATGATAAAAATATTAGTGACTACATGCTTCGTATGGATGAGGTTGTTAACTCCATGAAAGACTTAGGTCTTGAACTTGCTGAAAATGATGTTTGTGATAAGATTTTAAGATCTCTTCCTAATAGATTTAGTGAAAATATTTCTGCTATTGAGGAAGCTAAATATTTGGATAAGTTGAAAAAGGATGAGCTCCATAGTATACTTGTAGCATTTGAGTTGAGAACTCAAGTGAAGGTTGATGTCAAGAAAGAGGCAGCTTTCAAGGCTACCAAGAAATCCAAGGGTAAACATCTTCAAGAGAGTGATGAGTCATATAGTGATGAAGAGGCATATTACAGCAAGAAAGGCAATTTCTCTAGAAAGCACAAAAGCATGAAAAATATAAGATGTTTCAATTGTGGAAAGTTTGGTCATTATGCTACTGATTGTACTATTCCCAAGAATGAAAGTGATGAAGATAAACAGGATTCTAAGAGCAAGGATTCTGAAAAGCACAAGCATCACAGAAAGAACAAAGATGAGCACAACAATCAAGGAAAGAGGTATTCTTACAAGCACAAGAAGAGTTTCTACCTAGACAAAGTAAGTAAGTGTTCTAGTAGTGATAGTGAAAGTTCTTCAAGTGATGATGAAAATGAGATGTTGTTCATATCAGAAAAAGAGGAAGAACTGAAACATAGGTTCATTATCATGAAATGTCTTAGATGTGGAAATTTTGGTCACATTGAGGATGATTGTCCAAATAATTATTTGGTTTCCAGTATGTATGAGGATGCTTCAAAAAACTATAAGGAATATGCATGTATGGTTTTTGAAAAAGGTAGCATCTCTAGTGATAAGAAATCTGAAAAAGGCTTTGATGATTCAGAAAGCAAACAAATAAAGGATCTTGAAAGTGAACTTATTAGTGCTCTTAGTGCTTTGAAAAGGGAAAGAAAGAAGAATGCTAGACTCAAGGATAAGTTAGATGAATGTTGTATGGAGAGAGATGATCTTATAGAAAATCTTGATTTCTCTATAGCTAAGACACAAGAACTCAAGGATGAGTTAGAGTCTAAGGTTCTTGAGTATAGTTAGTTGGAACAAAAAAATGGCTTCTTTGAAAGAGGAAACTAAAGAGTACAAGGATAAGCTTTACAGGTTTCAAGATAGCTCCAAAAATGTTAAGTCACTCATCAAAGGTCAAATAAAAACAATAGATAAAACAGGTCTTGGTTTTGTTAAGCCACACAAGGAACAAGTTGGAGAGTCTAGTAAGAGACTCCAAAAGGAAGAGAGTTTTGATGAGGAAAGTATTTCAGATCATGAGTCCTTGAATGATAGATGTGTAGAAATAGAAAACATAATTCAAAATGAGAAGAAGTTTTCAGGACCCAAGAGGTCAAATAAAGAAAAGTTTCAAGGCAGATGTTTTGCTTGTCACAGGTTTGGTCACATGGCTTCACATTGCATGGCTCAAGTGAAGAAGGTAAATGACAGTTTCAGAAGTGCTAGTTACTTTCAAGGGTATTGCTACTCTTGTAAACAGTTTGGGCACAAGGCAATCTATTGCAAGGTAAATAACAAGAACATGTTTGATCAAAACAGGTTTGGTCATAACAGGTTTGGCCAGAACAAGTTTGGTCAGAACAAGTTTGGTCTGAACAGGTTTGTTCAAAACAGGTTTGGTCAGAATAGGTGGATTCAAAGATCAGGTTTACCTCAGAGAAACAACATCGTAAAGTGTTTCAAGTGCAACAATGAAGGTCACATAATCAGACAATGTAGAGCTGAAATTCCAGAATACGAGAACGAGAACAGTGGCATGATCAGGTCCAAGGATCAAGGCATGGACAAGAACAGGGATGAAAACAAGAACAAGAATAGTGACAAGAATAGGAATATGGACAAAGAGTTTAAGAGAAGGACCGAAAAGGAAGTTATAGATGCTGATGATGATCAGTGCCTAATGGGAGTTTTACTCCCACCCCAGAATTAATCACCTCATTAGGAGGTGGGGGAGGGACTAAGCTAAGAGGCTCATTCTTAGTCCCAAGCCCCAAAGGTGGCCCTTTTCCATTGATGACAAAGGGGGAGAGATATGAGTAAGGGGGAGAGCTTCAAAGTGAAGAGGAAATCTTCAAGTCAGGGGGAGCAAAAATTCAAAGGAAGATTCTCAGTTATGGGCATAGTTTCTCAGTTGTTAGCACAGTTAGTTTTAGTTTTGGCTTTTGAGAAGTGTTTTCAGTAAAGGTTTGCCATCAATGACAAAGGGGGAGATTGTTGGCAATTTTGGGTACTTTGGGTACATTGCCTTTGCTCAAGTGTATAAGTTGTCATTGATGTCAAAAGGTATTTTTGTGTTGATATCAAAAAGAGTGTGATGTCAAAAATATCTTGAGAAGCTTCATAATGTTAAAGGGTTTTTATTAAAACCATGGTGACGATTTTTCTTAAAACTAGTTGGACTCATTAAGGGTTTTTATTAAAACCAAGCTTAACTTAATGCAAAGGTTTTTTCTTGAAAAACCTTGAAGGTCCATGTTTATTATTAATAATTAAATTAACTCAAACCTTTGAAAAAGGTCTAAGTTTAATTTATTATTAATAAAATAATTATTATTATTATTTTAATTATTATTAAAGGGTCTTTTAACCCTTAAGCAACATAGATAAAGATTTCATTTGTCGACATGTTGCCATCGTTGGAGGAGCACCGACGTCAAACAATTAAGGAGAATTGGCTATATAAGTGGGGATGATTTTCTAAAGTAATGGTACCTTCGATCGATGCAATTTCATAGCTCTATGTCCTCCGTAAAAGCGATGTTTTTCGTTGTATTTCTTTTTCCATCCATATAGAATTGCTCAATATTTTCTTGCGCTTGACATCCATAGATTGCGTTTCTCTAAAATTTTATAATACTGCGAACTATGTTTTCTAGAAGTTACGTTTTTGGACAGCGCTCATGATGATTGTGGTGGCTTGAGGAAAACGTTTACGTTTTCAGATCCTTGGTGATTGAAGGAAGACAACACATAGGATTACATTATATTTTTCATTGGGCACTTGTGCTCTAATGGTGGTGGTGTGTTGAGTGAAGAAGCGTTGGGTAGTGGTGCCAAGTTTGACCCATGTTGTGGGCAATTTCATTTTGGTCGTGATGCACGAGGATAGCAGCAATGAAAGCACTTTAGCATGTGTGGTGTTATTCATTTTATCCAAAGGTTGGATAACTAAGGTTGGCCAAGTGTTGTGATAGGTTTTGAGTCCTCCTTCTTCATCAAAGTAAAGGTATGGGCAACTTCTTCCATGTATATTGTTGATGGTGTATTTTCTGAAACTGAGTTTGGAGTGAAAAGGTTGTCTATTAGGTATTTTTTTGTTGGTGTAAATCCTATTTTTTGGATATTGAAGATTGTTTATGCATTAAAATCATTGATGAGTTTTTTGGTGAATGCATAATTCTAGTTGAGGAAGAGGAAGCATTTTTGCACTAGGGTTTATGTTAGTAAGTCTTGCTACTTGCATTAAGATGGTAAAACCCTTAGTTGGCTATTTTGATATTGATGGTTGAGTTGCTTCCATAGAGGTTGTTTTGATCAAGTTAGTGCTTTACTTGATACATGATTTGGACTTACTCCATTGAGTTGATTTGAGCAAGTTATTCTTTGCATTTGGTGATATTGTGTTGGTGGTTGTTTTGTTCAAATATATTTGGAGGGAAAAGGATTTCTACTTGTTTCCTTTTCTTTTGATGATTGGTTGAATGCTTCAAGGTTGATGTTGAGTTGAATGGTGTTGGTTGACTAAACCTTGTTTGATGAGCATTGTTGTTGAAACCCTAATTGATGGTGAAAATAACATGAGTATCATTGTTATGTGATTCTTTGCATAGTTGGAAATTGTTGGGGTTTCATGTTCTTGAAAGAAAACATTCTATCCCATCCATTTCAAATATTGAGTTGAGTTTTCAGATTTGAGATTGAGTTTGAGATGAGTTGATTTGAGTTGAGTTTTGAGATTGGGATTTGAGTACAGAACATATTGAGTCTCTAACAATTCTCTTTATGCTTATATGAGTTTGAAAAATCACATTGGGTCTCTAACAATTCAATTTGTGATTTCCTACTAAGAAAGTTTTCCTTGGTGAGCTTGCTGAGTTTTGGACAGGTTTCGATGGGGACTTGTGAGCAGATTTGGAAAGGTCCTAGCAGAGGACTTGTGAGATGAGTTTGATAGTTCTATCAGAGAACTTGAGGATAGAGGTGCAACGGTTCTTTGAGAAGAACCTGAGGACATATTTGGAAAGTATTTGAGAAGGCTTGTGTGCAGAGGATTGATTTGTTCAAGTGTTGGACAGATCTGACAGACAGAGGAAGACTTGTACTAGACTGACTGACTGTGTTTGGTACAGGTTACTGAGCTACTGTGGACGTGATCATAGAAGGCGAAGGTCTCTTAGGCTAAGCATTGAGGACGGGAGGTCTTCGATGGAAAGGAGTTCCACATGCTGGCAAGAGGAAGAGGCAGTTGATCTTCTGAGGGATCATTTCCAGAGCAGAGGGGAAGGTATCTCCTTTGAGCAGAGGCTCATAAATTCAGATAGAGGGGAAGGTATCTCATTTAAGCAGAGGCTTATAAATTCAGATTCGGGGAAGGTATCTCCTTTGGGTCGAGGCTCATAAACATTGTAATTGGGAAGGTTTCCCAAATAACTTTGAGATAACTTTTAGAGAAAATTTTTGTGGACTTAGCCCAGCCATTATGGGTGAACCACATTAAAATTGGTTTCACTTTGTGGATGATCTTGTGCATTGTTTTGATATTGCTTTGGGTATATTGCTTTACTATTTTGAAGTTTAAATGAAAAAATAAAAAGAGGTCTTATACTGTTCACCTCCCTCTCAGTATAAGCTTATGTTCTTCAAAGAGACACATCGCATGAGGTGAAAATTTGTGGTTGGGTAGAGAGCTGCCATGTGGCAAGTTATCATTCGTCGTGTAGGTGCATCATGGTAGAGGGAGCAAAGTCAGTGGAACGATTGCCTCCAAGTAATCGTTCAACTATGGAGGAGTTGGTGTTTTTAAACACCAAAATGTTTTCATCCTTAGCGATGTGGGACTAAACGTCCCACATCCTTTTTTTTCTTGTCGGAGGCGGGAAAGCCTTCAATTGAAGGCAAGCCCCCACTCATTCCCATTAGGCTAGCTAGCCCGACCAACGAGGGGGGCCGGAGCTAAAACTCCAGACCAAGAGGTCGGGATTTCGACCCCCATCGAGGGCAAAATATTTTGCTCCACGGAGCAATATGAGGTAAATTTTTTTTTTTTTTTTTTTTTTTTTAATTTGTTTTTTTTTAAATTAAAAGTTTTTATATTTATTTTTACTTTTAATAAGTTAAATATAAATTATAATTCAAGAATTTTTTTTTGAACTGATTTCTTCCAACAATATAATTTTATTTTTCTTATTAAAAATTTAAAATTTATGTTTAAATTTTTTATTTAAAATTTTCCGAATTTTAAATTTAAAAATTAAAATTAAGCAACCTATTTTTGCAAAATCGACAACAAAAAAAGGAGCTTTTGTCTTCTTCTTCAAAGGAGATATCAAGAAATATAAGAGCACCATTTTATTTTGCATATTAGGAGACCTATTTTCTTCTCAAAACCCTTGTTTATTTAGCATACAATAAAGGATCAATCTTGAATTCTTTTTTGCAAATTATAAACACAAGGAGACTCAAAATTTTGTAAATTTCAAAGGCAAAGTGTGCATTTGTTTTCTCCAAATGGGGGATATAAGACATAATATTGCACATTTTTTTTTGTAAAATTGAGAAGAATTTGAAGCCTTGGGTCCATAAAAACTAAGTCGTGTGTCGACTAGTTCGGAAGCCTTTCAAAAGTGGGTCATGTGTTGACTTATCTTGAAAGGAGTGCTATTTGTTAAATTTGCAAAACAAAGAGGGGAAAACAAAAATTGTATTTCTTTTGCAAATTTTTAACACAAAGGTGAAGAGCACTTAAAACAAATCAAACTTGATTATTTTGCAAAATTAGAAAAGATAGGCAATTATTTATTGTCACATTATTTGTAAAATTGTAAGACAAGGAGGAGACAAAAACATATCAATTTTTTTGCACAACACACATTCATATTTTGTTGAAAAAATTAAAAGGTGCATTTTCAATTTTACTCGACACCTTCAGTAGCAAATTAGTTGTAGTATATGTTATCAATAAGTTTTGACACTATATCATAGGATATCAGGTATTCATTCTTACAGATCATGCTGCCATTAAATACCTAATGAATAAACCTTTGGTTAGTGCAATAATTATTCATTGGTTAATACTATTTCAGGAATTGATATCACTATAGTTAATAAACCAGGGAAAGTCAATGTAGTTGCATATTTTCTATCAAGATTACAAAATGTAAATACAAGAGAGTTGGTTGAAGATGCATTTCCTAATGAGAAATTGTTTGCTAATTTTTTGCAGTCCCCATTGTTTGCATATACAGCTAATTACTTGGCTACAGGAAAAATTCCTCTTCACTTTACTCCTAAAAAAAAGAAACAGTTAATCAAGCAAAGTTCTTCTTTTAAATGGATAGGAGGTTTACTTTTCAAATGAATTCCTGACCATGTTTTGCGTAGGTGCATCCACAAGGATGAGGTATATGATATCCTACGGGCATGTCATGATGAATCTTTAGGAGGACACTATTCAGTCAAGAGTATAATTTGGAAGATCTTAGGTACTGGATATTACTGGCCATATTTGCATTAAGATGTGAAAATTTATGTTATACATTGTGATGCATGCCAAATGATGGGAAAACCTACCTTCACTAGTGAAATGCCATTACAACCTCAAGTATGAACAAAACCATTTAAGATGTGGGGGCTAGATTTTGTAGGACCTATTGACCCTCCTTCCCAAGGGAAAGTGCATATCTTAGTATGTACTGATTATGTAACCAAATGGATGGAAGCTCGTGCTTTTAAGCATGCTTGGGAAGAAAAAGTTGTTGATTTCTTATATACACAAATTTTCCTATTTTTTGGAGCCCCACAGTCCATCACTATAGATCAAGGACCTCAGTTTACTTCAAGACTTATTGAAGCTTTCACTCAACTATATGAAATCAAGCATAGAAAATCCTCACCATATCATCCACAAGCCAATGGTCAGGTTGAAGTAACAAATAAGGAATTAGAGAGGATTTTAACCAAAACCATAGCTTCACATAGGAGAAATTGGTCGGACAAACTACCTGAAGCAATTTGGGCTTACAACACTAATTGGAAATCCACTACTAGAATTACACCATATGAATTGGTTTATGGTAAGAATCCTCTTTTGCCTATCAAATTTGATTTATTGACTCTTCAAACTGCTTAGGATGTAGGTATTGATTTGTCACAGGCACAAACAAAATGATTCCTATAGCTCAATGCATTGGATGAGCTATGGAGGGATGCATTGCACCAGACTAAGATGATCCAAGCATAGCAAAAATTATGGCATGATAGTCACATTCATCAAATGAAGTTTAGTAAGGCGACTGGGCTTTGTTGTTTGACTCACATTATGAAGACTATCTTGGAAAATTGCAAACTAGGTGGTTTAGACCATATCAGATTGATAAAGTGTTTGCAAATGGATTTTTTTGCCTTTCACCCATTGATGATTCACGATAAAAATTGGTGGTTAATGGAAATCATCTTTGGATATATCATAAACCACTAACGAAGGAGGAGTTTCCCAAGCAAGTGGAGAACTTGGATGTACACATCTTGGAAGAAAAAACTTCTTCCACACCATACTTAGTAGAGTAATATAAAGGAAATTAAAAAAATGATAAAAAAAATGAATAACTCAGAAATTGAAAACCTCTTTGAGGTGCTTCTAAATTACGATTGCATGAAAACCGATCTTTCGGCATGTTTGCCTTTGTGAGTCTCCATTCATACCCACCATCATTATTCCATATTTTCATATAATAACTGTTTCACCTATTTTTAGATTGCACCTATCTTAGTCCATAGAGCAGCCAGCTGAGAATTAGCAGAAACAACCACTGTACAATTGTAAATGGTTATATCAAGTATGTGCCTTTTTCATTTTAGAACAATGTTGATTTTTAGTGTAGTGTATAATATCCCTAGTTAGTATATAAGGCATACATAAGGTTAATTCAAAAAGTTATCCATCTAGTCAATGTAATATGTGGAAAGAGTAGGAAAACTTTTATCCATAACCTTCAAATGTTTCAGCATGATAATGCTCCGAAATTAATGGTATTCATAACTGCTTCGGAATGATGATAACTTCAAAACCAAAACAAAGAGAAAATATGAGAACAACTTCAAAATAAAAATAAACATATCCTTTAGAATGAATGAATATTCATACATCAAGAAAAATTTTGGAATGAGTAAGAATAAGGACGAAACAACATGTGGCATCACAATCAAATTTCTATTATTCGAAGTAAGGAAAAATTTTGGCATAGATTTCAAGATGCAGGTTTCCAACACAACGATGGAAACGAGGTTTTTGGGAATCATCGCACATTTTACGATATGCAAAATCTTTGACACACTTCACAAGGACTTTAGGAAAGAGGGAAGGTATGTACATTGTCCATCACCCAACCAACAGATGACTGCCACATCAGTGCAGCATAATAATTTAATCAAATATATCTAATAATATTCCTATGGGAAATATGAGTCTACCATGTGAGATAGGAGAAGTAAATTTAATTTCCAAATGTTCCAACATGTTCCAAAGCATTTTTACAGCACTGTAAAAATCTAATTATGTAGCCCAAAACCGTTTTGAGCCCTGTAGTTGCAAATAGTTCAATTGAGACCCAAGAACGACGTTGTATTTTGACACTGCGAAGAGATAGAATACATGAAGATTAAAAATGATGGGTAAGAAGAATAATATTGAGCCAAAAAATGTAGATTGCCTACAAGGAGATCTTGAATCGCTACATATTTTTATAGAAGGGGGATTTCTACAATTTTGCATAAATTTGATGGGCATTAAGAGGGATTGGTCGTTGATTTTGCACGCACCTTTCACAACAATCAAGTTCACATCAACGGCATGACAATCCAGCTAAGCCCCAAAATTCTTAGTCAAGTTACAGAAATTCCATTGCATGGGGTTCAAATTAGGAAATCTGGCAAGAATACTTTAAATGAATTATTAAACCATTTCAGGGGAGATGAGTATAGGCCCACTGAGTTTGTATTGAGTAATAATATCTGCAAGGGGGTAAAAAGAACAAATTTATAGCCTCCTTGGGATGAAGTTACAATATGGATCATTAGGTTTTTGACCTATGATGGGGAATTCATTGTCCTATCTAGATTTCACATGAGAATTCTAACCCATCTACACCATGGTAACTCAAATCCTAAGCTTATGGTAAACCTTCCTCTGTATTTATATCATGTGCTAGTAAATATGACCAAAAAATATCAAGCAGGAAGAGGGTCTCCCAAACACCATGGGCTCATCGAGATCATCTACAAACATCACTTTAGATGAAACCATAGGAGTTTTGAATGGTTCTTCTCTACCTGGAATGAATTGGAGAGTGAAAGCCCTAAATCTAAGGAAGAGGCAGGAGGAGAGAAGTTTGAATTTGAAGATGAAGCAGAAATTACAAGATTTGAACCTAAAATTGAAATTGAATCCTCTAAAAATGAAATCCCCTCCTCACCATAAGGACATCCATCCTCTAGGACTAGGAAGCAAAGGGAAAAACAATCTAAGTCTGGTCCTATGGGAAAAAGAAGAAGAGTTACATTTTTTGAGAATATAGCTATTTTTCCAACACAACCTATTAGGCAGCCTGGTAGTTCAAGAAAAGAAAAGCAAATAGGGAAAGAAACGCCTAAAGTATGTTCTTCTCTAGAATCATCAAAATTTATTTTGGAGTTACCTAAAAAGGTTAAACAAACTCATGTGGGGTTACAAAGGTATTCCAAACTTCAAAAACAAAAAATAACAAAAAAAATAGTGGATGAAGAAGCTACACCACTACTTCAGCAGTTAAATACAAAGTAGGGACAAGAAGTTCTTGTAGAATAATTTACAGAAGAGATATCAGAGGAAGTATATATGGACATAGAATAATTGGAGATAGATACAATAGTCACATAGACAGAAATACCTACAGTCTCACTTGTTGACTATTCAGACTCTAAAGATTCTAATTTTGGCAAAGAATCAATAAGAGAAGAGGAAGAGCTTGATAGAAAAACCTAGTTGCATGTTGCTAGAAGTATCTATTAGAATAATATTTCATTCTTTGGCATATTTACCTTTTTACTTTGATAGGTACAAATAGCTAGTATATTGCATTACACTAGTTAACTAGATTATTACATTTACTTTTCTACTTTTTACATGTAGATATTTACTGTCTTATATATCTAATGGTTAATTTACTAAATATCCTATGTGGAAGAGTTCTAATTCAAACTCTCTTACTCTTGGCAGATTAGTTAGCGTAATTTCCTATTAATCAGTTTTGATTACCTATTTTGTAACCTATTTAAACTATAGTTCCTAAACTATATGGTTAATGCAATTATTCATTTATCAAACAGTTTGGATCTCCTAGTCACATTGGCATCAGATCTAGAGGAGGGAGCTGGGAGGAATATTTGAAATCACTAGAGAGAGTCGAGTGCAAAAGCACCAATTCTAATTTGGTGACTTTATTTCATTTTTTTCTCTCCTCTCATTTCCTAAGTTTTTCCTGAGTTGTTAATTGAATTTTTTTATTTAAGCCCAGACACAAATGAGGTGGAGATTTCCTAATTCTTTTGGGCCACCTCACCCCATCTCAACAGGCGAGCAGGCCCACATGAAAGTGTCAAAGAGGGCCCACAGCAGAAGCCTGAATGACCAGACCCAAAATCTGAAGTCGATCGGCTAGGTAGATCTAAGTTTTCGGTGATCGAGTTTAAAATCAAGCTCACAGACCCACAAGTATCATGTCATGACCCGTGTCCCCGAGGCATGCCACAGCCCATAGGGCTTGCACCCCCAAAGTCAGCCAACGAAAGCGCATTGAGGGTAGGAGCACCCTCACACTCCCACATGGCCTCCTTGATTGGGAGTGCTTCGAGGGCAGGAGTTCCCTCACACTCTTGGAAAAAGCACATCAGGTGCTCAATCCTTTACCACTTGGACAAATCTCAGCAGAACACATGACTGCATCACATCGTGCAACCTAACCTTTGACTCAGCATGACACATGGCATGCACTTTAAGGTAACACATGGTGAGGATAGGATGGAGACACATGGCAAAGACATCTATGTGGTGACACATGGGGAGGATAGGAAGGAGACACCTGGACCCAACCAGGAGGTGACACATGGCAAAGCCATCTAGGTGGGCAAGTCTAGCAAGGAGACACATGGCATGAGGTGAAAATTTGTGGTTGGGTAGAGAGCTGCCATGTGGCAAGTTATCATTCGTCGCGTAGGTGCAACATGGTAGAGGGAGCAAATTTAGTGGACCGATTACCCATAGGAAATCGTTCAACTAGGGAGGAGTTGGTGTTTTTAAACACCAAAATGTTTTCCTCCTTAGCGATGTGGGACTAAAAGTCCCACATCCTTTTTTTCCTGTCGGAGGTGGGAAAGCCTTCAATTGAAGGCAAGCCCCCACTCATTCCCATCAGGATAGCTTGCCCAACTGGTGAGGGGGGGCTAGAGCTAAAACTCCCGACCAAGAGGTCGGGAGTTCGACCCCCATCGAGGACAAAATATTTTGCTCCACGGAGCAATATGAAGTAAATTTTTATTTTTTTATTTTTTTATTTGTTTTTTTTTTAAATTAAAAGTTTTTATATTTATTTTTACTTTTAATAAGTTAAATATAAATTATAATTCAAGAATTTTTTTTTGAACTGATTTCTTCCAACATTATAATTTTATTTTTCTTATTAAAAATTTAAAATTTATGTTTAAATTTTTTATTTAAAATTTTCCAAATTTTAAATTTAAAAATTAAAATTAAGCAACCTATTTTTGCAAAATCAACAACACTTCTTCAAAGGAGATATCAAGACATATAAGAGCACCATTTTATTTTGCATATTAGGAGACCTATTTTCTTCTCAAAACCCTTGTTTATTTAACATACAATAAAGGATCAATCTTGAATTCTTTTTTGCAAATTATAAACACAAGGAGACTCAAAATTTTGTAAATTTCAAAGGCAAAGTGTGCATTTTTTTTCTCCAAAGGGGGGATATAAGACATAATATTGCACATTTTTTTTTGTAAAATTGAGAAGAATTTGAAGCCTTGGGTCCATAAAAACTAAGTCGTGTGTCGACTAGTTCTAGAAGCCTTTCAAAAGTGGGTCATGTGTTGACTTATCTTGAAAGGAGTGCTATTTGTTAAATTTGCAAAACAAAGAGGGGAAAACAAAAATTGTATTTCTTTTGCAAATTTTTAACACAAAGGTGAGGAGCACTTAAAACAAATCAAACTTGTTTATTTTACAAAATTAGAAAATATAGGCAATTTTTTATTGTCACATTATTTGCAAAATTGTAGGACAAGGAGGAGACAAAAACATATCAATTTTTTTGCACAACACACATTCATATTTTGTTGAAAAAATTAAAAGGTGCGTTTTCAATTTTACTCGACACCTTCAGTAGCAAATTAGGTGCATTTTCAGTTGCATCCAACACCTAAGTGATAATAATTTTGAGGGCATTCTTGTTTGATTATTGCATTATTTCTTTTTGCAATTATAAGTCATAGAATCAAGATCACTCCATACCTCAATATTTCACAAATTTTTGTAAATCCTTGCATAGATTTAAAGCCACTTTCACTTGATAGTCTCTCCTAAAACCAAAACCCCTAAATCACTCTTATTTTTTTGGCTTAATTTCCTCAAACTGATTATCCATCTTCAATAGGATTTTTAGGCAGGTGCCATTAAATATCTTTTTGAGTGAATTATATTTTTTTTTTTTTTGTGGAAAACATCCCAAAAGGGATGCCACTTTCGGGTAAGACCCAAGGAGGCATGGGTATGAATTATCTTTCATATCTTATTTATTTTCCTTAATTTCCTCCAACTGATTATCTCTCTTCAAAATATTTTTCAGGAAGGTGCCATTAAATACCACTTGAGAGTGAAAGAAATATCATCTTAGTACAAATTGTAGGACCTTCATCATGGGGACTATTAATAAATACTTAAGTGATACAAAATTGCTAATGGGTCCTAACTATTTAGCATGGAAAACTAAGATGAAAACCATATTGACTGTAGAGGACATGTGGTATTTAGTTGATGGCACTGAAACAAGACCCGCATCACCAGGAGTAGATCAAAAAGCATGGGACAAAAAGAACAATTGTCTTCTCATGTTGATACTCATTGCAACTACTAATGAGATCCAGTCTCACATAAGTGAAGCTAAAACTAGTAAAGAGGCATGGGATGCTCTTAGTACCATTTTTTAAGGCAAGAATCAATCAACTATTCTAAACCTTCAAACATAGATTCATACACTCCATATGAAGTCAGGTGAATCAGTAGAACTATTCCTCTATAGAGTGGCAGATCTGAAGTCTAAGATTAATGCTTTAGGGGCCAAAGTAGAAGACACCATTTTGACTTTAGTAATTTTGAGAGCTCTACCCAAATCCTACAAAATATTGATTACATCCCTTAATTTTTCACAAAGAGTTGTCACCTTTGTGGAGTTAGTCAGTTTGCTTCAAATTGAGGAAGCAAATCAACTCCAAAATGATGAAGTGTCAAACAATGCACTTTATTCAAATTATAAAGGTAATAAAGAGAAATGAAACTTTAAAAAGGGAGGATAATCCTCAAAAGGTAAGGGAAATCAATCTCAGAAGAGGTTTTCTCATATTATAAAAAGGACAACCATGACACCAATCGGTGTTGGTTCAAAAACAAGCAAAACAAGAAAGACAAAGGCACAACACAAAAGCAAAACAAAGGCAATATTTCTAGTGAAGTGTCTAGTTCTGATTCTGATTCTGGTTTAAAAAAAGCATACAGAGTGCTCATTGGTAAAAAAAATATTGTAGAGGGAACACACACTTTTGACCATGGGCAAAGCACCATTTTCCTCTCTCTTTTTTAGGCTTCATAAATAACATAAGTTTTTTTTTAAGTACTTGCAATAAGGGGTGATTGTATCTCTTTTTAGGCTTCATAGATAGCAAATTCTCAATGTTTGAAGTTCTTGTAACAAAAGAAGAGACTTTTATGGTGTAAAATTGCCTAGGAGGCAGTATTTGTAAAATCATTCACAACACTCTTAAGTTGCACATCTTTCACAATTAAGGGGGGATATACTTTCTTTTTCACAAATAATTGTAAAAAGGGAAGAAGACTTATAAGGGTGCATTTTCGATAGCGACCGAAACCTTAGTCATACTTCTTTCAAAAATTAATTACATGTTTTGCAACAAGAAGGGGGAACTTATAAGGGTGCATTTTCGATAGTGATCGACACCTTAGCTACCTTATCTTTTGCAAAATCATATTGTAAATGAATGAACCTCGTATGAAGTGATCTATTCTACTACACATAGCGATTGCAGTAGCTGGTTACCCATGCAATTCGGTTGGATGACGATATTACGATAAGGACATTCATTGGTATGAAGACAAAGTGAGGAATGACCCACTTTTTGCTTAGGAGCATCCAAAGTACTATGATAGAGAAAGAACCAGCAGATCGACATTTTCTTCCACTATATTGGGGCAGTTATATACTTTACCAAAATATTGTTGTGTAGGAGGATAGGTATATATTTCCCAAATAATGTAATAAGGGGGGATGTTAGAATAATATTACATTCTTTGGCATATTTACCCTTTTACTCTGATAGGTACAAATAGCTATTATATTGCATTACACTAGTTAACTAGATTATTACATTTACTTTTCTACTTTTACCATGTAGATATTTACTGTCTTAAATATCTAATGGTTAATTTCCTAAATATCCTAGGTGGAAGAGTTATAATTCAAACTCTCTTCCTCTTGGCAAATTAGTTAGCGTAATTTTCTATTAATCAATTTTGATTACCTATTTTGTAACCTATTTAAACTATAGTTCCTAAACTATATGGTTAATGCAAATATTCAATTATCAAACAGTTTGGATCTCCTAGTCACAGTAGCATTAAGACACAAATGGGTTGGATTGAATAACATGAAGCCTCTCACATAGAGAAAGATAAGATTATTGCTAATTTGCAGGTAGAGGTGAATAAACTAAGGGCTCGGTTGTCCACTCTAGAGCAACAGTCTATAGAAACTGGTTCTAAAGATGAATTGTCCAAAATTCTATTAGAATTAGGAGAAGATCATAGAGATTTGGAATTACCCGAGGAAGAATAACCCATTAGAGGAGTGGAAATAGAAGAAATAGCAACCCAAATTTTCTAGCAGGATGTCAGCATGACAAATTCAAAAGCCTCTGTAGAACATTCTAAAAATTCACAGTAGGGGGCACAAAAAATACAAGCAACTAAGGAGACCGATGAAAAATAGGAAGTGCAAGGACAGGTAAATATACATTCTCCTCAACTATCTATTGAATTAATTATAGTTGAATCACCTCAAGTTGAAACAACAAAAATTGGAGTGCAAGTAGATCTATTCACTGTTAACCCATCAAAAGTTCGTATACAAGTGGACTTGCCTCCAAAAATACAATCAATTATAAGTCCCCCATAAATAGTTACAATGAAAAAATATAATGAGGACATAGCACACTGGATGTTGCAGTGTCAACATATGGAAGCACAAATTTCAGCCTTAAAACCTTTGAAGCAAAATCTAGAAGCCCAAACTGTAGATATAACTAAGTTATAGAACAAATATAGGATATTTGCCAAATTGCAGAGTACTTAGTTCAGTGTAGAAGACCTACAAGGTTTTATACTCTAATATTAAAGGAAAAACACCTCCACTGGTAATTAATGAGAATTTTTTTCAAATTTCCATATAAACTAGACACTGCTGAAGAATTTGTGGAAACATATTTGCATAGTCCAGAAGAACAGAGGAATCTACTTTGTGAATTGTTTTTGCATAACTTCTTCTTGCTTGAAAATGGAACCTTCTTGCCACACATATTTACAGGAGATATTCAGCTGAGATCCTTTATATCTTTAGTGCAAAATCATAATTATTAGGAGTAGAAAAAGGAAAGCAAGGAAATGGAGTTAACAACTGAGTTACTGATTAGAAGAACCCATACTAATTATAGGGATTCCATCAATCAGCATTTTACTATGATGAGAGAACAAAAAATCAGAGAAGTATATAAGAGCAATCTTACTGATTGTATAAAGAATTTTTAGGTCTTTTGTAATCAGCATTTTGGTAATGCTCTCTCAGCTTGTAAAAGTACGTGGGGAGAATTGTCAATATAACTTCAAAAGAGGGAACCTATCTCACCTAACAATTTATTATGGTCTAGAAGGAGAGCAAAAGGTATAGTACAGGTTATCCACAAGCTGCAGGATCACTGAGTAGGTTTGAGGTATAGGCTACCAAATGTGATAACTCTAGTTCCTTATTTCTTTGATAGTGATCTCCAATCAAATGAGCAGTTCCAAGAATGTCTCAAGCAAATTCAACCCCCTTACATTCCATGAGAGGATAATAATTTTTGAGGGTTATAAAAATGGGATTACAATGTTCTCACAAATCCTGACTCCACCAAAGTATCCCCCATTAACTTAATTTTATCTTGGTCCTTCTTTTGACCCACCTTCATATTCTTATCTGAATTTTTTTTTTAATTATTTTATGTTGCAATCCCAACACCGTAGGAGTTTTATAGTCCAAGGATGACTACATCAATGCTTGAGTAGGAGAGGGCATAACTAAATCTATACCACTTTCCAAAATAGTTTCCATTATAGGGATAAAACCATCCATGTCTCCTTACTCAGATTCAAAGCCCTTATTCATTTAAACCCCTTAGATCTGATTCCTTAAGTTCCCCCTCAAGAAGAGACATATGATTTGGCCTTGTTATATTTGCATCAGGTAGCGATGTTTCAAGTATCTCCATGCACTGATCAAGATCATTTAATATTTCAAAATGGTTGAGTAGAGCATCTGGCTGGCTATCCTTATGGTCTTTGTTTGCCCTTTGTTCTCTATTTTGGGCTTTTACCAAAACAAAACCTTCCTTATCCCATTCCCCTTCCTTTATTGGGGCTTTTCCTATATCTAAACTTTATACAAAATGAGAGGTCCTAGGATTTGAAGCCACAGACATGACAAACTTAGGGCATTTTCTTTGTAGGTGGCCATATTCATGGTAAATTCGACAACAAAATGGAAGAGCTTCATAGTCAAGTTTTTGAACCCATGTAGTTGATCCAAATTGTATTTGAATAGAATATAGAATATTATTATTTAAGTCAATTTCAACACAAATATGAGCAATAGAGATTACCTTTTTATCCATTATTTGTTGTGATGGTCCAACCGGCTTCCCAAGTAGAAGGGCAATCTTATGCAAGATATCAGTTCCCTAAAATTCCAATGGGAGCCATGGAAGCTGCACCCATACTGGAACCCACAATAGTCGCTCCTCTGATGGGTTGAAACCCACATGCCAGGGTTTAATAAAGAGTTCCACTTGGTTATAGAAATAAGAACCCCCTTCAAATGCTTTATTACGATTTGCAATACAAGAGAAAACCACCATAAAATAGTTGTTCACACTCAGCATCACCTCCACATCACCTTTAGGATTCCAAGTCTTCCTGACCCAAGCCTCCACAAAAGGGAGAGAAATTTGGATGCCCAAAAATTTACCAATAAGGGCATGTTTGGTTAGATACTCCACATCTTTCACAATTGAGTCTGGTTGAACCACTAGAACTAGTCTGGCTTCACATCGTTCCAAACATCCATTGTTCTTTAACAAGCGGTTCTTGACATGCACTAGAAAATCCTATTCCTTCCAGTTATTTTTAGATGAAAAAACATCATGAGCATGCACTCTCTGTGCCAGACCCGATGCCATCATGACATTCCTCCAATTTTTTAGACCTCCTCCAAAAGTTGTTGCCATCCTCATAGAGCAGTTTTTCTTCATCAAACCCTAGCTGAGTAGTTTTTCCTCATCAAACCCTAAAAACTCCACCTTAGAACCTTCTAAATTAGATTTGCTTCTAATATTTTTGAAACCTTTGTCAATAGTTGACTGTGCAGAAAATAGGAATTTTTCCATACAAATTCCAACCATCTGTACATATACAACATGGCTTGGAATTTGTCCACTTCAGCTGATGTAAAAAATGGAATTAGTCTTTTGTGCACACATGGAGACTATTTCCATCATCACAATTGTTTGCATATGCTTCTGGTATAGGAATTGTTGCAAACTCTATTATGCTACCTGATATACTGGAGCAGCTCTAGAATGAGTGTAGAAGCAACAGTTTTGATCAAAAGAGCCTTTAAATGCAATAAACAAAGTGTTAAACGATGGTTGCATCTGTTTAACGGATATTCCTATCCTTTCGAACACTTGTCCTTCAATGGATGCATCCCAATAGATGAAATATGTAAGGGATAATGGATCATATCCCTACATTTTGGAAATAATTTTGCCATAGTTGTAACAATCCTATATTGTAGCACAAAACCTTATCAATCATGTACCCTACTTGTATAAATAAAATGCTCCCATTTTTTTGAGCATATATATATATAAATAGATAGGATATAGAATTGCATAATTTCATAAGCTTTCCTTGTAATCATAGTAGAACAGTATTTTGTAGGCTTTTTCCCTACAATACTGTAATGCTACTATAGAACCAATAAAAGGTGCAATATTTTTGTTCCATTGGTAGTCTGAATGAGTGTGTGTGAGATATAGATAGTTTAAAATAGTTATTTTCACCTTCTTCTAGGTCAGGGATCAAGGGCCCACTTCTAGGGCAAGGAGAAGGAGCAAATTTTACAGGTTTTCTATTTATTTCTTGCTACTACAAATTTGTAGGAATCTATCAAGTTTGTACTTCATAAATTTAGTTGTACTCTTTTATATTGCATGTAATGATAATATGAATGTGTGCATATCAGCTGATTACTTAGCATAAATTCTTGTATCTTACAACATTTTCTATTAATATCCTGTTTCAACAAGTTGTTTTCAGAATCTGTAATTTCCAGTTTGCATTAGAGAATATCTTCATGTTTCAGTTCTGCAAAATTTGAGTTTATTCCTTAAATTCTATTATTATAATTAGATTTTTCTTTATGCAATGTGTGATTTAAATTTTGAAAGTTTTATTTTCTACTATTTTCGTTCCTGCAACATTTTAGTTCTATCATTTTCAATTCTGAAGCAATAGATAGTTTTCTTTTTCTACAACTGTTTCAATTCCTACAAATTCATTTCTAAAAGGGTAAATAGGAATCAATTTCAGTTTTTAGGAGTTAAAAAGGAGATACAAACACCCCCAAGCACTAACTATTTTACCAATAAATCCATCTCCTGAATGAAATGATACTTAAAATGCTTACCTTTCCTATCGTATATAGCCTTAGACACCGCCTTGGATTGACAAACATAATTATTAAATGATGAAGAGTTGATGACACTCATCAAATATTGATTATTCAAAATATTTCATTATCTATGTAGTGGGTGAGCAAGAAATCTATGTTGTAGTGTTAACACAAAAGCAAGAAGATGGAGAATAGAAACCAATTGCCTTCTTGAGCCAAGTTATTGTGCCACATTAAGAGAAGTATAATTTTATCATAAAAAAAGTGTACATGGTGATGAAATAATTGAATAAATTCTGACACTTTGTTTCTTAGAGCAAATTGTTGTTTATGTTATTCATCTTGATGTTAAAAATTTTATACTACAAGGAGAACTAGGTGATAAAAGGGCAGGTTCGGTCTCAAAAATTCAATAATATGATGTGGATATCCGAACAACCAAGCTAGTTCATGGTGAGCTATATGTTAGGAGTTAGCCAAAAATGATGCCTTGGAGATGTTGGATGTAGTGCATGAGGAGGACATTGCTAAAATAATTTTTACGAATCATACTATGAATGATCGAGACTAGACATAAGAGTTGGTTGACTATTTTACTTCTGGGAGATGTTCAACATACCTTGATGCTTCACAACATTAGAGGTTCAGGATGTAAGCAATCAAGTATGTTATATTACCAAATGGATTGTATCACAAGAATATTGATAGAGTTCTTCTCAAGTGTGTGAAAGTTTTTGAGAAGGAAAAAATATTGGAGGAATTTCACTATGGAATTTTGGGTGGTCACTATGCAAGGTGGCCTATGGCTTTAAATATTATCTAAGTGGGCTAATATTAGCCCACTCTATTCACCGATGCTCATAGAGTAAGTCAACATTGTGATATCTATCAGCGATATATTGGTAGAATAATAAAAGGAACTATGCCCTACGCCCAATTCAACTGGAAGCACCTTTTTAGCAATGGGATTTTGACTTCATTGGAGTCATTTATCCACACTCTTTCATAGAAAAAATTATATATTAATGGTGACTGACTATTTTACTAGATGGGCAGAAGCCATTCCCACCAAAAATGCTGATTAGGCTACTATTATTTCTTTCCTAAAAGGGATCATTACTCTCTTTGGCATCCCAGATTCAATTGTAACTGATAATGGCACTCCATTCATTGGGGTTAAAATCATAGAGTTTACTAGCAAATATGGTATATATCTGAAGATATCATCCAACTATTATTCACAAGGGAATGGATTGGTCGAATCTACCAATACAAATTTGCTACAGATTCTAAAAAGGACTATGAGTAGTAATGAAATAATATGGCATTTGTTGTTGAACCAAGCACTTTGGGCGGATCGTATCTCAATGAAGAAATCTATCAAAACTTCTCCATATGCCATTGTCTATGGGAAAGAATCTATTATTCCCACTCATATTGAGTTGTCGGTTCTTCAAACATTGTATTTATTCTAGAATGAAGATGAGGAATAAGATCTTATGAGTGCAAGGTTGTCATAGTTGTTGCAGTTAGAAGAGGATATGGAATAGTATTATCAAGTATCTATTTATTATACAAAAGAAATGCATAAGTGGTTCAGTAAGAAAACAACTAAACACAGTTTCCAAGTGGGAGATTTAGCTTTAAAATGAAACGAAAAGAAGGCCAAGCTAGGAAAATACCATAATTTTGATGCTATCTAGGAAGGATATTTTCAAATTGCTGCAATAAATTCAGTAAATGCTTATCATCTTCATGATTTGGAGGGTTGTGACCTTCCTATTTTGGTAAATGGTCATCATATGAAGTCCTATATTCAATGACGATGTTCTGAGGAAGTATCCACTTGTACATATGTAAATATACTTTTCAGTGTGTTATTTAATATTGAATGTTGATGTTATTATTCTGAAAAAAAAGAGAGATAATGTTAAATGATTCCTAGAAAAGGCTCCTTTGAGAGTTAAAATTGGGCATTGAAAATCAAGGTTGCATTCTCTCTCAAAGATAGTGACACTCCCAGGCATTTTTGCCCAAAAGAAAAATATAATACCTCAGGCATCTACACAGGATTAAACAAAAAGAAAAAAGAAAATTTCAAAATATCTTGGTCTTCCTTGGTGACGAGCATGATGACATTTGCCTTTAGGACAAAGCAAAATAGTTGGTGATATCACAGCGTAAGGAACAAACGTAAAGCAACATGATATGTGCAAGTCGCGTTCACCTAAAGAAGGGGTGACGTGACCATTCACCCCAAGGATGGGGTGAAGGTGATTTGGATATCCAAAGGCAAAGATAAAATCAGACTTCATAGTGTGTTTTCCCCATAATATGGATGCAAAATACCGTTTGCCCTTGATTTGGGCAAACACGTCAGGTAGGGCGATGGAGATTATTGTTTTTTGTATATGTTTAAAAAATATATATAAAAAAAAAGAGAAGAAAATGGAGAAAGCTCATGCTCTTTATTTTTTAAGCCTTATTATGTATTTTAATAAGCACTTTTGAAGGAAAAATTAAAAAGCAAAAATAAAAGAAAAAGGAAGAAAAGAGGACGTTGTTTTAGAAAAGTAATTTTGACTTTTTTCTAAATATGGTGAAAACTTTTAAGAGGAAAATTTATTTAAGGAGGGTATTCACCATAAGGATTCCAAATAATTCAAAGGCACGCTGGAATGAAGAAAAGGAAGACATGTTGCTCTTATTATAGAGACACCAAGAAAATGGGACAAATTTTCTCAGTGCCCAAAAGTGTTTTCGCCAAAGAAAGGAGTAGTTGCTTTAGTTTTATAAGCACGTTGTAAAGCAAATCGTACCCCTGGAGATGTGGCAGTGATCAGGGAGTTGGAGTACTGGTAAAAGGACATTTAATTTATAACATGCAATGTGCAAAATATTTATTTCCCAAGGAGCAACAAATATTTATCATTGGCTAGTAAGCGGACAATTTATTTTCTTGAGCAAGCTTCAGGTTCTAGGGCACAACTTTCAACAAATTTACACGATGAAAAGGACACTCTTTTCCAGGAAGATTTGGAAGTGAATCAAAGAAAAATCTATTAGAACATTGGTAATGGTGCTAGACTAGCAGATCAATACCCTCATTCTTTCAAAAGTGCCTAAAATTAATTCAACATTTATTGTGACAATTGTGGGAGAGCTCTATAGAAATAATGAGGTAAAAATCCTGTAGTTTATTTTCATTTTAAAATTTTTACTGCTATTTTTCACATTGTAGCTATAGAAGAGTTTAGAGAGTGCTCAAAATATTTTTCAGATAAAAAGAGAATGGGAAATTGAAGCAAGGAGCCCAAGGATGTCGTAGAAGATACAGAGCATAAGAATTCAAAAAATAAAGGAGGCTCTAGAGCAAAAAGGGCTCAAAAAATGATTATGTCAATTTGGACCCATACAAGGACACTATGGCAGAAATTGGTGACTGCCTCATTACTCACAAAGGCATAGAGAGGTTAAGGCAAGATGTAGAAATAGTGATGAGCCAAGGATTAATGTCAAAAAACTAGCTGATAGTGCCCTATCATTCATGGTTGTTCTGGTATTTATGTTTACCTTTTCATCCATACCCCAAGCCAGTGCATCTCATTGCCCAGTTCTATGATCCATTCACCAGAGCTATCAAAAATATGAGAAGAGATATTTTGTTCACCATCACTCCATATGAGGTTCGGGAAGCTTTTCCTTGTGGATTGAAGTCCCCTTCATATGCAGTTAATAAAAAAATTGCATACTTATGAACAAGAAGATAGATATGTCTCCATGGTGACAATGTGCCAATTTACGGAGACTCAGCTAATTAAAGATCCTCCAATGGAGCAGCTTTCCACTTTGTCAAATCTGCTATCATATTTGAAGATCTTGGACATATATTTGATGTTGGTATAGGTCATTGGATTGCCTTCCAATGGGACTGTGCATAAATGGTAGGCGGATTTAGCTTAATGTATTTGCAAAGTAAAATTTATTCTCCTATAGCAATGAGGCAGGGCAACAATCCCATTTTCTTTGATTGGGCTAACTTTATTTCGTGGAGGTTAAACTTTCAGTTGGAGAAGATGCATACCCGGGAGTCAATATCATTTAACCACATGTCATTATTGGTATTTTTTTTCTTATTTCAACTATAGTGGCACTTCTCTTTTATTGAATTAACGTAGGTGGGCTAGAAAAATGAACCCTTGCTAGTTTATATGTGGACTCCTATTTTGTCAAGAAATAAGTCATTTTACAGCTTTAATAGATGGTTTTTGGGACTAGCAATAGAGTTGTTTTGTGGTACGTATGAAAGAGTGTCATCACACGTACCGCAAAATTTAAGAGGCACATTTTTTGCGCATGAAAAGGATGATATTTTTTTGCTTACCCAAGGCATAGTTGTGAGAATTTTTGGTTTCATGGGTAAGCCATTGTTGTTGTCGTATTTCACCACATAGCATGTGTTCCCCATGGAATTTGTGTGCTAGTCAGATTATGTAAATGATGTAAATGGATTTGGGTATGGAAAGAATACAACATCCAACACGAAATTTAAATTTGGTAGTATAGAGGTGAGCCAAGTTTGACAAAATCAGCTCTTGACAGTGGCGCTACAAGATTTGGGCTTGATAAAACTGCCACAGCGCTAAAGATATGACCCTTTGGGAAAATGTTTGGCTATTGTGAAGGCTAAATATTTTCATTGTTACCCTTGACCAGATGTCTAGAGGAATAGAAATAATTTTGATGGGTCATAAATGAACTAGCACATTGAGAAGATGACAACGCTCCCATCTTGGCATGATTATTATGAGCAAGAGGCAGAATATAATCTATCCAAATATAAGATCCAAATTCCTCCATCAGGCTTATTCAATCAATTTCAAGAAAGTGAGCCCACTTGGACTGAAGAGAAGATAATGAATTGGTGGATAATATGGATTCATCGCTGGAATACAACTACCCCTTACGAGCTGAAATTAGATGAGTAGTTTTTAGAAAGTTATGATGATTACGTCGATTCATATTAGTTCGTTGCCTTTGCCAATATTTTGTTGTAAAGCTTCCAGAACTCTGATAGTGGTGAAGGTGAAACTGAACAAGAGAACCCAATGGTTGAATAGGAGACTCTAGAGGAAGAATAACAACAATATGTGTTTAAATGGATATCTCAGCGAATAAATCAAAATGTGGAAGAGGCACCCATGATAGGAAAGCAAAATGTCCTGAAGGTGCCTCCATTTCTAAATATAGCCAAACTACCAAGGACCAGTGCAGTCGTGACTGCTATTGTTGAGGCCTCAATTGCTGGAGTGTCCATAGTTTTGGTTGCCACAATTTCTATAGTACTAGTTGTAGTGGTTCCTATGGTTACTAATGAGTCGATGGTAGTTGTAAATCCTTTCATAACAAAAATGCTCCCAACTAAGGTTGCACAAATATTCTCGATGTTTAATAACAAGAGGAGGAACATCAGTCAAAGAGCTCTCACGTAGAATTCATGGATGGCGAAGGGAATGTGAACCTCGAGGTGAGGACAAAAGCACAACAAGAGAAAGTAATTTCTTAGTCGTCCCTATCACCACATCACATGGTACCCATACCCAAAGTTATATCTTCTCTTCCCTCTTCTTCTACTCTAGAGCATGCAGTGATTTCTGCTTCATTTCCATCTATTTCACTTCCACCATCATCTATCTTTGTTTCTTTTCTATTCGGTATGCCTTCCACATCCGTTTCACTTTCATATTATTTCACTCCTGAAGTTATTATTTTTCCTTCTTCTATTTCCATTCCTTTTTCTTCCATTTTTTTTAGTTCGTATGCATCAAATCTAAATCCCTTTTCACACCCTTCCCCTTCCATTGCCACCACCACCACCATTGAAGTTGTGAGTATGCAAGCTCCTTCCCAAGTAAACGTAACTACTACTAAACTTGGTTCCTCCATCTACTTTGCCATTTCCATTCTACCTGTATCATTCCAAATTTTTTGCACCCTTACCTTCAGGCTAAAGGATCCACGCCCAGAATGGGGATGCGGGAAGGATGGGACAATACCTCAGACTAAGAAGCCCTTTGAAGGTCCTGCATCTCGGGGGAGGGGTATTAAGGTGATTTTTTGACGGATGGTGGGTTCACCAGGAAAATTTTGAATGGCAGTTTCCACGCCTAGGTTGGGAATGTGTTTGATGTGTTCAATTTTATCTTTAATCATTCAAATACTAGGTTTGGCAAAATGAATCTAAACTGTTCTATATGAAATGCAAATTTAAATGAATACCAAAAATATATTTGAACAGAAAACACTAAGAATAAGCTAGATTAAAAAGCCATATCTGATCCGAATGTCTGATGGAGGTTCTAATTTTTGAAGTAGTCAAGATCGCCTCTGATCTGACAAAATCATATACGATCAAACAGGATCGTCTGATCTGATGAATTCGTCAGACAAATTCGTCAGAGACCTACAATCAGATAAATAGACGCAGAACACAAAAAATGCAGCTATGCTGATAAAGGAAAACAACATAAAATGACAATATAGATACCAAATGATAATTACGAATAGAAATTCAAGTAAATTATAGTATTCTAATGACAAATTATGATCTTATCATGCACTTAAGCTATATGGGTGAACTCCAAGATGCAAAATAGTAATAAGTCTAACTAATGCAAAGCAAAACAATAGATAAATGGAGAAAGAATGCAAACTCAAGGCACTGATTGCCCCCAATGTTGATTGTAGTCAAAATCATCTCGAATTGGTGTGAGATCGTCCGAGATTGTACAGGATCGTCTGCGATGATCTGAGTTGCAAACAAACTTGGACAAATACGAAGGCAAATGGTGATTTAAGATGGTCTAATGCAAATAGAACTCGTGTTAAAGGAAAATTCAGCCAAGGAAATGTCAAGGGGAGGGCCTAAGATTAAATAGGCATAGGAAGGAGGTTGGGAGGTTGGAGATCATCCCAATTTTGGAGATCTCCAATGGGGGAGGTCTCTAACCATGTAGACACACTTTTGCCCTGGTTAGAGACGTCATTGAAATAGAAGCTAATTTTGAAAAATTAGTTTTGGGACGAAATCGTCTGGACATTCTAGTCTAGACGAAATCGTCCGATCTGAGGTCATATAGTCTGATCGACGATGATATCATCCAACGGTCACAATAAATCCTAAAAATAGCATGGAAAATGAGGAAAGCAGTTAAAATGCAGTTCGGGGTTGAAAAATTGAATTTGAATTATTATTAAGGTAATTTTAATTATTGCTAAGGTTTATTGTGCCAATTTTAGGGTGCTACATTTTGCCCCCTATTTAGTGAATTTTCCGAAGAAAATGCATTAAAGATGAGTTCTTCTCGATCTATGAGAAAGCAAAAATTATTCCCATTTTTAGGCAATGATTCTAGGTCGAATCGTACGATAGCTTACTATGGTGCCCCCTCCGTGTTTTTACCCAAATCGAACGTTTGAGGTAAAAATACGAAAAAGAAAAATTTGAAAAAAAAAATTAATTTTTTTTGAATAAAATTAATAAAAATAGGGTAAAACCCTAATTCATTGTTACTGTTCATTTTCCTAGTTTCTAGAGCTCTGCAGACAAGATGGTTGAGACAGCGCACAGATCGATAGAGGTCCGACGCGGGCTACGGGTAAGGGTCTAAACTTAATTTAGAATGCTTTAATTTTGAATTTCATGATTTTTAGATTAGTTTTGACTGATTTTTGAGCATCACAGCCATTTTTGGGCTGTGGATGTCGTCGGGATGAAATCGTCTCGATTTCGTCGAAATCGTCTTGATATCACCGATTTCGTCCATGGGCAAAATCGACGATATGGGGACGATTTCGTCCAATAAGGGACGATTCCCTCATGCAAAATTGAAGACGAATTTGCTCAAATTTGGGACGATATCATCCAATAGTGGACGATATCATCATTTTTATGAAAGTGAACTTATTTTACTTGCATTTTTACTTAATTATTTAATGATTTTTATTGTTTTGTTGTTTATGTTGCAGAGAGGATTATTAAAGAGCCGAGAATGGAAATACGACGATCTAAAGGATGACTTGGCCACTCTATCTTAGGTAGAGTGAGATCAGTTGGCTCAATTTTTCTTGCAGCACGTGGCAGATATGCCATAGGTTTCTACAGATATGGGGCTATTGATAGCCCTAGTAGAGAGGTGGTATCCGGGTTCTTCTTGTTTTTGATTACCGATAGGGGAGATGACTCCAACATTGGAGGATGTATGGAGGATTTTGAGGATCCCCATACAAGGATGGCTAATAACTCCTACGGCCAATCAGGGCCATGCGATGATGTGACTATGCGAAGATCCGAGCTTCACCCTGGAGAAGGGTAGAGTGAACATCGAGTCACTATGCCAGATGCCCGGGACATCTAGACTGACACAGGTTTTGCCTGGGGTGGTAGGTGGTCTGCTGCTATGCCAAAGTGGATGCAGAATACCATGGCTACTAACAGATGTGGTCTACAACATGAGAGACCACGAATACAGGTTTGCTTGGGGGAGCTTTGTACTATGCCGATTGTATAGGATCTTGCATGGGGTCGTATACAAGGGTGGCCAATGTCTATTCATGACATCACTACTATAGGTTTGGTGCTGGGAGCACATCATGGTGCAGAGGCCGATAGGGCTCCCACTGATAGGGATTAATGAGGAGAGGCACCAAGTTTTCTACTGGTGGCTTCAGAGAGGATCATAGTGGCGGATAGATCTGCCAGTGTCCCAGAGACTACTTGATGACCTTGTCTCTGACCAGATCACCTGGAGGCCTTGGAGATATCATCCAGGGTGGGACAAGGACGGACAGGAGCTGGCTCATGTCAGGCGAGTCTACTGGCTGAGGATGGAGAGGGGAGAGGTGGAGCTCCATTGCTATGACTAATTTTTGATGCAGTTCAGTCTATAGTAGGGGATCCCATCTCTCAGGGACTATGAGTTTTCCCAGACCATCCAGGATAACACTATAGTTAGTGGGGCTCTAGATATGCAGCGATTCTAGAGTTAGGACATGGATGATGCCCCCATCCAGCTAGTGGATGGTGACGACACTAGGGTTGTTGATGGCTATGATTTTTTGTACATAGGCATCCACCCTCCTCAGATGACGAGGGCTCAGGGATCGATTCACATAGTTGTGCGTCAAATGGGGAGGCAGTGCCAGGCGACCATTGAGGTGGCATAAGGTCACGGTGGGAGAGAGCAGAGGAGGCCATAAGATCAGTAGAGGCCACGATAGTGGGAGAGGAGGGAGGAGATACCCCCTTCTCCATGGAGAGAGAGGCCACCATCACTCGATAATGGCAAGGGTGTCGAGGCAGGAGAGAGTAGCAAGATGGCTACTCTCTAGGCAAACACTGTTCATCTCCAAGCTCAGGTGCAGTCCTTGTAGGATGAGGCTGCATGACTTAGGGCTCGAGGCAGAGGGGCAAGCACTCAGGATTTAGGGTGGGCTATTGCCTAGGTTACATTCTATAAGGCTCTATATTACCAAGTGGTGCCAGCACAGCAAAGGGTGCCATTACTAGCTCATATTACAACACCTGTTGTGATGGGGTCATCTAGGACATCATCATGATCAGCGTCTAGGACTCATGGCACCACACGAACTGTGATGGGGCCACATCCACCTTAGGGCAGGAGAGGAGATGAGGCTGAGATCTCGAGGGGTTCTTGAGGCTAGCTGCTATAAACTACACTACACATATTGATACATAGTGTTTATTATTTTTGATAGAGGATTGAGTATGCCAAGGTACAGATTGTGGCATATCGATCCAATTTTGAGATGATGTATATATTGTTGATATATATAGATGAGATATTTTTGATCATATGACTTGTTTTATGTGTTTGTATGATGCTTTAATGTTTGGTGTGATTGATTTGTTGATTCATGTAATTATGTCGTTTGGAAATATGATGGTTTGAATGTCATGCTTTTAAAATTTAAATGAAATAATCTGATGTAAACAATTTGGTTGTTGTGATGTGATTTGATAAAAAATAAAATGGGACTTTTAACAATAATTTCAAAGGATATTGTCACTATTATAGACCATTTCATGGAGTCGTCGCTCACTCGGTCGTCAAGCTAATCCTAGTATAGAAATATTGTTAAAAGTAAAAGAGTGCTTAAGATACTGTCTTAATACTTTGTTGTGATGATGGAGATAATGGTGGTTTGATGATTTGTTTTCAGATTTTCATAAAAATAGTATGCATGAGATACTAAAAGAAATATAATTTTGCTAGGCATAAATTCCCAAGTGTGATAAAATTCTGAACAATTCCTTAGAAATTATACCATGGTTGCGATATTGAATTTGAACATAATGACATGAAATAGAATAAGTATTCGGTTTGTTTGTAAAGCATAATTGTGTAACACAATGATTTAAGTCATATGTTTTTGATGAATTTATTTGAAATAAATGGGAAATAAAAGTAAAACACTGGTTTGCACTAGGCATAGAATATTTAGGTATAGACTTATACCATCATCGCGAAATCCAAAAGAAGAAAATAAATAGTTTTATTGCATGGTTGATTTTTAATTTTTGAAAATAAACAGAAAATATGAAGATGAGGACTTGTGCTAGGCATAAAATTCCAATTTTGGTTTTGGAAATATACCATCGTCGCAAAAGTCAAAAGTTATATATAAATGTAACTTTATTGCATGGTTTTAAAAATGGTTTTGATTTTTTGGTAATGCATGTAGTTGTCTGTATACTAAACAACTGTTCTCAGAGAAGAAAATGAAATTATTCCAGACAATTTGCAAAAATATTTCAAAGTATCGTAAAGACAAAATTTAGATTTATAAGGAATCCCATGTGCGTATGTGAGTTCATTTCCGATCTTGATTTATCATAATGATACACAAAATCTCTCAAATACAAATGTGTGTGCGATTGTATTGTTCATTTACCGAGTTTTGAGCAAGATACTATGATACAAGTGATTTGAATTAACCAAATAAGTGTTCATTAACCATGATTTAGATGCATATAACCATACCAGACTACTATGTAATTTGGGTTATCAAGAGCTATCTAATCCATAAGAAAACATAGGTCTGTACAAAATAAGGTCGCTAATGTGACAGACATATCACCACGCTAGGAGTTACCCAAGGCCAAGTGGGTTGGGCACAAACCACCTGTTATGGGGCTTACCTCACAATTTTTTAATAATTGAGAATTCCAGGGATTCAAGCTCATCAACCCTTCTTTTCTTTTCAATGGGTAGGGAAAGGGATTTTATTGCTTTTGCTTGTGCTCATTTTGCTTTCTTTCTTTCTTTGATTTTTTTTTTTTGTATCTTTTGCTTTGATATTTGAGATAATGCTGAAATAGCCTTTTTCTTTTTCTCTTTTTCTTGAACTTTTCTTTTCTTCCTATGCTAGGGATACTTGCTCGAATTAGATGTAGAGCAAGGGATTTTTATTTTGGGTAGGGGTGAGCTTGTCCTTTTGTCAATTCTCAAAGATTCTAGACCATGTGCATGATAGGATAGCAGGGGAAACTTTTCGCTGAAGAAACCACTTCTACTATGTAGAATAGCATGGACATTACAAATATAATCATTTTATTGTGAAAGGATATGCTTGGTTTAAGTAAATAACAAGATCAATTCTCTATTCTCAAACTTTATTTAATTGAATTTTGTGGACTTTAATATAAGAGAGATTAGTAATCATACCAAATAAATCAAGATATGTATTCATGTGAATGTGAAAGTGCAAGATTCCAAATAAATGCTAATTTATCCAAAATAACTGAAAATATAACTGCAATATGTCACAATTTTGAGAAGTACAAAAATAAAAGATGTTTTTGAAGATTTTGATGATGTTGGATGTTTTTGATGTTTTTAATTTTAAGTTATGAATTGAGAGAAATATAAGATAGTGGTTTTTTGAAATATTTTAAACAAATATATACAATGATGAAATGACCAATTTTTATGCGTAATAACATTTAAGATGCAAAATGTTCATGGGTTCTTTAATTTCTTTACCATCTAAGGTAGATAATTTGTATGCTCTCGATTCAAATTTAGCAGTGATAATATATGGTCTAATCCAATTGGGTTCAAATTTACCTTTAAGGTCTTTAGTTGCATTAGTATTTTTTTATTTTCTTTTAAAACAAGATTGTCGACCTCAAAGGATCGATGACGAACTTTCTTAGCATATGATCTTTTAAGCTTGTTTTGGTAGGCACGAAGATGCTCCAAAGCATTGATGCACTTTTCATCTAGGAAGTCCAGCTGACTGAGTCTACCAGCTCGATATTCATCTCCTACTTTGGTATCTTGAAGTAGTAGAGCCAAAGAAGGAACTTCTAATTCAAAGGGAAAAACGGCTTCAGCACCATAAACCAAAACAAAAGGTGAAGTTCCAGTGGGTGTTCGAACACTATTTCGATAAGCCCATAAAGCTGGATATAATTGAATGTGACAGTCGCAACCAGATTTATTGACCAATTTTTTGAGAATTTTGATTAAGGTTTTGTTAGAAGCTTCTGCTTGGCCATTACCCTAAGGATAATAGGGAGTGGACTAGCAAAGTTGAATCTTATATTTTTGGCATAATTTCTTAACATATTTATTTTTAAACAAGTTCCATTATCTGAGATGAGATTTGCAGGAATTCTGAACCTACAAATGATTTGATTAAAAATAAATTTAGAGACTTGTGTTCCATTGCAGGAAGCTAAAGGCATAGCTTCAACCCACTTCGTAAAATACTCAATGGCGGTTATGATGAATTTGTGTCCATCAGATGACACAGGATTAATTTTGCCAATAATTGAAGAACACAAGCTTATACTGAGAGGGGGGGTGAACAGTATAAGACCTCTTTTTACTTTTCCTTTATACTTCAAAAAAATAAAGCAATATATCAAAGCAATATCAAAACAATGCACAAGATCATCCACAAAGTGACACAACAATTTACGTGGTTCACCCAAGGTGGGCTACTCCACGGATAAAAATTTTCTCTAAAAGTTATATCAAAGTCCTCTGGGAATCCTTCCCAATTACAATGTTTATGAGCCTCGGCCCAAAGGAGATACCTTCCCCCAATCTAAATTTATGAGCCTCTGCTCAAAGGAGATACCTTCCCCTAGCTATGCTCTGGCTGGTGATCCTCTACAAGACCGTTGCCTCCGTTGCCCTTAGCAAATGGAACTCTATCCATAGAAGACACTTGTCTTCCCTGCTCTGGCTGGAGACCTCTGTCCTCAACTCTATCACCTCAAAGCTGGTCCTCAAATTTGCACTAAACACAGTCCTTCGGTCTAGCACAAATGTCCTCTTCCTCTGTCTTTTATCTGCACCAAACACAGTCCTTTCGTCAGGCACAAATCTGTCCTCAGGTTCTTCTCATAGAACCAATGCACCTCTGTCCTCAAGTTCTCTGATAGAACTATCAAACTCTGCTTCACAAGTCCTCTGCTAGGACCTGTCCAAATCTGCTCACAAGTACCCAAAGGAACCTGTCCAAAACCTGCTCACAAGTCCCCACCAAAACCTGTCAAAATTTTCTTACAAGTCCTCAACGGAACCTGTCACCTGCTCACAAGTTCATAAAGAAAAACATGCTTGGCATGAACCCATAAAGAGAATTGTTAGAGACCCAATGTGACTCATCAACCTCATAGAAGCATAAAGAGAATTGTTAGAGACTCAATATGTTCTATACTTAACTCCCAATCTCAATCTCAAATATCATAGAAATAAGATAGATGTAATATGCTTTTATCAAGAACATGAAACACAACCCAACAATTGCCAACCAAGCAATATTTCATATAACAATGATACTCATGTTCTTTCCAAAAACCAATATCTTTTCTCAACCAATTAGGGCTTCAACAACAATGCTCAAAGACAAGGTTAAACCAACATCATTCACCTCAACATTAACCTTGAAGCATTCAACCACTCATCACAAGAAAAGGAAACAAGTAGAAATTCTTTTCCCTCCAAATATATTTGAAAAAAATAGCCACTAACACAATATCACCAAATGCAAAGAATAACTTGTTCAAATCAACTCAATGGAGTAAACCCAATATCATGTATCAAGTAAAGCACTAACTTCATCAACACAACCACTATGGAAGCAACTCATCCATTAATATCAAAACAGCCAACTAAGGTTTTCACCATCTCAATGCATGTAGCAAGACTTACAAACATAAACCCTAGTGCAAAATGCTTCCACCACAAACCAGAATTATGCATTCACCAAAACTCTCATCAATGATAACAATGCATAAGTAGTCTTCAACAAATCAGAAAATAGGATTTACACTCAACCAAAGGAAACCTTGTTGAATACCTTTTCACTCCAATATTATTTCAAGAAACATACACCAATCATACTCATAAGAAGAATGTGCCCATACCTTATTGAAGATGAAGATACCCCTTTGGAAATATGCCACTATCACAAAATTCTTTTGCCAATCTTCACAAGGGTTAGTAGATCACAAAATAATCAACATTACTCCATTTTTCAATAATCATCACCAAAGCCTTTAATTGCACAACTTCCTTATCTCTCCTAAAACCACTTGTACCATAAAATAAAATAAATCACAACTTTGCATAACCTCATAACTCCCAAAACCACTTATACCATAAAAGCAAAATAAAATATTTTATATCATTCACAAACATTTCAAACTCTAGTTATGACTCCCCTAAACCTTGATGTCCACTATACTCTTCAAAACATTCAAATAAAAAATATATTTTATTTCCCTTCACCTTATAACTCCTCTTAAAGGATTTTCAATAATAATCAAAACAACCCTCACACCTTATAACTCCCTTGTATATACCCAAGGTAAAATGATAATATTTAACTTGCCTTGTGCAGCAAAAACTTTGGCACCCACGACACCTCATGAATCTCTAGGGGATTCGGCGCGATTTGACCCATCGTCTCCTCTAGCCAAGGTGCTTGGCTAAACCGTGTGGGCTTTACGCTCTCTTGAGGCCAAAGAGGGAAGTATTTATATTTGGATTTACATCCTAGGAAGATACAAAGACTTTGTCCTTTTCCCTATCGTCAAAACCGACGAATCACCATCTATAGAGCTTTGAGTGGGATTTCTCAATTGCCAAAAACTCTTTGGAGATCGTGCCAAATTTTGAGGAGTGCACAATGTTTTCTGATTATTCGATTATACTTTTTCATCGATTAAACTTCGATCTCAAGTGCAGGTTCTTTTTTGTCGTAATCGAATTGCTCGGCCATTAATATCGAACGCCACAACTTCACCTTAAAGAAAATAAATGCCTCATTTAATATGCATTTTGATGCATTTTCAAATACGTCGGCATTTCCAAACACGACGGAAACTTTAATTTAATTTTAAAATTTAAATTTAAATTTTAAATAAATAAAATTTAAACTAAATATTTAAAATTAAATATCTTCATCACCGGGGCACCTTTTTCAATGAAACGAAAAGCCAACTTGGGTTTTAAGAAAAACCCATTTCAAATTTGTTGCCCATGGTTTTAAATAAAACCTTTTATTTTGTCTGCCTTGGTTTTCACAAAAACCCTTCCTTTTGACATCAAATCAAATTCCTTCAAACGCTTCTTGACATCAATGACAACATCTACACTTAAGCAAAGGCAATGTACCCAAGGTACCCAAAATTGCCAACAATAATGTCTAAGCCCCATTTTGAAAAGGGCCAAGGAGATGAAATAGCCTACAGTTCTTGTGCAGGGGCATGGACAAGGTCAACATGTTTTTGGCACTTGTCGCAATGGCGCACATAATCATGTGCATCATTCTCCATGGTAGGCCAAAAGTATCCTATCCTAAGGATATTTTTAGCAATGACACTACCACTGAAGTGTCCTCCACAAGATCCATCGTGGGCTTCGCTCAAGGCTAATCTGGATTCATATAAATTCAAACATCTCAATAGGATACCTTCAAAAGATCTATACAAAGTATTGCCAATTATTATAAATCAACTTGCTCGTCTACGTAATAACCAATGTTTGTTTCTATTAGAACTGGTAGGGAAAGTCCCATTGTGAAGAAAATCAAATATATATGTATACCAAGGTTTAGGAGTAGTTTCATTGATTAGAAACACATCCAAAGGTTCTAAGCATGACTTATTTGAAGCGGGTTCTTGGAGTCGATGAATAATGATGGTGGCATATTCATCATCTAACTCCAAGGGCAGAAGAGATGCAACTGCGGCCATAGCGTCAGCTGTGCAGTTGCTAGTTCGAGGAATAGCTTCTAAGGTAACTTGATCAAATAAAGATATTAATTATAAAACATATGCTTTATATGGGCGTAATTTATCATCTTTGGTCTGGTAAACTTCATTAATTTGGTTTAGAACAAGTTGAGAATCACAAAAAACTAGTAGATGTTTAATTTTTAGCGCCAATGCAGCTCGTAATCCAAGTATTAGAGCTTCATATTCAGCAATATTATTGGTGCAAGCAAATGTTAATTTAAAGGACAAAGGTATAATGTGTTTTTGTGGAGATATTAAAATAATACCTGCACTAGCCCCACTCATGCATCGGGCTCCATCAAAGTATAAGGACCATTTTTCAACATGGTTTGCCTCTAATTGAAGGCATTCATCAGGAAACTCAATGATGAGGGGATGGGTAGACTCTAAGGGTGTAGCAGCTAATTTATCTGCTATGATTTGACCTTTAATAGACTTTTGTCCTATAAATGTGAGTTCAAACTCACTTAGAGCAAGAACCCACTTGGCTATGCGACCCGATAAATAAGGTCGGCTCATGAGATACCACAAGGGATCATATTTAGCAATGACATAATTTTTTTGACTGAGCATATAATGGCGTAAGTTTTGCATAGAAAATACGACTACTAGACATAGTTTTTCTAATGTTGTATAGCGGGTTTCATAACTGATTAAATTTTAGCTAATATAATAATTAGCACGTTCTCTTTTCTCATCATCAAGTTGAGCTAACATAGCTCCTAAAGCAAAATTGAAAGCTAAAATATACAAGATAAATGGGCGATCAGGTCTAGGCGGTGAAAGCACAAGTGGGTTAAGGAGGTATTGTTTGAGAAGTTCAAAAGCTTCCTTACATTCATCGTCCCAATTAAAAGGGACATCCTTCTTAAGAAGCTTAAGAAAGGGACCGGTTTTGTCCACCAGCTTATCGATGAAGCGACGGATAGCTTGAAGTTTACCTTGTAAACCTCATAACTCAGATATATTGGTAGGTGTAGGCATATCAGTGATAGCTACAATCTTGAGAGGGTCAATTTCAATGCCACGTAAAGAAACTATAACCCCTAATAGTTTATCGGACTTAACTTCGAATATGCATTTAGCTAGATTTAGTCGGATAAGATATTCCCTTAACCGATCAAACACTATCCTTAAGTCATTTAAATGATCATCTTCTTTGATGGAACGAGCTATGATATCATCTACGTAATCATGTAGGATATCATGCATCATGTCGTGAAAAATATAAGTCATAGCTCGTTGATAGGTTGCACCTACGTTCTTTAAGCCGAATGGCATCACTTTCCAACAAAAGGTACCCCAAGGGGTAATAAAGGTTGTTTTAGCCTGATCTTCAGGAGCTATCCTGATCTGATTATAACCAAAAAATCCATCCATTAGGGACATCATTCCACTCCCAGCAGTAAAATCAATGATTTGATCCATGTTGGGAAGAGGAAAATCATATTTAGGGCATGCAGCGTTAATATCTCTAAAGTCTATGCAAACCCTAACTTTGGTAGCTTCTTTCTTGGTGACTGGAACTACATTCGAGATCCATTCAACATAATCAATAGCTTGTATAAAAACAACATTCAGGAGTTTTTCTAACTCCCCTTTGACTAGCAAGGCCACTTTGGGATGCATTTTTCTAAGTTTCTGTTTAACAGGTTTAGCATCCGGATGGACTACTAGGTGATGCATGACTACAGAAGGGTCTAAACCTAGCATATCTTCATATGTCCAAGCGAAGACATCTTCATATTTTTTAAGGAATGCAATGTATTGCTCTTGTTTTTCTTGACTTAATTCTGATCCAATATTGATTATGTGGGGATTATCCTCAGTTCCAATGTTAACTTTAATGACGTTTTCTACTTCCATGTGTAGATCTCTTTCAAAATTAGGTGGGGCGAGTGAAATGCCCAATTCTTGTAATTCTTTTAAGGTTAACTTGGATAATTCATCTTGAGGAGTAGTGGCCTCAAGTTGGGCTATAGTAGGTATAGAACCATCAAAATAAAAACCATTGTGTAACATCTCTTCAACGGAGACATCATGGAAGATATCTCCTTCCAACTCATCATCGGATTCAGCAATCATTTCAGGATAAGCTATGGATAGCATATTGCATGTAAATGGATGATTTTTTAGAGGCAAATCATCATGCCCATCCAAATAATCTTGATAACATATGAGTTGATCATCATCTTCAAAAGGGAAGGGTTGACCCTTACTAGGAAATAGGCCCACACCACATCGGGCGGGCCATGGTTCTACCTCAAAGGGTTCTTTCATACCATCTTGGAAAGGTCCCAAGCCTTTCCCTTTATATCCCATTTTAAGCATTATAGGTTTAGCTTTAATATACTCATTAGTAAAATAACATCGAGCATATCCATCATGATGAGTTTTGATGTTCCTGGGTATTCTTCCCCAGTCATATCCTTTATAAATGAAGGCACAACTCCCGACTTGGTAAGTACTTCCCATAGGTTGTGGGAGGCCCAAAGTACGAGGAGATGGCGGCAAATTACTTAAGATAATGGAATTTTGCATAGAAGCATTTGTTTTTTTTGATATAAGAATTTTAGATAAATCAGGTAAGAGTTCATCAGAAAGAGCATAAGATGTAGAAGGATCATTCCCTATATCTTTAGATGTGGAAGGTATGATAGATGTAGATAATGTGGAGGTGTTAATAGATGGGTCTATAGGTTTTGAAATTATAGGGATGGAACATGAAGGATTGGTTGTGGATTTAAGATCTTTTTGAGGTTCTAGTGTGGTTTGTTTAGAAGATTGTTGAGCTATATATGAGGGTGAAATTAATGGAGGAGAAATAGATGAAGTTATGGGTGTGTGTTTCACAGTTTTAGATGAAAAATAAGAATTGGGATGTGTGGATGACATTGCAGGGCAAAATTGAACTCCAACAGGTTTTGCCAAAGCACACATATCAAAGGGTCTAGGATCACCATGGATAGTGACCAACTGATTTTTAAATTTGAATTTAACACATTGGTGTAAAGTTGATGGGACAGCCCACATTGCATTGATCCAAGGACGACCCAAGAGTATATTGTATGATGCGGGGCAATGTACAATAAACACGGTCGTATCTAAGGTTCTCGGACCAACTTGCAATGGGATGGTGATAACTCCACACGTTTCTTGTGTTTCATCATTGAAAGCTTTTATGATCATGTCAGTTTTCTTCATTTCATCACTTCTAAACCCAAATCTTTGGTAGAAGTCAAAAGTGCAAATATTTAGAGATGAACCATTATCAATCAAGACCCTTTTGACTGCTACATCTCCAATTAGGGCGGTAATATATAAGGGGTTATCCTTATGTAAACTATGTTGTGGGATATCTTTATCTCGAAAGTCAATACAATCGACTTCTCTAGTGATGATAGTATTGGCCATGGCTTCAGGTTGAATGTTTTGTGGTACCATCATTTGGCTTAATGTAAGCATCAATTCATCTCTATGGGTAGGAGAAGATCTTAATAGGTCCAAAAGGGAAATTTTGGCTATAGTATTGGATAATTGCTCATTAATATTGTAAGGAGGTTTAGGTTGAACATTAGGAGCATGATTCCCTTTATTGGGATTTTTCAAAACAAATGGAGTTGATCCATCGTTCTGATTTGGTTCTTGTTGAAGATTTTGAGCTTGTTTTCTGGTAATGACTCCGATGGTACCTACAATATTATTTTGTGGATGATGAATAGGTCTTGGTCTAGCATTTATAGCTTGTTCATTAGGAAGGAACTGATTAGAAGAGGGTCGAGTAGTAACTCTTCTAGGAAATGGTTCTTCTAGAACCATAGAATCTGTGATAGGTTGAATAGGATCTGATTCATCTTTAGAACTATTCGATTGATTTGAGGTGATGTCTATTTCACTTTCAGTATCCGATTCTACATCACTGAGATCCGGTGTTTGAATATTATGTAGGGGCCTGGTTGTGACCATGGATAAAGTTGTGTCAAATTTTTGTAAATCATGATTAGGTAAATGTCCGCTAATAGTTCCTACATATCGGGTAGGAGGAGGGACATTATGATGCTCAATTTGATTGGCCACCTCTTTACCATGTCTTGGTAAAGGATGTTGAAATATATCTAATGATTGATTAGCATTTTGATTTTGATTTTGGGGAATGTTCTTTTGAGCATTATTAGGAGCATTTTGTTTAGGTTGGAAGGCTTGCACCTCCATCTCATTATTATCAATCAGATCTTGTATTTTATGTTTTAACCTTTTACAAGAGTTGGTAGAGTGTCCAGGACCTCTATGGAAATCACAGTGTAAATCGGCTTTGTATCCGGGTATGGTTGGATCAGGTTCCCGGATATTAGGTAATTGAATCAAGCCTCTTTCGAGTAATTGGGGTAGAATAGTTGATAATGGTTGATTCAATCTAGTAAACTCTCGAGGAGGTTTATCAGGAGGTTTCAATATAAATTTTTCTGTTGTCTTCGTTGTATTGATATTAGCAACATTTTTGCTATCAGTGACTCCATCACCTACAACTTGTTTGTTTTTATATTGATTTTTGGATGTTTTCTCATCATCTTTCTTCCTAAGCTGGCCTCTCCTAATGAGAGCATCTTCTACTCTTTGAGCTAAGTCTATAGCCTGATCGAAGGTAGTTAAAGTAGCGGTTGATAACTCATAAGATATTTGTTCTTGCAAATTATTAATAAAAATGTCCAACATTTCCCTATAAGGTAGCACAAAGTGCAGTTTTCCTATCAAATGCCTCCATCTAGCTAAGAAATCAGCAAAACATTCATCTTTGTCTTGTTTTAAGTTGTACAAATCTTTAATGGTTACATGCCTTTCGATATAGGCACTAAATTGATGCACAAAAGATTCAACGGTCTCTTCAAAATTTCTCAAAGAATGAGTGGGCAATTGGTAGTACCACTCTAATGCCATTCCTCCTAAACTTTTTGGGAACATTTTTAGTAATAACAAGTCATCATGTGATATATCATGACATGCTATCCTAAACATGCGAAGATGCTCTATGGGATCTTCAGTTCCTTTATATATAGGCAGAGACGGGCATGGGAAAGTGTTTAGGGTATGGTTGTGCTACAACTATGGGATCTAGAGGCTGACTACACATCTCTCGATAATTGTACGAGGGATGGTAGGGATCTATCTGGTCCATGCGGGAAGCTAACTGTTTCACCATGGCTTCCAGATTACTGGTTTGCCCACCATATTGGTTCGGTAGGGCATTAATATGAGATTTGTGAGCATATGATGGAGGGACATGAATATTAGATGCTATATTACTATTGTGTAAATTGTTGGTAGGAAGGGTGTTATGAAGAAGTTTTGAAGTTGTATTATGTTGTATCCCAGATTGTTGAAAATTGGTGTTTGGCTTCATTTTAGGTTTTTGTCGATTTGAGGCATATTGATCAATAGTTTGGCAAAATAAAGTAGTGAATGAAGGTCTCTTTTGTGTGGGAATGATTTTAGGCTCAATAAAAGGTTCCTTAGGAGGTTGGGTAACCTATTGTTTTTGCATGTTCTGAATTATAGTGGCCATATCCATATTGGATGGTCCAACTTTATCACTTTCTTGATCAACGAAAGACAAGGGATTAGTGTGTATGTCAAACATATGTTCCATGGCTGCTTGAGTGTCACTAATTTGTCCCCTATCAATACAAACTGCCATATTAAGAGCACCAATATTATTGTTGAAGAATTTCCAGAAATGATCTATGTTATCAAAAGTAACAGTTCCATCTGGAGCCATTCTAGGGGATGAGGATCCTTCCTCTCTAACATTTTCTTGTTGTTCATTTTCTTCAGCCAGCTCATCTTCTGGTTGTTCTAGAGTTTCTCCTTCTAGAATTGGATCCTCAAGAAGGGCATTTAATTTTTTGTTTTTCTTTCCTAACCAATCTTCTTCTTCTTCTTCTTCAGTTTGTTTACCATTCCTAAGTCTAGTCATTGTGCTTAAACTTAGATTTCAGCAAATATAATAAAATATATATATATATATATATATATATATATATATATATATATATGCAACAATATTAAGAGGTATATATTTTAATTATATACCTACTATAGTATTTAAAATAAAATATTTTGATTTGATTATGTTTTGGGTTTTTGTTATGTTTTTGGTTTTTCTTGTTTTTTTATAACAATATTATAAAGATAACAAACAACACACAAAACACAAGAAATAATAATAATGAAAGCAATGATCTAGTTTTCTATAAACAATTTATAAATATCATTAATGGGCTCGAGTTCTTCAGGAGTCATGAAATGTTCTTCTTCAAATTGAAAATTTTCTTTCAAGAATTTGACAAAAAGTGCTATAGTGATATTATCTGTTTCAGATTCTATTTTGTAGAAGTAAAGCTCGTGGCAATACTCTCGATATAACACAGCTCTAGGAACTCTCCTCCATATTTCCCTATCCATAAGAATGACCTCTTGATCTTCTACATGACCTAGGAATTGGTGTATAGTGGCTGCGTTCTCGAGGTATTCCTCGAAGGTGAACAATTCTGAAGACACAAGAGCTCTCCTATAAGCTAACCACCTATGGCAAGCTCTTTGAAGTTCATGATAAAAAATGAGTTGATGAGGATCCAGGATTCTATCTAGGGCAAGCCTCTTGATTTTTTTAAGCTCTGTTGACCTAGATGAAATGATACCTAGTCTCCTATTAAGTTCGTCCCACAAAGGTGGGACTTTGTATGTTTGAGATGTTCTAGACAAAGAATCAACCTCTATGGCTATTAATTGATTTTTAACATTTATAGTAACTGCTTGTCTTTTCTTAGGAGCTACCATCTAAACATGATATGCAACTTAGTAGTTTTCTAATGATTTTAAATGAATCTATGTTTTTTGTTTTTGTTTTTTTTGTTTTCAAAAGGTTTTAGTTTCACGTCGGGTTCACCAAAATGTATCGTTCCAAATTTTCTACACCCTTACCTTCAGGCTAAAGGATCCACGCCCGGAAGGGGGATGCGGGAAGGATGGGACAATACCTTGGACTGAGAGGCCTTTTGAAGGTCCCGCCTCTCGGGGGAGGGGTATTAAGGTGATTTTTTGATGGATGGTGGGTTCACCAGGAAACTTTTGAATGGCAGTTTCCACACCTAGGTTGGGAATGTGTTTGATGTGTTCAATTTTATCTTTAATCATTCAAATCCTAGGTTTGGCCAAATGAATCTAAACTTTTCTATATGAAATGCAGATTTAAATGAATACAGAAAACAGATTTGAATAGAAAACATAGAGAATAAGCTAGATTAAAAAGCCATATCTGATCCGGATGTCTGATGGAGGTTCTGATTTTTGAAGCAGTCAAGATCGCCTCTGATCTGACAGGATCATCTATGATCAGACAAGATCATCTAGATGAATTCGTTAGAGACCTGCAATCAGAGAAATAGACACAAAACATAGAAAATGCAACTATGCTGATAAAGGAAAATGATGTAAAATGATAATATAGATACCAAATGATAATTACGAATAGAAATTCAAGTAAATTATAGTATTCTAATGACAAATTATGATATTATCATGCACTTAAGCTATATGGGTGAACTCCAAGATGCAAAATAGTAATAAGTCTAACTAATGCAAAGCAAAACAATAGATATATGGAGAAAGAATGCAAACTCAGGGCACTGATTGCCCCCAATGTTGACTGCAGTCGAAATCATCTTGAATTGGTGCGAGATCATCCAAGATTGTATAGGATCGTCTATGACGATCTAAGCTTGCTCTGGCTAAAAAAAAATAAAGTTCCTACAAAAAAACTTGGACAAATACGAAGGCAAATGGTGATTTAAGATGGTCTAATGCAAATAGAACTCGTGTTATAGGAAAATTCAGCCAGGGGAATGTCAAGGGGAGGGCCTAAGATTAAATAGGCATAGGAAGGAGGTTGGGAGGTTGGAGATCATCCCAATTTGGGAGATCTCCAACGGGGAGGTCTCTAACCGCGCAGACACACTTTTGCCCAGGTTAGAGACGTCGTTGAAACATAAGCTAATTATGAAAAATCAGTTTTGGGACGAAATCGTCTGGACGTTCTAGTCTAGACGAAATCGTCCGATCTAAGGTGATATCGTCTGATCGACGACGATATCGTCCAACGGTCACAACAAATCCTAAAAATGGCATGGAAAATGAGGAAAGCGGTTAAAAGGTGATTCGAGGTTGAAAATTTGAATTTGAATTATTACTAAGGTAATTTTAATTATTGCTAAGGTTTACTGCGCCAATTTTAGGGTGCTACCCTACCCCTTTTGACTGTATCATCTACTCCATTTGATCCCAACTGCTCAAATTTTTTAGTTCCATTCACACCATTTTTAGAGTTGCATATAGTACCTGATGTGTAGGTGGCCCACAAGGAACCCGACGTGGAGAATATTAATCAGTTACACTTGAGATCTTTTCAGTGGTTGAATAGCATGAGGTGCAAGGATGCCTTAGCTCTAGCTCAACCAATTAAGAAAGTCATCTTTGATCCTATCGCTATGGAATTGCACACCACTAAGCTCACTCCCTTGGTCCAAAAGTCACAAGGAGAAATGTTTTCGAGTGACTATATAAGTGAGACTATCACGGAAGATCTCACCAGGATAAATATGATAGAAAATATGGGCAATATACAGGTTGATATGAGCTTAGTATATTTTCATAGTGAGCATTATAAGGAAAAGTATTTTGAAAATGAAAATAAAATTATTGATCTCGAAACTGCCCTAGCAAAAAGCAAAGCACAGGAGGAGAATACTGCCACTAAAAATGAGTATTTGTGCCAACAGTTCAAAGTACACTTGAAGGAACGAGATATCGCTAGGATCGAAATGCATAAACTCCAACATTATCTTGATGATATGAGGAAGTAGTTAGCAAATAAAGCAGCACAAGCTTCTATTTTTTTGCTAGACATCATTAAGGGAACCCATCTTCGCTTTGCATAGAATTGCGATAAGTTGGTCGTACAAGTTGTTAAGGTGTTACTCTATTTATGGGAGGTACATATACAAATGCAACTAGAGAAACAACTAATTGACACCATGGAAGATATGCTATCACCATACATGGAAATGGTAGTAAATAATTAGGCCCTAACTACTGCTAATTTGCATATTCATCCTCTCAGTGAAATGGATCATGTCTAGTCCAAGTCCAAGGTCATGTTGCATAGTTATTTCTAAAGAATGGACCTAGTAAGGTAAGGGTAGAAAATTCTCAACACTATCAAGTGTGAGCATACCATTTCCATGTCTCATTTTGATACTATTGCTAAGTTGGGATTTATGACCTTTATAGATGAGTGGGGTGAACCCTTACCAATGGAACAACTGGAGGCGTTGTGGTGGAAGTTCATGGAAGATACCTTCAATATTGATGCATGGGAGGACCCCCTCATGGAAGCATAGGCATTTCCTTTTATGTATAAATATATGTGCTTGGATTTATCCTTGTATGAGTTGGATGAACGAGCGAAGCACCTCAGTTTGATAGATGTTCAAAATCTTCACTTCATTTAGGAATCTCGTAGTGTCCCATGCTTATTCATGACTCATGCCTAGAAATAAACCATAAAATTTTATGAGTTCATGTCTGAGAGCCTCAAATAATAGGAAGAGTAGGTAGTAGTGGAGCACACAATGATAAAGAAAGTAGTAGAAGAAGCTGAGCGAGCCGAAGTGCTCAAGTAGCGGCTGAAGTAGAATAAAAGGAGTGTGTTAAGGAGGAGGTACTTCAGAAGGCATCTACAGCTTCAACAAAGGTGCCATCCAAGGTGGCTATAAAGAAGACTCATTAATATCCCAATGGATAAAGGCATGGTATTACTTACATCCATACGAGCTGGATATCTCGTGAGTCACCAAAAATGTTGGTAATTTTTCACTATGCCACATTGGGAATTTTGTTGGAATATTTTGATAAAATATTTTTTATTGTAACCAAAAATATTTGTTGTGAAATTAATTTCCTATTTTGCTATTTTATTTGTAAATACAAACTTTATTACATCGGCATTATAAATATCTAAAAAATAATACAATTTTCATTTGGGATTCAAATCTGCTATATTCAAAGTGCACTATAAAATAAAGGTATTTTCGGTCCTGCAAAATGGAAGGAAGTCAAGATGAAGAACTTAGAATACTTTCAAAGAGCACCAAAAAGTAGAGAAACATGGAGGCACATTTACCCCAAGGATGGGGTGAATGCCCGGTTCACCCCATGTTGGGGTGAATGTAATAGTAAAAGGTGGCCTAATAAAAGTTTAGCAACTTGAAAGGATCACGAGTCAAAGTTGTGTTCACCCCAGTTGAGGGGTGAACATCCTGTTTGCCCTTCCCGTGGGTGAACGCTCCCCAAAACTGAAATGCTATCACATTCACCCCTATTAAGGGGTGAACATTCCATTCACTCCTCCAATGGGTGAACGTATTTCAAGAACAAAATATGATCACATTCACCCCGGTTGAGGGGCAAAAATCCTATTTACCCCTCCCATGGGTGAACGTGTTCTAAAAAGAGAGGCACATGAGCAAGATGGGCAGTAAAATATCGAGCGAAGATAATTTTTGTTTCAATATTGAATTCAATTTTTGAGCAAAAGGGTAAAATGTGGTGAAACGATTATGACAATAGAGTCGTCCAATTGTATAGTTTCACCACATTCTATGAGTCAAATATTTCAATAGCGCCCTGGGGATATTTTACAAGCATTAAATAATGGTGGTCACGAGTAACTCAGATAGTGAATCCCAAGTGAAGGATGAAGTCGTATAGAAGCATAGGGAATTTTTTTCATGATTTCCAAGGTAAGAGTGTGTTTCCAAGATATTGAATATATCCTAATTCTTAGTGCATCAACACCCAATTTATTGATTTCCTGGTAATGTTCCCCTGAAATATGGATCACTGCCCCAAAAGGATGGATTTTTAATGATTCCAAGGATTAATTTCCTCACTCTTGTTCCTGATATGTGATCATTTTATTCTCATGTGTATTTAATGAAAGAGACGAAATCCTTTATAAATACTAATCAAATGTCTATTGTAAAGGAGGTTGGATATTCTGAAAGAAAACTTTCTAAGTCTTTTGCATCAATAGAAGAGACTTGGCTTCTAAAATTTGCAAGCATTCTTATGTGTGTGATTTCCTTCTATTTCTAAGCATTTTTGTTTATGCTCATGTTCTTGTTGTTGAGTTTAAAATTCTATTTCTGGATTTAAAATATTGCTGGTGAATGAGTTAGTTTTGGAATGCAATCTGGAGGTTGTTACTGCAAAGGTGTAAGTAAAATTCTATTGCTTTATTTTTGTTACATGTTATTAAAAAACTTGGTGGGATTATTGCTACTAGTCTACCCTAAATCCTACATTCTGACATGTGGCCATATTTCCCTTTATTTCTATAATTTTTCCAATTTATTTCCTACATCCCTAGTCTTCAATCAATTTAATATTAGTAAGGGAACCATACCTCTCTATATATTGTAATGGAGGACATTCCTTTCCTTTGACCTTTTAATGTTGGTCATATCTAGGGTGCACAAACACAATTTTTTTTTTATTATTCAGATATTTGACCAACACATGCACATCGAAATAACTGCACTATTGAAGATATAGTTGGAAAGGACAAGAAGTAGTGACTTCATAAATATTTTGAAGCAAATTTGAGCAGTGTTTGAGATCATATTTGGGAGTAGATTTGAGCAGTGTTTTTGATCAGACTTAGGAGCAAATTTGAGTAGTGTTTGTGATCAATTTTTTTGGAGTAAAATTGAGTGAGGTTGGTGCCTCAAGTGAATTGGTGTCTCTTATATGTTGATTCCCATAATATTTTACTAGGGGATTTGTGTCTCCTTTGGTTTGGTGCCCATGAACTTATAACAAGGATATTGGTGTCTCCTGTGGGTTGGTGCCCATGAACTTGTATAAGGGGATTGGTGTCTCCTTTGGGTTGGTGCTCATGAACTTGTATAAATGGATTGATGTATCCTATGGGTTGGTGCTCATGAAATTGTAAAAGGGTATTGGTGTCTCTAATGGGTTGGTGCTCACAAACTTGCATAAGGGGATTGGTTCCCACAAACTTGTATAAGGGGATTTGTATCTCCTATGGGTTGGTTCCCATGAATTTTTTTAAATAAAATATAAGCAATATTTTGTCTTGGTTTTCTCCTGAGAGGGTGTTTCCACGTAAAACTCTTGTATCTTATGTGTGTGGATTTTATGTATTGATTTATTATTGCATTCATATCATTGTAGTTATTTATTGGAAAGAGAAATTTTATCTTATACTGCTCACCCCCTATCTCAGTATAAGCATGTATTTTTACAATTGGTATCAGAGCAGATTCCTTCATAAAAGCCTAACCGCTTGAACGAATATATTACAAGAACACATATGGCTTGCCAAGAAGGTTTTTCATCAAATAGGGCTCCATTGTTTAATGGGACTAACTATACCTTCTAGAGCATGAGGATGCAAACCTATTTGATGACACATGATTATGATATATGGCAATATGTTGTGGTGGGTTCAAACCACTTACAACCCCTCCCACGGATCAAAATGGCAAGAAACCATTTGAACATAATACCAAGGAAATGAATGCAATACTAAGTGGGTTATGTGAATCAAAGTTTGTGAAATTCATGCAATGCACCTTAGCAAAATAAATATGGGATAAGTTACAAAGAACATATGAAGGATACGACAAGGTTAAAATGGCAAAACTTCAAACCCATAGGAGGAAGTTTGAAGACTTAAAAATAAAATAAGAGGAATATATTACCAAATATCTACTCCGCATTGATGAAATTGTCAACACCATTCATGGGCTTGGAGAAAGTATTGATGACTCTAAGATTATTCAAAAAATCTTAAGGTCATTTCCCATGAGGTTTGATGTGAAGGTCTCGATGATTGAAGAAATTAAGGATCTTAAAACCTTAAGCATGGATAAGCTACACAAAATTCTCACAACCTATGATATGAGGACTAAAAAAGATCAAAAATCCAAATTGGAGGTTATGTGTAAAGCTTTAAACAAGACAACGAATAAGGAACCAGATTCAAGTGAAGCATCGAGTAGTGGAGAAGAAGCCAACCTTGTGCAAAGAAATAATAAGGGATCAATAAAACACAAAGGTAAGCATACTATAAAATATTTTAATTATGGTAAAATTGGTCACTATGCTACTCAGTGCCTACAATTTGGAAGTAGTAGCAGTGACGAAGAATATGAATACAAGAAAAATAAGGAAAGAAAATTTTATCATGAAAATATAAACAAGCACGGTCAAATCAAGCATAAGAAGAATATCTTTCAAAGGCACAAGAAGAGTCTTTATATTGAGGAAGCAAGTAGTTCTTCCAAAAATAGTGATGAAATTCTCTATGATAGTGAAAGAGAAGAAATCCTATTTTTAGCCATGGAGGTGAAAGAAGATGCTCTTGTTTTTGAAAAACAAGAGGAGAAAGATCCCAAAAATGAAGAGGAAGCCATAATCGACATATAAGAGGAACTTATTTTTTCTCTTGAAGATTTGAAAAGGCTTATAAAGAAGAACTCAATATTGAATACTCAAGTACAATAGGATGAGAAGATAAAGGTAAAGCTTTCACAAGATCTCACCGACTTAAAAGTGAAAATTGAAGAGGTAAAGCGAATTGAAGAAGGTATGGTTGAGCAATTAAAGGCAAAAGAGTTGGAATGTAAAAAACTAGAACATGAGGTTGTCTCTCTAAGGAAGGAAGTGGAATAATCTAATGATAAGCTACATCAGTTTGAGAAAAGCACAAAAAACATGGATGATATTATTAAAGCACAGAGATCTTCGATTATAAAGACTAGACTTGGTTTTGAAGAAAGTCAAAAGAAACAAAAGTAGGAGTCGAGATCAAAAGGAATAGAGGCTTCAAAGAAAATAATTAAAGAAGAGCCTAAGACCTATGTTGATGTGTTGAGAAGTGGAAGCATCAAGAAGGAATAAAACAAATCATCATCATAGACCAAGGACCATCATAGAAACAACAATGAGAGAACCATGTAGCTGTATCCTCCAAGGAAATCAAACAGGTTTCAATATTTCTTTCATGGTTATTGCTTTTCATATCACCAATTTGGTCATAAAGCTATAAATTACAGGGTCCATGCTAAAAATAATTTTGGTTTCACCAAGAAGAATTTCAATTCATTTGCACCTCTCATGGACTACAACATCATTTGTTAAAAATGTAATAATTTTGGGCATAAAGCTAAATGGTGTAGAACAGTGTTCCCTAAACTTTCAAAATCCAATAAGAAAGAGGATGGTCAAAATTTTCAAAAGCATATGCCCTCCAAATTTTGGAAAAATAAAATAGAACAAGAAAAGGAGCATAGTAATTTGGGAGTAATTTCATTCCCATCTCATCATTGATTATCTCAAGAAGAGTCGGTAGAAAGGGGGCGTTTTCAAGTGTCTTATCTTTCATCTTGAGGATACTTTAGCATTGATGTCAAAGGGGGAGTAGATTGTGATCCTATTGCAGTTAAGGATAGTTTCTTTGCAGGGTTACCATCAATGACAAAGGGGGAGATTGTTAGAATTATTGAGTTGTCATTGATATCAAAGGTCGATTTGGTTGTTGGAAAGTGGTGGCATGTTTGGCCAAATTATTCAAAGCAAATATATCCCCAAGGATGATTTAATTATATGAGTATGCTTTAATATTTAAATATTAAAGTGATATTTTTATAATTAATTTGAGCCAAAGGTTTGATATATTTATATCAAAATATTTAAATATAGTTTGAATAAAAAGTTTAATTATTCAAATATTATATTGTAGAAATGATCAAACTTAGGATAATTATGTTAGTTTCATATAAATACAAGGGTTGGATGTCATTTCAAATCAAGATTTCAATTGAAGATCCTCAATTTCGATGAGCAAAGAAGCAACAGTGTGGTAGAAAAAATTGTGGAGTGATTTGATTGGTTTTGGAGGTGTTGGTAGATGTTCAAGGGTGGATGGAAATTTGGAGGTGTTGGAAATATCATGTGTTGTGTTGTAATATGTTCAAGGAGCAAAAAAAATTAGCTGGATCCTCTAGTAGTAAAATAGCAAGGTAAAAGAACACAAAGGAAGAGCACAGGTGATATTTGTATTTGACTCACATACAACCAAATTCATCATCGAGGAGAAAAATTTATTTCTAGCAAATACAAAGAATATGATTGTTAGACAAACAAAGGTTTTTGGAGGTGCCAATGAAGTACACAAAATTTAAATTTGAAAATGCAGATGCGAGGGGAGTTTTTGTTGTACTTGAAACCGATGATCGAAAGAGCTTGCATAGCAAGAATTACACAGAGGTAGCGATGACATGAAGAAAAATCTCTGTGAGAGAGCTACATATACTTGGAAGTATTATAAAGGTGGTTGTAAGAGTGAGCGCAAAAATGAAGAGCTGAGACGACCTGTAAAATCTCACATGGATTATGATAGTGGTCTTGTAATAAGAGAATCATGCAGTCAAAGAAACCTCTTAAGGCAAATACTCCTGATCAAATTAAAGCATCTATGAAATCAAATCTAAGATGACTTAAATAACATACAATGAGAAATATGTAGAGTGTAATAATATTCCCAATGATGGCAGTGTGAAAGGACCAAGTCGATCCAGTATTAGAGTTATCTAAACCATGGACTACATCAAAAATGATAAGCAACAAAAGGTACAAATACATTACCTAATATTTAGTCTCAACTACTAGGTTAGCCTAGTCGATCACAATCCAACATTAGGGCACTAAGGTTTTTAAGGTCAGAGGTTCAAATCCCTTCGATGACCTACTACATTTTTCTCAATAAATTTTGCAATGATTAAAGTGTTAAGAGTGCATGCAATGATAAGAGGTATGTGAGTCAACTTTTGTACTACCATTAATAATTAAAGTATTAGTGTGGAAATAGAATATGAGCAATGATAAGAGGTATGTGATTCAACTTTAGTGAAATATATAAGTTGATTTAATTACCTTAGAAGTATTTAAAGGATGCAATATTTATAAATATCTTTGAAATCACCTCAATATCAAAGTGAAGTGGATTATTCAATGTCAAAGTGAAGTGGATTATTTATAAATATGGAATATAGAAGGTGGTAGAGATTTCTATGCAAATATTGAAGATATTACTAGCACACACACACCAAAAAAACTAAACTATTGAAGATATAGCTAGCAAGGACAAGAAGCAATGACTTCATAAAGATTTTAGAGCAGATTTGAGTAGTGTTTATGATCATATTTGGGAGCAGATTTGAGCAGTGTTTGTGATCATATTTAGGAGCATATTTGAGCAATGTTTGTGATTATTTTTTTGGAGCATAAATGATTGATTTTGGTGCCTCAATGGGATTGGTGTCTCCTATGGGTTGGTACCCATAAAATTGTACTAGGGGATTGGTTTCTCTTATGGGTTTGTACCCATAAACTTGTAACAAGGAGTTTGGTGTCTCCTGTGGGTTGGTGCCCATAAACTTGTATAAGGGGAGTGGTGTCTCCTATGGTTTGGTGCTCATGAACTTGTATAAGGGGATTGGTGTCTCCTATGGGTTGGTGCTCACAAAATTATATAAGAGGATTGGTGTCTCCTATGGGTTGGTGTCCACAAACTTGTATAAGGGTATTGGTGTCTCCTGTGGGTTGGTGCCCACGAATTTTGTTGAAGAAAATATAAGAAATATTTTGTCATGGTTTTCTCCCGAGAGGGTTTTTACACGTAAAAATATTATCTCTTATGTGTGTATATTTTGTGCATTGATTTATTATTGCATTCATATAATTGCAATTATTGATTCGAAATAAAAGTTTTATCTTATACTGTTCACCCCCCATCTCAGTATAAGTGTGTGTTTCTTCAAGTATTGGATGTTGAAGGATGGGATTTTGCATGTGTTATTCATGCATGCTTATTTTATTGAGATCACTATATTTTGGTAAAATCAATGTCACATTTCAATTGCCTCATTAAGGTATGATTTTGGTTCATTATAACGCTCATCATAAATAACATTGAAGCTTTTAAATATTTTGGGACACTATGGAAGGTTTATAAAATTTATCAAAGTTGATGTTATGGTATTTTCCTTCTTCTAAATTTGAATCTCTATCAGTCCAAATCCTTTATTTTAAGTTCATTATTATGGGTAAGTCAAAAAGGATGGACTATGTAGTTTTGAAGGTTAATAGAACAATGAAGGTCCTATTCTATTTCTATAGATTTTGGAATACATTTTTTCCTAGACCTAGTAGTAACTCTTATGCCCTTGGAATAAGCAAGAGGATCCATGAGGCTAAGCAAAAAATCTACACAAAATCAACTAGGATTTTAACAAAATATTCTACCCTTAAACAAGCACCTACCAAAAACCCTCACAACAAATAAAATTTTTTTTTGTAAAATCCCTAAAAGAAAGAGGAAAACTATGGTAGTTGTATTTATCATGTAGCAAAATATGATATCTAACACAAAACCTATAATAGCTAAACTACTAAATCCTAGAGGCTAAAAATAGATAGAAAAAACCTCAAAATATAATTTCACATCAAATTCACCAAATTATTTATAGGAAAAAGGGGATATCTTATAAAATTATGCAAATTGATACAATATAAACTAAGATTCTTGAACTAAGATAGTATATCAATAAATTAACCATAAGTGCTAAAAAATTAGTCCAAACATAGATAAATTAGAGCATTCAAGGACAAAACTACACTAAGATTATCCATAAAGATACAAAGTATAAATACTTGACACCTAGGTCATTATGGACCATATCATTCAAAACATTATAAAAAATGCATTTCTTATGTATCCTACTTACAATGTCACCATAGTAAATAAACAGAGATCACACATGGGATGTTTGAAAAGGGTTTGACCTACCTTGAAAACTATTGCTTGAATGGTAATTAGTGGCCTTTGACTACAAATCTTAGCAGAGCATCCCATCCTCCTTTGTATAAGGTAGAGAACTAGTGGCCAATGACTTTGGTACCTAAAAGGATAAGATATATATATATATATATAGAGAGAGAGAGAGAGAGAGATAGAGAGAGAGCAAAGGAGGTAAATGATATGGTAGCAATAGAGGCAAAAATATTGGAAGCAATGTTAGTAGTAATCATCATCAACAAGTGAATATTTTATTTTTTATAGTTGAATGAATGATATAATATGGTGATAAAATAATTAAATGAAGAGGGTATTTATAGAAAATGAAATTAAATAACTTTATTTTTGAAGATGACAATTGATTTTCTCCCTTTTTAGGGTCATAAAATCATAACTATTGGTCCAATTTTTGTGTCATTCAAACCCTAGGTATAAAAACATGCTAGATTTGCATCCATGCATCAAAAAACCTAAAATTAATTGGAAAACCAAGCTCCCCACTTAAATTTGTGATCTTGTAACCATTTATTTTAGGATATGCTTTGGGGGATGCATGTAAAGACATCCTTAATCATGAATCTATATTTAATTTTAGGTTTTGGGAAATTTAGGAGGACAAAATGTTAAGAAATATGGTAAAAAAATGGTAATTGGATGAAGAAGGGGAACTAAAAACCATTGTTCAACATGGATCATTGTCATCCTATCCAAGGCTTATCAAATTTAGTTCACCCTTATCACCTAAACAGAAGGATAGGATTCTCCACCAACTACAGAGTTAGCTATTAGTGATATTTTTATAACTACAATCTTCTACAAATATTTCTTTATTATGTTTCTCCTGAAATAATAAAATGTAAGGCATATACTCTAAACTAATTTCTTTTCTAATTGTAAGAAAATAAATTTATTTACTTAGATTACCCATTTTTTATTGATTGAAAAGAGTGTTTTGAAAGGAACCCCAAATCTTTTACAAAATGAAACAGAGATAAGATCTCCATAGGAAGATGATCTCCATAAGGATATGATCAGTACAAGGAGATGATATCGGAAGAACCACTTCATAAAAATTTATATTTGAAACAAGGGATCATCCCGCTCAACAATAGCATAACAAATGAGGAAACTCATCTAAAGGGATCCTGGGATAAACAAAAACAATTACGAAATACCGTCTAGGAAGGACCAAGGAAAGCAAATGTAAACAACATAAAAATTAATAGTAGGTTCCCAACCAGGAAGGGCCTAAGAAAGAGAATTCAAATTGCTAAAATTTTTGAACTAAGGAATCCCACCCAAGAGGGGATCGGGAAAATCAAAATTTAAACATTGAATCCTGCCTAGCAGGAAAACACTAGAAAAATTGTTTCCTACCCATGAGAAACAGGAATGTCAAAAAAATTTCTCAAATAGGGAACCCCATAGAGAGAGTCCTTTAGATAGCCTAGAAAATGGAATAGTAATAAATGGAGGTCTCCACAAGCCATGAGATTTCCTTACATATGGGAATGTGTTTCTTGAAAGTTCAATAAAAATAATAAAATCTTTGAAACCCATAAAACTTGAAGCACAATTGGAACCAACCTGGAACAGGAAGAAACATAAGGAAGCTGTAATCAATAAAAAGAGCACAGGGTCCCTTCCCCAAGGACCAAAAAAATTTAAATGGATGGGCTCTAAAAGAAACCACCCAACCAGGTGAATGAACTCGCTTCTAAAATTTTGACCTAAAGCAACCATAGGAGCATCTCAACTACAAAAAATAGGCATGAGGTCCCCTTTAAAGACATTGAAAGATGCAAAGGATATCCTCTAGGCAGAAACAAAATGGATTAAGCAACTATGAAGCCCCTAAATCTAGGAATCCAAAAAGTAGACCTCATCCATGAGCTGAAAAAAAACCACCAACGACCCAAGGGCATCCATGGGAGCATCCCAATTGTAGAAAAAATGTATGTGGCACAACAAAGGATTACATATGAACACTTGACTAGAAGGAACCTCACCACTCCAAACTGCATTGAAGGAAATACCAAATTTATCCAACAAGTAATGAACACCATCCAAGAGGCCTAGGGAAGGACCCAAGAGAAGCCAAGGATCCCAAATATGAAATAGAGGAGGGAACAGGAAAGTGGATCAAGGACCCCACTAGGATTAGAGGTCACCTACTCCAACTACCTTGTTACAAGTAGAGATGATCCCAATAACTCACCATGCAACCCATGGAAGGTACTAGAAATACACTAAGCCACAAGAGTGAACTGAAACCCTTAAACTAGGGTAAAGTAAGGAGCAGGGATATTTGGATTAGGGACCTCTTTCTCATATGGGAAATCACCTACTCCATATTTATCAACCCATAAATAGAAGGTCTTGGAATGTGCTAGGAACTATTGAGTGAATGTTTTACCCAATTGCAAAATCCCCACCATAGTTAGGGAATTAAACCAAAAACTATCTCTTGTAAAAAACTTAAACAAAGAAAAAAACTTCTCCAAGGTTCTGCTATATAAGCATGACACAAGTATATTTGAAAGTAAAATGTTCAAGAATAAAAAGTGCTATAAAAAAACCAAGTGATTTGCAGGTGACTGTAAACAAGGGGTTTGTTGGTTTATTTCATTCATGTTTTGTAATTAATTTCCTTGATTGCCATGGTGGCCTTAATGTGAATACATAAAATGAAGTGATGCTTCATTGATTATCTTTGCATTAATCTATCTTACCTTGAATTCTTGTTAGTGGGTTCATTTTAATCTTTAGATTAAGATTTAAATTTAGAGTGTTGTGGAATTGTCCACTTCATTTTAAATCCATACCTTTAATGTGAGATTGCAATTAGTATTTGTAATTAGTAGGTTTCGTTTTATCTTCAGATTATTGTTCCAATAATTGCAAAGTTAGAAGTGAGTAGATTGGAAATTTAGAATGTTAGAATGTTAGAAAGTTAGCATTCATTGTTTTATCTACACTTAAGATGAAGTAGTAGGTTAGTAACCCTCCTTCCTAGACTAATTTTATCTTGCTTATGCCATGTAAAAATTGTGCATATTTGTTCCTCTTAATAATCTTGAAAGATCATCCAAATAATTGTAAAGGTGAAAGCTCATAAAACTAATTACTTGGATCACATACACTCTAGATTCCCAGATTAGATTTATGATGTAAATAGAATCTTTTAGGATTTTGAGTTTCATATTGAGAACTTGTAGAAAAAAAATGTGGGATGTGCAAAGGAAGAAAACTTGCATGAGGAAACTGCAACTAACTATGCTAAAGCTGGAATAAAAATACAAATTTAATACGATATCATGCTCCCCTACCCTGCAAAACCAAATATCATGAGTCACTCGTGAGGATAACCCAACCTAATAAAACTTGTAATAGCACAATCAAATTAGATCAAGTGCTAGACTCAAAGGAAAACCTGCATTGACATAAACCTTCATGTAGTGTAACTTTGTTGGAAATTTTGAGTAGTTTTGTTGTCATTGATGTCAAAAGAATATTGGTTTAATTTCATTGACATTAAAGACATCAAGTAGTTTTTCCAAAAGCAATAAGGTATTGGAAAGTAATAGGATATAATAACTATTTTTAATATTATATGCCTAAAAAGGGTCCAAAGGATGAAGACCCAAGGAAGGATAAGCAAGTTAGAATTAAATAATAATATTCTATTATTATAATATTTTAGGCCAAATAACAAGGTGAAGAAAAATGAAGTTCAAATTGAAAAGACCCATGAGAAATTTTCAAAAGGTTTAATTTAAATTAAAATTTTAATTTAAATTAATAATGGAGGCAAAGGTTTTTAAATTTAATATTTAAAAACTAAATTCGAATTTTTAAATTCAAAAATGGGTCGAGGTGAGAAGTCAAAAGATAATGTGCATTTATATAGGAAATGATTTCTATTTCCAAAAGTTAACACACCTTCGAATGCAAGAAAAGAGAATATCGAGCATTGCATCTAAGAAGAAGACAATTTACATTTCAAAAATCTTTGATGGAAATGAGACAACAAAGGTCATGAAGTGATTTGACATCCCATTGATGGTGGTAGTGCAGGTGGTAGTTGAGAGTGCTAAGGCTTACGTGGAGGATATCGTTGTTCGATCCATGTGATTTACATTTTGCGTGAGGAAGAGGTCTTTGTTTGATTTACTTGACAGTTTTCGTACGGTAGTTTTTTTGGGACAACATGTGTCGTTTATCTCATGTGGGCACGTAGCCCACTTGGTGACCTAGCTTGGAGCTAGGGTGTTGGTAGTGTAAGGTCACGTGGTTGAATCCGTCGAAGACAGTTTTTGTGGGTAGAACAAATTAAAGGTATGCCATTCAATTTTATTCTCCAAGGTGTTGAAAATTAAAAGTGCTTTGAGATTGTCGTGAGTGCTAAGTGCTTAGGGGAGTTATAAGGTAAAGAAAAATTAAAATATTTTATTTTGATTTTTGGTGATTGAAACTTGTTTTATAAAGTGTGGAGATTATAAGGTGTGCAAGGAAAATTGTTAAGTGTTTTATTATGGTGAAATTATTGAGTTAAATATTGTGAGTTTGGAGATTATAAGGTGTGCAAGGGAAATTGTTAAGTGTTATGGTGAAATTATTGAGTTAAATATTGTGAGTTTGGAGATTATAAGGTGTAAAAAAGTATTTGATATTTTGTATGAAATTTTTTTTTTGAGAAAATTATTTTGTGGAGATCTTGAGATAGGTTGTGGTAACCTAACCCTAGTGTTGGAAAAAAATTATGATTGTGGTTAAGAAAGGTTTTAAAGACGTATCTCCATAAAAATAAAAGGTATGGGTACATCTTCCTTATGAGTAAAATATTTTTGGATTGGATGTTGTGAATGCTAAGTTGGAGTGAAAAGGATTGTTTGATGAGAATTTTTGAGTTTGGTTTTGAGATATCCAATATTGATTGATGAAGGTTTTTTCTTGAATAAATGTTGATGATAGAAACCTTGTTTGATAAGAATTTTTGGAAATATTGAGTGAGCCTTCATGTGCATGATTAGGATTTGTGAAATATCATGAGTATCATTGTTATGTGATATTTTTTTACTAAGTATTGTTGAATAAGATTTCATTGAGTGTTTGGTAGAGAGGATTTTACTGAGCATAATTTATTGGAAGTGTTGGAGTGATAGTTCAAGTTCTGTGAAACAAATTGTTCTTTACTTCTAGATTGAGTTGAAGGAAATATTGAAAGTGACAAAGCATTTTTTTGAGTGAAACACATTGAGTCTCTAAAAATTCTCTATATGTTTATGTGGTAAAAACAAAAGAGAGATTAAAAGTGATTGAGCATTGTTGTGGGTGTGAAGCATGTTGAGTCTCTAACAATTCTCTATGTTTTTGTGAGATTAAATAAGAATCTATGTGAAAATTATTTGTGTGATTGAAGAGGTTTTTTGTAAGAGATTGAGTTGAGTTGAGTAAGATTTTGAGGAAGCTTACAAAGCAAATTTGAGGTAAGTATTGGTGAATACTTGTTCAGTCGTTTGAACAAGTTCTTGAGAGGACTTGTTGGACAGATTCAGGGTAAGTCTTTGAGAAGACTTGTGAGTAGATTTGATTTATTAATTTGTTCAAAACTTGAGTTAAGTTTTTGGAAAGATCTAGTAGAGTTGATTTGTGATTGAGTCAAGCTTTGTGTTAAGGCTTGAGGATAGATTTGAGGACAAAGTTTAGTGCATATTTGAGGATAGGTTTGTACCAGATTAGAGACAGAGATTGAGCATATTTGTGCTAGATCGAAGGACTATGTTTAGTGTAGATCAGAGATAGAGGTTAAGTAGATTTGTGATAGATCGAGGAATTGTGGTTAGTGTAGATCAAAGACAGAGATTGAGCAGATTTGTGCTAGACTTAGGGACTATGTTTAGTGTAGATTAGAGATAGATATTGAGCAAATTTGTGCTAGATAAAAGGACTATGTTTAGTGCAAATTTGAAATAGATTTGAGAAAAATATTTGGAGGTGATAGAGCAGAGGACAGTAGTCTCCAGTGGATAGAGATCCATTAGCTAGGGTAGTGAGGATAGAGATCTTCTAAGTGATGGTAGATTCATCGGTGGAGAGATATCCACAATCCAGTGTAGTGGAGGAAGTATTCTTCTAGAGGATCACTAGCTAGAGCAGAGGAGAAGGATTTCTCCTATGGATAGATATCCATGAATTAGTTGAGGGGATTGGTTTCTCCTATGGATTGATATCCATGAACTTTTTGAGGGGATTGGTGTATCCTTTGGATAGAGGTCCATAAACATTGTAATAGGGAAAGGATTCCCAGGATATTTATTGAGAAAATTTTAGTGAAAGAGTTTCTTCATGGAGTAGCCCACATTGGGTGAACCATGTTAAATTGGTGTCTCTATTGTGTGTGATGATTTTTGCATTGCTTTGATTATTGTTGTTGATATTGCATTGATATATTGCATAATATTGTTTGGGAAAGAAAAGTAAAAAGTGGTATTACACTTTTCACCCCCCACCCTCTTAGTATAAGCTTGTGTTCTTCATAACCTCCTAAGAGCATTCAACACTAGATATAAGTTTAAAAAATGCAGCAAAAAGAATGGACATTAACACAATAATCCTCAGAAATGAACTCCTTCAGTCTTGCTCACAAGGTGCAAGTTTTCGGATCAATATGCATCAAAATGGTATTCTTTTATTACAAAAATTCTAGCCCCTTCAACATGGGCTTCCATGGGTATTTAAAATTTCTAGGGACCCTTTCGTTTCATCTTCCTCCACACAAAAAAATGGAAGTGTGATATGAAACAACTTCCAACATTTTAAACCTTTTCAAAATAAGATGACAACAAAAAAAAAAGGATAAAGTTCAATTTTCCCTTATATCTCCTTCTGAATTAGAACTTACCCTTTGGTCCCTATTCCAAAATATTCAACCATGATAATACTAAAGGGCCCCAAGAATAATATCTAACCCTTACAAAAATATGGGTTAGGCTCGTGGGCACTACCAAGGCCACAAACACCCATAATTATAATGCTTTCTACCAAAGGGGTGCATGATATACACATATAATTAATCACAAATAAAAACATAACAAAAATTAAATAACAAAAACTCCCCTTATCATCCTTTGAGTGGTGCCGACGTGACTCGAACCCGAGTCGATGGGGTGCAAGCCCTATCTGGCTTACCCCTACCACTGCACCCAAGCTTGGGTTGAGAACCAAACCTTGCAGCCACCATTTTATTTCTCCTCCCTATGCGGTGCTCATCCAAATGGTGCTTCTCTATGTCATGGCTCCTCTCACGCAATGCTCTACTCTACCTCGCATTCCTCCTATGTGACGCTCTACTTGATGGCCAGTCCAGGCCCTCCTTCGGCATCAGACATCTCTTCCACTCACCCATGTTTATCAACCGGCCACTTTGATGCGTGTTTAAGTGAAGGAGAGATGTTAGGGCTTGCATTAAGATTCCTCTATCTTGCTACCTTGACTGACGATATCCCTATCACCTACCACTCGTTGTCCTTTAGTAGTGGTTTGGTGAGGGATGTTGTCCCCCATTCTCACCACCAAAGATCTGGAATGACCTTTACTGCTCTACAATCATGACCCTTGGATGTGCCATGTGTACGCACGATATTATGGTCTACGTGGGAGATTCATTTATCCCACCTACTCCCTACCATTGCTTTTGAGTGCTTCATAAGGTGGACTCTACCTATAATTTGTTGACTATCTTTGGGTAGTCTTCCCCCTATGTTGCTCAGTGTCGAGGTCCCCTCATTGGTCACCCATCCACGTGGTAGGCTACCACATCTCTACCTTGTTGTCTCCGTTGGTCCACCTTGACTCCATTGTCGATGCTTTGACTTCGCTGCTTCGTTGTCCTTTGGCTAGCGTGTCCATTGCTCCACTATCGATGATCATCCATGTACACATATTTTGAACATTAGAACATAGTGGGGTGAGACTAACGAAGGGAATTTTAACACAAGGACTTTATTAACCTAAACATAAAGATAAATTTACATAACCATAACATGAAGATAAAACTAACTAAAAGGAATCACATAAAATATAAAAGCAACCTAAATAAAAAAGGAAACTAAATAAAACATAAACCTAAATACTAAGAAAATAATCCAACAACTATAGTCTAAGGAAATATAATATAATCCACACAAAAATAAAATGCACTAACATTAAAACACACAGTGCACTCCTATTTAAAATAAAATAACATGATCTAACAAAGAAACTCTAAAATAAATACAATACAAACTAACCACTAAAGTCTAATAAAGGAAACTAATGAAATTACACACCAACAACAAACTAAAATCTAAATATTGAGCAATGTTAAGAATCATTTTGCTAGTCCTAGCAATTCTCAAATACAAGGGAATGCCCTTCTATCTAACTACTAGCAAAGTGGTCCCCATTAGTACCATATTCAATGAAATTCAAGGGACACATATCAACCAAAAGAAGCATCCAATTGCTCAATACTATCCCATTAGCTCAATTTTTTACAAATTTCAAGTGGGTCCCCAATATTGGGGTTAGTTGTGAAATAGTCACAACAAATGGTGACTCTACTGGGAAATGCTCTTGAGCATTTTCGATGAGAACCCAATTATAAAATTAATGAACCAAAGGTTAGAAAAATATATCCCATTTAATGACATCCTAGGAAAGCAAGATCAATAGCTTCACATGAGAACAAATGAATTATTTGCTTCAGCTAGGTGTGTGCATTGTGATTCAATTTACACCCTTGGGACCATCCAAATTCCATCATTTGGTCCACCTTTAGGCTATGAAATACTGCTCATAAAACTTATTTTGAATAGTATTTTGCAAAGTCTCTTTTGAGCATGATCTAGATAGAGCCCCACTACCAGTCAGGCATCCATAGCCCCGGTGGAGTTTATCCAAATCTAGTGACTGATTTGATCAAGATTTTCAATGCTCTCTTCTTTATTTTTTTCTCTTTTTTTCTTTTTTCAAGATTTTGTCTAAATAGAGCCCCACTACCAGTCAGGCATCTATAGCCCCGGTGGAGTTTATTCGACTTGGTGACTGATTTGATCAATCTTTGCATTGCTTGTATTCCTCTTTTATAGTGAACTTTGCAAACTTGTATGTGACATGAGCATGTTAGATTAGCCTTAATCAGTTTACCAAAATGATTTCATCCTTCAAAATCCCAAGAAATGTCTCTTCATGTGATTCATTAAAGTGAAGCTTTGGCATAATATTTCATTGTTTCACACTCCACTATCTTAGTATACTTAACCAAGGATAACCATTAAATAGCTTTATTTCCTTACCTTCAGTTCCATTTGATTCTTGGGTTGTATTATTGACTCTGAAAATATGCCATTTTGTCAGTAACCATCCCAAAACCAAAACCACAATAAAGGGAACTAATCAAAACTATAAATGCATGGGAACATGAACATGACTCTAACATACACACACAAGACCAATGAAAACACAGAAAAGAAACAATCTAACTAACATAAAATCAGCACACCAAATTGAAAACAAAAGAAAAGAAAACATAAATATATATGTACATATAATACACAATCACACATTTCATGGGCTAAAGTAATGCTTTAAATGCAGCCCATTAACAGGCAAAGATAATTCCTTTCCATCCAAGGTTTGTAATCTAGAAGTATTTTTACCTAGGATTTCAGAAATCTGATAAGGTCCTAACCATAAACAATCAAATTTGTCATGATCCCCTTTTTTCATGTTTTTTATCCCACAATAACACTAAATCAAAAATCTTGAAAGTTTTAATTGTAGCTCTCCTATCAAACCACCTCTTTACTACATCTTGATGTTTACTAAAATGAAGCATGGCTTCCTCTCTTTTCTCATCAAGATGCATCAAGTGGGTTAACCGAGCTTCAATTTGATTATCAGTTCCAAGATATTCTTTCATAAAATGAAGAGTTTGCAACCTTAGATTAGTGGGAAAAATGGGGTCCTACCCATAAACTAGATGATATGGAGATGTTCCAATTGATTCTTTCACTCTAGTTCTATCAGCCCAAAGAGCAAATTTTAACTTACCATGCCAATCTCTAGGATTCTTCTCAAGCAACTTTTTTATGCTAGACAACAAGTTCTTGTTAGAAGATTCTGCCAAACCATTACCTTGTGGATAATAATTGGAAGAAAATTTCAAGCTCACCTTGTTATCATATGCCCAATCTACAAATTGAATAGAAGCAAATGCGGAACCATTATCACTTACTATTGCATTAGGCATTCCAAAACGAGTTATAATGCAATCCTCTAAAAACTTAATAACAACATCAGTGGTAGCATGTTTTGTAGGGACTGCTTCTATCCACCTAGTGCAGTAATCTGTAGCTGTGAGGATGAATTTATGAGAATCAGAAGAGTTAGGATTAATAACCCCAACAAAATCCAATCCCCATTGTGCAAAAGGCCTCATCTCCACTACAAGTTGTAAAGGCATGGCTGCGTTTCTTTCCCTATTGGCCGCCATCTGACATGTATGGCAAGATCACACATGAGCATATGCATCTCTAAAAATATGAGGCCAATAGTATCCAGCTCTAAGAATCTGGTGTGTCATTGCACTGGCTGACCCATGTCCAGTTCCATACTTACCATGGAAGTCATTAAGCACTTGGGTTGCCTCCTTTTGATTCACACAATGAAGGTAGATCCCTTCGTGGTTTCTCCTATACAAAACACCAGATTTAATAAAAAAGTTTGTAGATTTCAACCGTAAAGCTCTTCTTTGGGTAGAAGTGAGATGTGATGGACACTTACCATTCAACAAAAAATACACAATATCTACATACCAATCATCTTTAGTAATTTCTTCTACAGTATAATGTTGGCATGAGATTTGAGGATCAATTTCAGCAATTGATTTTACCAATCCTTGTCCACGAACTAGCTTCATAGGTTGGATTTCAAGGTCAAATTCTTGGAGTGTAGAAATCCATTTTCCTCTTCTCTCACCTAGTTTGTTCTGTAGAAACATAGTTTTGACAATAGGGTCAGGCACAATAGCATAAACCCTACTACATACAATGTAATGTCTAAATTTTTTATCATTTTAAATAGTGCATACATTTGCTTGTCTAAAATAGAATATCTCAACTCTGCACCTTTCAAAGGAGAACTCAGAAAAGCGATGGGATTTTCAACATTACCTTCACCCTTTTGAGTTAGGACACTTGCGAATGAATGTTTGGAAGCAAACGTATAAATATAAAAGGGCTTTGAATAATCTGGACTTACCAAAATAGGTGCCTTAGAAATAGCATCTTTAATGCCCTGGAAAGCATCCTTACTCTCATTTGTCCATTTAATTTCAACATCCTTTTTTAGCATGTCATTCAATGGTTTAGCAATCTCAACAAATCCAACAATGAATTTCCTTACAAAATTGATTTTACCAAAGAATGATCTTAATTCCTTCTTGTTATGGGGAGGAGGGATTTCTTGGATAGCTTCTATTCTTTCGGGATCAATAGAAATTCCTTCTTTTGAAACAATGTGACCCAAAATCTTACCCTCTATTACTCCAAAGATGCATTTTCTCGGATTTAGGGAGATCCCATGTTCCCTACATCTTTGGAGAACTTTTCTCAAATATTTGACATGATCTTCTCTCTTCTTAGAGAAGACAGGAATATCATCCACATAAACAATAATGCACTTACCTATGAGTCCCTTAAATGCATAATCCATGGCACGTTGGAAAGTTGTGCCTGCATTTAATAATCCAAAGGGCATTCTCCTATAGGCAAATGTTCCCCATTTGGTTGTAAAGGTTGTCTTCATCCTATCACTTGGATGGATGAGAATTTGGTTGTACCCTGAGTACCCATCTAAAAATGACATCATTTCTAACCCATTTACCATTTGGAGTATCTCATCAATGGAAGGCAATGGGTAGTTGTCCTTTTGAGATGCTTTGTTCAGATTTCTAAAATCTATGCACAACCTTATTTCTCCATTCTTCTTTCTCACAGGAACCAAGTTGGCAACCCATGTAGAATGCCTAACAGGAAAGATAATCTTAGCATCTAGCAATATTTTCACTTCTTTCTCTATCAAGGGTTCTAACAATGGGTTGACAGGTCATTGTCTCTATCTAAAGGGCTTGGAGTCAGGTTTCAATGGGATCATGTGCATTATAACATTCTGATCATAGGTTTTCAGTTCCTTGTAACTCCAGGCTATACAATCCACGTATTCTTTCAATGCATGAATGATAGACTCTTTTTCTTCACTTGTACATGCCTTGGCAATGAATACCTCTTGTGGATTTTTTGCACTCCCTAAGTTGATTGCATCACATGCTTCTTTAGGGGGTGGTATCCTTTTTCCTCTTTTTTCTTGATACCCTGTATCAAATAATTTTTCTAGTGAAATAATTCCTTTAGGTATCTTATTCATTTTCTACGCTATTTCACTATCCTCATCTGTTTCCTCTTGCCATCTCTGGTCTTCATCTATGATCTGATTTTTGAAAATACTAGAGTTAGTAACAAACTTAAAAATGTGTCTGTCACTCTCAAACACCTATAGATTCCTAACGTTATCTGGTATTGAAGGACAGGAAACTAGCTCAATCAAAAATTTTTGCATTTTTTATTGTCAACTGGTTTGAGCATACCTACTACAATGGCTAAAGAATCGGCCATCCTATTACCTTTTCTAGAGATAAGGGAAATGTTGAAAGCATCAAATTCGTCTATCAAATCCCTAACTCGAGTCCTATAATGGCTCAATATTTTGTCACGACACGCATATTGCCCTTTGACCTATTTAACAACTAACTCAAAGTCTCCTAAGACCTTGAGACACTTGACTTTCTTACTCAGAGCTAGTTGTAGCCCAAAAATAAGGGCTTCATACTCTACCACATTGTTGGTGCAAGGGAACTATAATCTATAGGCAGCAAGCAAAGGCTTACTTCCCAGACATGTGAGTTCAATACCGGCTCCAACACCTTGTCTTGATTTGGATCCATCAAATCTGAGAATCCAAACCAGACTATTCTTTTCAAGAGGGCTACAAGATAGGTTTCCTTTTTGAGGTTCTTCGATAGCCTCTTCTATATCCAAGTTATAGACCCCTAAGTCAGATTCTACAAATTGAATTTCATTGGGCCTATTATATTCAGTAATCATTTCCTTAAGTCTTGGCTCACTATCCACCCAAATTTGGTTTGCTAATCCTCTCCAAGGTAGCCACATATGGGAAGAATCAATGACTACATAGCCATTCATATTCTTACTCCAATCCCTACCCAACACCATGCCATACTTGGCAAGAATATTGACCACCAGGATGTCAATATGATGTTGAATCCTGGGTTCTAAATTGATTTGAATTTAGACTTCATAAAGAGTTCCTACCACATCCACTACAATCCTGTCCAATTGTATCACCTTGCTCCTTGAAGGAATTGGATTTAAACCTAACCTTTGGCAAATCTCAAGGGGCATGATATTGCTCGAGGCACCTGAATCCACTAAACAATTATGCAAGTTTTTGCCTACAATCCTAATTGTCAAAAGAAAAGGAGGCACTTCTTGCTTCTCCTTTCGTAAAACCAAGTGAGACTCAACACCTTTGACCTCATGGGTTTGGCTTGGTGGGTATAATACCTTCATCAAGGCTTCCTTCTAACCTAGAAACCTAGCAGCCTCTATGAACGAGACATTAGCTTTAGTCCTTTTCAGGTCTTCCACTATGTCATACGTAGGCTTCTCAAAATTTTGCATTTTCTACATAGGCTTGGATGATTCTATAGCAGGTGGTGGAGGAGGATTATTATCAACTTTGGTATCCAGAGGAAGAATGGAATTGTTTGGTGGAGTAGAGGAAGTTTTGGGACTCCTAGACTTACTTCTCATGAAATAACCATGATTCCCTTTCCTAAACTGCCTAACAGCTTGGACTTCCTCTTCTATGATTTCCTCATCATCCTCTCCTAAGACTTCATTATCCTCTTCTTCTTCCTCACTCTCTTGATAATGAACTATTTCAGCCACCAAAGCGACGTCTTTTCCCTTAGAAAGATAATGCGGACCCTCATTGGGCACTAGCTCTAAGTCATCAACTTGAGCTTGTAAACAATTCGTGTATCGAGAAATTTTTGGACACTCCTTCTCATTATGGTCCTTAGTGTTGTGCAACCTACATCCCTTTTCCCAAGTAAGATCTGCAATATTGATAATGGAATCTGATCTACTAGGGCTTGCAAAAGTGTCAACTTGATTGGCTACGGGGTTAGGCACATTCCCATTGTTAGGCCTAGTATTCCATGGCCTCCTCTGATTATTGAAATTTCTATTAGAGTGAGGAGCTTGGGAATTATGCTTTTGCATGTGGACCATATCATTACTCAACTTGAGGTACATCTTCTTTAGTTCCTCAACTTCAGAATTAGACTCTTTTGGTGGAGGGATTATGGTACTGGATCCAAAAGAATTTCCAATACCAGAAGTATCTTGACCTGGCATCATGGCTTGATTTTGCACATTTTGATTTAACAAAGGATTCACACTCTGAAGAGGTGTGGGCATGGGAAAGGCTACCAAATCCTGAGCATTGGTAGTCATTTGATTATCAGGGAGCAATGGTGTGGTAGATGGAATGGAAGTATTCGAATAGGTGGGAATAGATGGATAAGTGGACATTAATGGGTAAGACTGATGGTATGGTAAGGCATTCATCATTGGCACCTGAGGTGTCATGACTTGATTCATCATAGCAAATTGACTATAAGGACCAAACTATCCTATCATAGGCAATTGGGGCATCCCAACTCCTTGGGGTGTCATCTGTTGTTCTATGACCATGGCTTTCGTGTAAGCTTGGGCTAAAGTGGTAACTTGAGGATTTATCCTAGAAAACATGGTAGTCATGGGATCTAACACCCCAAAGTATATTTGTAAAGCAAAAGCAGCATCTATGTTAAAGTGGCGAGTCGACCTAGAATAAATTTTCTGAAATCTCTGATTGAACATCCTAATCGACTCATTAGGTGCCCTTTTGGATGTCACAAACTGATGATACATGATAGTGGGATCCAAAGGAGACCTAAACTGATTGACAAAAGCATTTTTGAGTTGAACCCATGAAGTAATGGACCTAGCGGGTAGACTGATATACCATTCATAAGATATTTGATCCAGACTCATGGGAAAGAGTCTACAAGTGACATCTTCATGTTCTACTTGTAGTCTAATTAACACATCCTTGTAAGCCTGAATATGCTCTTCGATTGTTCCAGGACCATCGTGTTTGAACTTGGGAAAATATTTCTCAATGTTTTTAGGCATGTTATGAACATCCCCACTTGGATATGCTTATGACATACTCCATACCAGGGAGCTGGTGGTGGTTGGGCCATAGTGTTCGATAAAGGTGGCCCTATAGGAGTAGTAGAAATAACAGAGGTAATTGGTGTGGATACACTTGGTGTACTCGCAACAATAGAGACAACTAGTGTAGAAACACTAGTTGTACTTGACACTATAGGTGAACCTAAGGCAAGCACACTAGGTGGGATTTCAACCTCTTGAGTCTTGTTCCTCGATTTCCTAGAATTAGGAGAAAGGCTTTGAAAGATGGTTTCCCTAGTGGTTTTAGACCTAGTAGCGATATACTCAGGTTGGGCCAGCTTGGGAAGACACTTGCTCTACAAGACCTCTCACAACTCACAATAACTCAGACAATAAAAAAAAGGAAAACCAAAAACCTACAAAATAAAGTTCCTACAACACAACACAGTGGAAACAAAACTTCACACGTTAGTTGTCAGAAAATAAAAGGCTTCTGCAACTATAAACATTGTTAGATGAAAATGATCTTAAGTAAACAAATCACAAAGCTATGCAATGAAGGAGGCCCTCCTTCTAGCACCATTTCTGTTGAGTGGATATTTTTCCCAGTTGCAAAATCCCCACCACAGTCAGGGTATTAAACCAAAAACCCTCTCTTGCAAAGAAGTTAAACAAAGAAAACAACTTCTCCAAGGTTCCACTATATAAGCATTACACAAGTATATTTGAAAGTAAAATGTTCAAGAATAACAAGTGCTAGAAACAACCAAGTGATTTGCAAGTGACTGTAAACAAGGGGCCTACTGGTTTATTTCATTCATGCTTTGTAATTAATTTCCTTAGATTGCCATGGTTGTGCCTTAATGTGAATCCATAAAATGAAGTGTTGCTTCATTGATTATCTTTGCATTAATTTGTCTTACCCTGAATCCCTGTTAGTGGGTTCATTTTAATCTTCATATTAAGATGCAAAGTTAGAGTGTTGTGGAATTGTCCACTTCATTTTAAATCCATACCTTTAATGTGAGATTGTAGTCAGTCTTTGTAGTTAGTAGGTTCAATTTTATCTTCAGATTAATGTTCCACTAATTGCAAAGTTAGAAGTCAGTAGGTTAGAAAGTTAGAATGTTAGAAAGTTAGCAAGTTAGCATTGTTGGACATTTTGAGTCCCTAAGCTAAAAATTTGTCACTGATGTCAAAAGGACCTATGCAAGTAAGCACTATGATTTTCTCCACAAAGAGCTTCATGAGAAGCAAAGGTTTTGATCAAAAGGATGCATGGCATTTGGTTCCAAAAAAGAGCTTCAAGGGAAGCTTAGAAAAGGGTTTTTATTTAAAACCATGGATGGCAGATTTGAAATGGTTTTTTCTTAAAACCCAAGTTGGCTTTTCGTTTCATCGAAAAATGTGCCCCGATGATGGAGATATTTAATTTTAAATATTTAGTTTAAATTTTAAATTATTTAAAATTTTAATTTTAATTTTAAAATGAAATGTAAAAGTTTATCTTCCGACGTCATGAGGAAGCGCCAATTTTTCCAAGCAGAGGGAAGGCATATATATATATGCCATTAAATTCTTAAATTTAAATTATCCTTGCTCTTATGGTTAATGTGATCATTGGAAAGTGAATAGAGCTCATGCGAAAAAGGTTTAAGTGGTAGAAGCAATGAATAAATCGGATGGCGTGCGAAACCCAAGTCACCTTGGGCAGTGTGGCCTATTGGCAACTCGGGCAGTGCAAAAGCATTTGGTAGCACAAGGTTGTGCATTCAATTTTTGGCAAGGTTTGTTTGTTTTGCTTTGTGGTGGAAGCACCAAGGGTGCACGGTTTATTTAAGGCACGTGGGCCTATAGCATATAAATGGAAGTTGTGTCCCTTTTGCATGGTGAACAAATGGGTAGCTCGTTTGTCTACCTTAGCCATGGCTAAGGTGACCGCGGTGAGGCAGGTCAAGGGGTCGAAAAACCTTGAGGGAGGTATGTGATTTTTTAATTAAAATTTGTTTGAATGCTCTAAAGTTTGGAGTGATAAGGGTTAGAAAATATTTTATTTTGTAAAACCTTTGTTGCATTTAAAAGGTTAAATAATTATTTTGTTGGTGAAAACCATAGAATATTATTTGAGCCTTATGGTATTGATTTGAATTTTTGAGAGCATTATTTTAGGAGAAATAAGGGTTTTGAATAAAGTGGAAATTGAATAGTGGCTTATTGATTATTATTTTTAGAGGGTTTTTCTATAGATGGAATTTGGTGGATGTGATTATTGAGTTGGAGTAAAAAGGTGTAAATTGAGTTATACTTGATCTTGTGATTATTATTTGAAGTCCACTAACCCTTATTGATATTAGAAAGGAAAGTTTTGTTGAGTGTGGCAGATTTTGTGAACAACTTCTTGGCATCAAAAAGGTATGGGTAATATTCTCCATTGACTTTATTTGGGTGGTTGATTTCTGAAAATATCATTGGAGTGAAAAGGATTGATTGTGGTTTCCTTTTGAGAGTTGTTGGTTGAATTCTTCAAGGATTTCTGGTCTGAGAGTTATGGTTAAAACCTTGTTTTATAAGCATTGTTGTTGAAGCCATTAGTTGTGTGAAAAACCTGAGTTAGGGTTTGAGAAGAACATGAGTATCATTGTTATGTGAAGAATGTTTTATAAGCATTATTGTTGAAGCCCAATGGTTGTGCAAAGAACTTGAACTTGAGTTAGAGAAGAACATGAGTATCATTGTTATGTGAGATTTATTGTTGAACATTGTTGGAAACATTTTGAGATGGTTGATATATGCTTGGACTAGGGTTTGTGAGAAAGGGTTGTTCATTAAGATGATTGGTTGAGTAGAGTTGTTTGATCCTATTCAAGTGATTGTGTGAAGTGGTTGTTCAAGTTCCATAAAACAAACTATTCTAAATTTTGATTTGAGTTGAGTTGAGAAAGAAATTGGATTTGAGTATAGAACATATTAAGTCTCTAACAATTCTCTTTATGCTTCTATGAGATTGCTGAGTTGATATTGATTTGAGTTGAGATTGGGATTTGAGTATAGAATATATTGAATCTCTAACAATTCTCTTTATGTTTCTATGATATTGAGTTGAGATTTTGTTGATTTGATTTGAAGTAAGTCTTTAAGAAGGATTGTGGAGTGATTTTGAGTAAGCTTTTGTGAAGGCTTGCTATGAAAATTTGAGCAAGTCCTAGAGATGACTTATTGAGTAGATTTGAACAAGTTTTGAGTGAGCTTTTTGAGTGTATTTGGACAAGTTCTGAGTGATCTTGTTGTGCAAATTTGAGCATGTCCTAGAGAGGATTTATTGATTATATTTTTATAAGTTATGAGTGAGCTTGTTGAGCATATTTGAGCAGGTTATGAGTGAGCTTGTTGAGAAGATTTGAGAAGGTTCTAAGTGAGCCTATTGAGCATATTTGAGGAGGTTATGAGTGAGCCTATTGAGCGGATTTGAGCAAGTTATGAGTGATCCTATTGAGAAAATTTGAAGAGGTTCTAAGTGAGCCTATTGACAAATATTTGGAGGTGACAGAGTATAGAGGATAAAGTCTTAGTGGATAAATATCCAGTAGCTAGGACAATTGAAGACAAATCTGAGTGAGGATTCTTCAAGTGGAGAGAGATCCACAAGTCAGTGCAGTAGAGAGACAAAGTCTTCTAGAAGATCACTAGCCAAAGTAGAAGGGGAAAGAGTTATCCTATGGAAGAGATACATGAACTTGAGATTTAAGGAATCAACATCTCCTTTGTACAGAGGTCCATAAACATTGTAATTGGGAAGGATTTCCAAGAGATTGATTGAGAAATTTCTAGCAAAATATTTTCTCCGTGGAGTAGCCTGCATTGGGTGAACCACGTAAATTGTTGTCACTTTTATGGATGGAGTTTTATGTATTGCTTTGATTATTGCTATTGATACTACTATCTATACACTGCATAATATTTAATTGAAAAGAAAAGTAAAAAGTGGTCTTATATTGTTCACCCCCCTCGTAGTATAATCTTGTGTTCTTCAATTGGTATCAAAACAGGTTCCTTCAGAAGAGTTTGATAGCTTGAAGGAAAACTGGTCTAAAAACACAATGGATCACAATGATCAAAAGGATGGGTCATTAAATAATACAGTACCAATATTTTATGGAAGTGACTTCTTGTGTTGGTGTATGCTGATGATATTTTACCTTATGGCACTTGGAAATGAAGTTTAGGATGCAGTGGAACTTGGATATGATTCAACAGTAAATCCTCCTACAGATAAGGAAGGTAAGCTTCTAATGCATGCAAATTCAAGAGCTATGAATGCAATTATAAAAGTATTAGGTAGATCATAATCTATGAAGGTTATGGATTGTAAAACAACAACATATAGGTGGGATCTACTGCATGAGATATATGAGGGTGATAAAGGTGTCAGGAAAGCTAAAATAAGAAATCTCAAAGGATAATTTGAGAAATTAATAATGAGATATGATGAATATATTCATTATTATCTTAGTAAGATTGATGAGCTTGTACATGAGATGAGAGGTATTGGAATGAAGGTTGATGAATCTGATGCTTGTGATAAGATCTTGAGAACTCTTCCAAAAAGGTATAGTGAAAAGGTTTCTACTATAGAAACATCAATTGATAGTTATTCTTTCACAAGGAATTCTTTTCTTGGCATGCTTACTACTTTTGAGATAAGAACAAAATATCCTATTCCTCCGAAATAAGTTGCATTCAAAGTAGAAAAAATGAAAAAGGGTAAAAAGATAGAATCAAGCAGTGAATCATCTAGTTATTAAGAATCTAAATATGGTAGAAGAGATAAAGGCTCCAAAATAGCCATAGATATAAGATCTATTAAGTGCTTCAATTGTGGAAATTATGGACACTATGCAACAAAGTGCAAAGAGCCAAAGTACAACAGTGATGAAGGAAAACAAGATCACAGATACAGGGAATCAGAAAGACACAGGTACCAGAAGAAATGTAAGGATGGAAAAAATAGACAAGGAAAGAAGTTATTCCAAAGGCAAAAGAAAAGCTACTATGCAGATAATGCAATTAAGTATTCAATTGATAGTGATGCTAGTTTTTTAGACAATGATAGAGATGAAGTCCTATTTATGGTTAGAGAGAAAATGACTCTAGTTATTCTCAAATGTTTTAGATGTGGTAAATGAATATGATTGCACTAGGGGTGGATATAGTTTTAGTGATGATGGTTTTGAAGATGCACTTGAAATACTAGATGAGAATCTTCTAATGTCTCTAGAAAATTAAGTAAATTATCTTATAGAATACAAGCCAAAAGGAAGTAATGATAAGGAAAAAGGTAAAAAAACATAGGACTATTCAGCAGAGAATGGTTATGATTTCAAGGGAGAACTTATTCATTCTCTTGACATATTAAAGAAGGTTAGAAAGCAACACTCCAATATTGAAAGTCAGTTTCAAGAATGTGATGAAGAAAGGTTATTGCTCATAGAGGATTTAGAGAAGTCAAAGGCTAAGGCAAGCAAGTTCAAGGATAAGTTAGAAGTAAATATTTTGGAATGTGATAAGTTAGCACAAGAAGTGGCTACTCTAAAATAAGACTTAAAGGACTCCAAGATCAAGATGAAGAGTTTCACAAATAGTTTTAAGAACTTGGATAAGTTCATCTGTGGACAGCAGCGAAAATCATGTTCAACAGGTCTTGGCTTTGGAAAGGTTCAAAAGTAACAGGAAAAAGAATTTCCTTCAAGTCTTGATGAAGAAGAAACTTCAAAAGAAGATACATCAGAAGAAGATAGTTTAAGTGAAAGTGGGAAATCAGAGGCTAAGTTGGACAAAAAAGAGTTCAAAAAAGAGAGGAACAATGCACAAATAATATACAGATGGAACAACAATTAGAACAAGAGACCAATGAGGTCTAGGCAAGGAAGATTCAATGGGAGATGCTTCTCATGTCACAGGTTTGGGCACATGGCTTCACAATGTAGGTCATATGAAAGACAGGAATATGGAAAAGGATAGCCTTTCCATAGGTATTGCTACTCATGTAATGAGTATGGTCACAAAGCAATGAATTGCAGGGTTCATATCAAAAGAAGATATGGATTCACTACGAGGTATCCTAAGACATTTTCACCTCTAAGGAATAATAACATTAAGTGTTATAATTGTAATAATGATGGAAACATAGCAAGATGGTGTAGAGCAAATATTCTAGAAGCAGGTATGAAAAGGAATAGGAACATGGATGAGAACAAGAACAGGAACATGTATGAGAATAGGAACAAGAACAGGAACATAAATAGAAATGATAATAGAAACAGGGATGATATCTTGGAAAGAAATAGTGAGAGGATTTAGAAAAATAACAAAAAAAGAGAGAAATATAAAATCATAGATCTATAACGGGGAGTAGAAATACTCCCACCCCATAATTAACCACCTCATGTGGAGGTGGGATAGGGGCTAAGCTAAGAGGCTCATTCTTAGCCCCAAGCCCCAAATGTGACCCTTTGCCATTGATGACAAAGGAGGAGATATTTATATATTGGGGAGAGTTTTTGATATAGGAAAAGATTTGATATTTGAGAGAGCATTGAGCCAGGGGAGCAAAGTCCCAAGGGGAGCAGAAAAGAAGATCAGATTTCGATAAATGAATATGGGTTGCCATCAATGACAAAGGGGGATATTGTTAGACATTTTGAGTCCCTAAGCTAAAAATTTGTCATTTATTTCAAAATGACCTATGCGAGTAAGCACTATGATTTTCTCCACAAAGAGCTTCATGAGAAACAAAGGTTTTGATCAAAAGTATGCATGGCATTTGGTTCCAAAAAGGAGCTTCAAGGGAAGCTTAGCAAAGTGATTTTATTTAAAACCATGGATGGCAGATTTGAAATTGGTTTTTATTAAAACCCAAGTTGGCTTTTCGTTTCATTGAAAAAGGTACCCCGGTGATGGAGATATTTAATTTTAAATATTTAGTTTAAATTTTAAATTATTTAAAATTTTAATTTTAATTTTAAAATTAAAAGTAAAATTTTATCCTCCGACGTCATGAGGAAGTGTCGATGTTTCCAAATAGAGGGAAGGCATATATATGCCATTAAATTCTTCAATTTAAATTATCCTTTCTCTTATGGTTAATGTGATTGTTGGAAAGTGAATACAGCTCGTGCAAAAAATGTTTAAGTGGTAGAAGTAATGAATAAATCAGAAGGCATGCAAAACCCAAGCCACCTTGGGCAGTGTAGCCTATTGGCAACTTGGGCAGTGCAAAGGCATTTGGTAGCACAAGGTCATGCATTCAATTTTTGGCAAGTTTCATTTGTTGTGCTTTGTGGTGGAAGCACCAAGGGCACATGATTTATTTAAGGCACATGGGCCTGTAGCATATAAATGGAATTCATGTCCCTTTTGCATTTCGAACGAGTGGATAGCTTTTTTGGCTACCTTAGCCATAGCTAAGGTGACCACAGTGAGGGAGGTCAAGGGGTCGAAACACCTTGAGGGAGGTATGCAATTTTTTAATTAAAATTTGTTTGAATGCTCTAAAGTTTGGAGTGATAAGGGTTAGAAAATATTTTATTTTGTAAAAACTTGGTTGTTTTTAAAATTTTAAATAATTATTTTGTTGGTGAAAACCATAGAATATTATTTGAGCCTTATGGTATTGATTTGAATTTTTGAGAGAATTATTTTAGGAGAAATAAGGGTTTTGAATAAAGTGGAAATTGAATAGTGGCTTATTGATTATTATTTTTAGAGGGTTTTTCTATAGATGGACTTTGGTGGATGTGATTATTGAGTTGGAGTAAAAAGGTGTAAATTGAGTTATACTTGATCTTGTGATTATTATTTGAAGTCCACTAACCCTTATTGAGATTAGAAAGGAAAGTTTTGTTGAGTGTGGCAGATTTTGTGAACAACTTCTTGGCATCAAAAAGGTATGGGTAATATTCTCCATTGACTTTATTTGGGTGGTTGATTTTTGAAAATATCATTGGAGTGAAAAGGATTGATTGTGGTGTCCTTTTGAGATTTTTTGGTTGAATTCTTCAAGGATTTATGGTTTGAGAGTTATGGTTAAAAACTTGTTTTATAAGCATTGTTGTTGAAGCCATTAGTTGTGTGAAAAACCCGAGTTAGGGTTTGAGAAGAACATGAGTATCATTGTTATGTGAAGAATGTTTTATAAGAATTATTGTTGAATCCCATTGGTTGTGCAAAGAACTTGAACTTGAGTTAGAGAAGAACATGAGTATCATTGTTATGTGAGATTTTTTGTTGAAAATTATTGGAAATATTTTGAGTTGGTTGATACATGTTTGGACTAGGGTTTGTGAGAAAGGGTTGTTCATTAAGGTGATTGGTTGAGTAGAGTTGTTTGATCCTATTCAAGTGATTGTGTGAAGTGGTTTTTCAAGTTTCGTAAAAAAAACTATTCTAAATTCTAATTTGAGTTGAGTTGAGAAAGAAATTGGATTTGAGTATAGAACATATTGAGTCTCTAACAATTTTCTGTATGCTTCTATGAGATTGTTGAGTTGATATTGATTTGAGTTGAGATTAGGATTTTATTATAGAACATATTGAGACACTAACAATTCTCTTTATGCTTATATTATATTGAGTTGATATTTTGTTGAGCTGATTTGAAGTAAGTCTTTGAGAAGGCTTGTGGAGTGATTTTGAGTAAGCTTTTGTGAAGGCTTGCTATGCAGATTTGAGCAAGTCCTAGAGAGGACTTATTGAGCAAATTTGAACAAGTTCTGAGTGATATTGTTGAGCATATTTGGACAAGTTATGAGTGAGCTTTTTGTGCATATTTGAGCAAGTCCTAGAGAGGACTTATTGAGTAGATTTGGACAAGTTATAAGTGAGTTTGTTGAGCAGATTTGAGAAGGTTCTGAGTTTGCTTGTTGAGTAGATTTGAGCAGGTTTTGAGTGAGCCTATTCAGCATATTAGAGTAGGTTCTAAGTGAGCCTATTGAGCATATTTGAGAATGTTATGAGTGAGCCTATTGAGAAGATTTAAAGAGGTTCTAACTGAGCCTATTGATAGAGCTTTTGAGGTGACAAAGTATAGAGGACAAAGTCTCAATGAATAGAGATATAGTAGCCCGAACAATTGAAGACAGATCTGAGCGAGGAGTCTTCAAGTGGAGAGAGATCCATAAGTCAATTCAGTAGAGAGATAAAATATTCTAGAAGATCACTAGCTATAGCATAAGGGGATCAGCATCTCCTATGAAATATATCCATAAACTTGAGATTTAGGGGATCAACATCTCCTTTGGACAGAGGTCCATAAAAATTGTAATTGAGAAGGATTCCTAAGATATTGATTGAGAAATTTTTAGCAAAATATTTTCTCCATGGAGTAGCCCACATTGGGTGAACCACGTAAATTATTGTGTCACTTTTGTGTATGGTGTTTTATGTATTGCTTTGATTATTGCTATTGATACTACTATATATACACTGCATAATATTGAATTGAAAAGAAAAGTAAAAAGTGGTCTTATATTGTTCACCCCCTCTCAATATAAGCTTGTGTTCTTCAAGCATTCATTGTTTTATCTGCACTTAATATGAAGTAGTAGGTTAGTAACCCTCCTTCCTCGATTGATTTTATCTTGCTTATGCCATGTGAAAATTGTGTAGATTCATTCCTCTTAATACTCTTGAAATACTATCAAAATAATTGTAAATGTGAAAGCTCATAAAACTAATTACTTGGATCATGTACACTATATTTCCCAGATCAAATTTATGATGTAAATAGGATCTTTGAGGATTTTGAGTTTCATATTGAGAACTTGCAAAAATAAATTTTGGGATGTGCAAAGGAAGAAAACTTACATGAGGAAATTACAACTAACTATGCTAAAGTTGGAATAAAAATGTAAATTTAATATGGTATCATGCTCCCCTACCCTACAAAACCAAAGATCAAGAGTCACTCGTGAGGATAACCCAGCCTAATCAAACTTGCAATAACACAATCGGATTATATCAAGTGTTAGACTCAAAGGAAAACCTGCATCAACATAAACCTTCACATAGTGTAACCTCCTAAGAGCATTCAACACTAGATATAAGTTTAAAAAATACAGCAAAAAGAATGGATATTAACACAATAATCCTCAGAAATGAACTCCTTCAATATTTATCACAAGGTGCAAGTTTCTAGAGCAATATGCATCAAAATAGTATTATTTTATTATAAAAATTTCAGCCCTTTCAACATGTGCTTCCATGGGTATTTAAAATTTCTAGGGACCCTTTCGTTTCATCTTCCTCCACCCAAAAAAAAGGAAGTGTAATATGAAACAACTTCCAACATTTTACATATTACAAAATAAAATGATAATAAAAAAAAAGGATAAAGCTCATATTTTCCCTTATATCTCCTTCTGAATTTGAGCTTACCCTTTGGTCCCTATTCCAAATACTAAACAATAATATTAATCAAAAATCTAAAAGAAAACATTTAACCCTTACAAAAAGAATAAGGGTCATAATCATAGATGTTATCCATACCCCTAAATACCCATAACCATGCTGGGCTATATCAAAAGGACAAATAATGTTCATCAAATAATTAACCACAAATGAAAATAAACAAAAATTAAACCTACAACCAAAACTTCCCTTCATCCTTCATCGATCGACATTGACACAACTCAAACCCGAGTCGTTAGGGTCCAAGCCCTAACTAGCTTGCCTCTATCATTTCACCCAAGCTTGGGCTGAGAACCAAACCTTGGGGTCACCATTTTATTTCTCCTCCCTATGTAGAACTCATCCAAACTGTGCTTCTCTGTGTCATGACTCTTCTCACGCAACGCTCTTCTCTACCTCATATTCCTCCTACATGATTCTATGCTCGATGTCCAATCCAAGTCCTCCTTCATCATCAAACATCTCTTCCACTCACCCATGTTTATCAACTAGCCAATTTGATGCATGTTTAAGTGAAGGAGAGACATTAGGGCTTGCATTAAGATTTCTCTGTCTCGCTGCCCTAACTGATGATGTCATTGTCACCTACCACTTGATATTCTTAAGTAGTGATTTCGTGAGGGACGTTATCCCCCATTCTCATTTCCAAAGATCTGGAATGATATTTATTAACTCTACAATCATGACCATTGGGTGTGCCACGTGTATGCATAATATTATGGTCTATGTGGGAGATTCATTTATCCCACCTGATCCTTGTTGTTGCTTCCAAGTGCTTCATAAGATGGACTCCACCTGTAATTTGTTGATTATCTTCAAGTAGTCTTCCTATTGCACCACTCAGTATCGATATCCCCTCATTGGTCACCTATCCACATGGCAGGTTGCCACATCTCTGCCCTACTTTCTTTGTTGGTTCACCTTGACTCCATTATTGACACTTTGAATTTGCTGCTTCATTGTCCTTCGGCTAGCGTGTCTGTTGCTCCGCTATTGACGGTCATCCTGTACACATATTTTTAACATTATAACATAGCAGGGTGAGACTAATGAAGGTAATTTTAACACAAGGACTTTATTAACCTAAACATAAATATAAATTTACATAACCATAACATAAAGATAAAACTAACTAAAAGGAAACACATAAAATAAAATCAACCTAAATAAAAAAAAAGAAACTAAATAAAAAATAAACCTAAATACTAAAAAAATAATCCAACAACTATAGTCTAAGGAAATATAATATAATCCACACAAAAATAAAATGCACTAACATTAAAACACACAGTGCACTCCTCTTTAAAATAAAATAACATGATCTAACAAAGAAACTCTAAAATAAATACAATACAAACTAACCACTAAAGTCTAATAAAGGAAACTAATGAAATTACACACCAGCAACAAACCAAAATCTAAATATTGAGCAATGTTAAGAATCATTTTGCTAGTCCTAGAAATTCTCAAATACAAGGGAATGCCCTTCTATCTAACCACTAGCAAAGTGGTCCCCATTAGTACCATATTCAATAAAATTCAAGGGACACATATCAACCAAAAGAAGCATCCAATTGCTCAATATTATCCCATTAGCTTAATTTTTTACAAATTTCAAGTGGGTCCCCAATATTGGGGTTAGTTGTGAAATAATCACAAAGGGAACTAGGAGCACACCCAGGACATGGCAAGGGGAGCAAGAAAATGGAACAGGACCATTTGTAGAACCTGGATTACCCTTAACCTCTTTCACTTCCTTTGATTTAAGATTTGTGTCCCTATCATACCTCACACCTTTAATTCCTAATTTTAAAGTTGTGTATTGTACTTCCTCATCCCTTGTGTTATTTTTTCTTTTAATCTATGATTTGAGTAAATTGTAATATCCTTCACTATTTAATGATGAAAAGGGGTTTTCTTGTCCACTATTTTCACTTTATAATCTCTTGCTATGCGTACAATATTTTAGCATTTTGATATTGAAATGCGATATTTTCATAATCCACTCATTGATCCAATTACCTTGATTTAGATTTAATCCTAATGGATTATGTAAAAGGTTTTAAAATATCCATCACAATACATATTTAGGTATATACATCATGCCTTATCTTCTTAGTGGTTGGTATATCCTTGATGAATTCCTCTAGAGTATTACTAATATTGTTCAAAATTTCCTTATTGATAAGTTGATATGGAAGTCCAAAAAGCCTAATCCATACTAAAAGCCTTTTAATAGTCCTTATCTCCATAGAAACATTCTCACTTCAAGGTATTAAATATAATGGATATATCCCCTAAAACCATGGGCCACCATCCACTATTTTATCCCTAACTTTTGAACTAGAGAAGATGACAAGGAAAATTCCTTTTGCAAAAATAATCATGGAGTAATTTGAATTCAATCCCCACTTCCACTCAATCCAATTTTGAATCTCTAAAACACCTGGATATTACCCATGGAACTTAAATATTAACCTTCTACTTTTGAAGACCATTATTTCATACTCGATCATCTCATCATTGACAGACACTTTTGATGTAATATCTGCAACTTGGATAGGATTTTCATAGATTCATTGTTCCTATTGTACCCATATAGGGTATTCATAATTCTAACTAGAGTATCATTACTTCCATTTAGGACTTTCAAAATAGCTTTATTGTCATGCTTCCTAGATTTTCTTCACTAGAATCCCTAAAATTTTGAAATTCCCCTAATATCTGGATCAAGAAAAAGTGACACATGCTCCTTGCTCATTATTTTATTATTATTCACACTTGCTTCTTTCTCATTCTCACAACACTTTATTATTTTCTAAAATAGAAAATGGCTCACTTTATTTTTTCTTTACACTCACTAAATACATATATCTTATCATCCATTATGCATTTGATAATACTTGATAATAACTTCATAAAACTCAAAATTATTAGAAAATAAACATGGAATAAAATACAAACATGAATAGTCAAGTTAAAAGTTTTAAAATTGTGTCCTGTAAGGGATACTGTAGTGGTATATATTTATTTTTAATTCAATATACCCAAGTTCAAACCTAGGTAAGAGGAGATTGGGTCCCCTCATAAAATACCCACATTTTTTAATCAAAATTTTGCATAAGTTCTCTTCGAAGGGGGTTTTCTTGGAATTTTTGTAGATTTTAGATCTATATTTAAATTAGCTCATGGGGTTTTGATTTACTGATGCAAATAGTAATAGATATTGGAAAGTGAAAATCCATAATTTTAGTAGATTAAAAATAATATATTTAGGCTAGCATGGAGGACCTGTAACATGATACTGTTGTAACAAAATCTGCCTTCGGTTAATAGTGTTGTGCCTTAGACTTTGCCAACATTGAATAGACAGATCCTGCTTGAGATCATCTATCTAGTCTCCAGAGAAGGCTGGTTCCTTTGAGTTTTTAGAGAAAATGGGAACAAGAGATAAGGGAAATATAGCCTAAGCTAGAACTTTTCTCACGGTACAGATTAGACAACAACAAACATTGATGATGCAGATTACTACTTTCAAAGCTTTCTTTATATCTTCTTTATAGAAATCACGAATTCCTGAGTGTGACTTTTAGATATTCGTCTAAAAGCATGTAACTATATTTTAATGTTCAACTATAGAAAACAAGATTTATACGTGCACAGTCTAGATTTTAGAACAGATACATTATAAAACTTAGAGTGAATAAAAGTTAAAACACCAGATACATACAAGCACACAGAAGTTTCAAAATCTAGAGGAAGAAATATTTTATTGCTTGTAATCCAGTACATGTACATCAATCTTGTAAACGTCCAAGAGTCAACCTTTTTTTATGGTCGACTCACTCCTATTTATACCCTAAAAATAGTATCTTCTACTATGTACATTTAATTTCTTCAATCAATTACAAGTAATTGTCTACAGTTTCTAATAATATACAAAGGATTTCCCACAGATTGGATAAATTTCCTTCTGGCTAATTTTAGGTGAACCTATTATTCTGCAATCATCCAATGGACCTGCCAGGTTATAATCAACATACCATTCTTCAATCAGCACCTGATGTCAGTGCATGTCCCCAGTTGCCAAAAATATACTCTATTCCTTTATAGCTGGCGTGTCGTGAAATCGTGACATTCTTTCCTTGATTTTCTCTTTTGCTGCCTCCAACCGTGAAAATGAGACATGTCTCAAAATCGTGACATTATTTCCTTACTTTACTCTTCTGCCGCTTCCAGCCATGAAAATGTGACATGTCGTGCAATTATGACATTCTTTCCTTACTTTGCTTTTCTTTCGCTTCTAGTCATGAAAATGAGACATGTCACGAAATCACGACGTTCGTCTCTTGCTTTGCTCTTCTGCTACTTCCAGCTGCGAAAATGAGACATGTCATGAAATCGTGACATTCTTTCCTTGCTTTGCTTTTCTACCGCTTCCAATCACGAAAATGAGACATGTCGCGAAATCACGACGCTTTTTCCTCTTTGCTTTTGCCCATGAAAATGCAACATGTCACGATATCGCGACACTTTTTCCTCCTCGCTCTTTCTCTTTGCTTTGGACCGTGAAAATGCAACATGTCGCGATATTGTGACACTTTTTCCTCTTTGCTTTTGCTTACAAAAATGCAACATGTCGCGATATCGCGACACTTTTGGCTCCTTGCTCCCTTTTGTTGCTCTTAGCCACGAAAATGCAACATGTCGTGATATCGCGACACTTTTGCCTCCTTGCTCCCTTCTGTTGCTCTGGACCGCGAAAATGCAACATGTCGCGACTTTTGCCTCCTTGCTCCCTTCTCTTTGCTTCGGACCGCAAAAATGCAACATGTCGCGATATCGCGACACTTTTGCCTCTTTGTTATTTTTTTTTCTCTTAGCCGCGAGAATGCAACATGTCGCGATATCATGACACTTTTTCCTCCTCGCTCTTTCTCTTTCCTTTGGACCACGAAAATGCAACATGTCACGATATCACGACACTTTTGCCTCCTTGCTCCCTTTTGTTGCTCTTAGCCGCAAAAATGCAACATGTCGTGATATCACGAAACTTTTGCCTCCTTGCTCCCTTTTGTTGCTCTTAGCCACAAAAATGCAACATGTCATGATATCGTGACACTTTTGCCTCCTTGCTCCCTTCTTTTGCTCTAGACTGCGAAAGTGCAACATGTCGCGATATCGTGACACTTTTGCCTCTTTGTTCTTTTTTGTTGCTCTTAGCCATGAAAATGCAACATGTCATGATATCGTGATACTTTTGCCTCCTTGTGGTATTTTGCTTTTTCTTTGATCTTTAGCATATGGGCCACTTCGGTCTTCTTGGAAAATATGCAAAAAGGTGCATCAGTTGTTTTTCTATAGTTAATCGTTTTTTGACTAACATTCTTGGCGCCTTCTGGGGGAATTTTTTGCTTGCAAAAATTTTGAACCAGGACTATCCATTGGGAAACGGAGTCAACAATGTAGTTGTAAAAATAATATTTCAGAGAAAGACAAAGAAAATAGGAAAATACACTTAGATAAAAAGTGAAAATTACCTCGTCAAAACTCCCTCTATACCTTAGTATCTCTATTCAAAAAAAAATGTTGACTTCTGATTGGCTGCGACTGAAATATTTTGTTAAGGCCAAAAACTTTGTAATATTTACAAATATTGTCTGAATACACTTATATTATACTGTACATATAATTCCTTTTCTATTTTCTCAACAGAAATATAACTTTAGGTGAAATGCATTCACCGTGATAGGAAAAACCAATCCATCTTGATCTTTCAACTCAAAAGCATTGAACTGTTTCTCTGAAACAATTTCAAATGGTCCCTCCCAAAAAGCATCGAATTTATCATGGTTGTCTGGCTTAGCTTTCTTTACATTCCATTTCAAAACCAAGTCTCCAACTCTAATTTTTTTGGCAGTTGTCTCTTTGTTGAACCATCCTTCAGTATCTACCATATGCTTCTGATTGTGATTGTATGATTGCTCTCTTTGTTCTTCTAACTGTAAGAGATGCATTGCTCCTGCAACTTGTGTAGAATTTGGTCAATCCGAGGTAGCGAGTAATGATCTTTGAGTGATGCTTTGTTTAGATTTTTGAAATCTACACACAATCCGATATCTCCATTTTTCTTCCTGACTGGTACCAAGTTTGCCACCCAGGTGGAGTGTTTAGCAGGGTATATTATTTTAGCTTGAAGGATTTTTAACAGTTCTTGTTTCATAAAATATTCTACCTTTGGATTCACTGGTCTTTGATTTTGCCTAAAATACTTAGCTCCTTCTTCTGATTCTATGGTATGTTGAATAACATCTTTATTGTACACTTTTAGATCACTATACACCCAAGCTATGATGTTAGGGAATTTTTTACACAATTCTCTGATCTGGTTCACTTCCTCTTCTGTACAACTGACTCCAACCTTAATCATTTTGTCTGGCTCTAACTCTACATATTTGTATCTTCATTTATCGACCTTGATTTTCTAGCCATCTACTCTATCATTGTTATCAAACAGGCTTTCAAGGGTAATGATACCCTTAGGAATATGATTGTTTTTTAACTAAATAATGTCCTCTTCCTCTTCATCCTACAAATACCGGTTGGCTGAGCAATTCATTTCATGGATTAAGAAATCCAGCATATGTTCATCATTTTCAAAAACTTGCCAAAAATATTTTTATCAGGCACTGAAGACCTGTATATAAGTCTAACAGTTTTAGACTTCTGAATAACATTACTTACAAGAAAAAAATTAGCTCCCATTGAAGCTAACAAATCTGTGTGGGTATTCTATTCTCTAGGGATAAACTTTATATTTAGGGCTTCAAAGGCCTCTAAGAGATCCCACACTTTGTTCCTATAAGCGTTCAAATAATGTTGTTTACTTATACATTTTTTAGTGACTTCATTCATAATAAGTTCTGAATCTCCATAGATGAGTAACTGTTTGATTCACAATTTCTCAGCCCTTCTTAACCCTAAGCATAGGGCCTCATATTCTACTACGTTATTGGAGCAACTCCAAGTCAACCTGTAATAGAAAACCTTTTCCTCTCTGATGGGAGAAACCAAAACTATTTCGACACCAGCTCCATTCTTGTACCTAGCCCCATCAAAGAAAAGCTTCCACAATTGATTCACAGAACCATCCTTTTCTAGGGAGGGTATCAATTTTCATTTTGGTTTCTCAATAGAATGGTTTCCTATTTCTGTTTCTATCATGGCATTAAAATTTTGTAGAGAAAACTCATCCTCAACTTGGAGCTCTTCTAATGTTTCTTCCATTAAATCTTCTTCTATTGTTTCTTCAGTCATCATATTTATACGGTTAGTTTCACCAATATTTTCTACATGAAATTTAGATTTTTTCTCATTAAAAATCTTGACCCTTCTACCTTTGAAAGGTATCTCCAAATGAGAATAATATAAGGATAAGTATCCTCCCATATTTACTGTGAAATATTTGGATAGACACATACCAAAATAGGGCTCCAAGTCTACGACTACTACCTCTTGTATGACTGTCATCTGAGGCATTTTATGCAGCTGTATGAGAATATTCTTTATCACTCTTAAAATTTTTACTGGAGTACCATCTAACTGTAGGATGCCTATGCTACTCCTAGTGTACTCCATTCCCATAATATCACATACTACTTTGGGTATCATAGTGGTAGCAGTGCCTGAATCTATCATGCAGTTGTGGACAACCCATCCTTCCATTTGAAGAGAAAAATAAAAGGGTGGTGGCCTGTTCTTACCAGTGGTAGATGTCAAGTTCATTAGAACCGTTTTTGAAGATGATGCAGTCCCATCTCCATTTTCCACTGTTCTTAGGGATTCCTGTAGGATATCGATTTGACTTGGGATTTGAAGAGCATCATACATACTTGCCTTAGAAGGAGTCTTTTTCATTTCCTCTACTATACTGAATGTAGGTGAATCAACTATTATTTCTCTTTATTTGGAAAAAGTTTCATATTTATTTTTGTATCCCTGGGTAGCTTCAGTTCTTTGCCTTTTTGTCAGTGAGGGGAATCTCAACCTTTCCCTAGCCTATTATTGGGTTTCATTCTCCCCCCGAGGAATAAATTCTGTGTGTTTCTTGCCCTTGACTTTTGGCTAGAAACTGATATTTTATTTCCTGGGGGAGACTTCCCTTAGGAGTTTATTTGGGAACTTCCTTGGGAGCAGGGGAAAAATTTAATGGTTGAAGCTCTTTAGGGTCTACTTGCAATGGTTTCTTACCTGATCTTGTCAAAACTGAAACCTGTTCTACTATAGGCATCATGAAGTTGTGGTCCTTCTCTCTAATTATATTTACATGGCCTTTCATTCTTTATTTACTCTTTTCAACTGCTATACTTTGTACATAATGTTGGTGTATCATACACAAACTTTACCCATGTGGATCGTTACATGTAGTACACAAAAAGTTAGAATTATTGGGAGGCTCTTCAGCCTCCACTGTCTCATTTGTATATATCATGCTCGGTCTCTCTTGTCCCCTATTACTTGTCGAAGCACCTTCCTTTTGTATCTGTGGAAATATTCTTTCTTGGATATTCCATTCAGCATCTCTCTTTTTCATGGATGCCATTTCATTTGATAATGTCTTCATTGTATCAATTATGGTCGTGTATTGATCATTGGGGGGAGCTGATGCAAGGGGTGTGGCTGGTAATGCAGGGAATGTAGGAAGTGTAGCTATATATGGGAGAGCATGCGTTGATGGGAGTACAATAAGTTTATAAATTGATGCTTGGGAAAGCTTTGGTAAAATAGGCAATAGACTTTTTGATGGATATCTTTTTGTAGTGATGAGATCAGCTTCACCCTTTGCTGCCTCTACATAGATCCTAGGAAAAGTGGTTACACGAGATTGCATTATTATCATACTAAGATCTGAATCAAAAGCCCTTAAATAATAACATATAGCTTGTTCTTCCATGGGATTTAGGCCTTGTGGTACTCTATCACGAGTTCTGGTAAATCTGATGTTGAAATCTTGGATTTCTTCTTGTGGATGCCTCTCAATGACAGTGAATTGATTCAGCAATGTGAAAGGATCTACATGTATATTAAATTCATCAACCAGACAACCGACAAGTACTGCCCAAGAAGTAATGGATCCAAAGAGAAGCGCTCTGTACCAATAGAGCATCTTTCCTTTCAAAGATATAATCAAAAATCTGACCATTACATCTTCCTGAGTGATTTTGTAAATAGATGCTAGCTCTAATACATCTAAACAATGCTCATCTATTGTTTTGTCTATTTTGTCAAAGGTCAAGAATGCTTTTATTGCAGCTTATGGAATTTAGTGGTGCATTACCAAGTTTAAAGGGCCAGTTTGATTCCACACAAGATGAGCTAGGGCAGGGGTAGCTTCCATGATTGATAAAGGAGTTACAACCACTATGGGATTGGTTACAGATGCTCCTACAATGGGTGTTAAAGAGGTGCTAATGGTGTCAGTCAGATTTGATCATGCAGCTAGAATAGGGTGTGCTTTTAGGCTTTCGAGATGTAGTTCAAAGAACTCAATAGGTTCTTCAGAGTTTCTAGCTCGAGATTTGGTTATCATATGTCTATATAACCAGAAGGTTTTTAGACAAGGTCTTTATTTTATGGTCTAAATGCAACGGAGTCGCCAGGTGATTTTTCTTGATATTTTTAAACAAAAAGGCTCTTAAGGTAAAACACCAAAACTTATACAATACTGTGGGATTGCTGGTCCCACTGAGCATGCCAAAAACTATTGGAACAAAATCTACCTTCGATTAATAGTGTTGTGCCTTAGACTTTGTCAACATTGAATAGACAGATCCTTCTTGAGATCATTTGTCTAGTCTCCAGAGAAGGCTGGTTCCTTTGAGTTTTTAGAGAAAATGGGAAAAAGAGATAAGGTAAATATAGCCTAAGCTAGAACTTTTCTCACGGTATAGATTAGACAACAAAAAACATTGATGATGCAGATTACTACTTTCAGAGCTTTCTTTATATCTTCTTTATAGAAATCACGAATTCCTGAGTGTGACTTTTAGATATTCGTCTAAAAGCATGTAACTATATTTTAATGTTCAACTCTAGAAAACAATATTTATACGTGCACAGTCCAGATTTTAGAACATATACATTATAAAACTTAGAGTGAATAAAAGTTAAAACACCAGATACATACAAGCACACAGAAGTTTTGAAATCTAGAGGAAGAAATCTTTTATTGCTTGTAATTCAGTACATGTACATCAAGCTTGTAAACGTCCAAGATTCGACCTTTTTTCATGGTCGACTCACTCGTATTTATACCCTAAAAATAGTATCTTCTACTACGTACATTTAATTTATTCAATCAATTACAAGTAATTATCTACAATTTCTAATAATATACAAAGGATTTCCTGCAGATTGGATAAATTTCCTTCTGGCTAATTTTAGGTGAACCTGTTATTCTGCAATCATCCAGCGGACCTGCCAGGTTATAATCAATAGACCATTCTTCAGAAATAAGCACCTGATGTCAGTGCATGTCCCCAGTTGCCAAAAATATACTTTATTCCTTTACAACTAGTGTGTCGCAAAATCACGACATTCTTTCCTTGCTTTGCTCTTTTGTCTCCTCCATCCACAAAAATAAGACATGTCACAAAATCGTGACATTATTTCCTTAATTTTCTCTTTTGCCACTTCCAGTCGCAAAAATGTGACATGTCGCGCAATCGCGACATTATTTCCTTACTTTGCTTTTCTGTCGTTTCCAGTTGCAAAAATGATACATGTCGTGAAATCATGACGTTCATCTCTTGCTTTGCTCTTCTGTCGCTTCCAGCCATGAAAATGAGACATGTCGTGAAATCATGACATTCTTTCCTTGCTTTGCTTTTCTGTCGCTTCCAACTGCAAAAATGAGACATGTCGCGAAATCGCGACACTTTTTCCTCTTTGCTCTTTCTCTTTGCTTTTGCTCACGAAAATGCAACATGTCACGATATCACGACACTTTTTCCTCCTCGCTCTTTCTCTTTGCTTTGGACCATGAAAATGCAACATGTCGCGATATCACAACACTTTTTCCTCTTTGCTCTTTCTCTTTGCTTTTGCCCGCGAAAATGCAACATGTCACAATATTGTGACACTTTTGCCTCCTTTCTCCCTTTTGTTGCTCTTAGCCGCGAAAATGCAACATGTCGCGATATCGTGACACTTTTGCCTCCTTGCTCTTTCTCTTTGTTTTATCCCATGAAAATGCAACATGTCGCGATATCGCGACACTTTTGCCTCCTTGCTCCCTTCTGTTTCTATGGACCGTGAAAATGCAACATGTCGCGATATCATGAAACTTTTTCCTCCTCACTCTTTCTCTTTGCTTTGGACCACAAAAATGCAACATGTCGCGATATCACAAAAATTTTACCTCTTTGCTCCCTTTTGTTGCTCTTACCCGCAAAAATGCAACATGTCGTGATATCGCGACACTTTTGCCTCCTTGCTCCCTTCTGTTGCTCTGGACCGCGAAAATGCAACATGTCGCGATATCATGACACTTTTGCCTCTTTGTTCTTTTTTGTTGCTCTTAGCCACGAAAATGCAACATGTCGCGATATCGCGACACTTTTGCCTCCTTGCGGTATTTTACTTTTTCTTCGATCTTTAGCATATGGGCCACTTCGGTCTTCTTGGAAAATATGCAAAAAGGTGCATCAGTTGTTTTTCTGTAGTTAGTAGTTTTTTGACTAACAGATACTTTGTGTTATATCTAGATATGAACTAAATAATGGAACAAATAATACAAGCCAGTGATTAGATTCCACTACAAGAAGAGAAATCTTGAATTTCTTTCTAGTTCACGACTATTAATCCCAAACATGGATAGAATCAAGGGCACAAATGCACAAGAGGCAAAGGATCAACTCTAAACTAATAAGTTAGGGCTATATTACAAGTGGAAATGCCTCAATAGGGGAACAAACTTGGATTGTTGGAAAGTAATCAAGGAGGGGCTAATATTGCTGGTCATAGCAAGGAAAAGGAGTTGATCCCTAGTATGGGAAGATAATATGGTGAAACATCACCAAAAATAACCTTACAGGATGCCTTGAGAGGAGGACAACCTCAAGTAAATACAATTAATAAAACTAGGATTCCATACAAACCTTTGAGAATGCCCAAAACAAACCCCAATAAAATAACCTTAAGGTGCATGAAAGCAATAGATGGCTCTTCTTTAACCCAAATTTAGATGTTGGGCATACAAAATAGTGTTGATAGTATGGAAATTAGAGAATTAATTTGTTGATTTATGGGACTTTGTCCATCCCTCCATACTTTCAAAGTGTGGGTTGTTAAACAATGGAGAACTAGAGGTGAGTTAAATATTTCTATTTACCCTAATGGTTACTTATTAGTTCTTTGTTCTAATGAAGAGGATAGAAAATATTTTTTCCATGGGGTCCTTGGTTTTTAGGTGGGTAGGGATTTTTATGAAGCCTTGACATACCAAGTTCAAGGTAGAATATGAAATGCCCTTAGTAGCCCTAGTCTAGGTGAGACTTTTTGGGTTACCATCTCAAATTTGGAACCAACCTATCTTCATGGAAATAAGCAATACACTAGGAATTTATATGATGATAGCCGACAATATAAGCCAATTTGAACAAATTATATTTTCTAATTTTTTTTTCTCATCAAACCCTTACCCAAAAAAATTACCCTATAGTTTAGGGAGAAAACCTGGTAACAAGATGTGGACTATGATAGCATCGCATTCAAGTGTAGAATTTATTATAAATATGGTCACCTAGCTAGGGACCACAAATATTAGATCCCAAAGCTAGCACAAGAGGAAACAACCCTTGGAGGTTTCCAAATACCCAAATAGAAGAACATATAGAGGAATAAAATAACTAAAGAATAGGTAGTCTTCTCAATAAATAAGTTTCTAACCTCCCAATGGATAAGAGGATATCATCATGGAGATGGAGATCCTATAAAACCCTCTTCAATCCCTAATAAAGTAACAAACAATTGAATAAATAAATTGTAAAACCAGGCCAATTCTAACTCTACCAAGTAGCCCACATGAGAACCCAACCCAATAGTCAAAGAGATCCCAAAGAAAAAACATAATAGAAGATAAATTTAATAACTCTAACCAATCAAATGGAGGAACACATAAAGGAACATATAGTGGATATGACACCCAAGAATTTTTTGACAAGGTCATGGTAGTATACTCACATACACTAGGTTTGGATTTCATCTCAAAACCAACATGAGTGAGTTATGAGTCTACTAAAAAGATAAAGCTAAACACAAACCAAAGAGTAGGTAGGAATACTACTCAACATCAGGTAGGGAAAGAAGGTACAAAGCTTATAGGAATGGGTAAGGTCAAGGATATTACCAACATCTTCAGTCACCATGCTTGATGAAGTGCATCACTTGGAATATTATAGGGCTTAAGGTAGCCTATAAAAGCATAATGAAGTAAAATAAATGATACATCAACAATATCCACAGATTGTTTTCAATCAAGAAATTAAATTGTCGATGGAAGAGATGGAGATGTTTGTAAAAACTATTTGGCCTATGTGTATAGTGGAATCCTTAAGATCCTAAGAAGCATCTAGAGGAATGGTATATCTTTAGAATACAAAAGAGGTAGTGATACATAAAATAATGGAAAGCTAAGGGATTTTGGCTTCACTAGCCTAGAGTAGACATTCACCTTAGCATTGGTTATGTCTCAATGTATACACACCTATCAGAATAGATGAAAATCAATAACTATGGAGGAATGTAGCTTATATAATTGGCCATTTACTTAGAACTTTGCCACTTGTAGGTGGATATTTAAACACTATCCTCTCATTGGAAGAGAATATAGGAGGAAATTGAAACCTAGACAATAGTATTAACCTCATGGAGAGTATATTAAATATCTTCATCTAGTAGACATCAAACTAGATAATGGTATGATGACATTGTCTAACAAAATGCAGGGCCCAACATATATTCTAGAAAGACTAGAGAAGTATCTATTATCAGAGGAGTTTTTGAGTAATGGATACATTCCAAGAGAAAAATTTTGAACAATACATGATCAAATCATTGGTCTATGTTGGTAGAAATATGGAAGACTAGACCCATTCATGCTCCTTTTAGACTCTAGATAATATGATTTTGAGATAATAATTTTCAATTTAAGGTTTAGCAATGGTGGCAGGAGGGTAAACCTAGGCATGGTATGAAGATGTACAACTTTTTTAGGAGGCTAGAATACATCAAGTCCAAATTTAGAACATGAAATTGGGAGGCGTTTGGTAATATAAAGGAGAAGAAACAAAATATCTTAACCAATATTGAGGAACTAAATGAGAAAATACAAACATATGGTACTACTAATATCCAAATAAAGGAGGAGGTTAATTTTATTTCTTATCTTGAGGAATGGTAAGAAAGAGAAGAGATATTATGGAAACAAAAAGCTATGATCCAATGGCTCCAAGAGGTATATAGAAATACTAGCTTATTCCATAAATCTCTCCTAGCAAGGTAGACACACAATTTTATCTCATCCCTAAATTTGATTCAATACACACATGGGATGGGATGAAAGAAAATGCAAAAGAATACTTTGTCCCTATTTATGGTAGAACCAATGAACCAAAAGGTATAGTAGGAATTACTCAAAGAGATTCCTTCTCTCCTCATAGAGGAAGATAATGTAACTTTGACTACCCAAATTACTACTAAATAACTACAACAAATAGTTTTCAAGATGTAGAAAGGAAAAACTCCAAGCCCAAATAGATTTTCCATAGAATTCTAACAAGACTTCTAGGATATCCTTAAGGATGAACTATTAGAAGTGGTAGAAGAAGTTAGGATAGCCAAAGTGGTGCTCAAAGATGTGAACAAGACATATATAGCTTTGATTCTAAAAACCCAAGAGTCTAAACACATCTTTGGCTTCCTACCAATAGCCCTTTGTAATGTCCTAAATAAAATTATCGCTAAGATCATGGCAGAAAGGGTGAAACCTCTTCTTCACAAAATTATTTGTCTAAAACAAGGTGGTTCTATGGAAGGAAGGTAGATCTTGGATGAGATAGGCTTAGCATAAGAGGTCATAAACTCTATGTAGGTACAAAAAATACCCTCTATTTATCAGACTAGACCTATCCAAAGCATGTGATAGAGTTGACTAGCATTTCCTCCTAAAGGTGATGAGAAAATTTTAATTCTTGTCAGATTGGGTAGAGTGGATCAAGAAATGTTGTTGGGAATCAAATTGTGTTTAGTTTAGTTCATGCTCCAACACAGTGACCACCCACTGAGGTTGTCGTGTACATATGGTGCCTACGCATTCCATGGAGCGTACAGTTTGGGAAGTTTGAGGAGCATGGAAAGTGGTTATGAGGACAACATTTGAGGTTTTTAACCAAGATCAATTCCTTTTTTGGGTGTCTTCTTGGCACACTCCTTCCTAATCTAGCCTACTCTACCTAGTCTTGTCTAGGAAAATAAAAGAGATAAAACAATAAAGGAAATTAGTAAACCTATCTAGCCTAGACTAATGGTGATGATGCACCAAGAAATAAAAGTGTTCTCTATGCATTGATGGGATTAATAAACATATGAGTCACCCATACCAGGAAAGTGAACATGGTCTCACAACAACATATGTATTTCTCCTTAATAAATTTGCACCAAAAAGGGTAGATACTAGTCACAAGGTTCTCATACAAATTTATAGACACATAAATAATGGGGTAGAAAGTAAATAATCATAGCTCTTATATGTGTGTGTGTGTGTTAAACACCTTGAATACATATACTAAAAAGAAATGGATTTAAAGGGCCTATACAAATGACGCCTATACAAATGACTTAGGGCTCGAGTCTAGATCAATACATAAGAGAAGTGAGAAAAGAACTCTAATTGAACCATATACTAGGCAAGAAGAACTAGCATTCTTTCTCCCCTCAACTATGATACCAAATTGGCTATTTATACAACTTAGGCATGGTATGAAGATGTGCAACTTTGTTAGGAGGCTACAATACATCAAGTCCAAATTGAGAATATGGAACTAGGAGGAGTTTGGTGATATAAAGGAGAAGAAATAAAATATCTTAACCAAGCTCAAGAACTAAATAAGCAAATACAAATGGATGACACTACTAAGATCCAAAGCAAGGAGAAGGCTAAGCTTACTAATTAGCCCAAGGAATGGGAAGAAAGAGAAGAGATCCTACGAAAACAAAAATCTAGGATCCAATGGTTCTAGGAGGGATAGAGGAATACTAGCTTCTTCCATAAATCTCTCCTAGCAAGGCAGTCACACAATTTTATCTCATCCCTAAAAATAGCAGTGGGTGATTCAATACACACATGGGATGGGATGAAAGATATAGCAAGAGAATACTTTACCCCTCTTTATGGTAAAACCGTTCAACCAAGAGGTATAGTAGGAAGTACTCCAAGAGATCCTTTCTCTCATCATAGAGGAAGATAATGTAACGTTGACTACCCCAATTACAACCAAAGAACTATAATAGATAGTTTTCAAGATGTAGAAAGGCAAAACTCCAAGCCCAAATGCATTTTACATATAATTCTACCAAGACTTATAGGATATCCTTAAGGAAAAACTATTGGAAGTGGTAGAAGATGCTAGGATAGCCAAAGTGGTTCTTTAAGGGGCCTATACACAGAATGAATCAAGACTCGAGTCCATATCAATACATAAGAGAAGTGAGAAAAGAACTCTAATTGAGCCAGATACTAGGCAAGAGGAACTAACATTCTTTCTCCCCTCAACTATGATACAAAATTGGCTATTTATACAACCTTATTAAAAATTCAAAATTCAAAAATCCCTCTCAAAATGCATTATTATAAGGATTATTGACCAAGATTTTAATTTAATATTACATCATAGCATTTCTATTAACAATATGATATGAAAAACTTGGAAAGTAGATATTCACAAGGTTAAGATCTACCCACGAAGATTTTAGTGGATAAGAATCCATATCAATTTCCCTAATCTTTCCATGGATAAAAATTCATAACTATAACCCAATATTCATAAATACAAGGCTATAATTTTGATTTCATAAAATTTTAGTGGATCATTATCTAGATTCATAAGTACATAATTATGAGATTGATTTCTCTTATTTTGACTACATCATAAGACCCATATCTAGAAGAACATATCTATAAAGCTTTAAGTTCAATTCCTTATACTTTGGTGGATAGATATCCATATCCACAAGTATATAATTTTGAGTTTGATTTTTTCATGTAAATATGACTCCACCATGGACTTTGCTCAATACTTAATGTAAAATTGAAAATAGATAGACTTGAATTTAATTATTTTTAGCCTTATTTTTTAAATTTTTTTAAGTTATTTATATTTATAGATATTTGAATCCTTACACAAATAAGTTAAGAATTTTAATTTCTTTTTTTATTTATTTATAATACATAAAAAAATATATAATTTCCTTTATTTTTTATTAACAAACTTTCAATTTTAATTACAAATAAGTTAAGAATTTTAATTTCTTTTTTGTTTATTTATAATACATAAAGAAATATGTAATTTCCTTTATTTTTTATTAACAAACTTTCAATTTTAATTAATTATTTATTTATTTATGATACATAGGAAAAATTGTAACTTCCTTTTATTCTTTATTGTCCGACCTTCAAATCTTTAGAGTTTTTTTTACAATTTTTACCCATTTCATTATGACCTAGCGTGAAGGAGACCACCCGTGATAGTTTCGTTCTTTATAAGCTCATCATACATATCACTATTAGGTCGGTGGAAATTCCACTAAAATTCGCCATGTAGATGATTTCATTCACCAATCACTTACCATAATATACACGTCTTCTGAGTATTTTTTTGTTTTAATCAAAGAATTTTGACTTTTTTTCGCTGGTTTAAGGTTCAAACCCAGGTATATGTGTAACTATGTGTTAAGTTCTTTGTTTTTGTTTCGGTTACATAGGAGAGTTGGTCACAACCACACTATTTTTAGTAATTTATAAGCGATAGGGTTCAAACCACAACTGCTTCCACCAAACCTATTCCGCTTCGTTATTGTTGACCTACGTGAAATGGATCACCGATAGGTACCGTCATCCTCAGTGTGGCGTGCACTCAAAAGATTTAAATTAGACTACTACATTTGCAAACAAGCTGCCCCAAAATTTAGACCTAATATCTTCTTGATAATAAATTCTTGTTGAAAAGCCCAACTCTTCCATTATGAAAAATGTGTAAGTCTGGCCGTACGACAAAATAAAAAGAGACGAGCGTAAAAAATTCCAAGCAAACTTGGAAACGACTCTGCTACACACAAGAACGAAGAATCTCAAACTTTTTACAAATCTACAACCATGTAACGACGTTATAGACATTTTTTATTTTCATGAACATAATTTACGAAGATTTATAATAATTTAGTTGCAACAACTAATTCAAAAGTGGACCAAATTGGCAAATGGTTCTTAGCCCTATCTGGTAGTGCCAAACACCAAGGTTTAAATAATTAATACGTTTTTCTACATGAAAATTTTTTCAGTCTAAAAAGTACTCGCCATATAGTGACATCTAAATAGGTAAATAAATAAATAATTAGTGATATTTAAATAGGTAAATAAATAAATAATTTGTTTTAATAATAGAATAATAGTAATATTGTTTTAATGTGGTTTTAAGAGTTAGTAGATTGATAAGTGTTTGTGTAGCAGGTATTTATCAAGGAGACTTGGGTTTAAACCTTGGATGCCAATTGCAAAAGTAATTGTTTGATCTGAATATTGGACGAATCCCAAATGACTGCTAATCTCCCCTTTTCACACCAATCAACAACAAAATGGAATAAACTTGTTAAAATCAGCCCTTGTAGTTTGAACCTTGCGCTGTTACTAAAAATAATGGTTGTACCAACTCCGTTATGTACGTAAAAATATATATAAAAAAAAAAAAAACATTTTTTTGGATGTGGGACTTGACTTAGGACCTTGAATGTTTAGGGAGTCTCAATCGACCTATCCCTTTAGGAGAAAACCAATATTTTAAACTTAAGTCTTTTGGATGAAAACCACTACTATATGATTGCCACATAAATTTTTTATTTTTAAATCTTTGAACCTTGCGCTGTTACTAAAAATAATGGTTGTACCAACTCTGTTATGTACCTAAAAATATATATAAAAAAAAAAAAACATTTTTTGGATGTGGGACTTGACTTAGGACCTTGAATGTTTAGGGAGTATCAATCTACCTATCCCTTTAGGAGAAAACCAATATTTTAAACTTAAGTCTTTTGGATGAAAACCACTACTATATGATTGCCACAAATTATTTATTTTTAAATCAACAACAACAAAATGGAATAAACTTATAAACTTGTTGAAAGCAGCCTTTGTAATTTGAACCCTAAAAAATAGTTATAACCAACTCCATTATCTAACTTAAAAAACATTTTTTTGATGTAGGACATGACTTCATAAAGATAAAATATATAGAACCTTAAAAGTTTAGGGAATCTTAACGGACCTATGGCTTTAGGAGAAAACCAATATTTTAGTTTCTCTAATATTTTAGTTTCTCCAATATTTTAAACTTAAGTCTTTTGGATAAAAACCACTACGATATGATTGAAACAAAAATTAAAGCCAATATTTTAAACTTACGTCTTTTTGGACAAAAACCACATTGAAACAATTTTTTTTTATTTTTAAATAAGTCTGTTAACTTATACGGCGTATGGCTTGTCGACTTATACGGCGTATGGCTTGTCGAGGATTCGTTGCGCGTCACATTACAGCGACATCTACGGATTTTTTTTGTAAATTTAGTGGACAATTCTATGCCCCCGTGACTCGCGATTTACTACTAAGAAATTGCAGCTTGCAAACAGCCTGTCCACATACTTAAACAAATTTAGTTTAATAATTCCTGCGACGAGCGGCCGTCAATTGTGGTCCGTCCAAGTGGCAACGAGCTGCACGTTTCGACAAGGACTTCCGTGGAACGCAGTTTCTAGGAAGCTCGCTTCCCGACTTTCCCTAGATTGGCGGCTTCCTCTAAATTATCTGAACCTTTTGTTGCCTTGGGCATTATTTAAGGCCTCCAGGCCACACCCATCTTACAGCAAAAACAAAGCAGAGGCTTCTTAATGCTCTGGCCTATAGTTAGGTTAGCTAATATTTGGGCCAGAGAATTGAGATTTCAATAGAAGGATTTTTGGTAGATTTGTGCGTTGAAAAATGAAGAAGAGCGTGGAAGAGACGAGGGGGTTCGAGGACTATTTGCCGCTGATGGCAGATAAGCTGGGGGAAGAGGAGTTCATGGGGGAGCTCTGCAATGGCTTCCGTCTGTTGGCGGATCCAGAGAAAGGGGTAATAACGTTGCAGAGCCTCACCAAGAATGTTGGTCTGCTGGGGATGGAAGCCATGAGTGAGGAGGAACTCAGAGCCATGCTTGAAGCTGGGGATCTCAATGGCGACGGAGTTTTGGATCAAAATGAATTCTGTATTCTTATGATGAGACTGAGCCCCAGTTTCATGGCAGAGGCCCAAAAATGTCTAGAAAAGGTCCTCACCCATGAAGTGGAAAGCTCTGTACAAACTAAGGAAGTAACTAAATAAATAAATTTAGATGGGAATCTTATCGTTTTATGTCCATGGATCTCGTTCTGTTATAATATTTCTTCTGGAAATTATTGGATCTGGTATTTTGTTTTCGTTGTTTTGAATTTTCCAGCATCCCATCGGGTAATAAGTTTTCCCTGTCTGGGAATTTAACAGGACCGTGATTAGTATATTATATTCTGATGTTCTCAGTGGGTGGCTTTCCTGGAAAGCATGTGGGCAGAAATTAAATCACGTGGTCTTTTACTTCTCATACTCTTTTACCTGCTCGCAAAAGTAACGACAAAAATGTTTACTGCACATGTTTTGGGAACACGACGAATTTGAGAATATTAGGGGAAAGATGCTTTTTTAATTGCATGTGCTTTACGAATACTAATTCGGCATCTTAGCCGTATATAGACAATTTAGTCTGGCAGACGATGTTTAGGAAGACTATAGAACAAGCTGAAAATCTTTAGACAGGTAGATTTAAGTTTGAATTACTTATCTTATATTTATTTTAATAATTAGAATTCTGCAGGCAACAAATTGTCTTTCGAACGAATCTACCCTAATGTAGATTCCTGTGAACGAATCTACTCTAATGTATTATTTAGAAAAAAGGAGTGATGCTTCTTCGATGATTTATGTATTATTTATAAAAAAGGAGTGATGCTTCTTCGATGATTTTTTTGGGCACTGATTTCAAAATTGAGTGGTCCACAGGGATCGGTTGCAGGAATCTAAGGCCTATGACAATCGCCTTTTAAAAAAAACACCACTTCATCGGCTTTTTCATAATTTCTTTCAAAATTAATATAAAAATTAATTTAAAAAAAAAAAAAAAACTTAAAACTTCATGGCTTCCAAGTGTATGTGTCATGGGTATTAACGGATGATATTTTTTAAAGGATTAGCGTTCACCAAAGATCAGGTACCTACATTTGTCGTTCAGTAGTTTTACTTATTCAACTCTAACAATTTTAATATTTTTGATTTATTGGCTTGGAACAAATATATATAGGATGACGGAATAATAAGTTTACTTGGGAGTTAGAGTTTTATAGTTTAAGTTTTTTTTTTTTACTTTATTTTATTTTTTTATGTTTAGTTATGTTGTTTTTTCTTTAAAGGCTGGTTCCCATTTTGATCATATGGGTGGTCTTGCATCCCGAGAATATTTTTACTTTATTTTATTTTTTTATGCTTAGCTATGTTTTTTTTTAGCATATTCCATGATTGGAATTTTGTTCACGTTAATACCTATCTATCTATCCTTTTAAGAGTTGGTTCAATTTTTGTTTTGATCGCATGTGGTCTTGCATTCTTAACTGTGATCTTTTCAACTCTTGTTTTATTGTAACTTTTTTTATTTTTATTGAATATAATTGTTAATTTCAATACAAATATTAAGTTGAGAGATCAATAAGTTAACATTTTTTTAAAGGTTTATTGTATTATCTTATTTTAAATATTTATTAATGAGATCTTGTAAAATAATCATTTTATATTATTATATTAAAAAACTTGTAAATGTTATACTTAATTAAATAAATTTTCATTAATAAGATTTTAAGTGAATAGAAGAATTTTGATGGATTAATCAATGTTTGCAAAATAATTTATTGTGAAATTTTGTTGGAATGATTAACCATTATGATATAAAGTGATGAATTATATAAAATAAAGCTTAAAGATATAAGGATAACCTCTATTAAACTTTTTGAAAGTATAATTTAATATTTAATTAAGGGTGAGGATGTATTTTTATATAGGTTTATAAACATTCATTGCATAGTGTATTTAATTATTCATTTATAAAAGTTTTATGATTTTGTAGTTAACTTTATCATAGTAAAATCTATCTTATAAACTTATAATCAACCAAAAATTTTATTGTTATGTTATCTTAAGTTAACTTAATTATGTAATGGAGACTTTTCTTATTAATATAAATATACAACCATTACTTTTGGTATTAGTATAAATATACAATCATTTTATTTATTAAAATGTTGTGATTTTTATCTTTAAAAAATATAATAATTATTTGTTGTTAAAAACAACCATTATCATGCTAAATGGATGTGGAGACTCGATAAAAAATAATATTATTGTTGATGTTCATCATTTATTAATAGAGGCAATCTCTTGATAGTAGTGTGAGCATATTTATAGGGAAGGAGATCAAGTAGCTAAGTGAATTATGGTGTTGATCTACCCAAGTGAGATTTTATGTCTTAATCAAAATGATGTCAAAGAGTTGATTATGAAAACATATCACTAAGTTGAAAAATATATTTAAGAGGAAAAAGAAAAGAAAAACAATGATAAAATTGTTTGATGAAAATGGTCCCAATAAAAATCACATATAATCTATTAAAAAAACAACCATTATTATTTTTTATGAATAAATTCTTTATACTGAAGATAAGTATGAAATTCAACCGAACCATCAATGTCATTTCAAGCTTATTATCAAAATTTTCGCCCATGCCAGACATATGGGGTTCTAGCTCAGCAACCAAGGATGTATCATTGTGGGTCGCTTTCACCCATTGCAATGAGTGAACACTTCAACCAAGCTAGTGTCGACTCCCATAATCAGTGGTGGTGTGGTTGGCATAGTGTGTCGATGAGTGGTCAAAATCCATGGTGGAGGACTATGCCAATTGATGTTGCAACTGATCTAAGTGGAAGCACTTGTCTGTGGATTCAAGGTTGACAAAAAGAACCATCCATGACATGAGGCCTAGCCTCAATGAGGCTTTATTATGATTACTAGCAAATTGTTAACCAAACAAGATTTCCAGGCAGTAACAGCTTAACGAATCAGATTTGGTTTTTTTTCAAATCTTAGTATATGTAGTTGTGTTAATCCTTGGGTTATTTTTCATTTAAAAGAAAATTATAAAAAACTATACAACCTCTAAATCATACATACTGTTTTATGCATCCAGTTATATATAAAGCACATAGTCCTACAAAGCATACAAGTACACAACGCCCCGAATCACCAAACATTTTCAGGTCTACAAAACATACTTTTTACAGCTTTAAATGTCAAGAACAAAGGTTTTAAGTAAAAATATCTATATGGATATTCGTTCAAAATGCTGATCTCTCTCTAGATTTGATTGATAGAAATTTTATAGTATGTTATTTTCATATTTTTGTCTTTTAGCCATGTGTTTTCAAAACAACAAAACTACTTCGATTGAAAAATTTACTAACACCCTTATATACTTGCAAAACCTATTTTCTACAACTTTAGAGGCCAAGAGCAAGGGTTTCGAATGAAAATATCTGATATGGGTAATCTTCCAACGTGCAGAACTATTTTTCTAAATTTGATTCATATAATTTTTATAATATATTATTAATTTTTCATATTTTTGTCCTCCAGCTATGTATTTCAAAACAACGAAACAGAAAAAAAAACAAGGTGGACTTAATGTGTTACATTTTCATCTACTACAAAATAAATAAATAAATTTGTATCTAAAAGTTAGGATGCAACCAGAATAACTAACATTTCTATGTAATATAATTAAGCTATGTAGATCTCTTCTTGGTGGCTCTGAATTAGGGTTTCTGGAACTTCGAAAAATCTAGGGCATCAGCTGGATTGCTGAAGTGCTTTCGGGGTACGGTGGATCTGAAGGCTAGATTGGTGCCCCAGGAGGGTCCAATGGGGACTTCTCCGGCTCCTTTTCCAGGGAGTAGCAGCTCATACGCAGATTTGTTTAAAGAAAAATCTCCTCCAAAGAACGACGAAGCTCAAAAAATGGCATATAAAATGCTCTTCACGGCTGTTGGGAATAGGTCGACAGCACATCGTGTGAATGGATGTTTGCCGCAGGCCGAAACCAGGCCAAAAATTGTCATCGAGCCAAGTATGGTTGAAGAATCAGTCATTTACAGAGCTAATCACGATTTAATCTGCAAGTTCATGGGTATACGTCCTTCCCTGAATTTTTTGCACTCTTGGATCCGCCAAAACCGGGAGCCTCACGATGAGTATTCATTGTGGTTTATTAGCAATGGATATTTTATTGTTAGCTTTTCATCTTTGGCCGATAGAAATAGGGCTTTCGAGTCGAGAAGAAAAATCATGGCCCGACAGGGCTATTTTTTCAACCATGGAGAGTGGGATTCGATCCCCGAGTTGAACCTACTGCTGTCCCAATATGGATCCGACTATATGCTCTTCCAATGGAATTCTGGAGTGAGCAAGTGTTGGCAAGGATTGGCAATTCTATTGGAAGACATCTGGGTGTTGCCAGAGACACAATTGAAGGGAGCATGGCGGTGTATGCAAGAATATGTGTGGAGATGGATCTCAGCCAACCTTTGCCGACAGAGATGGAAATTGAATTGGCAGGACTCTCCCGGATTCAACAACTGGACTATGAGGCCCTACCCTTTAGATGTAGGGTTTGTCACAAACATGGACATTTGGCCCGTTTCTGCCCTAATAATATGAATGCTAAAATGGAGGCCCCTTTAGGAATGCCAAACCTGCCTAAAGAGGATAAGGCAACACTTAATAAAGATTCTAATAGCACCGTTCAGGGCCAGGAAGCTCAGAGAGAGGGTTTTGAACAGCCCAGAAGAAAAATACGGACAAAGAAAAAAGAGGGAAAGGAGCAATCCCATCTCAGACCTGCCAATAGGTATGAGATATTTAAGTCACTGGTTGACGAAGAGGAACAATTTATGGAGGGCATGGAGGGTAATAAGGAAAATTCTAATATTCCCGTGCAACTCCCCCTCTCATCTCCTCCCGTCATACAACAAGTAGTTGAACTCTGTGAGGTATCACAACCAGTGTGTTCAGGGGCTTTAGTAGTGCATAACCAGGAGCAGACAAGTATCTCAAGATGTCAGCATGGGAATAGCAGAGAAGAACAGGGAAAGGCCAACTTTGGGGATAACCCTGTAGAAAAAAGATCAAAAAATAGCAATTCTCGGGGAGTAGGTAGAAGATCCAATAAGGAGTTGCTAGCATCCAAGGAGACAAACTGATCACGGGAGGATCGGTGAGGCCAATAGACTCTTATTGCTCCTAGGGTAACCAATGATTATACAATCATGGAATGTGAGGGGTTTAAACAATAGAACCCATCAATCTGCTGTTCGAAGACTTTTAGAGAATCGTAATACTAATTTTTTGCTTTTACAGGAGACTAAGATGTCATTAGATCTTATGTCCAAAATAGTCAATAGAATTTGGAGGGGTGTTGGTCATATGGATGTGGCTGCCCAAGGTGCCTCAGGGGGGATTGTTACTCTGTGGAACTCTCTTGAATGGTCTGCAATAGAACATCTTGCCCGGAGGGGTGTTCTCACTTCTCTTTTTAGGAATAATGTCACCGCGGAACACATTCTAATCACAAACTTTTATGGGTCTCAAAACCTAGATGGTCAGAGGCGGCAGTGGAAGGCTGTGCATAACATGCGAACCTCAAGGGAAGATCTAGACTGGATTATAGCGGGGGACTTTAACGCTAAATTATCTTCTAGAGATCAAGAAGGGGGAACACCATTTTTGGACCCAGGGGACCGTTTCATGATTGCCCAAGTCCAGGCTTTGCACTTAGTGGACATTAAATGTCCTGGCATTAACTACACTTGGACTAATAAAAGGCGGGAGCCACATAGCAGGAAGGTTAAGCTAGATCATTTTCTGGTTTCAGAGGAGGCGTTTGTAAAATGGAATATAAATTTTTAGATTTTAGAAGGCCCAGCTTTCAGATCACCGTCCCATTCTCGTTGGAAGGCGGGACTAGGATGGGGCAAGGATCACAAACCTTTCGTATTTGAGAATTTTTGGCTTCGAAAAGAAGAACTTCGGGAGAAAATTCCACAGTGGTGGGAAGAAGGCCGCCCACCTTATGGGAGAGCAATGTTCGGAATCCACAAACAACTACAATATGTCAAAACTCGGTTGAAGTATTGGAGGCGTGCTAATAAAATAGACTTCCAGGCCCAAAGAGCTCCATTGGTGGCCGATGGGATGAGGTCCAAAAATAGTTCAGAGAAGGAGTAATTACAGCACCAGCTCAAAGCCGAGGATGATGCCCCGCGTACAACGGTTGAGGACATTGACAACCAGGAGGAGACCTATTGGAAGTAGAGAGCAAGAACCACCCGGTTATTAGAAGGGGACAAAAATACAAAATTCTTTCATCGGATCGCTTGTGCTCGAAGACAGATGAACAAGATGGAGGCCCTTCAAGATGAGAACGGTCATTCCTTTGATACACTTCCAGGTATGCATTCCCATGCTATGGATTATTTTTCTAAGCTTTTTAAGGAAAGTGTGGTACAAGATGTAGAGGCCCAAAATGAAGTTATTTTTGTCATACCTGCTGTTATTTTTGAGGATGAAAATCAGGCCCTCCTCAAACCCATTGATAGAGATGAATTGAAAACTGTGGTCTTTGGAATGAGCACTGGTAAAACTCCAGGTCCAGACGGCTTCCCAATTGAGTTTTTTCAGGCTTTCTGGGACTACTTAGAGGAAGATGTAATGGCTGTTGTAGAAGAGTCCAGAGAAAATAAGAGAATGCTTAAAGCTATAAACCACACTTTCATTACCTTAATTCCAAAAGGGGAGGAGGGGGTTCATATTTCAGATTATAGGCCTATTGCCTTATGTAATGTGTTGTACAAAATAATCACAAAGGTAATGGCCGAGCGCCTAAAACCTCTTCTTCACAACATTGTCTCCTCTGAGCAAGGGGGTTTTGTTGAGGGACGACAGATTCTGGATGGGGTGGTTGTGGCCCAGGAAGCAATCCATTCAATGCACACTTCTGGTAATAAAGGGATGTTCATAAAACTGGACATGTCAAAGGCTTATGACAAGGTTGAATGGAGTTTCCTGGCTAAAATGATGGCAGCCTTTGGTTTCTCTCAGGACTGGATAGAGTGGGTCATGAGCTGTGTCTCTACCCCGACTTACTCTGTGCTAATCAAGGGCCTTCCTTCGCAACCATTTGGAGCTACTCGGGGACTGCGCTATGGGGATCCATGTTCTCATATTTTTCTCATTTTGGCTGAAGGTCTTGGCAGACTTTTCTTGAGGAGAAGACAACAAGGTAGATTATTGGGTATCGAGGTGGGTGACGAAGTTTTAACGCACCTGCAGCTTGTGGATGACACCCGGTTTGGTGGGAGTGGCCAGCTTCAGGGAAGCAAGAATGATTAGGGATACTCTTAATGTCTATCTCAGGGCTACTCAACAGGTCATTAATGACAAGAAATCCAAAGTGGTTTTTTTTAATCTGGAGCAAAGGCTTCATAACAGAATTTTAGAAATCCGGGGATTCACAAGGACTTCTCTCCCAGTGGTTTACTTGGGGGTCCCCTTGCACTTTAAGAAGCTAAAATTAGACACATGGAGGAATCTACTGGAGTGTATCAAGGACAGAATTAATCACTGGTCTCACAAGTGGTTAAGTTATGGTGGCAGATTAACGTTCTTACAGTCAATCATTCAAGCCATGCCAATTTACAAATTCTCTATCCTGGCTGCCCCGATTACAATATGGAAAGAGTTGGACAAGATGGCTAGAAAGTTTTTATGGGAAGGAGCAAAGGGAGAGAGAAAGTGGGCCTTAGTGGGCTGGGACAAAGTTACCTACCCCAAGGTTAAAGGAGGTATGGGTTTGAGAAAATCTAAGCTGAATAATAAAGCTTTGGCTGGAAAGCTGTACTGGAGATGGATCTCCCAACCCACCTCCCTTTTCAAGTAGAATCCTAACTAGAAAATACCTGGGACAAGCCAACCCAAACGATGTAGCTCGCATCCCCTTGGATGGTACTGGGTCCCTAGTTTGGCAGGCTCTCAAGTTAGGGTCTCAAGTTGTTAAAGACCGCTTATTTTGGAAAGTGGGAAGAGGGGAGAAGGCTCATTTTTGGACAGATTCTTGGGATCAGTTCCCACCCATCATTGCTGAATTTCCAGAATTACAGCCAATAAAAGCAGCCATTGAAGCCAAGGGATGGATCCGTATTGAAAGTTATTTCACAACTACTCATCTGGGGGAGTGTAAGTTTAAGCAGTTCAAGAAGTTGGATGAGTGGCCCATTTCAATCCCTCCGGATTTGACTCCCATCATGACTAAAATTCTGACAGAAATATTTCTTACAGGGGGAGACGTGGAGGATGAATTAGCTTGGGGCTTTGGGAGTCTTGGCGTCTATACAATAAAGGATGGATATGACAACATTCTCCCAGAGCCCCCCTCATACTTTTCTAGGTTGAGGACTCGGAGGAAAATCGCACTCTAAAGGCCGGCCGAAAGTTAACTTTTTTGTCCTGGCAAGTGCATGCACAATGGAATCCTCACTTTTGATAATCTCAGCATCAAAAGGTATCATCGGCCCTTCTCAATGTGTACTATGCTACAAGAGCGAGGAAACCGCCGACCATTTGTCGTTTGGTTGCCCTTTCACCCGACGTATTTGGCCGCGTTGGTTTGCATACTTTAAAATTCAAGTAAGTGGTGACCCGAACCGGATGAATATCCTGGGAAAATGGCAGAAAGGTAGATTCAAATCTAAAGCTCTTCGTATTGGCCAGGAGCTCGGTTTAAGCTTTATCTCGGTGGCAAGTATGGCTGGAAAGAAATGCCAAAATTTTTAGAGAAACTTTTATCGCTCTAGACGGGGTTTGCGTGACCATTTGGAGCAAGGTTACCGAAACCGTGGCTGTTCATGCCGAGGAGGAAGCTCAAATTGACATTGGAGCTATGGAAGAACGCGTTGAACCGCAAGAGGGACAAGACAAAAATTGTTGGAAACCTCCCCCTGAAGGTTGGATTAAAATCAATACCGATGGAGCTGCAAAAGGCAATCCGGGTAGAGCCGAAATTGGAGTGGTGTGCCGAAACCATGCCGGGACTCGTGCTCTATTGGGAATTGCAAGGCCTGGGAAGAACCACTAACAATGAAGCCGAAGCCATTGCCATCAAGTCTGCTTCTGTTTGGGCAATGAAACATGGCCACCGCAGGATTATTCTTGAATCAGACTCGCAAATAATGGTTGGAGCTCTAGACTGCATGAGGAACTTTGATCTGAAAGCTTGGAGGTTGAGGGCTCTTGTTACCCAAATTAAAGAATTATGGAAGGAATTGGAGGACGTGATCCCAGTTTTATGCGAGTAGAGATTTGAACAAAGCGGCTGACTTTCTGGCTAAGATGGGTGCGGAAAAGGAGGTTGGAGTTCAGTTGCACAGTGACATGGATATTGAGGATGAGGTGATTAGACAGGGTCTTGAAAGGTCCTTGAGCTAATGACCTTCGAAAAAATAGAGTACGATGGGGGACCCCATGGCAGCTAGTTTTTGGTTCACGAAAATTGGCTCCGGTGTAGTTCTTCCTTTACTATTGTATGACTGTGTCCTCTCGGACCTCGGCTGGGAAGAGGCTCTTCCCACATTGTAATTGATCTATGTCTTAATACAAGTTTTTTTTCAAAATTACAAAAAATTAAGCTATGTATCATAAAAATAATTCTTTATCGCAATAATGTTTTTGTGATAAAATAAACATTTTTTAAGTTATGTTTCTTTAAAAAAAATTTATTAACATAATAAAATATGTTTATCAGTGTGAAATGTGGAGCACAACTAGACCAATTAGTATATTTAAGTAATTGTATTACATTATAAAAATATAAATTTAAATTGAAAAATATAAAAAACAAACTATAGCCATAATCTACATTCAAAATGTCTCAATTCATTAGTTAATATCTTTTTCAAATTCCAAATAAAAAATATCTATAAAAATTATAGAAAAAAATTATCATGTCAAAAAAAATCCTAAAAGTAGGACACAACTTTTGATTAAAAAATTACGTATATCTTGATCATTTGGTGGTCCTATTTTCTAATTTGCAATATTTTGAATGTTTCAACATTTGAATCTTCTCATAAACCACTTTCTTAAGATTTCATTCTTTGATTTTTATTTTTAAGTAATTATATGGGATTGAAATGAGTCTCATTTTCATTACATCATACATATATGTAGAAACTACATTATGATATTTTTATAGTTATACATATATCCTTCTAATATTTGAACTTGAATGTTTGTTTTACAATTTTATATTTTTTATCATTTAATCTCATACCAATTGATTCATTTTATTAATGTTTAGCCAAAAAAGATTGTTTGAAATATTTTAATGAAAAATCTCAATTAGGTTTTCTTTGGAAAACTATATTTTGTTAGTTTTTTAAATCAATGAACTAAATAAAATAACATCATATATAAAATCTTACAACATGCTTTTATAAATAAATTATTTCTCACTTCTTCATAACAACATTTGAATCATATTTATGCTTCTATTTTCTTAAATTATTTTATTGAAATTAAAATACACATTATACCCAATGTTTTATACTTTTTATTTTAAGAACATTTGACAATAGTGTTATGCCAAGGGAAAGAATATCCTCATGCATACCCAGGGCATAAAGCTTACTGACCTTTGTTTTATTAAGAGGATTAGTGATGATATTGATAATGGATTGAGTGTGGGAGAGGAGTTTCAATTGAGGGATACCCCACAATGGATGGTTCTTGAGGTGGTGAACAAAGTGGAACAAGGGCCTACCTTTCAAGTCTACCCTTGAGGTTGCACTACACTAGAAATGATTACTCAAAGGTCTCCCTAGATAGCAATTTACACCTACTTGCAAGTATATGTGGGATTGGTTAAGCAAAGGACTTGCCTAAGACACTTCAGTCTCTATCACCCAGAGGCTTATATTTTATGTAAAAATTCTTGAGAAGTGATCCCATGTAGAGGTGGATAAAGGAGGGCATGCTCATAGATTCTCAATCACCCTCTAGACCTTTGGGTTTAGAAGAGAGGGATTCATGCTATTTTATTGATTCTTTTGTTGTTCATATCTTGAAATTAGATATAAATGTATGCATTATGTGGAAAAGAAAGGGAAATTTGATGGCAAAGAAAAAGAGATAGCCATAATTTTACTACCAAGACTAACTTCTTGGGATTTATGACATTAGCATAGGTTTTATTATATTGTTGTAGACCCTAGCAAGGTTATGCATAAGGGGTTAGCCCTGAAATCTATTTATAAAATCAAGGCGAATTGTCTTGAAATCCTAGTGAATTATATCCAAGAATACATGGCAAATTGCATTCATTTTTCACCAAAAATTTTCAAACCATGGCGAATAAATTAAAAAATATTTCTAGAGGTGTAGTTTGGTTGTAGAGGGTTTCAATTAATCAATTTAAAATGGTTTTTGAGGATTTTACTAAGTTTTTTATGTAGATATCATTGAGCTAGGTGGTTTTAAGAAAAAAAATTGAAAATGAAGCTTTGGATCAAAAGTTATACCTCCTAGAAGATTCCCTGCAAAAGAGCACCTCTGCAATCAATCGATATAAGTTGATCGGTTGTAGAGGCATTTCAATCAGCCTAATCCGATCGGTTGCATAGTGCAACTGATCGACATAAGCTGATGGGTTATAGAGGTGTTTCAATTAACCTATACAATCGATTGCAACTCTGCAATCGATCTGCATTCGATAGGCTAATGGTCGATTGACATACCTCTGCAACCAATCAACTTATGTCAATCGATTGTAGAGGTACAGTTTTACAGAGAAACTTCTAGGAGGTATAACTTTTGATCTAGAGATTTATTTTCAATTTTATTTTTTTAAAACCACCTAGCTCGATGAGATCTACTCAAAAAACTTATTAAAATCCTTAAAAAACCATATAAAACTAATCAACATATTTGCAATTGATTGGTTGCAGAGGTGTCAGTCGATTGTAGACATGTCAATCGATTTTAGATGGTTTTTTTAGGATTTTACTAAGTTTTTTGTGTAGATCCCATCGAGCTAGGTGGTTTTAAAAAAAAATGAAAACAGAGCTCTGGATCAAAATTTATGCCTTTTAGAAGATTCCATGCAAAAGAGCACCTCTACAACCGATTGGTATAAGTCGATCGGTTGCAGAGGCGTGTCAAATAATTGTTAAGAAGATTCAATTAATCCATATGGGATTTTTGAAAGTTGATTACAATCATGTGGTCAAAGAATAGAATAGGAGTGTTGATGCTTTAGCTAATTGGGCATTGGACAAAGGTGATCTTACTTGCTACAACCACCCTCCTAGATGGTGGGCTTCACAAATAAGGGAAGCTCTACTTTTTATCCTTTCTTTGGATGGCTCCAATACTAGAGGTACCTAGTTCCTTTTTGCTTTGATTTTGCTTCTCTTTGGTTCGGTCAGGGTATTTTAGTTTCCTAGCTCAGACATATCTTTCTTTTGTTTCCTCTGTTGAATCTTGCCTTAAAAGTCTTTTGGCCTAGAAAGGTCGTAGTTGTGTTTTGTTTTTATTTTGTTTTTTATTTTCCTTTTTTTTAGTTTTTCGAGGGGTGTGTGTTTTTTGTACTGTTTTGTTTTTGTGTTACTTTTGTTAATTTTTATGTTTTTTTTTTTGTGTGTTTTTTTTTTTTCATGTTTTTGTTTTTGTTTTTTTTTTGTCTTTGTTTTTTTTTTAAGTTTTTGTGTATTGTTTTGTTATTTTTATGGTTTTCTTATGTTTTTTGTGTTTTGTTGTTATTTTTTATTTCATTTTATTTTATTTGTTTATTTTTTGTTTATTTTTTGTTTTATGCTTTTATGTTGTTTTTGTTTGTTTTGTGGTTTCTTTTGTGTGGTTTTTATTTGTTTGTTTGCTTGTATTTGTTTTTTGATGTTTTTGTGTTTTTTGTATTTGCTTGTGTTTTTGTGATTGTTATTGTTTTTGTTGTTTTAGGCATGCTCGTTGAGTGTGCCGAAGGGGGTAGGCCAAGTGCGAGCCTTGGGCATTTTGGTGGAATAGATACCCTTGCCTCCTTGGGACTTACCCAAAAGTGGAATCTCATTTGGGATATTTTCCAAAAAAAAAACATACTTTTTATAAAATACTTCTAAGAAAGTATTGAACTTGGAAACCTTAGCTTTAATGTTAAACATTTGTTATGATACAAATATAGATTTTGAAACTAACTCTCACATTCTACGAACATTCTCTCCCAGGTTCTACAACTTTCTCTCTTATATTCTACAAAGGTTCTTTCTAAAACTTGTTCAAAATAATGATCTCTCATAGCCTTTAGTATGAAATTTTTTCTCACATTATTTCTCATCCTTTACAAATGTTCTTAACTAGGTTTGAATATTCTAAAAAAAACATGCATAGATAATATCCAAAATGCAATGTTCAAAAATGTTCTTCAAAATATACAAGTGGAATTATCTTTTTCTTAAACAATATGAATTTTTTCAAACTCATTTCTTTTACAAGAAATACAAATTGTTTATTCTCGCTTCAATGAGATGTCTCATATTGATTTTGTATCCTAGCATAACAAAAAAATAATAATAATAAAAATTGTGTGTCGAATACCTCTCTTGGATGACACAATCATCATAACTAAATATTGTGTTGAATACCTGTCTTAGGTGGCACAATAATCAAAATTAAGCAATACCTTCTTATGGCTTGGTCTTTAGTATTCATGATATCTAAGAAAAGTTTCATTTGGTTTCTAGGTCTTTGTTCTTTGTGATATCTACTAGAAGTAGTCAAACAATCATTTTTTAATAACATATTCTCAAAGCAAAATTTCAAACACCTCTATCTCCTCTTTTTGCTTTGATACCACGTGTTGGAATAGAGTGAAACCATTAAATACTTTACTTATATTTCTTATACATACATCAAAATACCTTTTCAAATATTAATTAAATTTTACATGTGAGCCTCATAGGGAAAGAATTCCATAGAAACTACTAAAGTAATGAGATAAGGGGAAAACATAACTAGAAACTAAAAACCTCCCGATATAATTTTTTTTATATTTAATATAACATAAGTTGCATGAAGTATTATGAAACTATATTCTAATATTAAAACTATAGCCTAATAGAAGCCTTTTAGAGTTTGTGTATCCATAAAAGAATCCCATTCATGGTCTTAGATACGAGTTATTTCTCCTAAACCATGGGCCATTGCCCATTATTTTTTTCTTTACTTTTGAATTAGGGAAGATGAGAAGAAATTCATTCAAAAATAAAGTTATGGAATAATGTAAATTCAATCCCTAGTTCCATTTAATCCACTTTTGAATCTCCAAATAATTTGGCTAGTGTTACATGTTAACCTTTTATTTTTAAGAATAATTATATTATGCTCGATTATCTTATCCTTGATAATCATTTATGTGTGTAGATTTTTTTCTTGAATAGGTATTACCATAGATTTGTTCTTCCTTTTATTCCCTTATTAACACCGTCACTTCCAACTAGGCAATTCACTACCAAGTAGGGCTTCTATAAATTACTTCCTTTCCTTACTACTAGCTTTTCCTCATGATAATCCTTTATTATTTGAATTTATCCAAAGATGTGGAGTAAGAAATATAAAGGTGAAGCTCACTTCTTGCTTGCCCTTGCTTATTTTTTGCACTTGCTCCTTACTCACATTTGATTCTTACTCATATTTTCTCCTTGCTCACACTTGCTCCTTTGTTGCTCTCTCCCTTGTCACACACAATCTTTGCTCATCCTCATTTCCTAAAATATTAAGGTTCACCCATAAGATTGGAACTGTTGTTCATGATGTAAAATTTATTTCTCCCCATTATCTAACCTAAACATCATGGACATTTTTCATTGTTATTTTTTAATTAAATGTTGATATTATCTTATTCAAAAAATAATGAAATTAATTAATATTAAGTTTTATAATTTAAAATTCTATATATATCATAAATATCATGAAATTAATAAAACATAAATTTTATAATATTGAAACTAAGTCTCACTTATTTAAAACTAGTATAAATATGTGATAAATAATTAATATGGATAAGAATGTGATAAAATATTCATATATTTTGGCTCAAGTTTTTAGATTAAGAATTTTATTTTAGAATAAAATTTTCAATAAGCCCATGACAAATAATTAAGATGGATAAACACTGTAAAAATAAGTAAGAAGCCTTGACACAATTTTTTATATTAGAAATTTTCTGTTAAAACACTATTTTAGATATGGAAATTTTAGCAATTGTTTTTTCAAAAATCTCTTTAAATATTTTTCTTATGTATAAATACTATATTACATTTAATTTTAGGTAAATTAAATCATACATGGATTACCTTTTCTAATATAGTAATTATTGTGTTTCTATCATAGATATTCATTATCTTCCTCAAATTCTTATATTTTTACAATCAAATATTTGATATCATTTCCATTAGGGGATAAATTTTCCTTAACCAATCAATTTATAAACTTTGAAATTCTCTAAGATAAATATCAATGTCATGATTAACTAAATTATTTTTTAGCTTGTTTCCTTATCTTTATCCATAATTACATTTTTAAGATACTATCCCCAATGATAGCTGACTAACATAAAAAGTAATGCTATTGTTGATCCACTTTTCACATCCAATTTTCTTGACAACATTAATAATGATTTGTGAATCCTCTTCAATTAAAATATATATCTACATCCTTTTACAATGGAAATATTGATCTACATAAGAAGAGGCATATCCTTTTCATATTTGTTAGTTAAAGTTCCATATGATTCCAAATAAGTGAAAAAAACTTTGCCATTATTATCCTAAAAAACAACACCTTTGCAAAATTTCTCTAAATTTCATTTGGAAGCACCCTCAAAATCAATTTTGATGGACCCAACTTCTTCACATTCCCATTTCAACATAACTTAAAGCAATTCCTCAATGCTAGCTCTATTATTGAAGTTGACCATTGCATACACATTCAAATCATATAACTAAGAGGCTAACACATCATCTTACATAGTTGAGTCTTCCCATGATGAGATACATGCAATAAATATTCTGCAAGAGAGGCACTAGTATAGTTTCAAAATTGGGTATGATTTTAAGATTTATTTTTAAAAGTTATATTTTTTCATTTCAATTCATAATTTTCAACAAATAATGACAAGACAAATCCTCCATAGAATGCAAGGCAATTTAGCTTTGAAATGATTAATCCAATATTTCATCAACTTTTTGTTGGAAATTGTATAATCTAACCTTATTTCCCAAGGTCAAAATTGTATTATGTAGTCATTAATAAGCCTATGAAAAATTATTACACAATGTATTTTACTATGATTTCATGTAATTTGCCCTATTGGTCATGATTAAACCACTATTATGGTCAAAATTTACTAAACCTCTTTAATGTGTAATGTGTAATAGGAAAGGACATGGGAGTCTATCTGTCCTTACCATCAACATATTTCAAAGGATATAGAATGTGATAGTGACCCTAAAACTTCCATTGGTCTATTAGATCTCCTGGATCTAGATGTTATAATATTTTGCTCATGCAGTCACTATTTCATAAGAACTATGCACCTCAGACGCCATATATTATGATAAGGTTCTACTCCATATTAGCACTTTGAAATATTTAGGGTCTCATATCTTTGTCACACCCCCATATTTAGGTTATATCTTTGTCACACCCCATATCTTAGGTTCTTGGTCCTTTTGGACAACTTAGGGTTTACAACCCCCTTTGTCGTGACTTTTACTCTTTGGTTAGTGTAGGCTAGTATCTCTCAATTGAAAGAGTATGAAGATGTTGTAATTGGTTTTGTGGGTGAAGTAGTGGATTAACCAACTCTAGTTGCAAAGGGGTAGGTTTTATTCTTCTTCTTTTCCATATCATTATGGATAATTCTACACATGTGGATTCTATTTCTTAGGTCTCCCTATATAACTGAATTTTTTGTACTCATTAGGCTCTTGTTCACTAGGGCACTCAAGAATCAACTGGAAAAGGAATTTAAGGTAAGGAGACCCCCATTTTATAGAACTCATTCTTGATTATTGGAAGGTGGTATTTTTTATGTTTTCAATATTTTATCCACTTGACTTGCAATGATTTTCTTTTACAAATTGGTTTAAAAAAGACTATTACCATGCCTTAGAATTGAATTTCTATCTCTAGAATCAAACTATTGTCTTACTAGCAATTAATGTGCAATGTGAGCTTTAAATTTCTTTTCAAATTATGCTTGGTATAGAGATTTGAATCTCCTTCTAATAAGCTAATTTTGTACCATGCAAGATGGATTCTACCTATGCAAGGTTGATGGAGAGTCATTGTTGCTGTTTAGCATTTAATTCCTAATATGTGAATCCATATTACATCCATATTCAAGGTTAATTGAGGTAGGGGCATCACCTAGGTAGTATGTGGGCTATCCTTTTTATCCAATCAAAAGGTTTGTGTCATCCTAAGGAACTTTATGTTTTTTTCACTTGATGATTACCATTGTTGATCTTGATCAAATAACATACACTAATCTAGTTGTATTCCTTCTTTCTATGAACCTTGATTGATATTGATCCTACCAAGTGTCAATATGACAACCATATGGTGATTTGCTTGCTCTTGTTTCTTTCATGCACAACTATGTTTGTAGACCTGTTCTGATCAGACGGTGCACATTGTTTTGATCCTAGGGTATTTTATTAATTATTCTAGTTGAGTGAATGATCACCATGTGTCCTCACCCTTAGGTATTAAAATATTGTGACTATCTTGTAGGGCCACTTCTATTCTCTTCATTTAAATAATGAATGTCATCCTTAGGATCTTGATCATACGGTCTATTTTATTTTGACCTAAGACTTTCCTTCATTACCTTTTAAACAATCATAAACTCATCACATGTTCTTCTCATTGGTCCAACTGCTATTGTCACTCCAAGGAGTTATCTTAGGGGTAATGCGAGCCATTTGTTTTAACTTGGGGAATCCATGGTTTAGATTTTCCTTATTTTGTAGGTTATTGCAACCCTTGTAACTATACAAAATTTTATGATATTACACAATTTTGATCGATAATATGGATGAAGAGCTAGAGATATTGCTTTGGGATAGTTCTTCAAGTAGATCCCATTGGTTGCGATTGGAAATGTAAAACCAATAAGTATTTATAACTCAAATAAATCTTCAAATTTTCTCATACGGATGACATAAAGGATATGTAGAAGGAAACCATGTTAGTGCACTAGCTAGGGTCCTAAAACCTATGTTCATAGGTTCTCTTTGGTTTATTATTGGCTACATATTGAGGTCTTACTTATCCAATTACTCATATCCAGTCAATGCTTTCCTCCCCTAGGAGTTGGAGGCCATGCATATAGACCTCATATCCTATGAAATTATTTAGGCATCTGAATGACTATATCATCTTCCCTCCTTTCAAAAATTAGATAGATACTAGTGTAAGCTTCATTTTCGCTCTTAGAATCATTGTGGGATGGCTCCCATCTATCAGCTACAACTTCTCCTTTTACAAAACCATAGATAGAGGGGTACTTTTCTTATATTAGATAAGTACCTACTTTTATCTACTTGAGAACCTCTTACCAAAGAGGCTTGATGCTCTTTAGAAAAATGACTAAAGGCTCAATTTTAGTTTATATACAGAAGAGAAAAATGAAAGAAAAATCTTACAAGGCCAAATACTAGGCATGAGCAAGCATTTTGTGATACTTTATAATGATTTTGATACTACTATTTTAACCCAAAATTTAGGGTTACTTAGTCTTAAAAGTTGTACAAATTTTGAAATCTTTTCTCTTATATTGAGCAAGGGATGAGCTCACATTCAATGTTGATGAGCTCAAGATCTCTAGATCTGAAGCCATTAATGCTAGAGGAATTTGATACCTCTAGGTTAGGATCTTCTATCGATATCACCAAATACCTTTAAATAAATTTTCTAGAGAATAAGTGCAAGATTTATATGTAATCAATGTCATTGGACTTGAGGTCTCTAAAATCGAAGCTTCCATTACAACCATTATTAATATGCCAACTATTTCCCTATAATTTTATTCTTGTTTTAAAATCACCAATTCACCATGGAGGTTCTTTAAAAGAGGGAGGTTGATTACAAATATTGCTATCATTACCACATTTCAAAATTGAGACTTACCAGGTTGGATGGTTCCCTCCTTAATTGGGCAACTAGAAGAGCTCCTTTGGATCTCCTCTTAATTTGTGTAAGCCATAAAATTTGGCTTAGGTGTGTAGTATATAGCTTGCGCAATTGTCATGTATACAAAACTTGAAAAATAATGGGAGTCTTTTTTGTAGTCATTCTTGACAACATTGATAATTGGTGTGGTCCTTTGGATGAAGAATCAATGACTTACATGAATTTGAAATCATCCCTCTATTTTATTTTTCCATTAAAATGTACTAGTCATAGATATGGAATATTGATGGTATGCATGATCTTATTCTATCATCGATCACTCTACTTTTTTGGGTATAACATTCGCCATTAAATAAACTTGATCAATGGACCACACAAACTTAGAGATTTTTTATGGCTTTCTTAGTGTCTCTAGCCAATACTTGTCGATGGACAATCAGTTGGTCCATAGGACATCAAATAATTTTCAAATAATGCCCATCATAAATTTGAATATCAACAATGCAAATCATCTCCACTCTTTTCCTCTGCTGGTCATTCTACTGAGGTCGTCTTGCAAATGTTGGTTAAGGCAACCATGTTTTCTTTTGTGTACTAAATTCTCACTACACTTATGATAGAATCCATTGGAATTTTATTATAAAAATGTGTAGCTAACTAGGTTTTAGGAAAGGGTTCTACATCCATGTCTTACTCATCATTCATGATACTTTTGCACATTTTTCATTTGAATGAAACACCTTTCATATAGTTTTCAAATATAGAGATCTATAAGAAAATTATGTTATTTATCCCTCAATATTTATATAATCATTGCATATGCATTGGGTCATTTGATGGAGAATGATCACTCTAAAGGACTATTAACTACCTTGAGATTGCCTAATGGAAAATTTGCTCTTAATTCCAAATTTATAGATAATTGCCTCCTATTTATATAAAAAAATAAAGATCATTATTGCCAAGGATATTTTGTAGCTATATTGTGATATTTTTTAAGTTATCAGAATTATCCAGTACAAAATTGAAATATTATTTTTCTCTTCTTCAACCATGTTGGGCAATGTGCCCTCATGAAAAATTATACCACATAGTCAAATTGTGTGCTACTTGGGGATACCATTTAGCATTAAGATATCATCTCAAGATGTATGAGATTGGGTTAGGGTTAAATTCCATAAAAACTTGATTTTTTGTGAATCACATTTTTTCTCTCATTTGCAAGACTCAAATTGTAAGTGAGATACTCATGGCTTCGTATATCTACTATTTATCTACATAGTTTGCCTTTTTCAACACCTACCACAAACTTGCTAAAATTTTGTAAATATCTATGGCCTAGTGGAATGGATCCAATAGCATGATTGGTTTATCATGGAAAAGTTGCATTGTTCCTAAAGCCAATGAGGGCCTTGGAATATTGGACCTCTTGGCTCAAAGCAGAGCCCTTGCTTCCAAATGGGTTATCTAAGTCTTACATGGTGAGGAACCTTGGACAGTTTTATTTTGGCATAAAATCTCTCAAGCTTCATTCAAAGGCAAATGTCAATATACCTTGTTAGAAGACTAAGTACTAAATGTAAAATATCTAGATCAAAGAGTCTTTACATCTTGTTAGGAACTAGTTTGCTTAGAGAGAGTTAGCTTTATCTTATCTTGGAAAATTGATACCCTAAGGGATCACCTCAACATTAGAAGGTTAGTCATTTGGTGGAACACAATGGTTCTTTACAACTAAAATCCCTTAGCTCTATGATCAAATCTAAAAGGTTTAACATTTTTGAATAGGGGAATGAATATCATCCTAAATTTCTAAGATCACTTAACCTAGTCTATGATTTCATCGAATCTAGCCAAAGGTGCACACAAGTAGTTGGTCTTCCTACAATTATATTTTGATTGCATATGTGCTCTTATCCCTAACAAAGTTATCAACTTATGTACCTGTATTGTACACATTGTACGAGATTGACATTGGCCTAATGTGTTATCATTCAAAATTATAAATCCAAATATGTTTACCCCTATTTACTTGCACACTGTCCTTATCTATTGGGATTAACTCCAAATAGAAGGTGTCCTTTTTTGAATAGGAATGGTCCCATCTTGCTTTCCAAATTGTGAATATTAAAGTGATAAAGTATCAAGTTCTAATTTGGAGACTCCTTCATTTTGAACTAGGAGCCTTTACTATGCTTGCCCTATTGCTTGGCTATTTTGTGCTTTCTATTCGAGTCATGAAAATACTCCTCACCTTTTCTAGTATTATACTTTTGCCTAGAGAATCTGTCTACTATAAGTTCTATATTCGCCCTTGCAAATTTCTTAAAAAACCCCTCTTCTTGATAAATATACTTCTGATAGTAATCTATTTTAAAAACTTTATAAAATATTTTATCCTTAAAAATATCTTAATAAATATTTATTTATTTAAATCTCTTATATCAAAATTACTTTTATAAATTTTTAACATTTAAATATACATATACAACACCTATAAGAGAAGCTAAAATATTTTCTTTAATGTAGATGCAACCATCTTATAATTGATTGTGATGTCCCACAATGCAACTCCTAAAGGAAGCCCAATAGCTTTTATAAACCTTATATTTTAAAGGACCCCAAGAGATTTTATAAACCTTATATAAAATATATCAAAATAATAAGTTAGAACTCATACATGAAGGCAACATTATATATAAATAACTAATTTAACAATAACGTGGGATTTCACAAATTTTAAATTCAAGTAACTAACAAGGATATTGGTGAGTGATATTAAGAAATATTATATTTTTTTAAAATTCAAACAGTAACATGTAAATGATATTAAGATATATTAATTTTTTTTAATTCAGACGACCATGAATAAATTAACATGTAAAACTTTATGTGCAAAAGTGCACATTGGCATGCAGTGGTTAACCTCTTATGTTAAAGAAAAAACAAGGACATGCCCTTCTTTTTAGGTATGATTTTGGGTTGATTAGATGTTCAGATTTATTTTCATAAAAACTTTATAATTTTTAGATTATAGTTAATTGGTAAAATTGAAATTAAAGAGACTTCAGTGGTTCAAGTAATTGAATCGAAATAACTTATTAATAATATATTGAGTTATAAATGAATTATTGGTTAATGGAGATTTGTTATGATTTATTAAAGAAGAGATATGTAAATTTATAAATAGGTATATAAATTAGGTAAGAGAATAATGTCATGAATATTGCCACATTATTATTATGCATTTTGTAGCTGATGGAAAGTGAACCATCACATTCTTGTATAAAGAAAGATGTACTTTTATTGTAGAGAGGTCATATATATAGAGTATTTTTGTAGAAGTCTTCATGGAATTGTAAATCTTGTGAAGTGACTTCCTTCCAATAAAGAATATTATACGATGTTATCCTACCTCAGGTATTATCAATATCTATTTTATTATTAAATTATTATTATAAAATTTATCTGTGAATGTAGATTAATATTTCTACATATTAATTAGATAAGTTATGTACCCAAAAAAAAAAAAAAAAATCCTTAACACACAACTAACTTTCAATTGATTAAATTTCAATCTTAAATAGATATAAAAAGAAATCTTTAATTAAAATAAATATATTTTTTAATTTATAAAAATTTAAACAATTTTCTTAACCAAACAAACATGGAAGATGCTTCTACCTTAATAATACAATCAATATCAAATTCTGCTTTTCACGTTGTCTAGAGCCATATAATTTGATTCCACATTCCAATCAATATCAAATTCAGCTTTTCACATTGTACGTAGAACCTATAATTTGATTCCAACATTCCTGGTTCGTCCACGTGGCAATAAGATGTGCTTGTTGACAGGGACTTCGGACAACCTGGGCTTGGAATGCTGTTTCTTGGAAACCTCCTCCTTTTTCCTAAATGAAATTAAAAGGGGAAAGGATCTTCGCGGAAACTTCGCTAAATCATCTCCCCAGTCCCACACTTTCAAGAAGACAATGTGGCTCCAGAGTTTGCGGTTAGTTTGGGCCTTCGGATGTACTTGATGAATGTATTTTAGGTAGTTGATATTTTATTTTAATTGGTATAATTGAAAGTCACATTTTTTAAAGTATAGTAATTATATATAGTTAGGGTGTTTAATAACATATAATTAAGTTGATATTTATTTTAAAATTTAAATTTTGTATTAAAAAATCAAATAAAAAAATAAATTATATTAATATTTTTAATAAATAATATTAAAAAGAAAATAAAATTATTTAAATGAAAAATAAAAATAATTAAATATTAAAATAAAAAATTATTAGGTTTAAGTTTGTACAAGTTTTGGATGTGTATATGGACTTATTGATATGTTTCTTTGTGTAGACTTTGTAATTGGGTTTTAAAAAGACTGCAAATAGTGGTCCAAGGTAGAAGTATATTTGAGTAGGACAATATTGTTCAAAAAAATGAAATAAATTGTTTGTAATTATTAATATAATTAAATAATGATAATATAGTTTATTGTAATGGTTTGTTGAAGAAATTTAATATAGGTTATTGTTGGCATTTTTGCCACATTGTTTTGATTGTTGATTATTCATGCATAAATTGTAAATTTCTCACTCCTCTATGTTTCTCTATGAGTTTTGGTGCTAAAACAGCTAAGTCCGAAGACTGTCGCGATATCACGATCAAAAAATAGCATGGAGAGCACAGGTTCAAAACTGTTGCGATATCGCAACATGTCGCGTTATCATGGGTGTTCAGAGGAGAGAGAAGCCAAAATTGGAGAATGTCGCGATATCGCGACATGTTCCAAAATCGCGGTCAAAGTGGTCAATGGAGGCAGAGCAGTAAAATTTTCGCGATATCGTGACATGTCGCGTTTTCGCGACTTGCAATGGCCATGGAGCAGAGTGATAGAAAAGGTCACGAAATCGTGACATAATTAAGCAAAGGGCAATGACAATGAACCACGTCGCGAAATTGCGACAGAAAAATGAACAAGGGGCAAAATGTGAAAGACGTCACGATATCGCGACATGTCGCATCATCGCGATAAAGTTGAAGAAAAAGCATAAGGCATGAAAGATGTCACGATTTCACGACATTTTTGAAGATAAGGTCAAACAAGAGCAAAACGTCGCGATATCGCGACAGAAAGCGGCAACAGTAGAGAAAGCAAGGAAACGTCGTGATTTCGCGACATATTATGGAGAAGAGGCTAAATAGAGAAGATACGTTGCGATTTCATGACATGTTTCATTTTCGTTGCTTGCAAGAGGATGAAGGCCAAGGAAGAGAAAACTGTCACGAAATCGCGACATGTTGCAGTTTCGCGGGTAGACAGAAGAGAAGGGCACAGAAAGTAGAAGACGTCATGATTTTGTGACATGTCGCATTTTCACGACGAGAAGCAGTGAGAAAGCCAAGCGAGAGAAAGATGTAGCGAAATCATGACTTGTCACGTTTTTGCGGTTTGAAACAACGAAAGGACAATATGGGGAAAGAACGTCGCGATTTCATGACAGGTCATAGTTTCGTGAGAATAGAGCAAAGAGGGAGCAAAATAGTACAGAACGTCGCGATTTTGCGATGCATCGCATTTTTACGACCTCAGATGACGAAGGAGAACAAAGAGCCGAATACGTCGCGATTTCATGACATGGTTGGTTTTTGTGACCCAAAATGGCAAAAGCATATGGAGGAGAAAAATGTCACGATTTCATGACATGTCACGTTTTCGCGACCCGTCATGGTTTCACGCCAGAAAGCAGTTCAACAGCCCGGTGAAGTATTGTGATTTTCAAGGATTAAAAGCACTCCAAAATTTAATGTTTGCTACTTTCCAATGTGAGCAAGATAGAAGAACGTGCTTAGGCCTGTAGTTTTCAAAGCCACCAGAATTGAAGATGCATCCATTACTCAAAACTTTTGTTCATGATTTTCTAATGGTCTAAGCATTCTCTGAGGATGACCATTTAATGAAGACGATCGGTTCCTTGTTTCATTTAATTTTTGGTTTCTCTGAGGTTGGTTTAACGGGATCATTTTCTTATTTTTGTTGCATATTTTGTAGATCTCGAGAAAATCCGTTTCATGTTTTTAATGCTACAAAGAGGCAAGACCTCTATAAATATCAATGTATATCTCAGAAAGAGGAGATCGAGAGAGACTTTTGCTGAAAAAAATTTCAAGTTCTTTGCATGAATGAAAGATATTTGGCCTCTTGTTTTGCAAGCAACTTTCTGTGTGTTTTTCGTTCTATCTTATGCATTCCTCATTTACGCTCGTATTTCTTATCTGCTACTTAGTTTGAATTCTGCATCTGAGTTTAAATATTGCTAGTGAGGAAGTGAGTTCTGGAATGTGATTTTGGAGGTTATCTGCACAAGGTTGTAAGTAAATTACGTCACTATCTTTTGTCATATGTTGTTAGTGTGCTTGAGGTTATCTGTTGCTAATCTTTCCCGATCTGATAAATTTGGCCTGTGGCTACATTTCCCATCTCTTTCCGTAATTTCCCATTTCTTTCTACATATTTCCTATTTCTTTCCTGCAACTCTAGTCTTCAAGAATATAAAATTTAGTAAGGGAACCAGCCCTCTCTAGAGATTGGTCTGGGAGACATTTCTTTCTCCCAGCCTTTCAATGTTGGCCGGGTCTAGGGCGCATTTCGTATAAAATCCTTTCTTGTGGCAGATTCATGACCAACAGTTTTTGGCATGCCCGGGAGGGTCCATTTCGCATTGTCAGTGCCGATACAGCAAATTCGTTTCATCTGGAATATTTGGATGGCAGCCCACTTCCTATTTTAGTGAACAACTTTCATCTGAAAGCCTACACTCCTTGAAGTATGAGTCCAGTATTCCCTTGTACAGTTATTTTGCTTTTGTAAAAAAAGAAAAAAAAGAAAAAAAAAAAAGAAAAAAAAAATGTATTGTGGATTTCCTCTGTCAACTTCAGCTCTTTTTGCATGCGCGCCCGTAGGTACGTTTATTTCTTTCTTTTTTCTTCTTCCTTCCCAACAGATAGTGGCTTTTGTCAATTTCTTCCTTCCCCTTCCTTATTTTCATTCCCTTCTTCACTCATTCCTTCTTCTACCGTCCGTAATTAAGCCACTTCTGTTGTTTCTATTTCCCCTTCTGATATTCCCATTTCTTTATTTCCCCTTTCTTCTAATCTTTTTTTTCTTTTCAGCATTTACTCGTAGTTCATACCGCATTTTTCAATTTCATTTCCCTTCATTTCATTATTCGCTTTTTCTGTCCCCGTAGTCAGTAACTCCGTATTCCCCTCCTCAGTTGCTGTATCTACCGCTTCATTCCTTCCTTTCCCACCATTCCATCATTTACTATTTCCATTCCATAGTCCTCACTCCTCATTCCGTTCATTTTCGTTTTGCAACTCCGGTGCTTTCATAACTGTCATGGAGATCCTTTTACAGCACCTGGTGAGCTAAGCCAAATACAGATTCCTTTGAGTTTTCAGTAAGTCAGCAAGAGTTGTTACAGCAGTCCGTAGAGATGTTCCCCATCAGTCAACACTTCCTTTCCTACTTCTCATGTTTCTTGACTCTGTTGCCCAATGGATTCAGGCCTAGGATTCGTGCATACAACAGAACTGTATACCCCGCAAGCTGCCAAGAATGTTGGCATTTTTGCCACATTATTTTGATTGTTGATTATTCATGCATAAATTGTAAAGTTTTCATTCCTCTATGTTTCTCTACGAGTTTTGGTGCTAAAACAGCTAAGTTCGAAGACTGTTGCGATATCGCGACCAAAAAATAGCATGGAGAGCACAAGTTCAAAACTGTCACGATATTGTGACATGTCACGTTATCGCAGGTGTTCAGAGGAGAGAGCAGCCAAAATCAAAGAATGTCGTGATATCGTGACATGTTCCAAAATCATAGTCAAAGTGGTCAACAGAGACAGAGTAGTAAAATTATCGCGATATCGCGACATGTCGTGTTTTCACGACTTGTAATGGCCATGGAGCAGAGTGATAGAAAAGGTCACGAAATCGTGACATAATTAAGCAAAGGGCAATGACAATGAACCACATTGTGAAATCATGACAGAAAAATGAACAAGGGGCAAAATGTGAAAGACGTCACGATATCACGACATGTCGCATCATCGCGGTAAAGTTGAAGAAAAAACATAAGACATGAAAGATGTCGCAATTTCATGACATTTTTGAAGATAAGGTCAAGCAAGAGCAAAACGTCGTGATATCGCGACAAAAAGCGGCAACAGTAGAGAAAGCAAGGAAACGTCATGATTTCGTGACATATTATGGAGAAGAGGCTAAATAGAGAAGATACGTCGCGATTTCACGACATATTCCATTTTTGCTACTTGCAAGAGGATGAAGGCCAAGGAAGAGAAAACTGTCACGAAATCGTGACATGTTGCAGTTTTGCGGATAGACAGAAAAGAAGGGCACAGAAAGTAGAAGACGTCACGATTTCGTGACATGTCGCATTTTTGCGATGGGAAGCAGTGAGAAAGCCAAGCGAGAGAAAGATGTCGCAAAATCGTGACTTGTCACATTTTCGTAGTTTGAAAAAACGAAAGGAAAATATGGGGAAATAACGTCATGATTTTGTGACAGGTCATAGTTTCGTGAGAACAGAGCAAAGAGGGAGAAAAATAGTACAAAACATCACGATTTTGCAACGCGTCGCATTTTCGCGACCTCAGATGACGAAGGAGAATAAAGAGCCGAATACGTCGTGATTTCGTGACATGGTTGGTTTTCATGACCCAAAATGGCAAAAGCGTACCAAGGCAAAAAATGTCGTGATTTCGCGACATGTCACGTTTTCGCGACCCGTCATGGTTTCGTGCCAGAAAGCAGTTCAACGACCCGATGAAGTATTGCAATTTCCAAGGATTAAAAGCACTCCAGAATTTAATGTTTGCTGCTTTCCAATGTGAGCAAGATAGAAGAACATGCTTAGGCCTGTAGTTTTCGAAGCCACCAGAATTGAAGATGCCTCCATTATTCAAAACTTATGTTCGTGATTTTCTAACGGTCCAAGAGTGCTTCGAGGATGACCATTTAATGAAGATGATCGGTTCCTTGTTTCATTTAATTTCTGGTTTCTCCAAGGCTGGTTTAACAAGATCATTTCCTTATTTCTCTTGCATATTTTGTAGATCTCGAGGAAATTTGTTTCATGTTTTTAATGCTACAAAGAGGCAAGACCTCTATAAATATCAATGTATATCTCAGAAAGAGGAGATCGAGAGAGAGACTTTTGCTGAAAAACTTTTCAAGTTATTTATATGAATGAAAGATATTTGGCCTCTGGTTTTGCAAGCAACTTTTTGTGTGTTTTTCCTTCTATCTTATGCATTCCTTATTTACACTCGTATTTCTTATCTGCTGCTTAGTTTGAATTTTGCATTTGAGTTTAAATATTGCTAGTGAGGAAGTGAGTTCTGGAATGTGATTTTGGAGGTTATCTGCACAAGGTTGTAAGTAAATTACGTCGCTATCTTTTGTTATATGTTGTTAGTGTGCTTGAGGTTATCTGCTGCTAATATTTCCCGATCTGATAAATTTGGCCTGTGGCTACATTTCCCATCTCTTTCCATAATTTCCCATTTCTTTTTGCATATTTCCTATTTCTTTCCTGCAACTCTAGTCTTCAAGAATATAAATTTAGTAAGGGAACCAACCCTCTCTGGAGATTGGTCTGGGAGACATTTCTTTCTCCTAGCCTTTCAATGTTGGCCGAATCTAGGGCGCATTTCATATAAAATCCTTTCCTGTGGCAGATTCGTGACCAACAATTATATCAAATAAATTAAATATTAATAAGTTAAAATATTAACTTATTTTTTATAAGTTATGTATGGTTACTTATGGGATTACTTCCATCGAAATATCAAAATATTATATTTGTTATTAGATTAATTAGACCTTATCTATTCATATTAGGCTATTTTATTTCTATTATTAAATATATTCAAGCCTATACCAACCTATTAATTATTTGATAATTTTATTTTTTTTTGCTTTATTCATACCTCAAATATTCCAAGATACCATCTTGGAATCATTTTTTATTTTTACTTTGTGGGCTTAGACCCAATTCTTGTTGACATTCCAATCAATATCCTTTTAGGTCTCCTTTAGTTTATATTTTTGTTTTGAGGGACTTCCTTTTCTTTTTCTATTTCTGCCAACACCATCATCCTCATCAATCTCTTCCATTTTTCAAACTATTCATAATTTGGCTTATCATCTATAGGTTTATGTTGTCTAGTGAACCCAAGGGATAGATTTAAAACACATTCTTCTTTGTCCTAAATACCTTAAAATTTAAGAGCATATTCTCCATAATACTTACCTTTCATGCTACCCTAAAAATATTAAATCATAATAAATATCCTCCATATTGTTGTTATTGAAACCGAATTTGCACAAGATAAAATCTATGCTATTTTTAATCCAATGAGATAATTTTTTACTAAAGAAAAATAAACATGATTTACTTGGATTAGAATTGACTTATTATACCTTATTCATTTTAAAATTTCATCCACATCTTCATTTGCACCTTTAGTTCCTTCTAAATTTGAACTTATGCATTAGGATTTTTCATCCCTTCCATCCTGTTTAGCTTCTTCTAATTCCTCATATGTTGCAACCTTAGTTTATTCTAATGTTTATTTTGGATGAACTATAAAGGCCTTTTTCATTTGATAAAGAAAGAGGGCCACATGATCTAAGTTAGTTTCTTTTACAATATGATTTTATTACATCATCTTTAAGTTTGTATCATGAACAAATTTTTTTATCTCTTTATCAATTATTTTCATTTTGTAATTTCCTACCATATGCATGATTTCATAAAATTATGGTATTCAAATACAATATTTTCATAATACACTTGTTAATCCCATTCTCTTGACATATAATTAAACTTAATAGATTTTTTTTTTTGTAATTATTTTAATATATTAACAGTGGGTTTTTATAGAGGATCCCAAAACCTTATGTACAAAATTAGCCAAATTTCTAATGATGCATCATACCTCTTGGCTGTAACAATAAGCCTAATTGCAAGTAAAGCCGTCCTAATGCTAAAGACTTGGAGACTGCAAAAAGGGCTTTTAAGCCTGGAAACCCAAAGAAAAAAGAAACAGGACAACCCGAGAGGACAACAAGTAGAGGCCGAAGAACTGGAACAAGAAAAACGGAAGCAAAACAGTCAAGACACCATGGACAGCTAAACACGATCCTCCTGTCCATCCAAATTTTGTCGCTTCTGGTTCTGCTTCAGGATATTAATCATGGAATTAATGGCAGTAAGAATGGAAGCAGCCAAGTCCAGAAGAGAATTGCCATGACTCTCCCTATCGCTCTCAGAGTCCGACGGGATATGCTGCGGAAGGACATCCTTCTCTACCTTTTTGCCTTTTCGCAGATGCTGGGAAGATCTGCCAGGAACAGAAGAGTTGCCACCAATGCTGCATTTTGGTCGAGATGCTGCATTTTGGCCGAGAACGAGCGGAGCGGCTGTAGGGAGAGGGCCCGTCAGCACTGGGAGGGCTATTTCTGGAGGGGCTGGAGGCAGGAGAGGACACACAGGGGGCTTGGGAATTCAATGGGTTGACAACCTGAGGAGGAGGGCGCTTGGCCAGAGCATGCCTGTAAATGATTGCCATGAGGCCTTGATGGATGGGAGGGGAATTCACTTTTTGACTCTTTTCAATGGCAAGGCCAAGGGAGTGCATGAGGTAATCTGGAAAACTCACTTGTTTGGCATCGCGGAGGTGGTTATAGAAGCTAATGTGGAAGCTTCGAAGGGTCTTGTTGGGATCATCACATGTAATATATTGCATGATAGGAATCATGGCGGATCTATAAGGCTCAGGGAGGGCGGACCGGAGGAGGCACGACCTGTCCCATCCGAGATTTTTCCCTTTATCAGGGAGCTGCTCCAGCTCCTCGGCCCAATTGTGGTTATCTCTCCTGATGACCCGCCCATGGGCCGACAAACCAGTGATCTCCGCCAAGACCGCAGCCGAAACACGGATATTAATACCTTTCACGACCACATCACCCTGGGTCCAAGTGTCAACGAAGCTCTACGAAATCTCCTGGTCAGGGCCAGCAAATTTTTCCAGGAAGGGCAACAGCTTCTTAGCTTTCATGAACATGCGCGCCTCATCGCTAAGGGACAGGGTAGATGGCTCGATGAAGGGGCCAGCCATGGTTAACCACCTACAGAAAACTCCAACAATAGAGATTGATACAAACAGACGTAAATATAAAACGGGATGGGGGAGGATAAATCTGACCGTGAGCCACCTCCCACAGTCGACCCGGATCCAACGTTGCAAGCCAAGGCCAAAAAGGAAGGGTGCCACGCAGATCCCGATCTCGCCTCTCCTATGTCTAAAAGTGCCACGAGGTCTCGCCACCCCTTTAGTCATAAAATCATCAGCCTTGCATGCACGGGACAGATTGGAAGGAGCGTGCCAAATCCAAGGCAAGGATTTGGCAAGATCCAAGCCCAAACATTCCCGCACACCGCCAATAATCCACACACGCGTGGGCATCGTTGGAAAGAGGTACTTTGAAATGCCAACCACGAACCAATGCCAGGATCGGACAAAACAGGTAGACCGCCTTGGTGGAGAAAAAAGTGTTGAGAGCCTACAAGGCACCAAATCTGGTGCATCCTGGAGACTTGAAAAACAAATAGCTTTGGAAACAGGGGTGCGCTTCACAAGACACTTGCGTCCACACTCGCCCAAGGGAGTAGACAGAAATGCCATGCCACCCCGATACTCATCGGAAGGGGCTTTCCAAAAATTGCGCGAGGAAAACCTCATGACGGGATGTCTGCTCTGGCCAACCTTTCCACCTCGAAAGGGAAGCGAGACCGCCACACGACCGGACACGTGGTCGCGAGCCCTTTGTTGGCCATGTGGTCAGCCACGCAATTGCCTTCTCTCAAGATATGATTTGCTTTCCACCTACCACGATGGGAGAGAAGCGTTCTTGCCTCGAGGATGATGTTGTAGACTTTCCAAGATGGATTTTTGGTGCCAAGGAGGTAATTCACGATGTTGAGCGAGTCACCTTCAATAATTAGAGGTCGAGGATCCTCAGAGAGGATCCGAATACCTTTCAGAGCGCCTCGGGCTTCGGCATAGTGATTCGTCTGGGAGCCCAAATCTTCATAGTAGGCCATCACAAGATTCCCATCGTGATCTCTAACAACACCCCCAGCACCAGCGGGCCCAGGATTACCCTTCGCCGCTCCATCAAAGTTTAATTTAATCCACCCCACGGGGGGCTTGGTCCAAATAACACTCCTTCGACAGGGCCCTTTAACAACATCCAGAAACGGCCAGAGATTCATCATTTTGAGAATCGCTTCTTCGCTCGACAGGTGGGGACGGGGACTGGGAACAACAATAGAATTCTCGATGGCGTAGGATAACGCCCTTTGAGCAACAGAAGGAGGCCCTTTAGGAGCTCTGCCAAAGACTCTGGCATTTCTCTCTAACCAAATTTGCCAAATTGAATGATGGAAGGAGGCCTCGAGGAGGAAGCGGAGTTTAGGATTCTTGAAAGGATTAGGCCATTGGTGGAAAGCATCTCTGAGGGAACGGGGAGAGCACCAAAGGATTTGGAAGGAGGACAGGACAATGCTAAGAACAGAGTGGGAAAACGGGCAATGCAGGAATAAATGATCCCTCGTCTCACAGTCTGCTAGACACAAGTAACACCTGTTGGGGAAAGCAAAACCTCTCTTGTGAAGGTTGTCAATAGTTAAGGCTTTGTTGTGGAAAGCAATCCATGCAAAGAAGTTGATTTTAGGGACGACCCCTTTCCTCCAAACAGTTTTCCATCTGTAGTCCAGAGTAGTCTTGGTGGTAAGAAACTCATATGCTGATTTAACAGAAAAAGCCCATCCTCCGTACCACTCCAGATGATTCTGTCATTCCTCCTAGCAGAAGGAATTAAAACCGACTGGAGGATGTTTGCAAGAAAGGTAACCTCATTATTAAACCCCTCCACAACTGGAAGCTTCCATTGAGGAAAACAGGTGCTCCGGTCTATGAAATCCGCCACCCTGAGTTGGGAGTTTGGGTCAGTTAACCCTCTCAGTCCAGCAAGATCCACCCTCGACCCAAGGGCTTCTTTCGATGCCCACCTGTCCTTCCAAAAGAAAATGAGGTTGCCATCTCCCAAAATCCAGCGGGCTCCCAGGCTGATCAAATGTCGGGTTTGGAGCACAGATTTCCAAAAAATCGATGCCACGGGGGAGGTCTCAGCATCCAAGAAGGAATTGGGGCCGAGATACTTCTTTTTAACCAGCTTAACCCACTCCACCGGGTCGCTAGATAGAATCCTCCAAGCGTGCTTCGCGATCAGAGCCAAATTCATAAGTCTTGATCTTCTCAACCCCAAGCCGCCTTGGTCTATCCTCGAGCACACCTTGTCCCAGGCAACAAGGGGGAGTCTAGATTTCTCTTCGTTGCCAGACCACAGAAAGGTCCTCTGAATCTTCTCGATTTTGGAGTGAACTGCAACCGGAAGCATGAACACCGACATAAAGTAGGTCGGAATCCCCTGAAGACAAGCTTTGGTAAGGGTGGCTTTCCCGGCTTGCGACAAGAGCTTGCCCTTCCAAGTGCCGAGTTTCCTGTGAAGGCGCTCAAGAATCATGTTCCACATATCTCCACTGGCCCGCCCACTGTAAGACAGAGGCAACCCCAGATAGGACGTAGGCAGGGAATCAATAGTGCATTCAAGAATTCTAGCAATCCGAAGTTGCCTACGCAGGGGAGTGTTAATAAAGTAGATTTTGCTCTTGATGTAATTGACCTTTTGCCCTGCAGCTTGCTCATAACGGGACAGGATCCGCTTGAGCGATTTGGCTTGGGCAACGGATGCCCCAGTGGAGATGAGGGTGTCATCCACAAATTGCTGATGAGTGACAGGATCAACTCTAGAAGTCGGCAAAATGCCAAAAATCTTGTTCTGGCGAAGAGCCTCTTTCATGGACCAGCTCAGAACCTCCGCCAGAAGAATGAAAAGGATGGGAGACAAAGGATCACCCTGTCTGAGGCCTCTGGCGCTTTGGAAATACCCAGCTGGGGACCCGTTGACCAGAACAAAAAAAAAGGGAGTGGATATACAATTGTAGACAAGGTCAATCCAGTGGGGATGAAAGCCGAACTTGAGGAGGACTCGCACACAAAAATTTTTGATCAACCCGGTCAAAGGCTTTGTTCATGTCGAGCTTAAGAAAAAGAGCAGCATTCTTGGAGCGGTAAGCGGAGTGAAGGGTCTCATGGACAATGATGACACCATCAAGAATGTTTCTGCCTTTAACAGTGCTTCCCTGACAAGGATCAATCAGGAGGGGGAGGACGGTTTTGAGTCTATTGGCTATCGACTTGGTGAGAATCTTGTAAAAAACATTGCACAGGCTGATGGGTCGATAGTCAGAGAAACTTTTGCAGGTGGGAGACTTAGGAATGAGGGCAAGAAAGGTGGAATTGAGTTTCGGGTGGATGGATCTGGAAGCTTGAATAACCCGAATAGCATCGCACACATCCGGACCCACGACCTCCCACATGACTTGGAAGAATCAGGGGGGGAAACCATCGAGGCCAGGGGCCTTATCTGGTTGCATGGAGAACAATGCTTCCTTAATCTCGGACGAGGAAAAAGGTTCCAGAAGCTTAATGCTTACCTCATGGGGAACTTTAGTCGAAAAATTGGCAAGCAGAGATTTCTGGACCTGAAAGTTGCTGTCCGGAGGAGTGCCAAGCAAATCCTAAAAAAAGTCAACTGCTTCGCTCCTGATTTCCTCTATCTCCCTGGTAATGCGCCCATCCTTACACGCCACTTCTCTGATCTTGTTGACCCCTCTGTGCCTCATAGTAGATGCATGGAAAAACCTCGTGTTGGAGTCTCCATTCTTCAACCAAAGGTCACGAGATTTCTGGCGCCAGAAGATTTCCTCCCTAGCGAGAATAGAATGAAAGTCCACCAAAAGGCTCCGTTCTTCCTCCCTGAGACCCTCAGTGTAACCTTCGAGTTCCATCCTTTCCTCCAAAACCTTCAGGTTCTCTGAGATGGATTTTTTGGACTCAAAAATGTTGTCGAAAACCTCTTTATTCCAAACCTTCAGCTTTTCTTTGACCATTTTGAGCTTTAAAGCCACCCTCTTAGGAGCGCTTCCTTCCACCTTCAATTGCCACCACGCTGAAACCAGTCCTTTGAAATCCTTGTGAGAAATCCACATGGATTCGAATCTGAAGGGGGTCTTAAAAATAGGCCCATCGTCCACCTCCAAGAAAATAGGGTTATGGTCAGACCCAATCCTTGGAAGTGCCGAAAGGATAGCCCCGCCAAGGATGGGAATGGCTTCTTGGGAAATGAAAAATCTATCGAGCTTGACTTGAATCAAACCGCTCCCAATCCTTCTGTTACTCCATGTGAAGGAAGCCCCTTTGAGTTCGATGTCAAGCAGGCCATTAGTAGAGACAAAATCTCTGAAGTCCTCCAAGCTGCGGCTGGAGTGGTCGGACCCTCCTTTTTTTTTCGAAGGATGAAGGGGACAATTGAAGTCACCCCCTAAGACCCACGAAAAATTACTAAAATTCTCTCTCATCTGGGAGATAGCTTTCCACATTTCTGCTCTTTCTGTGACAGAATTTGAAGCATAAACGTTGGACAAAATCCAGGAAAAATTGGTGGTTTTGGACTGGAACAGCACATTGATGATTCTGTTAGAAGTTGACAGTGGGCTGCCCTCAAACCTCGATGGGTCCCACAGAACCATGAGTCCTCCCGTTGTTCCCACTGTAGGGCTGGACAGACAATTTGCCTTGGCCCAAATGGCCTTCGCAACTTTATCAGAGGAGATAGCATCAATCTTGGTCTCTTGCAAAATAAGGATGGAGGGGTTAGTCCTCCTACGGAGATCAGCCACTAACCTTCGTTTGGCTGCACCGTTTAGTCCTCTCACATTCCATGAGAGGACTTTCATCTAGATAGTTTGAGATTTTTCTTGCCTCCCCTTCCTTGTTGAGGGGGAGGTTTTGATGCATGCGCTTCGTCCGTCTGAACGTCACAGTCATCCAGAACCAGCAAACGCTGGGTTCCATTTGCAACGTCTGTTGCTGTCTCTTTGTCTCGCCTGTCTTTGTTAGGAGGACGGCCCTGCTTCCTCTCACTACCAAAATCCACACTTTGCTTTTGGCTCCTCGTGTTTCGGGGGCTAATGTGTCCGGACTGTTCACCCCTCCTTCCTAGGAGGTAATCTTCTAGCAGTGTCTTCGACTGGCTGAAATCGGGATGACCCATATCTGGGAGCAGAGAAACAACCTGAGTCATATTTTGGGATGGGGTCCGTTCCTTCTCTTCTTGCGATTCACTTTCCAAGTGGGAGTCTGCTCCTTGTTGGTTATCAGCTTCAAATTGCTCAGGGTCCGATTGGAGAGTGGGATTCTCTTCAGGCTGAGAGAGTTCGACGTAGTCTCTGGAGGGGCCTGGAGATTCAAGGCCCTTCGCGTTTGGAGGATTTGACTGCTTCACCTGGCCTTCACCATGCTCCAGGGGATTACAGTTTTCATGCTTCTGCTTACCCAATTTTTGAAGAGGACAATGGGACTGGAGGTGCCCTTGGGACCGACACTGGGGGCAGAAAGTTGGTCTATTTTCATAGACAATAGCTTGTTTATGAAGAATGGTACCTCCAGACCGAAGAGTGATGGAAGTTGGGAGTTCCGCCTCCAAATCCGCCAGAACGCAAAAACGGGCTTGGACGAACCTTGTTCGAGCTCGGGTAGGAGGGTCAATGGTGACCAACTCCCCAATGGAGCGCGCAATACCCCTTATAACATTTTCATGCCAACCAAAGAGGGGAAGACTCGGGAGCCTAACCCATATTGGGGCGATGTTGATATTCTGGGTGTCAGGATTGAAATCCATGCCCCACTTCCTAAGGAATAAACTTCTGCGGCCTAGAAACCATGGCCCGCCAGCCAAAATTTTACAGTAATCCTCCTTATTGTTCAGTCTAATGGCAAAAAAACCCCGGGATAGGGCCGCCAACTCCATATGACCAGAAGTCCTCCATTTGCTTGCTGCCCACTTTCGGATGGTTTCCATGTCGGGACGGCCGCCAATGAATTTGCCTATGAGGGTAAATTTCTCAAACTCCATGAAGCTTGAAAGGACTTCTACCGGGATGTCCAACTCATCCCCAACCGAAAACAACTCTTTGGTAAAAAATCGTTTAGGGTTTTTGAGGCCGTTGCCTGAGCATAAGACTTTTGAGCCCCACCACCCCCTTTGTCTGGTGGGTCCTTACCCCGACTGACACCGTCGTCAGCCCGGTCTTCTTCAATGGGTATGGATGCTTCCGAACCTCCGGACTCCTGGTGCTCTCCGACTGCTCCGCTGCGCCCAAGGATCGAACCATAGCCGCTCCCGAGCTCCCCCGTAGATGACTTCCCGCCCATCGACATCTCCTTTGGCGAGTAAAACTTAATAGATTTTGAAATATCTATGGCAACACATATTTGAGGATGCATAACATGTTCCTCGATAGTTAGCTCCTACCATATGAAATACTCATATTCTTCATAGCTTTCTTATTAAATAACATATACGGAAGTCCAAAAATCTTGACCCGTAATAGAAGACTTTTAGATTTTTTGTATCCATACAAGAATCTCATCCATGGTCTTAGATACAAGTTATTTCTCATCCTAAACCATGGGCCACTCCTGATTATGTTTATGCAAGTTCTTTGTGCTAACATTATTGTTGAACTTGACCCTTGCATATATATTCAAATCCTATAACTAAGAGGCTAAAACATTTTTTTTCATAGTTGTATCTTCCCATGATGAGATATGTGCTATAATTTTTTTGCAAGAGAGACATTGGTATAGTTTTCAACTTGGGCATGATTATGAAATTTGTTTTTTAAAACTCTATTATTCATTTCAATTCATAATTTCCAACAAGTAACGACGAGATGAATCCTCCATAAAATGCATGACAATTTAGATTTGAAACAATTAATCCAATATTTCATAAACTCTTTGTTGGAAATTGTATAATTTTTCCTTATTACCAAATACTGGAATTGCATGTTGTAATCATGTATAAGCCTATGAACAATCATTATGCATTATATTTTACTATGATTTGATGTAAGTATTCCTATTGGTCATGGTTAAACTACTATTATGGTTAAACTTCACTAAACCTCTTTAATATGTAATGTGTAAAAGGAAAGGGTTTAACAACTTATAATTACCTTTATACTTTATGTTATGTTAGGAGGGGTTATATAATTGTTATTGTTGAGGATCAACTATAAAAAGTCCTCAAGCACTATCTATTATATTAGTGTGATCAATTAATATTTTATGTGGGTGTCCAAGGGAACCCTTCTATTATATCATTTATTGGAAACCCTATCATCTAGAAAAGCATGTATAAGTGTTTTTTTGGGTCATTCACAAGCTTGATCTCACTTTTGAGCATATTTTATTGTCTAAAAATAATTTTTTTTACCTTTCAAAGTTTATTCTCCTCAAAGAACAAATAAACCATCCATATCAACTCTATATATTACTCTCCTACTTAGAGCATTATTGATAACACATAAAAAAGGATTAGGTTAGGTTAAACTCCCAATGCATTAAACTACCTTGATTCCAAGGAACAAGTTATCTTTTTTATCTTCTTAACTATGTTTTTTGAATATTACATATTGATGAGGCATTCATGTAATCAGTTACAAGGGTTACAGGTAGTTACTAAAGTAAATGATAAAAAATGAAGAGCACCAAAGTGCAACAAAAACACAACAAAAAAAAAATTGTATAAGCAAAAATGTAGAAAAAATTACAGCAGCGTAGGACAGTCTAAATTTAAGGGACCAAAAATATTTAAAATTTGATGAAATTTTGGGAGTGAATTTTACACAAAAATATCTTTCCAACGATATATAAAACAAAAGTTATGAACTTTGAAAGTTGGCTATATGTTTCAGAAAAAAAGGACAACAAGCACATTTTTCACAAAATGAATGAAATAAATTATTGTTTTTTTATTCCAAATGAACTCAAAAGCATTACAAATATTTTTCGATAATATTCTACAATTATAATTCTCTATTTTATATTTACAAGGTATAAAATGATGTTACAACACTTCATTCACATTCTAGGAAGTCCAACAGTCGTGGTGACTCTTCAAGGCCCATAGAAACTTTTGGGCTTCTTCAAAATAATGGGAAAACTTTTGGTTTTCTCTTTCTTAGTTAGAATAAATCTCCAACATACTCCCCCTTGATGTTGAGTGGTGAGACAATTTTATCTCTCAATCTATTTTTTTTTCTTTATTGACACCTTTGGTAAACATGTTTGCAAGCTATCATTTGGTGCTACAATATTTCAACCTACAACATTTTTTCCACCATGTCTCTTATGAAATGAAAATTTAAATCAATATTTTTGATATTACTATGATGGATTGGATTTTTTTGCAATCTTGATTGCACTTGTGTTTTCACAAAAAATATTGTTAGATTATTTTGAACTTCACCAATATCTTCAAGTACCTTTCTCAACCAAGTGCTTGTGTACTTGTTGTAGTAGTTGCAATATATTCTGCCTCTATAGAAGATAAAACAACAATACTTTGCATCACTTTTGAACCAAGTGAAAACAATTTCTAGAAGTTAATTTTATATCATCCAAGCAACTTCCCCAATTTGAGTCACTGTATCAAACAAGCTCCATTTTGTTGTTAGCATCATAATGTATGCCAAAATTGAAGGTTTCTTTGACATACCTGAAGATTATCTTGGATGATCTCATGTGGTTTTGTGAAGGTTCATTCATGTACCTTGATACAAGTGAAACTACAAATGCAATATCAAGTCTTGTTGTAGTAAGGAACATTAAGCTCCCAACAATGCTTCTAAATAATTTTTCATCAGACTTTTCTTCTCCATCATCTCTACACAACACTTCTCCATATTCCACAAGTGTCCAAACTAATTTGTAATTTTTCATGCCATATTTATTCAATATATCATTTGCATATTTTGATTGATGAATGAAAATTTTTCCATCACCTTGATTTACTTCCACACCAAAAAAGTATTGCATCAATCCTAAATCTTTCATATCAAATTCCTTCATCATAGCATGCTTAAAATCATTCATTATCTTTGAACTACTTCCCATGTAGACTAAATCATCAACATATAGGTACATAATAAGTATATCATCACCTCTATTCTTGAAATAGAGTGTAGGGCCATTCTTACTTTTTTTGAAACCACAATCTTGGAAGTACCTATCAATTCTTGAGTACTATTCTTTAAGTGCTTTCTTCAGTCCATACAGTATTTTTTTCAATTTATAAACATGGTTTTACTTTCCTTCCACTTAAAATCCTTGAGGTTGCTGAACATAAAATTCCTCATCGAAATAACCATTCAAGAATTCACTTCTCACGTCCATGTGATAAAATTTCCACTGTTTATTGGTTGCCAATGAAAGAGCCATTCATATTGTATCTTGTCTTACAATAAGGGCAAATGTTTCTTCATAATCCATACCATATATTTGAGTGAGTCCTTTGATGGTTTTGGCACTATACCATCTAACAAGAACCTTGAGAGGAGAGCCTCAACATATTCTATTATATAAATAATAGAAAGATACAATTAGAATGGAACTATGAGTCCATTATATAGGAAGAGAGGTTTCTTGGTCCTTACTCTTCCTATGATACTTGGTACCTCTTACATGACACTTGGCATGATAGCCAAATAATGGAATATATTCCAACACCCCCTTGTATTACATTATTTGGTATGAAGTTCTTTTGAGTCGCATAAATGATCTCTAAATGTTTGAAACTTGGTTTTTTCAAGTGCTTTTGTGAAGATATCTGCTAGTTGATCTTTTGTAGGGACATGCTTGAGAATGATATGATGATTATGGAAGTGGTCTCTAATGAAGTGACATTGTGCTTCAATATGTTTAGTTATTTCATGTACAATTGGATTTTTTATTAGATTGAGTACTCCTTGGTTGTTGCAAAATATCAAGGTTGGAGTTCGTCTGATGCCCATGTATGATAATATGTATTGTAGCCACAATGCTTCATAGATAGTATCTCTTGCTACCCAATATTCTACTTCAGTTGATGATTGTGCCACTACATGTTATTTCTTGCTATGCCAAGATATAGGTCTTGATCCAAGGTAGAAAACGTATCCTGAAGTAGTGGATCCTATATAATATGAATATGAGTAACCCTAAAGACAAAAATGTTTGACATTCTTCATATAAGTTAATATAATAAGTATTTTTCTTGATATATTGCAATATTATTTTTGTAGCTTTCCAATGACTCTCTCTTGGTTCTTGCATGAATCATGAAATATAGTTTACTGCAAAAGCTAAGCCTGTGTTGAGCAAGGTGCAACAACAGTATTATCATTGTTGTCAACACGATCAGACAGATCGGTTGATGCAGTGGACAAGAGTTAAGAGGTTCTTTAGAGTATGTACAGTGATTTTTCAAAAGATCAAAGTGGCCCATATGCTAAAAATCAAAAGAAAATCACAAGGAAGAAAACTGTCGTGACATCGCGACATGTTGAGCAAGAAAGAAAAACTGTCATGATATCACGACATGTTGAGAAGAAAGAAAAACTGTCATGATTTCATGACATGTTCGAAGAGAAAGCACAAGCAAGAAAAATTGTCACGATTTCGTGACATGTTCGAAGAGAAAGTGCAAGCAAGAAAAACTGTCGCGATTTCGTGACATATTCGAAGAGAAAGCGCAAGCAGGAAAAACTATCGCAATTTCACGACATGTTGGAAGAGAAAAAGGCAAGTAGAAAAATTGTCGCGATTTCATGACATGTTGGAAGAGAAAAAGGCATGTAGAAAAAGTGTCACGATTTCGTGACATGTTGCATTTTCATGGCCAGAAGAGAAGAGAAAATGCAAGGAGAAAAAGTGTCGCGATATCACAACATGTTGCATTTTCGCGGCCAGAAGAGAAGAGAAAATGCAAGGAGAAAAAGTGTCGTGATATCGCGACATGTTGCATTTTCGCAACCAGAAGAGAAGAGAAAATGCAAGGAGAAAAAGTGTCGTGATATCGCGACATGTTGCATTTTTGTGGCCAGAAGAGAAGAGAAAATGCAAGGAGAAAAAGTGTCGCGATATCACGACATGTTGTATTTTCATGGGCCAAAGGAAAGAAAAAGAGCAAGGAGAAAAAGTGTCACGATATCGCTACATGTTGTATTTTTGTGACCCGAATGCAAGAGAAAGAGCAAAGGAGAAAAAGTGTCACGATATCGCTACATGTTGTATTTTCGTGACCTGAAGGCAAGAGAAAGAGCAAAGGAGAAAAAGTTTCGCGATATCGCCACATGTATTTTCGTGACTAAAGGAGGAGAGAGAAAGTAAGAAGTCAGAAGTGTCACGATATCGTGACAAAAGTAAAGAGGAAGAGTACGGAGGCGAAAGTGTCACGATATCACAACATGTGTTTTCATGGGTACAAGCCAACAAAAGAAGCAAGGAGGTGAAAGTGTCGCAATATCTGATAAGTGTTTTCGCGAGTGAAATCTGAGAAGAGGACAAAGAGGTAGAAGTATCACGATTTCGTGACAGGTCGCTTTGGCATGAGCTAAGAAGAGAACCCAGCCAAAATAAAATATGTGACAACTAACAGAAGTCAATACGATAGTTACAGGGGCCGTTGTAGAAGAAGATCATGCAGCTAAAATAAGAAGAGTTAACAGAAGTCAATATGGTAGTTACAGGGGCCGTTGTAGAAGAAGATCATGCAGCTAAAATAAGAAGAGTTAACTGAAGTCAGTACGATAGTTACAGGGCCAGTTACGAAGTGAAATCATCGAGTGGTGGTTAAACTGTAAGTCATCAGTTGAAGACCAAACAAAGAGCCGTAACAATTAATAGGCTGCATAAGAGAAATGAAAGGAGTTACAACTAAAGTTAAAAATAGAGTCAAAACTTTGTTATAAAAGGAGGTCTATGTGGAGAATTACTATGTGGAAAAAGTGTGAAAGTACAAAAAGAGAGTTGGAAGAGTGTCGTAAGAGAGCGTTAAACAGAGCCGTGAGGGCCATAAGAGTGCAGTAAGAAGCACAACAAGAGGGTTGTAAGAGGGCTATAAAAGTGTAGTAAGCAGAGCCTTAAGTGTGTATGGTGTTTTGGTGAATAACGAGAGAGGTTGGGTTAGCAATAGACCAGTCAGGGTCTTGTAAAAGTGAAGGCATTTATATGTCAATCTTCTAGTTTTAGAATTGAAGTCCAAGTTGGTGCTTGGCATCAGGGGTTGGTGCTCCTTCCAGTCGATGCTGGTAAATCAGGGGTTGGTGCTCCTTTTTGTTGGTGCAGATAAATCAGGGGTTGGTGCTCCTTCCAGTGGGTTCTGGTAAATTGATTGTAAATTTGGTGCTTTACAAAGGCTGGATTTGGATGGTAGTCCAAGCAGTCAATTTTTGAGGAGTAGCCACATTGGTGAACCTCATTAAATCTTATGTTGTGTGATGCTCTTATGTTATACTTGTTGTATCTAGTAATAAGTTTTAATTGTTGTGGTATTAAGAGCTATAAATTTAAGTTTATAAAGCTACACTGATTCACCCCCCCTCTCAGTGTCATTGTGAGACTAACAATTGGTATCAGAGCCAAGTTCTTGAACAAGTTTTATTGGCTAAGGTGATATTAGAAGTGAGAGAATGGCAGGTGGTGAAGGATTCTCATCAAATAAAGCATCATTTTTTGACGAAACTAATTATGCATTTTGGAGACTCAAGATGCAGACATATCTGTGTGCTTTGGGATACAACATTTGGGAGTCAGTAAATAGTGGATACACAATACCCACCACTCCTCCAACTAATGCTGTCGGTAAGAAACTGTTTGAGAATAACTCTAAAGCAAAGAATGCTATCATGTGCGGTTTAGTGGATAGTGAACTGATAAAGATTATGATTTGTAAAATGGCAAAAGACATGTGGGACAAACTAAGAAGCATTCATAAAGGAGACGACAAGATCAAGGAGGCCAAGTTACAAATGCATCGGGCTCAGTTTGAAGCATTAAATATGAATGATGATGAGAAAATAGAGGCATACATGTTGAGAGTTAATGGAATCATTAATGCGATTAGAGGACTCGATGAGGAAATGGAAGATGTTGTCATCGTGAAAAAGGTACTAAGATCTCTTCCCCAAAGATTTGATTCTAAAGTTTCAGCAATAGAATAAGCTAAAGATCTAAATACTTCTAGTATGGATGATATGCATGGTTCTTTGACTGCATATGAGATGAGAATAGGAAAAACTAAACCCATAGACAGAGAAGCTGCTTTTAAAGCACATAAAAATATAAAAGAAAAACAAGAATTCGAGGAAGAAGAGACATCAGATGAAACAGAAGCAAACTTTGTTTAGAAACTAATAAGGAGAAAAGGAAAATACAGAGGAAAGCTACCATTTAAGTGTTTCAACTATGGAGGCATTGGGCACTTTGCGACTAAATGTCCACTTAATGAGAAAAACAAAAGTGATGAAGGTTCACACCAAGAAAGAAGTGACTGGAAGAAGAAACCAAATTTTAGAAAAGGCAACTTCAAGAAGAAAAGTTTCATATCCAAGAATGTCAGTCCTTCAGAAGACAACTCCGATGAGGATTCTGAAGAAGAAGAAGGTGAAGCTCTTTTGATGGCATTCGAAGAAGAAAAAATAGAGGAAAAACAGGAATATGATAAAAAATTTGAGGCTGAGGCTGAAGTGGATCTGGAAGGTGAGTTGATCGCTACACTTAAATAGTAGAGTTTAGAAAGGAAAAAGAATAAGAAAATTTCAAGAAAGCTTGAGGATGCCAATGAAATCATAACCAAATTGAAAGTACAGATAGACAAATTTAAGAAAATATCTGAAGATATCGAAGTACAATTAACTATGAAAATAGATGAGTGCAACAAGCTAGAAGAAGAGATTGTTGGTTTAAGGATGCAGCTAGAAGAGATGAATCAAAAAATGAGTTGTTATCACAAACTTGAAGAAATTTCTATGAAGCTAGATAAGATTATAAATAACCAAAGGACTACAGGAATAAAATTTTGTTTAGGCTTCGTCGAAGGAGAATCATCAAATGGATCAAAGGCCATAACTATAGAACCAATAAAGAATAAAGATAAGATTAGGGTTGATCAATAAAAAATGAATCATGCTAAAGAAAGCAATAATGCCAGGCATGAGAGGAGTATTGACAATGATGGATTCACCAATGTCACTCATCAAAGGAGAAGAAGATTTATGGCTCCCACTACAAAATGGCAAAGACCATCACCCAGGTTCACTCATTCATTTTCTGGTTATTGTTTTAAATGCAATGGTTATGGACAAGATTTCAGATTGCAAGTATAATGTAGGACAAAGGAACTTTACCAGTAGAAATTTTTTCACCATTGATGGATTATGCAAAAGAATGTTATAATTGTCATAATTTTGGGCACATTGCAAGAAATTGTCGAAGTACATTTGCAGCAAATAAACATCAGGGAAGAAAATTTCAACCAAATGGTTTGAGACAAAATATAAAATTTCCCAAAAAACATGCATAGGCTACTGACAAAGAAAAATTAAAACAAGTGACCAAAACTGTAATCAAACCAGATTGGAAAGAAAAGGAGTGACCCAAGGAAGAAAAGGAATCCTTGATCATACAGACAACATTTAAAGCACAGAACAAATCTACACCATGGATACTTGATAGTGGATGCTCCAGTCATATGACAGGTGACAAACAAAAAATTGAGAAGTTACAGAAATATGAAGGTGGTTCTATAAATTTTAGAAATAATGATGGAGCTAAGATAGTTGGCAAAGGACCAGTTAAGATTAGTGACAAAAAAATCAAGTCAAAAGAAATATTGCTTGTGATTGGTCTGAAGCATAACTTGTTAAGCATAAGTCAGATTTGTGACAGAGGTCATGAAGTAATTTTCAAGAAGTAGGGTTGTGAAGTCAGAACAACAAACTATGGAAAGTTGATTGCAACTAGATCAAGGACATCTAGCAACATGTATACTCTCTCAAAGACTTCAGAAGGAGCGTGCTTGATTGGACAGGAAGAAGAAAATTGGTTGTGGCATAAGAGGCTTGGTCATATCAGTTTTGACAATCTAGTAAAAATCAGCTCAAAAAGGGTAGTGAGAGATATTCCCACCATTGGCAAACCATTAAATAGCATTTGTGCTTCATGCCAAAAGGGGAAGCAAACTAGAGCCACATTTAAAACAAAAGAGTACTTCATAAGCAAACCTTTAGAACTAATACATACTAATTTATGTGGACCCATGAGAACGCAAAGCATAAATGGTGACAAATACTTTATGTTGTGCATAGATGACTATTCCAGGATGACATGGGTACTATTTTTGAAGCTTAAATCAGATGCCTTTGAGATGTTCAAGATTTTCAAAAAATAAGTTGAGAATCAAACGGGAAAAAAGATTAAATGTTTAAGATCAGATAGAGGAGGAGAGTTCATTTCGAGAGGATTTTGCGAGTACTCGTGAAAAATATGGGATTAGGGAGACAGTTTTCAGAAACAAGGACACCTCGACAGAATGTTGTGGTAGAAAGAAAGAACAGGACAGTGCAGGAAATGTCATGGACTATGTTGACAGAGAACAAACTAGCAGACAGGTTTTGGAAAGAGGCAGTCCATACTGCGGTATACATCCAAAATAGGTGCATGTTGAGGATGCATGAAAGCAAAACTCTGAATGAGTTGTGATTCAGTAAAAAGGCAACAACAAGATACTTTAAAGTTTTTGGCAACAAGTGTTACATCAAAAGAACTGAATATAATCTTGGTAAGTTTGAAGATAGAGCTGATGAAGGTATTTTTCTTGGTTATTCGACAAAAAGCAAAGCCTACACATGCTACAACAAGAGGCTAAATAAAATTGTGGAGAGTGCCAATGTTAAAGTTGATGAAGGTAGGGAATGAGAAACAAGCTATGAAGAAAACTATCCAATTTATGAAGAGGTTATTGAAGGAGATGAGGAAAAGGAAACGAAAAAGAAAAAAAAATTGACTCAGATGATTTAAGTAGTGATTCAGAAGAGGAAGAAAACAAGAAATTCAAAACAAGCAGCTAGCAGAAAAATCATCCTAGAGAGCAAATAATTGGAGACCCCACAGTTGGTGTTTAGACAAGAAGAAGAGTAGTAAGTAACTACTCTCTATTATCTAGCATTGAGCCCAAAAATTTTGCTGAAGCAAGCAAAGATGAAAGTTGGATGACAACAATAAATGAAGAATTAGATCATGTCGAGAAAAAAAAACATGGGAGTTAGTACCAAGACTTGCAAATAAAAATATAATCTATACTAAATGGATTTTTCGAAACAAATTGAATGAAGATGGACAGGTAGTCAGGAATAAAGCAATATTTGTCTATAAAGGCTATGCACAAGTTGAAGGTATTGACTTTGAGGAAACCTTTGCACTAGTGGCTAGACTAGAGGCAATTAGAATGTTTCTGGCTTTAGTAGTTCATAAGAATTTCAAAGTTTATCAAATGGACGTGAAATCAGCATTTCTAAATGGAAAACTTGAAGAAGAAGTCTATATTGAGCAGCCAAATGGTTTCCAACTCGATGATAATCCCAACTTCGTCTGCAAGTTGAAGAAAGCATTGTATGGCTTGAAATAGGCACTCAAAGCATGGTATGCAAGGCTATACAACTATCTTACTCAAAAAGGGTTCAAAAAATGTATGGTGGATAGCAATTTGTATGTCAAAACAGAGAATGGCCATCTCATTGTCCTTGTTGTATACATAGATGATGTCATTTTTGACAGCAACAATGATGAGTCATGTAAAGATTTAGCAAATAAGATGCAGAAAGAATTGAAATTTCAATGATTGGTGAACTTTCGTATTTCCTCGGACTGTAAGTTAATCAAAATGAGAAGGACATATTTATTTCTCAAGTTAAATATGTGAAAGAGATGCTAAAAAAGTTTACAATGGAGGATTGTAATCCTGTTAGCACTCCCATGATGACAGGTTGCAAGTTGAGCAAGGATGAAAAAACTCCAGATGTTGATCAAACCATGTATAGATCTATGATTGGAAGCCTACTGTATTTGATAGCTATCAAACTAGATATCTTGTAGGCAGTTTGCATGGTAGCACGATTTCAGGCTAGTCCCAAGGAGACTCATGTGACAGCAGTGAAGAGGATTCTTCGATATCTGAAGGGTACTATGGAGTATGGGTTATGGTATTCAAAAGGTAAGAACTTCACCCTTATTGTGTAATTCGATGCAGATTTGGCAGGATGTGTCGATGACAGGAGTACCAGTGGAGGTGCATTCTATCTTGGAGACAGGTTGGTCGCATGGCACAGTAAGAAACAAGAGTCAGTCTCCTTATCCACAGTAGAGGCAGAATATATTGCAGCAACTACGTGTTGTATGTAGGTCTTATGGATGAAACAAACCCTGAAAGATCTTGGCATTAACTTCAGTGAGCCAATTTCAGTTAAGTGTGATAACACCAGTGCCATTAACATCTCAAAGAATCCGATTATGCATTCTTGCACAAAACATATTGCTATCCGATATCACTTTCTGAAGGAGAAAGTTGCGGAAGGTGAGGTTAAGTTGGATTTTGTCCAAACTACAGAGCAAGTAGCAGATATCTTCACAAAACCACTGCCCAAGAAAATTTTTGAGTACCTTCGCACTAAATTGGGAGTGGTCACGCTTCCCAAGAACTGACTAGCTATCGAGACCACATTATCAGGGGGAGCATTTATATATTTGATTATATTTTTGCTCATGTTTGTAATTTTTGCTAACTATAATAATTTGTGCCTGAGAATGTTGTGCATGGACTCAGGGGGAGTCTACAACAACCCTTTGGTATTATTGTCAAAGGGGGAGAATAATTACAGGAAATTGCACGTGTGTTGCCAACAATTCCAAAGGGGGAGATTGTTGAGCAAGGTGCAACAAGAGTATTGTCATTGTTGTCAACACGATCAGTACGGATCGATTGATGCGATGGATAGGAGTTAAGAGGTTCTTCAGAGTATGTATAGTGATTTTCCAAAAGATCGAAGTGGCCCATATGCTAAAAATCAAAATAAAATCACAAGGAAGAAAATTGTTGCGATATCACGACATGTTGAGCAAGAAAGAAAAATTGTCGTGATATCGCGACATGTTGAGAAGAAAGAAAAACTATCACGATTTCATGACATGTTCAAAGAGAAAGCGCAAGCAAGAAAAACTGTCACAATTTTGTGACATGTTCGAAGAGAAAGCGCAAGCAAGAAAAACTGTCACAATTTTGTGACATGTTCGAAGAGAAAGCGCAAGCAAGAAAAACTATCGTGATTTCACGACATGTTCAAAGAGAAAGCGCAAGTAGGAAAAACTATCACAATTTCACGACATGTTGGAAGAGAAAAAGGCAAGTAGAAAAATTGCCGTGATTTCGCGACATGTTGGAAGAGAAAAAGGCAAGTAGAAAAAGTGTCGTGATTTTGTGACATGTTGCATTTTCGCGACCGAAGAGAAGAGAAAATGCAAGGAGAAAAAGTGTTGCGATATCGCGACTTGTTGCATTTTCGCGGCCAGAAGAGAAGAGAAAATGCAAGGAGAAAAAGTGTCGCATTATCATGACATGTTGCATTTTCGTGGCCAGAAGAGAAGAGAAAATGCAAGGATAAAAAGTGTCGCGATATCGTGACATATTGCATTTTCGCGGCCAGAAGAGAAGAGAAAATGCAAGGAGAAAAAGTGTCGCGATATCACGACATGTTGTATTTTTGCGGGCCAAAGGAAAGAAAAAGAGCAAGGAGAAAAAGTGTCGTGATATTGCTACATGTTGTATTTTCACGACCTGAAGGCAAGAGAAAGAGCAAAGGAGAAAAAGTGTCGTGATATTGCTACATGTATTTTCGCGACCCAAAGGCAAGAGAAAGAGCAAAGGAGAAAAAGTGTTGTGATATCACTACATGTTGCATTTTCATGACTAAAGGAGGAGAGAGAAAGTAAGAAGGCAAAAGTGTCACGATATCGCGACAAAAGTAAAGAGGAAGAGTACGGAGGCGAAAGTGTCACGATATCGCGACATGTTGTGTTTTCGTGGGTACAAGCCAACAAAAGAAGCAAGGAGGCGAAAGTGTCGCGATATCGCGACATGTTGTGTTTTTGCGGGCGAAATATGAGAAGAGGACAAAGAGGCAAAAGTGTCATGATTTCACGACAGGTCGCTTTGGCATGAGCTAAGAAGAGAACCCAGCCAAAATAATATATGTGATAGCTAACTGAAGTTATACGGTAGTTATAGGGGCCATTGCAGAAGAATATCATGCAACTAAAATAAGAAGAGTTAACAGAAGTCAGTACGGTAGTTACAGGGGTCGTTGTAGAAGAAGATCATGCAGCTAAAATAAGAAAAGTTAACGAAAGTCGGTATGACGTTACAGGGCCAGTTATAGAGTGAAATCATCGAGCGACAGTTAAACTGTAAGTCATCAGTCGAAGACCAAACAAAGAGCCGTAACTATTAATAGGTTGCATAAGAGAAATGAAAGGAGTTACAATTGAAGTTAAAAATAGATTCAGAACTTTGTTATAAAAGGAGGTCTACATGGAGAATTACTATGTGGAAAAAGTGTGAAAGTGTTGTAAAAAGAGAGTTGGAAGAGTGTCGTAAGAGAGCGTTAAACAGATCCGTGAGGGCCATAAGAGTGCAGTAAGAAGTGCAATAAGAGGGTTGTAATAGGTTCGTAAAGGTGCAGTAAGCAGAGCCTTAAGTGTGTATGGTGTTTTGGTGAATAGCAAGAGAGGTTGGGTTAGCAATAGACCAATCAAGGTCTTGTAAAAGTGAAGGCATTTATATGTCAATCTTCTAGTTTTAGAATTGAAGTCCAAGTTGGTGCTTGGCATCAGGGGTTGGTGCTCCTTCTAGTCGATGCTAGTAAATCATGGGTTGGTGCTCCTTTCTGTTGGTGCAGATAAATTAGGGGTTGGTGCTCCTTCCAGTGGGTGTTGGTAAATTGATTGTAAAGTTGGTGCTTTGCAAAGGCTGGATTTGGATGGTAGTCCAAGCAGTCAATTTTTAAGGAGTAGCCACATTAGTGAACCTCGTTAAATATTGTGTTGTGTGATGCTCTTATGTTATACTTGTTGTATCTAGTAATAAGTTTTAATTGTTGTGGTATTAAGAGCTATAAATTTAAGTTTATAAAGCTAGACTGATTCACCCCCCCTCTCAGTGTCATTGTGAGACTAACAACATGATCAAATATTTGTTAAGTATAGTAGAATTCCAATTTATTGACGATACATGGTTGCTATAAATAGTGGTGTTTTATCATTCTTAGATAAGTAAATATCTTGTTCCATTGGTGTATCTTTCTGTTTACAATCCTTCATTATGTATTTTTCTAGTAGAGTTTTTGCATATTTGGATTGAGTAATTCTAATCTTATCTTCACTTTGATGAATCTATAATCCAATATAATAGTTCATTAATCCTAGAATAGTCATTTCAAATGATTCCAGATCTCTTTTATTATCACTTATTAGTTTTTTAGAATTTCCAATGATTACTATGTCATGAATATAAACAATGAAAATTATTGTGTGATCTTTAATTTTATTTGTATACAAACCAAGATTGGATGTACTTATTTTAAAGTATTTTTGTAATAAGTGATTGTTGATCTTTATATTCCATGCTCTAGGAGCTTGCTTTAGACCATATACATATTTTTTCAATCTACACACTTTATTTTCTTGTCCTTTAATAATGAATATTTTTGGTTGTGACATATAGACTTCCTCTTATAAATTATCATTAATGAAGGCACCTTTTACATCCATTTGATGAAGCTTCAAACCCTGATGATCTGCTAGAGCATAAACTATCTTGATAGTAGTCATTCTAGCCGTTGGAGCAAATGTTTCTTCATAGTCAATTCCTTCAGTTTGTGTGTATCCTTTTGCTACTAATCAAGCCTTGTACTTATCTAGAGTTCCATCTACTTTATATTTGATTTTGTAAACCCATTTACAACCCACTATTTTATTTCTTGGAGGTGGGTTCACCAGTTTCCATGTTTTATTCTTTTGAAATGATGCACATTCAAATTCTATAACTTCTTTCCAATGTGATTCATTCAATACCTGAAGTGTTGATGTTGGTTCTACTGTATTTCTTATTAATCTTCTATTTATTTTGGTTTGACTAAAATTTTGAGGTTTGGTATTCTTTCTAGATTAGATTCCCTAAGAGTATCTCTGATATTGGTTCCTTTCTAGGAATTGTAGATGTTTTTGTGTATTCTTCTTCTTGTGATTCTGATTCTGATTCTTCACTTGTGTCTTCTTTAGAGTAATTTAGAAGAATATTTGTATCCTTACTAGGTTCTTCTATGTCACCTTTTATTTTTCATCAAATATTACATCCCTACTAATTTAAAATTTCTTTGCATGTGGATCGAGTATTCGATACCCAGTAGATTTAGTTTCATAACCAACAAATATGCGTACCATAGTTTTATCATCTAACTTTATCCTTTTTTTTTGGAATATGCATGTAAGATTTACACCCAAAAACCTTGAGTTTTCCTAAATTTGGCTTTTGTCCCGACCATGCTTCTTCTGGTGTAGTATGTCTAAGTACTCTGGTTGATAATCTATTTTATATTAAAACTATTGTTTCTATTGCTTCTGCCTAGTATTGATGACCAGTATTAGCTTCCTTTAACATACATCTTACCATTTCCATTATTGATCTATTTCTTCTTTCTACAATTCTATTTTGTTGTGGAGAATAAGTTGTAGTGAGTTGTCTTTTAATTATATTTTCTTCTAAAAAAGAGTCAAATTATTTAGATACAAATTCACCTCCCCTGTCTAAATGAAGTGCCTTTATAGTCTTCCTTGATTCTTTTTATGCTTGTAGTTTTAATTGTTTGAAAAAACCAAATGCCTCTGATTTGTATTTCATGAAAGATACCCACATTTTCCTAGTGTGATCATCAACAAATAATTGAAAGTATTTATGTCCTCCAATACTATTGATCTTCATTGATCCACATAGATCTGTGTATATTATTTCTAGTGGTTGTTGAGTCCTATGTTATTGAAGCTCAAAAGAAATTCTATGTTGCTTGTATGATAAGAATTCTATACATATGGTATATTTTGGAGATAGATTAGGTATTCCTTCAACCATTTGATATTTATGTAATTCTTTCATAGTATATTCACTAGTATGTCCTAGACATTAATGCCAAAGAACTAAAGCTTTAGCTGAAAGAGCCGAGTAAGTGGTAATATCTAAAAAAAATAGACCATTTTTGTAGGACCCTGATGCTATATTTTCCCCTTGTTTAAGAATGTGAAACATTTTTCTTTCAGAAGACACTTTGAATTCTATAGTCATGTTTTGATCCATGAGTTGATAAATTGAGAGAAGATTAGTAGTCAGACCTGGGACATATAATACATTTTTTATCATCCCTTTTCCATCTACTAGATCCACTGGAATGTTTCCTATTCCCTTCACTTCATATGTTTTTCTATCTGCTACAACAACTGGTTTCTCATTTACCTTATGAAGATATTCAAACAAGTGTATGTTTCCTATCATATGCTTGCTTGCTCCTGAGTCTATATACCAATAATCCATGACTTGAGACCTATCTTGATAAAATATTTTAAATTTGAGTCTTGTAGAACACCTTGTATCTCCCTAATGATTAGAATATGCTTAGTTCACCTTCTAAGTTAATTTTGTAATATTTTGAGAATAATCAACCTTTTAATTTTATCTTATCTTTCCCAATAAAGTATGCTTTAATGGTTGGATTTATTTTTATCTCCTTCGAATGAGTATGAGATAATTTTTACCAATTAATTACAACTCTATATGTAGGTAATTTATATGCTTCTCTATCCAATAGATTAATTTTCTAAATTCCAATTATATGTATATAGTTTGAAGTAGTATGTCTTATATCTCTCTACTTTAGAATATTAGAAAATAATAATATTTGCAATAATAGAGTTTTAATTTTTCAAGTAGAAACCCTTATATCTCCTACTTTATTATTTGTAAATATGAGAATGTTCTTGGAATGAGCTTGCTTAATGAGTTACTAATGCTTGATGAATGCTTGCAATAGTAAATATATTATATCCTTATAACTCCAATGTCCCTTAGTTTTAAAGCAAGCAAATTAAATATAAACTTTACCTTAGTAATCCTTGTGGATTATCTTCCCTTGATACATTGAGCTAAAGTATTTGGTGGTAGTGAAGGCTTTTGAAATATGGTTATAATGATCATTAAATGCTCTCTTTGACCAACACTGGTTTCATCCTTGTATGACATTTGTTTCCTCCTTGAATGGTGCTTGTTTATTGTAAGTATTCTCCAATTGAAGAGCACTGGAGTTGTTGGTTTATGATAGGCCTTTAATGCATGTTTACACTCCTCTTGAATGGTACATAGGCTTGATTTAGCTCCTTCCTACAAATGTGCTTCCACATATTTCAATGCTTGACCTTGCTTTGACTTCATCCTTGACCGTAAGTTTTTAATTCTCTTATCTCATCTTTACATGTTGCTCTCTTTTGCTTGCTATGAATGCGCCTTTAAATAGTAGGAATGGAATTTGAATTTGGACAAGTGTTATGGAAGTTATATTCAACACTCAAGACAAATGCTCTTCAAAACTTTGCAAATAGATGTTAGGGTCTTATATGAGCGAATCTTCAACATTGTTGACTAGGAGTAATGATGACTCTTTTTGAATAATACCTTTAACACTTCTAATATGAGTGTTATATTATGGATGCTTCTTCTAACACTCAAGAATGAATTTTTCAGATGTTATGAGTGCTCCTTTCAGATTTTCCAAGTGTTAGGTCCTTTGTATGCATGTAGAGCTTGCTTCAACGTATATCTTTCCTTTCCAACCCTCGGTATATTGTATTTACTCATTTCTTATTGTATAGTGGACTCTAATTCAATTAATGATGCTTTGGTGGTTGAGTGGCAGCTTTGATGTGTTCTTATTCTAGCCTTAACATGCTCATATAGTCTGTGAACTACTGCCCTGTAGTGAATTGGAACCTCTAGCTCTTCCATTCCGCTCAATAATTTTTTATTGGTACTATGTCAAATGCCTTTTTGAAGTTTACAAAACAACAAAAAACCTCATATTTTTTATTCCATATTTTTTCCACTGTGTCTGAGTGTGATACAGTGATAAATAGTTGAGTGCTTGGGCCTAAAACATACTTTCTCCTTTGCTCTCTTTCATTTTTATTCTACCAATATACTGATCCTAGGCTCTATCATACTCCCAAACAACTTTGCAAAGAGAGGGTTTATCATGATAGTTCGATAGTTTGAGGAATTATTTACATATCCACTTTTAAAAAAAGGAATGGTAAAGCTAGTTGTCCACTCGGTTGGGAAGACATTTCGTATGACCTCGTTGAAAATTTCTTTGATATGCGATGCCAGAATATCTGCCCCCCATTTTATATGCTTTACTTGAAAATTGTCTATGTCACGGGATTTACCAGTTGCTAACCTTTTTATCCCTTGAATAATGTCTTCATTTGTGAAAAGTTTTTTCTTGACAATGATAGTAGGGGGTGTTTCCTGCTGGTTACTACGCTGATATAATTGTTTTGGATACTCCAACCACTAATTAACTATTATGTTCTTTTCATTTTGCATCAAATTCATGCTTAGTTTCTTCCAACTTTTTTTGGGTTCATGCTTCCCTATGTAAATCAATTATTTCCTCCTTTTTCTAGTGTATTCTTCTTTTTTTGCCCTTACCAGTTTCTCATATGCTTTTCTATTTGCTCTTGTTTTACCTACTGGTTCCTTTGGTAGTCTTCACACTTTTTTGGAATCTTCATCAAACCATGGGTTGGTTGGGAAGCTATTCCTTTCATTATTTTTAGGTTTTGCTCTCTTGCATTTGTTTAGAGCTTCTTGTATAATATGCATTAACCATTCACTCTTACTATAATATTTTCTACTGTGAGGTAGTTCTTCCCTTTCCTGTAACTTGTTATTTAATACTTTTGTAAAATTATGCCAATTTTCATCTATTAAGAGAATGCTTACCTTTCTGAGGATATTTATTTTGATTGCCTTGCAAGTGTTTTTCACTTGGTTTGTATCCATGCATTTGAATTTTCATAACAATTGGGTTGTGATCTGACTTAAGTTCTACTGGAGAATATTCCACTTCTAGCTCCTCTATTCTTGGTATGTAATTTTGTGAGAATATTACATAGTCTATTACACTTTGTACCTTATATGTTTTGCATGTATACTTTCCTAAATTTTTCCATTTGTTCATCGCATTGTAAAAAATCAAATTGTGTATGTTGTAGAGACCTAACAACTCTTCTCCATATTGTGTGATAGCCCTATGCTCATATTTTGAAGTCTTGATCCATTGCTGATTCTCATCTTCTGGCATCCAAAGAGGATTAATATCAATATCTCTGCTACCTTCTAGAATGTTAGCTTACTTATTTGTTGTCCTTGCATTGAAATCTCCAATTAATAAAATCTCCCTCAACTTATTGTATATCAAAATGTCTCTTTTTAGGGATGAGTATGGATCTTCTCTATTAAGATCATGTTTCTTATAGAATTTAGAATTCTTGGGAGCAAAATAACATGCTGCTATGCTGATAACTGACTTATTTTCTAGGATCTTTATCTAGATGTACTACTTGTTTTCATCTTATTTTTCAATTTTAATGACCCTATATCATTCCTTTTTTATTAAAACCATAATACCCCCATGACCTTTTCCATTTTTCGCTGATTTATTCCATATAGCTATTTTTTTGTATCCCATAAATTTTGGAGTCCTACATCCATCGTGTTCATGTGTTTTCGTCAGTATGATTATATATTTATCTCTAGTAATGGGCCCTAACTTGGATCCTCTTCTCCAAGGGTAACCTCTACAATTCCAACTTACCATCATAATATGCTCTCAGGCGGGCCATACTCCCTATTTATTTTGGGTTTGTTTAGATGTGATGTATGCCTTTCCATTTCTTAAATATGCCTATTTCCCTTCATTCCTTGCTGTCGTCACCTTTTCCCATTCCTTATTTCTTTCTTCCTGCTATAAAAATGTTAGGTCCTCATATAAATAGAATTGTGACCCTCTCAGCATGCCTCTATTTTTTAGTAACCTTTTTTTATCCTCGTATCTCATCAATATGAACCAAATATGTCTATCTCTACCTCCTTCTCTCAGCTTGCTAATTCTACTTGCTTTTTTTATCTGACATTTCCATTGTAATTGATTTGACAAGAAGACCCTGGTTAAATGATTTGTGTATTCTCTATCCCCATAATATTTCAACCCTTTGATGATTATATTTTATAACTTCTCATGTCTTTCTTTCTCTTCTATTAGTTGAATTTTTACTTGCTTCTCTATCAACTCTTTTTGTTTATTGACTAGTTCTTTTACTACTTGAAACCATGTCTTTGCCTTTGCTAATTCATTTCGTAGCTCATTTTCTCTTGTTTCCATGGTTTGGAGTGTTTCTTGTACCTCTTTTATTTAATTTGCATTTATTTTTTCCACCTCTATTGCATTATTGATTGAGGGGTGGATGGATTGTTTGATGACATGCCATTCACACTGACCCATGTTTGCAAGAGTTTGTAGCTTTGATACTTGTTCTTTGAGTTGGTTGTTTTCCTTTTCTAGCCTCCAAATGGTGTTTATAACCTCATATGATTTAGTATCTCTTAATTTCTCCCTCCTTTCCATGATTTCAAGTTTCTATTTCATCTTCATTAGCTCTTGCACATAAAGTCTTGGTGCCCACATGAGTGGTGTGGTTGTGGGACTATAAGTTTCTTCCTCATCTAAAAACTCATTTTGGTGCCCTCCATTTTCTATGTTGAATGCTTTCTTGCAGTTATTTTTAATTTTTTTCTCTCCGCTTGATTTTCGTTTTGTATTCTCTTGTGTTGTCATTTTACCTTCTTTTCTTTTATATTCTCTTTTTTTTTGGCTCTATTGAGTTGATTTATCTCCTCGTTTGATGATGCTTAGTGTCTTTTATTGTTCCTTATTCTCCACTTATTTATGTGGTAGAATATTTTTATTTTTATTTTTCGATATGTGCTCTTCATTGTTGTTGCCTTTTCTTGAGCTTGTCAATGCCTTAATATCCTCCAGTATTGTTTTTCATAGACATATATCAGTTCTTGCAATTGTTACTTTCCTTCTTCCACTACACTATTGATCCAATGAAATAGATGTGTAATAAAACCCTCAATTGCAAACCCTTGCCAAACCCCTATACTATTGATCCAATGAAATATATATAATAAAACCCTCTGTTGTAAACCCTCCTTACTCATTGAACGAATTTTTGTATATATATCTATGCAAACCCTCCTCTGCTGCAAACCCATTGAACGAATTTTTGTATATATATCTATGAAAACCCTCCTCTGCTGCAACTCTCCTCCACTACAAACCCATTGAAACAGACTCGACCCTCTCTATTTTGTGATGGGAAAAATTTTCCATATATTTTGTGTCGTTATTTTTGTCGTATATTTTTATGAGGGTTACTAAAGCCTTTTTCAAATTGCTAGCAATATATAAATGTAAATCTAGAAATCTCCTTCGAATTTATCTTGAATATTTGTAATGTCCCCATCTTTGGTCACTTTAGCATTGTAGTTGGCCCTGGATCTCTTGGAGTTCATAAGATGTGTTAAATGGGATTTTTGATGATGGTAATGAGCTCAGGTGGTAATAAGGGTTTGAGCATGTTATTGGTTGAACTTCATCAATAAACCCTAACAACTAGTTTTAAAGGGTTTTGTGGACAGTTTTGTGGCATTTTGGAGTCTTATTTTTGTTGGTCGTATAGTTTTTTTTTTGAAAAATAATGAAAAAACTTTAATTAAAAAAGAGAACTATTACAAAGGGGGAGAAAACTCAACCCAACCAAGAGCAAGAAGAAAGAAAGCAGCAAGGCGCGATACCGCGACACGTCATGAAATCACGACATGTCGCGATATCGCGACCGAAAACCAACCGAGGCCACGACAGGGAAGCAAGCCGTGAAAACGCGACAGAGGCGCGAAATCGCGGCATGTCACGATTTTGCGACAAGTCACAAAATCGTGCCTACCGAGCCCCAACGCACCAAAGCAACCCTAACGTCACGAAATCACGACCGAAAACCTCCCGAGCGTCATAGCAACAAAAGTGTCGCGATATCGCAATCGAAATCTGGCAAGGCGGGCAACCTTCGAAAGTGTCGCGAAATCGCGACACTTTCACCCCATGAGCCCAGCCCGCCAAAACGGTCACGAAATCGCGACAAAAAATTCTTAGGAGCAACCATTCAACAAAAAGGTCACGATATCACGACCGAATTTTGGCAAGGTAGGCAACCTTTGAAAGTGTCACGAAATCGTGACACTTTCACCCCATGAGCCCAGCCCGCCAAAACAGTCACGATATCGCGACAAAAATTCTTAGGGACAACCATTCAGCAAAAAGGTCGCGATATTGCGACCGAATTTCGGCAAGGCGGACACCCAACGAAAGTGTCGCGAAATCGTGACACTTTCACCCCATGAGCCCAGCCCGCCAAAACGATCGCGATATCGCGACGAAAATTCTTAGGAGCAACCATTCGGCAAAAAGGTCGCGATATCGCGATAGAATTCTCCCTTGGAACCAAAACACCAAAAAGGTCACGATATCGTGACAACTCTTCCTCCTTAACTCCAAATTTGAAAAAGTGTCGCGAAATCGCTACGGCTTTCAGATGCAAGCTCCGACGACGCAAAAGGTCGCGATATCACGACAGATTCCCACCAAGGGCTGCAGCAGCGAGAAAAGTCACGATATCACGATAGAAACCACTCTGAGTGTTTTCCTTGCTCATAATCATAAGAAATGATCTAGGCCCTGCCGAATCACCTCAACTTCCAAGGGCATATCACTGTGAAGCTGAATCCCAACCTCCTTCTCTGCACCCATCTTTGCAAGGAAATCGACCGCTTTATTGAGTTTTCTACTCACATAGATAGGGATCACGTCATCCAGTTCTCTCCAAAGCTCCATAATTTGAGAAACCAAAGACCTCAACCTCCAAGCAGTCAAAGTAAAGTTCCTCATGCAGTCGAGGGCTCCAACCAAAATCTGAGAGTCAGATTCAACAATCACCTTCCGATGGCCCTGGTTAACAGCCCAAATAGAGGCAGCTCTAATAGCAATGGCTTCAGCTTTGTTGTTAGTAGTTCTGCCCAAACCCTGCAACTCCCAGTAGAGCACCGTGCCCTCATGATTTCGACAGACCAGACCAATGCTAGCATTTCCCGGATTACCCTTAGCAGCACCGTCAGTATTGATTTTGATCCACCCAATGGGAGGAGGTAACCAGTGAGCTCTAACTTGCTCCTCATGCACTTTCACCCCCTCCTCCATAGGCTCCGAGTTAATCAAAGAGTCCTCTTTAGCATGGACGACAACTATTTCTGAGACTTTGCTCCAAATAACCTGCCAAACACCATCGAGCGTGGAGAACGTTTCTCAAAAAATTCATGCATTTTTCTCTAGCCATATCTACCACCAAATGAAATTTAATCCGAGCTCCCAACCGATGCGAAGAGCTTTAGATTTAAATCTAACTCTCTTCCATCTGTTCAGAATATTAATCTGATTCAAGGGACCATTGAGCTGGATTCTAAAATGAGAGAACCAGCGCCTCCAAATCTGGTGTGTGAAGGGGCAGTCAAACATAATATGGTCTGCTATTTCCTCATTCTTAAGGCATAGAGTGCATTGAGAAGGACCGATGAAACCTCTACGTCTAAGGTTGTCAAAAGTGAGAATTCCATTATGCAAAACCTGCCAAGCAAAAAAATTCACTTTCGGCCAACCCTTGGACTGCCAAATCTGTCTCCAGTTCGCAACCGGGAAGACAGGGGGGGAGGCACAGGGAGGATGTTGTCATAACCATCTTTGACAGTGTAAACCCCAAGGCTCCCGAATCCCCAGGCTAATTCATCCTCATCATCGCTCCCTGTGAGAAATATTTCATTCAGGATTCTGGATAAGGTTGGTGCTAGATCCGGAGGGATTGAAATTGGCCACTCCTCCATCTTCTTAAACTTCTTAAATTGATACCCTCCCAGATGAGAAGTATTAAAATAGCTTTCAATTCGGACCCAACCCTTGGATTCAATGGCAGCTTTGATTGGGAGTAACTCAGGAAAATCAACCGTAATGGGAGGAAACTGGTCCCAGGAATCAGACCAGAAACAGGCCTTATCCCCCCTCCCCACTTTCCAAAATAGCTGGTCTTTAATAACCTGAGATCCGAGCTTAAGGGCCTGCCAAACTAAGGAACCAGCACCCTCCAAAGAGAAGCGGCCCACCTCACTGGGACTGACATGCCCCAAGTACTTGCTAGTAAGAATTTTGCTAAATAAGGAAGTTGGTTGGGAGATCCATCTCTAGTACAAATTTCCAGCCAAGGCTTTATTGTTTAACCTGGATCCTCTCAGACCCAGCCCCCCTTTTATCTTGGGCTGGGTAACCTTGTCCCAGCTCACCAAGGCCCATTTTCGCTCTCCCTTTGGACCTTCCCATAAAAACTTCCTTGCCATTCTATCCAAATATTTCCAGATTGAAAGCGGGGCAGCTTGTTGGTCGTATAGTTACAACATAGGTTGTACATAATTTGGGTGGATAATTCCATAGTTTGAAGCTTATGATTAGAAATTTAATTCCTATACCTGTTGATAAGAACTCAGACTAAAATTCCAGATTTCAATAAAATTCGGGTACTTTAATTTTTGATCATTTCCTTTAAAGGGTTCGTAGTTATATGTATGTATTATCTTGGCTCCAAATTTCATGTTGATTGGCTGAGTAGTTTGTAAGTTATAGCTTTCCAAAGTTTGTTGTTCATGCATTTTCTGCATATTTTCATACTTAGAAAAAATAAAAAAAAATTAGAATATCACACAAAACCCAAAACATTGCAAAAACACCAAATATAGAACAAGGAATCATATTACAATGGTATCAAAGCTCAGCCTATTCTACCATCCTTTTAGGTACCTCAAATATTTGAAATTTTAGTTATGTAGCATGGCAACAAATAGTGAAGAAGAGTTGGTCAATAGATTTTTTAATGCAGACGTTAATCTTGGGCACCTATCTCAGCCCAAGGATGTTCTTCTCAACACTTTGAGATAAGTAGAGGATTATCTACACATGGTAAATATGTCACCTTCTAATATGATACAAACAACCATATCTCCTACAGTGGCTTCCTTAAAACATCAAGAATGGTTGAGACATACATATAAGGAGGTAAGAGTCATGGTCACTTCTTGCTTGAGTGAAATTTTGAGAATTTGGTGGTCATAAATCTTTCTAAGTACAAGATATGATCACTTCTATGCCTTAGAATAGGCCAAAATTTAAAGGCATAAGGAAAGAGATGTCCTCCAGACCAATCTCCAGAGAGGGCTGATTCCCTTACAAAATCTTACACTTTTGAAGACTAAAGTTACGGGAAAGAAATTGGAAATAAACGAAAGAGACGGGAAATATGGCCACAGACCAAAAATGTAAGATTGGGGAAATATTAACAGTAGGAATTTCACTCAAGCACATGAATAGCATATAATAAAATAGAGAAACATAATTTACTTACAACCTTGCACAGATAACCTCCAAGATTGCATTCCAAAACTCACTTCCTCACCAATAATATTTAAACTCAGATGTAGAATTTAAATTTAACTAGTAGATAAGAAATACAAGCATGAAAGAGAAATGCATAAAATAGAAGGAAATCACACATAAAGTCACTTGAAAAATTAGAAGCCAAATATCTCTTATTTACGTAGAGAACTTGATAAGTTTTCTTGAAAAATGTCTCTCCTCCTTTACAATGGAAATTTGATTAGTATTTATAGAGGTTTTCACCTCTTTCATTAAATACATTTGGAGGCAAGGTGTCGGCCACTTAGACACCAATAGCAACAACTTTCTCCTCGACAACAACAATGAACCAATGAACAAATGCCAAAGAAAATATATACTGATTTTATCACATGGCATATCAGGCTTCAGTAGGAATCAACGATCTGATTTTATTCTCTATGGTGGTGCCTTGGAAATGCATACCCACGAAATGGTCGATGCCTCAAAAAAGAACAATATTGCATTAGAGTCCAAAGAACCTAGTAGTTTTGGTGATAATATTGCCACAGGAATTAACTTCATCAATATTAATCCTTTTTCAAAGAATATTTTCATTGAAAACATGAAATTTCACCCAAAAAATGGGCCTTCATCTTCAATTAGCCTGGAATGAGCTTTTGCTTGGAATGTGCATTTAATACTTTCATCCTATGTGAAATGAAATTGTACCCCAATATTTGTCCTTTTCTTTCGAATTTTTATGGGAAAATATTCTACTACCATAAGTGGGGCCAATCTTGGAAACTTGATTTTTTTTTAAATTAATGAGAACAAAGAAGCCAAAAGGCTTTAAGGAAAGCAAAAGGTATTTCGAAGAGTGAAAAAGCCATTCAAAAAGTGAAAAAGGCCATTTCGGACAAAAAGCATTTTGGAGAAGGGAAAAACATTTTACTTTAATTGTGCCCAAAATTACATCCATCAAAAATGTTCAATGTGTGAAAACACTTAAAAAGCATTTGTAAGTTTTAATGGCAATTTTACAACAAAATTTCAATGTGGCAAAAATGCCAATATTTCTAGCGGTTCGCGGGGCATTCAGCTCACCTGAATTCAATCGATCCCAGCTCTTCATTCATTGGGCGTAGAGTCCCCGCTATCAATTGCATTTGATGGTAGGCTACCGGTACCATATTCATCCTACATTTTGAGATGTGCAACTATAGAGTCATACACTGCAACTACATCAGCCCATGCATCTACAGTAATTGCCTCATGAACTTTGAGTGTCTCCACAAGATATCGAAAAGTCTCCACCATTTCTAGATCAATATATTTAGCCTTTTTGCTGAGATCCAGACTCAATGTGAATGAATTTTATCATCAATGATAGTACATGCTCTTCAGTGATGGGCTCCTCCAAGTTATCAATATCTGAGGTATCATTCATGAAAACCACCCATAATTCATCCAAGTCTTTCTTCGCAAGAATATTCCTATGATCATCAACAAAGCTAGGAAAACCATTAGCTACGATGGTTTCAAAGTGATCCAAGGAAATGCACCTCTCATGCTCAAATGTCTCCTATAGTCTATGAGCTTCTTTAAGTAGTTCCATTTTGGAGAAAAAACTATGCACAATAATCTTGGCACTTGCCCAATCACGGGCTATTTCACTCATTGGACGAAACCAAAGATCCATTTGAGTCATTGACTGGATCTTCGTGGCCATTTCCAACTTTGGCTCTAAATATTGCTCTATGCTATCCACTATAGGCCCGCCATATGAAACAACTGCTTGTTCCTCCTAAAGAAACATGAGAACTAATGTAGCCTTGATTGCCATCTTCCTACAATCATTCAAAAATTGACTGCAGGCTTCTTTAATCTTATCCTTGTTAAGAGTCACAGATTGCATTGCTTTCATCGCCAACTGATTTTGCAAGTTATGAAGCTGGTCCTGCAAGGCTTAGATATTTAATTATGCTTCTTGCTTTGATACCTAGAACTGAGTAGCTTCTTGTTTGATCTCCATGATTTCCTCTTCCAAATGTATTGCCTGTTGTTGCCACTATTGAGATTTAGACTATGTAGTATCTAGTTTGACATTTTATGTTGTTAAGGCCTCCTTTAGCTCCTTGATCTTTGCTTTAGACTTGATGAAAAAATCCTTATAATGCTTAGCTTGCAAGTAAATTGAACTTGATGCCACTTGTATGGTGCCCATTTGCTCTACTAGATCCATATTTGTGAGGTCCTCGATGATTGCTTGGTAGGAATAATCAGTGGATGCCATTTCTCCTTGAGGTTTCTGAACCTGAGGAACCATTGTCACCATGTGCATTTCCATTGTTGCTAGATCAAAATTTACTTTCTTCATTGGTTTTGCCATGGCTAGCGCATCCTTTCTCTTGTGATTCTTCAACCATCTTGATGAACTTTGTCGTACCATACTGATTTTTTCTGCTATCGAGCACGCATGTAACAACTTCATCTCAGAAGCTAGTGGCTCCTGTACTATACAAATTGGGGAAGACAAGAAAAAGGATTGTTTAGGATTGGATTCAACCATAGGGATAGAAGTGGAGGGTGCTTCAGCCACACTTACTCAAAGAGGAGCTTGCATGGTTATAGAAGAAATAGGATGAGAAGGCATGGAAGATGAATCTGAGGATAATGGAAGGAAGAATGGATTTGGGGTGGATGCGAATGAACTAAAAGAAAGGGAAAAGGATGAAATGGGTGAAACTGGGGAAGCACTGGTGACCTATGACTATGGGACAGAAATGGGGATGGAAGAGGTGGATGTAGCAATTGGGGGTGAAGTTGACATGGGAACTACAGATGAAAAGATAGTGGTCACCAAATGCTTGTTAGAAAGATAAGAAGAAAGAAAATACATACTTGGGGGATCTAACATTGATTGATCCGATGGTGAAATATTGTCCTCTCCTTCTGATCTTGCCTTCTCCACATTCGGATTTATTGTTGTCGCCATTGGACCTGATTTTTCCAACTGAGCCAAAGAAGATATATCCGAAGAAACAATTGGCTCAATTGTTGGTGAAGGAAGCAATTTGGTGCTCAACGCAGAAAGGGCCCCACTCCTAGGTTTCTTCACTATGTTAGGGAAAGGAACTCTCATAGCGATGCTTCTCTTCTTTTGTGGAAGTTCCTCCTCCAGCGGAAATTGCTCTTCTTCTTCATCTTCAATCATTATCCTCTCTTCTTTAGAAGCTTCCTCTTGTCTCCTTATATCTTCCTCTCTATCTAGACTGCTAATACTTCTAGGCACTAAATCAGCAAGGGAGAGGGGCTGGTATTTTTCATACTGTTCATCATAGATCATTGAAAAAGCATCATCCATAACCAATGGATAATTTTTCTTGGGCTTATTTTGTTGAATCCTCATGATCCACCAGTCGGCAATCTTCTCATCAAACAAATCAGGCAATTTTTTCTTCATTTGTTCAAATAGACCTGAAGGAGGAACTTGCTCTGGATGATTTTCTAGATCATATTCGACCTCCATCTCATAAAAATCATGCCAGGGATGAAGTGACATCATCTTCTCCACATGCCATTCAAGGTCATGACCTTTGGGATTATTCCTTTTCTGTACGATGTCTTCTCTAGGGCAATAATGAAAAGTCTTGGCCTTGATGTGACTAGAAAAAATACCCAAAGGATCATACTTCCATTGTTGAGGAAGCTCGACCAATCCGTGGTCATAGAGCGTCTCAAAAATTAATTCATTCTGCCCACTCTAAGTAACTATTATATCACCAAACTTGAAAGGTATAGCACATGTATTCTTCTTTCCCCGACCTGACCCATAGGTATCATTGATGAAATCACTTTGTCGGGCTACTTCCAAGGCAAAAAAGGTGTTCGGTTGTAAAATATGGTAGCAAAAAAGGTTTACCAATAAAACCAAATATTCTAACCACCATGCCTTGTGTTAGTAAAAAGACATCACCTCTTTTATGATCAAACACTTCTGCTTGTAAGGCCCGAGGCACTCTATTGCATACTCCATAAATTAACTCCAAGGCGGGTCCTAAAACTATTCTATTGAAGTTATAATAAGACTCCTTCTTCGATAAAATTTGAGTCCATGAGTATAATGGCAATGCTTTTCCTGCTTCATCTGTATTATTTATTGCTATGAAGGCAAAGTGAGAGTGCATATAATAGAAAAAATACCATGCAAAAATACAATAATGTCTGAAAGTAATGTCTTCTCCACTTTTTACCTTTTGCAATTGTGAGTGTATCCTCCATTCCAAAAAATATGTCCAATCAAAGAAAATAATTTTTGAAGTTGTTGTCATGGCGGTCAGAGCATAAAACCCTACTTGTGAAATGTGTTGCACCAATGACGCTTGCAATTTGTGCACAATAGAATCTGAAGATAGTCCCGTCAACCATGCTATCATGGAATACATATCTGGGCTCTTGAAATTCTTTAATGGTGCTAGTAGTTTTAGCAACTCTCCAAATCATGGTGTCTTCAATAATTGGCTCTCCATGAATTTCTGCATGTGAATGGTGGATTGATACCTCTCTTCCTCTTCTTTAAAATTAAGCTTTTTGTGTGTGGCATAAGATGGAGGTTGCACACCACAAGCAAATGCATCCCATATGGAATTAGCTAAAATACTGAATAAATCTTCTCCATGGGCATTTTGGATAGTTCTTGAATCAACATTATAACATTGTGTAATTGCCCAAATCAGCTCGGGACATGGGTGCATGGGTGTACACATGTACCAGGAGAGATGAGCATGAAATGCTATAGTATGGGGATGTTCAGCAGACATGTTCTGTGCAGCAAATTCGACATCCAAACGCAATTTTTCCGCTCCTTTGTTGGTGATATTGCAATCATTGATCTATGCTAGACGATCATCATAGGGTTTTAATTCAACATCTTCATCCTCGTCTACTTGAGATTTTTGTTGTTTCTTTTCGATTTTAGGATTTTTTTGCACTTTCATCTTCTTGGCTTCCATGGCTTTCTTCCCCATCTTCAGCTTTCTTGGAATATGCAGTGAAGAACAACAAACCCCAGGGCAAAAGAAACTCGCAAGACTTCTTCACAAGAACTCTACAAATGCTTGATTGAAAATCAAAGAACTGGCCTCCTTTTATAATTGTTCATGTGTATCCATTGGAAATCTTGCTAATTTTATGGGCACAACATGCATTCCAATGATGATTTTGTTTTTGTTTTTTTTTAAAGCATGATGAATGGGCGAAGTGAATGACATGGTGCGAAGAAATGGAAATATGTGGAGATGATGGGTAGTGCAGTATAAAATGGAGTTTCATGGAGGAAAATATGGGCATGAGGGTTTGAATGGAAGTGGGTGTTTTTTTTCTCTTTTTTTAAGTTGAAATGACATTTTCGGGAGACGAGACGGGCATTTCGGGGGCCGAAAAGGAAATTTCAGGGAAGAGGATAGAAGGAATAAGATATTTTTTTTCTTCTAGGGAGGAAAGATATTTCGGGGCCGAAACAGACATTTCAAGATCCAAAAAGGGTGTTTCGGAATGGGAAAAGGCGGGTTCGGGAATGGCGAAGGAGGGAAGTTTGTTTCTTTTTTTTCAAATGTTTGTGTTATTTTTTTTTGAGAAAAGCAGGGAGGGAAAATCGTTGGCAAGCATTTTATGTTTTATGGCCTATTTTGTGTTTTTCGGAATGCGAAATAGAAATTTCGTGGGCTGAAACAGGTGTTTCGTGAGGGAGAGGGTTTTGTTTTTGGGGAAGGAAAAAACATGTGTTTTGAATTTATAATTTTTTTTTTCCCACTAGGGCAGGAAGATATTCTGTGGCTGAAACAGGCATTTCGGGATCCGAAAAGGCATGTCTAAATGCGGGGAAAGTTGTGTTTTCTTTCTTTTGTTTTTGTTTTATGTTTTATGTTTTTTTAAATTTTTGGAGCTGAAATAGGAAATTTGGAACCGGAAAAAGGTATTTCGGAATCCGAAATGGGCATTTCGGGAGGAAAGGCCATGGCATGGTTCAAAAATGGCCCAAAAAGTGGAGCCTTGCCTTTTTTTTTTAACACATCATCCCATTTGATCTTCTGGTTTCAATTTTTCTAAGAACTACCTAGTTAAGCATAACCTTCCTAGAGTAGTACTCGGATGGGTGACCTCCTGGGAAGTCCCGGTATTTGACCACTTTTTCAATTTTTTTTTTTAAATCAGAAGAAAGAAAAGATGTAAAAAGGAAAATATGTACATATTTACATCCACAATCTCTATTTTCACTAATAATAGGCCTTCAAATGAAGACCATTAACTAGAATTGATAGTGCATTACCATCCATATCTTGCAAATAAAAATAATTAATTTGATTGGCACCTATAATCTGAAATGGACCTTCCCATATTACCTTGAACTTGTGATGTTTGCCAGGCTTTGACTTCTTTTCATTCCACTTCAATACAAGGTCGCCAACCTTAAAGGTCCTTTTAGAAGCCTTTTTACCGAACCATCTCTTCGTCATCTCAACATGCTTTATGAAGGCTTGGTACGATTTCTCCCTTTCTTCCTCCAACTGTAAAAGTTGAGCCAACCTCATGCTCATGGGATCAGACTCATCATTTTCATCATCAACCAAATGCCAAGTTTGGAGGGCCGGTAATTCAATATGAATAGGCAAAATAGCCTCTTTATCGTATACCAAGGAATAAGGGGATGCCTTGATGGATTTTTTTACCGAGATGCGATCAACCCATAATGCTTGGTTCAAAAGCAAGTGCCAGCTCTGCTTATTGTCACCAAGGGTCCTCTTCAAAATTTTGAGTAGGTTCTTATTTGTTGACTCAACCAAGCCATTCCCCTATGGATAATAATTAGATGAAGTTTTCAAATAAATTCCATACGTGCCCAAAAATTCACTAATTTTGGTGCCTATGAAAGGAGTTTCATTATATGTTATAATTACATCTGGGACACCAAAGCAAGTGATCAATCCTTTGATAAAAGTAATGACAGTAGCTTGATCCGCTCTCTTGGTTGGAATTTCTTTAGTCCATCTGGTCAAGTAATCAGTCGTAGTCAAGATATACTTGTGGCTAGCAGATGAGTTAGGTTCAATAATCCCACAAAGTCAAAGCCTCAATGCTGAAAAGGTGCTTCTACTTGAATCGTGCGAAGAGGAAATGCTCCTTTTCTGACTCTACCAACATATCGCTGACAACTGTCACAATGAGTACTTACTTTGTGAGCATCAACAAACAAAGTAGGCCAAAAATAGCCTACTCGGATGATTTTTAAGGCCATGGGCCTTCATGGGCCTTCTCGCATAATGACCACCTGATAGTCTAGAATGAAATTCTTCTAAAATATTTTCTTTTTTGGAGTCCCTCACACATCTGAGAAGAATTCCATCAATTTTTTTTGTAAAATAGCCCTTCAAGAAAAAAAGTATATCTAAGATCTTGCAACCTGAATCTTCGATGTTGTGAAGCATCAAGGCGAGATGGACATATGCCTGAGTTAAAATAATTGATCAGCTCTTCGATCCAGTCAAGATCGTTGGAGGTATGGTTTGCACAAATTTTTTCATCTAGACTATCCTCATGCAACATATCTAATGACTCAAAAGTTGCACTTTTGGCTAGTTCCTAACATAGAGCTCTCCCACAAACTAACTTGGTTGGTTGGATCTCCACATCATATTCTTGAATTTTCGAGACCCAGCCTGCTCTCTTGTCTCCTAATTCTCCTTGGAGAATAAAATTTCTTACATCAGGGTGTATGACATACACAACTGTTTTGCTCTGAGAAACGAAGTGTCTGAATTTCTTCAATGCTTTCATTACTACATATACTTGTTTTTCAATAAAATTATATTTCTCTTGATGAGGAGAAATAACCTGACTCAAGAAATTAATTGGCTTCTCACCTCCATCCTCTTGCGGTTGTGTCAAAACTGCAACATAACTCTCTTGTTCATCGAATGCATAGAGAATGAAATCTTTAGAATAATCAGGATTAATCAATACTGGAGCTTGAGTAATCCTCTCCTTGATTTCCTTGAAAGCCTATTTTCTTGTGTCAGTCCATTTAAACTCAACACCTTTCTTCAAAATCTCAGTCATGGGTTTCACCACTTGAGCAAAATTAACAATAAACTTTCGAATGAAATTGATTTGGCCAAAGAAATATTGTAAATATTTTTTATTGGCCAGTAATGGTAGCCTCAGGAGGGTTTCAACTCTTGCAAGATCGATCACCAATCCTTCTTACGATATTACATGGCCCAATAACTTCCATTCTTTGACAACAAATATGGACTTCTTAGGATTAATCGAGATCCCAAACTCACGACACTTCTCAAACACCTGCCTCAAATGAGCAATGTGGTCTTCTCTATGACGTGAAAACATAATCATATCATCAATATAGATTACAATAATCCTATTCAATAACTCATCGAAAGTAATGTCCATAGCCCTCTGAAAAGTGGCACCAACATTTGAAAGTCCAAATGGCATCCACTGGTAGGCGTAAGTACCCCACTTGGTGGTGAATGTTGTTTTATACTGATCCTCATCTTTCACCCAAATATGATTATACCTAGAGAAACCATCAAGAAATGAGAATATTTGGGTGCCAAATACTACATGAAGTATTTGATCGATCTGAGGTAGAGGGTAATGGTCTTTTAAAGATGCCTAGTTTATATTGTGAAATTCAACACACAACCGAATGTCTCCATTATTTTTCTGTACTGGGACCAGGTTAGCCACCCATGTTGAGTGCTTGATTGGATAGATTATCTTGGCCTCTAGCATCTTCAACAACTCCACTTTTATGAGGACTTCAATCTTGGGATTGACAGGTCATTATTTTTGATGAAAAGGTTTTACCCCTTCCTGTAGTTCTATAGTATGTTGGATCACATTCTTATCATAACCCCTCAAATCGTGGTAGCTCTAGGCAACAATATCTGGATACTCGAAACACAATTTCTTGAAATCTTCCAGCTCTTCTAGGGTGCCATCTATTCCAACCTTGGTGACTTACTCAGACTCCAAACTCAACTCTCTATAATCCTTCACATCTATTCTAATATTGTGATTCTCAACCCGATCACTTTTCTCAAACAAACTTTCAAGTGTAATCAGTCCCCTAGGGATGTGATTATTTTTCAATTGAATCATCCCTTCTCTCTCTTCTTCGGCAAGAACTCTATCATCAATGCTTACAATTTATTTAAGTAGGAAATTGACTATCTGCTCATCGTTGTCAAACACTTTCCAATGAATATTTTTTTTGAGAACTAAGGGTCTATAAATTACCCTAACTGTCTTCAGATTTCTAACTAATTTCTCCACAGGGGAGTAGTTAGCACCAAGAGAGGCCAAAATATCTGCATGTTTGTTTAGCTCTCTCAAAATTTCCTGAACATTTAAAGTAGTGAAATATTCAAACAAGTCCCACACTCTATTACGATAAGATTTCAAGTAGTGCTACTTTGACACACACATGTTAATGATCTGATTAATGATGAGTTTAGAGTCACCAAAAATCTATAGCTATTTAATACCTAACTTCTCAGCTTTCTTCAATCCAAGGCATAGTGCCTCATATTCAGCTACATTATTTGTGCAACCCCAAATTAGCCTACAATAATAGGTCTTTTGCAATCCTTTGGGAGAGATCAACACAATGCCAACTCCTGCACCATTCTTGCATCTGGCACCATAAAAATACATTCTCCATAATTGGTCGACAATAGGATCAAGAGAATTAGAAACCTTCTCTTCAATCTGCTCTGGCTTTGTAATAGTATAGCACAATGCCATCCAACCATCGCATTGAATTCCAGAAACCCCATCCCAAGGTGAATCAGGATCACCCAATGCTTCTTCCATTAAATCAACTTCTTCCAACTCCTCGGTCATCATGTTAACCAAACCTGGGGAACTTTCTTCTTCCAAATTCTCAATGTGAAAAGGCGAGGGCTTCTCATTATGAATGTGAATCTTCTTTCCCTTGAATGGTATCTCCAAATGTGAGTAGTCTAAGGAAAGATATCCTCCCATATTAGCCATGAACTCCCTTGAGAGGCACATGCTAAAGTATGGTTCCAAGTCAACTACTACCACTTCTTGGATGACCGTGATTTATGGCATACTATGAAGGACAATGGGAATATCCTTGATCACACCTACTATTTTCATAGGTGTCCCATCCAACTGCAAGACTCGAGGGCTACTCCTTGTATACTCCATACCCATACCCATGACTTCCCAAACTACCTTTGGAATGAAAGTTGTCGCAGCACCAAAATCAATCATGCAATTGTGCATTATCCAACCTTCCATCCTGAGTGACAAATAGAAAGGAGGTGGTCTATTCTTTCCAGTGGCTGAAGTAGTCAATGCTTGAGCAAAAAATTTTTGGGTAGGGCTTTTCCTACTATCTTTCATAGACTTCAATGATTCTTGTAACATATCAACTTGCCCATGTAATTGTAATGCATCATAAAGACTAACCTTAGCAGGAATCTTCTTCAACTCCTCAACAATGTTGTATGCGGATGTACCAAACTCCTATTTGTTAGTGGCCTCATATTTTCTCTGATATTGTTGTGTGGCTTCTACCCTCTGTATTTTAGTCAAAGATGGGTACTTGAGATTTTCTATGGCTTGTTCCTCTGTTTTAGCTATTTCCTGCGAAGTTGATGTTTTTTCTTTTAATCTATCCTTTTCTTGTGGTGGTAAAAGGTATTTCAAAAGAATAGGTGAATTTGGATTTGGTGTTGGAGTAGGATCTTTCACTTATTTCTTCTCATCTTGCACCTTTGGGTCAGCAGGTACCCTTAATGGTTCCATTTCATCTAGATCTACTATAACTAGCTTCTTTCTAGCTCTTGTGAGAACTGAAACTTGTTCTTCAGATGGAACCATGAAATTGTGATCCATTTCAGTAATCATGTTAACCTGACCTCCAGAAGAGCTTGCAACTAGTGTTTTCACATAGTTCAAATGAACCATACAAGTCTCCTCGCCATGTGGATCATTACATGTAGAGCACCAATATGTTCTATCTATGGGGCCAACTTCCTCATTCATTGATACATTTGGGTTCCTTTCAGGGGCCTTGCTTTTTGAAGTTACTTTTGCCCTGGTGATTTGTGGAGGTTGAAATCTCCTAGGTTTTAAATCTCTCTCGTCTTGCTTTCTTTCAATAACTATGATTTTATTGCCCATTTCTCTTATAGCCGAATTAGCGAACTTCACTTCTTGTAAAAGTGTCATATATGGATCAAGATTTGAGGGGGAAGGAGGTGCTGGTAAAGGTAGTGGTGCTGGCGGTGCAGGTAATGTAGGAAATGGGACATATGGAGGTCGTTGAGGAGTTGAAGGGGTAGGTAATTATGGAAAAATAGAAGTTGATTGTTGTGATACTAGGATAGGAGCAATCGGAGGGGGTTTCAAATTCCATGAGGGGATTGGATACATTGCTGGCATTGGCTATGAAAATATGCTAGAATGAATATATTGTGGGAGATCAAGAATAATGGGTATGGTTACCTTTAGGGGAAGCCTACCTACAACAATCAAATCAACTTTGGTAGTTTGAGCTTGTGTATACAAATCTAGAAATGTGTTCACATTGGCCCAACGCACTGCCATACCAATATCAGTGCTAAGTGCTCGAAGGTAATAGAACATCGCTTGTTCATGCGTAGGCCTCAAACCGTCTGGAACTCTTTTCCAACTTCGTGCAAATAAGATATTAAAATCTATAATCTCTTCTTGAGGATGCCTCTGAATGGTGGTAAATTGGTGCAACAAAGAATATGGATCGACCTACTCATGGAAATTTTTGATCAGCAACTCAACCAACTGATCCCATGAAGTAATGATACCATGCTCCAACGATCGGTACCAATAGAGTAATTTTCCCCTCAACGACAAGACCAACAACTTAACCATCACATCCTCATCTAGAATGTCATGAATCGTTGCTAAAGTAGCTACATCTTGGATATGCTCATATGCAATTTTTCCAGTACCATCATAGGTCAACAAATATTTTAATGCAGCTTGAGGAACCAAGTTCTGTGCTTGCAAATTCAAGGCTCCTGAGCTGTTCCATGTAGGGAACTACCTTGGTGGCTACTATTGTTGATGTGGTTGTACCATGTGAACTAGAATATGAGGTGGGGGTGGAGGAACACTGGTGGTAGTACTAACTGGACTTGAAGAAACAAAAAATACACCAACTATTTGTGAGGATGTTGTAAATGATGTAAGTGATGGGGTGACCAACCTAGGGCTTTCCCCTAATTTTTGGATATCGAGTTCAAAAAACTCAACGGGGTTTTCAAATTTTTTAGCCTTCGATCTTGTGATCATGAAGTATAGCTTTCACCATCCCCATGTTCAGAGATTTTTGGATATGATTGAGTTGCCAGATGTTCTAATCATTCGACAGAAAAAAGGTGAACATCAAACCTAAATTCTACTAGGAATGGACTCTTTTAAGTCCCACCGAGCGTGCCAAAAACTGTTGGTCACAAATCTACCTAAGTACAAGATATGATCACTTGTGTGCCCTAGACTCAGCCAACATTGAAATGCCGAAGGAAAGAGATGTCCTCCGGACCAATCTCCAGAGAGGGCTGGTTCCCTTACTAAATCCTACACTATTGAAGACTAAAGTTGTGGGAAAGAAATTGGAAATGACTAAAAGAGATGGGAAATATGCCACAGGCCAAAAATGTAATATTGGGGAAATATTAACAGTAGTAATTTCACTCAAGTACATGAATAGCATATAATAAAAGAGAGAAACATAATTTACTTACAACCTTGCACAGATAACCTCTAGGATTGCATTCCAAAACTCACTTCCTCACCAACAATATTTAAACTCACCGGAAAATTTTAAATTTAACTAGCATATAAGAAATATGAGCATGAAAGAGAAATGCATAAAATAGAAAGAAATCACACATAAAGTCACTTGCAAAATAAGAAGCCAAATATCTCTTATTTATGCAGAGAACTTGATAAGTTTTCTTGCAAAATGTCTCTCCTCCTTTACAATGGAAATTTGATTAGTATTTATAGAGGTTTTCGCCTCTTTCATTAAATACATTTGGAGGCAAGGTGTCGGCCACTTAGCCACAAATAGTAGCAAACTTTCTCCTCGACAACAACAATGAACCAATGAAAAAATGCGAAAAAAAATATATACTGATTTTATCACATGGCATATCAGGCTTCAGCAAGAATCAATGATCTGATTTCGTTCTCTATGGTGGCGCCTTGGAAATGCATACCCACAAAATGGTCGATGCCTCAAAAATGAACAATATTGCACTGGAGTCCAAAGCACCTGGTAGTTTTGGTGATAATATTGCCACATGAATTAACTTCATCAATATTAATCCTTTTTCAAAGAAGATTCTCATTGAAAACATGAAATTTCACCCAGAAAATGGGCCTTCATCTTCAATTATCCTAGAACAAGCTTTTTCTTGGAATGTGCATTTAATACTTTCATCCTATGTGAAATGAAATTGTACCCCAATATTTGTCCTTTTCTTTCAACTTTTTCTGGGAAAATATTCTACTACCATAAGTGGGGCCAATCTTGAAAACTTGTTTTTTTTTTTAAATTAATGAGAACAAAGAAAGCAAAAGGCTTTTCGAAAAGTAAAAGGTATTTTAGAGAGAGAAAAAGCCATTTCGAAAAGCGAAAAAGGCCATTTTGGACAAAAAATATTTCGTTGAAGGGAAAATAATTTTACTTTAATTGCACCTGAAATTACATCCATAAAAAATTTTCAATGTGTGAAAACACTCAAAAAGCATTTATAAGTTTTACTGGAAAATTTACAATAAAATTTCAATGTGGCAAAAATGCCAACAAAATTTCAACTCCTAAAGCTCCTTATGATGATAACACTTTGAGGAAGATAATATAGAGATTAGTTGATAGTTTTAGAAATTTGGAAAATGTCACAAGTTCTCATTTTTCTGGGAGAGTTACCTTGCTTGAAACATTTGCCAACACTATATTTGGTAACATCATGTTAGATTTGAATATGAATGATTTGATTTACCAAATATTTCATCATTTCATTGCTACAACTAGATCAGAACATGCTGATAATGTTATTGTAGACATGAGAGATATTATGGTTTTGATCATCAATGAAAGTGACAAAATTCCTCAACCTCTTTGGACTATGTTAGTGGTTGTTTGGAGGTAATATTTGATTTCTTCTCCTGCGGATCATGATATGGTTGACATAGTTGTGAAAAAATATAGGAAGAAGCTGAAACCTTTCTTAGATAGTGAGAAGGTTGAGAAAGAAGAGGATTCCATAACAGAAAATTTTCATGAAGACAAGACCACATCACAAGAGGTATGTATGATGGAGTCACAGATTGTCTCTATTGACATGCATGAACCTTTGCATGATGAAAAAACATGTAATGAGGATTTTAAATCTGTAATCATGAATGAGACTCAAATTGGTTCATTTGAAATTATACCAACAACATTGGATGTGGGTGTGGAACAAATTATTGAAGACTCCATGGTTAGTAATTGTTTTGATGACAAAAGTGTTGAAGGCACTAATAATATTGCAGGAAAAGAGCATGATGGGACTATTTTAGATTTCAAGGCAGCCCATGTTTATGAGTTCACAAATGATTTTTTATATGCTAAACATGTTGAACATGGAACAAATTTTCAATTAGTATATGATACTATTTTATCATCACATTATAGTAATGAAGATACATGTGGATTTGGTTTTGGTATCCCAGCTAAACCTAATATAATAAATATTACGAATAGCTTAATTTCCTTGGGTGATTTACAAAGTGAACTACATATAGAGACAAACATGCATGGTAGGAAAAAAGAACCTATTGGGGCAGAATTGAGAGATCAGATCTTAGTACCTTGGGATCCGGGTGTGTTGTAACTTGAATTTGATGAAGATGGATGAAGAGAGGTTCATGAAGCTTTGGAAAGCTTGGAATACACTTCTGATAGGTATAATATTAGTTATAATTTTAATTTATATTTTAACAACAATCAATTTTTTTTACATAATCTTGACAATCTTGATGAAATTTGGAAGAACAATATGTTAGTGTCTGCTGAAATTGAAGTTTGCATGTTGACTACTTTAGATGATTTGACGAATTTTATTGAAAACCTCATCCAAAAGACACCTAAGACACAATCAGAACAAAATATTTCTATTGTTGATTTGCACACAATAGTTAACACTATGCATGAGATGAAATCAACATACTTGCAGTTGATTCATGATAGAGATACAACTATCAGGTTTGCAGATGAAGCCTTGGGTGCATTTCATGAGAAAGAGAATGAGGTGGATAAGCTTTGTTTAGATCTCAGCCTAGCTCATTACTCTTTGTATCAAGTTGAAAATTAGTCATCTATGGCAGCCATGAACAAAGAGCAAGAAACAGGTGCCAAATACTTGGAGATTAAACAGTTGATTGAGAGCATTGAGGATCTCCATGAGGATTCTCCTTTGGAACCAAGTTGTACTGATCAGGATGATTCAAAACATGTTGACTGGGAGATTGGCCTTGTGGATTCACCACAAGGAGAGGAGTTCTTGGATGACTCAGTTGCTTTTGAGGTGGAGAGGCCTTGTATGTCTCCTGCATGCATTCCTAAGCCTTTTACAGTTGATCTTCATGATGGAGCTTTTAGAGAGGTGAGTTGCTACTTTCAGGATCAGAGGCATGTGTTGTTGGATGATGAGAGAGATATATCATGGGCATTGTTGGATCATAGGAGTGAGCGAAGTACTGTTGTCCCACTTTTGATTAGCCATGTTTTGTATCCATTTGTATTCATGCAAGTGGATTGGAGAGAAATTCTGAAAATGTATTGGGAATTTGTTGAATTGGTGACTTGTTGGGAAGACATCTCAGCTGGTTTAATGATCAATTTTAGCATTCTTGTGGATGGAATTCTTATTTGCAGTAGTGGTTATTCATGTGGTATGCTGATTTTTCAAAAATCAGACATGGAGATGTTTATTTTAGCCTTGGACAACGGGATGTATCTTCATTTTTGGGCATCTCATGAGCGTGGTGGCAGCCATTTCCTGTTGATGGTTGATAAATACCCTGATGATACTCACTTGTTTACTGTTGATTGGGAGTGTTGGAATGTTTTAGTCCATTCACTTGACACTAGGAGATTAAGTGTCAACATAATTTTTGTTGATCTTGATGGCAGATGCATTCCTAGGATGATTATTTCCAGAATATATACTGCTGACCACTTCTTTATCAGCCACTTGTGGGAGATTGATCAACATCTTTGTTGGATCATAGTGGTGAGTTCTACTGAGCATTATGTTACCATGATGTGCAGACTGTGTTTCCTAGTGCACCAGATCAGATTGGATGGTGGTAGTGCAAGAGTAGTCCATGTTGAGTTGATCATGCATGAGTTGTTTCATGACACAGAGCTCAGACCTTATAGGTATCTCAATTTTGATTTTGAGGATGATTATATTTTATGGATACAGGAGAGACATATGCAGCTTGTGCACAGTGGATTTCCTATTGTGATCAGAGTGGCGCAACGTCAGCATGGTGGATCCTTTCTGAGGATGATATGGGACCCTAGGATAACAGTTGGTTGCAGATTGGTTTAGATTGTTGATTTTGATGTTGTGTTGGAATTGTTTGAAGACCATAAATATTTGGGAAGGGAGGACTAAAATGTCCCCATATTGGATCACTTTAGTATTGTATTTGGCCTTGTCTCTCTCAGAGTTCATCAGATATATCAAATGGAATTTTTGATAATGGTAATGAGCTCAGGTGGTCTAGAGGACCCCGATGACACTTTTTGAGGTTGTACCCAACTTCTGGTTTGGTCGCCAAGATTCTTAGAGAGCGTATATTTATAGTAAGTCACCCAGTTAGGTCTGATGATCATTATTCATAATCGATATCACTCCTATGCAGTCGAATTTTGATTCTTATGCTTTTTGACTATTTTCATAATTTGGGTGTTATTACTAGCTAAATTTAATTATTTTCTTCCAAGATTGTCATTTTAATTAAATAATTTAATGGGCACCTAAGTGTTATAGCTCGTTGGAAAGGGAATTAAAATTTTTAAATCATAGATGCTTTATTTTGAAGCCTTGCACATCATATATCAATGTTTTTAATGAAAATGGGGCTTTTGGCGTAAAAAGAAGTTTTTAAATAATAAGTGACTCTATGTTTTATCCCACATTGAGCCCACAAGAGGAGATTTATGAATGAGGAGACTATTTATATGATTGCTTGCTCTCATATTGGGTATCTTTTTGGCTATTGATATTGATTATTTGAGGAGAAGACTTGCAGAAGGGTTTCTTGCAGGGATTTTCATCTTGTTGGTGACGAAAACCACCTACATGAACATCATATTCAGAGTTTAAAGATACTCTTAGGGTGATTTTGTGCATTCTCATCTCAGAGAGTGCATTGTGCATCAATGTTGTTGATTTTTAGCAAGATTGGACAATGTTTTGAGCATTTATTGGTTGAAATTCATCAATAAACCCCAACAACCATTTTTCAAGGGTTTTATGGACAGTTTCATGGCATTTTGGAGTCTTCTTTTTGTTTGCCATACAGTTCCAACATAGTCTGTACATAATTTGTGTGGAGAAGTCCATAGTTTGAAGCTTATGATTAAAATTTTGATTTTTGTACCTGTTGATAAGAACTCAGACTGAAATTCTAGATTCCAATAAAATTTAGGTACTTTAAAAGGTTTGTAGTTATATGTATGTATTATCTTGGCTCCAAATTTCATGTTGATTGGCTAAGTAGTTTGTAAGTTATAGCTTTCCAAAGTTTGTTGTTCATGCATTTTCTGCATATTTTCATACTTAGAAAAAATTTAAAAAATCAGAATATCACACAAAACCCAAAACATTGCAAAAACACCAAACACAAAACATGGCAGCATATTACAATATTGAACATTTTTTGAAATGAACAAATCTTGTGAAAATACTAAAAATAGTAAAATCGAAAAATTCGTATGCCAACCGGATTATGTGTGTGCTAAAGGAGATAAGGGCTTTGTTCCCTGGTGAGCCTGTTCATGTATTTATTTTGTCTGCTCTACTCCATGACTATTATATTTTGTTTCGTTCACTCTTCTCCATGAATGTGATCGTCATCGGATTATGTGTGTGTTGAAGGAGATAAGGGATTTGTTCCTCGATGACCTATTTGTGTATTTCTTCAGTTTGCTCTGCTTTGGTTTGCTCTACTTCATGACTTTGACTATACTCTGCTCTACTATGCTCTGGTTCACTCTACTCCAAGAAGAGCAAATCATTCATCCAGTAAAAGGGATGTTGCCATTAGAATTCAAGAAGTGTCTACTTATTTTGACATGCAGTTGCAATCATCACCAGTAACTCTTGTCCGTAAACGTAGGAGGTCTCCTTAACAACTCCTCTTACTTCTGGACATGCATCTGTTGCTTTCAACCTTGAAGACGTAATGTCCAGCTCACCAAGTAAACTTATTTTTCAAAAGTACTATTTTAAATAATGTATTTTAACAATATAAAATTATATTTAGTTTGAGAAAATATTTTAACTATTTTCAGAGCAAGGGCAAATAACTTACATCATCAACAACAATGGCTGTAGAGTCTGAGTTGGGTATGTTTAGTTAACATTGATCTATTTTAATGGTATTTTTTTTAACACTAGTTTAATTTATATTTTTCATGTGAATTTTTATAGAAGGACCGACTAGATTTAGAAGACTTAGAAAACAAATGCCTCCACCGGGTGCACAACAGGAAAAGCAGCCAGTCCATCTACAATAATTCTATCAACATCAAGTTCATCCACAACAAGTCCAACGAACTTCACAACATGTACCATTGATGAGGAACCAATCTTGCATGCATGGGAAACTATTCTTCACACCGTCGCATCGAGACTTCCCTGCTGTAATGACCTAGCACCAAGAAAAATACCATCTCGGCTATCCGCTCGAATGGAAATTTTTTTTGACACTGATTATCCTTAACCCTTTCCTACCTCGAATACTGAACCAGTCAAACTTCTTCTCTCTCTTCCACTATTCAATTGACGAATAGGGTAAATGATTTATCGATTAAATGCACACCTTTTCACCTTAGACTTTGTATTATTAATATGCATTTTAAGGCATTTACCTCCAACGTCGACGCATATTAAAACTTAAACTTTGGCTTTTGATTTATATTATATTTTAATTATAATTATATAAATTCAATAAATTTAAATATTATAATTTAAATATTAAACTTCTTTTTGGGCCTTTCATTAATTTAAAAATATTAAACATCTTTTATGCCTTTAAGGAGAAACTTTTACCACCACCACCTTAGCAAAAATTCATCAAATAACCTTATTATTTTTCCTCAAACACCATGGAATGGAGTTATCTTTTTTTTTTCTGCCTTATGCTTCATTTGCCATATCAACCAACTTGGACATAAAACCTTTTGATATTAACCAAACCTCTTGACATTAATTCCAACATATTTGGAAATCAAACCTCTTGACATCAATGACAACAAAACTTGCTCAAATTTCCAATAAGAAACTTACTGGTAAATGGTTGTTGTTGTATGTCAGTCACCTTGTGATAGTTGCCTTGTGATAGTTGTGTCATGTCATTCACCTCATGTCAGTTGCCTTGTGTCAATCACCTTTTTTTAGTTGCTTCTATCGGTCACCTTGTGTCATTCACTTCTGCAAGTCACTTTTGGCAGTCATCTTGTGTCAGTCACCTTGTTAGAATTGTATGAGACTATGAGTTTCGATGATAGGGTTATCTATATATAGTGGGGTACAAGAGGTTAATTTGGTGGGATAATGTTTTTTTAATAATTTTAAGGCAAAAATTAGGCGGGAAAACTTATTGTACTCGAGCAAATTTACCCTAAAAAAAATTGATCCCATAATTTTTGGGTGAATGGTCTGACCTCTAGGGTCCCAAAATTAGCTTAAAATTGTGAAATTCAGCCTTGTGCATAACCCTATTTTGAACTCCCGGTATGTTCAATGGGTTGCCTATCATCCATGGTGTAAACATGGTCATTAGCAAACCTTAAAGAATACAACTTTAATACTAATTTTGTTAGTCAAATAAATATATCTTTAAAAGAAGCATGAAATGACTAACAAATATCAAATTTTTAACATATAGATCATCGTGTTAGCATCACCCCAAATATATACATCAAATAAACCATGACATAAAAGAACATTATCTAATTTGAAAAAAGGTTTACATCAATGCATCATCAATTGGAGAACTTTCAAATCAATAGATATGATCAACAAAACATTGTTAGCCAAAACTAATGCTTTCAAATAAAACTTTTAGGTAAACATGAACAATTTAACATCTGAATAGCAATAAAGTAAACCAATTCGGGCCCTCCTTATAGCGCCATTTTTGTTGAGTGGATATTTTGCCTAGTTGCAAAATCCCCACCACATTCAGGGTATTAAACCAAAAACCGTCTCTTGCAAAGAAGTTAAACAAAGAAAATAACTTCTCCAAGGTTACGCTATATAAGCATTCCACATGTATATTTTTAAAGTAAAATTTTCAAGAATAAAAAGTTCTAGAAACAACCAAGTGATTTGCAAGTAACTGTAAACAAGGGGCCTACTGGTTTATTTAATGAATGCTTTGTAATTAATTTTCTTAGATTGCCATGGTTGTACCTTAATGTGAATCCATAAAATTAAGTGTTGTTTCATTGATTATCATTGCATTAATATATCTTACCCTAAATCCGTGTTAGTGGGTTGATTTTAATGTTCAAATTAAGATGCAAAGTTAGAGTGTTGTGGAATTTTGCACTTCATTTTAAATCCATAACTTTAATGTGATATTGTAATCAGTATTTGTAGTTAGTAGGTTCAATTTTATCTTCAGGGTTTCTTGTAGGGATTTTTAGTTTGTTGGTGACAAAAACCACCTACATGAACATCATATTCATAGTTTAAAGACACTCTCAGGGTGATTCTGGGTATTCTCATCTCAGAGAGTGCATTGTGCATCAATGTTATTGATTTTCAGCGAGATTGGACAATGTTTTGAGCATTTATTGGTTGAACTTCATCAATAAACCCCAACAACCAGTTTTCAAGGGTTTTATGAATAGTTTCGTCACATTTTGGAGTCTTCTTTTTGTTTGCCATACAGTTCCAACACAGGTTGTACATCATTTGGGTGGAGAAGTCCATAGTTTGAAGCTTATGATTAGAAATTTGATTTTTGTACCTGTTGATAAGAACTCAGACTAAAATTCCAGATTCCAATAAAATTTAGGTACTTTAAAATGTTTGTAGTTATATGTATGTATTATCTTGGCTCCAAATTTCATGTTGATTGACTAAGTAGTTTGTAAGTTATAGCTTTCAAAAGTTTGATGTTCATGCATTTTCTACATATTTTCATACTTAGAAAAAATAAAAAAAAATAAAAATATCACACAAAACCCAAACATTGCAAAAACACCAAACACAAAACATGGAAGCATATTACAATATTGAACGTTTTTGGAAATGAAAAAATCTTGTGAAAATACTAAAAATAGTAAAATCAAAAAATTCGTATGCCAACCAGATTATGTGTGTGCTAAAGGAGATAAGGGCTTTGTTCCATGGTGAGCATATTCGTGTATTTATTTTGTCTACTCTACTCTGTGATTGTTATATTTTTTTTTGTTCACTCTTCTCCATGAATGTGATCGTGATCGAATTATGTGTGTGTTGAAGGAGATAAGGGCTTTGTTCCTCGATGACCTATTTGTGTATTTCTTCGGTTTGCTCTGCTCTGGTTTGCTCTACTTCATGACTTTGACTATACTCTACTCTACTATGCTTTGGTTCACTCTACTCCAAGAAGAGAAAACCATTCATCCAGTAAAAGGTATGTTGCCATTAGGATTCAAGAAGTGTCTACTGATTTTGACATGTAGTTGCAATCATCACCAGTAACTCTTGTCCATAAACATAGGAGGTCTCCTTAACAACTCCTCTTACTTCTGGACATGCATCTGTTTCAGTCGACCTTGAATACGTAATGTCCAGCTCACAAGGTAAACTTATTTTTCAAAAGTACTATTTTAAATAATGTATTTTAACAATATAAAATTATATTTAGTTTGAGAAAATTTTTTAACTATTTTTAGAGCAAGGGAAAATACTTACATCATCAACAACAATGGTTGTAGAGTATGAGTTGGGTATGTTCAGTTAACATTGATCTATTTTAATGGTATTTTTTTTAACACTAGTTTAATTTATATTTTTCATGTGAAATTTTATAGAAGGACTGACTAGATTTAGAAGACTTAGAAAACAAATGCCTCCATCGAGTGCACAATAGGAAAAGCAGCCAGTCCGTCTACAATAAGTCTATCAACATCAAGTCCATCCATAACAAGTCCAATGAACTTCACAACATGTACCATCGATGAGGATCCAATCTCGCATGCATGGAAAATTTCTCTTCACACCATCACATCTAGGAACCAACAGTCAGTTTGAGACACACACTCAGATTGTGTCTTAATATCTTGTTTTAGGGACACCATTCCTAATTTTAACACTTGATAATTTATCAAATATAGAAAGTGCATCTCAAATATCCTTTGCTATTGTAAAACTTGATGATGATTTTTTGTATTAGAATATGAATAATTTGAATTTACAACTAAAGACAAGTGATTTGCTTCATGGTCTAGGGATCGATGATGAAGCAGAGGAGAATGTTGAAGTAGATGCCATCATTGTTTCCTCTTCCTCCATCAACAAGTTGACACCCATAATCATCTGAACAATGATGATAAAGTAAACTTTTCATAAAATGTTTTATTAGCAAACAGATGTAAGGCTACTGTTACGAATAATATTATTGTAGATATTGATACATTAAGAGATTGGGAATATCAGGCTAAGGTTATGATCAAATTAATAAATGGTCGATACAAGAACTTTACACATATAAAGGAGTTATTTTCAAACATAGAGAATGAGCCACAAAAGCTTGATGCTTTGTTACATAAAGCTGAATCTGGCACCATGAAGGCCGATTCTAAAAATGGTGATGAAGTTATGGCTATTATGTTGGATATATTAGAGAACCTCAATACCAAATACCATGCATATTTCAATGAATGGGAACTAGATAAGAAGAAAGTAGTAGTAGCAAAAACAACAAGACTTACAACAAATGTAAGTTTTACATATATCTGAAAATCATTTTTTAATTTAATATATTTTAATAAATATTAATATTTTTCTCTTGTATTTTCTAGTCTAATTATCAACTCTTAAAGCAACAGGTGATAGCCATGAAAATGTTTATTGGGACAACAAAAATTAGTGTGAATAATGTTATTGAAATGAAGAAGAGACTACAATACAATATTCAAAAAAGTAATTGGCTGAATAAGTTTATCAAAGATAAGGGACTGGATGTGGAGGTTGTAATAAAAGAAAATGAGAAAGAGCTGAATGCACCGTTTAGAGAAGATCCCACCAAGGAAGAAGATTTATTTTTATAAGGGATAAATACTAAAGTTGAAATTTTGGTAAGGATTGATGCATTGGAAGTAAAGGATATTGAGGTACATGTAGCTGAAACTTTAAGCACTTTGCAGGAAGAAAAGTAGAACTATTGTTTTCTTATTTGTGGATTCTAGAATGTGGAGAAAAGAAACATGTTGCATAGTTTTTTTTTAAATTGTCAAATACTCGTATATTTTTGAAATGAATCAAAGTGACAATTTGCATTAATTTTATATTACTTTTTAATATTTTGTTTTCAATATTGTGATTTTTTGATCAGTTGTGTGGATGGAATAAATAATTTTGAATTATATGGATGCAATAAAATGTTCTTTTATTTTTTATGAAATTATTTGAAATGAATGAAATGGAGAACAAATATTTAGTTTGTCATACATGGTTTATTCAATACAAGGTTTACCATACATTTTTTTCAATACATGGTTTGTCATACATTGTTTTCAAGACATGGTTTTTAATACATGGTTTATTCAATACATGGTTTGCCATACATTGTTTTCAATACATGGTTTTCAATACATGGTTTATTCAATACATGGTTTGCCATACATTGTTTTCAATACATGGTTTATTCAATACATGGTTTGCCATACATTGTTTTCAATACATGGTTTATTCAATACATGGTTTGTCATACATTGTTTTCAATACATGGTTTTCGATACATGGTTTATTCAATACATGGTTTGTCATACATTATTTTCAATACATGGTTTTCAATACATGGTTTATTCAATACATGGTTTACCATACATTATTTTCAATACATGGTTTATTCAATACATGGTTTATAATTTATTCAATACATGGTTTGCTATACATGGTTTTCAAAATACATGTGAAAATAAATAATATTTGTAATTAATATTCTGTTGAAAACTGATAGCATAATATATGAAATCAAAATACATGTGAAAATCAATAATATCTGTAATCAATATTCTATTGAAAATTGATAGCATACTATGTGAATTTGAAATCAAAATATTGTGTCTTAAAATATAATCAAATCTCAGTATTCTATTGAAAACTAATAGTATAATATGTGAAATCAAAATAAATGTGAAAATCAATAATATATTTTATTCTGTAATCAATATTCTATTCCAAAATAAATGAAAACATGTCTCAAAATATAATCAAATCTCAATATTTTATTGAAAATTGATGGCATAATATGTGAAATCAAATAAAATAAATGAATCAAATACCAATATTATGTTGAAAACTGATAGTTTAATATGTGAAATCAATCAAATGAAAGCATATTTGCATCATAATGTTGGAAGTTGGAACAAAATATTTTCATATTGTGCAAAATATTCTACACTCATACAAAAAATTTATGTCATCATAGTCTCATCAGTGTTACCATTATCTTCATTATTCTGAGTATTCATGACACATTTTCTCTCTGCCAGAGATTTCCAATATGACAAATCTCTTTCATAAGGAAACTTCTCAACCCCATAGGTCAACACATATACTCTCAAATAATTTTCCAAATTTTTGTCCAACTTATTTTAAACTTTAGATTTTACATATGATAATGCACTAAATACCCTTTCATCCTCCACAGATCCTAAAATCATCGTTTGATATAATTCATATAAACTAAAATATTCACTCATAGTATGTTGTAGGATACTACTGGGATATAACTATTTCCACAAATGTGAAATAGAACCCCTTTCATGATGATTAGTGAATTGTGAAACTTGAGTATACATTGTTGTTTCAAGACAGTTTGATTGTTTTGTCAAAAAATATTTGTTGGGAATGCCATTGATTTCAATACCATTAACTATCACACGTTTAGTGAAATGCCTAGCAAGATAGCCCATGTATTTGAGAAAAAAAAAATTATAATCTGATATTCATTACAAGGATCCCAAAATATAGGGTTAACCACACTCATAGCCTCAAGCAATTCATCTCTTTGAAAATGGTCTCTAATTTCTTTTGTTAATGATTCTGCTATTTGTTTTAGTTTAATTTTTGTATCTATTACAACTACATGAAATCTATTGTATGTTATGGGTATTTGTTCAACTTAATTTGTAGCTATATCCATTCACTGACCAAAATAATATAAATAAATATCCTTTCCATGGACATTAATATATAGATGATAATTTATATTGAAATTCAAAAAGTTTTGAGGATAATTCATGTTTGTCAGTGCTCTCCAAATCTCAAAAATGGGATCCATAAAATTTTTACTAGATGCATACATCATATCAATATGTAAGTAAATTTATTTTCTTGACTTGATGAAATCCATAATATAAATCAACATTTCTTATGAAATTTTGATCAAAGTATTCATTTATTCCAAAATTGGAATAATACCACACAATGTGAGAAGTGTTTCAAAGTCACTCATTCGAAATAGAAAATATTTAGTCTTATCAATTACCCTATGATTTGCATACATAACCCTGCCAAGGATAGATATTCTTTGAAAACTCTATATGTCGGTTGATACATCGAAATCCACCTAGTATCTACATATTTTAAATTTTTTTTACCTTCAATAACTCCTAGTGCAAACCACTGAAACTCTAAAAATATTTTTGGACTATGTAAAAAATAATCATGAATTTCACGGACAAGTTCTTCCACTCTCGCTACATTTGTAAATGTATCCACAATTTTGTATGCAAGATTAATTCTATGATCCATGCAATGAATAGGGATAAAATATGGGGTAATAGATGTTCTTAGTCTAAAACAAAGACCATTCTTGTGTCTTTGCATTGTAGCAGCACCATCAACTTCAACACATATTAATTTAGTGGCTATTTCAATTTTATTCATTCCTACTACTTCCTTTAAACTAGAAACAACAACATTGTAAATATTTTCTACATTACAATTTTCCACCATCTTGCATAGTCCAAGTAAATGAGGTTGCCTTAAATGATTTTCCAATGTGTAAACATGCATACAAATCCAATATGTGTTATCAAAAACAGTCACCTCATCAATTGAAAGTGAAATGAATTTGACCTTTTTTATTTTCTCTTTGAGGTCATCCTACTCAACTAATGATAAATATTTTACCATTTTCCAGCCACTTCAATCTAACCAATGGGTATTGGGTAAGTTCTACATATAAGCTAGTAAAAATAGATATTTATAATCAATGAAATCATACATAGGTCTACCCTTTTTAAGAATAGTGAGTACAACAACAAACTATAAACTTTTTGAAGCTAAAGTGAACTTTTTCATTTTTCAAAATTGGGCTTGAATTGTTGCACCTTTCTCAACCAAAGTTTGCTTTGGTTTCATTGTTTTATCATATTATTGTGCAAATATGATATGGTAACACTTTGATGCATCCTTCCACCTATAATTTTTCTGTATTGGTCCATCTTTTTCTTTTGTTTTTACATAAACCTTTCCACAATGTTTTTATACTATATATTTATTAACTTGCAACTTGTGATCCTTTTCGTGTTTCCAACTGTAAATTACACATCTCAATTATGTTATTACCTCATTACTATTCTTCAGTAGCACTAGATCAACAAATGGAAAATCTAAAACCCAATCAGACTTAAATGATCTGTTAATTATCCATCTAGATGGCCTTGCATGTTTATGTTTTTTAGAAGAATATTCTCTAGAAGTAGGGATTGCATAAAAAATATTATTTTATTTTCCATTTGGCGTGTTAGTTTTAGGAATCTCTTCATGTTGTTATTCCATTTATTTAAGAAATTTTTCATCCGTGGACTTTTCATTATAGTGGATATGTGGAAGTGGAGGTATAGCAGGGTCAACAGTGTTTTCTGTAGAGATAATACTAGGGTCAATACCAGGGTCATTATCATTATTATTTTTAAAATCATACATTATTTTAAAAAATATAGATAAACAATGGACAAATCCATTCACCAAAAATAACTCTTCTTAATGAATGAAGACATTATATATAAAATTAACAATGTACAAAAAATAATTGGTTAGTAAGTAAAGGTGTTCATACCTTCAATTTGTGCAGATGTTGATGGCTTACTGTATTTTGAAATATTATGAAAGTATTTGAGGATAATCCTTTTATAAGAATATTGGTGTCCCTTCTTTCCATTGCCAACAGGTGATATTTTACCTATATAAACAAAAGAGTAACATGAACATCATTTTGAAAAATAGAAATAATTGGTAAAAGAGAGAACTACTATTCAAGACAATAGAATATATGACCCAAGTAGGCTTGATATTGGTGCCCAAATAATAGGAAAACCTCCTTATTGAGTTTCAATGAACAAAAATGTATAAAAAAGGAAGATAAATGGTAACAAAAATGAAGAACATAGGCTTATACTGAGAGGGGGGTGAACAGTATAAGACCAACTTTTACTTTTCTTTCCAAATAATATCATCCAATATAATCCATGGTATTATAAATAGCAATAATAAAAGCAATGCACAAATCATCACACACAATAGAGACACCAATTTAACATGGTTCACCCAATGTGGGCTACTCCACGGAGAAAATCTTTCCACTAAAATTTTCTCAAAAAATATCTTGGGAATAACTTCCCTATTATAATGTTTATGGATCTTTGTCCAAAGGAGACACCAATCTCCTAATGAACTGATTTGTGGATCACTCTCCATAGGAGAACTCTTTCCCCTTTTCTTGGTTCTTGGAACTTGACCCAGAATAACTCTTTCTCCTTAACTATTTTGTGGATCTCTCTCCATAGAAGAACTCTATCTTCCCATCTGGTTCATGGATCACACTCCATAGGAGAACTCTTTTCCCTTGCTCTGGTTTGTGGAACTCTATCCACAAGAGAACTCTTTCCCCTCTACTCTGGTTCATGGATCTCTATCCATAGGTGAACTCTTTCTCCTCTATTCTGGCTGGTGATCCTCTAGAAGACTTCTACCCCCACTACACCGGCTTATGGATATCTCTCCATAGAAGACCTCTATTATCACTACCCTAGCTAATGGATCTATTTCCATTGGATATTGCTATCCTCTACTCTATCACCTCCAGATATTGATATCAAATCTGCTCAATATCTGGATCAAATCTACACTAAACACTATCCTCGATCTAGTACAAATATTCTCCAATTTTGTCTTAGGTCTAGCATAAATCTACTCAAATATGCATAAAAATTTATCCTCAAATTTATCCTCAAGCATTAACACAAAGCTTTATCAAATCATCAATCAAATCTGCTCATATTTTCCCCAAGCCTTAACACAAAGCTTAAATAATTCAATCAATTAACTTTGCTTAGATCTACCCCAAGCCTTAACACAAAGCTTGAACAAATCAATCAATCAACTCTACTTAGATCTGCCCCAAACCTTAACACAAAGCTTGAAAAAATCAATCAATCAACTATGCTCTTAATTATGTCTCAAGTCTTCACAAGACTTACTCAAATCTACCTTCAAGTCCTTTCAATAACTTGATCAATCTACTTTCAAGTATTCACTAAGACTTGCTCAAATATGCCTTTAAGCTTTCACAAAAGCTTGCTCAACTCTATCCTTAAGATTTCATAAAATCTTACTCAAATATCTCCTTAAGTTCCCTCAAGGACTTGCTCAATTCTATCCACAAGATTTCACAAAAGCTTGATCAACTCAATACTTAAGCTTTCACAAAATATTACTTAACTCTATCCTTAAGCTTTGGAAAAAGCTTACTCAACTTTCTCCTTAAGTCCCCTTAAGGAATTGCTCAATTCTGTCCACAAGCCTTCATAAAAGCTTGCTCAACTCTATCCTTAATTCCCTCAAGAACTTGCTCAAATATATCCCAACAATTTAAAATGTTGCATACAAAACACCACTCAACTATCTTTCATAAAAAATCTCTTGGAAAAAATTCTACTTGCAAATATTCTTCTCAAATTCAATCACTCAAAAATTCTTACAAAGGTACTTAATTTGTTTTTCTATTCTAGCATAAATGGTTCTCAATCTTTATCTCAAAACTTTCCAAAACTCATTTAACAATAACAACCTAGATTTTTCTTAAAACTCTATCTCAAGGATTTCCAAATAATTCAACAATAAGGTGCACAAAACTTGCTCATATATTTCCAACAATTCTTATCAAACAATCCTTTTCATTCCATTTTAAGTTTCACACTTTTATTCCAGTCACTTCTAAACAAAAGATAATGTACCCATACCTTTTTGCTTTGATGGAGATATGTCTTCAAAACTTGTTATACTCACAACTAATTCCCTTTGTTCTACTTTCAAGGTTAGATAAAAATAGTCTATCTCAAAACCTCAAAATAAATATTTCACAACATCCACAAAATATTACTTCCAAAATGTGCTTAGTAAAATATGAAAAACATACTCGAGAACCCTTATTTTGATCTCAAGGAAAATAAATTAATGCTTTATCATAATCTCACAAATACTCTTCTTCATCATGCAAAAGGTACAATAAATTTCAAACCAATTTTATACCTTATAACTCTTAATATTGCAAATTAAATCAACCCAACAAGATCACACATTACAAAAATAATTTTTTGCTATTACACCTTTTAACTCCTTTTTAAAATGATTTCCAATCAAACTATTATAGTCCAAAATCCCTTTTCAAAATAACACCACATTTTATTTCATGTATTCCTTTTATAAAAAATAAAAATGCTTACATTATAACTCCCAAAGCAATATTAATACATGCATACCTTAGAACATAGTACCTTAGGCATTAATTAAAAAATAAATGCGTGCGTTGCCTTTCATGAGAATCAAACCCTCGCTGCACTCTGTCGCCTATGCCTTAGCCATGGCCTAACCATAACGTGAGCTAAGTACTCACTTGAAACCTTAATGCACCAACCAATCCTTATACCTTTCATTGGCACCAAATTCATTTTAAAAACAAAACCTCACTCATTGCTGCTACTATGTCTCGAACCTGAGACTTCCCTACTGTAATGACCTAGCACCAAGAAAAATTCCATCTCGGCTATCCACTCGGATGGAACAAAATTTTGACACCGATTATCCTTAACCATTTCCTACCTCGAATACTAAACCAGTCAAACTTCTTCTCTCTCTTCTGATATTCAATTGATGAATAGGGCAAATAATTTATCGATTAAATGCACACCTTTTCACCTTAGACTTTGTATTATTAATATACCTTTTAAGGCATTTACCTCTAATGTCGATGCATATTAAAACTTAAAATTTGGCTTTTGATTTATATTATATTTTAATTATAATTATATAAATTCAATAAATTTAAATATTATAATTTAAATATTAAACTTCTTTTTGGGCCTTTCATTAATTTAAAAATATTAAACCTCTTTTAGGCCTTTAAGGAGAAACTTTTACCACCACCACATTCGCAAAAAATCATCAAATAACCTTATTATTTTTCCTCAAACACCATGGAATGGAGTTATCTTTTTTTTTCTGCCTTATGCTTCATTTTCCATATCAACCAACTTGGACATAAAACCTTTTGATATTAACCAAACCTCTTGACATTAATTCCAACATATTTGGACATCAAACCTCTTGACATCAATGACAACAAAACTTGCTCAAATTTCCAATAAGAAACTTACTGGTAAATGGTTGTTGTTGTATGTCAGTCACCTTGTGACATTCACCTTGTGATAGTTGTGTCATGTCATTCACCTCGTGTCAGTTGCCTTGTGGAAATCACCTTGTTTTAGTTGCTTCTATCAGTCACCTTGTGTCATTCACTTCTGCTAGTCACTTTTGGCAGTCATCTTGTGTCAGTCACCTTGTTTTAGTTGTATGATACTATGATTTTCGATGTTAGGGTTATCTATATATAATGGGGTACAAGAGGTGAATTGGGCGGGATAATGTTTTTTTAATAATTTTAAGGCAAAAATTAGGCAGGAAAACTTATTGTACTGGGGAAATTTACCCTAAAAAAAATTGATCCCATAATTTTTGGGTGAATGGTCTGACCTCTAGGGTCCCAAAATTAGCTTAAAATTGTGAAATTCACCCTTCTGCATAACCCTATGTTGAACTCCTGGTATGTTCAATGGGTTGCCTATCATCCATGGTGTAAACATGGTCATTAGCGAACCTTAAAGAATACAAATTTAATACTAATTTTGTTAGTCAAATAAATATATCTTTCAAAGAAGCATGAAAGGACTAAAAAATCTCAAATTTTTAACATATAGATCATCGTGTTAGCATCACCCAAAATATATACATCAAATAAACCATGACATCAAAAAACATTATCTAATTTGAAAAAAGGTTTGCATCAATGCGTCATTAATTGGAGAACTTTCAAATCAATAGATATGATCAACAAAACATTGTTAGCCAAAACTAATGCTTTCAAATAAAACTTTTAGGTAAACATGAACAATTTAACATCTAAAGAGCAATAACGTAAACCAATTCGGGCCCTCCTTCTAGCGTCATTTTTTTTCAGTGGATATTTTGCCTAGTTGCAAAATCCCCACCACATTCAGGGTATTAAACCAAAAACCGTCTCTTGCAAAGAAGTTAAACAAAGAAAATAACTTCTCCAAGGTTACGCTATATAAGCATTCCACATGTATATTTTTAAAGTAAAATGTTCAAGAATAACAAGTGCTAGACATAACCAAGTGATTTGCAAGTAACTGTAAACAAGGGGTCTCCTGGTTTATTTCATTAATGCTTTGTAATTAATTTTCTTAGATTGCCATGGTTGTACCTTAATGTGAATCCATAAAATTAAGTGTTGTTTTATTGATTATCATTGCATTAATCTGTCTTACCCTAAATCCATGTTAGTGGGTTCATTTTAATGTTCAAATTAAGATGCAAAGTTAGAGTGTTGTGGAATTTTCCACTTCATTTTAAATCCATACCTTTAATGTGATATTGTAATCAGTATTTACAGTTAGTAGGTTCAATTTTATCTTTAGATTAATGTTCCACTAATTGCAAAGTTAGAAGTTAGTAGATTAGAAAGTTAGAATTTTAGAGAGTTAGAAAGTTAGCAAGTTAGCATTCATTACTTTATCTGCACTTAAGATGAAGTAGTAGGTTAGTAACCCTCTCTCCTAAATTGATTTTATCTTGCTTATGCCATGTGAAAATTGTGCAGATTAATTCCTTTTAATACTCTTGAAATATTATCAAAATAATTGTAAAGTAAAACCTTATAAAAATAATTACTTGGATCATGTACACTCTAGATTTCTCAGATTAGATTTATGATGTAAATAGGATATTTGGGATTCTGATTTTCAGATTGAGAATTTGCAAAAATAAATTTTGCAGTGTGCAAAATAAAAAAAACTTGCATGAGAAAATTATAACTAACTATACTAAAGCTAGAATAAAAAATGTAAATGTAATATGATATCATGCTTCCCTACCCTGCAAAACCAAAGATCATGAGTCACTCACAAGGATAACCCAACCTAATCAAACCTGCAATAACACAATAAGATTAGATCAAGTGCTAGACTCAAAGGAAAAATAGAATGTGCATCGACATAAATCTTCACATAGTGTAACGTCCTAAGAGCATTCAATACTAGATATAAGTTAAAAAAATGCAACAAAAAGAATTGACATTAACACAATAATCCTAAAAAATAAACTCATTTAGTCTTGCTCACAAGGTGAAATTTTCTATATCAATGTGCATCAAAATGGTATTATTTTATTACAAAAATTATAGCCTCTTCAACATGGTATTCCATGGGTATTTAACATTTTTAGGAACTCTTTCGTTTCATATTCCTATAAAAAAAAATGGAAGTGTAAATAACCTCCAACATTTTAATTTTTTTCAAAATAAGATGACAATAAAAAAACAAAAAGGATAAAGTATAATTTTTCTCTTATATCTCCTTCTGAATTGGAACTTACACTTTGGTCTCTATTCTGAAGTATTAAACAATAATGAATAATAAAAATCTAAAAAAAAACATCATCTAACCCTTACAAAATTAGGGTCATAATCACGGGTACTATCTATGCCCTATAATACCCATACCCATCATACATTATACCAACAATGCATAAAGTTCAAGAAATAATTAACCACAATAAAAGAAAAATAAACCTGGCACAAAAAATCCCTTCATTCTCCATAGAGCGGTGCCGGTGTGACTTGAAATCGAGTTCTTGGGGCACAATCCCTAACTAGCTTACCCCTACCACTACACCTAAGGCTTGGGTTGAAACCTAAGTCTTGCGACATCATGTTATTCCTGCTCCAATTGACACACCATCATAACACTCCTCTGCCATGATTATCCTCTGCCACAATCATCCTTTGCAACATGATCTGAGCAATCTTCATCCATCGCCTTACTTGCCCTCTGCTCCTTACTCTGCCATCCAATTAGGCCTATGTTTGTCATTTGCCTTACTCCAAATTATTTCTCATACCTATCAAATAACTCTTGCATGGACATTTGAGCATAAATCTTGGTGCTAGGCTTTACGTGATAAAAATTATTTTCCTTCTGCCCCATCGATTACTATCATGACTAGTACCATTACAGTCACCTACTACTCATTGGCATTTGATAATGGTTTTGTGAGAGTATTATCCCACCTAGATGTTGCAACTGATAGCTAAACACTTTTATTCCTTTACCTTTGATGCTACTATCGTCAACACATAGCTCGCCCTACATCTCTATCTCCTGGAAGTGCCACATGTATATGGGGAGCATTATAAGTTTTATGTGGGAAATTAATCATCCCACATGCTTGGTGCTACCACCTATGAGCACTTCATTAGGTGAAACCCACCTTTGGTTTTTTAACTGCCTTCGAGCAGTCTTCCTCCCACATGAAGTTGTGTGAAAGATCCTCCCATTGGTCACCTGTACACATTCCACTATCTCCTCCATTGGTCACCTATCCATGTGCTAGATCACCACCTCATTTATTCACTCTTCCTTGACTCATCACTCCATTGTTTCCTTAACTGGCTACTCCATTATTGCCCCTCTGCAAAATATTTTAGATGTTAGATCATTGAGGAATGAGAAGAACAAAGGAACATTAAATAAAACAACCCTTTATAAAACCTAACCTGAATACTAACATAAAGGTAAACCTAATGAATAATATAAAAAAAAACCATAACACAAAAAAAATAAACCAACTACATTAAAAGAAATTAAATCAAACCAAAAAATAAAATAACCTAAAGACAACTATAAAGAACAATATAAAAATAAAATAAAGAATAAAAAATAAAAATCCACACTAAATAAAATAAACAAAGCAACCACAAAATAAATAATAACCTTTAACCTAAAACATAACACCGACTAACACAAACCTTTTAAAACAAAGGAAGACTAATAACTAAAACAAATAATTAAAATCTAATGATTGAGCAATATTAAATATTACATTACTAGCCATAACAACTCACAAACATCAAGTCATACTCTACTAGAAAAGTGGTCCTCATTAATACCATATTCAATAAGAATAAAGGGATATACAACAACCAAAAAGAAGTATCTAATTGCTCAATACTATCCCATTAATTCAAATTTTTTATAAATTTTAAGGGGTTCCCCAATATTGGGGTTAGTTGTGAAATAGCCACAACAAGTACATAATTCATAAAAAATGGTTGGTATGATAGCACACCCCAAAAATATGATGCTAAAGGATTTCCCCATAATCCAACCAAATCAGGGGAGCTAATCTAGTACATAAAAAAATAATAATAAAAAAACTGCCAGATTTCAAGCAATTGTTGGGGCAATTATGTGTTTTGATAGCTAGGGGTGATAACTCCACCACTCCACCATTCAATGTGAATACATATGGGTAAGTGATATGAAGCTAGATGGATTTGAGTTTTAGTTTTTGTAGGTATTTTCAATTAATTTGTTGATTATCATACATGACAAATGTGGGTGTATTTCTTGAAGGTGAAGGATGAAGACTTTCATTAGTTCTAGGAGTTCAACACTCATGTGGAGATGATTACTGGTCATCCAATTCTTGTACTATTCTCTAATAAAGGGGTAGTGCACAACAAATCAAATTTTTACTTTCCTAAAGTATCATGGCATCAAATGTTAATTGACGACTACCTATATGCCTTAAAAAAATAGAGTTATAGAGAGGCATTATTATCCTATTTGGAAAATGTTGTGATGCACATTAAGTGATTCTAATTTTAAGCCAATATTTTGGATAAAAGTTATCCATACTTTATTTATAAAATCTTGCACCCACACTTCCATTGTATAGAGTAACACCTAAAGAGGTATGCGTATACACCTAAATCATGTCATGCTTAGGGTATCTGCTCACATAGACACACTCATAAGATCATAAGACATAATATTGGACTTTCCAAGCATCAATAGTGGTTCTCACCACTCATTTGGGGCATTTTCAAGCCATCCAAGCTTGGTCGCTCAAACCAAGAGTGGCCAGATTCTAGCCGCTCAAGCCTAGAGCGACCAGACCTTAGTTGCTATAAATGACATCGACTAGATCTTAGCCACTGTAGATGATAGTGGCTAAGCCATAAGAAGCGGTTTGTCGACAAACAAGCCTAATCACGGGTGGAAGTGGTAGTCTGCATGCAATAAAGGTGAGCATGAGTGACATTGCATTCCTTTTCATGACCAGTTCACATAGGAGGTTTGAGTTTGCATTTAGACTTAAGTTAACTGACCTCCAAGCATAAACAAAGGACAAAAGCTTCTCATGCTAATGACCAGTTCACATAGAAGACTCAAGTGGGCAGTTAGATTTCAATTAACTGGCCTTCAAATATAGACAATGGACAAAATATTTTCATGCTAACTTGCACTACGCATGAGAAATTCATTTCTAGGGCTTGGACATAGACCTAGGGTTTCACACTATAAAAGGTGCAAGCCTAAGAGCACCAAGAGATCGGGGATATTTTATCATATTAGAGAGAGACATCTTCTCGAGGAGATATTTCAAGACTTGGAGAGTTCTACTTGAGATCATGCGTACGATGAAGCTCTAACGGATTGGAGAGCATAACACCTACTATTTCAACATTAGATATAGGCTTTGACCCATAGCTTTGGGGCAAAGAGGGTAAGGTTTACTTTAGTGGCCGTTGTCTTGGAAAGTGGCCCGTAGGCTTAGCTTAGATAGACATAGCTTCTTTTATTTTGTTTCTTCATGTTTTCACTTCATTAGCATAGATTTACATGATTTCATGGCATAGTTTTATCATATTTCCGTTACATTCTTTGATTACTAACAACCTCATCCAGGGAGGCAATCTCAGACACCTAAATGTGTGTTATCATTTCATTGCTTGCAGGGCCACAGGTACATCGAACGAAGACTGCAACATACGAGAGCAAAAAGGTATCCCTCTAGGAAATAGACCTAGAGAAGGAGGCGTCTGTAAGCCATCATACATTTTCATGTGCAAAACCAGGAAGCATTTATAAGTGCACCACCTCTTCATGAAAGGGGAACTCCTTGCATATTTATAATTTATAGTATTAAAATGGGTATCCCTAAGAGGTATCGACATGTAACCAAGCTTCAATATCAATAAAGAGATCCGTATTTTGTTATTTCATGTTATATGTTTTTTCCTCTTGTCTTTCCATTTCATCTTTGGTATTTTAAATAGCATTGCAAGTAGGGTTTTAGAAAAGGTACCGGTGCGTGCATTCTCGAGGTCGCTACAGATGGCGATCACGGTGGGACCACCACTAATTTTTCATTTTTTGTTGGAATACTAATTTAATTTTGTGTGCAGGTCTAGCCACTCTAAGCTACAATGGCTAAAAACTAGTCGCTCTGAGCTATAGTGGCCAATAGAGCTTAGCCACTCTGAGCTATAGCGGCCAAGAACCAACCACTCTGATCAACAACGACCATAACTGGAGTGCAGTAGAGGTCAAAACATCGACTCTCTGAGTTGGATCAAAGGTTGGTATAGCTTCTCTAATATTTTACATCTTTCTGTTTTCTTCTATGTGTCTAAAACAGAGAACTTAAATCACATTTATGTTTAGAAATTGAAGGAATAAAAGAAGAAATAATTAAGCATTTCGTATATCTTAGATCTTATTTTAAATTTTCCACTAGGCATTGCTAGGAACAATGGCTTATGCCTAAAAATTTCACCCTAGAATCCAACGTGCTAGACATTGTATGTTGTTTGCTTGCTTTGAGGCCCTGCTAGAGGCCATAGTTGCACGAGATAAAGTGCACTCATACAAATCATATTAGTTCATGCATATTTCTGAATATTGAAACGTATTTTTGCATTTAGGGATATAGGAAAGATTCATTGTTGCTATATGATGCACTTTATGATACACAAGTTTAAAATGAACACCACACATGCATGTCTCATTTAAAATATTGGAGAGTTGGATTTCATCACCAACCTTCAATTCAGTCCAATGACGTTGGAATTCATATCCTTCCACTGGTTTTCTCCCTAGAGCTTCCTAGAAATGGATTGAGAAACTTACTTATAGTGACACTAAGTTACTTGTGTTCAAACTGTCTCCCACTATTGGAACAATCATTGGTTCAGAGTGGAAGAGCTAGGTGAACCCTCCATTGGGTCTTCAGTGGTGTACCCTATCTTCTTTTGAGAAAATCATGTTTGGCATGAGTGTACTTGATTGTCACTATGGATGAGTCTTCTCATTCTTAATCCAAGAACAAGAGCAAAGAAATTGAAAGAACAACACATCAAACAGTCTAGGGCACACTCAAATCGATAATCAAGATAAACATTTGTTTGGTATTGTGTGGTCATTCCTAAATTGCAACTCAAAAGATCAATTCATAAAACAACATGGTCAAAACAAGAAGTAAGCACCCTCAGTCTGATATTGAGGGAGATATAAAAGCAATTCATACCCATAGGTGAAGTCGTAGTAACATTGAATGACCTACCCATAAGACCATGAGACATAGCTCCGTGAGCCTAAGGGGTGATAATTCAACCCTTGGGGGATCTCCTCGAGAAACCCCAAGTAAGGAACCACATCATGGAACAAAGTCACATAAATAAAAAGAGGCTTCACAACCATCCTCATCAAGGAGACATGAGGAGACCTCAAGGGCCTCCTCTAAACACATAAAAACATCTCAAAGACATGAGGAAGCTTCAAGGGCTTCCTCCTCACATGGACATAAAGAAGGTTCTAAAACCTATTATTCACATGGGGATGACGAGACTACTACATCTCCATCCACATGGAGGAAATATGTTACCACCAAGCCCTCTTCATCAAGAAGGCAAACAAGAATTGCAACACCTCAAGACTCACAAGAAATATATGAAATAGGTCTGCCCACTGAAGGGTAGGAAACTAGAGCTACATCTAGTCATGGGAATCATATAGAAGAAACCCTTCACACAAAAGGAAATATTCCCGTAGACTATGACCTCATAGGAGTAAATGGCACCCCATAGGACCAGCCATGGAAAACAAGACAACTAGATGGGTTGGATCGATTTCCTACTCAACCAACTCAAAGAACTGTAGCTACTGAGAACTCTGCATCTAGAAGCTCATGAACTGTGACTTCTAAACATACCTCCCATTCTAGGGGTACCTCAGAGTGACCCCATAGAAGATGCATGGAGTATGATCATAGGGATACTCAAAAGTACACTAAACAAGTCACATTAACTAGCAAGAGTACAGATACAGTAGAAACCCCCTCAAGGAATCTACGAGTCAAGACAACAAGAACAAAGTCAGATAAACATGAGTCTTCTATGATAGCACAAACTGATCAAATGAGGCGGTTAGAAAATGCATTACATAAGGAGCGAGAGCTAGTGGAAGCTCTCGAACAAGAGAAACAAAGATAAAGACTCTTGCACCAACATGAGCAGTGATTAAGAGAGAAAGCTAAGTGGCTAGCTCTTAACAATTTACAAGAAAATGGTGGTGACCAACAAAGAACAAGACACGTTGACTCACCTAAGGAGAGGCGCACTAGACAAGATAGCCCACAATGAAACCCCCCACCAAATCATGAATGAAATCCAACTAATGGGGAAGGGCAAACATAACAAACCAGGATCATAATCATGGGTCCCCTCCTAGGAGGGAGGAAAATGGAACAAATCAAATGGATAGAGAGTTACCTCCATTGCCAATGCGAATAGGCTTACAAGAGGAGGAAATTCGTGCATCAAAGGCATTTCAAGAGCTTGCTAAAAAGATGAAAACATTTGAGAAACAAGAGGCATCTGGGAACTCACCAACATTGAGCAAAATACACAATCAACCATTATGCCCATAAATCCCTAGCCCTCCATATCCTAAGCACTTTGAGATGCCTAGGTTAGAAAGTTTAAAGGTGAAGAGGATGCACAAGAGCATGTCACCAATTTTATCAATGCCTATTTTCATCTTGAAGACAATGACACTCTCATGCTAAGAACATTCATAATGACATTTTTCAGGTGCTGACACTCAATGGTTCAACCAACTACCTAAGAATAGCATAACCAACTTTGAACAACTACTAAGAACATTCTTGAAGTGTTTCTCCTTTGGTTCTAAGAAGAAGGTGAACCTTTCAGACCTGGCTAACTTGAAACAGTATGATGATGAGCCAGTAATGGATTATGGGAATAGATGGAGAAAAGTCATGGCAAAATTATCATTCTCCATTCCCACAGAAGAGATCATTCACATGTTCACCAAAAATTGTTCTAAACATATCTCCCTCTTGCTACAACTCCAACAGTATCCTTCATTTGATGAAGCTCTAGCATAGGCCAAGCTCATCGAAGAGATAAAAGTAGACGAGGGAACCATTAAGCTCAAAAACAAAAAGGAGTGGAACAAGAATGGTAAGAATGACAAGTACAAGCAGAAGCAGGGCAACCCTGCTCCAGTAAATCAAGTCATATTAGCTACACCCAAGGATGGGGGTGCACAACAACCATAGAACTATCAAGCACATCCCCCGCCAACCAACTATGACCAAAAGAACAATCAGGGAAGAAATCGAGAATGCAAGCCACCTCATTATTTCACGCCTCTGATAGAATCAATGAAATCAATATTTAATCCATTGAGTGAGGCTAGAAGGATCAGATTTCTTGATATACCTCTTATAGATCTCAACCATCCTAAGCCAAAAGGATATAGGGAAGATCAATTTTGTCCTTATCACAGGATATCGGGGCATGACATTGAGGCTTGCATCGAGTTTAAGCACCAAGTGCAAAACATGATTGAGGTGGGAGAACTCAAAGTTGATAATCCACTGGCTCCCAATAACAGAGACATGGGCATATACAAAAACCCATTGCCCAATCATGAGGCCCATGGAGAGAAAGAGGCCCAAGTCAATCAGGTTAGAGTTGACATACCTACCCACGGATGCATGGGGATGGTTGAGATTGTTAACATAGCAACAAGGACTAGGTGGTATGGTCAACCACAACCACCTGTAGCTCCCATGAACATCCCAGCTACCCCTAGGCAAAGGCAAGACAACCTTCCAGGTCCACCAACGTGACCTATGGTAACTATTCGGAGTAGATTGGAGCAAAACCTACAGATGACTCCAGCTAAGTTATCCATCTATGAGCTCATACAACAGTCCCCAAAGCATAGGGAGACTCTAATGGATATTTTAAGAACAATTGAGCTTCAACCATAAGATGCAAATGCATTCACTCACTTTGTGGGACAAGTGCAAGAATGCCAAGAACCTATAATCCGATTCTATGATCATGAGATTAAGATAGTTTCTGCTGCCTTACCAGACCCTCCACTAAACATTGTAGCAGCCATCAATGACTTACCTTTCAAGAGGATTTTGGTCGATACAGGTTCATCGATTAACATCATTACAACAACTACAATAGAGCACCTCAAAATACCCAAGACCAATATCATTCTAGGAGCTTACACATTGAGAGATTTTAATGATGCTTTATGCAATACTATGGGAACGATAGTCCTACCCATCAAGGTGGGGCACAAGACCATCCCCATGATGTGTCATGTCTTGGAAGGAGCTATGCAATATAACATCCTCTTAGGGTATCCTTGGATAAGGGCCATGAAGTGTGTGCCTTCGATCTTGCACCAATGTGTCAAGTATGTGCACAAAAACAAAGTCTATGTGGTTTTGGCCGATGAAGAGCCTTTTAAATACGTCAATCAGGTGGACATTCCAGGAGAATTCATGATTCCTTCTACTCACCTATACATGGCACCTTCATCCCCAACCACACAAGGGGATAACAAATACAAAGGGGTAAGAAAAGACCCATGCACATCAACACCTTCTAATGGACTCAAGAAAATCAATGCTTCTAAAGTACCATCAATGTCAAAACCAAAAGACAATCAGAAGCTAAAGGCACCCTTAGTTAAGGAAGAAAGGCCCAAAGAAGTGCCAACTATAGCCATTGCTAAAATTCCAAGTCCTATGGAAGAGGAAGATCCTCAAGATCAAGATGAAGATAGTGATTATCACCCTTCTTCACCAGTATCATCCGTGGGGTCATCCATGTTGCATGCATCAATACACTTGGCAAGCACAGGCATAGGGGAGTACCTTGTGCAGAACATCACCTTTACACCTATCATTGAGTCTGCACAAGACATAGGGAGGCCTAAAGACTTGAGGTCACCAATAGGAATAGTGGTTCCACTTGGAATCCCTCCCAACCAAACCAATTTTGTCTATGTCGGCTTGGACTGCGCTCATAAGTCTTCAAATATAGAAGAGGATGGTGATGAATTATTCACAGTCAATGTTCATTACCTATCTAATCCTGAGTTTTCTCTAAGCTACTTTGGGCATTACCATTGGCATGGCTATGGCCTTGGCATATATGAGTAGGGGCATAGGCAACCCTACGAGCCACTATATCATATTCCCTCCGATATATTTGGCTTAGGCTATTATAGCGAAGGTCGAGATGACTCTCTTGTAGCAACATTGGAAATATTAAGCATAGGGTTGGGAGAAGATATTGATTTCATTCCTTATCACCCCCTAAGAATAGCAAATTTGAGCAACAGACAAGTGGCCACGATAAACATACCACCTCTAAAAACTTATCATCCAAACACCTCAATTGATTCCACCCCAATAGGGTACAACTCATGGGATGAGGAGAATGGATATGAAGCAAGTGATGATGAGGCACAACTTGGCTTAGCCTATCAAGGGCCTTGCTATTTACAAAGATTCACATGGTCCATCCATGATGAGAGTGGATATACATCAGATGAAAGTGACTATGAATCAGAAGACTCAATAGAAAGAGCTTACTTAGGCCTAAGCCATCAACCCTTGAATTTGGGGCAAGAGAAAAATGTAAATGGATTATTCATAAGTGAAGAAGAATATGAAGATGAAACAGAGATGGCCTACTTGGGGCCAAGACATGAGCCCCTTGTCTTAGGGCCACATACCAATGCTAATGGTTTCTAGATAAGTGATGATGACTTTGAGGATGAGATCGAGATGGCTTATCTTGGACCTCACCACTTGCAGCAAGTCAACGAGCTAGTAGAGAGAGAGGTGGCACTTCATGCCATAGACCCTCATCTCCAATTTTTGGGGAGACCTATTGACCTAGCTACCATTCATCGGATGGTCAACCCCTCTTTACCTACATTCAGAGAGCAATTAGAGCCCAATGATCCTATTGTCCACCCTGCTCATGGGCCAGATCCAAAAATTCCCATTCCTCCAAAACCTCATCGCGAGTATGGAAGGGAAACCCCTGAGACAAGATCACACCCATGTGGTCCTGGATATTTCATCCCATCCATCAACATGATCTCCATTGATTTGACCACTCCACTTCATAATCCAGTAGATCCTACCAAATCATTGCATCTTGATGTAGAGGCTATTGATTGGGATCATGCTAATTCACCCATAGATCCTGAAGACCTCTTCCCCAATGAAGAGATGTTACAACCATTCCATTTTGCATCAGGTTGTGTATATGACGTCTTCCATGTTGGTTTGGAACCTGAGTCACTAGGTCCTGTAGATGACATTCATTTGATACCCATGCCTCATCAGCTAGAGGATGGGTCACATATGGCTATAGAAGTGACTTTCAAGGTGGACATCAATGATGATCCTACCCAACCAAGGAGATTCAAGTTTGGAGAAAGTCTATCTCCAGAGGAACAAGCCATCCTAATTCCTCTCCTCAAGGAGAGGCCAAATATTTTTGCTTGGACTTACAAAGACATGCCAGGGATAGATCCAAAGTTAGTCATTCACAACCTTTCATTGGATCCCATGAAGAAGCCGATCAAGAAAAAACTGAGGAAAATGCATCCAACTGTCACTTTGATGGTGAAGAATGAATTGCAAAAACTACTAGATGCAGTATTCATAGTTCCTATAGACTACCCTAAGTGGGTGTCAAACATGGTACCCGTAGGGAAACCTTACAGAAGAGTCTGTATCTACACATATTTTAGGGATTTAAATAGGGCAACACCAAAGGATTCATTCCTATTGCCAAACATAGATGCTCTTGTAGATGCAACCGCAGGTCATGAAATTCTCTCCCTAATGGATGGTTTTTTGGATACAACCAAATCCGGATTAAGCCTGAAGATCAACATAAAACTGCTTTCATTACTCCATGGGGAACATTCTGTTACAAAGTGATGCCATTCGATCTCAAAAATACTGGTGCCACATATCAGCGGGTCATGACATACATATTCCATGACTATATGCATAAGATCTTGGAATATTACATGGATGACTTACTAACCAAGTCCTTGTTGCAGTAAGAGCATGTCGAAGTCCTTAGAAAAGTCTTTGATCGCCTCATAGAACATAATGTCCAATTGAATCCTAAGAAGTGCGTATTTGGCATAAATTCTAGCAAGATTTTGGGATTCATCGTATCCAAGAGAGGTATCGAAGTAGATCCTGCAAAGGTAAATGCTATACTAGAAATGGTTGCCCCTACCAACATTAGGGAGTTGAGGAGCCTACAAGGCAAGATAGCATCCATCAAAAGATTCATTGCATAATTATCAAACAAATGTAGACCTATGAATAGGTTGCTATGCAAGGAAGTCCCCTTTCATTGGGACAAAGAATGCCATCAAGCCTTTGTAGAGATCAAAACTTATTTGGCAACACCGCCAGTATTGGCTCCACCAAGGCCAAACATACCATTTTTACTATATATATCGACTATTGATTTCGCATTGGGCACCATGTTAGCCCAAAATAATGCACAAGACAAAGAGCAAGCCATATATTACATTAGTCGCACCTTGGTGAGTTATGAGCTAGGATATGCGTATGTCGAAAAGTTGTGTTTAGCAGTGGTCTTTGCAACTCGAAAGTTGCGACACTACATGTTGAGCCATATGACCTACGTCATATCAAAACAAAATCCTTTGTAGTACATGATGAGCAAGACATATCACAATACACATACCACAAAGTGGATCATGCTATTGATATAATTTTATCTAGAGTTCATAAGCCAAAAGTCCATCAAGGGAGAAGTCATAGCAGATCAATTAGTAGAGGTGCCTCTTCAGGATAACAAGCCTCTCACTATAGAATTGTCTGATGATGCGGTCTTTGCATTATCAGATCTGCCAGAACTCAAAGAACCTAAGAAAGAAAGAGACATGTCATTATTCTTTGATGGTTCGAAGTGTGAAAAAGGAGGCAGAGCAGGGATTGTCTTTATCACACCACAGAGTGCTCCATTGCCCTTATCATTCAAACTAGACTTCCCATGCACAAACAACAATACAAACTATGAAGCATTGATCTTGGGACTCCAAACAGCTATAGTAATGGGCATTAAAATATTGAATATCTTTGGTGACTCCTTGCTCATAGTAAACCAAGTCAAAGGACTATTCCAATGCAGGTGCCCACTCCTGAAGACTTACAAGGAACTTGTTGACACCTACTTAGCCCAGCTGGAATGGTACGACATCGAGGCAATCCCTCGTACATCGAATAGATTTGAAGACACCATGGCCTCTTTGGGATCCTTAATCCCTCAGAATATGTCCGTTGATTTTACAATCGTCCATGTGAAAGTTCGTTCACACTCAGCAATACTCCATGAGGCTTTTGATAATAAAGAATCAGTCAACATGATCAACATCGAACCAAATCAGGATTGGTGCTTCACAGCCAAATATTTCTTGCAAAAAACACCTTGGGGGTCTTTGATCTCCCAAGGACCTATAGAGTGTGATGCAACCATATACCACAAAGTTTTTCCTCAATAAATTGCATTACCTCAAAAATGTAGGAAGAGCAAGTTGTCTATTCTATAGAAGTTGTGGCCTATCAGGATTGGCTTTCCCAACTATGGGACTTCCTGAAGCTTAGAATAATACCTTAAGGTTTGTCGTATATCGAAAGGTGAATGTTCAAGAAAACAACAAAAAGATACATTTTGCTAGGATAAATCCTCTACTGACAAGGATATGATGGAGTATTGCTTCGTTGTCTTGAGCCCCAGGAAACATCTTGGGTAGTTTCACAAGATCACGATGAAAAATGTGGAGTCCATTTCAGTGGCACGACCATAATTAAGCGCATATTGAGAATGGATTACTATTGGCCCACCATGGAAAAGGAATGTTGTGAGTATTTCAAGAAATATAGTAAGTGCCAGCATCATGTAAACCTAACACACTTACCATCACAATATTTGTAGCCCATCCAGGCAGCATGGCCATTCTCACAATGGGGACTATACTTGATTGGAAAAATCTCACCCCTATCCTTAGGTCAACACACATTCATCATAACGACCACATAATAAGCAAAATAAGCAAAAATGTGGCCGTTATGATGAATGTGTGTTGACCTTAAAGGACAAGCTTTACCCTATTGAGAATTGGCAAAAGGACAAGCTTTACCCTATCAAAATCCCTTGCTTAAATCAAAATAAGAAAAAATCCCAAAGCAAAGTACATATTCAAAAGGCCAAGCATACAGTCCAGATTTCAAAGCAAAAATCCGATACACAAATCAAAATCCAATCAAAAATAAAGCTCAAAAAAATAAATAAAAAATAAACAATGATTTTCATCACTACGTATGAGAAAAATAAATAGTGATTATCATCACTACAAAAAAATCCTCGCTCAAAGAAAAAATCAAATCAAAATAAACAGTGATTTTCATCACTACATATGAGAAAAAATCCAAAGCCAAAAAGAAGGGAATAAAGCTTGAATCCTTGGAATTCTCAGCATTGTACAAAACTGGAAGGATAAATCCTTACGCATGATGATATGTCTACCACAACTACTTCATGCATTTGTGTAGACCAATGTTTGAATGTGGATGAGCTAGCTTAGGTAACCCAATATTGCCTAGTGGTATAGTCCAACTAAGTCCAACATAAGGATGAGATGAACACCTGAGGATCCTTGATATTAGCAATGGGTTGAAAGAATCCCACTTGACATCGGAGGAAATGCTTGAGTTCTATCTCAAAATATACAATCACATGCACACATAGAGATCATGAAAAACTAGGTCCATGGTAAAAGCCTTACTTTTCAAAAGTCTAAGTGGTAAGTAGACAACTTTTGATAGGGGAACTAGAGTGATTGAATCTTCGAAAGCCCCAAAAAATCTTACATAGCAATAAATCATAACATCATTCACACCATCATATTCTTTATAATATCCTATAAATTAGGGGGTATCAACATAGTAGGACAAATACCGCATATATATTAGAAATAGTATATAGACGACCATTGACTACTTTATATCTTTTAATTTACAGAAACTTATTAAGAAAATACATTACACACCATTACATCTCATATATGAATACTTAATCAATTCTTATGATAGGGGTATTATTTAAATTCATGATTATTTTTTTACTTTTTGTGGTATCACCCATTAAGATTGTCAATGTCATATGCATTCTCGTATGTTTTAAGTGATTAGAGCATACAAGTTCATTTATACCATTCCATCACATAAGTTAGATGCATAAAATTAAAGCAAAGTTAAAACATGCATTTAGCAATAACATCACATCCACAAAAACAAGTCATTAATCATCCATAAACCACATCATAAAACATATAGGCAATATCCATTAACATACCAAATCATAAATTCATCATTCATTAGCAAAATACATCGTATCATATCATCAAACATATAAGCATCTACACATCCATCTAAGCATCTTCAAATATCATCTATCATCTAGCATATTCATCAAATCATCATAATACCATCATCACATCATATCATAAAACAAAATAATAACAAAAACATAAGCAATAAATGATACACATAATGAGTCATAAAAAGCAAATCTATCATAAAAGTATGTGTGTCAAGTCCAATGGATATACAAAAATGCCCATGGGCTATAGTCATCTAGGTCAATCGACCTCAAAAATGGATCAAGAACCAAGTAGAGCATCAATCAAATATCGGGCCTGAGCCCCCTGCATCACCTCCTCCAGTGCCACCTCCCCTTGTGGCGGTATCACGAGTTGAGTGATGTGAGCCTATAGGTCTCTCTATATGATTCCGGGTCTGCTAGCTAGGATGGGTGGAATACTACCCCGAGGTAGAGAGCCCACTGATCTGCGAACCACCCGCATCTACTAGATCCTTAGGGACAATCCCATGCCTCCTAAGCTGCATCTGAAGAAGGATAACATGATCCAAAAGTCCCTAGATCTACTCCTCATGCTCATCCAACAGATATTGGAGATGTCCCACATCTACCCCTGAACCCACCACTGGAATCTCCTATGGTGTAGAAGGAGGAACAACAAACTGCATCTTGACATCGCCACCCTTAATAGTAGCTTGTAGAGCCTGTATCTATGTTGAGAGCTTCTCAATGGTAGCATCTCACCACTATACCTGGATCTTAGTGGCCTGAAGCTCAACCTCGACCTCATGTAGTTGTGCTCTCAGAGGAGAGTCTCTCTCCTTGGGATCTAACTCCTCCTCCTCCTTAGGAACATTAGGATCCTCTACTACCACCTGCTCTATCGGTTGGCCCCATACCTCGATCCTGGCTCGAATATTGCGTCCTTTCGTATCTGCGCCATCACCCCCACCATCATCCTTGCGCCCTAGGTTTTCGATGCCATGCCACATCCGATCACCCCACCACTGAGAGTAGGCCTATGTAACTCTCCCAGCCACTATAGGGTCTACAACTAGGGCATCCTCCTCATCTGAAAGGTTTGTGATCTATCATGGAGGTAGGTCCTTCTTTGCTATGAGGTGTCTGTACAAGAACGGTATCAAGGGCACATCCTACTACAATCCCTACCGAAGAAGAACCCGAGAGTAGAAGAAATACTCTCGGATGGCAATCTTACGGCCAATGAACCATCGCTCACACTGTGTCTTGGCAATAAAACTAGTTGGATCATCCCAAGCAGGACACTCATAGTAAGGCCACCACATGACATCTATGGCCAACAGTCTGGTGAAAGCATTAGTATAGTGGGACAAATCCCCTAAAAAAGTGTGGCTCTTACGCTCCTCATGCTCTCGAGCCCATCTGGAAATATAGCACTGTATCCAAGCATCGATATTGTGATCATGATTAGGAGCCCCTTAGGACGATCTACTATAATGTGCTCCCATCCCTAAACCTATAGGAGGAAGCTATAGGTAATGTTGACACATCCCCGTCGATGGATGTGGTACAACTCATCGTAGCATTGATCCAATAGTGATCTACCCCATGCATAGATGATAGGATCCTCGCTATCCAGTAGGTCCTGCACCATCGCTAGGAGGTTCCAAGGGAACCTCAAACTCGAGAAGTCTAGGATAAGAACATTGTTGATCACCATCAACAACATGACATGCCTCGCTATGAAAACATGAGCATCATACCAAGCCTTGATAGATACTCCCCTGGACCCAGTCTCTCGGAGGGCCTGTGCAGAGTGTGCTCCAAACACCCAAGCATAGATGACCACCTGATCATTAGTGGTTGAAGAAACAATGGGCACCCCATCGAATGGGATCCGAAAGATCCTATACACATCCTTCGGTATGATGGTCATCTCACCGGTTAGGAGGTGGAAGGTATTAGTCTACGGGTCCCAACGGTGGGCCAAAGCCATAAGGTAGGCCTAATATGCCATGATGTAAGGCATCCTGATGACATAATGCAACTTGCAATATTTGAACCATGCCCAGTTCGTATCATTAAATATAGGAAGTAAGTCAAGTAGGAGATTTGAATCATGATCTTGAGCAGTAAGGATCTAAGCAAAGTAGAAAAAAAAAGACAAAATATAACTATAGTGCATCTAAGGCATGATTCACAAAAAAAACATGAAAACGGTGCAAAAGAGTATGAGTTACTCTAAGTCTAAGCAAAAGAACCAGATTGCACCTAACCAAAAAAATCAAAAATGTCATAAAATCAACAAAAATACAAGAAAAAAAGGCTTAAGCTTTAGCCATTGTCGCCTATAGCGGTCGAAACCTAGCCACTGGAGGTAGCAGCGACCAAGACCCAATGGTCAAATTTTTGACCATTGGGATTCAAGCTTGTCTGCTCTGAGCGACAATGGCTCAAATTCGTCCACTCTAAGCGACAACGGTCAAGGGGCAGCACGGAAAAACCATGAACCCTTGGCTAGAAAATAAAAAAAAAATTGCAAAACTAACAAAATAATTTCAAAAAAATAACATAGGGAGGGAAAACAAACAAATTAGAAAGTAAAATTTCCTACCCAAGCATCAAAACTAAGCTAAGTTCAAAACACCCAAAATGGCGACAACAGGTGAATAATTGAAAAATTTCAAAAACCTTGGGCTGAAGCCACTGAAAGAAAGCAAAATTGGGGACTAACCCACCATAGCAAAAGGGAACCTAAGCCTAATTATGGAGTTTGTTCATTACCAGCAGGTTTAGTGAGGTTCATTTTGCTCATTACTTAGTGAGGTTCAGTTTTACATAGAAAAAGAAAAGAGAGCTAGGGTTTTGAAGAGAGAAATACCCAGAAGCTCTAGCTCCTCTAGTAGCTGATGTCTCACCCCGCGTAGCCATGTCCTCAGCACCAACAAGTTTCAAAGTCACAACCATCATCGTCGCACCAGAGCTCCCAAAACGAATCTTCAATAGTAAAAGTGACAGGTCAAACCCTAGAAAAACAAATTTTTATATTTCCTTAATTATGCCTTGGCCACTATTGATGTCAATGGCCCGAACTTCTTGGCTACTCAGGATGATAGCCACCATAGGTGAGAACCCAAAAGCTGCTGGACCTAACAACGACTAGATCCACAAAGCAAAATAAGGGGTTTTCTCCTCGAGGGATCACACAAAAACATCAAATAAACACACTTTGGTGGTTTCAGATCATCAGAATGTTCAAAATAACAAAAAAATCACATAAAATCAAAATCTTAGGTAGGCCCCATATCCATTTACCTACTCTATCCACTCGATTATTGCACTAATTTGCACTCCATGTATTTTTGTGAGATGAGTAGATAACCATAAGGCCACTTGGGTAAAAAACAACTCATTTTGGAATTACTATATGTCACCCTTCAAACCCGAAGAAGATCAAGATGGTCGGACTGCTCCATGGGTGCGAAGGGGTCATTCTAATTCCCCTATGACATCAAAAACATTAAGTCAAAGTGATACAATCTAGGCATAAATAGAATCACTCATCCTAACTCCCTAAGAAGGCTATTGATAGCCGAACCGCTCCTCGAGATAGGGATGGATGATTATCATAAGCAATTGGAATCACACTTGGATGTGGGATTGCCCATTAAAAGCAACAAATGCTAGAAAGGAACCATATTAGTCATATTGGTCAAGCGACTTGTCACTTCATTCATTGTCATTTCTTCACCAACTCATTGTGTGAAGAGGTAGTTCAAAACTTCAACATAATCATAATCAAAATCAACAAAATATCACTCGATCATAACAAAATCGTGTTCATCCTACGAATCATTGCATACAACAATCACAAATTTCCCTTTTTTGTTGGGAATGTAAGCATACATGACATCTTTAATTGTAGCTCTCCTATCGATCGGAATTGTTGTAGCAACTGAAGCTACCCGATTGAGTTTGAGGAATGAGTGCAATTTAACATGCAAAAGCCATTGAGCTAAGTCCTTTGAATGTTGAGGCAATGATTCAAGGGATGTGCACCATATTGCATGATTGGGCCATTCAAAATTGATCAGACCATTGATCACCATACACCCTACAAATAGATCAGTCTACGTTTTTGCTTAGCATTGTGTTTTCCACACAACGCATCACAAAAAGGGGCATCTATAGACACCTAAATCATGTCATGCTTAGGGGAGCTACTCACATAGACACACTCATAAGATCATAAGACATAATATTGGACTTTCCAAGCATCAACAGTGGTTCTCACCACTCATTTGGGGCCTTTTCAAGCCATCCAAGCTTGGCTACTCAAACCAAGAGCGGCCAGATTCTAGCCGCTCAAGCCTAGAGTGGCCATACCTTAGCCACTACAGATGATAACAACTAGATCTTAGCCACTATAGATGATAGTGGCTAAGCCATAAGAAGTGGTTTACCGACAAACAAGCCTAATCATCGGGTGGAAGTGGCATTATGCATGCAATAAAGGTGATCGGGAGTGACTTTGCATTCCTTTTCATGACCAGTTCACATGGGAGGTTTGAGTTTGCATTTAGACTTAAGTTAACTGACCTCCAAGCATAAACAAAGGACAAAAGCTTCTCATGCTAATGACTAGTTTGCATAGAAGACTCAAGTGGGTAGTTATATTTCAATTAATCGACCTTTGAAAATAGACAATGGACAAAATCTTATCATGCTAACTTGCACTACGCATGAGAAATTCATTCCTAGGGCTTGGACATAGACCTAGGGTTTCACACTATAAAAGGTGCAAGCCTAAGAGCACCAAAGGGGGATATCTTTATCATATCATAGAGAGAGAAATCTTTTCGAGGAGATATTTCGAGACTTGGAGAGTTCTCTTTGAGATCACATGTACAGCGAAGCTTTGACATATTGGAGAGCATAACACCTATTATTTCAACATCAGATATATGCTTTGACCCATAGCTTTGGGGCAAAGAGGGCAAGGTTTACTTTAGCGATCGCTGTCTTGGACAGTGGCCCGTAGGCTTAGCTTAGATAGACATAGCTTCTTTTATTCTGTTTCTTCATGTTTTCATGTCATTAGCATAGATTTACATGATCTTATGGCATAGTTTTATCATATTTCCATTACACTCTTTGATTACTAACAACCTCATCCAAGGAGGCAATCTCGAACACCTAAATGTGTGTTGTCATTTCATTGATTGCAGGGCGATAGGTACATCGAAAGAATATTGCAACATATGAGAGCAAAAGGGATCCCTCTAGGAAACAGACCTAGAGAAGGAGGCATCTGTAAGCCCTCATACATTTATGTGTACAAAACCAGGAAGCTTTTATAAGCACACCACCTCTTCATGGAAGGGGCACTCCTTACCTATTTGTAATTTATAGTATCAAAATGGGTATCCCTAAGAGGGACCGACATGTAACCAAGCTTCAATATCAATAAAGAGATCCATCTTTTGTTATTTTGTGTTGTATGCTTTTTCCTCTTGTCTTTCTATTTTATCTTTGGTATTTTAAATAACATTGCAAGTAGGGTTTATAAAAGGGACCGGTGCATGCGTTCCCGGGGTCACTATAGTATGATCATGTACCAAAGCTACAATGTTGCATATCCATGTGTTTGGATGCACAAAATTTATGTACATTTCAAAGGAGAAATAAATAAAGTTGGACAAGAAATACAAATGATGTATCTTCATTGGATACCATAGTGAGTCAAAGGGATATTATCTCATTGACTCTAACACAAATAAATTATATATTAGTCATGATGTTGTGTTTTATGAAAAGAATGAGTGTACCTCTTCTTCTAAGAACTTATTATTTTGTTGTTTGATGATGATGGTTATGCCTTTGAGAGCTAGGATATTTAATTGAATTATTATGATGGAGATAATTGATGCAGGAGCATCCACTGGCAGCAGATCCATTTTTGAAAAATGGGCTAAGGAAAGAAGATGTCGCAATTTTGTGACATGTCGTGAAATTGTGACCAAAAGAGGAAAGAGAATGTGAAGAAGGAAAATGTCACGATATCACAATCCAAATGAAGAGAGAGAAGATGAAAATGTCGTGATATTGTGACACAAAGAGGAGAGAGGAACCAGCAGAGAAGACTGTCACGATATCGTGACAGAAGATGTGTCGCAATATCGCGACGCAAGTGAAGAACGAAGCCTATAGGTAGAAGCTATCGCAATATCATGATAGACAATGTGTCACGATATCACGACACAAGTGGAGTGAAGGAGCCAGAGGAAAGAAGTCGCGATTTCATGACAGGTCACATTTTTGTGACCTGAGGAAGAAAGAGGAAGCCAAAAGCTAAGATGTCACGATTTCGTGACTCGAAGGCAGAATGAAGAGCGAAAGAGGAAGATGTCACAATTTCGTGACATGTCACAGTTTTGCAACCCATAGAAGAGAGGGAAGGCATAGAGGAGAAGATGTCACGATTTCGTGACATGTTGTAGTTTAGCAACCCACCAAGGAGAGAGAAAGCCAGGAGAAAGAAATGTCGCGATTTCGTGACAGGTCATAGTTTCGTGACCAAAAGGCGAAGAAGGAGCCAAGGAAGAAAGATGTTGCGATTTTGTGACATGTCACATTTTCATGACCAGAGGGCAAGCGAAGAAGCCAAGAGAGGAAGATGTCTCGATTTTGTGACATATCGCATTTTTGTGACCAGAAGGTGAAGCAGAAGCCGAGGGAGGAAGATGTCACGATTTCATGACATGTTGCATTTTCACGACTAGGAGGTGAAGAAGGAGCCAGCAGAGGAAAATGTTGCGATTTCATGACATGTCACATTTTCATGACCCGAAGAAGCGAGAGGAAGAATAGAGGATAAGATGTCACAATTTTGTGACATGTCGCATTTTCGCGACCCAAAGAAGAGAAAGGAGGCAAGGAAGAAAATTGTCGTGATATCGCGACCGAAAGAGAAAAGGACGAGCCAGAAAGAAAATATGTCACGATATCGTGACATGTCAAGTTTTAACGACCCAAAGAGGAAAAAGATGGCCAGTGAAAAAATATGTCACGATTTCACGACATGTCACGATTTTGCGACCCGAAAGCAGAAAGATGGAGTGAAGGAGCAAAACTGTCATGATATCGTGACATGTCATATTTTCACGGCATAAGGATAGAGAAGGGGCCAGAGACCAAAAGTTGTCGCGATATCGTGACATGTCATATTTTCATGCTTGAAGGGAAAGTCGAAGACGAAGAGTCAAAAGGCAGACGTTTCGAATGCCAGGACAACAAGGTGGCATGGGAAGACAAAAAAAAAGGTTCGAGAAGAGGTAATGAAGTGTCACCTGAGAACCTTTAAAAGGGAGAACAGAGGCATGCACAAAGGGTTGGAAAATAGTTGCAGGTAGAGGTTGCAGTTGCGAGGCTAGAGGGCCATCCTAGCCCTGCTTGCGTTGTTTTTATTCCAGATGACTTCAGAGTTCCTGGGTAGTGTAGGCAGATGCGCCGAGTGTGAGGCAGTCTACACCAGGATCGTGCATGTCGGAGGGCTATGGAGAGAGCGGCAATGTGTTTCTTCCAAATGGGAAGTTAATGGCTACGGCCATTGTGCTGTAATTTGATTGCAGACTTCAGAGGGTTGGGGCCTCTATAAAAACCCAAGTGTTGTAATGAGAGAGCATGGGGGGTTAGAAATTGCATAGTGATTGAAAAACTATGCCTGTGGGCTAGTTCTTTGTAAAAATATTATGAAAATTAATGAATAAAATTTATAGATCTGAGTGTGCAATTTTTAGTCCCCATTAAGTGGTATTGATGACCCAAGACCATCTTCATTGAGTACAACTTGAAGGTCCAAGTGGTATATCGATATAGATTGTGATATAAACTTAGGTTTTATTCTAGACCCATCTAGTATAGGGATATGAACTTAGAATAAAATTTAAAAAAGGTCACCCTAGCCCTAATGAGTAAATTGGTAAAAACATATGAATCATCAATGGTTCATGAGGTTCTTGTGTTGAAAGAATGAAAGAATACCATGCAAATAAAATATCAAGAACTAATGAAGAACAAGATGTGAAAACTTGTTGATCTTCCACATAGAAAGAAACCTATTGGTTAAAAGTGGATATTCAAGACCAAATACAAAGTTTCTAGAAGCATTGAAAAATGCAAGGAAAATCTTGTTCTAAAGGGTTGTGCACAAAAGGAAGGAATTGATTATGATGAAACTTTTACATCAATAATAAAAATCAAAACCATTCAAATGGTTTTTATAATGGATATGCAATTTTTAATAAGTTGCATTAAATGGATTTGAAGAGTGCATTTCTCAATGGTTATCTCAGTGAAGAAGTCTACATGATACAAACAAAGGGATTTTTCATACTTGATCCAGAGAGAAAGGTATGTAGAATCATCAAATATATCTTTAGTATGAAGTAGAATCCTAGATCTTGGTACGCAATGATTATTAAGAATATTTTATGACATGGATTCCACCACAATAGTATTTATGGTTAAACCTTTACTTCAAAATTCAAGGAAGATAAGTTATGATCATAATCATGTATGTCGATGACTTGGTCATCATTGGGATTTTAGTGAAGCTGATTGAAGAGATTAAGAGAGTATTAGATTAATTATTTGATATAACTAATATTAGTCTAATGCATTATTTTCTAGGTTTAGAGATGTGATAAACTGGTAACCATGTGTTTATATCATAAATGAACCATGCTAGGACATTTCTTGAGAAGTTTTAGATAATATATTGCAAGACCATGACCACTCCAATGGAGATAAAGTTATAAATATTTTGAAATGTGTTAGATTTTCATGATTTATATTAATGGAAATGAAACCACAAGATATAAAATGAGAAAGCAATGATAACTATATGATAATGGCACTATAATATGTAAAAACTATAAGATAAATTTCTATAATAACTTAGAAATATACCATTAATGGATGCTCATGAAAATAGTACAATGTATTATAATGGAGGACATGAACACTCCATAATTTCAATAAAAGAACTACATTGCACTCTAACTACAAATCACTATAGTAAATTTCACTCTCTCTCTCTCTCTCTCTCTCTCTCTCTCTCTCTTTATACCTCAAGGCACATACAAATGAGGATATGTACCTTGTCCTTTACCCATGACTCTTCATCTACCTATCCTATGAATCATGTACATGTGGACTACATGCACATTTACATCATTGCACATTCTAATACTTGTGCATTTATTACCTTCTTGAAGTAACTACTCAAACCTTAATCTAAAATAAACTCCTAATCTATATATGGATCCAATGTGGTACATTGACATGTACCAAATAATGTAATATACTCTAACACCCCCTGTATTACATTTTTTGGATATTGAAGACTTTAGTCTTCAATACTATCTTTGTCCTTCATATGTTCTTCAACTTGATCTAGTCCTTCTCTTTCATTTGGTTCAGTCTTCATGTTGTCTTTCATTGTATTCTTCATTCCTCTAGTTTTAGTTGTTTCAAAGTGCTTGGTAGAATTCTTGTTCTTGGAGTTTTCAAAGTATCTTTGATGAACTAGAGATCTCATGATCTTGCAAGTCACAAGTGGGTCAAAATTGATTCATTTTATTTCTTTTGTTTTTTTGAATGACCTGTCTCCTTGATCTTCAAAAATTTCAATCTTGAATTCATTGTTAGTGGATGCTTCTAAATTGTTTTGAATGACTTGTCTCCTTGATCTTAAAAAATTTCAATCTTGAATTCATTGTTAGTGGATGCTTCTGAAATAAGAACTTGGAAGAAGCAATCTAATCTAAATATTAGCCTCTCTTCAAATATTTTATAGTACTTGTATTTATAGTAACAAAAGAAAGATGAATGAGATTTTCCTCCACAATATTTACATGGATGGAGGCTCTAGAAATTTTCTTTCTCATGACCAAATTTATTGCAATAAGTGCATAGTGAAGATAGCCCATTTTATTTGCTATTTGTTTTAGTAGAATCAAGTCCATCTATTTCCTTGATGAAATAGTTAAACCATATATATACGATTGAAGCTATTTCATACTTACTTATTTCATAAATTTGTAGGATATATTTTTGATGAATATTATTTTCTACCTTTTGAATATGGTTCTCAATATCTTCATTGGTATAGTTGATATCATTGGAATATATTTTTGAAGAATTTACTTTTGCCAATCTATTGATTTGTGAATTCTTAGAAGTCTTTCTAAAGCATATTTTTTTTTTTTGGTAAGTAAGAGAATATTATAATTAACACCGGGTTTTAACTAGTTGACCCAAAACCATTTTACAAAATAGGGTCCACTGACCAACTGGACAAAGGCCAAGCCCTAAAAGTTTAAACTGACAACAAAAATGGCCAAGACCTACTCTTCTTAGAAGTCTTTCTAAAGCATATTGGTTCTTCTCTTATAATTGCATTTTCCTTATTATCAATTCTAGAATCAAATATATATTTGAATCACTTTGATTCTTTGAAACCTATGTATTTAATAAAACTTTCCATAGTTTCTTTCTTTGTTTACAAGAGAACAATTTTGATAGAATTTTTGTATCTCAAAACTTTGTAGTTGTCTATCTTATGACTCCCTAGTTTAGGATATGTGAACTAACTTGATAAACCCTTATCAAATATTAGATTTTGTAGTATCCCTTATATCTCCCAAGTGATTATAGTATGTTATGATTTTAAAATGCTTAGAATATATTAGATTTCCTTTTGAGTTGATTCCTTAATATTTTGAGGACAATAATCAACTCCTATATCACCATATTTCTCCCTATTGATATATGCACTTTTTAATTTGATAAAGCTCAACATTCAATGGGTGCCCTCTATTGTGGTCTTTATCCTTACTTTAATGCTCTTTTACCTCTCTATTTGGATATATGCATGAGATATATGCGGTCCTCCTATGGGTGGCTATTAATACCCTTGTCTTCCTTGAAAAATAATTCCAAGTGGCACTTTATTTTGCCTAAGGCCTTATGCCTTCTTGTTAGGTGACACAGGGCAATTGTTATTATTCTTGAGGTGTTACTCCACGTGGTGTAGGTTTGGAAATGTTGAGAATGAGCATTGAAATGATAATAAGGGCATTAGGTGCTTCTTTGATTTGGTTGGAGCGTTACTTAATTTGGGTGCTTCTTGGATTCTTTGTGCAAGTGCTGCAAATTGTAGATTCTTTTGCTTCCATTGTGGTAAGTGGCACAAGATACCTTAATTTTTTATGAAAAGTGGAGGCTCCTCTTTAGCATGCACTCAAGCTCCTCAAAATATATTATCACCTCAACTCCTTTGCAAGCTATTTTAACTCTTATTCTAGCATGCTTTCTTGCATCTCAATGCATGGTGGCTCTTCCTCAATGATGATGGCTCTTCCTTGATGGTGGTGGCACTTCCTATGGTGGTTTGGAGCTAGCTTTAGAAAAGGAAATTAATCCAAGCTCCTATATACATTTTATTGGGTATGGTATCCTCCTTTACACCTCATTTTATCACTTGTGCTACATAAAACTTATGCTATTTTCCTTCTCACTTGCACATAATCCTTGCAATGGTGCTATATTATGTAGACTCCTTCAATATTGTAGGTTTTTGCACTATAATAGGCACTAAATATAGTTTCTTTGGAACTGTATTGGGTGTATTTAGACATATTAAATGGATGGATATCGATCCCTTATATGGCTCTATCTTCTATGTGCCAAATATTATTTTTAAGCTTTGTAATATCATCGCTTGATGTCTTAACTTGCACCTTGTACTTTGAGACCTTTAGGTCTCCTTTTGAATATTTTTTCTTGACTTGATATGGTGACCTCATTCTCCTCACCACAATATGCTATAGATTTCCTATGATCAATAGTGTCTTTTGATACTTCACTTCTACTTTTATTTGTGCACTTAATCTTCCTCCTTAACTTGAAACTCAATTCACTTTTAATAACCTTTAATAATAACTAGTATAATGCACTATAAATTTCTCCTTATTGCTCCTTTAAAATAACTTGAAATATGCACTATAATATATGCAACTTTCACTTAAGAATAATGTCTTCTTTGCTTCCAATAGATAATATGAAGTTGATATTTTTCTTTCTCTTGAAATATATCTAACTCCTATTTCTTATGTGCAGGTTTGAACCTTGTAGAAATTAACTTCTGCACTACCTTGAAGACTTTAAATTCAAAACATTTTCCTTGCAACTTTAAACCTCAAAATTGGTGCTAAATAAAATTAATAATAAACCAATTAATGAATTTTCAAATAATGAACCAAATAAATAAAGTTTAAATAATGAACCTTTTGCATCTGAGTTGCTTACCTTTATGACTTTGTAGATGTTGAATTTCTTGGTGATTAGATTTACCAAAGTGCTACTCTATATTAGATGAAATCACAATTCCTATTTACTATCCAAAACAACTTTTTAACTCACCAATTTGTAGTTTTTAAACTCCTCTAACTTGTTACACAAAAATGTAGTTTGGTGGATTTAACTCTCCTTTAGGATGCACCTTGAAAATCTAAAACTTAGCAGCTATTAATGCTACCCAAATTATTGCTTTCTTGTTGTCCTCATATCTAAAATTTCCATACTACACAACAATCAATTTTTCCTTTGAAGTGCTATCCTTGATTCTCACAAATTTTGTAGGAAACTCCTCCAAATTGTAGCTGAAATTTTCCTTCAATAAATATTCACTTTTCTATTGTAAAACCAACAATCTCATTTCTCCAAAATTGCCTTCAATGGCAATATTTAAATCTCTCATATTTGGTGGCTTCTTCTAACTCCTTTCTCCTTCAGTCTCCTTGTTGAACTTTGATTTCAACCTTGGTCTATCTAGTGGCATTCTTCTTATGAATATGAATGTCTTGAGGTCTTCACTATTCTCCTATAAAATTAAAAAAAATCCTTGTCAAATCCTTCTCCTTTTGGGCATGTTGTCAGATGGTCACATTATCCCAAAAAACTTCTTTATTAGGAACTCTTTCCTACTAGTAAATTTCTCCAATGAGTTCTCCTTAAAATATCCTTCAATGGGCTTTCCTAGCCTTCTTATTCTTTCTCCTTTAATCTACAATAAGGTTCCTTTGGTCTGTTTCTCTTATGCACTCTATATGTTTGCAACTCTTACAATGGGACCTTTTCCTAAGGCCTCAAATATTTACTCTCCAACTTGTTGCTTCAGATACTGGATTGATTTCAAAGAATATATTCTTCCTAGCTATTTGTAGGAAGCTTCCCACCTTTCTTTGAATCAACTTTTCCTGCAACAAAGTATTAGAAAATAAAATAGAGAAAACTTTAAATCTAGAGATTCTGAATCTTCACTAGTTTATTTTTCAATCTAGTGGAATCAATTATGAGTCCTAGTATTCACAATATTTTTTACAACTCTATGGAAATACTCCAGCAAAATGTATTTTTAGAAATTCTAAAAATAAGATTTTCTATCTCCTCTCAATATCTCTTTTTGCTCTCCCTATTTCCTATCAATCTACCATGTGTTTTGATACCACTTTTAGCTTTTGATAATTTATATTAAAGGATATGCAACCACAAGATATAAAATGAGCAAGCAATGATAACTTTATGATAATGACACTATAATATATAGAAAAACTATAATATAAACTTCTGCAATAACTCAAAAATATGCCATTAATGGATTCTCATGAAAATAGTACAATGTATTATAGTAGAGGACATAAACACTCCATAATTTCAATGAAACAAACACATTGCACTCTAACTACAAATCACTATAGTCACTTCAGTCTCTCTCTCTCACTCTCTAAACCTCAAGGTAAATATATAGAAGGATATGTTCCTTGGACTTTACTCAACCCATGAATATTCATCTACCTATCCTATGACTCATGTACACGTGTACTACATGCACATTTACATCATTGCACATTCTAACACTTTTAAATTTATTACTTGCTTGAAGTAACTACTCAAACCTTAATCTAAGATAAAATCCTAATCTAGAAATGTACCCAAGGTGGTACACTGACATATACCAAATAATGTAATATACTCTAACAAAATGAGCTTTATATATAGATGAATGGAATTCTCTGTCACTAGTTGATTAGGAGTCTAATTTATCTAACATACACCATACTACACATCAACTATGTTATCAACTATTTTTCATGGTTCATGTAAGAACCAAAGGTGTGTCACTGAAAAGATGCAAAACAAGTGCTCATGTATATTCATGGCATGAATGAGTACAATATAGATCATAAGAAGAATAATCAATTATTATTGATAAGTGTCATAGATGTAGATTATGTAAGATCCATTGATGATAGGGGATCCATATTTGGATATGCATTGTTTCTAGTATTTGATTTGATTTCTTGGACACTTAATAAGAAACATATTCTTGTTTAATATTTAATTGAGGCTAAATATTGCACTGCATGAGGATCTATGTATGAGATACTATGGTTATGTCACATCTTGTTAGAAATTGTTATTTCACATAAGTAACCCATGATCTTAATTTGTGACAACCAAGGAGTTCTAAAGCTTGTTTGCAATTTATATTTTCATGAGTGCACAAAATACATTAAATTTTGGTGCCATTTTATCCATGAAAATATTCAATAACACAATGTATAGATTGAATTTTGTCCAACCAAGGATCAATGTGTAGATATTTTGACAAAGTCTTTTGCATGTGTTAAATTACACAAATCTAAAACTTTTCTTATGTGTACATTGATTGAGCATTGATGTAATAGATAGTTAATGTAATGAATATTATATCTTGATGAGGTATTCATGCAATTATCAACCTCTCTATTATTGCCATGCATGTATGCATTATTCTATCACATTAATATGAGTGTTGGACATAGCCAATATACATTTCTAATAAAATGGGCACTATGTTGAACAATTTGAAGTGAAATTATTGTTTTTCTTAGAGGGGTATGGGTCTACATATTATCCATTTCTTTTTAGTCCTAAATTAATTAGTTATATATATGTTTGTCTATGAATTATCATGGATGATCTATTTTATAAGGTAAGGATCCTCCCCTTGTTCTAGCAGAAATGATAGCTCAACACAAAACATTATATTTAGAGAGTTTAATTATTTGACTTATTTCTAGTTTACATTTTTATAAGTCAAGGTGACAATATTAATTTGGAATGGAAGTGGGTTGCATTATTGTTAATGAGGAGGGCATCCTCCCCATGAATTGACTTAGATGGATTGTCTAGCTAACAAAGTGGATTTTAGATGTTATGTGGATTCTTGACCCCTCCAATTTTGTGACTCATTATTACTTTATCATGGAAATTTCTCTTATTCATCTAGAGAAGTCTTGCTTATGTTTCTAGAAAAGTGGCATGAGTTCCCAACTACCATAGGTAATATATGGTGCTTATAGCTTATGAGGCACAAGATTGATTATTTAACCCACTTATTTAAGGATGATGTGGTAGATGATGTTGAGGCTACATGGCATAAAATTTTAAAAACTTATATATATGTTATAAATTTACCAATCAAACTATTTCAATTGGCAAGCCAAGATTTTCGACTGACATACAATGGTAAATAGATAGATATACAATTGTATATTTTTTTGTGAATAATATTTCATTGATGAAATATCACATTATGGTTATGAGAATTATGAATAGTTGTAACTACCAATCTCATACATTCTTGATTGTTCATGTCTTTATTCTTCTATCACATTAATGCCAAATTTTATCATAATTAATGGATCTACTCTATGCTTGTAATATTTGGTATTAGATAAGGCTAATATAAGAGTGGAGCTTTTATTTATAAAGGTGATCTAGTTGTTGAGGAGTGGGAGAAACATATTCGAGCTCATGATATTGTAATGCTATTGAAAATCTAGAAAGGAGCATAGACAAGTTTCAATGAGGAAAGAACTTTGTTATTGGAAGAAGGAGAAAATTTATTATTTTGTATTAATATCTATGTTTAAAATTGTTGAAAGCATTTTTAAATATCAAAGGAGTTACAGATCCATCCAAAAGGTATTTAATTAATGCTAGAAGAGTTACCATCATGGAATTGATTATTTTTATTTGGTGCAAGAAAAGTGTCATCTAAAGAAAATGACAAGTCATATTGAGCATTTAAATAGAGTTTGGATGTGTTGGAAATCATCCTCTTGGTATCTTATTTCCAAGGTTTGTGATGGAAATGCATGAGTGAAGCCATATTATTTTTCTATGAATGGATTGTATGAAGGCATTGGTGTCATCACATAACTGACTATTTGGAAGGGTTGTTTGTAGAAGAGCTACCATATGGAGAAACCATCTAAAGAAGAGATTATATTTGGAGAAAAGTTATCATATAGAGTTACCTTTTGTAGAAGGGCTACTATCTTGAGAAGATCTATCATCTAGAGAAGAGTTACTTTCTAGAGAAATTTTTTTGTCTAGAGTTGTTGTTGGAATATATTACATTATTTGGTACATGCTAATGTACCACCATGGGTACATCCTTAGATTAGGAGAGAATATTATATTAGGGTTTTAGTAGTTACTTTATGAAATGTGATAAATACACAAGTATTATTAGAATATGACATGATGTAAATGTGCATGTTGTCCATGTATACATGAGTCTTTAGAATAGGAAGATGAAGAATTAGAGGAATATGGAAGGCCAAGAGTCACATCCATTATATATTAGCCTTTGTATGATAATTTGGTGAGGGTGATAGAGAGAAGGTAGAGAACATTGAGTAGAATAGTAGTAGATACAATGTAGAGCATGTAAGAAATATGGATATTTTGAGACCTCCATTTTTATCAATGTAATATTTTTGTGAGCTTTCATTAATGGTTGTTTTATGAGTAGTTATAGAATTTTCTCATGATTTTTACATGCTTAGAATATTTTCATTATCATATATTTAATATTGCATGCTCATTTTATACCTTGTGGTTGATATCTCATTAAGTATTAAGCATCAAATATTAATAGTGGTATCAAAGCACAAGGTAGATTGATAGGAGATAGGGAGAGCCACAAGAGATATTAAGAGGAGATAGGAATATCTGATTTTTATAATTTCTAAAATTACTTTTTGGCTAGAGTATTTCCACAGAGTTGCAGAAAAACTTGTGAAGACTAGGACTTAGCATTGATTCCACTAGTTTGACAAATAAACTAGTGAAGTTCATTATTTTTAGATTTGAAGAATTTACATTATTATCTTCTAATATTTTTCTACAGAGTAGAGTTGATTCAAAGAAATTTTGGAAGATTCCTACAAGATATAGCAAAAATAGCTTTTTTTGAACTAATCCAATACTTGCAGTAACAAGTCAAAGATTGAAGAATTTGGAGGCCTAAAGAAAAATATCCCATTGTAGAATTTGTAGAATTGAAGATTGAATATTGAGAAGATATAAAGATGCCAAAGGATTCCTATTGAATATTGAAGGTCAAGGATTTCCAAGAAGGAGATCCCCATAGAATATTAAAGACTATATATTGCATATTGAAGAAATAAGAAAGAAGAAAGCAACTCTAGAAGGAAGAGATCCAAGAAAAATATCCCATTGAAGACTTTCATATTTGGAATATAGAATATTGAATATTTAAGATAGATAAGGACCTAGAAAAATTCCTATTGAATATTTGAAGCTGCAAAATTTGAAGACCCAAGAAAAGAGGTCTTAAGTAAACTTGGAAGGAGAAAGAAGAAGAATGCTAGAAGAAGCCCTATTGAAATTTTTTGAATAAGTGGATATTGGATAATATGTGAAGAAAGCTCAAGGTAGAATATTGTAAGAAGGAATAACTCCTAAAACAAGGAATTTGGTAAAATTATCATCATCTGACAACAAGTCCAAAAAGAAGGATTTGGTAATAAGTTTGTCAAATTTTGAAAAGGATTTTTGAAGGCCTCAAGACATTCATATTCTTGAGAAATAGGCCAATCGAAGAGGCTAGATTTAAATGACAAGAAGGATAAAGGAGATAGAAAAGGCCACTAGATTTGAGAAATTTGAAGACTGCCATTAAAAGTTTGAGGGATAATTTGTGGAAGAGAAGATTTTTGATTTTGTAGTAGAAATTGAAGTCATAGGACAACAAATTAAAGGTGACTAATAGCTACAATTTAAAGAAGAATTGGGTAGATTTCAAAGAGCCCTTGAACAACCAATTTAAGGAAGGTCATAATTTGGAGAAGTTAGGAGGATTTTTGGACAACAAGATAAGGAGAAGAAATCAGAATTTTGAGAGCAACAAATCAAGATATTTGGACTACAATAGTAGGGAGAATTAAAATGAGAAAAGATAGTTGTATTTTAGAGAATTTCAATGCAGAGTTTCAAGGATCATGGAACAAAATTTGGTCAAAGAAAGATGTCATAAATTTTAGAATATTAAGGTAACATATTGGACAACATTATAGCTACACACATATACATTATTGAATAGCACAATTGAAGGAGAAATAGACAACAATTTAAGCTAGCAAATTGAAAAATAAGGGCAGCATTGGAAGCTACAAATTAGAGGAGTTTAGGGAAGCAAAGCAAAAGGAGTTGAAGCTATAAATTTGATAAGTTTGAAGCAAAAATTAAATAGAAAGTAAGAGTTACATATTTTACAAATTTAGGATAGAAAATAGGTGAACCAAATCACCAAGAAGACTAGATACAAAATAGGTAAAAATATGCATAAAAGTGATTCTATGAAAGTTCATTATGAAGTATAATTATAAATTTTTTGAGAGCACCATATTAGAGTTATTTAAGAAGAAAAATATAGTTTGAGTTAAGTATCTCCAATCCAAGAAAGGAGTCATCATTATTATCTTGGAACCTACAAAACACAAACAACATAAAGTTGAGTTAAAAGTATTTCTTGAAAGGAGTAATAAGGAGATATAACATATTGAATGTTGAATAGAGAAATAGAAGCTTTAGAATGTAGAATAAATTTTAGCTAAAACAAGATTGCAAAGGAATGATACTACGTTGAGAAGAATCTCTATTTATCCAACGAATAGAAGAAATTTTTTGTGCAATAAAAATCTATTTTTTAGAGCTATTGAAGAGCATTATTGCTCATTTAAAGTTCAAGGAGGATATCCAATGTTGTACTCCATAAACTAAAAGTAAAGGCAACATTGCAAAATGGATAAGGCACCATTAAAAGGAGACAACATCATTGCAAATAAGAAAGAGCCATTACCAACTTCAAGGAAGGCACCATAGTGCAACATTAAGTTAGGAAGAAATGATATCAAAAGAACACAAAGCTATATTGAAGTTAAGCACCTAGAAGAGTGTCATGTACAAAGCCAAGTCGAGCACAAAAAAAAAGAGTATAATTTACATAGAAAAGTTGAGTAATAATAAGTCTATGAGCCATACATAGGGAAGCGAAGTATGCCATGCTTAGCACCTAAAACCAAACATCATAAAGGACAAAGGAAAGTGAAGCATTAGTGCAATTTCAAACAAATAAAACTAAGATATTGAAGGGACATACATAGAAAAGATAAATTATTGGAAAATATAGAGCCAAAGTAAGGATAAGGGTGCAAGTTTTAGGAGGTAAAAGAAAATATTTTACCCAAGTGAAGAAGCTTGGATATCTGGTCAAACAACATTGAGAAGCTAGGGATGAAAACACCACCAAGGAAGTGCTATTGAAGCACCACCATAGGAGGAGACACCATCGTATAAGAGGAGAAACCATTGATAAAGAAGAACCACCACTAAGAATTAGAAGTAAAGAAGATCCAACAAGCATTGAAGAGTTACAAAGTATGTACATTGGAAGTTACAACTATCGAGTAGAAAAATATATTGTGAGCATTAAGGAAAAGTAAGAAAGTTTGAGCAGCAAAGATATTATAGAATTGAATGCAAGCATTGAGAGGAGAGTAGTAACTATTTGGTATTTTGGTTAAGAACCTGGAAGAAGCTGGATGTCACTTGGCATAGAGGAAATAAAGTGTCAGTAGTCATTGAGGGAAAAAATGTTTCAATCCAATTACAATCACATTTGAGGAAGGAAGACAATTGTCAAAGGTAACGCCCATGCTGTCATAGCATCACCAAAGTGGAAAAAAGTAACATAGCAAAAGAAACACCTAAAGAAGACATTGAGTGCCATGTGGCACATGGAAATAAGTGTTAGCAATTTTGGGTACTTTGGGTACATTGCTTTTGCTCAAGTGTATAAGTTGTCATTGATGTCAAAAGGCATTTTTGTGTTGATATCAAAAAGAGTGTGATGTCAAAAATATATTGAGAAGCTTCATAATGTTAAAGGGTTTTTATTAAAACCATGGTGACAAGGTTAAAGTTTTTTCTTAAAACCATTTGGACTCATTAAGGGTTTTTATTAAAACCAAGCTTAACTTAATGCAAAGGTTTTTACTTCTTGAGAAACCTTGAAGGTCCATGTTTATTATTAATATTTAAATTAACTCAAACCTTTGAAAAGGGTCTAAGTTTAATTTATTATTAATAAAATAATAATTATTATTATTTTAATTATTATTAAAGGGTCTTTCAAACCTTAAGCGATGGAGAAAAAAGAAATCTTTCGCCAATGTGTTGCCATCGTTGGAGGAGCGTTGACGTCAAACAATTAAGGAGAAATGGCTATATAAGTGGGGATGATTTTCTAAAGTGATTGTAACTCCGAGGAATGAAAATCGTAGCTCTGTGATCTTTGAGAAAGTGTTGTATTTCATTGAGAGTTGATTATCGATATTGAGTTGCCCAAGTAATTTCTTGCATTTTCAGTTTGCGCTTTGACATCCGACAGATTGCACTTCACCTACAGTTGTTGGGACTGCACTCGAATTACATTTTTAGTTTGCATTTTGACATTCGATAGTTTGCTTTCACCTACGATTGATTGGATTGCATGAAGGATAAAAATTTTTGTTCGCACTGTGTGGATGAGTATTTTTGTTGCCCAGTAAGTTACGTTTTGGACAGTGCTCACTAGTTTGCATGTGGCTTGAGGAAGATATTTACATTTTCCATATTCTTGGCATCAAAGGAAGATAAAATATAAGGCAACACTGTATTTCTTCATTGGGCACTTGTTACCCAACAACGGTGGCGTTTAAGCGAAGGCGCTAGAAGGCAAAGGTGCCGAGTTCGATTCTCTTCGTTGGTAATTTTCTTTTGGTCGCGGTGTGCAAAGGATAGTGGCTGTGAATGCACTGGAGGTATAAGGTTAAGTTATCATATTTGCTTTGACATTGTTTTATTGATGCTTAATGTTTATGTGGAGTAATAAGGTGTAAAGAGGTTTTACTTTGTATGTATATTATACTTCTGGTGGTTTTTATTAAGTTGGAGAAATAAGGTGTTAATTTAAATCTTTAATATTGTATATTGTTGTATAGTTGCTAACTATAATTGGTGGCAAATTGAGAGTTAGTGTTGTGACAGATTTTGAGTTCTCCTTCTTCATCAAAGTAAAGGTATGGGCAACTTCTTCCATGTATATTGTTGATGGTATATTTTCTAAAATTGAGTTTGGAGTGAAAAGGTTGTCTACTAGGTATTTTTGGTGTAAATCCTATTTTCTGGATATTGAAGATTGTTTATGCATTAAAATCATTGATGAGTTTTTGGGTGAATGCATAATTCTGGTTGAGGAAGAGGAAGCATTTTTTACACTAAGGTTTTATGTTAGTAAGTCTTGCTACTTGCATTGAGATGATGAAACCCTTAGTTGGTTGGTTTGATATTGATGGTTGAGTTGCTTCCATAGAGGTTGTTTTGATCAAGTTAGTGCTTTACTTGATACATGATATTGGGCTTACTCCATTGAGTTGATTTGAGAAAGTTATTCTTTGCATTTGGTGATATTGTGTTGGTGGCTATTTTGTTCAAATATCCTTGGAGGGAAAAGGATTTCTACTTGTTTCCTTTTCTTGTGATGATTGGTTGAATGCTTCAAGGTTGATGTTGAGTTGAATGGTGTTGGTTGACTAAACCTTGTTTGATGAGCATTGTTGTTGAAACCCTAATTGTTGGTAAAAAGAATATGAGTATCATTGTTATATGAGATATTGCATGGTTGGCAATTGTTGGGTTGAGTTTCATATTCTTGAGAAAATAATACTACATCTATCTTATTCTTTTGAGATTGAGATTGAGTTGAGATTGAGATTGGGAGTTAAGTATAGAACATATTGGGTCTCTAAAAATTCTCTTTATGTTTCTATGAGATTTGAGATTGAGATTGGGAGTTAATTATATAACATATTGAGTCTCTAACAATTATCTTTATGCTTCTATGAAGTTTATGAATCACATTGGGTCTCTAACAATTCTCTTTGTGGGTTCATTCTAAGCAAGTTTTTCTTGGTGAGCTTGTTGAGGTTTTGGACAGGTTTCGGTGGGGACTTGTGAGCAGTTTTTAGACAGGTTCCGGTGGGGACTTGTGAGCAGATTTGGATAGGTCCTAGTAGAGGACTTATGAGCTGAGTTTTATAGTTCTATCAGAGGACTTGAGGATAGAGGTGCATTGATTATTTGAGAAGAACCTGAGGACAGATTTGGCAAGTCTTTGAGAAGGCTTGTGTGCAGAGGATTGATTTGTTCAAGAGTTGGACAAATCTGATAGACAGAGGAAGACTTGTACTAGACCGACTAAATATGTTTGGTATAGGTTGCTAAGCTGCTATGGACGTGATCATAGAATGTAGAGGTCTCTTAGGCTAAGCATTGAGGACAAGAGGTCTTCGGTGGAAAGGAGTTCCACGTGCTGGCAAGAGGTAGAGGTAGTTGATCTTCTGAGGGATCATTTCCAGAGTAGAGGGGAAGATATCTCCTTTGAGCAGAGGCTCATAAATTTAGATTGGGAGAAGGTATCTCCTTTGAGTAGAGGCTTATAAATTCAGATTGGGGGAAGGTATCTCCTTTGAGCAAAGGCTCATAAATTCATATTGGGGGAAGGTATCTCCTTTGAGCATAGGCTCATAAATTTAGATTGGGGGAAGGTATCTCCTTTAGGCCGAGGCTCATAAACATTGTATTTGGGAAGGTTTCCCAAAGAACTTTGAGATAAATTTTAGAGAAAATTTTTGTGGACGTAGCCCAGGCATTCTGGGTGAACCACATTAAATTTGGTGTCACTTTGTGGATGATATTGTGCATTGTTTTGATATTGCTTTGGGTATATTGCTTTAATGTTTTGAAGTATAAAGGAAAAAGTAAAAAGAGGTCTTATACTGTTCACCCCCCTCTCAGTATAAGCTTGTGTTCTTCAATTGGTATCAGAGCAGGTTCCTTTGGAAAGTTTTACAGCTTGAAGGAAGAGTTGGTTAAGAACACAATGAATTATTCAAGCGACAATGCAACACCTATTCTTGATGGGTTAGATTTTGGTCTTTGGAGTGCAAGGATGAATGTTCATCTAATGGCACTCAGTAATGAGGTATGGGAAGTAATTGAATATGAGTACACTATTCCTGTACATGGTCCTTATACTAAAGAAGACAGGCTCCTACATCACAACAATTCAAAAGCAATGAATGCAATCTTGAAAGGCTTACAGAAAATAGATCTCACCAAAGTGATTCACTGCAAGACAGTTAGTGAAATGTGGAAATAGTTGAAGGTGGTTCATACAGGTGATGCAAATGTTCGAAAGGCCAAGTTGAGACACTTCAAAGGTATGTTTGAACAACTCCAAATGAATGATGATGAAAATATTAGTGACTACATGCTTCGTATGGATGAGGTTGTGAACTCCATGAAAGACTTACACCTTGAGCTTGCTGAAAATGATGTTTGTGATAAGATCTTAAGATCTCTTCCTAATAGATTTAGTGAAAATATTTTTGCTATTGAGGAAGCTAAATATTTGGATAAGTTGAAAAAGGATGAGATCCATAGTATACTTATGGCATTTGAGTTGAGAACTCAAGTGAAGGTTGATGTCAAGAAAGAGGCATCTTTCAAGGCTACCAATAATTCCAAAGGTAAACAGCTTCAAGATAGTGATGAGTCTTCTAGTGATGAAGAGGCATATTACAGCAAGAAAGACAAGTTCTCTAAAAAGCACAAAAGTATGAAAAATATAAGATGTTTCAATTGTGGAAAGTTTGGTCATTATGCTACTGATTGTACTGTTCCCAAGAATGAAAGTGATGAAGATAAACAGGATTCTAAGAGCAAGGATTATGAAAAGTACAAGCATCACAGGAAAAACAAAGATGAGCACAACAATCAAGGAAAGAGGTATTCTCACAAGCACAAGAAGAGTTTCTACCTAGACAAAGCAAGTAAGTGTTCTAGCAGTGATAGTGAAAGTTCTTCAAGTGATAATGAAAATGAGATGTTGTTCATATCAGAAAAAGAGGAAGAACCGAAACATAGATTCATTATCATGAAATGTCTTAGATGTGGAAAATTTGGTCACCTTGAGGATGATTGCACAAATAATGATTTGGTTTCTAGTATGTATGAGGATGCTTTAGAAAACTATAAGGAAGATGCATGTATGGTTTTTGAAAAGGGTAGCACCTCTAGTGATAAGAAATCTGAAAAAGGCTTTGATGATTCAAAAAGCAAACATATAGAGGAAGGAGAAGTAGATCTTAAAGGTGAAATTATTAGTGCTCTTAGTGCTTTGAAAAAGGAAAGAAAAAAGAATGCTAGACTCAAGGATAAGTTAAATGAATGTTGTATGGAGAGAGATGATCTTATAGAAAGTCTTGACTTCTCTATAGCTAAGACACAAGAACTCAAGGATGAGTTAGAATCTAAGGTTCTTGAGTATAGTGAGTTAGAACAGAAAATGACTTCTTTGAAAGAGGAAACTAAAGAGTACAAGGATAAGCTTCAAAGTTTTCAAGATATCTCCAAAAAGGTTAAGTCACTCATCAAAGGTCAAAGAAAGACAACAGATAAAATAGGCCTTGGTTTTGTTAAGCCTCACAAGGAACAAGTTGGAGATTCTAGTAAGAGATTCCAAAAGGAAGAGAGTTTTGACGAGGAAAGTATTTCAGATCACGAGTCCTTGAATGATAGATGCACATAAATAGAAAATAGAATTCATAATGAGAAGAAGAAGTTTTCAGAGCCTAAGAGGTCAAATAAAGGAAAGTTTCAAGGTAGATGTTTTGCTTGTCATAGGTTTGGTCACATAGCTTCACATTGCATGGCTCAAGTGAAGAAGGTAAATGACAGTTTGAAGTGCTAGTTACTTTCAAGGGTATTGCTACTCTTGTCAATAGTTTGGGCACAAGGCAGTTTATTGCAAGGCAAATAATAGGAACAGGTTTGATCAGAATAGGTTTGGTTAGAACAGGTTTGGTCAGAACAGGTTTGGTCAGAACTGGTGGATTCAAAGAATAGGTATGCCTAAAAGAAATAACATTGTTACTTGTTATAAGTGCAACAATGAAGGTCACATAGTCAGACAATGTAGAGATGAAATTTCGAAATACAAGAACATGAATAGTGGCATGATCAGGTCCAAGGATCAAGGCATGGATAAGAACAAGGATGAGAACAAGAACAAGAACAGTGACAAGAACAAGAATATGGACAAAGAGTTCAAGAGAAGGCCCGACAAGGAAGTTATAGATGCTGATGATGATCAGTGCCTAATGGGAGTTTTACTTCCACCCCATAATTAATCACCTCATCAGGAGGTGGGGGAGGGACTAAGCTAAGAGGCTAATTCTTAGTCCTAAGCCCTAAAGGTGGCCCTTTGCCATTGATGACAAATGGAGAGAGAAGGGGGAGAGCTTCAAAGTGAATATGAAAGCTTCAAGTCAAGGGGAGCAAAACTTCAAAGGAAGATTCTCAGTTGTGGGCACAGTTGGTCAGTTGTTAGCACAGTTGGTTTTAGTTTTGGCTCTTGATAAGTGTTTTCAGTAAAGGTTTGTCATCAATGACAAAGGAGGATATTGTTGGAAATTTTTGGTACTTTGGGTACATTGCTTTTGCTCAAGTGTATAAGTTGTCATTGATGTCAAAAGGCATTTTTGTGTTGATATCAAAAAGTGTGTGATGTCAAAAATATCTCGAGAAGCTTCATAATGTTAAAGGGTTTTTATTAAAACCATGGTGACAAGGTTAAAGGTTTTTCTTAAAACCATTTGGACTCATTAAGGGTTTTTATTAAAACCAAGCTTAACTTAATGCAAAGGTTTTTACTTCTTGAAAAACCTTGAAGGTCCATGTTTATTATTAATATTTAAATTAACTCAAACCTTTGACAAGGGTCTAAGTTTAATTTATTATTAATAAAATAATAATTATTATTATTTTAATTATTATTAAAGGGTCTTTCAACCCTTAAGCGACGAAGAAAAAAGAAATATTTCGCCCATGTGTTGCCATCGTTGGAGGAGCGCCAACGTCAAATAGTTAAGGAGAAATGGCTATATAAGTGGGGATGATTTTCTAAAGTGATTGTAACTCCGAGGAATGAAAATCGTAGCTCTATGATATTCGAGAAAGTGTTGTATTTCATTGAGAGTTGATTATCAATATTGAGTTGCCCAAGTAATTTCTTGCATTTTTAGTTTGCGCTTTGACATCCGACAGATTGCGCTTCACCTACAGTTGTTGGGACTACACTCAAATTACGTTTTCAGTTTGCATTTTGACATCTGGTAGTTTGCTTTCACATACGATTGATTGGATTGCATGAAGGATAACAGTTTCTGTTTGCACTGTGTGGATGATTATTTTTGTTGCCCAGTAAGTTACGTTTTGGACAGTGCTCACTAGTTTGCATGTGGCTTGAGGAAGACATTTACGTTTTCTAGATTCTTGGCATCAAAGGAAGATAAAATATAGGGCAAAACTGTATTTCTTCATTGGGAACTTGTGACCCAATTATGGTGGCATTTAAGTGAAGGCGCTAGAAGGTAGAGGTGTTGAGTTCGATTCTCTTCGTTGGTAATTTTCTTTTGGTCACGGTGTGCAAAGGATAGTGGCTATGAATGCGCTGGAGGTATAAGGTTAAGTTATCATATTTGCTTTGGCATTGTTTTATTGATGCTTAATGTTTATGTGGAGTAATAAGGTGTAAAGAGGTTTTACTTTGTATATATATTATACTTCTGGTGGTTTTTATTAAGTTGGAGAAATAAGGTGTTAATTTGGATCTTTATTATTGTATATTGTTGTATAGTTGCCAACTCTAATTGGTGGCAAATTGAGAGTTAGTGTTGTGACAGATTTTGAGTTCTCCTTCTTCATCAAAGTAAAGGTATGGGCAACTTCTTCCATGTATATTGTTGATGGTATATTTTTTTAAATTGAGTTTGGAGTGAAAAGGTTGTCTACTAGGTATTTTTGGTGTAAATCCTATTTTCTGGATATTGAAGATTGTTTATGCATTAAAATCATTGATGAGTTTTTGGGTGAATGCATAATTCTGGTTGAGGAAGAGGAAGCATTTTTTGCACTAAGGTTTTATGTTAGTAAGTCTTGCTACTTGCATTGAGATGATGAAACCCTTAGTTGGCTGGTTTGATATTGATGGTTGAGTTGCTTCCATAGAGGTTGTTTTGATCAAGTTAGTGCTTTACTTGATACATGATATTGGGCTTACTCCATTGAGTTGATTTGAGCAAGTTATTCTTTGCATTTGGTGATATTGTGTTGGTGGCTGTTTTGTTCAAATATCCTTGGAGGAAAAAGGATTTCTACTTGTTTCCTTTTCTTGTGATGATCGGTTGAATGCTTCAAGGTTGATGTTGAGTTGAATGGTGTTGGTTGACTAAACCTTGTTTTATGAGCATTGTTGTTGAAACCCTAATTGTTGGTAAAAAGAATATGAGTATAATTGTTATATGAGATATTGCATGGTTGGCAATTGTTGGGTTGTGTTTCATATTCTTGAGAAAAACATACTACATCTATCTTATTCTTTTGAGATTGAGATTGGGAGTTAAGTATAGAACATATTGGGTCTCTAAAAATTCTCTTTATGTTTCTATGAGATTTGAGATTGAGATTGGTAAGACCTCAAGGTCTTACTATAAATGTAATCACAGGCCACTCAAAGGGGGCTCCCTTGTAATTGCTTTGCCACTATAGGGGGCTCCCTCCTTGGAATCTATGATTCTTATTCTTATTATTCATGGATAATTTGATATGGATGGCCAACCTAATATATATATCTACCCTAAAGCTACGTTGGTGAAGAGACATGATGGTTCACATATGAAGAGACGTGATGGTTCACGTTATGAAGGGTTGTGATGGTTCACTTTATAAGTTAATAATATAATAATTAAATGATTAATAATACTAACTAATACTAACTAATAACGTTAGGATTGAGGATCCTAACAGAGATTGGGAGTTAAGTATAGAACATATTGAGTCTCTAACAATTCTCTTTATGCTTCTATGAGGTTTATGAATCACATTGTGTCTCTAAAAATTCTCTTTGTGGGTTCATGCTAAGCAAGTTTTTCTTGGTGAGCTTGCTGAGGTTTTAGACAGGTTTCGATGGGGACTTGTGAGCAATTTTTAGACAGGTTTCGATGGGGACTTGTGAGAAAATTTGGACAAGTCCTAGAAGAGGACTTGTGAGCTGAGTTTGATAGTTCTATCAGAGGACTTGAGGACAGAGGTGCATTGGTTCTTTGAGAAGAACCTAAGGACATATTTGGCAAGTCTTTGAGAAGGCTTGTGTGCAGAGGATTGATTTTTTCAAGAGTTGGACAGATCTGACAGACAGAAGAAGACTTGTACTAGACCGACTAACTGTGTTTTGTACAGGTTGCTGAGCTGCTGTGGACGTGATCATAGAAGGCAGAGGTCTCTTAGGATAAGCATTGAGGATAGGAGGTCTTCGGTGGAAAGGAGTTCCACGTGCTAGCAAGAGGTAGAGGCAGTTGATCTTCTGAGGGATCATTTTTAGAGTAGAGGGGAAGGTATCTCCTTTGACCAGATGCTCATAAATTTAGATTGGGGGAAGGTATATCCTTTGAGCAGAGGATCATAAATTTAGATTGGGGGAAGGTATCTCCTTTGAGAAGAGGCTCATAAATTCATATTGGGGGAAGGTATCTCCTTTGGGCCGAGGCTCATAAAAATTGTATTTGGGAAGGTTTCCCAAAGAACTTTGAGATAAATTTTAGAGAAAAAGTTTTGTGGACGTAGCCCAAGCATTCTGGGTGAACCACGTTAAATTTGGTGTCACTTTGTGGATGATATTGTGCGTTGTTTTGATATTGCTTTGGGTATATTTCTTTACTGTTTTGAAGTATAAAGGAAAAAGTAAAAAGAGGTCTTATACTATTCACCCCCCCCTCTCAGTATAAGCTTGTGTTCTTCAATAAGAATATATACAGGTTGGAGAAGACCAAATAATCTATAATGTGCATAATAAGAACATTCATGAGCTAGAATGCATATAGAAAATACAAGGAGGATAGTCAAAGTCTAAAATAGCACCATATACAAGGGAGAGCAATAAATGTAGTGAAAGGACATCATGTAAAGCATTGAATACTAAAATAAGAACCTCACCAAAATTAGAGTGCAAGTTGCAAACAAAGGATTAGTAGACTATTATGTAGCACTTCATATCCAAGAAGGTATATTAATATTCAATCTATTTGCATTTTGTAAAGGTCAAGAAGCTATAAGGTTTATCAATACTAAGGTTAAGTTAATCTATTATGCTTAATATTAATTAAGTGAATGGAGATATAAGGAAATGAATTGGTAAATTATAACCTTAGATGATTTATTGATTGATTTGAAAGACTATTGAAGTAAGGAGGATTTAACTTGAAAGCTTTTTGAAATTGTGTTATTTGAAATTCAAGCATAGAAATATTTGCAAATAGTTTAACTTGGAGGAATAAGGTTTTCTACATCAAAATTGAAATATTAAATTTGCAAATATCTATATTTTCTAAATTTCTAGTTAGGGAGTTATAAAGAGTTCAACACCAATTTAGATTCTTGAAATTTAGAAACCTTACTATTAAAAATTGAAGCACTACATAAAGTTTTTGAAACTTTAGAAATTTTATTTGATATTAGTGTCTTTCTCAAATATATGAGACATAAGGAATCCAACTTAAAGGTATTGAAAATAGATAACCTTATCAAAATTGAAATTGCATCAAAAATTATCTTTAGCTTTATATTCATAAATTGAAGAACACGAGCTTATACTAAGAGGGGGGTGAAAAATATAAGATCAACTTTTACTTTTCTTTCCCAAATACTATTATCCAATATTATCAATGGAAATATAAATAATAGTAATCAAAGCAATGCACAAATCATCACACACAAGAGAGACACCAATTTAGCATGGTTCACCTAATGTGGGCTACTCAATGGAGAAAATATTTCTATTCTCAACAAATATTCTCGAGAAACAATTCTCTATTACAATGTTTATGGACCTCTGTACAAAGGAGACACCAATACCCTATGCTTTGATTTGTGGATCTCTCTCCACTAGAGAACTTTGTCCCATTTTATCTAGTTTGTGGAACTTGATCAAGGAGAACTCTATCTCCTCAACTGGTTCATGGATATCTCTCCATAGAAGAAATCTATCTTCCCAACTGGTTCATGGATCACACTCCATAGGATAACTCTTTATCCTTTATCTAGCTCATGAAACTCTATCCACAATAGAACTCTATCCCCTCTACTTTGGTTTGTGGATCTCTATCCATAGGAAAACCCTTTCCCCTTACTCTGGTTCGTGGAACTCTATCCCTAGGAGAACTCTATCCCCTATACTCTAGGTGGTGATCTTATAGAATAATTATGCTCCCACTTATATGGCTTGTGGATCTATCTCCATAAGATACCTTTGTCCCCACTCCACTGGCTAATGGATCCCTATCCACTAGAGATTTCTATCCTCTTTAATTTATCACATACAAAGCCTACTCTCAACTCTGTCTCAAATTTACACTTAAATTTTTCCCAAGTCTAACACAAATTTTATCTAACTTTGCTCACAAATATACACTTGAATCTATCTTAAATCTACTCCAAGCCTGAACACAAATCTTGAACAGATCAATAATCAAACCTGCTCTCTATGTTGTTTCAAGTCTTCACAAGACTTGCTCAAATCTGCCTTCAAAACTTCTCAAATACATGCTCAAATCTACCTTCAAACCCTCTCAAAGAATTTTTCAAATCTAATCTCAATCCTTCTCTAATACTTTCTCAATTATTTCCTCAAGCCTTCACAAAAAATTTCTCAAATATGCTCTCAATCCTTCTCAAATACTTGCTCAATTTTGTCCTCAATCCTTCACCAAGACTTGCTCAAATATTCTCTCAAGCTTTCTCAAAGACATGCTCAATTATGTCCTAAATCCTTCACAAATACTTGCTCAAATTTGTCCTCAATGCTATTTTCAAAACCTACTCAAATAATTCCAATCTTGCACATAAAACATAACTCAAATCTCTTTCAGAAAAACTCTCTTCAAAAAAATTCTACTTGCCAATTTTATCTCAAGATAAATCACTCAAATGCTTAATTTCCCTTATTAAAATTTATCTAAAACACCTTATCAAATGCTATCAATATCTCTCAAATCAATGTTCAAAATATTTCACAAAGATGCTTAATTTGTTTTCAACCCTAGCACAAGTAGTTCACACTCTTTATCTCAAAACTTCCCAAACTCTTTCAAAAATAAAATCATAGATTTTTCTCAAAATCTATTCCAAAATTTTCAAAAAAATTCAACAATTAAGCACACAAAACTCGCTCAAATATTTCCAACAATGCTTATCAAACAATCCTTTTCACTCCACCTTATGTTTCACAACATTCATTTCAACAAACACTTCAAACAAAGGATGATGTGCCCATACCTCTTAATTGCTCTTTTGAAGATATATCTTCAAAACCTGTCTCACAAATAACCAATCCTTCTTGTGCCACTTCAAGGGTTAGATAGCAATGATCTATTTCAAAACCTCCACATGAATATTCCACCTCAATAGATATTTCACCATACAAACATTCAATAAAATGCTAAACCATTTTTACACCTTATTACTCTTAACTTTTCAAATAAAATTTCATGAAAAAAGATTACCAATTACATAAGCATAGTATTTCATTTACACCTTATATCCCCTACTTGTCATTAATGCATTTCCAAAAAATAAATAAATCACCACTTCAATTTATAACTCAATGCACTAGCAAACAAACCACCTTAATCTTTTTCTCAAGAAAAAGAAATCATTTTCATAACCCTTTTTATTGCAAAAAAAAATATTAATACAAAACTCCTTATAACTCCCTAGCTAGTGCATACATTAGCAACTTTGAACCTTAGGCATAAATTATTTTTTATCAAAAATTAATCCCTTCACTGTTGCTTGCCATATGGAATCAAACTCGCACTGCCTGCTAGCCCCACGCCCTAGCTAGTCCATCGCGTGGGCTAGCCACCCACACGTAAACAAAGGAGCAAGATCTCCTTGTTATTCTTCACCACCAGTGCTAAAATAAAATCATACCACATAAACAAAAATGGCCTCTGCATGAATCAAATGTTGCACCTTCTGTCCTCCATGCACTGTACAAGCCAAGCTTGCTATCTTGACTACCACCTCACTTTGAGTGGGTACAAACCCTTTCCAACCTTTGACCAATGCGCTGCTTTAAAAATTGTGAAATCTGATGTCCGTTTCTCCTCTGCCATGTCGAATGAAAATCGAGAAAGGCAATTAATTTGGAGGTAAATATTAATTCAAAAAACTTTTATTTAGACTAAACTTTAGCTTATAAATACACATGCCCTTTTTCACATTGGACATTAGCTCACTTGCAATTCAAGTTTGGTGCTTCAAATTTAATTATTATATTTAATTATAATAATTTAAATCCAAGGGATTTAAATATTATAAATTAAATATTAAAATCCTTTTTGGGCCTTTTATTTAAGTATAACCTTACCACCATTAATGAATATTTTAACCTTTACAACATTACCACCAAAGTAAATTAAATAGACTTATAAATTCTTTCTCAACCACCATGGAGAGGATTTCCTTTCTTCCTGCTGCCTTATGCCTCATGTGCCACCATGAATAATATAATCACAAATATTTCCTTCAACTTAAGAAATTAAACCTTTTGATATTAATCAAACCTCTTAGAATTAATTCCATCAACTTAGGATATCAAACCTCTTGACATCAATAACACCAAAACATCCTCAAATTTCCAACAATCTCCTCCTTTGTCATTTATGGCAACCCTTTTACCTTAACCATTCATTTTTCCTTTTTCCAATTCTTCTCCCCATGAGAAACTGCTTCCCCCCTAACTCAAATCTCTCCCCCTTTGACATCAATGGCAAAGGAACTCCTTTGGGGCTAAATATAAGACTCTTAGCTCAGCCCCCTCCCCACCTCCTCTTCTTGAGGTGGTTAATTTTGGGGTGGAAGTATATCTACTCCCAACATACAATGCTCTTTTTATTTTTCCACCTTTTTTCTCAACATACCTTTTTTATTCTTTTGAGTTTCCATGTTCTTGCTTGTCTCTGGAAATTCTATTCTATGCCACTTGACCTTATACCCAACATTATTGCACTTATAACACTTAATTTTGTGGTTCTTAGAAGGTTATGGTGAAGCCATACCCATTTCTATCATGGACCCTGCAATGAATTGCTTTATGACCAAAATTATTACAAGAGTAGAAATACCCTTGAAAGAGATTTCCATTTTTGAAATTTATCTTAGTGAAACCATATTTCTTCTTTCCATGATTCCTACACTATAGAGTCTTGTGACCAAAACTTTTACATGAGAAGCAATGTCCTTTGAAGGAATCTTGCCTTGGACACACTAATCTCTTAGTCCTTTCTTCCCTATGATGTTCCCTCTTCATTGTTTGTGCATTGTTTCCTTCCTTGGTGAAGCTTCTGTTTTTCAAATTATCCTCATAAGTATCAATTTATCCTTCACTCTCTTATTCTGAAGCTTCTTCCTCTTTGGATATTGAGCTTGACTCCTCTTCTTGTTTCCCTTGTCCTTATTCAAAACTAGGTCCTATTATATTTGATGAAGATCTTTGTGCATTGATAATCTTATCTAAGGTCTTGGAACTTTTCCCAAACCTGTGTAGCTTGTCTTTAGAATATTTTACTTCCTTCCTTAGTGAAACTACCTCATGCTCTAATATTTCACATTCTAAGACTTTTACCTCTAACTTTTCTTTAAATCTCCTTGTCTTAGCTATTAAGTTTGTCAAATCTTGTATAAGCTTTCCTTTTTCTTCATCACATTCTTGAACTTGAGCCTTGAATCTCAAATTCTACTTTCTAATATTTTTCAATTATTTAAGAACTGAGATAAGTTTTTATTATAGATCTACTACTCCTTCCTCTTCATTTTTTGATTATTTTTCTACTTCTTGGTCTTCAAGAGCATCTTCATACTTTTCATATTTATATTCAACTGGAGCACTTCCTTCCTCTTTTATTGCCAAAATGATAATTTCTTCTTCTTCACTATCTGATGATATTTCATCACTATCACTTGAAACCTTGCCTATCTTGTTCACATAGAAGCTCTTATTATGCCTTTGAAAACATATATTTTCATGCTTTCTTTGTCCATACCTATTTTTCTTTTCATACCTAGATTTTCCTACTTCCTTTTTCTTGTGATCGTGTTTCTCTTCACTACTACTACTTTCAAATTCTGTACAATTAGATGCATAGCGACCATATTTAACACAGTTATAACACTTAAATATTTTCATACATTTGTGCTTTATTGAGTCCTTCTTGTTCCTTATTTCGTAGTTAGCTTCCTCATCACTCATTGACTCATCAATTGAATCTGGTTTCTTATCTTTCTTTGCTACTTTTAAGACTACCTCTTTATTAGGGTTAGGATCCTTTCCTATTCTCATTTCATAACCTATGAGAGTTCTATGTAACTCATCCATAGTCAAATTTTCAATATATTTCATTTCTTCTATGGTTGAAACCTTTCCATCATACCTCATAGAAAGTGACCTTAAAACCTTTTGAGCAACATTTGATTCTTCAATTTTAAATCCAAGTCCTTGCATGGTGTTAACAACCTCATCCTCATAAATTAAGTATGCAACAATATCTTCCTCGTATTTTATCTTCAAATATTCAAATTTTTTCTTATGATTTTACAATTTTGCCATCTTGACATTTTTATCACCTTGATATGTTTCCTTCAACTTTTCCCATATCTCTTTTGCTGATTTGCGATGCATAATTTTACAAATTTTATTCCATGTAATCCACTCAATATTGCATTAATTGCCTTTGCATTATTCACATGTAGGAGCTTACCATATTTATCTATGGGAGGATTAACTATAGGTGTGAACCCATCCTAAACTACTTGCCATGTCTCATATCCTTGTACCATCAGGTAAGTCCTCATTCTTATGCTCTAGAAAGCATAATTATTTCCATTGAACAATGGTACCTTATTTTTTTAACATCCACTCTGAGATGCCATCTATGTTTCTATACACTCTTACTTCAAGTTATTAGTCTCTTTCGAAGGAACCCACTCTGATACTAATTGAATAACACATGCTTATACTAAGAGGGGGGTGAATAGTATAAGACCAACTCTTTCGTTTCTTTCCCAAATAATATTATCCAATATTATCGATTATAATATCAATAGTAGTAATCAAAGCAATACAAAAATCATCACACACAAAATAGACACCAATTTAATGTGGTTCACCCAATGTGGGCTACTCCACGGAGAAAATATTTCTACTAAAATTTCTCAACAAATCTTCTTGGGAAACAATTCTCTATTACAATGTTTATGGATATCTATCCAAAGGAGACACCAATCCCCTATGATTTGATTTGTGGATCTCTCTCCACCAGAGAAATATTTCCCCTTTTCTCTAATTCATAGAACTTGATCTAGGATAACTCTATCTCCTCAACTAGTTTATGGATATCTCTCCATAGAAGAACTCTATCTTCCCAGTTGGTTCATGGATCACATTCCATAGGAGAACTCTTTATCCTTGCTCTAGTTTGTGGAAATTTATCCATAGCATAAATCTATCCCCTCTGCTTTGGTTTGTGGATCTCTATCCAAAGGAAAATGCTTTCCCCTTACTCTAGTTTGTAGAACTCTATCCACAGGAGAATTGTATCCCCTTTGCTCTATTTTGTGATCTTCTAGAAGAATTCTGCTCTCATTGCTCTATCTTGTGGATCTCTTTCCATAGGATACCTTTGTCTCCACTACATTGGTGAATGGATCTCTATACACTAGAGACTAATATCCTTTATACACTGTCACCTCCAAATATTGCTATCAAATCTATCTCAAATCTGCACCAAACTCTATCCCAAGTATAGCATAAATTTTCTCTAACTCTTCTCACAAATATGCACTTGAATCTATCTTAAATCTGAAGCTTGCAAATAATTAAAATGCTTTCAACTTCATTAACAATCAAATGCTAAGGTTACATGCTTATATAGCTTAGGAAATAAGCTAGAAATAGTTAAGACTAAAAATAGGGAGAGAAAATAGGGAAGAGAGGAAATAGGGAAGAAAAGAGAATTAAAAATAAAACTCTCCTTCTTATACCGCCTGCCATCCACTTCCTTGTTGTCAACCTCCTTGCCGTCAACCTCCTTGCTGACCAACCAAGGTAGATTAAATTCCAATATTCTCCCCCTTGATGTTGATGTGAATTTTACAAAAATTTTCATCAGCATCACAACATTGGAAGAAACTCAATATTTTTTGTCTCCTCCAGTTTTGTAACAAGAAATAAAAAATTGTAAAATTTTGTCTTGGGCACTCCTTCCATTGTTTGTGTGTGATCTCCTCCATATTTGTTATTGCTCCTTCTTGCAAGTAACCGAGTGCCTTATTTTGATGAGATACTCCCCCTTCATCAAAAACTCCTTCAAATGATGGCATTCCCAGAATGCCATAAGTATTGGTTCTCATTTACCAATCCAACACATTTCTTTTATCATTCATTCTATGGTCTTCAAACCATATTTCAGCTTCTAATACTCCTCTTGAGTATGTAAAATGCATCATATTACATAGATGGTTTTGCCATATTATAATTTCACATACCTCTACACAGATATTCAAACAAAATATAGCTATGCAATAGCTAATTACATATGCAACAAAATTTTGCTCCTCACACAAAGTTCCACTTAGCACAATGACTTTACAATATTCCTTCTTCCAAGGAATTTTTAACACATCATTTGGATCCATGTGACCCAAGCTCTCCATCATTGTCTTCTCTCCAAGAAGACTCTTCATCAAAGTTGTCTCTATGAGACAATATCTTCTTAATAATACATTTGGAAAATATTCTCCTTTCTTTTCATTCTTGCTCACAAAACATAAATCATTAATCATAAAAAAATTACCTTTAGTATAAGTAGATTTGGTTCTTTCCATAAAGCTATTTTGTAGCAGTTCTACTTATTTATATTTTGCTTAGAGATCAACCATCAAATCTTCACTAAGAGTTCTCCTCCTTTGTTCAATCCATGTTGGTGTGTTGAAACACCATTCATTCAAGCAATCATACATTGTTACCTTTTCAAGACAACTCTCTTTCTGCAATGTAGTCACTCCAAGTGAGTGATATTCATCCACAATTTCCTCTTCAAGAAAATTCTCAATATCCTTTTATGATGTATCCATTACATCATTAAGTCCATTAAATACTATCTCACTATTTTCTATCTCCTCCTTGATACAGTCTTTCTCATAATGTGTTTTTTCTTTTATTATCTCAGCCTTGAGATAATCCTCATTATGGAGCATGAAACTTATGTCCTCCATATCTTATTCCTCTGTTACACTTGGAAAATCATCCCACATAAATTCATTTGATTTTTCAAGAGAGCACACATCCATTCTAAGTGAATGGTTTTCAAGATAAGTTAGCCAATGGTATTCCATGAACATTGCTTCTCCATCACCATCCACAAAACTTCTTTATTCTCCTCCATGAGAATTTTAGGTACATTCTCCAAAATACACTCTTCATTTATCTCCTCCATGATACATTATTCATCATACATTTCACTTTGATGGTCTTCAATAAAGGAACACTCCAATGTGAGTGTTTCTATTCCTTCATCTTCAAAGTCTTCTTCCACTTTTGAATCGTCTTCACTAGAAGGTCCTTGAGCAAATGTCTCTCCATTGGGACATCCATCCTATTTGCTATCAATGTGAATGCTTTCCAAGCATGCCATTCCTACAAAAAATTCATTAGTACAATTTTTATTTTCATATTTTTCTCCTCCTAAAAGAAATAATTGACTATTACAATTTTCCATGCCTTTACAAGATATGTATGCAACTATGGGTGTCTCACAATAAATCTCTCCAATGAGAGTTATGCAAGGCTCCTTCGTCTTCTCATCCTCTTCGTCATGAAGGGGTTCCTCATATTTATCTCTCTTATCTTCATATGAGCCTTCATAAGAGTATTCAAAAGCTCCTTCAAAAGGATCTAATTCAGAAATTTCTTCAAGGAAGCAAGGCTCCTTCTTGCTTAAAAATCTTCATGATTGTCACACATGGCTTTATGGGTGTTTGCAAGAAACCCATAAGCATATTTAAAAACTTGCCATGCCATTGTAGCTGATCTACAATTGGCTATGAGAGGGAAAATACTCTTTTCCATTCCTCTCCTCAAATCCATAAGGGCTAAGCAATTTTCATATTGCTTCTCTTTCATCTCTTTTCTCTCCTCTTCTTGTAGCTTGTTCCAAGTGGGTTCATCATATCCTTCTTCTACAATGCTCCAGAGGTCTTTGGCCATCAAGAAGGTCTTCATCATTATGCTCCAAATAGCATAATTATCTCCATTGAAAGTTGGCACATTCATGTTTTCGATCACAATACTTAACCCTTGAACAGGGTTCCAAGGGGCAGCGCTAAACTGGCACTCCAAAAGGCTTCCCATAACTTTTCTAACCTCACTTTTATGCTCTCCATTTTTACAAAGATTACCTCTTAGGCAATAACAAAAATTTTCACTCTTAAAGCCTCTTAGGCCTTTTACAATAATTTCACCTTACAAAGTGTGAACCTTTCAAGCCTCTTAGGCTATTACATAAATTGCCTCTTAGGCAATATTTTCTCCTTCCTTTTTTTTAAAAAAACAATAAAATTTAGATTATTAAAAAAATATAAAAAAACTTTAAAAATAAATAAGCTTTAAATAAAAAATTTAACCTTTTTTCTGCCCATGCGAGTCGAACCTGTGACCTCTCGATAACCAAAGTCTTAGTGCGCACCTCCTTACCGCATTGGCTACCACCACCGATGGCAATTAAAATCACATGGTGTCATTTAATGCCTCCCCGCTGCAGAGGAGACAAAAAAAATAAAAAAAAATTAAAAACTTTTGGGAACTTAATCCCATATGCAGTAGGAATTGGGTTGCAAAGGGGTTTAAGAGTACAAGAGCTCATAAGGGTATTCAATTGCCTTTGAGTAATAAAACCTTACCCTTTTGCTCTTCATTGGGTGAATGCCCTTCTGCCACATTGCCACCTCATGTTCTCTTGCCATGTGTCCTACTTATTGTGTTTGCCATGTCATCTCCTTGTTGTGTTTGCCACATCACTATGTCTGCCATGTCATCTCCTTGCCATGTGTCCACCTCTGGTCAGCTCACCACATGTTTACCTCTAGTTATCTCACCATGTGTCTACCTCTGGTATGCATTCTGCCAAGTCACCTATCAATCATTTGGGGAATTATGCCTGGTGTCCTCTGGTTAGTTGGTCAATGCCAAACTGCATGCTCTCCATGAGCCTCATTTCTACCTCACCTTGGTGCACACTCTATGGGCCTCCTTTCAACCTCCTTAGGAATAATACCTCCTATGGGCTCACTCCTATGGGCCTCATCAACCTCCTTGAGATTCTTGCCTCACTTGTGGGTCTCCTTAGGCCTCCTTAAGATCTATGTCTATGGGCCCTCCTCAAAATTTGTTCTTGGCTTCCAATAGCCTTGCCACCTCCTCCGAATCTGATACAAAATGAAGCTTACGAATAATTAAAATGCTTTCAACTTCATTAACAATCAAATGCTAAGGTTACATGCTTATATAGCTTAGGAAATAAGCTAGAAATAGTTAATAGTAAAAATAGGGAGATAAAATAAGAAAGAGAGGAAATAGGGAAGAAAAGAAAATTAAAAATAAAACTCTCCTTCTTACACCGCCTGACATCCACTTCCTTGTCGTCAACATACTTGCCATAAACTTCCTTGTCGACCAACCAAGGTAGATTAAATTCCAACAAAATCTACCCCAAGCCTTAACACAAAGCTTTAATAGATCAGTAATCAAACCTTCTCTCTATGTTGTTTCAAGTCTTCACAAGACTTGCTCAAATATGTATTCAAACATTCTCAAATATTTGCCCAAATCTACCTTTGAACCCTCTCAAAGACTTGCTCAAATATGCTCCCAAGCCTTCTCAAAGACTTGCTCAATTATGTCCTCAATCCTTCACAAAGACTTTCTCAAATTTGCTCTCAAGCCTTCTCAAATACTTGCTCAATTCTATCCTCAAGCCTTTACCAAGAATTTCTCAAATATGCTCTAAAGCCTTCTTAAAGACTTGCTCAATTCTTTCCTCAAGTGTTCACAAAGACTTTTTTGATATTCTCACAATGACACTGAGAGGGGGGGTGAATCAGTGTAGCTATTAAAATTCAAATCTACAACACTTAATGCTGAAGCAAAGAGAACTTAAAAACAGGTAAAGCAATTTTCACAAGAGAGCACACCACAACACACAATGTAACGAGGTTCACCAATTTGGCTACTCCTCAAAAATGACTGCTTGGACTCCAATCCAAATCCAGCCTTTGCAAAACACCAATTTTACAAACACTTTACTAGCACCCACTGGAAGGAGCACCAACCCCTTATTTTTTTGCTACAACAGATAGGAGCACCAACCCCTAATGCCAAGCACCAACTTGGACTGCAATTCTGAATTATCTTAATGACATAAAAATGCCTTCGTTGTTTACACGACCCTGACTGGTCTGTAATTAATCAAACTCTACACGCTCTCATGGCTCTGCTTATCTCTCTCTCGGCCCTCTTCTAACCCTCTTTACACAGCAATTTCTCACATATAGCAACAACCTTATTCTTCACGTAGACCTGCTTTTATAACATATTAGTCTCTATTTTTAACTTCCATATTTACGCATGCAACCCGTAACTGTTCCTTTAATATTCTCTTCTACCACTTGTCAACTGTAACTACTTCTTTATGTAACTCCTTTTGTATTTATAGAGTGGGCATTTCGTTAAACATGTTACATGCAACATATACCTCTACCATGATTGTTAGTCTTCTTGGTCATGACTGTTCATATTCTTTTCTGTGCATGCATGCATTTTTTGATTCTATTTATGTGACTATTCGATTTCTCCTTCTTTGACTGTTCTTAAAATAGCTGCATGCTTTTCTTTTGTAATTGCTCCTGTAACTGTATTATTGACTCCAGTTAACTCTTCTTATTTTGGCTGCATGCTTTTCCTCTACAATTGCCCTTTTACTGTTGTTCTGCTTTAGTTAACTGTCAGTGATCATGTTGTTGCGACCTATCATGAAATCGTGACACTTCTATCTCTTTATGCTCTTCTCACCTTTTACCCATGAAAACTCAACATGTCACGAAATCGTGACATTTTCCGCCTCCTTGTTTACCTCTTGTCTTGCACCCACGAAAACCAGACATGTCACGAAATCGTGACACTTTTTGCTTCCTTGCACTTCTCTGCCTTTCGCCGTAAAAATGGAACATGTCGCGAAATCGTGACACTTTTGCTGCCTTGTGCCTTTTCTATCTTTGGCCCATGAAAACACAACATGTCGCGAAATCGTGACACATTCGCTGCCTTGTGCCTTTTCTGTCTTTGGCCCACGAAAATGAAACATGTCACGAAATCGTGACACTTTTCCTCCTTGGCGCTTTCTCTTCGAACCTATCATGAAATCGTGACACTTTTTCTCCTTGGAGCTTTCTCTTCGAACCTGTCGTGAAATCGTGACACTTTCTCTCCTTGGCGCTTTCTCTTCGAACCTGTCGTGAAATCGTGACACTTTCTCTCCTTGGCGCTTTCTCTTCGAACCTGTCATGAAATCGTGACACTTTCTCTCCTTGGCGCTTTCTCTTCGATCCTGTCACGAAATCATGACACTTTTTCATCCGTACAGTCCTTCTTGCAAATTGTCATGAAATCGTGACACTTTCCTTTGCAAGCTCCTTCTCTCCGAACATGTCACGAAATCATGACAGTTTTCTTTGCCTGTGCCTTCTCTCCAAACATGTCGCGAAATCGCGACAGTTTTCTTTGCTTGCGCCTTCTTTCCAAACATGTCACGAAATCGTGATAGTTTTCTTACTTGCCTTCTTTGCTTCCAACATGTCACGAAATCATGATAGTTTTTCTACTTGCCTTCTTCTCTGACAACATGTCACGAAATCATGACAGTTTTTCCACTTGGCTTCTTTGCCTCCAACATGTCACGAAATCGCGACAGTTTTGCCAGCATTTTCTCTCTCCTCCGATATGTCGCGAAATCATGACAATTTTGACAACATTTTCTCTCTCCTCCGAGATGTCACGAAATCACGACAATTTTGACCGCATTTTCTCTCTCCTCCGAGATGTCACGAAATCGTGACAATTTTGACAGCATTTTCTCTCTCCTTCGAGATGTCGCGAAATCGCGACAGAAAACATGTCGCGATATCGCGACAGTTTTCTTACTTGTCTTTTTCTTTGATTTTCTGAATCTGGGCCACTTCTGTCTTCTTGGAAATTCACTATACATGTTCTAATGACCTCCGAAATCCATCGCTCCATTGCATCAAGCTGATCTATCTATCTGTGTTGACAACAATGACAATACTTTTGCTGCACCTTGCTCAACAATCTCCCCCTTTGGAATTGTTGGCAACACTCATGCACTCTCCTGTAATTCTTCTCCCCCTTTGACAATAATACCAAAGGGCTGCTGCAGACTCCCCCTGAGTCTATGCACACTATTCTTAGACAAACATTGTTATAGTTAGCAAAAATCATGAATATGAGCAAAACTATAAGCATAGGCATAAATGCTCCCCACGAGAATGTGATCCCAATTGATAGTCAGTTCTTGGGAAACGTGACCACTCCCAACTTACTCCGAAGGTACTCAAAAACTTCCTTGGGTAATGGTTTGGTGAATATATCTGCTACTTGCTCTGTAGTTGGAACAAAATCCAATTTGACCTCACCTTCTACAACTTTATCCTTCAAGAAGTGATACCGGATTGCAATATGTTTGGTTCGAGAATGCATAACCGGATTCTTTGATATGTTAATAGCACTAGTGTTATCACATTTAACTGAAATTGGCTCTTTGAAGTGAATACCAAGATCTTTCAGGGTTTGTCTCATCCATAATATCTATGTACAACATGTTGTTGCTGCAATGTATTCTGCCTCTGCTGTGGATAGAGAGCGATTCTTGTTTCTTCGTTGTGCCATGCTACCAACTTGTCTCCAAGATAAAATGCTCCTCCATTGGTACTCTTTTTGTCATCAATACATCCTGCCCAATCTGCATCAGAATATGCAATAAGAGTGAAGTCCTTACCTTTTGGGTACCATAACCCATACTCCATAGTACCCTTGAGGTACCTAAAAATCCTCTTCACTGGCTGTCACATGAGTCTCTTTGGGACTAGCCTAAAATATTGCCACCATGCATACTGCCTGTAAGATATCTGGTCTGGTAGCTGTCAAATACAATAGGCTTCCAATCATAGACCTATACATGGTTTGATCTACATCTGGAGATTTTTCATCCTTGCTCAACTTGCAACTTTGTTGTCATGGGAGTGCTAACGGGTTTACTATCCTCCATTGTGAACTTTTTCAACATTTCTTTCACATATTTAACTTGAGAAATAAAAATGCCCTTTTCACTTTGATTGACTTACAGTCCGAGAAAATAAGAAAGTTCACCAATCATAGACATCTCAAATTCTTTCTTCATTTTATTTGCTATGTCACTACAGGACTTATCATTGTTGTTTCCAAAAATGATATCATCTACATAAACAACAAGGACAATAAGATGGCCATTCTCTATTTTGACATATAGATTGCTGTCCACCAAACCTTTCTTGAACCCCTGTTGAATCAGATAGTTATCCAGCCTTGCATACCATGCTCCGGGTGCCTGTTTCAAGCCATACAAAGCTTTCTTCAACTTGCAAACAAAGTTGGGATTATCACCGAGTTGGAACCCATCTGACTGCTCAATGTAAACCTCTTCTTTCAGTTTTCCATTCAGAAATGCTGATTTTACGTCCATTTGATATACTTTGAAATTTTTATGAATTGCTAAGGCCAGAAACATTCTGATTGCCTCTAGTCTAGCTACTGGTGCAAAGGTTTCCTCAAAATCAATACCTTCAACCTGTGCATAGCCTTTATAGACCAGTCTTGCTTTATTCCTTACAACCTGTCCATCTTCGTTCAATTTATTTTGAAAAATCCATTTAGTATCGATTACATTTTTATTTGTCGACCTTGGTACTAACTCCCAAGTTTTGTTTTTCTCAATCTGATCTAGTTCTTCATTAATTGCCTTCATCCAAATTTCATCTGTGCTTGCTTCAGCAACATTTTTGGGCTCAATGCTGGATAATAGAGAGTAGTTCCGTACTACTGCTCTTCTTGTCTGAATACCAACTGTTGGGTCCCCAATAATCTGTTCTCTGGGATGATTTTTTTGCCAGCTGCCTATTTTGAATTTCTTGTTTTCTTCTTCTTCTGAGTCAATTCTTAAATCAGTTGGGTCAATTTTTTGATTCTCTTCTATTTCCATTTCTTCATCTCCTTCAATGACTTCTTCATAAATAGGGTAGTTTTCTTGATAAGTAGTTTCTCGATCTCTACCTTCATCAACTTTAACATCTGCACTCTCCACAATTTTCTTTAGCCTCTTGTTGTAACATGTGTAGGCTTTGCTTTTTGTTGAGTAACCAAGAAAAATACCTTCGTCAGCTCTATCTTCAAATTTATCGAGATTATCTTTAGTTCGTTTGATGTAGCACTTGTTGTCGAACACTTTGAAATATCTTGCTGTTGCCTTTCTACCAAACCACAGCTCATACGGTGTTTTGCTTTCATGCATTCTTAGCATGCACCTATTTTGGATGTAAACCATAGTATGGACTGCCTCTTTCCAAAATCTGTCAACTATTTTGTTCTCAGCCAACATTGTCCGTGCCATTTCCTGCACTGTCCTGTTCTTCCTTTCTACAACACCATTCTGCTGAGGTGTTCTTGCTGCTGAAAATTGTCTTTTGATCCCATATTTTTGATAGTATTCTACAAATTCTTCTGAGATAAATTCTCCTCCTCTGTCTGATCTTAGGCATTTAATTCTTTTTCCAGTTTGATTCTCAACCTATTTTTTAAAAATCTTGAACATCTCAAAGGCATCTGATTTAAGCTTTAAAAATAGTACCCATGTCATCCTGGAGTAGTCATCTATGAACAACATAAAGTATTTGTCACCATTTATGCTTTGTGTTCTCATGGGTCCACACAAATCAGTATGTATTAGATCTAAAGGCTTATTGGTGAAGTATTCCTTTGATTTAAATGTGGCTCTAGTTTGCTTCCCTTTTTGGCATGAAGCACAGATGCTATTTACTTGTTTGCCAATGGTGGGTATATCTCTTACTGCCCTTTTTGAACTTATTTTTACCAGATTGTCAAAGCTAATATGATCGAGCCTCTTGTGCCACAACCAATTTTCATCTTCCTGTCCAATCAAGCACGCTCCTTCTGAAGTTTATGAGAGAGTATATAGATTTCTAGAAGTCCTTAATCCAGTAGCTATCAGCTTCCCACTGTGTGCTTTTTTGACTTCATAGCCCTGCTTCTTAAAGATGACTTCATGACCTCTATCACATATTTGACTTACGCTCAGTAAGTTGTGCTTCAAACCAATCACAAATAGAACTTCTTTGGAATTGATCTGTCCATCACTTATCTTGATTGATCCTTTGCCAACTATCTTGGCTCCATCATTATTTCCAAACTTTACAGAGCCCCCTTCATATTTTTGTAATTTTTCAAATTTTTGTTTATCTCCTGTCATGTGACTGGAGCATCCACTATCCAATATCCATGGTGCAGATTTGTTCTGTGCTTTGAAAGCTGTCTGAACAATCAAGGATTCCTTTTCTTCCTTGGGTCACTCCTTTTCTTTCCACTCTGGTTTGGCTACAGTTTTGGTCACTTGTTTAGACTTTTCTTTGTCAGTAGCTTTGTGCATGTTTTTCTAGGAATTTTTTGTTTTGCCTTAAACTATTTGGTTGAGATCTTCTTCCCTGATATCTTTTTGCTGCATATGTGCTTCTACAGTTTCTTGCAATGTGTCCAAAGTTATGACAGTTATAGCATTCTACTGCATAATCCATCAAGGGTGAAAAGACATTTCTATTGGTGAAATTTCTTTGTCCTATATTATGAATGCGATCTGAAATCTTATGACCGTAAGCATTGCATTTAAAACAATAACCAGAAAAGGAATGATTGAACCTGGGAATTGGTCTTTGCCATTTTGTAGTAGGAGCCACAAATTTTCTTCTCCTTTGATGTGTGACTTTTATGAATCCCTCATTATCAACACTCTTCTCGTGCCTGGCACTATTGCTTTCTTTTGCTTGATTCATTTTTCCTTGATCAACCTTGATCTTATCTTCTTTCTTTACTTGTTCTATAGTTATGGCCTTTGATCCACTTGACGATTCTCCTTCGACAAAGCCCAAGCCAAATTTGATGCCCGTAGTCCTCTGACTATTTATAATATTTTCAAGCTTTGCAGAACTTCCTTCAAGTTTGTGATAGCAACTTAATTTTTGATTCTTTTCTTCTAGCCGCATTCTTAAGACAACAATCTCTTCTTCCAGTTTGCAGCACTCATCTATTTTCATGGTTAATTGAACTTCGAGTTCTTCAGACATTTTCTTAAATTCTTCTATCTGTACTTTCAAACTGCTTATTATGTCATTCGCATCCTCTAGTTTTCTTGAGACCTTTTTATTCTTTTTCCTTTCTGTACTCAACTCTTTAAGTGCAGCAACCAACTCTCCTTCCAGATATACTTCAGCCTCATCCTTAATTTTTGTGTCACCTTCCAGTTTTTCTTCTATTTTTGCTTCTTCAAATGCCATGAACAGAGCTTCACCTGTTTCTTCTTCAAAATCTTCACTTGAGCTATCTTCAGAAGAGCTGACATTCTTTGATATGAAACTTTTCTTTTTGAAGTTGCTTTTCCTAAAATTTGGTTTCTTCTTCCAGTCACTTCTTTCTTGGTGTGACCCTTCATCACTTTTGGTTTTCTCATTCATTGGACACTTAGGTGCAAAGTGACCGACCCCTCCACAATTGAAACACTTAAACGGTAACTTTCCTCTATACTTTCCTTTTCCCTTTGTAAGTTTTCGAACAAAGTTGGCTTTCGTTTCATCCGATGTCTCTTCATCCTCAGATTCTTGTTCAACTTTTGTATTCTTGTGTGCTTTAAAAGCAGCTTCTCTGTCTATGGGCTTAGTTTGTCCTATTCTCATTTTGTATGCAGTCAAAGAACCATGCATCTCGTCCATGCTAAAATTATTTAGATCTTTAGCCTCTTCTATTGCAAAAACTTTAGAATTAAATCTTTTGTGAAGAGTTCTAAGTACCTTTTTCATGACAACCGCATCTTCGATTTCTTCGTCGAGTCCTCTGATTGCATTAATGATTCCATTGACTCTCAGCATATAGGCCTCTATGTTCTCATCATCATTCATTTGTAATGCTTCAAACTGAGCTCGATGAGTTTGTAGTTTGGCTTCCTTGATCTTGTTATCTCCTTCATGGATGCTCTTCAGTTTGTCCCACATGTCTTTTGCTGATTTATAGCTCATGATCCTTATCAGTTCACTATCTACTAGCCCACACATTATGGCATTCTTTGCTTTGGAGTTATTCTCAAACTTCTTCTTCTCAGCAGTATCTGTTGGAGGAGTAGCGGGTACTGTGTATCCACTTTCTATTGACTCCCAAATGTCGTATCCTAACGCACTCAGATATGTCTACATCCTGAGTCTCCAGAATGAGTAATTAGTTCCATTGAACAAAGGAGCTTTGTTTGATGAGAATCCTTCATTACCTGCCATTGTGTTCCTTCCAAGATCACCTTAGCTGATTAAGCTTGTTCAAGAACCTTGCTCTGATACCAATTGATATTCTCACAATGACACTAAGAGGGGGGGGTGAATCAGTGAAGCTATTAAAATTCAAATCTACAACACTTAATGTTGAAGCAAAGAGAACTTAAAAATAGGTAAAGCAATTTTCACAAGAGAGCACACCACAACACACAATGTAACGAGGTTCACCAATTTGGCTACTCCTCAAAAATGACTTCTTGGACTCCAATCCAAATCCAGCCTTTGCAAAACACCAATTTTACAAACACTTTACCAGCACCCACTGGAAGGAGCACCAACCCCTTATTTTTTTGCTGCAATGAGATAGGAGCACCAACCCCTAATGCCAAGCACCAACTTGGACTGCAATTCTGAATTATCTTAATGACATAAAAATGCCTTCGCTGTTTACACGACCCTGACTGGTCTATAATTAATCAAACTCTGCACTCTCTCATGGCTCTGCTTATCTCTCTCTCGGCCCTCTTCTAACCCTCTTTACACAGCAATTTCTCACATACAACAGCAACCTTATTCTTCACGTAGACCTACTTTTATAACATATTAGTCTCTATTTTTAACTTCCATATTTATGCATGCAACCCGTAACTGTTCCTTTAATATTCTCTTCTGCCACTTGTCAACTGTAACTACTTCTTTATGTAACTCCTTTTGTATTTATAGAGTGGGCATTTCGTTAAACATGTTACATGCAACATATACCTCTACCATGACTGTTAGTCTTCTTGGTCATGACTGTTCATATTATTTTCTATGCATGCATGCATTTTTTGATTCTATTTATGTGACTGTTTGATTTCTCCTTCTTCGACTGTTCTTAAAATAGTTGCATGCTTTTCTTTTGTAATTGCTCCTGTAACTATCGCATTGACTCCAGTTAACTCTTCTTATTTTGGCTGCATGCTTTTCCTCTACAACTACCCCTTTTACTGTTGTTCTGCTTCAGTTAACTGTCAGTGATCGTGTTGTTGCGACCTGTCGTGAAATCGTGACACTTCTATCTCTTTATGCTCTTCTCACCTTTTACCCGTGAAAACTCAACATGTCACGAAATCATGACATTTTTTGCCTCCTTGTTTACCTCTTGTCTTGCACCCATGAAAACCAGACATGTCACGAAATCGTGACACTTTTCGCTTCCTTGCACTTCTCTGCCTTTCGCCCGCGAAAATGGAACATGTCACGAAATCGTGACACTTTCACTGCCTTGTGCCTTTTCTGTCTTTGGCCCACGAAAACACAACATGTCGCGAAATCGTGACACATTCGCTGCCTTGTGCCTTTTCTGTCTTTGGCCCGCGAAAATGGAACATGTCACGAAATCGTGACACTTTTCCTCCTTGGTGCTTTCTCTTTGAACCTGTCACGAAATCGTGACACTTTTTCTCCTTGGAGCTTTCTCTTTGAACCTGTCATGAAATCATGACACTTTCTCTCCTTGGCGCTTTCTCTTCGAACCTATTGTGAAATCGTGACACTTTCTCTCCTTGGCGCTTTCTCTTTGAACCTGTCATGAAATCGTGACACTTTCTCTCCTTGGCGCTTTCTCTTCGATCCTGTCATGAAATCGTGACACTTTTTCATCCGTATAGTCCTTCTTGCAAATTGTCGCGAAATCATGACACTTTCCTTTGCAAGCTCCTTCTCTCCGAACATGTCACAAAATCATGACAGTTTTCTTTGCCTGTGCCTTCTCTCCAAACATGTCGTGAAATCATGACAGTTTTCTTTGCTTGCGCCTTCTTTCCAAACATGTCGCGAAATCGTGATAGTTTTCTTACTTGCCTTCTTTGCTTCCAACATGTCATGAAATCGTGACAGTTTTTCTACTTGCCTTCTTCTCTGACAACATGTCACGAAATCGCGACAGTTTTTCCACTTGGCTTCTTTGCCTCCAACATGTCATGAAATCGTGATAGTTTTGCCAGCATTTTCTCTCTCCTCCGATATGTCGCGAAATCGTGACAATTTTGACAGCATTTTCTCTCTCCTCCGAGATGTCACGAAATCGTGACAATTTTGACCGCATTTTCTCTCTCCTTCGAGATGTCGCGAAATCGCGACAATTTTGACAGCATTTTCTCTCTCCTTCGAGATGTCGCGAAATCGCGACAGAAAACATGTCGCGATATCGCGACAGTTTTCTTACTTGTATTTTTCTTTGATTTTTTGAATCTGGGCCACTTCTGTCTTCTTGGAAATTCACTATACATGTTTTGACTGACCTCTGAACTCCTATCCACTGCATCAACTGCATCAACCGATCTATCTGTCTATGTTGACAACAATGACAATACTTTTGCTGCACCTTGCTCAACAATCTCCTTCTTACACTGCCTGACATCCACTTCCTTTTCGTCAACATCCTTGCCATCAACTTCCTTGTCGACCAACCAAGGTAGATTAAATTCCAACAAAATCTGCCCCAAGCCTTAACACAAAGCTTTAATAGATCAGTAATCAAACCTCCTCTCTATGTTGTTTCAAGTCTTCACAAGACTTGCTCAAATATGTATTCAAAACTTCTCAAATATTTTCCCAAATCTACCTTTGAACCCTCTCAAAGACTTGCTCAAATATGCTCCCAAGCCTTCTCAAAGACTTGCTCAATTCTGTCCTCAATCCTTCACAAAGACTTTCTCAAATTTTCTCTGAAGCCTTCTCAAATACTTGCTCAATTCTATCCTCAAGCCTTCACCAAGACTTGCTCAAATCTGCTCTAAAGCCTTCTTAAAGACTTGCTCAATTCTTTCCTCAAGTGTTCACAAAGACTTTTTCAAATCTATCCTCAATATTATTTCTAAAACCTACTCAAATAATTCCAATCTTGCATACATAACACAAATCAAATCTCTTTCAGAAAAAATCTCTTCAAACAAATTCTACTTGCCAATTTTCTCTCAAAATAAATCACTCAAATGATTAATTTCCCTTATTAAAATTTAATCTAAAAAACCTTCTCAAATGCTATCAATATCTATCAAATCAATGTTCAAAATATTTCACAAAGATGCTTAATTTATTTTCAACCCTAGCACAGTTAGTTCACACTCATTATCTCAAAAATTCCCAAATTCATTCAGCAATAAAAGCTTAGATTGTTCTCAAAATATATCCCAAATGTTTCCAAAATATTCAACAATGAAACACACAAAAGTCGCTCAAATATTTCCAATAGGGCTTATCAAACAATCCTTTTCACTCCACCTTATGTTTCATAATATTTATTTCAACAAACACTTCAAACAAAGGATGATGTCCCCATACCTTTTAATTTCTCTTTTGAAGATATGTCTTCAAAACCTATCTCAAAAATAACCAATCCTTCTTGTGCCACTTCAAGGGTTATATAACAACATTCTATTTCAAAATCTCCATATAAATATTCCACCTCAATAGATATTTCACCATACAAAGATTCAATAAAATGCCAAACTACTTTAACACCTTAATACTCCCAACTTTTCATATACAATTTCATCAACAAAGATTACCAATTACATAAGCATAGTATTTCATTTACACCTTATATCCCCTACTTGTCATTAATGCATTTCAAAAAGATAAATAAATCACCACTTCAATTTTTACCACAATGCACTAGAAAACAAACCACCTTAATATTTTGCTCAAGAAAAAGAAATCATTTCATAACAACTTTTATTGCAAAAATAAAATTAATACAAAACTTCTTATATCTCCCTAACTAGCGCATACCTTAGAAAATTTGAACATTAGGCATAAATTATTTTTTATCAAAAATTAATCCCTTCATTGCTATCTACCATCGAAAATCAAACCCGAATTACCTACTAGTCCCATGCCCTATCTGCGGTGAGGCCACCGCATGGGCTAGACGCCCACACGTAAACAAAGGAGCATGATCTCCTTGTTATTCTTCAATGCTGATGCTAAAATAAAATATGACCATGCAAATGAAAAGGACCTCTATGTTCATTAAACATTGCACATTCTACCCTCCATGCACTGCACAAGCCAAGCTTACCATCTTGGTTGCCACCTCACTTTGAGTGGGGATAAATCCTTTCCAACCTTTGAACAATGTGCTACTCCAAAAATCGTGAAAGCTTCTATCTATTTCTCCTTCACCACGTTGAATGAAAATCAAGCAAGGCAATTCATTTAGGGGCAAATATTAATTCAAAAAACTTTTTCACATTGGACATCGGATCACTTGCAATTTGAATTTGGTGCTTCGAATTTAATTATTATATTTAATTATAATAATTTAAATCCAAGGGATTTAAATATTATAAATTAAATAATAAAATCCTTTTTGGGCCTTTTATTTAAGGATAACCTTACCATCATTAATTAACATTTTAACCTTTGCAACATTACCACCAAAGTAAATTAAATAGACTTATAAATTCTTTCTCAACCACCATGGAGAGGAATTCCTTTCTTATTGATGCCTTATGCCTCATGTGCCACCATGAAGAATATTCTCACAAATATTTCCATCAAATTAGGACATTAAACATTTTAACATTAACCAAACCTCTCAGTATTAATTCCATCAACTTAGAATATCAAACCTCTTGACATCAATGACAACAAAACATACTCAAATTTCCAAAAATCTCCTCCTTTATCATTGATGGCAACCCTTTTTCCTTAACCATTAGTTTTTCCTTTTTCCAATTCTGCTCCCCTTGAGAAATTGCTTCCCCTATCTGAATGCTCTTCCCCTAACACAAATATCTCCCTCTTTGACATCAATGGCAAAGGGACTCCTTTGGGACTAAAGGTAAGACTCTTAGCTCAGTCCCCTCCCCACCTCCTCTTCTTGAGGTGGTTAATTTTGGGGTGGGAGTATCTCTACTCCCAGTATACAATGCTATTTTTCTCTGCCCACCTTTTTTTCCAACATACCTTTTTGATTCTTTTGAGTGTCCATGTTCTTGTTTACCTCTAGAAATTCTATTCTACACCACTTGGCCTTATGCCCAACATTATTGCACTTATAACACTTAATTTTGTGGTTCTTAGAAGGTGCAAATATCTTGAAGTTCCTCCTGGTTAAGCCATATGCATTTCTATCATGAACCCTGCAATGAATTGCTTTATGATCAAAATGATTACAAGAGTATAAATACCCTTGAAAGAGATATCCATTTTTGAAATTTCTCTTAGTAAAACCATATTCCTTCATTCCATGAGTCTTGCACTATAGAGCCTTGTGACCAAACCTATTATATTAGAAGCAACATACTTTGAAGGAATCTTGTCTTGGACCCACTAGTCTCTTAGTCCTTTCTTCCCTGTGATGTTCCCTATTCCTTGTTTGTGCATTGTTTCCTTCCTTGGTGAAGCTTTTGTTTTTCAAATTATTTTCACAATTCTCAATTTCTCCTTCACTCTCTTATTCTAAAGCTTCTTCCTCTTTGGATATTGATATTGAATCATCTTCTTGTTTCCTTTGTCCTTCTTCAAAACCAGGTCCTATTCAGTTTGATGAAGATATTTGTGCATTGATAATCTTATCCAAGGTCTTTGAACTTTTCCCAAACCTGTGTAGCTTGTATTTAGACTCTTTTACTTCCTTCCTTAGTGAAACTACCTCATGCTATAATATTTCACATTCTAAGACTTTTACCTCTAACTTTTCTTTAAATATCCTTGTCTTAGCTATTGAGTTTGTTAGATCTTGTATAAGCTTTCCTTTTTCTTCATCACATTCTTAAACTTGAGCCTTGAATCTCAAATTTTGCTTTCTAACCTTTTTCAATTCTTTAAGAGCTGAGATAAGTTCTACTTCTATATCTACTACTCCTTCCTATTCATTTTATGATTTTTTCTCTACTTCTTGATCTTCAATAGCATTTTCATACTTTTTAGATTTATCTTCAACCGGAGCACTTTATTCCTCTTTTATTTCCAAAAAGAGAATTTCTTCTTCTTTACTATCTGATGATCTTTCATCACTATCACTTGAAACCTTGTATACCTTGTTTGCATAGAAGCTCTTCTTATGCCTTTGAAAAACTTCTTTTCATATTTTCTTTGTCCATACCTATTTTTATTTTCATACCTGGATTTTCCTGCTTCCTTTTTCTTATGAACTATTTTCTCTTCATTGCTACTACTTCCATCTTCTGGACAGTTAGATGCATAGTAACTATATTTACCATAATTAAAACACTTCACTATTTTATTATCCTTGTGCTTTCTTGAGTCCATATTCCTTCTATTGTAGTTAGCTTCCTCATCACTAGTTGAATCATCACTTAAATCTGATTTCTTATCTTTCTTTGTTGCTTTGAAGGATACCTCTTTATTGGGATTATGATCCTTTACTATTATCATTTCATAACCCGTGAGAGTTCCATGTTACTCATACATAATAAAATTTTCAATATCTCTTGTTTCTTCTATGGCTAAAATCTTCCCATCATACCTTATAGGATGTGACCTTAAAACCTTTTGAGCAACATTGGATTCCTCAATTTTAAATCCAAGTCCTCGCATGGTGTTAATAACCTCATATACACAAAGTAAGTATGCAACAATATCTTCCTCATATTTCATTTTCAAATATTCAAATGTTTTCTTGTGATTTTGCAATTTTGCCATCTTGACCTTTTTATCACCCTCATATGTTTGCTTCAACTTTTCCCATATCTCTTTTGCTAATTTGCAATGCATAACTTTTACAAATTCTACTTCATATAATCCACTCAAGATTAAATTCATTACCTTTGCATTATTCACATGTAGGATCTTACCATATTTACCTATGGGAGGATTAACTATAGGTGTGAACCCATTCTCAACTACTTGCCATGTCTCATATCCTTGTGCCATCGAGTAAGTCCTCATTCTTACAATCCAAAAATCATAATTGTTCCCATCAAAAAATGGTGCATTATTTTTTGAAGATCCACTCTAATATTCCATCTGTGTTCTTGTGCACTCTTCCTTCAAGTTGTTAAACTCTTTCAAAGGAACCTGCTCCTATACCAATTGAAGAACACATGCTTATAGTAAGAGGGGGGTGAACAGTATAAGATCAACTTTTACTTTTCTTTCCCAAACACTATTATCCAATATTATCAATGGAAATATCAATAGTAGTAATAAAATCAATACATAAATCATCAAACACAATAGATACACAAATTTAACATGGTTCACCCAATGTGGGCTACTCCACAGAGAAAATCTGTCTACTAAATTTTCTCAATAAATATTTGTTGGACATTTTGAGTCCCTAAGTCAAAGTTGTCATTGATGTCACCAGATGAGGTCATCAGTAATTTCAGTAGGAAATAAAGGTGACAAAGATGGTTATTTGATATCCAACAAGAAGGCAAAAGATCGAGGGAAACAATGCAAAAGACAGAAGTTAAAAAGGAGTTATAATATTTATTTTATAAATTATTTAAATTCAGCATGAATTTAAATTTTATAAATAAATATTAAAGGTACTTTATCGAAGGATTAATATTATAATGGTGGTTATTATAATATTAAAATTGCCATGGTGAAAACCCAAATAAAATAATTATAATCCTTATTATAATATTTTATAAGGCAAGGGGTTTTATAAAGTCCAAAAGTAATTTTTATTAAAACCCAAGGTTGGGTTTACTAAGGCTTTCGAAGCCTTAAAGCATCGACGTAATGCATTTCAATAAAAGCATCGACATCTAGAAAAGAAACCCCTTCCCCCGCTTGGGAGGAGAGACCAAGATAACGTGGAGAGAGACCACCCCCAATTCGCATTGGGTAGTGTGGCCTAGTGGTAGCTTGGAAAGTGTGAAGGCATTGGTAGCACGGAGGTCGTGCATTCGATTCTTGCGAAGAAGTTTTTGGTGGAGTTTTGTGGAAGTGCCAAGGCACACGTTTTTAAACGTGGGCAAGGAAAGCGCAAAGAGGAAGCATGTGGTGCTTCCCCCTTTGTGAACGAGCATGTAGCTCATGTGGCAACCTTAGCCATGGCTAAGGCACTCATGGTGAGGGCAAGATGCGGGGTCAAATCCCCTTGAGGCAAGTACTTTTTTGTGTTAATTAATTTTATGGTTATGCCCTAAGGTTGGAGTGATAAGGATGTTATAAGGTTTATTAATGTTTTAATAAACTTTGTTAATTAGAGGTTGTTGTGATTATTTTTGAAGGTGAAGTGTTGATAATTATTTGAGCTTTATTATTTGGAAAGTATTATTTTGAGAGTTATATTTTAGGAGGTATAAGGAGTTATGGTAAAGTGTTAATTGAGATTTATTTTGAGACTTGTTGATTATTATTTTTGATAAGGGTTTTCTTCTAAAAGGACTTTGGTGGATGTGAAAATTAAGTTGGAGTAAAAAGGTGTATTTAAAGTTATATTTTGCATTGTGATTTTAATTGAAGTCCTCTAACCCTTATGTGAGTTTGGAAAAGAGTTTTTGTGAAGTGTGGCAGATTTTGTGGACAACTTCTTGGCAACAAAAAGGTATGGGCAAAATTCTTCTCTATTGAGTTGGTTGATTGGCTTGATTGAAAATTAAGTTTGGAGTGAAAAGGAATTGATTAGGGTTTCCTTTTCAAAAGTGGTTGAGTTAATGCTTCAAGGTTTTATGAATTGAGAGTTGTGATTAAGCCTTGTTTTATTAGCATTGTTGTTGAAGCCAATTGGTTATGCAAAGAACTTGAACTTGAGTTAGAAAAGAACATGAGTATCATTGTTATGTGAAGATTGTTTTATGGTTGTTTGAGTGTTGATTGATTTGTTGTTGAGCATTGTTGGAAATATTTTGAGTTGGTTGATATATGCTTGGACTAGGGTTTGTGAGAAAGGGTTGTTCCTTGAGGTGATTGGTTGAGTAGAGTTGATTGAGCCTAGTCAAGTGGATGTTGAAGTGGTTGTTCAAGTTCCATGAAACAAACTATTCTATATTCTGATTTGAGTTGAGATTGAGTTTTGAGTATAGAACATATTGAGTCTCTAACAATTCTATTTATGCTTCTATGAGATTGAGTTGAGAAAGTGATTGAGTATTGAGTATAGAACATATTGAGTCTCTAACAATTCTCTTTATGCTTCTATGAGATTGAGTTGAGAAAGTGATTGAGCATTGAGTATAGAACATATTGAGTCTCTAACAATTCTCTTTATGATTCTATGAGATTGGACAAGTTCTATGTGGACTTGTTAAGCAGATTTGAGGTAAGTCTTTGAGAAGGCTTGTGGACTAATTTTGTGTGAGATTTTGTGGAAGCTTACAATACAGATTTGAGTAAGTCCTAGAGAGGACTTATTGAGCATATTTGAACAAGTTATAGAGGACTTGTTGAGCATATTTGAACAAGTTCTATGAGCATTGTTGAGAATTTGACAAGTTTCTATTAGAGCTTGTTGAGTATTTGAAAGTTCTGTTGAAATTTGGACAAGTTATGAGTGGACCTATTGAGCAGATTTGGATAGGTTCTAAGTGGACTTATTGAGTATATTTGAGAAGTTTTGAGTGGACCTATTGAGAAGATTTGAGCAGGTTATGAGTGGACCTATTGAGAAGATTTGGACAAGTTCTAAGTGGACCTATTGAGAAGATTTGGATAGGTTCTAAGTGGACCTATTGAGAATATTTGAGTAGATTATGAGTGGACATATTGAGAAGATTTGAGTAGGTTCTAAGTGGACCTATTGAGTAGATTTGAGAGTTCTGAGTGGACCTATTGAGCAAATTTGAGCAGGTTTGAGTGAACCTATTGAGAAGATTTGTGCTAGAATACTTTTAATGTACTATGTTTAGTGCAAGATATTGAGCAAAGTTGTGCTAGACCGACTAGATTGTGTTTAGTACAATATTGAGATAGAGCTTTGGAGGTGACAGAGTAGAGAGGACAGAGTCTCCAGTGGATAGAGATCCATCAGCCAAGACATTGAGGATAGGTATTCTGAGTGAGGACAAGAGTCTTCAAGTGGAGAGAGATCCACAATCAGTGCAGTGGAGGTAGAGTCTTCTAGAGGATCACCAGCCAAAGTAGAGGAGAAGGAGTTCTCCTATGGATAGAGATCCACAAACCAGATTTAGAGGATCAACATCTCCTTTGGATAGAGGTCCATAAACATTGTAATAGGGAAAGGATTCCCATGATATTATTTGAGAAATATTTAGAAGAAATATTTTCTCCATGGAGGTAGCCATATTTGGGTGAACCACGTTAAATCTATGTCTCTATTGTGTGTGATGATTTGTGCATTAATTTGGTTATTGCTATTGATATTTCCATTGATTATATTGATTAATACTATTTGGGAAAGAAAAGTAAAAAGTGGTCTTATACTGTTCACCCCCCCTCTCAGTATAAGCTTGTGTTCTTCAATTGGTATCAGAGTCGGTTCCTTCGAAAGAAGTTTAACAACTTGAAGGAAGATCCTACAAGAACACAAATGGCAAAGAAAGGCAAGAGTAGAACCATGAGACACAAGAAGAAAAGAACACATATGGTCATGAAAGAAAAGGAAGATGAGTTTAATATTGTTGTGTTGGGAGGAAAAATGGAAATAGATTCAAGAGATGAATCAAGTAATGGAGAAATATCCAGACTGATAAAGTTTTGTACCAGATGTGGGAACACAGGTCACCATGCAACTTATTGTCCACAAGAATGTTTTGTTTGTGGTCAACTTGGCCATGATGCAAGATATTGTAATGGGTTTAGTAGCAGTGAAGATGAAGATGATATTCTCAAAAATGAAATTCTAGAGATTGGTTCAAGAAAGGATAATAGGGACAATCAAAATAGGTATGAAGAAGAAACTCTACTTTCAGTAATAGAAGAAAAAGAAGATGCTTCAGAAAAAGAAAAAGGGAAAGCCACTCTTAAGGAGCTTATTGAATTGAAAAGAGAGAATTTAGAATTGAAGGCTCAAATACAAGAAGATGAGAAATGTAAGACAAAGCTTCTACATGATATCTCTGACTTGAGAGATAAGGTTGAAAAAGCAAGAAGAGTTGAAGAAGGTATGATTAAAAAGTCAAAGGTAAAAGAGATAGAATGTGAAAGGCTTATGATTACTCTTGAAGAATTAAAAAGGGAGAACTCAGGATTAAGGGTTCAAGCTCAAGAATATGAGAAAGAAAAAGCAAGGTTTCTACAGGAACTCACTAACTTCAAAATCAAAGTTGAAGAGACAAGAAAAATTGAAGAAGGTATGGCTAAAAAATTAAAGACAAAAGATCTAGAGTGTGAAAGATTAGAGCATGAGATAGTTTCACTAAGGATGGAAGTAAAAGGTTCTAAGGACAAGCTACACAAGTTTGAGGAAAATTCAAAGACCTTGGAAAGGACTATCAATGCACAAAGGTCATCAGTCACCATAATAGGACTTAGTTCTAAAGAAGAACAAGGGAAACAGGAAGCAAAAAAAGGAGAGTCAAGCTCAAACACCAGAAAAGAAGAAGAGTCAAAAGAAGTAAGTAAAAGAGAGAGTGAGACTTCTAAGGATAAGTTGGACAATAGAAAGTTTAGACAAGGAAAGGAACAATGCACAAGTAAGGAACATATGGAACAGGAAACAGGTAGAAGAGACTAAGAGACCAATGGGGTCTAGGCAAGGTTTCTTCAATGGAAGATGTTTTTCATGTCACAGGTTTGGGCACATGGCTTCACAATGTAGGACACATGAAAGACAAGAATATGGGAAAGGACAACTTTTCCATGGGTATTGCTACTCATGTAATGAGTTTGGTCACAAGGCAATGAATTGCAAGGTTCATGACAGAAGAGGATATGGCTTCACTAGGAGAAATCCTAAGATATTTGCACCTCCAAGGAATAATAACATTAAGTGTTATAAGTGCAATAATGATGGTCACACAACAAGATGGTGTAGAGCAAATATTCCAGAAATAGGTATGAACAGAAACAAGAACATGAATAGGAACAAGAATATGAACAGGAACATGAACAGGAATAGGAACATGGATGAGAATAGGAACATGAACATGAAAAGGAACATGGATGAGAATAGGAACATGAATAGGAACAAGAATGATGACAGGAACAGGGATGATGACTTGAATAGAAATAGTCAGAGGATTCAAAAAACTCAGAAAAGAAGGGAAAAAGATAAAGGTAAAGAACAATGCTTTCGGGGAGTAGAAATACTCCCACCCAAGAATTAACCACCTCATGAGGAGGTGGGGGAGGGGCTAAGCTAAGAGGCTCATTCTTAGCCCCGAGCCCCAAAGGTGACCCTTTGCCATTGATGTCAAAGGGGGAGATATTTGTGTGATTTGTGTATTGGGGAGAGATTGGATATGGGGAGAGATTTGATATTTGAGAGAGCATTGTCCCAGGGGGAGCAATGTCCCAGGGGAGAAGAAGAAAAAGAAAGGTCAGGTTTCAGTAAAAAGGATATGGGTTGCCATCAATGACAAAGGGGGAGATTGTTGGACATTTTGAGTCCCTAAGTCAAAGTTGTCATTGATGTCACCAGATGAGGTCATCAGTAATTTTAGCAGGAAATAAAGGTGACAAATATGGTTATTTGATATCCAACAAGAAGGCAAAAGATCGAGGGAAACAATGCAAAAGATAGAAGTTAAAAAGGAGTTATAATATTTATTTTATAAATTATTTAAATTCAGCATGAATTTAAATTTTATAAATAAATATTAAAGGTACTTTATCGAAGGATTAATATTATAATGGTGGTTATTATAATATTAAAAGTGCCATGGTGAAAACCCAAATAAAATAATTATAATCCTTATTATAATATTTTATAAGGCAAGGGGTTTTATAAAGTCCAAAAGTAATTTTTATTAAAACCCAAGGTTGGGTTTACTAAGGCTTTCGAAGCCTTAAAGCGTCGACGTAATGCATTTCAATAAAAGCGTCGACATCTAGACAAAGGAGGAAGGGCAATATAAATACATGCCCAAAGTTGTTTATTATCTATCCTTGCTCGATTGATTATTGAGTGGCACATGCAAAAAATGAGCTCGTGGTTAAAACATTTGGAAAGGAGAGTACAAGATAACGTGGAGAGAGACCACCCCCAATTCACATTGGGCAGTGTGGCCTAGTGGTAGCTTGGAAAGCGTGAAGGCATTGGTAGCATGGAGGTCATGCATTCGATTCTTGCGAAGAAGTTTTTGGTGGAGTTTTTGTGGAAGAGCCAAGGCACACATTTTTAAACGTGGGCAAGGAAAGCACAAAGAGGAAGCACATGGTGCTTCCCCTTTGCGAATGAGTGTGTAGCTCGTGTGGCAACCTTAGCCATGGCTAAGGCACTCATGGTGAGGGCAAGACGCGGGGTCAAATCCCCTTGAGGCAAGTACATTTTTGTGTTAATTAATTTTATGGTTATGCCCTAAGGTTGGAGTGATAAGGATGTTATAAGGTTTATTAATGTTTTAATAAACTTTGTTAATTAGAGGTTGTTGTGATTATTTTTGAAGGTGAAGTGTTGATAATTATTTGAGCTTTATTATTTGGAAAGTATTATTTTGAGAGTTATATTTTAGGAGGTATAAGGAGTTATGGTAAAGTGTTAATTGAGATTTATTTTGAGACTTGTTGATTATTATTTTTGATAAGGGTTTTCTTCTAAAAGGACTTTGGTGGATGTGAAAATTAAGTTGGAGTAAAAAGGTGTATTTAAAGTTATATTTTGCATTGTGATTTTAATTAAAGTCCTCTAACCCTTATGTGAGTTTGGAAAAGAGTTTTTGTGAAGTGTGGCAGATTTTGTGGACAACTTCTTGGCAACAAAAAGGTATGGGTAAAATTCTTCTCTATTGAGTTGGTTGATTGGCTTTATTGAAAATTAAGTTTGGAGTGAAAAGGAATTGATTAGGGTTTCCTTTTCGAAAGTGGTTGAGTTAATGCTTCAAGGTTTTCTGAATTGAGAGTTGTGATTAAGCCTTGTTTTATTAGCATTGTTGTTGAAGCCAATTGGTTATGCAAAGAACTTGAACTTGAGTTAGAAAAGAACATGAGTATCATTGTTATGTAAAGAAGAAAAGCAAAACAAAAAAAGAGACAGTTAGTGAGATTTGTTGTTGAGCATTGTTGGAAATATTTTGAGTTGGTTGATATATGCTTGGACTAGGGTTTGTGAGAAAGGGTTGTTCCTTGAGGTGATTGGTTGAGTAGAGTTGATTGAGCCTAGTCAAGTGGATGTGAAGTGGTTGTTCAAGTTCCATGAAACAAACTATTCTATATTCTGATTTGAGTTGAGATTGAGCATTGAGTATAGAACATATTGAGTCTCTAACAATTCTCTTTATGCTTCTATGAGATTGAGTTGAGAAAGTGATTGAGCATTGAGTATAGAACATATTGAGTCTCTAACAATTCTCTTTATGCTTCTATGTGATTGAGTTGAGAAAGTGATTGAGCATTGAGTATAGAACATATTGAGTCTCTAACAATTCTCTTTATGCTTCTATGAGATTGGACAAGTTATGTGTGGACTTGTTAAGCTGATTTGAGGTAAGTCTTTGAGAAGACTTGTGGACTAATTTTGTGTGAGCTTTTGTGGAAGCTTACAATACAGATTTGGTTAAGTCCTAGAGAGGAATTATTGAGAAGATTTGGACAAGTTCTAGAGAGGACTTGTAGAGCAGATTTGGACAAGTTCTAGTGAGGACTTGTAAAGTAGATTTGAACAAGTTCTAGAGAGAACATGTTGAGCATATTTGTACAATTTATAGAGAGGACTTGTAGAGCAGATTTGAGCAAGTTCTAGAGAGGACTTTTAGAGAATATTTGAGCAAGTTATAGGAGGACTGTGGAGATTGGAATTGGCAAGATTGAGAAAATTTTGGGCAGATTTGGGGACATTTAGAATGTTGAGCAGATTTAGATAGGTTTAGATTTGACTTGTTGAGAAGATTTGGATAGGTTCATAGTGGACCTATTGAGAATATTTGAGCAGGTTCTGTGTGGACCTATTGAGCATATTTGAGCAGGTTCTAAGTGGACCTATTGAGTATATTTGGATAGGTTCTGAGTGGACCTGTTGAGCAGATTTGGATAGGTTCTGAGTGGACCTATTGAGCAGATTTGAGTAGGTTCTGAGTGGACCTATTGAGAAAATTTGGATAGGTTTTGAGTGGACCTATTGAGTAGATTTGAGCAAGTTTTGAGTGGACCTATTGAGCAAGTTTGTGCTAGACCGATTGGACTGTGTTTAGTGAAGATTTGAGTGGATTTGTGCTAGACCGAATGTACTATGTTTAGTGCAAGATATTGAGCAGATCTGTGCTAGACCGACTGGACTATGTTTAGTACAGTATTGAGACATAGCTTTGGAGGTGATAGAGTAGAGAGGACAGAGTCTCCAGTGGATAGAGATCCATCAACCAGGACATTGAGGATAGGTCTTCTGAGTGAGGACAAGAGTCTTCAAGTGGAGAGAGATCCACAGTCAGTGCAGTGGAGGCAGAGTCTTCTAGAGGATCACCAGCCAGAGAAAAGGAGAAGGAGTTCTCCTATGGATAGAGATCCACAAACTAGATTTAGGGGATCAACATCTCCTTTGGACAGAGGTCCATAAACATTGTAATAGGGAAAGGATTCCCATGAGATTATTTGAGAAATATTTAGAAGAAATATTTTCTCCATGGAGGTAGCCATCTTTGGGTGAACCACGTTAAATATGTGTCTCTATTGTGTGTGATGATTTGTGCATTGCTTTGGTTATTGCTATTGATATTGCCATTGATTATATTGATTAATACTATTTGGGAAAGAAAAGTAAAAAGTGGTCTTATACTTTTCACCCCCCTCTCAGTATAAGCTTGTGTTCTTCAATATTCTTGGGAAATAATTCTCTATTACAATGTCTATGGACCTCTATCCAAAGGATATATCAATACCTTATGCTCTAATTTATGGATATCTCTCCATTGGATAACTCTTTCCCATTTTCTCTGGTTCTTGAACTCTATATTCTCAACTAGTTTTTGGATCTCTCTCCACAGAAGAACTCTATATTACCATATATTTCATAGATCACACTCCATAGGATAACTCTTTCCCCTTGCTCTAGTTCATGGAAATCTATCTAAAGTATAACTCTATCCCCTTTAATTTGGTTTGTGGATCTCTATTCATAGGAAAAATATTTCCCCTTGCTCTGGTTCATGGAACTCTATCCATAGGATAACACTATCCCCTTTGCTCTGGATGGTGATCTTCTAGAAAACTTCTGCCCCCAATGCTCTAGCTTATGGATATCTCTCCACAAGAGACCTCTATCCCCACTACACTGGTTAATGGATCTCTATCCACTAGAGACTACTATCCTCTTTACTCTATCACCTCCAAATATTGCTCTCAACTCTATCTCAAATTTACACAAAACTCTATCCCAAGTCTAGCATAAATTTTCTCTAAATCTTCTCACAAATATGCACTTGAATCTATCTTAAATCTTCCCCAAGACTTAATACAAAGCTTGAACATATCAATAATAAAACCTTCTCTCTATGTTGTTTGAAGTCTTCACAATACTTGCTCAAATATGCCTTCAAGCCTTCTAAAATACTTGCTCAAATCTACCTTCAAAACCTCTCAAATACTTGCTCAAATATGCTTTCAAGCCTTCTCAAAAACTTGCTCAATTCTATCCTCAAGCCTTCACAAAGACTTTCTCAAATATGCTCTCAAGCCTTCTCAAAGACTTGCTCAATTTTGTCCTCAAGCCTTCACAAAGACTTGCTCAAATCTTCTCTCAAGCCTTATCAAAGACTTGCTCAATTTTTTCCTCAAGCCTTCACAAATACTTGCTCAAATCTATCCTCAATGCTATTTTCAAAACCTGCTCAAATAATTCCAAATATTGCATACAAAACACAACTTAAATATCTTTCAAAAAAACTCTCTTCAAACAAATTCTACTTGCCAATTTTCTCTCAAGATCAATCACTCAAATGCTCAATTAAAATTGATCTAAAACACCTTCTCAAATGCTATCAATATCTCTCAAATCAATGTTCAAAATATTTCACAAAGATGCTTAATTTATTTTCAACCCTAGCATAAGTAGTTCACACTCTTTATCTCAAAACTTCCCAAACTCTTTCAACAATAAAAACATAGATTGTTCTCAAAATGTATCCCAAATGTTTCCAAAATATTCAACAATGAAGCACACGCTCAAATATTTCCAAAAATTCTTATCAAACAATCCTTGTCACTCCACCTTATGTTTCACAAGATTCATTTCAACAAAAATTTCAAACAAAGTATGATGTGCCCATATCTTTTAATTTCTCTTTTGAAGATATGTCTTCAATACCTATCTCAAAAATAACCAATCCTTCTTGTGCCACTTCAAGGGTTAGATAGCAATAGTCTATTTCAAAACCTCCACATGAATATTCCACCTCAATAGATATTTCACCATAAAAATACTCAATAAAATTCCAAACCACTTTTACACCTTATTACTCCTAACTTTGCAAATAAAATTTCATGAACAAATATTACCAATTACATAAGCATAATATTTCATTTACACCTTATATCTCCTACTTGTCATTAATGCATTTCCAAAAGATAAATAAATCACCACTTCAATTTTTACCCTAATGCACTAGCAAACTGTACGACCCCAAGAAGCAAACATTTTATCTAGTTACAGTATAATATCAAACGAAAGAACCATAAATGTGTAAAGAACATGGAAGTAAAAAAATCAAGAGATCTATTTTATTAATTCATTTGAAACTTCGATTACAGATTGGTCCCTCTTAGGGATACCGCATTTGATACAATGATTACAAGCAGATATGGGCCCCTTGCAAAGGGTATGGTGCACTCCGTAGGCCTCTCGAATTTGTACACAAACTTTTATAAGGGCTTATAGATGCCTTCTTCTCCTTCATTTTCCTAGAGGGATTTGATGCTTTGAATTCTTTGACTTGGTCCTGGAACCTGTAACTTGTGTACAAGAAACAACAACAAATGATAAGTAGTACCTACTACATCTCAGGATGAGGTGTTATTATTAGATCTAAAAAGAATTATGTAAAAGCATAGTAAAAGCAAAATTAAGAAAAACTAAGAAATAGTACGTTGATAACTCATAAATCACCATGGAAATGCATTAAGAAAGACATATCTATGCTAACATTAATTGACAAAGAAGAAATAATGAAATATCTATGCTAAAAATCAAAAAATGATGCCTCAGACTCTAGCCACTGTTGCTCAGGGCAACCTATTGTGGATGCTCCACAATGTACCCCAAAATTGGGGACCCACATTTTTGCATATTTTCCAAGAAGAATATGATCCTATTGTTTAAAAGCAAGACCACTGACTGCTCAAACGGACAGGGTAGCCTGACAGTTTCATCCATAACAGGTTAAATCATTTTGTTCAAGATGAGGTAATGAACTCTAGATCAGAGTAGTAAGGATAGGGTTAAATTCCCATCTCGCTTAGGTTGGGAATCCTATTCCCCAAAGCTCTAATTTCACTTACACTTGCACATGGGTTCAAAATGGTAGTGACACATAACCAACTTTGGGATCTAGTAAATTAATTTAGTATACTCATATTTGGTCCTAAGAGGATTTGACAGTTTTAATATGTTTGTTCATGGTACTAGAAAGTTTGAGCCTTTGCAAAGCTTGTTATATCTCTAGCATCTTCACCATACGTTAAATCCTACAGGAATCATCCATAACTTCTCATACGGATGAATCATAAGTGAAAATGACAATGGAAAGTTGAACGAGTTTCAAATGATAGGGAATGAAGCACATTGCACACACCGAGTTGATGCTTAATAATTCTAATGCTTCATGTATTTCTTGTCTAGTTTCATTCTTGGGATATTTGCTGACGCTTGTGCATGTGTTTTGAAGGTGTTTAGGTTGAGTTCTCATCGAAATGCTCAGGAGCATTTCCTAGCAGAGTCGCCATTTGTTGTGGCTGCTCCACAACGTACCCCAAAATTGGGGACCCACCTTTTTGCATATTTTCCAAGAAGACCGAAGTGGCCCATATGCTAAAGATCAAAGAAAAAGCAAAACACCGCAAGGAGAAAAAGTGTCGCGATATCGCGACATGTTGCATTTTCACAAAGCAAAGAGAGAAAAGTGTCGCGATATCGCGACATGTTGCATTTTCACGGCCAAAGGAGAAAAGTGTCGCGATATCATGACATGTTGCATTGTCGCGGCCAAAGAGAAAAAGTGTCGCGATATCACGACATGTTGCATTTTCATGGCCAAAGAGAAAAGTGTCGCGATATCGCGACATGTTGCATTTCAGCCAAAGAAAAGTGTCGCGATATCACGACATGTTGCATTTTATGGCCAAAGAAGAAAAAGTGTCACGATATCGCGACATGTTGCATTTTCATGGCCAAAAGAGAAAAAGTTCGCAATATCGCGACATGTTGCATTAAAGAAAAGGTCCATACACAGAAAAGGAAAAAGTGTCGCGATATCGTGACATGTTGCATTTTCCACAAAGAAAAGTTCGGATATCGCACATGTTGCATTTTACGCAGAAGAAGAGAAAAAAAGTGTCGCGATATCGCGACATGTTGCATTTTTCGTGACTCAAAAAGAGAGAGAAAAAAAGTGTCGTGATATCGCGACATGTTGCATTTTCGCGACTCAAAAAGGGCAGGCAGGCAGAGAAACAAAAGTGTCGTGATATCGTGACATGTTGCATTTTCGTGACTCAAAAGGAGAGGCAAGAGAGACAAGAGTGTCGCGATATCGCGACATGTTGCATTTTCCCAAGGGAACGAGTAATTGACAATGCTCCGATATTAGTGATGAACACCAGGATAGTGAAACTGAAGACTGCATAGTGACGTGGACACATAAGGACAAAATCCAATGAATAAGACAAAATGTTACATAAGGAATCTTTAATGATTTGAAATCATTTAAGATGGTCGTTACACATGGAAGGAAGCGGACGCATGCCCATGTGGAGAAAAGGAAACTTTTATGGGAATGAAACGAAGGGCCACAAAATAGAAATGAAAAGCCTTTTTGGAAACCAAAACACATGCATGCACAAGGGAAGGTGAAACGAACAACCATTGGAAAATGAAACGAAAAGCTTCCTGAAAATTTTAAATACGCCAGGCAAGGATGTTTTGAGGGGTTGGAAACTGCTGTAAGCAGAGTTGCAGATTTGAAGGCAAGAGGGCCATTCTGGACCTGTTTGAGTTGTTTTCTTCCATGGACTGGTTTGGGAAAACCAGAAATTTTTATTATTGTAAAATGACAAATTTTTAATACAGAAAATTTCAGAAAGTTGCATCTTATGGACAAGAAAGAAGGAGTCATTTTCTGCATGCAAGATTAAATGTCTATTTTTCCCCTTTTCAGATTTTAGGCTTGTAAATGGAGTTTATGCAAGTTTTCTTGGTTGCTTCATGCGAATGTTTAAATCTGAAAACCTCATTTAAAACCCTAGGAGCCAAGCACTTAGCTTATCCGGATTGTGCTTGTTTTGCAAGTCCAATAGGTTAGGTTGCATGCATGAAAACCTCACATCTTCGGTTTTGTCGAAATAGGATAGCATCATACTGAATGCATTTTATTTTCAGTTTTCTGCATTTCATTTTCATTTTTTTGCATTTTATTTTTCCAGAAATTTTAACTTTTTTTTAATTTTCAGGCATTAAAATAAACATTTAAAAAATTTCAAAATCCAAAAATAATTTCACCATTGCGTAGGTTATACTTCAGACTTCCAATACGCACTTTGAAATTTCATTTTCGGAGTTGTTTAGTATTTTTAAAAATTCATCGAAGTTGTTGTTTTATTACAGATTTTAAAAAATCCGAAAATAGAAAATTTCCATTTTTGGGCCGAATTTCATTTTTTCAGTTTCATGTTTCATTCATGAGCCTATGATGACATTCCCTTCATGAAAATTCCAATTTCATTGAAGGAGTTATGTTTTATGGCATTTTCACAAATTTCCATTTTTTGAGCCTAAAATTACCCTCTCTTCATAAAAATTCTAATTTTACGAAAGAGGGGTAATTTGAGCACTACATCGTGGTCATATGAGGGCCAACTCACATTTGCTCTATTTTGGTTCAATGAACAATCACTAAAGTTTCATGGTAAAATAAACCAACATTGCCCCTTGTTTACAGTTACTTGCAATCACTAAGGTGTTCCAAGCATTTAAATTGAATATCTTTATTTGAGATTACTAATACACATATGCAAATGCTAATATAGCGGAGACCTTGGAGAAGTTGTTTGTTTAACTTCTTTGCAAGAGGGGATTTGGAACCCAAATCCTAAGGGAGAGTGTACTTTCACAATTGGGTGAAAATACCACTCAACATTTTGGCGCTAGAAGGAGGGCCTGAATTGGTTTATTTTAGTGTGATTTAAATGCTATAGGGATTTAAATTTTGAATATTTCATGCCCTATTGATTATTATCTTTAGCCCTCTTTTAACAATACAACCTTGTAGTGTTAAAAGGAGGACATGAATTGCTATGCATTGTTCTAACGCTTTTGATTGTTCATACAGGAATAATGTGTTTTGATTTGATTTTGAAAAATTTTGGTCTTGACTAATGAGGTTGTCTCCATGCAATTACTTTCATTTGATTTTAATGGATACATCTCTTGGTTGATGCTAACATGATTATTCATACGTTACATGTTTGATATTTGCTAGTCATTTCATGCTTATTTGTAAGGAATTATTTTGTCTAAAATGTATTTGTTGTCGGTATTATGCTCTTCACTTGCGTGTAATGCGATCTTGTGAATCAGAAAGCCTACAACACTAGGAGTATGCTCTTCACTTGCGCATATGCGATCTCGGTGAATCAGAAACTAATTTACATTTTTAGAATATTGCTTTGTCATGGTTCCTTCTTTTATTCATGACTAACAAATTGGTTTTGAAGTTATTCTTTGAGTTTCATTAATGGCTACAACTCGTAGGAACGTGGTATGGGATACATGTTAATCCTTTGAACATTAGTGGAGATTCTCATGATTTACCCAAGAACGTAGAAAAATGTTTGCCCAAATTTAAACACAATGGTCCAACATTAGCCGAGGAACATATTCAAGCCTATGTGGATATCCTAGTTAGATGGAATGTCGAACATGAGGATGTGGCATGTAGAATGTTTCTCGAAACCCTAGATGAGGTGGCATATGATTGGTACATCAATTTACCCACTGGTTCTATTACATCTTGGACTCAATTGAAAGATGAGTTTATCAATCAATTTAGGTTGCTCATTGATCCTCTCACGATATATCAACAATTTACTTCTTGCAAAAGAGAACCTAATGAGCCAGTGAGAAGTTTCAACTTGAGGTTTCGAAAGCTTTATGCGAGATTAATTTCTCCCTATACTATTGAGGAAAGTGGTGCTCTTCAAATATACTTTCGAGCATTGGATCCATTGTTTGCCATATTTGTTAGGATGAATCCCTTGGTTACTGATCTTGCATCGGCCTACACAGAAGCTATGATTGTAGATCAACAATTGAGGCCACAAGGTTATGGAATGGAGCAATCAACTATGGTAGGACAACTAGGGGCTTGCAATCAAACCTCGATGGTAAATCAAGCGTGGGCACAACAAAATTTGATATCAAATGTTTTTCCCTACAATCAACTTTATCCTACCATACCAACTTATGCTCCCACATGTGCTTATACAAGTACTTCCATCCATCCAACTATGCCTCAATTAGAGAATCATGTGGTCACTCATGGAACCATTGCAACAAATGTTCAAGCTTTGTCCATGGATATCAATCCAACTAATCCTACTACTTCTACCACTCAACCCAAAGAGTTCGTATCGAAAGTAAAAGAGCAAAAGAAAGTGGTTAAGAAGGTATGTAGGCATGTTCCACCACAAAAACGAGCACGTCAATGTATGCATCCAAATCATCCTAGGAAGAAAATTCATAATGCCGATCTTAATGATGTTTCATGTTATGCTTCTTCAAGCGATACAAGAGATTTTGAGGTGACTCACGTTGAAGTAAATACCTATTCGAAAAGTCTTGAAGAGCATGAAGTTTTTGGAGAAGAAATTCTATGGATGGGTAACAAGAAGTTGGAATCAAATGATCACCATCTTGTTTTGGAAAAGAAATATCTAGAATCATTACCCAAAAAGGAGGATTTGGATGAACGAACTTATGTGGATATGATTTGGTCAGATGTACTTGCAAAGGATTGGAGCAACTATATGACACGGAATTCAAAAATCGATCCCATTATAGAAGCTCCTAAGCCATCACAAGTGGCTGAAAATGAATTTGAAAGAAAATCAACAAATGAAGTTGAAGACATAATCGAATTTCACCACTTGTTCTCGAAAGACACTTTGGATGATGTTCTCGAAAGTGATGACCAAGAGGATCCACACCTTCCAAATTGTGATAAAATTGAATCATGGGTTACAAATTTGGATTATGATAGCTTTACCAATTTGAATTCAAGAGATAACCCACTTTTGGAAATAACTGGACCATCTAAGGAAGGTGAAGATGAATTGGATGAGAAACATGTTGATGAATCAGAAGATGAAGAAGAAGTACTTGAGCATCACAACTTGAACTTGGAAGATGATTACTATGATTCGTGGAAGAAATGGGAAGAATATTATCAATCTAAATCTTCTAACAAACTTGTTGTGTCAATTAATATGCAGGATAACTCAATTGCTTCCTCACATGAGGATACTATAAATCCTGTACAATTTGAGAAAGTTTTGGAAGAGGAATTCGAATCTCATCAAATTTTGGAACATGATAAGGATTCTACAACCATGAATCAAGAAAGAGAGTCACTTGCTTTAGATTCCTTTGAAGGAAAAGAAATTGAAAATCTTGATCCACTTACTTGTGCTACAATGATTATGCCATTTCAAAATGAGAAAATTACAAAACCTAAATCATTTGGGTTTGATATCATTGATGATCCAATTGAAAATCTCACGTTACCCAAAACAACCCAAGTGATTGATCATGGAAATGTGTTAGTTAACCCACCCCTAGATAGACAAGACTTATGGTTTGAAAGGGATGGACATGTGTTCAATTGGGTACCTAAGTTTGGTGCCTTTGATAAACAAGTCATGGAGAAAGAACAAGTGCTACATGATGATGAATGTCATGAGAGAAAAGAGGAATTTTCAAATCCTCTTCAAGTAAGGTCAAATGAAAACATGCCAAAGGTAAAATCTCACCTTTTTGGTTTCACCATGCAAAATTCGAATGAAGGTTTGCCTAATGAATGGTTTGATTCAAATATTATTAATGTTATGGCTTTATTGAATGAAAATGAAAGCTTATTTCTACACCATGAATCAAAGTGCGGAATGGACATCTTAAAGAATAGACATAAAGGAATTGAATATCAATCATTGTCTAATCAATTTGAAAACTTGAAACTCCACCATAGGATTATTAATGAAACTAAATCAAATTGGTATGGTGAGAGGGGCAAGTGGAAGTTTGTTTCTTTGTTTGGTTTGATCTTGTTTTTGTTGGATTCCTACAAAACTTGGTATGCGTATCACGTCATATGTCTTTTAAAGAATTCTAATCAGGTTTGGGATCCGGGAAAATGATAATCCAAACTTTTGCACCATCTTGTATTATATTGTACATTTGTATATACTTTTGGTTTTCGTGTTTTGGTTTTGGATTGGATCTCATTTTGGTTTTAAGTTTTGTGTGTTGGTCCTTTGGACACTTTTGGTTTGTCTTGAAAAAAAAAAAAAAAGCGAGATGTCAACTTATGTCCTTATGAATGTTGACTAAGACTAAGAGAATATGAAACATCGGAATTGTATTGCGAAAGCTCCACGAGTATCGCAAACACATTAAAGAATATCGTTTGGAACTTGTGATGCATGAAGTTGTCGGTTTTACAAATTATGGTAAAGTAGGTGGTATACTCCATCAGCATTTCAAAAAGAGCAATGCATTCATCCATATCTCATGTTACATTCCACATTGCATATACATTTCATCTCAGTTGCATCTACATTTCAAATACAATCATTGAAAAGGTGTCGAATCCTCTTAGGGTTATTACATAACATATATTAAAAGGATCCTAAGGTTGGGAACTGATGCCCGAACTATCTTGAACCAAGCACGTTCTACACATATTAAAGAGGATCTTGAGCAAAATGGTCAAAACCATACTTGGAAGAAAAGGTGAGGCGAAAGGAGTATTTCGTGTCTGTCCTATCATGCAACATAATCCTTAAAACAGTGGTTTTTACCACTCCTATAGTGCTTAAAGCCTAAAATCAGAGTAGTAAGGATAGGGTTAAATCCCCATCGAACTTAGGTTGAGGATCCAATTCCCCAAAGCTCTGATTTGACCTTCATGGAGTAGTAAGGATAGGGTCTAATTCTCATCTCGCTTAGGTTGAGAATCCGATTCCCCAAAGCTTCTATTTTGCCTCCATGATCTACACTCAAGAACTTGAAGTTCCAAAGCAAATATTTTTCATTCTACTTTTATTGCATCATTGATATTGGATTGGAAGGATCGTACTACATGTCCCTTGCAAGGATGGGTAGTCATCCCCAAGGTTCAAGAAATCAAAAGTAAAGTCAAATCCTGGATTATGGGGTTGATCTCCATCGGGGCTATAGACGCCTGACTGGCGGTGGAGTATGCTCATGCGTGGCAACATGTCTTGTCTAAAAGCAAGACCATCGACTGCTCAAACGGATAGGCTAGCCTGACGAGTTTCATCCATAACAGGTTAAATCATTTTGTTCAAGATGAGGTAATGAACTCCAGATCAGAGTAGTAAGGATAGGGTTAAATTCCCATCTCGCTTAGGTTGGGAATCCTATTCCCCAAAGCTCTGATTTCACTTACACTTGCACATGGGTTCAAGATGGTAGTGACACATAACCAACTTTGGGATCTAGTAAATTAATTCAAGTATACTCACATTTGGTCATAAGAGGATTACAATTTTAATATGTTTGTTCATGGTACTAGAAAGTTTGAGCCTTTGCAAAGATTGTTATATCTCTAGCATCTTCAGCATACATTAAATCCTACAGGAATCATCCATAACTTCTCATACGCACGAATCATAAGTGAAAATGACAATGGAAAGTTGAACGAGTTTCAAACGATAGGGAATGAAGCACATTGCACACACCGAGCTGATGCTTAATAATTCTAATGCTTCATGTATTTCTCGTCTAGTTTCATTCTTGGGATATTTGTTGACGCTTGTGTTTGAGTTTTGAAGGTGTTCAGGTTGAGTTCTCACCGAAATGCTCAAGAGCATTTCCCAAGAGTCGCCATTTGTTGTGGTTGCTCCACAACGTACCCCAAAATTGGGGACCCACCTTTTTGCATATTTTCCAAGAAGACCGAAGTGGCCCATATGCTAAAGATCAAAGAAAAAAAAAGAAAAAGTGTCGCGATATCGCGACATGTTGCATTTTGGCCAAAGAAAAAGAGGAAAAGTATATACAAGGAAGAAAAGTGTCGACGATATCGCGACATGTTGCATTTCCCAGAAAAGTGTCCGATATCACATGTTGCATTGCAAAAAGTGTCGCGATATCGCGACATGTTGCATTTTCACGGCCAAAAGGAAGAAAAGTGTCACGATATCGCGACATGTTGCATTTTGCCAAAAAAGTGTCACGATATCTGACATGTTGCATTTTCGCCAAAGAGAAAAGTGTCGCGATATCACATGTTGCATAAAAGGCTAAAAGAAAGAAAAAAAGTGTCGCGATATCGTGACATGTTGCATTTTCACGACTCAAAAAGGGCAAGAGAAACAAAAGTGTCACGATATCGCGACATGTTGCATTTTCAAGGAACAAGTAGGACCGATATTAGTGATGAACACCAGGATAGTGAAACTGAAGACTGCATAATGACGTGGACATAAGGACAAAATCCAATGAATAAGACAAAACGTTACATAAGGAATCTTTAATGATTTGAAATCATTTAAGATGGTCGTTACACATGGAAGGAAGCAGACGCAAGCCCATGTGGAGAAAAGGAAACTTTTTTTTTTAAAATCAAACGAAGGGCCACAAAATAGAAACGAAAAGCCTTTTTGGAAACCAAAACACATGCATGCACAAGGGAAGGTGAAACGAATAGCCATTGGAAAATGAAACGAAAAGCTTCCTAAAAATTTTAAATATGCCAGGCAAGGATGTTTTGAGGGGTTGGAAACTGTTGTGAGCAGAGTTGCAGATTTGAAGGCAAGAGGGCCATTCTGGACCTGTTTGAGTCATTTTCTTCCATGGACTGGTTTGGGAAAACCAAAAATTTTTATTATTGTAAAATGACAAATTTTTAATACAAAAAGTTTAAGAAAGTTGCATCTTATGGACAAGAAAGAAGGAGTCATTTTCTGCATGCAAGATTAAATGTCTATTTTTCCCCTTTTCAGATTTTAGGCTTGTAAATGGAGTTTATGCAAGTTTTCTTGGTTGCTTCATGCGAATGTTTAAATCTGAAAACCTCATTTAAAACCCTAGGAGCCAGCACTTAGCTTATCCGGATTGTGCTTGTTTTGCAAGTCCAATAGGTTAGGTTGCATGCATGAAAACCTCACATCTTCGATTTTGTCGAAATAGGATAGCATCATACTGAATGCATTTTATGTTCATTTTCTGCATTTCATTTTCATTTTTTTGCATTTTATTTTTCCAAAAATTTTAATTTTTTTTTAATTTTCAGGCATTAAAATAAACATTTAAAAAATTTCAAAATCCAAAAATAATTTCACCATTGCGTAGGTTATACTTCAGACTTCCAATACGCACTTTGAAATTTCATTTTCGGAGTTGTTTAGTATTTTTAAAAATTCATCGAAGTTGTTGTTTTATTACAGATTTTTAAAAAATCCGAAAATAGAAAATTTCCATTTTTGGGCCGAATTTCATTTTTTTCAGTTTCATGTTTCATTCATGAGCCTATGATGACATTCCCTTCATGAAAATTCCAATTTCATTGAAGGAGTTATGTTTTATGGCATTTCACAAATTTCCATTTTTTGAGCCTAAAATTACCCTCTCTTCATAAAAATTCTAATTTTACGAAAGAGGGGTAATTTGAGCACTACATCGTGGTCATATGAGGGCCAACTCACATTTGCTTTATTTTGGTTCAATGAACAATCACTAAAGTTTCATGGTAAAATAAACCAACATTGCCCCTTGTTTACAGTTACTTGCAATCACTAAGGTGTTCCAAGCATTTAAATTGAATATCTTTATTTGAGATTACTAATACACATATGCAAATGCTAATATAGCGGAGACCTTGGAGAAGTTGTTTGTTTAACTTCTTTGCAAGAGGGGATTTGGAACCCAAATCCTAAGGGAGAGTGTACTTTCACAATTGGGTGAAAATACCACTCAACACGACCATGATTGTAGGCCACTATCAAAGATAGCGGCCACAAACCTATAGTTTTTTACCTCAAAAACTAGGGTTGTGGCACTCGATTCCTTATCTGAATTGATGTCCAAGGGTCGCCTATGTGTATATACACTGGTTGGTGGTGAATAACATCTATATATAAATGCATGGATGGCTTGTAGTCATTTCTCATTCAGAAAGTGCTTTGCTACTCCTCAAAGGGGCATGGAATTACTCTCTAGTTTGCTAGTGCTCCGATACAAAAAAATTATGATATTTGAGATCTCTTTTCTTTTTTTGGGAGGATCCATATGTAGACCTCCTAGATCCAGATCTTGGCTTCTTGGAGAAGCCAAGATCAAGATATGCATGCAATAGATCATCAGAGGGAGAAGGATCAGTCATCGATTTGCATTGAAGGAGCAGTCAAGAGGAACTATAGGATATCCATGCTAAAAAAATACTCACAAATAATGCAACTACCATCACTGTCTATGATTTGGGGCCTCCTTCATGGAAAATTTGTGTTTCAGTGCTTGCTGCTATCCTTAGTAGTAGCTAGCAGTGGCCACTCTGAGCTTCAGTGGCCAAGATTGGTGGCCACTCTGGTCGATAGCGGTCAAGTCTGAATGGGAAAATTGCCCCTTTTGAGTGGTTAGTACCACTACTAGCTCTTGGAAAGGTCAAATATCAGTCATATGGTATTTGTATGTGTCCATATGAGTAGTATCCTAAATATGATATATTTTATGTATCTACAAATACCCCTTTTTAGGATGCATTGTGGGAAAACACAATGTTGAGCAAAAATAGACCACCTAGGACCACATTGTATGGTGTGTGATGATCATTGATCTAATCAACATTGGATACCCCAATCATGAGAAAATGTACAAATCCTAGAATATTTACTTCCAATAGGATGGAAGGCTTAAATTTGTGAAAGCTCTCGTTATTTCCAACGGTGATCGGGTAGCCTCATGTTACTATTGGTCCTAACGGAGGAGAGGTCATCAAGCTTAATTGTCATATTTTATTTTTTACCCATAAAAGGGTAAGCTTATGATAGTTTTTGGCAATGATTCATAAGACGAATGCAATTTGACATGATCAAGTGATCCTTTGTTGATTTTTATTATGATTGTTGATATTATGACTATCCCCTCAAGTGACGATTCGATGAGGAAAGCACAATGAATAAAATGATGAGTTGCTTTACCAAGATGATTGATTTGGACCCTTTAAGAGGGTTGCTTTGTTATATGGCAGGCCCCATTTTAGGTGCGATTTCAACCATTTATAGTAATTATATATCTCTATCCCACGAAGCGGTCCGGTTGCAATGGCCTTCTTAGAGAATCAAGATGATAGCAATTTTGATTAAGCTTATGTTGAATCACTATGTTCAATGATATTTTAAAAATGTTATAGAAGAAATGAGATGAATCCTTGTTCTTGTGGGGTAGTGTGACCACCATGGCCTTCTTCGAGATTGAAGTGTAGCATCTCAATTCAACCATAACTAATTTACCCCAAATGGCCTTATGGTGATTTACTCATCTTGTCGGATTGCATGGAGTGCCAATCACTACAACCGCCAAGTGTATAGAATAAATAACTGAATACGAGGTGCATTCAAGATTTTGTTGTTATTTGATTTTTTTGTTATTTTTGTATTTTATATTATTTTTTATTTTTTATTTATGTAATTTTTTTGTTATTTTGCAATTTTTATTGATTTTGGACCAGTAGATATGCTTAGTGTCCATTTTTAGGCTCCTCATGGTGAGACATCAAGTGCATTTACTGCTGTTTGCTAGCCACTATCAGTAACAATGGCTCCTATTTACATTTTTGTGGTCGTTGTCAGCATCAGTAGCTAGAAAGTACGGGCCTCTGACATCAGTAGCGACCATGGAAAAACTAGAAAATATAAAAAAGAAGAATTATGATTTTCCAGATGTCATTTGCACTTCAAAGCTCTGATGCGAGAGAGAGTGATTGTGACCCAGGATGCTGATGAATTCCAAACACCATGATGGAGCAGAGTGAGGCATTGACTAGTGGAGGAGCTAAAGCTTCACGGGTATCTCTCAAACCCTAGATTTATTTGTTTTATTAACTGATAAAATGAACCACACTAATTAATTAGAAAATGAACCAAATTAAACCCATTGGAAATGAACCGAATCCATAGATAGGCTTAGTTTAGGGTTAATTTAGGAGGATTTTATTTAGTTTTTATTTTTTTGCAATTTTTTTGGTTTTTAGGGTGAGGCCAGACATCGTTGACGTGCCACCTCACGGCTGCGGATGCCCAAAGCGGCCCCTAATTTGGTAAATAGGGGCCACTTTCACCATCAGTGGCTAATTTGAATTGCAACGGTCAAAAATTTAATCGTTGGTGGCATGAGCGGCCATGGGAATTTAGAAAATTTATTAATTTTTTTTTTTTTTTTTTAATTTTTAGTGGTTTTGAATTTTTGAAGTGTGAATTTTGATATTTTTATTTGGTATGGTGCATTTGTTCATTGTGTTCATACCTTTAACTATTTTTAGATTACCTTTGCACCATTTTGCATTTTATTGCTCTTTTTATCCTTTAAGTGCATTTAATTTAGTCATTTATTTTGCACTTTTAGCTTATGTCTTCATGGGATCGGGATCCCACTTTTCTCGTGGTACTCCTACCCCTAATGGATGATGTGGATTAGTCTTGGCTCGATGCTTTTGGTCTCATGTATGTGACGAGGCTACCTACTATTATGTTATACCAGGCCTATCTCACTTCTCTAGCTCATATATGGGGCTACCAGATGAACACTTTTCATCTCCCTACTAGTGATATGACCATCACTCCTGAGGATATATACAGGATCTTTAGGATCCCTTTTGATGGAGTGGCTATCGTGTCTTCTCCCATTAGTGCTAGACATGTGTTTAAGAGGATTTTTGGAGATTAGGTAGTTGTAACATTGGTTGACACCCTATATGGTAGAGTCTTCATGGCTCGGTGGTATCAGGAGGATGTTTTCTCGCAACGGTAGGTGGTATTGATGCATGTTATATGTAACATACTCTTTTTGGATACTTCATGAGTGTGGTTCCCATGGAACCTCATGGCTATGGTTGAAAACCTCTTGGATAATGAGGAGCCTATTATCATGGCATGGGGGAGCACATTGCTAGTATCACTTGCAGCTTGCTTCTTTAGATTTGGGGTTGGGAGCACATCAGGATGGACCACTCGAGAGGATTACCTATTAGGATCACTAACATAGAAGAGGTGACCCGTTGCTACAAATGCAAGTGGTCTCAAGAGTGAGAGGATAACCGTAGTCAACATCACATAGGGGATCTGACACATTATGCAACCACCCTGACTGGCCTGTAGGTGAGGGATATTATATGGAGGTCTTATTTTGAGTGCCTTACATGGCCAGAGGTAGATAGATTCATGGATCAGACTAGGTGTGACTAATGGGTGATCGGCTGCAAGGGAGGTATCATAGAGTTATTTCATTATTCACAGGAGCTTAGCCAGTTGAGGATTTAGCAAGATGTCCCCTTCGATCCAATTTTGTATAGACAAATTATCATAGAGAGGGACCTTCCACCACCTTGAGTTGTAGTAGTTTCAAAGGAGGACCCTCTTGGATTTTATGTGGGTATAACTAATACTACGATTACCAAGGCATATACCCAGTGGTGGGTTACGTGCCTATGACATGGTGGTGGTCACCTGAGAAAACTGAGGATGAGGCAGTTGTAGAGGAGGATCTTGATGCATGATAGGTTTGACCTAGGATTGAGGGGTGGGGCCAGGTAGTAGGGCAGTAGGCAAAATAAGAGTAAGTAGCTATGGAGGATGAGGAATTAGCTCTAGATGAGCAGGAGTATCCTCTCTAGGTTCAGTTGCATAGCATTGAGGTTGAGCTTCAAATAGCTTACCTTCAGAACTTGCAGAGGGATGCCACCATCACTACTCTCAAGACTTGGGTCAAGAGTTTTTATGAGGAGAAGACCGTCCTCCAGACACAGATTGACTCAGTGTCACTAAGGATAGAGCATCTTACTACAGAGAGGGATGCTGCACGAGGACATGTTGTACTCATTGTTTTAGCTACTTAGGGATTAGTAGGTTTGGATATAGGGGCCAAGATGAGATGCCTGCATAGGCTCATAGGGGACTATGAGGATAATATGGCATCATATGCTACCTATATTGTCACCCTATAGTCCAAGATCAGTCTGCTAGGTGGTACTACTCAAGTGAGGATTTCAGTTGGGGGATCACACCATAGTGAGCAGAGTTCATCACGGTAGTCTTCAATACAACCCACTCATAGGTTAGGGTCCAAATTGGAGAGGACGGTAGGTACTACCTCTAGGCCACCTCACAGATAGGGCAACGAGGGTGGAGGTGACACTAGTGGTGCAGGCCACTCATGAGTATGCCTTGGGTATTCTTGTATTATTTTTGGGTGTAAGGTTAGTTGACCTACACAATTTTATCTTGTGGGCAATTTTATACCTTTATGTACTTACTGATAGACACACTTGTATATATATATATATATGATATTCCATGTGATTATGGCTCACTATGTGTATCATTTTATTGCCTTATGTTCATGTGATGCACTATGGATGTGATTCTTATGATTTTATGCTATGTGATGCGATGTATTGATTTACATGCACTAGCTAGATGATGGATGTATGATTAGATGTTGTGATCTAGATGTGTAGATGGACTACTTATGATATATGCATATATGGATGTAGTGCTTATTGTTAAATGTATGTTTAATTTTGATCCAATTGTATGCATCTAACTTATTCTGTTATGATATGGTAAATGCAATGTGTGTAATAAATTATTTACATGTTGTTGAACTAGTGTAAATAAACCTGTATGCTTTAATAACTTAAAACATAAGGAATGAATGTGACATGAGTTTAAAAATCTAATGGGTGATACCACAAAATGTATACCAATGATGCACGTAAATAATAACTTCTTTGCATAAGAATTAATCATTTTAAGAATCCAAATACGAGATGAGATGATGTGATATGTATGTGGTGATATATGAGATGTAATGATTTATTGCTACTTAGGAATATTTGAGGTTTTCCATGAGACTCAAACACCCTAGTTGACTCATAAAAAGTTGTATACTGACCATACAAGACTACTGAAAGATATGGTTTTTGTTATGAAGACCAAAATATTTACTATCCTTGTGTGTGTAAATGAATATATTAGATGAAACATAAACATACCCCAATTCCAAGTGGGATTCATTCAGCCCATTGTTGTATTGGGGATCCTCAAATGTTCATATTGATCCTATGTTGGACTCAGTTGGGATTAGACCATTAGGTGATATAGGAGATCTAAAGATAGCTCTTTTTACAAATTTCTTAGAACTACCCTAATGCCAAGCAAGTTCATTCAGCCCATTGTTGTATTAGGGGTCACTCAATGGTTTATGTGGATTGACCGTTACAGGGATTCAAGCTCTTCACCCCTTCTTTGATTCAATTTTATTGGGATACTTGCTCATGCTTAGTGATGAAAGTCACTGTTTATTTTACAATTTTGTTTTTCTTTTATTTTGAGCAAGGGATTTGCTTTTATTTTGGGATTATTCTTTATTGGTATGAAGCAAGGGATTTCTTGGGTAGGGAGGAGCTTGTCTTTTCACCAATGATCAAAATACTAGACCATGTGCATCACAAGATGAGCAAGTAAAAAAATTTCACTTAGGATGTCTAGTACCACTTGATGGTGTTTGTATTCCCTTGTTCCAACTAGGATTTTAGTATTTTAATTAGTGATAGAATTTTGATATATGCTAGGTACTATCAAAACTAGACCTCATCTTCTACTAGTGAAGATATATTTCTACAAAATCAGATGAAATCACTAGGTATGGTTGAGTTATTGGAAAACCCTGGTATATTCCTTATAGCAACAAGAAGGGGTTGTGTTAAAAAACACATTTACACACATGGGTTATGGATGATGATGGATTTGAAGATGCATGATTGAGATACAAACATGGTGTCATTTGTAAGATTGCAAACACAATCTATCCTAATGCAAGTGCAATGGATGGAAATGCCTATATGCAATGCAACTACATGAATGCAAATGTGAATGTAAGATGCATAATGCAAATGTTTTTGTATTTTTACAATGTTTTTAAGTTTTATTGCTTTTTGATTTTTGATATTTTCCATTATTTTTGGACTTTTGATTTTAAATTATTTTTTGTGCTTTTGTGTTTTTTTTTCAACCAAAGGGCTTAATGTGCCTTTGGGAACTTTTGTGATTTGACCCAAGGGCTTTAAGGTACCTTTTGAGCCTTTTTGTGAGTTGACCAAAGGGCTTTAAGATGCCTGTGGGGCCTTTTGTGATTTGACCAAAGGGCTTTAAGATGCCTTTGGAGCATTTTATGAGTTTATACAAGGGCTTTAAGATGCCTCTAGAGCTTCTTAGGAGTTGACAAAAGGGCTTTAGGATGCCTCTAGGGCCTTTTGTGATTTGATAACAGGGCTTAAATATGCCTTTGTACCTTTTGTGAGTTGACCAAAGGGCTTTAAGATCCCTTCGGGACCTTTTGGTTTTGATGTTTTCTATTGTTTTTGTAATTTTGATATTTTTGGATGTTTTTGATATTTTTGACATTTATTTGAATGTTTTTGTATTTTGTTGTGCTTATGCATAAAATGCCTCCAGATGAATAATATTGAGAGGCTCAGGCTCTTCAACACCTTCCACTGATTTTAGGCGATATGTCCCAGGTTCAATCTTCTCTGAGATGATATAAGGACCCATCCAATTTGCCATGAATTTGTCTCATAGATGCAATGGCAAAATGAGTTATGTTGGTTCTATTTAAGCACAAAATCCCAAAAATTAAAGTCTCTCAGGTGGAATTTATTGTTATAATATCATGTTAGATGATCTTTGTAAATGTGGAGATGCTCAAGAGCATTGATGTAGTGTTCATTGAGAAGGGTCAATTGATCCAGGTGAGCTTGTCATGGAGTATCATCATTGATGAATTTGTAGACACCAAAATCTAGGTATTTACAACTCACCACATAATTTTGCATAATAAAATATATGCCTAGGTATAAACTTAGGTATATTAATTCATGTACACTTCACCCACATTGCACACCACAATTCTGCATAATAATATATGCCTAAGTCTAAAATTAGGCATAAAAATCCTGCATATTATCCTATTTTCTAGATTTTAATAAATCTAGAAAATCCCCCTAGGATACCTTGCCTACCCACTAGACATGTGTCCTAGCCACTTCACCACCCCACCTTGCCACATCTCACACACCCTTGTCCCCTTTGTCCATTCACATGGGACAACCCTTACACCTCACTCCACTTACACCCACATCACCCCAGTTAAGTGAGACACCCTGGGTGACTCACTCTAATTGCCACCCTCCATTGGGCAGCCCAGGATTACCACTTGGTAGCCCTGGCTTGCCACCTCTTATTTCCCTCAAAAACCCAAAATTGCCTATAAAAGCAACTCCATTCCATAAAGCAAAGAAGGGCTGGAAAATACATCATTATGCTATCAAAATAATTGTAGGGAATCTTCAACAATTGTGGAGTTCGAGCCATCAAGGTCCTGGATCTGATTTTTTGAGGGTTCCTTCCATCTCTGCATAACCGTGCATCCACGATTACACAATCACAACTGCAATCCTGTAGTTTCTAAACCACATACCCACGATTACATAATAATAACTACAGTCCCATAGTTTCTGAATCGCATAATCACAGTTACACAATCACAACTGCAATCCCATGGTTTCTAAATTGTACACCCATCGTTACACAATCACAACCGTGGGCCCACGGTTCTATAAAAACTATCAAAATTGTTTTGGCCATATCTCCCTCATCCGGACTTAGATCGAGCTAAAATTTTGAGGGTAGGTTCCCGACATCCCCTAGAACATCAACCAATTTTCATGACATTTGGAGTAGTATATATCAGTAAGTTATTCATTTGTTGGCAAGGCATTTTTAATTACTATTTATATGTTTTTTACAAGAATTCCTACAAGGGTTTTTATTTGTACTTGTTTCTAATCATGTATACAGGTGCTACTGACTCTTTTTTGACTTTCATGTGTGCAAAATACAGGTATTTGAAGAGCTATTGAAGCTAGGAGTGGCCCATCATTGGATACTCAAGCCCACTCATCAATTAGATTGGAGCAAAAGAAGACCAAAGACACCACCAATAATTTGATTAGCCAAAGGGGTTTTGTCCCTCTTTATGCTCATTCTATCATGTGAAATCAAGCATTCACTTATTGTAATCATAACCCTATGCACTTGGGGCAAATAACTTGTAAAAAGGAGACTAAAGCTCCAATAAAATTCAATATAAAATCTTTTAATTCTGCAATTGCTTGTTTTCATTATTTTACTTGCAAGGTGTTGTGTTCTTTTGCTTACAAAATTATTTCAATGCAATGCACAATATTAGAATTTCTAACTCTAAGGGCATGATGGCCTCAGTGCCATACACAAGTGAAAATGGTGTTGCCCTAGTGGGCATCCGCATGCTAGTCCTATAATCCCATAATGCAAGAGGCAATTACCGATGCCAATCCTTATGATTTTGTTTCATCATCTTCTTTAAGATGGCTACTATTGTCTTGTTTGAGGCCTCTACTTACCCATTTGCTTGCGGATAATATGGTATCACAAAACTATTCTAAATTTTATATTTTATTATTAAAGCCCACACATTTGTGTTCTTGAATGATGGACCATTATCTAAAATTATTTTGGATGGGACCTCATTAGTCAAAGAATGACTAACTACAGAAAAACATCTGATGCTCCTTTTTGCATATTTTCCAAGAAGACCGAAGTGGCCCATATGCTAAAGATCAAAGAAAATGCAAAACACCGCAAGGAGGAAAAAGTGTCGCGATATCGCGACATGTTGCATTTTCGCGGTTCAAAGCAAAGAGAAAAAGAAAAGAGAAAAAGTGTCGCGATATCGCGACATGTTGCTTTGTCGCGGCCAAAAGAGAAAAAGTGTCACGATATCACGACATGTTGCATTATCGCGGCCAAAAGAGAAAAAGTGTCGCGATATCATGACATGTTGCTTTATCGCAGCCAAAAGAGAAAAAGTGTCACGATATCGTGACATGTTGCATTGTCTGCCAAAAGAGAAAAAGTGTCGCGATATCGCGACATGTTGCATTATCATGGCCAAAAGAGAAAAAGTGTCGCGATATCGCGACATGTTGCATTGTCATGTCCAAAAGAGAAAAAGTGTCGCGATATCATGACATGTTGCATTGTCACTGCCAAAAGGAAAAAGTGTCGTGATATCATGACATGTTGCTTTGTCACGGAAAAAAGAGAAAAAGTGTCGCGATATCGCGACATGTTGTATTTTCGTGGCTAAGAGCAACAAAAGGGAGCAAAGAGGTAGAAGTGTCACGATTTCATGACATGTCGCATTTTTGTGATGCACGAAGAAGAATCAAGCTGAAGACATAGAAATGTCACGATTTCATGACATGTCTCATTTTTGTGGTAGGAGGAAGCTAAAGAGCAAAGTAAGAGATGAATGTCACGATTTCGTGACATGTCTCATTTTCACGGTTGGAAGCGGTAGAAGAGCAAAGCAAGAGACAAATGTCATGATTTCATGACATGTCTCATTTTCGTGGCTGGAAGCGACAGAAAAGCAAAGCAAGGAAAGAATGTCACGATTTCACGACATGTCTCATTTTTGCGACGGGAGGCGACAAAAGAGCAAAGCAAGAGACGAATGTCGCGATTTCATGACATGTCTCATTTTCATGGCTAGAAGTGGTAGAAAAGCAAAGCAAGGAAAGAATGTCATGATTTCATGACATGTCTCATTTTCGTGGCTGGAAGCGATAGAAAAGCAAAGCGAGGAAAGAATGTCACGATTTCGTGACATGTCTCATTTTCGCGGTGGGAGGTAGCAAAAGAGCAAAGTAAGAGATGAATGTCGCGATTTCGTGACATGTCTCATTTTCATGGCTGGAAGCGGCAGAAGAGCAAAACAAGAGACGAATGTCACGATTTCGTGACATGTCTCATTTTCGTGGTTGGAGGCGACAAAAGAGCAAAGCAAGGAAAGAATGTCATGATTTCGTGACACGCCAGATGTAAAGGAATAGAGTATATTTTTGGCAACTGGGGACATGCACTGACATCAAGTGCCGATTTTTGAAGAATGGTCTATTGATTATAACCTAGCAGGTCCACTGGATGATTACCAATCTATCCAATCTGTAGGAAATCTGTTGTGTATTATTAGAAACTACAGATGATTGCTTGTAAAATAAGTAAGATGTACTTAGAAAAAGATACTCTTTTAGGGTATATATAGGGGTGAGCGACTCTAGAAAAAGGGTCGGCTCTTGGATGTTTACAAGACTAAATGTACGTACTTCGAATACAAGCAATAAAATCGCATCTCCCATTGGCTTCTGGTTCATATCGTGCAAGTGTATGTATTAATGTTCTTTATTTCTGCTTACAATATTGAATTGTAAATTGAGTCCATTCTTATATCTAAACTTTTGCAATACATAAATCATATTGCTGGAATAAGAATCTAATATATACGCATGTTAAACGAAATATCAGAAATCATATATGGAATTATATAATTTTTGCATGGAAATGTGTTTTAAATGCTTTGGATAGAAGTAAGTAAATCTGTCTTTGTTGTTGTCTAATCTGCACCATATAAAAGTTCTAGCTTAGGCTATATTTCCCTTATCTCTTGTTCCCCTTTTCTCTAAAAAACTCAAAGGAACCAGCCTTCTCTGGAGACTAGACGGATGATCTCAAGCAAGATCTGTCTATTCAATGTTGGCAAAGTCTAAGGCGCAACACTATTAACCAAAGGCAGATTTTGTTCCAACATTTTTTGGCATGCCCGGTGGGACCAGCAATCCCACAATATTGTATAAGTTTTGGTGTTTTACCTTAAGAGCCTTTTTTTTTAAAAATCTCAAGAAAAACCACCTGGCGACTCCGTTGCAATTTAGACCATAAAAGAAAGACCTTGTCTAAAAACCTTCTGGTTATATAGCCATATGATAACCAGATCCCGAGCTAGAAACTTTGAAGAACCTATCGAGTTCTTTGAACTACATCTTGGAAGCCTAAAAGCACACCCTGTGCTAGCCGCACGATCAAATCCGCCCGACACCATTAGCACCTCTTTAACACCCGTTGTAGGAGCATCTGCAAGCAATCCCATAGTGGTTGTAACTCCTTTAGCAATCATGGCAGCCGCCCCTACCCTAGCGCATCTTGTGTGGAATCAAACTGGCCCTTTGAACTTGGGAACGCACCACCAAATTCCACAAGCTGCACTAAAAGCATTACCGACCTTTGACGAAATAGGCAAAATAGTAGATGAGCACCTTGTTTAGATGTATCAGTGCTAGCATCTATTTATAACATCACTCAGGAAGATGTAATGGTCAGATTGTTGATTATATCTTTGAAAGGAAAGATGCTCTATTGGTACAGAGCGCTTCCCGCTGGATCCATTACTTCTTGGGTAGTACTGGCCGGCCGTCTAGTCGATGAATTTAATATACATGCGGATCCTTTCACATTGTTGAATCAATTCACTATCATTGAGAGGCATCCACAAGAAGAAATCCAAGATTTCAACATCAGATTTACCAGAACTCGGGATAGAGTACCTCAAGGCCTAAAGCCCACGGAAGAACAAGCTATATGCTATTATTTAAGGGCTTTTGATTCAGATCTCAGTATGATAATAAGGCAATCCCGTGTAACCACTTTTCTTGGAATCTATGTAGAGGCAGCAAAGGGCGAAGCTGATCTCATTGCTACAAAAATATATCCATCAAAAAGTCTATTGCCAATTTTACCAGAGCTTTCCCAAGCATCAATTTCTAAACTGCCTATACTCCCATCAATGCAGGCCCTCCCAACTATAGCCGCACCTCCTACATTCCTTGCATTACCAGCTACACCCCTTGCATCAGCTCCCCCCAGTGATCAATACATGACCATAATTGATACAATGAAGACATTGTCAAATGAAATGGCGTCCATGAAAAAGAGAGGCTGAAAGGAATTTTTTGCCAAGGAGGTTCCCTCAGGTAACAGGAGATGCAGCACAATCAAGCAATAGGGGACAAGTAAGACCGAGCATGGTATATACAAATGAGACAGTGGAGGCCGAGGAGCCTCCCACTGATTCTAACTTTTGGTGTACTACATGTAACGATCCACATGGGGAAAGTTCGTGTATGATACACCAACATTATGTACAAAGTATAGCAGTTGAAAAGAGTAAAGAAAAAATGAAAGGCCATGTAAATATAATTAGAGAGAAGGACCACAACTTCATGATGCCTACAGTAGAACAAGTTTCAGTTTTGACAAGATCAGGTAAGAAACCACTACAAGCAGACCCTAAAGAGCTTCAACCATTGAATGTTTCCCCTGCTCCCAAGGAAGTTCCCAAAGAAACTCCTAAGGGAAGCCTCCCTCAGGAAAGAAAATATCAGTTTCTAGCCAAAATTCAAGGGCAAGAAACACACAAAGAATTTATTCCTCGGGGGGAAAATGAAACCCAAGAACGGGCTAGGGAAAGGTTGAGATTCCCCTCGTTGACAAAAAGGCAAAGAACTGAAGCTACCTAGGGATACAAAAATAAATATGAAACTTTTGCCAAAGAAAGAGAAAGAATAGTTGATTCACCTACATTCAATATAGTAGAGGAAATGAAAAAGACTCCTTCTAAGGCAAGTATGCATGATGCTCTTCAAATCCCAGGTCAAATCGATCTCCTACAGGAATCCCTAAGAACAATGAAAAATGGAGGTGGGACTGCATCATCTTCAAAAATGGTTCTAACGAACTTGACGTCTGCCATTGGTAAGAACAGGCCACAACCCTTTTATTTGTCCCTTCAAATGGAAGGATGGGTTGTCCACAACTGCATGATAGATTCAGGCACTACTACCACTGTGATACCCAAAGTAGTATGTGATATTATGGGAATAGAGTACACTAGGAGCAGCATAGGCATCCTACAGTTAGATGGTACTCCAGTAAAAATTGTAGGAGTGATAAAGGATATTCCCATATGGCTGCATAAAATGCCTCAGATGACAGTCATACAAGAGGTAGTAGTCGTAGACTTGGAGCCCTATTTTGGTATGTGTCTATCCAGAGAGTTCACAACAAAGATAGGAGGATACTTATCCTTAGATTATTCTCATTTGGAGATACCTTTCAAAGGTAGAAGGGTCAAGATTTTTAATGAGAAACCATCTACGTTTCATGTAGAAAATATTGGTGAAACTGATCGTGTAAATATGATGACTGAAGAAACAATAGAAGAAGATCTAATGGAAGAGACATTAGAAGAGCTCCAAGCCGAGGACGATTTTTCTCTACAAAATTTTAATGCCATGATAGAAACAGAAATAGGAAACTATTCTATTGAGAAACCAAAAAGAAAATTGATACCCTCCCTAGAAAAGGATGGTTCTGTGAATCAATTGTGGAAGCTTTTCTTTGATGGGGCTAGGTGCAAGAATGGAGTTGGTGCCGGAATAGTTTTGATTTCTCCCACTCGGAGAGGAAAAGGTTTTCTCTTACAAGTTGACTTGGAGTTGCTCCAATAATGCAACAGAATATGAGACCTTGTACTTAGGGCTAAGAAAGGCTGAGAAATTGGGAATCAAACAGTTACTCATCTATGGAGATTCAAAACTTATTGTGAATCAAGTCACCAAAAAAGGTATAAGTAAACAAGATTATTTGAAGGCTTACAGGAACAAAGTGTGGGATCTCTTAGAGGCCTTTGAGGCCCTAAATATAAAGTTTATCCCTAGAGAACAGAATACCCATGCATATTTGTTAGCTTTAGTAGGAGCTAATTTTTGTCCTGTAAGTAATGTTATTCAGAAGTCTAAAACTGTTAGACTTATATACAGGCCTTCAGTGCCTGATAAAAATATTTTATGGCAAGTTTTTGAAAATGATGAACAGATACTTGATTTCTTAATCCATGAAATGAATTGCTCAGCCAACCGGGATCTGCAGGATGAAGAGGAAGAGGATATTATTCAGTTAAAGAACAATCATATTCCTAAGGGTCTCATCACCCTTGAAAGCCTGTTTGATAACAATGATAGAGCAGTTGGCCAGAAAATCAAGGTCGATAAACGAAGATACAAAGATGTAGAGTTGGAGCCAGGCAAAATGATTAAGGTTGGAATCAGTTGTATAGAAGAGGAAGTGAACCAGATCAGAGAATTGTGTAAAAAATTCCCTGACATCATAGCTTGGGTGTATAGTGATCTAAAAGTGTACAATAAAGATGTTATTCAACATACCATAGAATCGAAAGAAGGAGCTAAGCCTTTTAGGCAAAAGCAAAGACCAGTGAATCCGAAGATAGAATCTTTGATGAAACAAGAACTGCTAAAACTCCTTCAAGCTAAAATAGTATATCCTGTTAAACACTCCACCTGGGTGGCAAACTTGGTACCAGTTAGGAAGAAAAATGGAGATATCAGATCGTGTGTAGATTTCAGAAATCTGAATAGAGCATCACTCAAAGATCATTACCCGCTACCTCAGATTGACCAAATGCTACACACAGTTGCTGGAGTTATGCAGCTCTTACTGTTAGAAGAACAAAGAGAGCAATCATACAATCACAATCGGAAGCATATGGCGAGATACTTGAAGGATGGTTCAACAAAAAGACAACTGCCAAAAAATTTAGAGTGGGAGACTTGGTTTTGAAATGGAATGTAAAGAAAGCTAAGCCAGGTAACCATGATAAATTCGATGCTTTCTGGGAGGGACCATTTGAAATTGTTTCAGAGAAACAGTTCAATGCTTTCGAGTTGAAAGATCAAGATGGATTGGCTCTTCCCATCACGGTGAATGCATTTCACCTAAAGTTATATTTCTGTTGAGAAAGCAGAAAAGGAATTATATGTACAGTATAATATAAGTATATTCAGACAATATTTGTAAATATTACCGTTTTTTGGCCTTAACAAAAAAAAAAATTTAGTCGTAGCCAATCAGAAGTCGACATTTTTTTTAATAGAGATACTAAGGTATAAAGGGAGTTTTGACGAGGTAATGTTCACATTTAATCTAAGTGCATTTTCCTGTGTTCTTTGTCTTTCTCTGAAAGATTCTTTTTACAACTGCGTTGTTGACTCCGTTTCCCAATGGATAAAGGCCTGGTTCAAAATTTTTGCAAGCAAAAAATCCCCCGGAAGGCGCCAAGAATGTTAGTCAAAAAGTGACTAACTACAGAAAAACATCTGATGCTCCTTTTTGCATATTTTCCAAGAAGACCGAAGTGGCCCATATGCTAAAGATCAAAGAAAATGCAAAACACCGCAAGGAGGAAAAAGTGTCGCGATATCGCGACATGTTGCATTTTCGTGGTTCAAAGCAAAGAGAAAAAAAAGGAAAAAGTGTCACGATATCGCGACATGTTGCTTTATCACGGCAAAAGAGAAAAAGTGTCGCGATATCATGACATGTTGCATTGTCGCGGCCAAAAGAGAAAAAGTGTCGCGATATCGCGACATGTTGCTTTGTCGCGGCCAAAAGAGAAAAAGTGTCATGATATCGCGACATATTGCTTTGTCGTTGCCAAAAGAGAAAAAGTGTCGCGATATCGCGACATGTTGCATTATCACTGCCAAAAGAGAAAAAGTGTCGCGATATCGGGACATGTTGCTTTGTTGCGGCCAAAAGAGAAAAAGTGTCGCGATATCATGACATGTTGCATTGTCGTGGCCAAAAGGGAAAAAGTGTCGTGATATCGTGACATGTTGCTTTGTCGCGGCCAAAAGAGAAAAAGTGTCATGATATCGTGACATGTTGTATTTTCATGGCTAAGAGCAACAAAAGGGAGCAAAGAGGCAGAAGTGTCATGATTTCGTGACATGTCGCATTTTTGTGATGCACGAAGAAGAATCAAGCTGAAGACATAGAAATGTCATGATTTCATGACATGTCTCATTTTTGTGGTGGGAGGCAGCTAAAGAGCAAAGTAAGAGACGAATGTCGTGATTTTGTGACATGTCTCATTTTCACGGCTAGAAGCGGTAGAAGAGCAAAGCAAGAGACAAATGTCGCGATTTCGTGACATGTCTCATTTTCATGGCTAGAAGCGAAAAAGCAAAGTAAGGAAAGAATGTCATGATTTTGTGACATGTCTCATTTTTGCAATGGGAGGCAGCAAAAGAGCAAAGCAAGAGACGAATGTCATGATTTCACATGTCTCATTTTCATGGCTGGAAGCGAAAAAGCAAAGCAAGGAAAGAATGTCGCGATTTCGTGACATGTCTCATTTTCGCGGTTGGAAGCGGCAGAAAAGCAAAGCGAGGAAAGAATGTCGTGATTTCGTGACATGTCTCATTTTCGCGGCGGGAGGCAGCAAAAGAGCAAAGTAAGAGACGAATGTCACGATTTCGTGACATGTCTCATTTTCGCGGCTGGAAGCGGCAGAAGAGCAAAACAAGAGACGAATGTCACGATTTCGTGACATGTCTCATTTTCGTGATTGGAGGAGACAAAAGAGCAAAGCAAGGAAAGAATGTCGCGATTTCGTGACATGCCAGCTGTAAAGGAATAGAGTATATTTTTGGCAACTAGGGACATGCACTGACATCAGGTGCCAATTTTTGAAGAATGGTCTATTGATTATAACCTGGCAGGTCCGCTGGATGATTGCCAATCTATCCAATCTGTGGGAAATCCGTTGTGTATTATTAGAAACTGTAGATGATTGCTTGTAAAATAAGTAAGATGTACTTAGAAAAAGATACTCTTTTAGGGTATATATAGGGGTGAGCGACTCCAAAAAAAGGGTCGGCTCTTGGACGTTTACAAGACTGAATGTACGTACTTCGAATACAAGCAATAAAATCGCATCTCCCATTGGCTTCTGGTTCATATCGTGCAAGTGTATGTATTAATGTTCTTTATTTCTGCTTACAATATTGAATTGTAAATTGAGTCTGTTCTTATATCTGAACTTTTGCAATACATAAATCATATTGTTGGAATAAGAATCTAATATATACGCATGTTAAACGAAATATCAAAAATCATATATGGAATTATATAATTTTTGCATGGAAATGTGTTTTAAATGCTTTGGATAGAAGTAAGTAAATCTGTCTTTGTTGTTGTCTAATCTGCACCATATAAAAGTTCTAGCTTAGGCTATATTTCCCTTATCTCTTGTTCCCATTTTCTCTAAAAAACTCAAAGGAACCAGCCTTCTCTGGAGACTAGACAGATGATCTCAAGCAAGATCTGTCTATTCAATGTTGGCAAAGTCTAAGGCGCAACACTATTAACCGAAGGCAGATTTTGTTCCAATAGACCCCAAAGCAACAAATGATATTGTGAAGTATGAACTTGGAAGGTAGCATGACTCCCCTCCTTGGAAAGATTTGTCCTCAAAGATGGAAATATCTGGAAAATACTTTCAGGTTAGCATGTAGCATATTCTTCTGGTAGACCCTGTCATTTGATGAGAAATTCATGGGTGTGATGAGACCCCAAGATGTGTGTTCTGCTTTGTAGAATGGCTTCTGGTTAGATATATATATACCCTTCTACATATAATATTGGTAATTCTAATGAAGATTTCACTTTTTGGCCAATCACCTTCTTGATACATCATCTGAATGGTCATGGTATCTTTTGGGTGGTAGTCTATTTGGTTCATGAAAAACCTCCTTATATTTGGCCACAACGTTATGTAGATATTCAACTTGGATTTTTGGCACATCTTGTACTACTTTTTCCATGCAATTAATTTGTCTTATGAATCCGTAGCCACCTTTTCTTGATATATTTTCCATGCTATGTGAACTTACTATTTTTTATGAAGGTGTTGGTATTCCTTGGAGGTGAATGGTCTTCCCATTTTATTTCCATTCAACAAAGCATTGTTTGTAATTAAAATAAATCATGGTTTTCATTTGTTCCATCCATGCAACACCCAAAATAACTTCTGAATTCCCTAATTCCATGACAAAAAGAGGACCCTGCCAAGTATAACTTCCCATTTGTAATGAAATTGAATGTCTTACATAGGCATTGATAAGTTTCCATGCCTGTAGTTCTAACTTGAAATCTATCTTTACTGGAAGATTAGATGTGCAAATTTAATGTCCTGGCAAGTTGTGCATCAATAAAGTTGTGAGTACTTGAATCAATTAATATTGTTACCTTCATTTATCGAATGAATCCTACTACCTTGATTGTATTGTGAGAGGATAACCCCATAAGAGCATGTACTGAAATAGTCATGGTATCTTTCCCATATACAACCATCTTGTATTCACTTTGGTCATTGTCTAGAGAATTATCAGGTGAGTTGTTCTCCTCTATTTCTTCATCTTCCTTGTCAGCATATTCAATTTGAAAGTTCTATCGTGGTACACATGCCTGATATTTTGGATGGTGATTGTGACATTTGTAGCAAAAATATCTTGATGGTTGATCATTTTTGTGAAAAGAGTTATGATATTGAGGTTGACCATATGAATCACATCGTGTGGCTGTTTCCAATTGCACCTTCATCTCTGCCAACTTGGCAATCCTTATATACTCATCTATCTTGGATGGATTTTGTAAGTCCTTTCAATTTAATAGTCATTTTCAACCCATTTATAAAAGTTGCTACCACCACATCTGGTTGTAAGTCAGTTGCATAGTGAATCATACTAGTAAATTTTGAAATATAATCTCGTATTGGTCCTGTTTTCTTAAGTGACAACAACCGTGCCGTGTAGGAAACTGTGGGACCTTCATTAAATCGATGGATAAAGGCATCACTAAAATCATCCTAGTAGAGAGGCTTTTTGTCCATATCACATTTGTACCATGTAAACAATTGATAAGCTTCAGTGCCCAATTTGGTTGCAAAAAAAGGAACTTTTTTTGCATCACGAAATTGGTACAGTTTCAAAATGCCTTCCATTTTGGCTATCCAACAACATGGATCATGACCCTAAAATGTGGGCATGTCAATGCATGGGAAATTGACTCCAATAGGACCTCTTGGTTGGTGGTAAACTTTGTGTCTCTCTTGGTCCTCATTATTCCTCTATCTTTGGAGGTGATTTTGGGTAGGTCTACCAAAATCCCCTTGTTGCTCAAAAAATGCTTTGTTTCCCCTATCCTCATTATTTATTTGGCCATTGAGATTTGGGGAATGACCATTATTACCTTTGTGGTGTGTATAGTAATCCTATTGATGCTCCGTACTCCAGTGGTTTGGGATAGGGATATTTTATTGGGATTGTTTGGTGAGTAGTTGGGTAATGTTGACACTCATGTTATAAATACTCTCTACTAATTTAAGTAAGGTTTCGTCAGCCTTGGGGCTTCCTATTTCCAATTGAGTGATGTTATCATGGGAGGAGTTTGGCGAGGTATTGGATGCCATTTTATTAAACAATGGTGACCCGGGTTATAACTAACAATTCCTAAAGGAGAAGAAGAATTTTGTGTACCTTTGCTTCTAGAAGGCCTTCATGGTGATTTGAGGCTCTCTTGGTTGGAGTTATCAAAACTTGAAAATCACCCATTTGATCCTTTTTTCCACCTTTCGCTCATGCACTTGTTAGAGTTTCCTATTTAGAGGTTTTTTGCACGTCAATTTGTTGTAAAATTTTGATTAAATTAGCAAAAATGTGGTGTATTTATCGCTTCAACTATGATGTGGGTTTTAATGTTGCCTTTCGATGACTAGTTTTTAATTTGAATCTACCAATGACTATTTCCCTTTGAATTTCAATGGCTAATATAGTACTGTATTACCTCCAATGGCTACTTCTGAAGGCTAATGAATGGTCAACAATGGATATATGCGATGACTGTTATGACACCAACGACAAGCAAAAAAAATTGATATGAATAATGGCATGGTTATATGTGGTGGCTGGTATGACACCCATGACCAACAAAAACTTCAACAAGAATATGACACGATAAGCAAGACTAACTAGATGAAACAAAATGCATGGGACAAGACACAATGCAATCAAGACATAACCAAGACTAGTCGAACGTGACCCTCACTATGAACATGAGAGCAAAATATCCTGAATGATTCAGTGACTCAACAAGATGTGCAATTATGACATAGTCGAACCTTGAACAAGATTGATAACACCTACATGACCTAAGATGATGTTACTGATAATTTAACACAATGATATGAAATTTAACAATGATGAAATTCAAGAATGGACTTCGACATGACCACTACAATTGGACCATGACCCATCGACATGAAATTATGATAGTTTAGTTGGGCTATATAGGACAACTAGACCACCAAGAACATGCAAACCAGAGAGACAAAACACACCAAACAGACACATAGATGACCAGTCACCTGGGAGAGGACACATGGATGAAGCTAATCATGTGGAAGGGTTGATGGCTGTGTGACCAAAATCACAGTTTACTTCTTACCTCTACCACGTTATAAACCACACTCCGAACTGTGCACTCCCAATGTGGGATATATGTTCTACGACAAAATAAAATAAAAATTATTAAATTTTCCAAACCTTAGTTTAGCCCATTAATAATTTTATTTCACTCACTCTGATTGGTCGATGTGCTTGCATGTGTTTTTCCCTCAAATAGTTCATTCTGAAACATGAATTGTGTGGATTATTTACTATAGTTGTGCCAATTTCTCATCTAAAATTCTATGATGCTATAGCCCAAAGTATGAAATGAAATTCTTTCATCCATAATAGAAAATATGTTACTCATGGTGTTGCTTCGTTATGGATATCTAATGCCTTGTTGCGGTAATGCTTCACTTGACATGGTTATAGAACTAGATATTTTAATTAATATCCCTTATATTTGGTGCTTCATAGGTGTTTCACTTGCCCAACATTTCACTTGTTCAGAGTTGGTGTCCAATGTCTTTGAAATATCACTAATATTTCCTTGTGCGTGTAAGCCTGTTGTTGTGTGCACTGTGATTTCTCCAAATGCTTTGACTAATGACTGCTTTGCCTGGGCTGGGAGTTTTAAATGTGGTCACTATTCCACTACATACGATACTCATTCCAGTGACTGTCTGGTGTTTCTATGTTTGCACACTCAGAATCGAAATCCTTGATACCACATGGAAAGCTACTCCTTACCTTCCTCCGTAATGCCATCAATTATCACAATTCCAACATAGAATTCACAAGTGTAAATCTCACACACAGAAACATAAATAATGAAAAGTAAATCAATTAAGAAGCATGCCTCTTAAGGAGGGCAGATCCCCACCGTGAAGGCACTATGCGAAGTTGCAAGTGAAGATAATTAAATCGATAATAAGATAGATGATAAATTAAATTAAATCAAGTAATATATATTAAAATCTTCTTCTTGGAAAACATAGCCGACGACTATATTTGGAATGTAGCAGAACTCTAAAATTTGAGGTCCAATCATTGACGTTAGGGGTACCACTTCCACCCACTTGGTGAAATACTTAGTGGTCATTAAGATAAACATGTATCAACCCAAATATAGGGGAGAGAACTTTCTAATTATATCTAGACTACACTGAGAAAATGGCCAAGCTTCTTGAATGGGCTATAAGGCCTGTAATGGCAAGTGCATAAAATTTGTATGATGCTAATATTTAATGTATTTCCTAACATAGTCACAAAAATACTTTTCTATTGTGGGCCAATAATATCCCATTCAAAGGATGCACTTGATGATGGCCATGCCACTAAATTTGCCACTGCATGTACTATTGTGAGCTTGCAAAATTATCCAAGTTGATTCTTGGAGCTCCAGGAAATGAAGGAGGACTCCATCGTAGCTTCGAATATATTTTTGTTACATACCAAACATAATATAGACGTCGGCTATATTATGAAAGAGTTCATTTGATTATATAAATCCAATTGTTTGATTTAAATCATTTATCATCTTTTTATCCAATTTCATTTGCGTTCACACACAATTGCCTTTACGGTGGGATCTGCCCTCCTAGTGGCCTAGTTCCTTTACAAAATAATCTTTAGCTATTTTATGTTATATTCTGCTTCGCTTATTCACTGTTGCATTGATAATTTATTGAGATACCCGTGTTAAGCAAGGGAAGTAAGGGAAACCTTACCAAGTGGTATCAGTTTCCATCATCGGTCCTGAAGAATCCGTAGGCATCCACCGCATTTCGTAGACATCTACATTCTAGTTTACAAGCGTTCCGCAGGCGTACTCTAGTTTACAAGCGTTTCGTAGGCGTCCATGGGGCGTTTCCAGTTTTAATCCATCGACAGCAAGATAAAGCTTGTCGACAGCCGCGAAATATTAAATCACGTCACGCAGGAGAGAACGCGAGCTTAAACCATGAAAAGAAACACCAAAATTGCCAAAAATCCGACGAAAAATCACGTCAGTTCCTTCCGAGGTCGCGGCCAATCAAATCGCGTTAAAATCACGTATTATACGCCAAGGCTAAGGTTGTTTATTAAATTTAATTCGTGACATCATCACGGATATATATATATATATATATATATATATATATATATATATATATATATATATATATATATTGGGCATCTCCATTTATCCCACACTGAAGGTGTGGATTCCGTGATACCATTTAAAAATAGAAACACCATCAGTTAGTGTTGTGGCCTTGGTCACACGCCCGCCTCCTCGCATTTGTCTTCGGTTTCCTTGTTGTTAGTTATCGCGTCTGTTTTTGTCATTTCCTTGTTCGTCCTCATTCGCTGTCAGTTGTCAGTTCCCCCATTTTTTGCTGTTGTGTCCTAGTTCACTGTCTGTCATTCCGCTCCTTGTTTTCCGTGTCCTCGTTGTTAGTCTATCGATCAGTCATGTCCTGTTGCTATCAGTCTGTCAGTCAATCTGCATCCTACGTCCGGTCATGTCGGTTAGTTTGTCATGTCAGTAGTGTCCTATCATTGCCAATTGAGGTCAGGTGAGTTACATTAAATTTAGTGAAGTCAAGGGGCAGCGCTACCTTAAATTTTGCATTGTAGTTGGCACAAAAATTGAAGTGGAACACATAAATTTTGGATATTCATCAAATTATTATTGCAGAAGGGAAGCACAATTTTTTTTTTAAAGTGCATGACCAAACAGTGGACCAAAGGACCCGACGGTCGACTATCAAGCTCAGAGATGACCAATAACAATGCAAGAAGACCTCATCAAAGCCCAGGTACAAAAAATTCTCCTTCTCCTTTCAAAATTGGCAGTTATAATCCACATCATCCACTGGTAGACCCTATGGCTACTAACCCTCCCCCAACTCACGAAACCATCACACAAGGAGAATCAAGTAACTCGGCCATTACCATGGATGAAACTCTCTAACACTTACTAGATGGTATGTGCCAAATTAATGTCAACCTAACTAAACTATTGAGCGCACAAAACCAACCTAATCCCAATACTAATCCCCAAAATAACTCCCATGAACAAAGGCATGAAGAAAATGATGACCAGAATGAATATTGGGAGCAGCATAGAGGCAATCTAGATAATTATGGGAATCGCTATCATATACAGTGATATAACCAAGATCAGGATAGGGATATGGGTTATCACCAACCAAGAGGCCCTAATAATTTTCCATGTATTGATATTCCCACTTTTGAGGGTCATGATCCTCGTGGTTGGATAGCCAAAATGGAAGGCATTCTGGACTTATACAAAATTAGGGATTCTGATAAAGTCCCTTTCATGGCATCAAAATTAGGCACTGAGGCTTACCAATGGTTCGTATGGCTTAAACGCGAGAAAGGAACTACTTTTTGCTGGAATAATTTCACTACCTATTTTTTAGAAATATTTGTGTAGATTAAAGATACAACGCCAAACAAAAGATAAAGAAGTCATGATAAAAAGTAAGACAGAACACAGTTGTACAAAACAAACGATTTTTATTAATCAACGGAGTTTAAAAACTCCTTTTGAGTACAACAGGGCCTGTAACCCTTTTTGTGATACAAAAATTACAGTTTGTGCTAGGGTTCTCCGAAACCCTAGCTGGCACAATGGGTGGCGTCTCCGAAGAATATATATTTAACCCCAACAAGGTGAGTGGGCTTTGTTATATCCTATAGCTCGGACCACTCTAGCTTAAACAGCTGCTATCAACACACCAGATCTGCCATTAAAATCTTGCACACATTAACACTATCAAGGAGTTAGAAATTAATAAGAGGGCTCCACTGTGTGAGCCCTCAAAAACAATTTAAAACCCTAAAAAAATAGAATGCAGGAATTCAACAACAGATTAATAAAAGAAAAGAAGTTACTTGCTTTAAAGCTGATTTATACCTGTTCTCTCGTTAACGCGGCTAGACCAGGCGGCATCTGGAAGTAATGTGGCTGTCAAATCGGCTGCAGAAGGCACCCTGGTGCACTCGCTGAATGCCCGCGTGCTTCTGGATCAAGGTTTCAGACGTCGGTCTGAGTCTGTGGCTGCAGGTAAACGCCCGTGGGCACTTGGTAAATGCTCGCGGGCACTTGCGACAAGAATGGGGGATTCTGCAGAATGCTGCAGAAGGGATGGCGGCGAAGTTGGCGACGGATGATGGATGGGTAGGTTTAGCTGAAGAAGAGATAGATAGCGATAGATAAAAAAAGAGAGATAGTCAAAGAGATAGGGTTTGAGCCATCAATGTGACTCAATTTATAATCTACTCTTAGGGCACACTTTAGGGTTTTAACGACACTTTGAACATGTGGCTAAGATTAAAGTGGATCCAAGGGTAGAGAATAAATCTAGGTTGTGAAACGGATTAAGATGGATGGACGGATGAGATTAAATGAAGGATGGATGGCTCAGATTAAATCACTTAAAGTATCTTTATATATATATTAAAATATATTAAAATATTAAAATATATATATAAATATTAATTTAAATAAATTTGAGAATGAAAAATTGCGGGAAAGGTGAAATTGGGCCAAATAATGGCGGGAAGGTGTGGATTTGGGCAAAATAATGGCGGGAAGGTGTGGATTTGGGCCAAATAATGGCAGGAAGGTGGATTACTAACACGTGGCTAACAAGAAGGTATAGATGACTTACAAGTGGCTGGATTTTGGTGTCTACAGATGCCCCTTTTTGAGCTGCTTTGTGTGAAGACACAATGCAGCACAAAAACTTAAGACACCTGAAAAGCTGGATCAGACGCAACTCTTTCTCAAGACTAAAGCACAACTTTGAATACCAAAGAATAAAAGAACATTTAAAATTTTATCAGCTTACCCCCACAATTGGCGAGCGATAATGGTTCTCACAAGCCAATTGAAAGAAATTTGGAAGAAAATGAACCATTTTTGCCCCAACGGTGAAAAAAGGGGTTGGTGTATGAACCATATGTTTATGTCCCAATAGGAAAGGGGTTGGTGTACAAACCATCTTTTTATGTCCCAACAAGGTGAGTGGGCTTTGTTGTATCCTGTAGCTCGGACCACTCCAGCTTAAACAACTGCTATCAACACACCAGATCTGCCATTAAAATCTTGCACACATTAACACTATCAAGGAGTTAGAAATTAATAAGAGGGCTCCACTATGTGAGCCCTTAGAAACAATTTAAAACCCTAGAAAAATAGAATGCAGGAATTCAACAACAGATTAATAAAAAAAAGAAGTTACTTGCTTTAAGCTGATTTATACCTGTTCTCTGTTAACGCGGCTAGACCAGGCGGCACCTGGAAGTAATGTGGCTGTCAAATCGGCTGCAGAAGGTGCCCTGGTGCACTCACTGAACACCCGCGTGCTTTTGAATCAGGGTTTCAGACGCCGGTCTACGTCTGTGGCTATGGGTAAACGCCCGTGGGCACTTGCGACAAGAATGTGGAATTCTATAGAGTGCTGCAGAAGAGATGGCGGCAAATTTGGCGACGGATGCGGTGATGGATGCGACAATGGATGCGGTGAAAAGGATGCGATGATGGATAGCTGAAGAGATGGATGAAATAGAAGAGATAGGTCCAAAAGATAGCAAATATAGCAAAGATAGGAGAAGAAGATAGCGTTTGAGCCATCAAAGTGACTCAATTTATAATCCACTCTTAGGGCACACTTTAGGGTTTTAACGACACTTTGAATGTGTGGCTAAGATTAAAGTGGATCCAAGGGTAGAGAATAAATCTATGTTGTGAAATGGATTAAGAAGGATGGACGGATGAGATTAAATGAAATATGGACGACTTAGATTAAATCACTTAAACTATATTTATATATATATATAAAATATATTAAAATATTAAAATATATATATAAATATTAATTTAAATAAATTTTGGAATGAAAAATGGCGAGAAAGGTGAAATTGGGCCAAATAATGGCGGGAAGGTGTGGATTTGGGCCAAATAATGGCGGGAAGGTGTGGATTTGGGCCAAATAATGGCGGGAAGGTGGATGACTGACACGTGGATAACAGGAAGGTATAGATGACTTACAAGTGGCTGGATTTTGGTGTCTACAGATGCCCCTTTTTGAGCTGCTTTGTGTGAAGACACAATGCAACACAAAAACTTAAGACACCTGAAAAGCTGGATCAGACGCAACTCTCTCTCAAGACTAAAGCACAACTTTGAAGACCAAAGAAATAAAAGAATATTTAAAATTTTTTAGCTTACCCCCTCAATTGGCGAGCGAGAATGGTTCTCACAAGCCAATTGGAAGAAATTCGGAAGAAAATGAACCATTTTTGCCCCAACGGTGAAAAAAAAAAGGGGTTGGTGTATGAACCATCTGTTTATGTCCCAACAGAAAAGGGGTTGGTGTACAAACCAGAAAAGAATATGAGTGATGTGAAAGATGGACCGTTTTCTGCCCCAACGGTTATAAAGGGATTTTTGCCAAACTGTAAACTCCATGATCATGTAAGATGAATTCCATTATAGGAAAATTAGAAATTGATAACGGATGCCCCAACTCCTATGTGTGAATCCGTACTGTTGATGAAATTGCCTTGTTGGTGCCATTGATATGCAGAGATGAAAGATGCATGAAAGAGTCCAAAACTCAGAGATGCTCCTAGTGACTGTATGGATAATTCCTCGAGTCGGAACCAATCAACCTAGGTAGCCTCAATCTCTAGCAAGACTCAAAATAATGATGATATTAAAGATTGTCCATGTTTAAGGCCCCATGAACTAGGCCATCAATGACAACTGTTGAGAAAATTAATCTTGGTATGAGGTCACTTGAAAAGTAGAATATCCAAAATTGATTTCCAATTTTCAAACAGTGAAATAGTTGATTATGATAAATGGTAGGTGTCCTTATGGTGGTTTAATCCTCTTATCGAATTGCATGGATTCAAATCGCTGCAATCGCCAAGGTGATAGAATATACCACTAGATACGAGGTTTACTTTAATTTGATTTGGCAAAAATATGCATGATGAAAGAAGAATGAATGAAATTAACGATAGATCAGAAAAATTGATGAATGTGGTTAATTTTGTGAAGGTTTTGAATATTTTTAACCCAATTTGTAAAACAATGATGAATGATGCGCTTTTTGAGCGAAATGACAAAATTTGTGTCCAAAACTGTTGTAACCTTCACAAAATGTTTTATTATGATAAGAAGAATGGATGAATTGAATTTGATGAAATTTGAAGGAGGTAAGCTTCAATTTTGCAAGTTTTGTTCCTTTATTCAATACTGACACCAAACACCGATCTGCATTTGTGGTTGGCAGAGATGCCCGCCGGTGTTTAGGTGCTCTGCAAACACAGGACTGCATCTAAATGCACCATGAAATGCCCCACTGCGTTTCAGGGTGCCAAAACCAGCTATTTAAATAGTTTCAGCGAGAATTTCACTCATTTGTGCGTTCGAGCTTGAGAGAAGTGCGTCTGAGGGAGTGGAGTGAAAGTTTTGTGTGGGAGCTATGGCGGAGATAGGAGCGGACGTGCCAGTGCAGCCAGCTGAGGTATTTGTTCATTTAAGCAAGTACTTATTATGTGTTTTCTTTTTTTTTTTTTTTTTTTTTTTGCAATTTTTTTTTTTTTTTTTGGGAAAAATTTGTAACAAATTTTTGTTTTGTTGTTTTGTAGCTTAGGGTGTTAGAGGCACGACACCGATTCTCCCCTATCATTCCGGGGATGAGGAGGTCGTTGTCCTAGGCAGACTGGGAGATATTGGAGGCAGTGGGACTAGCGGAGGTAGCCCGGTTGGAGGTAGTTCGGGCGGATGAGGGGTACCTCTAGGCACACCACTAGGTCTAGGGCTCCTACTAGGTCTCAGGGGTCCTCTTTTGATGGTTAGCTTAGTGCTTAGATGCACTCTTTATGAGCCTTGGTGCTCTATTGTATATTTTAGCCTTTTGGCATTCATTGTACAGTTTGACCTTTATACATATATATATACATGGATTTTATTTATTTGGTGTTTTACTCTCTTTTGTGTGAATGCCTATGTTTTTGTGATGCATGTTTTTATATGTTTTAATGTTTTTGATGCATATGTGATGGAATGGAATGCAAAATTATAGATGATTAATGCAAGACTAAGTAAATGAAATATGCACTAAGAAGCACTCATACTTTTAGATAGTTAGATTTAGCGAACTGTTATCATAATTGTTTAATCAAGGGCACCGAACTTGGTGGCTTGTGAATGGATGACGTATGGAATGACATGAATATGGAAGAAGATATGGAGGGTGATATGGAGGTTGATATGGAAGATTGTTTTACAAAGACTCAAACATGCTAGTGGTATCAAACAAACTTACTAATACTGCCTAATTCAACTAGGACCAAATGTGTGTGCATGCAAGTTCATTAACCAAATCAGAAGCATGGTAGTGACTCTAGGCAATCAAAATCCTGTGTGTGTGCAAGTGTGTTCATTAACCTCATCTTGCATAAATTAGGTAACCCTGTTATGGAGAAGACCCCGAAGCTAGTTTGTTCGTATGAGAATTCAGAGGTCTCTTTTTTAGGAGAGACATGTCGCCATGCAATAAGTATACTCCACTGCCAATCAAGCGTCTATAGCCCCGGTGAAGGTTAACTCCATAGTCCATGTTGTTTTTGACCTTTGTAAGCCTTGGGGATGACTACCTATCCGTCTGACTGGACAAGTAGTATGATCCTTACAACTTATTTGGGATCAGTGGTGTGTGAAAAATGTTCATTTCCTTAGAGCTTTGGGGAATCGGATTCTCAACCAAAGTATGATGAGAATTTTACCCTATCCTTACTACTCTGTTTATATTTATATTTTGTGATTGCTTGTGATAATGGTAAGAACCACTATTTTATGGACTATGTTTGCATGATAGGAAAAATGAGGATTACCCTTTTCACTTCAAGGCACAACCCAAGGATGGTGTTATCTCTCTTTGACACAAGATGTTTTTAAGATGTGAAAATGTGATAGGTTCAAGACCACTTTTGAAATCATTTCCCAATACTCAAGATTTTATTTAGTGTAATTTGTGATATGGCCCTAGAGAAATTTGACATGCATTTCAAAGTTTGCTTAAAACACTAGGAATGGTTGAGTGACTGAAAACATTTTGGCAATGTAAATATGTGCAAATGGAAAATGGGTGTACGAATGACAATTTGGTTTGATGGATTTTATGAAGGTGCCCCTGATTAAGGCAACATGACTTTTTCTTGACCAAATTTTATATCCAAAAGATAGAATGGTCTCTAACATGATATGCAACTATGGCTGAAAATGAAATGTTATGGTTTTCAATGAGATGTATGCACATGAAATGCAATGTTTTTGAATGAGATGTATGCAACTAACAATGAAATGTAAATTCTTTTTATTTTATTTGTTTTTTTTTTTTTTTTTACAAGCCATGTATATATGTACATATAAAATTCAAACTATGCGTAGAATGCCCTCAAGTGTATAACATTAAGTGGTTCGGGTTCTTCCTCTCCCTCTAAACTAGCAAGTCTATAAGTTCCATTACCCACTCTTTCAGTGACCATATATGGACCTAACCAATTAGTCACGAATTTATCTCGAAGATGCAGCAATGCATTGGTGTTTTGTTGATTCTCTTTAAGGACAAGATCCCCTACTTGAAATTCTCTTAGATGAACTTTGGCATTGTAAGCACGTTTCAATCGGTCTTGATAAACTCACAAATGCTCTAAAGCATTGATTCGTTTTTCATCTATGAGTGTGAGTTGATCAAGACGTGCTTGTCTAGCAGTATCATCATCGATAAATTCCTACAAAGAAATTTGCAAGGAAGGGATCTCGACGAGGCGGAGCTAAGACTGGCGAAGATTCTAAGTACTGCTTGATGTCATCAAAGGCTTTCTGACACTCATCTATCCATGAAAATTGTACCCCCTTTTGTAGTAGGTGGCAAAATGGCCTACATTTATCAGAAAGTTATGCAATAAAGCGACAGATTGAATTAATCTTTCCTTGTAAACTACGCAACTCCTTCAAATTAGTTGGGGGACACATTTCCATAATGGCTTTGACCTTGTTTGGGACCACCTCAATACCTCGTTTAGAGATAATAAAACCTAGGAGTTTGCCTGAGGTAACACCAAAGAAACATTTCTTAGGCTTATCTGGATCATATGGATTATGGAGCAGGGTGAATAAGTCTTCGAAATTCATTGTCGACTTATGGAAGAAAGGATGGGTGGAATGGAAGGGAAAATCGGTGAAGACATCGGAAGACCTGAGATGCAAAACAACATAGTTTTTGAGTTTTTTTTTTTTTTTTTGTAGTGGTGAAAACCACTATTTTAGTATATACATATAATACAGGTTTGGATTATGGCTTATGGATGTGGCGGAGGGGGTGGTTCACCTCGTTCTTGTGGAAGAAACAAGCGAAATATGGCTTCTTGGAGAGGGAAAAATTGGAGATAAAACTCGTCTTGTTCAATGAGGGTAACAATTGGCGCCGACTCTTCTTCAGATTCTTCACCATTTGACATGACGTCAAATTCTTCATAGACTTCATCTTCGGATTCGTCGAGGTGGAGGATTTATTCTTCTGAATTAATATTAATGCTTTGAAAAGCTTCCTCAAAAGAAGAAAGGGATGGAAGTGGTTGGTAGCCCAAACCAAAACGCTCAGTGGGTCTCTGGTATGGCATATCGATGAGTTCAGTTACCCCTTGCTCGTATCGACCTAGGCCAAATTGCTGCCAATTATGTCTGTGGAAATAGCGAGAGGGAAAATCCTCCATCCTTTTGATATTGGCGAGGACTGGATGCTTGGGTTCTGGTATGGTGGTAGGACTAGAAGATGACTCTATTCCCCCATATACAAAATTAATGGAATTTGGCATAGAACCCATGTTATAAACCGATCCAATGGATAAATGTTGGTCATGTGGATGACCAAAATCTTTAACTGTTTGCACATTGAACGATGTGATGTGGACATCTTGGATGGCATACGCACCAATACCTGCATTAGTGAGATGGACCTTGACTTGGGAGGGAGGAAGAATAGATGATGGAATAGAAGAATGTGGGATAGAAGAATTGGAAGGATTTGGTTGGGTTGATGCTTCACTAACTTGTGAAACATCAGCTGGTGATGGTTGGGAAGATGGAGGAATAATAGGTGATTTTGAAGAAGGTGTAGAAGAATGGGGTAATGACGTGGAAAGAGATGATTGGTCATGGCCACATGTGCATGTGGTCACTGATGAAGAAGAAGGAAGATTAGGAGATGAAGAAAGTGGTGAATGAGATGGAATAGCGGAAGATGAAGATGGTTGCGATATGATGGGTAGCTCTTCAGGAATGGGAGCTTTAGAAGAAGATGGTATAGAAGAAGTAGATGTGGTCAAGAAAATATGAGTGGATGGCAACACAATCTCATAAGGATTTGAGATATAGTTGCAATGTTTGAAGGGTTCAGTCTCAGCAGGTACACAATGAACCTGTCCCTCATATACATACTTCAGACATTGATGCAGTATAGAAGGGACATATCTCATCTCCCTAAGCCAAGGTCGTCCAAGCAATACATTGTATGCCATGGACCATTCCAAGATGTGAAATAAGGTATGCAAAGTTTGGGCCCCTACCTCAATGGGCAAGATAACCATGCCAACCATGGAAGATAAAGCATCATTGAATGCTTTAAGAGTAAAAGTCGACTTGGTGATAAGGGATGGTGACAGCTCTAGATTACTCAACGCCGATGTTGTAATGATATTTATTGAGGAACCAGTGTCAATTAATACTCTCTTGAATGGCTTGTGATCGATCTTGGCCATGATATGCAGTGGAGGATCTATACTTTATGTTGACAAAGGTTTGATTTCAAAATCATAGAAAGTGATGGAGGGCTCCATGCATGTTTGAATACTCCCCACAAAGTTGTTGAAGGCATTAGTATCTTGAGTTTGAAGCTCGATTGACTTCAAAATTTCCATTAATGCCTCTCTATGCGGGGGAGATTGTTGAATGAGGTCATAGATCGATAACTTGGCAGAAGCCATTTTTAAACTGGTAGTTAATCGGCTACTCAATGACATGATGGGTCGTTGGCATTGAGTAGAATGATTTAGCGGTTGTTGAGAAGTACTAGCACATCGTTGGGTCACTGTTACCTGAGGTGGACTGGGAGTTTGTACAGGTGGCTGTGGTTCAGCCTGATTTGGTTGGTTCGCCCTTTGACCCTGGGTTACTACGTTAATAGTACCCACAAAACCTTGGTATTGTTGTACATGGTTGACTTGATTAGGAGGAGTTACCTGAGTTACTCCACCTGAAGTTGTTGGAGCTTCCTCCCAATGTGGAAGGGGTGTTTGAAATATACCAAGATTTTGATTTTGTTGGGCTAAGGGGTTATCCAATTTAATGGCTCCAATATCGATAAGATCTTGGATCACATGTTTGAAAGTTGTACAATTATTGATATCGTGCCCATTTTGCCTATGATAAGGACAAAATAGGTACTCTTTGAAATACTTTCCCCTTCTAGATGGTTCTAAAGGTTTGAACTCAGGTAAAGTTAACTGATTTGTGCTATATAACTTATTGAATATGACCGCATATGGTTCATCTAAAGGTGTGAATTGTCGCTTGGGACGATTATTTTGCCAAGGTCGAGTTTCCATGGTTGGCCCGATATTGGGAGCTGGTTGAGTAGGGGCGGGTACCGCATGATAAGCAATTGGTTGCGGTTGACTTTGCATTACTTGTTGTTGTTGAGCCATTACGGGCTGACTCGCCACCACTTGATTAACTTGGTTAACATTTGAGGCTGTACTAGCCTGTGTTTGTTTGTTTTGGCCATAATTATTATTTCGTTGTTGGCCCTTTTGTTGCCATTCTTTTCTACGATGTTTTAAAACACCCTCTTGGACTTTAATGTCTTCTATGATACTTGCTTGGGCCAAAGCCTCTTCAAAAGTCCTATATTGTTGTAATTGGAGTAACCAAGAGATAGGTTTTAGACAACTTTGGGTGAACATTTTGGTTAACTCCTCCATTGGTAGGGAGAATGGCAGTTTATTAATGATAGCCCTCCAACGGTTTCCAAAGTCATAAACGGTCTCATCGTCATGTTGCTTGAGCTTGTATAAGTCGGACAATGAAACTTTCCTTTGTACATTTAGGGAGAATCGTTCTAAAAACAAATTAATCAATTGTTCGTAAGCATAAATTCTATGGTGAGCTAAATGATTGTACCATTGTACAACATCTCCCCCTAATGTCTGAGGAAAAATTCTGAGCATAAGAGTGTCATTATTTTGGATTCTAAAGCAAGCATGCATGAATGAGCTCACATGTTCGTGAGGATCCTCAGTTCCTCAAAATTTGTCAAACTTCGGTAATGTGAAATCAGTCGGATATGGCGGTGAAGGTACCAAAGGATGAATTGGTTGATTGATCAACGACATTAGCGTAGGTTTCTGACTAGATGAGCCAGGAATGTTGAGCATAAGGTTGTCAATCTGTTGTTGCATAGCATGGAGTCAAAAATCTTCATGAAAATTTTGATTCGTTTGATGATTATGGTGATGCAATGGAGGAATGGAAAAATGATGAGATGGGATGAAATTTCCTGGATTAGGCGGTGTGGAATGGACAGGTTGTTGGTATGGATGATACCGGAAAGAAGGTGATTGGGGTGAATGATGAACTGGACTGGGTTGGGAGAAAGGTGGGGTAGGAATGGACACCATCGAAGATTGGGGTACCCAGGTGGGGCCTGAGCTAAGAAAAGCTGGCTGGGTAGAAATTGGTTGGGGTGTAGGATTTACTACGACAGGTGGTTGGGCATTTTGTTGTTGTTGTTGCTGAAGCAACTTGTCGAGGTACTCCCTAACCTTATTAATCTCTAACCCAAGGGAGGTGGGATTATTGGATGAAGGTGGAGGGCAGGCTGCCATGGTAGTCATAGGAGACTGCGTAGCAGGGGCAATGAAGGTGGCTGAAGTAGGCGGTACCTGGGAAGAAATAGTAGACTGTGCCCCAGGTAGGGTGAAACCATAAATGGTTTGGGAAGAAGAGGGTTGAAATTGGTCATGGTTAGAGGAGGTTCCACCAGCCTCATAGAGAGAATTGGTGTACACCCGGGTAAATGGAGGAGAAAGTGGTCGGGAAGACACTACATTTGTCTCCAAATGAGGACAATTGAGCATCTAGGAAGATGTTGGAGATGAAGCCGACTGAGCAGATACAACATTAGCCTCAAAAAAAGGGTTAGTGTAGACCTGAGTGAAACCAACGAGTATGGTTGATGCAATATCCTGCTGAAAAATAGAATCTTGCATAGGGGAATCTTGGATTGGCTCAAGAACATAACCAGTGCCATCTCTTAAGTGAGTTTGCACTTGGGCCATATCAATGTGGGTAATATGACAGGAATTGTCTTCCTCCATGGGCATGGCCATGTGATAGACGGTAGAAGAGCGTGAAAGACCTGCAGGTGAACCTGCCTGAAATTCACTAGGATAAGTGGTCATGTTGGTGGTGGGGATGTTCTATGAATTACCCATTTGATTATTTAGATTTAACATTTTAGATTGATTCCTTGTTAAGACCATAACGCAATAAATCTAAACAAATTCGGAAAAGAAGAATGCAAAACTGGAATGATAAATTTACACTAAAGAAATTATCAGAAAACAGTCACAACCTAGGTTTCAACCAATATGTCTTACCTGCGGTTAATTAATTATTTTCTGATCTTAATCTGCACTAAATTTTAAGTGTTCAGTTTATGAGTTTTGCATGTGATCTAATCTTGAATTATTCACAAAAAAGGTAAAAACTATGGCTAGGAAAGGACAACGAGATTCTTCTTGGTGATGAAATCCAGCAAGTTTGCTCGGGGGTGACCTATGGTGTCTAAGGCAAAAGTTTAATGGATGGAGATGAATTCCACTGTCACTAAAATTCAAGCAATACCTGGTGATGAAATCCAGATATTACTGTTTTAAATGCAATATGAAATGCAGTAAATTTTATTTTAAGTGTTTTTAGTTGTCTAATGTATACATACAAAGCTATAAATCAAAAGTTCTAATGATCTAAGCAAGAGGCTACTGAAAACATGCCATTTCATTTGAAGAAGTGGAGTACACCGTTTAAAACCCCCTGCCTACCGATGATATCAAATATCAAAGGAGCAACTGGAAGGTTCGTCCACTTCTCTGCCTGGAATCACCCAATGGCAGGAGTACTATTGACATCCAATCAATAGTCCTACTTAGATAACTAAAACAGATAATTCGTAGCTATTCTAATATGCAGCTAGGTATGCAATTTTTTTTTTTTTTTATGCAAGCAACAACCAATAATGCAATGCAGAAAAATGTAACTAAAAATAACTATTCTTTTCCAGATTACTTAGTTTTCGTTCATTTTAAAGCAATGATCTGAAAAAGAAACAAAATACAGCAGAAAAACCAAAAACGTAAAAAGTACAGTTTAACAAAGAAAGAAAAACGCACTTACTCGAAAGCCTACACTTTTCTTTAAAACTGCCTTCAAACGTCCATGGGAGTCTGCACAGGCTGAAACGCACATCTATGTTTTGTATTGGACTTCCAGATGTCGCTCTGCATCTGCTACATTTTTTGCAAACTTAGAAACCCTAGTTCGTTGTAACAGCGAATTTCGCGATTTCTGGAACCTGCAAAATAAAACAAAAAATAGGAATAGATTAGTAAAGCAAGTATTAAAAACATGAAACCCTAGGGGGTCCCACCGTGATCGCCATTTGTAGATTAAAGATACAACGCCAAACAAAAGATAAAGAAGTCACGATAAAAAGTAAGACAGAACACAGTTGTACAAAACAAACAATTTTTATTAATCAACGGAGTTTAAAAACTCCTTTTGAGTACAACAGGGCCTGTAACCCTTTTCGTGATACAAAAATTACAGTTTGTGCTAGGGTTCTCCGAAACCCTAGCTGGCACAATGGGTGGCGTCTTCGAAGAATGTATCCTTAACCTCAACAGAATGAGTGGGCTTCGTTGTATCCTTTGGCTCGGACCACTCTAGCTTAAGCATTGCTATCATCCAATCAAATCTGCCATTAAAATCCTGCACACATTAAAACTACAAAAAGGTTAGAAACTAGTAAGAGGGCTCCATTGTGTGAGCCCTCAAAAATAGTCTAAAACCCTAGAAATGAAATAAATAGAATGCAGAATCTAGCGGTAGATTAATACATAAAAATATTACTTGCTTTAGAATCTATACCTCTTTTTCTGTTAACGCGGCTAGACCAGGCGGCACCTGGAAGTAATGTGGCTGTCAAATTGGCTGCAGAAGGCACCCTGGTGCACTCGTTGAATGCCCGCGTGCTTCTGAATCAGGGTTTTAGATGCCGGTCTGCGTTTGTGGCTACGGGTAAATGCCCGCGGGCACTTGCGACAAGAATGTGGAATTCTGCAGAGTGCTGCAGAAGAGATGGCGGTGAAGTTGGCGACGGATGCGATGATGGATGCGGCGATGGATGCGATGAAAAGGATGCGGTGATGGATAGCTAAAGAGATAGATGAAATAGAAGAGATAGGTCCAAAAGATAGCAAAGATAGCAAAGATAGGAGAAGAAGATAGCGTTTGAGCCATCAAAGTGACTCAATTTATAATCCACTCTTAGGGCACACTTTAGGGTTTTAACGACACTTTGAATGTGTGGCTAAGATTAAAGTGGATCCAAGGGTAGAGAATAAATCTAGGTTGTGAAACGGATTAAGAAGGATGGATGGATGAGATTAAATGAAAGATGGACGACTTAGATTAAATCACTTAAACTATATTTATATATATATATATATATAAAATATATTAAAATATTAAAATATATATATAAATATTAATTTAAATAAATTTGGGAATGAAAAATGGTGGGAAAGGTGAAATTGGGCCAAATAATGGTGGGAAGGTGTGGATTTGGGCCAAATAATGGCGGGAAGGTGTGGATTTGGGCCAAATAATGGCGGGAAGGTGGATGACTGACACGTGGCTAACAAGAAGGTATAGATGACTTACAAGTGGCTGGATTTTGGTGTCTACAATTTGATGAAGGAGCTACATCATCATACACAGTAAGACTGTTATCTCTTAAACAAGAAAGATCAGTTAGTGATTTCGTCTTTGAATTCACCAGTTTACTACCGTATGCATTACACCTTAGTCCAGACATAGTGGTAGGAGCTTTTCATAATGGTTTGAAAGAAAATATTAAGGTGGAGGTGGACATTCAAAATCCAACCTCGTTGAACGATTGCATAAGAATAGAAAAGTTAGCTGAGAAGAGAAATCAGTTGTATACACAGCATGAAACTTATAGTCATCCTTCGTATGGCAACAACTCTTTTCTAAAAAATGATCAACCATCAAGATACTTCTGCTATAAATATCATAATCACCATCCCAGAGAACAAGCATGTGCACAAAAACAAAACTTTCATATTGAATGCGCTCAATATGAAGGAGAAGAGGAAGAAGCATACCACCAGGAAGAACCTATTCAAGAAGAACTATCGATTGTTCTAGAAGAGAAGGAAGAGGATACAATGGCTATTTTCGTGCATGCCCTCATGGGGTTAACAACCCACCATACAATCAAGGTACCAGGATTTATTTGCCAAAAAAAGGTAAATGTGCTAATTGATTCAGGCAGTACCCACAATTTTATCGACATCAAAATAGCAAAAGCTTTGAATTTATTCATTAATTCTTCCAACAAAGACAAATTCCAGGTTCTAGTAGCCAACGGGGTGAACGCTCAATGTGTTGGGAGAACATCTCAAGTCTCCATTAAAATGGGAACTTATACTTGGTTTGGATCTCTTTTCATAATGAATTTAGGGAACTCTGATGTTATTTTGGGAGTTGAATGGTTAGAAACACTAGACACGGTCAGCTTCAATTTCAAAAAGTTATTTGTGGAATGGAAGGAAAACGGATGAGTCATTCGCTTACAAGGTATTACTACTCCCCCATCATAGATGGTGAGCTCTCATAGTATGGAGAAAACATTAAAAGGTGTTGGATACAGATTCATAGCTCAAATTAATTGTTTGGAAAAGCAATCTCGAGCAATTTTGGGTATTTTTGCTCCAGATTTACGGGACATAGTAGCACATTATGAAGAGGTATTCCAAGAACCAAAGGGAATACCTTCCAAAAGATCCCATGACCATGCAAGACAGTGTCTCAAGAAGGTGATCAGCCAAAAAGTGAAATCTCAGTCAGAAGTACCAATACTCGATGCAGAAGGGCGTATATACCTCCAGCCAGAAGTAGTTCTACAAAGCAGAACATGCATACGGAGCTCTCGTCACATCCAAGAATTTCTCATCAAATGGTAGGGCCTACCAAATGAAGAGGCTACATGGGAACCTGAAAGGATTTTCTAGACATTTCCAACTTTGAGGACAAAGCTTTTCGAGGGGAGTCGTGTTACATACCAAACATAATATAGACGTCGGCTATATTATGAAAGAGTTCATTTGATTATATAAATCCAATTGTTTGTTTTAAATCATTTATCATCTTTTTATCCAATTTCATTTGCGTTCATGCACAATTGCCTTTACGACGGGATCTGCCCTCCTAGTGGCCTGGTTCCTTTACAAAATAATCTTTAGCTATTTTATGTTATATTCTGCTTCGCTTATTCACTGTTGCATTGATAATTTATTGAGATACCCGTGTTAAGCAAGGGAAGTAAGGGAAACCTTACCACTTTCCACTTTTTGTTTGAATGCTTATTTTTTGGCATGCGCTAGTCCTATGGGATGATTCCAAGATTAAGAAAATCTTGTTATTGTCTTAACCAATCCTGATAAGCTACAACCTCAATAGATAAAATGGCTTGTTCTTCCTATGATTCGATGTGCACAAATATAGATTGATAAACAACCTTGTGGTGAATAATGATACCATTCATCGTAGGACCCTGAGAGATGAAAGACCCCCAAGGTGCCTTATTTAGAAAGTCTTTTGGCCTTATAGATCCATTCATGATCTGGTTCCATTTGAATCATGTTGACTAATTATTTGTTGTTAGAAGCCTCACGCTGCATCGTTGATTGCGAGAGCATTTTTACATAAATGTTAGCAAAGTTAGAAGATGAATTCTAAGGGATTAAGTATCCTAAAGATGCCATAGTGTCTGTAAATCTATTAGATGTGCAAGGGATTGCCTCAATGTCGTACCACTCTAGTTAGGCTAGATACATGTCAACAAGATCCTTGTAAAATTTTAGGATTGGGCACCTACATTGAAATAAACCCTTAACTTGATTGACTATGAGAAGGGTGTCACCAAATATGTTTAGCCTTTTGATCTTCATAGCGATGGATTTTTGGAGACCCAAGATTAGGGTCTCATATTCGATGTTGTAAGGGAAGTATAGCTTAAATGACAAGGGTATTAGAACACCTTGTAGCATGACAAAGATAATCCTTGTACCATCCCCTTGTTCACACTTCAAACCATCGAAGAACAAAGTCATATCCACTTTATTATTAGGTTCTTCAGGTTTGGGTGTTTTCAATAATGCGAAGACTACATAATTGGGAAGTTCTATGATGAGAGGCCTACTATCCTGAAGAGGTGCCTTTGCTAGTTGATCCTGTATGACTTATCCCTTGATTGAATTTTAGGTTATGAATTACTAATAAAATTTTATCAATAGAATGATCCATTTTGTATTACTGTATTATGATATGTCTTACTCATCATATATTATAAAGGATTTTGTTTGGATATCACATATGTTATATGGATCAACATGTAGTGGCACAACTTATTAATCATAAAGACCACTTCCAAGCATAACTTTTCTACGTATGTGTACCCTAGCTCATAACTTACCAAGATGCAGATGATATAATATTTCACTTGTTCTTTATATTACATGTTCTTTTGAGTTAACATGGTGCCCAAAGAAAAATTGATAGTGGATATATATATCAAGAATGACACATATGGCCTTGGTGGAGCTAATACTAGCAGTGTTGCCAGGTATTTCTTGATTTTAGTAAAGGCTTGCTAACATTCTTTGTTCCAATGGAATGGGACCCCCTTTTGTAGCAGTCGATTCATGGGTTGACATTTATCTAATAGTTGTACGATGAATCACTTTATGGATGCTACTTTGCCTTGTAAGCTTCTTAGCTCTTTGATGTTAGTGGGCGGGGCCATTTCCAAGATAGCCTTTACCTTTGTTGGGTCTATTTTGATGCCTCATTTAGAAATGATAAATCCCAAGAGTTTTCTTGAAGTTACGCTAAAGATGCATTTCTTGGGATTCAACCTGATATTGTGCTCTATCAGGCGATCAAAGACTTTTCTCAGGATCTCAGCATGCTCTTCATGCAACGATGACTTGGCTATTAAGTCATCGATATAGTATTCCAAGATCTTGTGCATGTAGTCATGGAAAATGTATATCATGGCCCACTGATATGTGGCACCAACATTTTTAAAACCAAATGATATTACTTTGTAGAAAAATGTCCCCCATGGAGTGGTGAACACAATTTTGTGTTGGTATTTGGGTTTAGTCCAAATTTTATTGTAACCAAAAAATCATCCATGAGGAAGAGCATCTCATGACATATAGTTTCTACAAGAGCATCTATATTGGGCAACGAGAATGAATCCTTTGGTGTTACCTTATTGATATCCTTGAAATTCATGCAAATATATATTCTTCCATCATGTTTACCTATGAGTACCATGTTTGATATCCATTCTAGATAGTCGATGGGAACAATTATGAATACATCCAATAGCTTTTACAGCTCATTCTTTACCATCAAGGTGATGGTTGGATGCATCTTTATGAGCTTTTGCTTGATTGGTTTCTTTGTAGGATCTAGTGAAAGGTTGTGGATAACCAATTTTGGATCTAGTCCTGGTATATCCTTGTAGGTCCAATCAAAGAGACTAGGTCTCTCTTTCAATAGAGGGATAATTATGGCATGTTATTCTGGAGATAAAATTTCTCCAAAATTAAATTTATTTGGATTATAAGGATCATCGCTAATTTCCACTTTGAAAGTCTCCTCTATTTCCATATGTGACCCCTCCTCAAGATGGTGAGAAGTGCAGATCAAGTGGATGTCATCTCCTGGATTTAAAGGTTCAATAGAATCAAGGTCAAAACTAGCGTGATAAACATCTTGTGACCAGCTTGGTGCAAAATGGAATGATTGTAGCATCTCTTCATTAGGGAAGAAATCTTCAGGCTCTAGGGGTGAATCAACATGATCCCAATCAATAGCATATAAATTAAGACATAATGGTTTAGAAGGATCAGCTAGGTTATGGAGTGGAGTGGTCAAATCAATGGAGATCATGTTGATGGATGGGATGAAATCTCCAGGACCACGTGGGTGAAACTCTGCACTAATTATTTTCCCTCCATACTCATGATGAGGCTCTAGGGGTATGGAGATCTCAAAATCCATTCTATGGATAGATAAGATGATGGGATTGTTAGGCTGAATTAGCTCTCTAAATATGGGTAGATCGGGGAAGACTATGTGATAGATCATATATGAATTAGGAAGTCTTCCCCTGAGGTGAGGGCCAAGATATACTCTATGGTACATCTCATCCATGGTAACAAGCTTATTGAGATGATGTGAGTTCCAAGACCCAAGATAGGCCATCTCGGTCTCATCTTCATAGTCGCTATAATCTATGAAGAACCCCTTATTCTTACCCATTGGAACTGGGTGGTGACTTGGATGCTGGGTCCCTAGGTAGGCCAGCTCAGTCTCATATTCATAATTACTATTTCCTATGAAGAATCTATTAGCTATTTCCACTATCTCTATGATGTGGCATGCATGTTTAGGCCCAAGGTAGACCATTTCAGTTTAGTATTCTGACTCACAACCACTCTCATATATGATGTATTCACCTTCTATGTTACCTAACCAAGCAAGGTGCTACAAATATTGAGGCCCATGATAGGCCAATACAGTTTTACCCTTGAAATCACTTGTGACATACTCATTATTCTCTCACTCATAACCATAATATGGTTCATTCTCCCATAATATGATTCTTGATGGGCTCACTTCAAGGGAGAAATATGGATGATAATCATTGAGTGGTTTGATATTGACCATAGACATTTGTCTATCACTTAAGTAGCCTCTTTTTGGGGGTTGATACGGATTCTATTCGATGTTCTCCTTGAACCCCAATATTAACATATCTAGGGATATGGCCAAGAAATCATCGTAGCTTCAGATATGATATCCTAGGCCAAACCTATCAGTAGATAATTGATATCGTTGTTCAATTGGGTTCTATCACCCTTGTTCATATAGACCAAAACCATAGCCATTCCAATGGTTGTGTTCAAAGTATATTAGAGCAAAATCAGGATTGGATAAGTAAAAAACATTCCTGGTAAATGATTCATCATCATCTTCATCGATGTCTGAAGCATCTTGGGTGTAATCCAAACCAACATAGATGAAGTTGGTTTGGTTAGGGGGGATCCCCAATCGAATCACTGTATCTACTGATAAGTTTGGGATGCTTGGTTATCCCATGTCTTGTGTATATTTGATAATGGGTGTGAAAGTCACATTCTACACAAGATATTCACCTAACCTTGTGTTGGCTAAGTGAACTTTCACCTGTGGTGTACATGACACTATTGATGAAGTAGGCAAGGCAGGTTGAGGTACCTCCTCGACTATGTCTTAGAGATTTTCTTCCTCCATGGGATTTGGAATTTTTGTAGCTGCTTGTAGACACCAAAATAGCACCAATCCGATTATGTGATTACAAGCACTGATCGCACCAACACACACAACCCCTAGGGCAGCCCTCAAAGGTTAAACAGTGGTTCTAACCACTCACACAACAATTTTGCAAGTCATAAACCAATTTGGCACCTTTTAGACACTTTATTGCTTATTCGTCCCACCTAGGGACGAGTGCAAATTTTACTCGTCCTACCCAGGAACGAGTGCAAATTTTACTCGTCTTACCCAGAAATGAGGGCTGACTGATACTCGTCTCACCCAGGGACGATTATAAGCGCTCGCTTCGGGGTGGGACGATTGGCAGGTTTGATCGGCAAAAAGTCAAATCTTGGCATATAAACAACTTAGAACTGCCACTTAGCTCTTCTTGCATGACATAGGAGTGCGAGTGAGTTCTTTTGACAACTCATATCTGCCAATTGACTTTCCCTTCATTGCATGGGAATGAGAGTAAGCTTTTTAAGACAACTCAGATTTTCCACTTAGTTATCCCTTCATTGCATGGGAGTGCAAGTGAGCTTTTCTAAAACACACAAAGACATGCACAGAGGCAGTTAAGAAGCCCTTGATCAATAAGAAGTCTTCTCTTCACAAACAAAAGCATTCATGCAAAGAAACACTTTTGCATGTTAATTTAAAGAGACCCCTTGGGTCTATAAAATGGTGAGTTTCCTCACCCAAAAGAGAGACCGAGCAGGAGCATTCTGAGAAACGAAGTCTTTGTTAATTCACTTACTTGCGATTTGCGCCCAAACCCCAATCTTTTGACCACAATATTCTATCAATTTTATGACAACACATCACATCAGGTTTCGGACCCATCTCAAGCGGATTGGTGTCGAAGCAAGGTTTTATCCATGGGTGGTTTGCCTTCGGGCACCTCCCCGCTTTACTTCATTTATAGTATTTTAACTAGTTTCATGTTTATGCATTTATCAAGTTTTTAGTGCATTTAGATTCATTTCAGCTATAGTTAAGATTTATCTTTTATTTTTCATACACAGGTGCTACTGATTCTTTGTTTGTTTCTTTGAACGCAGATTTCAGGTCTATTGAAGGAGCAACGAGGAATCGACCTTTGTCAACGCAAGCGGCGACAACGTTTTGGTTCGCCCATTTTATATGTGGGCACGCGGAAGAGGAATTTTGAAGCAAATTGTAGAGATCAATATCTAACGCTCCTATCCCCTAAAAAGGAAGGAGACGTATTGTAACACGAATTGAAAAGAATATCAATAAAAAGGGCTATAGTTTATATTGCTTTTATATCTTGTGTTCATTCATTTGTGTTCTTTCCTTTTAATGCAATTTTGTTTAGTTTTTCCTTTTTGTTTTTGGAATCTCGTGTTTTCAATGGAGATCACTACATTCCTCCAAGTCAGTTTCCAGTGCCAAAACGATGCACGTCTACACCTGCATTATATCCAGATCCCTTATTGAGACCAGAGTTTCAAGTCAATGTGGCCAACCTCGATAGAGGGAAGTAAAATATAGGAGTCTCAGAGTATTATGATCAAAACAAATATGTAGGAGAAGCATCTAGGCCTATCAAACAAGATACAATAGAACAAAGTAACTTGGCATTTACACAACTAGCCGCCCGCCAAGCACAAATCATGCGGCTTCAACAAGAACAACAGGAATTAGAACATTTGTGTCGCCTTGATCAAGAGCGCATTCAGCGTCAGACTGCTGAAAGGTTTTACAACTATGTGACTGAGAAAGCCCCAGTCCCTCGCGCACAACAATCTGAGATGTATGTGAGGCATAATCCCTTAGCACGAGACAGGTCTCCGTGACATCAGCAAACATTGCCTCTTAGACCTCCTAGAACTGAGTGGGAGGCCATTCCTCGTGACCATGACGGGCATCCTCCGCGGGCACCCATCCATGTTTATAGGCCTAGGCCAAAAACTCCTCAAGAAGATTATGAGGATTATTACCAAGAAGAAGAGTGGGCTGAAATGCCTTATCTAGGCAGAAGGGATGCTAACCATTTAGTCATTCAAAGGCCTCAAGTTCCCCGCAACCCACAGCAGGAACAAAATAAGGAGGAGGAAATTATATCCTCCGATGCCTACAAAGTGTTATTAGAACACTTAGAGAATATGGAACTTAAGACTGGTGGGCCTCAAAAGCCTACCTTACGCCAACTTCGTAGTCATCCAATACATCCATCCGTGCCAGCACCTCCATACCCCGAACATTTTAAGCTGCCCCAGTTGGCACTCTTTAAAGGGGATGAAGATGCTCAAGAACATGTGACTCGATTTTTGAGTCAGTGCTTTGGTATACAATACAATGATGCATTATTATTGAGAACATTCATAACCACATTCGCAGGATCTGCCTCGGATTGGTTTACCCACCTCCCGAAGCACAACATATACAACTTAGATCAACTAGTTGACACGTTCCTAGAATGTTTTGCTTTCAATACAAAGAAAAAGACGTCACTCAGTGATCTAGCTAGCCTCAAACAGTATGAGGAGGAGTCTATGGTCGCATATGGGAATCGGTGGAGGACAGTGCTTTCAAAGTTGTCTTACCTCCCTCCTATGTTCGATTTAACTCAAATGTTCGCAAAGATCTGTTTGCGATCGATCTCTATGCTATTGCAGCTACAGCAATACACCACTTTGGAAGAAGCTCTGGCGCAAGCTAGACGTATCGAAGAAAAAAGATACAGGATGGCGAAATTGCCAAGCCTAAGAAAAAAGAGTGGAACAAGAATACCAAAACGGGGAATATGCAACAGAAACCCACCGTGGTCAATAAAGTTGCTATTAATGCCCCTACGCCTACCCAAGAAACATAGCCTTCAAAAGCTAACTATCAGGCGGTGCCTCACAATAATTATGAGAAAGATAACAAGAAGATCAAAATCAACAGCATCACCCAAAGTGATAGTTTACACCATACACTGAGTCTAGAGATTCCTTGTTTGACCGTTTGTCAGCGGCAAACTTGATTAATCTGCCAGATATTCCAACAATTGATCCTAATGCGCCAAAGCCTAAGGGCTACAGAGAGGATCTTTTCTATAGATTCCATAGAAGGAAATGGCATGACATTAATTTTTGTTGGGCGTTTAAAGGTTTAGTGCAAGATCTCATTGAAAATCACACATTGGTAGTGGATAATCCCATCGCACCCAACAACCAACATATGGGTGTTTTCAAAGATCCTTTACCCACACATGATGCACAAACAAAACCTCTACATGTCAATGAAGTGCAACAGAGTTACCCCATGGAAGGGTATGTTGGAATGATAAGTATTGTGACAAGAAACAAAAGACACCCAGGAGTTGTCCCCGTGACAGCCACTAGGGAAGCCTCATCCACGTCACAACACCAACCAAATCCTACACAGTTGCACCCACCTAGACCAATGGTCACGATTCGATCTAGAATTACTCAAAGTCTAAGGACCACATCGGCTAGGCTCTCCATTTATGAGCTTATTCAAAAATCAGTGCCCCATCGGGAAGCTCTTATGGAGATATTAAAGGCGATTGAATTGCAACCCCATGAAGCGGATTCGTTCAACAATTTTGTGGGGCATGTCAAACGAGTGTACTGAACCAGTCATTACCTTCAGAGAAGATGAGCTAAAAATGGTGACTGGTGATGTAACAGATCCACCCCTGCACGTTATTGCGTGGGTCAACGAGACTCCGTACAAATGGGTGTTGATAGACACTGGTTCGTCTAGTAACCTTATTACAACCGCTGCACTGAAACATTTGAAACTGCCAGCCTCTCACATTGCACCTTCTACTTATACCCTTCGAGCATTTAATGATACGATATGCTCGATAGTTGGCACAATTGTCTTGCCCATACAAGTGGGACAAAAGACCATTCATACGTTGTGCCACATTTTAGAAGGTGAGATGGCTTATAATATCTTACTTGGGCGGCCTTGGATCCGAGATATGAAATGTGTCCCTTCAATTGCTCATCAATGTTTGAAATATACATTTGAAGGACAAGTGCACGTAGTCCCTGTAGATTTGGAACCTTTTAAGTATTGCAACTTAGTGCAAATCATGCCGCAGTCAACCCTTCCTTCAACGCACGTGGATTTCCAGTTAAATCCATCTAAACGGGGTTTGACTAAGCAAGAATCTTCATTGCCAACTCAATTACATTCCCAGGTGGGTTCATCTTCTTCATCCTATCCTCCCACAACGATGCCACCTATAGTGGCCACACCAACGGACAAAGGAAAGAAGCCCCTAGAAGCAAAACCACCTCTCGTTTCCAACATCTCTATAGAAAAGATGCCTAATAGAATGGAAGCTGAGACACCTAGTTCACCCCACATGGAGTGGACTCAAGGAGAACTCCCATTTGACCCCTCTCAATCACCAACGATTACTGTTGAGATGTCTAACATAGGCATGGGGGAGTATATAGTGCGCAATGTTGTTGCAATGCCCACACTTCGATCTATGCAAGACATGGGAAGACCTCGACTCCCCATAGGCTCCGTGGTTCCTTTAGGCTACCCACCTAATCAGACAAAATTCATTTTTGGGGGCCTGGATCATGGCGTTGAACCTTCCCGACCAGAAGAGGAAGATGAAGATCCCTTTGTGGAAGATGTCAACTATCTGGCTAACCCAGACTTCGCATTAAGATATCTTAGCCAATGCAATTGGCATGGATACGGGTTAGGTCGGTATGAACAAGGAATGTGTGTTTTGTGTCAAGCAAGATACCAAATGCCCTATGATAAGTTAGGAGTAGGGTTTAATCACCCTTTGCCCCTCGACATCTTGGTCAAAAACATGCAAGGCCTAGGGATAGGCAACAAGGATGGGTTGGCATCAGATCCATATGCTAATCCAAATACAACTTATACATTAGGGGATTATTTCCCATTGCAAAAAAATAACCTTGTTGACCTCAACAACCCTTTCCCTATGGCTGAACAAGGAGAAACCTCATGGACTCACCCACAAGGGGAAGATAGACAAGACCAGGAAGGGTCTTCTGAAGATGAGTCGGAGGACGATCATTCGCATGAATATCAAATGAATGATGATCAGGAAAGCTTCCTGAGGATGTTCCCATTGAACGATCCTAGTGAGAATAGATTACAAGATCCTCTAGACATAGATGACAGGTTGGAAAACTTACACATAGATCCAAGACCTAGGAGGCATTTCACCCTGGCGCAGTTATAGCAATTACTGCACCCCCCACTCCAGGCATACAACGAACATCTTTCGCCTGGAGACCCTATCAACTCATCAGTGTCTAGGGCGGACCCTATTTGCAAGACCACATATAGGGCTGATCCCTTTGTGCCAGTGCCTACAGAGCCAGATCCACAGCACCACGAACATCCAGAATATCAAAGTTGTCACATTTGCAGTAATGGAGATTACAATCATTTCATTAACATGGTATCCATTGATTTTACCGCCCCCATCCATGATCCAGCCAATCCAACACGATTATTGCATCTAGACATAGAAGCTATTGATTGGGATCGCGCTGACACACCACCATATCCATTAGAGTATTGGCCTTGCGGTGGGATGTTTCATTTCACTCCAAGACAAACTCAGGATGTCTTCCATGCTGAAGAGGAACTTGAGGTTCCTAATGACGATCTTAATTCAGCAAATGATATCCATCTGATCCCAATTCCACACCAGTTGGAAGACGGATCCCATATGTCAGTTGAAGCAACGACTGATGTAGACATCGGCACAGATCCAATGAATCCATGGATTCTCAAGCTGGGGGTAAGTCTTTCCCTTGAAGAGCGAGCCGATTATGTTGCCCTTCTTAAGGAAAAGAAGGAATTTTTTGCATGGTCATACAAGGATATGCCGGGACTAGACCCACAGCTAGTCATGCACAATTTAACGCTTGATCCGACAATTAAACCAGTAAAGCAAAAACTACGCAAGATGCATCCAACAGTGGCCTTAATGGTAAAATATGAGTTGCAAAAGTTTTTGGATGCCCAGTTTGTCATCTGTGTGGATTATCCGCCATGGTTATCTAACATGGTTCCCGTCAAGAAGCCCGATGGGAGGATTCGCATATGCACTAATTTTTGAGATCTTAACAAAGCGAGTCCTAAGGATGATTTTCCCTTGCCAAGCATCGACGCGTTGGTAGACGCTACGACGGGCCACGAAATGCTTTCCCTTATGGATGGTTTCTCAGGATACAATCAGATTCATATTAATCCTGAGGACCAACTAAAAACGGCATTCACAATGCCTTGGGGGACATTTTGCTATAAGGTCATGCCTTTTGGCCTTAAAAATGTCGGAGCTACATACCAACGTGCCATGACATACATCTTTCATGATTACATGCACAAAACTTTGGAAGATTACATGGATGATTTGTTGACAAAATCTCTTTTGCGCACAGATCATATCGATGACTTGAGCAAGGTCCTTGATCGCCTCATTGAGCATAAAGTCAGATTAAACCCCAAGAAGTGCGTCTTTGGCGTCACCTCTGGAAAACTCTTGGGTTTCATAGTCTCCAAATGAGGAATTGAGGTTGATCCAAAAAAAGTCAAGGAAATCCTTGAAATGCGTCCCCCAACCACCATCAAGCAGCTCGAGAGTCTGCAGGGAAAGGTTGCGTCGATCAAGCGCTTCATAGCGCAGTTATCTGACAAATTCTGACCCATGAATAAATTATTGCATAAAGGGGTCACATTTCATTGGGATGACGAGTGCCGATCGACCTTTGACGACATTAAACTAGTACTTGGCTTCACCGCCGGTATTGGCACCACCCGGACCAGGAGTGTCGTTCTATTTATATATCTCGACCATCGAGGTGGCACTGGGCGCCATGCTGTCCCAGAAAAATGAACTTCATCGAGAACAAGCTACATACTATCTTAGCCGCACCCTGGTCAGTTATGAACTTAACTATGCATATGTTGAAAAACTCTGCTTGGCAGTGGTGTTTGCTACCAAAAAGCTATGCCACTACATGCTTAGTAATAAGACGTATGTTGTGTCTAAGGAGAATCCATTGCGATACATGATGAGTCGTACTTATCATAGTAGCCGCACGGCGAAATGGATCATGTTGTTGACGGAGTTTGACATAGAGTTCATTGGACAGAAATCTATAAAAGGTCAAGTCATCGCCGATCAACTAGATGAGGCTCCTCTTGAAGACGATCAGCCTCTGACTTTTGAACTACCTGATGATGGGGTCTTCCATGTTTTAGAGTTGCCAGATTATGATGAGCCTGAGTCACAAGCTGACATAACCCTATTCTTCGATGGTTCTAAATGTGAGCAAGGGGGTGGTGCGGGAATTGTATTCTTCACTCCGCAAGGTGCTCCAATGCCCTTGTCTTTTAAATTAGACTTCCCGCTAACCAATAACAATGCAGAATATGAAGCCTTGCTCATAGGTCTTCAGACAACAATCACCATGAACATTAAACGATTGAACATCTTTGGTGATTCGATTGTTAATTGTCAACCAAGTAAAAGGGATATACCAATGTAAATGTCCAGTTTTGAAGTCTTATAAAGCCCTTGTGGATAAATTCTTGGCACAATTTGAATGGTATGACATCGAGGCACTCCCTCGATCATCAAATCGTTTTGCGGATACTATGGCCTCCTTGGGGTCACTTATTCCGCAAGACCCTTCTGGTGAAATGACAACCATTCAGGTTAAAACATTATCGCAATCTGCGATGGAGCGTGCAAGCTCTGATTCGATGCCAGAAATCCACATGATCTAGATTGAACCATCTTCGGATAAGTTCTCTCGAATTCGATATTGTTTGATTAAATCCAACTGGGGGTCCTTGTTCTCCCCGGCCCCTCTTGCTAGAAACACCACGTTGTTTTTACAAGTTCTTTCCTGTTCAGCTTTTGTTTGGGATAAACTTCAAAAGGGATTGGCCATTCATACTATCGAGGTTTCTGATCAGCAAGACTGGTATACACCCATTCGGGATTACCTCAAGCTAGGTACTCTCCCACTTGGATTGACACAAGCCGTGAAAAGATCATTCAAACAGAAAGCGACAAAGCATGTCTTGTTAGGAGACATTTTGTATCGTCGAAATTATGAAGGAATCCTCCTTCGTTGTTTGGACCGAGAAAGAGTCCGCTTGGGCGATCACCCAAGCTCATGATGGTACATGTGGTGGCCACTTCAGCGGTATGGCCATCGCAAAGCGCATTCTTCGCATGGGTTATTATTGGCCATCTTTAGAGCGAGATTGTTGCGCATATGTGAAGAAGTGCGTGAAGTGTCAACACCATGCTAATTTGACACACGTACCTTCTCAGGCCTTACAGCCGATTCAATCGGTTTGGCCTTTTTTGTAGTGGGGCCTTGATCTAATTGGAAAGATCTCCCCTGCATCGTCTAGTCGTCACACGTTCATTTTAACGGCCACAGAGTACTTTACCAAATGGGTGGAAGCAATTCCGCTGACCACTATGATTGGAGCCCGCATTGCGGAGTTTATTTTGCATAACATCATATGTCATTTTGGTATTCCATCCAAAATTATCTCGGATAATGGGACGCCATTCAAGAATAAATATGTGCGTGCTTTGATCACAAAGTACAAGATTCAGCATAGCTTTTCCACACCCTATTATCCGTAGGCAAATGGGCAAGCAGAGGCGTCAAACAAAACACTAGTCGCCATTCTCAAAAAGACAGTTGTAGACAATCATAAAGACTGGCACATTCAGATCCCGCTTGCCCTATGGGCTTATCGCACCAGCATTCGGACGCCCACTAGGGCAACTCCATTTTCGTTGGTGTATGGCTTCGAGGCAGTCATGCCTTTTGAGTTGGAGATTCCTTCCCTACGCATTTCAATGCAAGAGTTCATCGATGATGACACTACATGACAGGCCCGATTAGATCAACTGACGTTGCTTGACGAACGACGCGTCAATGCTCTCGAGCATTTGTGTATCTATCAAGAGAGACTTAAGAAAGCATACAACATGAAAGTCCATTTCAGGGAATTTTAGGTTGGTGACTTGGTCTTAAAAGAGAACCAGCAGAATTCTAATTTGCCGTCCCATCTACGGGACAAGTTTGCAGCAAACTGGTTAGGTCCTTACATCATTGACAGTAGAATAGGACCCGAAACATACCGGCTTGCCTCTCTTGAAGGAATCAAGGAAGCAGAACCCTTGAACATCATTCATTTGAGGCCATTTCACAGCTAGAGAGCCATAGTCCAACCAAAAGCTCCAAGGATTCCCACAATCGCTTGGTCAACCCAAAAGCTCCAAGGATTCCCATAATCGCTTGGTCAACCCAAAATCTCCAAGGATTCCCACAATCGCTTGGTCAACCCAAAAGCTCCAAGGATTCCCATAATCGCTTGGTCAACCCAAAAGCTCCAAGCGTTACCACAACTGCTTGGTCAACATAAAAATCAAAAATCACAAAAACAATTGCATTTCAATTCCATGCATCCTCAATCAATAAAAATCAAACTCACAAAACTAATTGCATTTCAACTCCATGCATCCCCATAAAAATCAATCAAAATTACAAAAACAATTGCATTTTAATTCCATACATTCTCATAAAAATTAAAATACAAAAATATAGGTTCCATTAAGCATTGCATCCATACATTGCATACTTCGCTAGGTCATACAAGTCAAAAGCACCATAGACTGTCATTATTTGGCAACTCCATCATTTCCACCTCCGATCCATTTTCATAAACACTTACATCTCACATATCATCCTTTTATTTTAGCATCGTTCGTGTTGCCTAATGTATATAGGGTTTTCGTCATTCAGATGTCTTTAAATTTCTAGCAAATAACTGTACACAGTTAAGCAGATTTTACATGAGAAAGTTTTACTTGGATCCCACCTTGGTACGTAGCATCCCAACACAAATTAACACACATAAAATAATTCCTAAGTTGTGTGGATGAAAGATGAAACCTGCACCGTAATCCCGGCTACCATAAGTGAAACGGCTATCTTGCTTATCCCCCTGTGCAATTGACCCTAGAAATGCTGAGAGTTGGCAAAAGGACAAGCTTCCTCCCTACCCAATTCCCCATGAATCCCAAGTTCTCAAAAGTTGCAAAAACATCAAACATTTGCAAAACGTCAAAACACTAAAATTTGACATCCTACAGTGCACACATCAAAAGGCACAAACAATAGTGATTCTCGTCACTCCATATTTCAATCCCTTGCTCCAAAAAAAAAAAAAAAATCAATAAAACAAAAATAAACAGTGATCTTATCACTATAATGAGCAAGTATCCCCATACCCTTGAAGAAAAGAAGGGAGTCGACCTTGAATCCCTGGAATTCTCAGCATTTCGACAGGTCATGAGGCAAGATTCAGTACTCGGTTTGGTTGATAGCCTATCGATCACTAGCGATAAACCTCCCGCATGACGATATATCTATCACATTAACTTGTGTATAGATCAATGTTTGCATGTGGATGAGCTAGCTTATGGTATCCTAGATAACATCGCAGACAAATCTGACTAAATACAATACAGGAGTTAGTGGAGCTAATTAGGTGATCCTCAGTACAGGTTCGGTTGAAAGCCCATCTGGCACTGGCGGTATCCTGATGAATAACACATAAACGAACTCAATTGCACACACAGGGATGTGAAATAACTTGGTTAAACTCAAGTCAGATTTAGACCTTGTTCCAAAGTCCTACAAGATAAATGTATAGTCTTGGCTAGTTAGTGAAAAATATCTGCATCTCAGAAAAGCTTAACTACATTTTCCAACAACCGATACATTTCATTCCATACCTCACCATCAAAAAAAAATAGACAAAATACAAAAACAAAGTTTTCATATGCACAAGCATTCCACAAAGTTATCTTATTACTATAGCAAATCACTCCAATTTTGTACAGTATATGGTGCATCGACAAATCATCCACAATTCATTTCATTCATTCTATATGCATACATCATACAAATTAGAATCATCACATTCATAATTGCATATGCATACATCAATGTAAAAACATGTACATAAAAATAAATCATGCAAAATAGATAAGCACCAAAAAGAATCATCTGTATATATATCACAACAAAATTGCCCGTAGGCTACAAAACTGGTCCTCAGACCTCCCTCCCATCATCCAAAATCCCAAAATCCCCAGCCTAGGGCGTCGGCCACCATGATCACGCAGGATCGGTGCGACAAGAGCTACCCCCTGCGGTATCCATCCTCTGAGATCTCTCAGGGCGACTGCTCGCCCCTGCATCCCGCCCACTCGCGCCTCCCTCATCTCGTCGCCGACGACGGGATGATGCCGACTGCTCCGTCCCGCTGTCTCTCGTCCTGTACGACGAGCCACTGGCCGGAGGCTCTGGTATTCGCCCACCCAGGTGGATAATCTCACCCTCCATCTCCGACCGATGCCGCCCCCATGCGGCCTCTCGTCGCCTCCAATCCTCTTCCCGTAGCCTCGACTCCGCCTCCCGCCTACGGTAATACGCGATGGCATCGTCGCGCTGTGCTAGCTGCACCCGTAGGAGATCTCTCTCCCGTGCAGCATCTGTATCTCCCGCCTGCTGGTGAGACGTAGCCACTGCGATCCCCTACCCTACCAACTGTGTCCGTAGGAGATCCCTCTCCTGCGTCATCTCTGCCAGCTCTCCATCCCGCCTCTACAACAATCCCGTCAAACACGCTACCTCAGCGCGCAACCCTGCCTCTGTCTCCCCCGAGCTAGCCGGCTCTGACGCCTCCTGCATCTCCGGCTGCTCCTCCTCCCCAAATTCATCTCCCACCTCTGCCACCTCCACCATCTCTACATCTGCAGGTGCTCCCCAACCCTCTCCTGGTGCCTCTGCACCCTCTCCGCCTCCCGCTGCCTCCTCTCCTCCCAAGGGCCCCTCCCCTCGCCACTGTCGTAGCGTCCACCACTCCTGATATTCGGCTGTCATGCCGATGTCATCAACATCCAGAATGTCCAACACAGCATCTGACTCCTCCCCTAGTGGCTCGAGGATCGGCGCCGCTAGGGTCCTCTCATCACTCCGACGTCGATAGGCTACGGGCTCCCCAGGCAACCCCTGAGGTACCCCAAACTGTCGCGTCACTCGGAGGTAATGGAAGTACTCCTGCTCTGTCCCATGTCGCCCAATCACCCATCTCCCCCTTCGAACCCATCGAAGCCAATCCTCCGCCTCTGGCCATGCGGGACAATCCCGATATGGCCTCCATACCACATCCCCGGGCGTCAGTCGTGCAAAGGCATCTCTGTAATGGTCGACGTCTCCCGCGAACCGTCGACTGTGCCCTCGCTCCTCAGAAAGATACCATAGCGCACCATACCCAATGTCCCTATCCCCCATCTCCGCTCGGGTAGTCAAGGGCAACCCTCGTGGTCGCTCTATGGCTATGTCTTTGCCAGGCCCAGCACTGCAATAAAAAACTGCACCCCAACCCCTTTCGCCTCCGACAGCGGACCTCGTACAACTCATCATATAACTGCGCTAGTAGCGTCTGGCCCCACCTCATAATAATTGGATTTGTTATCGAGAAATCCACCAACTGCCATACTACCTCCACTAGGTTCCATGGGAACCTCGCTCCTGATGAATCTAGCAGGAGCATGTTGGAAATGAGGCTCATGAGTACTGCATGCCTCACTCCCAACACTCTCCTCGCGTACCACCATCGTACCAGTATCCCCCCAATCTGACAATCTAGCTCCGCCCTCTCCAACGAGGTCATCCCATCCCCCTCCCCTCCGTGTCCAAAGTACCGTGTCAGTACCGCTGTCCTCTGGCCCCGTGGAGTCGTCCGAATGGGAACCCCGTCTATCAGAATCCGCAAGATCCGATACACGTCCTCCAAGGTGACAGTCATCTCCCCTGTCGAAAGATGGAAGGTGTTCGTCCGAGCATCCCATAGGCCAATCAATGCTGTAATGTACGACCGGTCTGCCACAACTGCATCCAACCAAGCCACATGCTTGAGCCCTAAGGCATCAAGCCACTCCCAGTCATCATCAGTCAACGCCTCGCGGGCATTAGAAAAAATGGTCGGCACTCGATGTCGACTCTTCACCACCTACACATCACAAAAAAAAAAAAAAACAACAAACATCAAAAACATGCATCACATCACCATCACATGTACAAAAATGCATAACTATACCATACTATTTTTCATTCACATGTACATCCAAAACTTCAAAAAAAAAAAAAAAATCATTTATTTTGCATCTTTAATTTCATTCAAAACAATAAAAATTTGACATGGTTTCCCTACGGTTTTACCTAAGTTTACCATTTCAACCAAAAAAAATTCATCTTTAATTTCATCCAAAACAATAAAAATTTGACATGGTTTCCCTACGGTTTTACCTAAGTTTACCATTTCAACAAAAAAAAAAATTCATCTTTAATTTCATCCAAAACAATAAAAATTTGACATGGTTTCCCTACGGTTTTACCTAAGTTTACCATTTCAACCAAAAAAAATTCATCTTTAATTTCATCCAAACCAATGAAAAATTTTGACATGGTTTACTTACGGTTTTACCTAAGTTTACCATTTCAACCAAAAAAATTCATCTTTAATTTCATCCAAACCAATGAAAATTTTTGACATGGTTTACTTACGGTTTTACCTACGTTTACCATTTCAACCAAAAAAAAAATTCATTCATTTTCCATTTTTTAATTCCATAAACATAACATAAAAATATGAGTGTGGTTTACCTACGGTTTCGCCCTAAGTTTTACCATTCACATAGAAAAACATTTTAACCATGGTTACCCTAGGTTGTTACTCTAAGTTTCATTTTGGGTTTATCATCCGGTTTGTCGTCTAAGTCTCATTTTGGGTTTCTCATCCGGTTTTTCATCTAAGTTTCCATAGGTTTGCATCCATGTTTCCTTTGGTTTCATTCATTTACCTTTAATTTAATTAAGTAGGGTTTCGTGTTTTCATAAACGTAAAACAATAAAAACACATTTGCATTTTTTTGAAATTCACAATCGAGGAGATAGTGCACTTACTGGTCTCGCCTCGGCTCCTCCGCTCGACGACACAGTCTGTGTACTCATGGTGGCTAGATAATTCGGCAGCGCTTCGCGTCAAAAATCTACCTCCTCCTCCCAGAGCTCCAAATCGCAATCGATGAACAGTGCAAATGAACCAAATCCGTCATTTTCACATATTTATAGTTTTTGTTTGCTGGTAATCGTCCTTTACAGGGACGAGCACTTTTCAGCGCGCTCGTCCCACCCCGGGACGAGTATACTCCGAGGTATGCTCGTCCCACCCCAGGACGAGTAACGTCAGACAATCGTTCCACCCCGGGACGAATAAAAAAAAAAAAAAAAAAAAAATTTAAAAACAACCACAACATAAAAATGACCAATGCTAACAAAACCAAAAATAGGTCAACATAGTTGGAGAACTGCTCGAGCATGTTTAGCGATAAACCATCTAAAGGCACCCTTGCACATGTCATCTTGGGTCAAGCGACTCGTCACTTTTCTCATGTCGGTCATTCCCTCATCAATTCATCACTTGAGGGGGTAGTCACACTTAGTTGCCAATCAACAACATTATACCTAGTCTTGGAAAAGACACGCATTCAAAGGATCATTGCAAAAGACAATCGCGCCCTGGCAGGGGCAGCAAACAAGCAATCATCACAAACTAATCATATACTTAGCATTTGTGAATCATGAACTCAAGGTTCCCACAACAAAAGGTTGCGCCCTTTGCCTATTCATGACCGATCAATGCCTAAGTTCAAGTAATACCTCATCGAACCAGGTTAATGCTTGATTTAAGTTCCTTAGCTCGTCAGAAGCAATGTTTCAAGAATGCATGCCCTTTCCATACTTGGGGCATCAAGAGTTGGTTAGGTTACTGAAAACCTTAATCATTAGTGCTTTGGTTATATTTTTGCTCAGCGTTGTGCCTTGCACAATGCTTCCCAAAAAGGGGCATCTGTAGACACCAAAACAGCACCAATCCGATTATGTGATTACAAGCACTGATCGCACCAACACACATAGCCCCTAGGGCAGCCCTCAGAGGTTAAACAGTGGTTCTAACCACTCACACAGCAATTTTGCAAGTCAGAAACCAATTTGGCACCTTTTAGACACTTTATTGCTTATTCGTCCCACCCAGGGACGAGTGCAAATTTTACTCGTCCTACCCAAGAACGAGTGAAAATTTTACTCGTCCTACCTAGAAACGAGTGCTGACTGATACTCGTCTCACCCAGGGACGATTATAAGCGCTCGCTTTGGGGTGGGACGATTGTCAGGTTTGACTAGCAAAAAGTCAAATCTTGGCATATAAACAACTCAAAACTGCCACTTAGCTCTTCCTGCATGACATAGGAGTGCGAGTGAGTTCTTTTGACAACTCATATCTGCCAATTGACTTTCCCTTCACTACATGGGAATGAGAGTAAGATTTTTAAGACAACTCAGATTTGCCACTTAGTTATCCCTTCATTGCATGGGAGTGCAAGTGAGCTTTTCTAAAACACACAAAGACATGCACGAGAGGCGGTTAAGAAGCCCTTGATCAAGAAGAAGTCTTCTCTTCACAAACAAAAGCATTCATGCAAAGAAACACTTTTGCATGTTAATTCAAAGAGACCCCTTGGGTCTATAAAATGGTGAGTTTCCTCACCCAAAGGAGATACCGAGGAGGAGCATTACGAGCAACGAAGTCCTTGTTAATTCACTTACTTGCGATTTGCGCCCAAACCCCAATCTTTTGACCACAATATTCTATCAATTTGACGACAACACATCACATCGGGTTTCGGACCCATCTCAAGCGGATTGGTGTCGAAGCAAGGTTTTATCCGCGGGTGGTTTGCCTTCGGGCACCTCCACGCTTTACTTCATTTATAGTATTTTAGCTAGTTTCATGTTTATGCATTTATCAAGTTTTTAGTGCATTTAGATTCATTTCAGCTATAGTTAAGATTTATCTTTTATTTTTCATACACAGGTGCTACTGATTCTTTGTTTGTTTCTTTGAACGTAGATTTCAGGTCTATTGAAGGAGCAGCGAGGAATCGACCTTTGTCAACGCAAGCGGCGACAACGTTTTGGTTCGCCCATTTTATATGTGGGCACGCGAAAGAGGAATTCTGAAGCAAATTGTAGAGATCAATATCTAACGCTCATATCCCCTAAAAAGGAAGGAGACGTATTGTAACACGAATTGAAAAGAATATCAATAAAAAGGGCTATAGTTTATATTGCTTTTATATCTTGTGTTCATTCATTTGTGTTCTTTCCTTTTAATGCAATTTTGTTTAGTTTTTCCTTTTTGTTTTCGGAATCTCGTGTTTTCACTGCTATAGTTGGAAGTTATTTAGGTCCTTCCTCCACCAGGGGTACTTTTAGCTTCTGAGAGTCCTTTACCTTGGATGTTGTGGGTTTCTTAGAAGTACCAAAAGCTTTAGATACAAGAGGTGGTGCCAATGTGGATGGGTTACCTCACACTAATTTGGCCTTGATTTTTGGATGTGTGGTAGGGGATGAAGATCTTTTGTACATATGCATTGATGGAAGGACAAAATACCTCAACAATTCAACCTGATAAATGTATTTAAATGACTCTTCATCTGATGGAACCACATGAACTTGTCCCTCATGCACATACTTAATGCATTGGTGCAATATTGAGGGAACACATTGCATGTCCCCTATCTAGGGGTACCCTAGGAGGAAATTGTACTGCATTATCTCCTCCAATATATGACACATCATAGGGATGGTCTTATACCTTATATTTATTGGAAGAATAATTGTACCCACTATGGAGCATAGTGTAGCATTGATAGCTCTCAATGTATAGGAGGTTGGGATAATATTTGACCTAGGGATTTTTAGGTGCCATATAGATTTTGTTATGAATATATTAATCGATGAACCTATGTCAATTAAAAACTACTTGAAGGGTATGTCATTAATGAACGTGATGATATGTAGAGGTGGGTCTGCCATGGTAGTAGGGACTACCTTGATTTATTAATCATAGAAATGGATCACAAGATCTTGATACTACTAGACCTACCCCACAAGTTTGTGAATGCATCTACATTCTAGGCTGCAACTCAATTGATCTTATGAGTTCCATTAAAGTCTTCCTATGCCTGGAGAACTATTGAATGAGCTCATAGATTGATAACTTGGCCGATGTCGTTTGGAGATTTTGCACAAGTTTGGTATGAATGGTTACCATAGCTCATGCTAGTGGACCCGATGGATTATTTTGCACCTGCCTCTATCGAGGTGTATCCAAGATATGAATAGGACCTACTGGAGGTTGTGGTTTATTTTATCGTCGACTTCTTGTCACCATGTTGACTATTTCAACCATTCCAATGAATCCTTGAGTGGAAGGTTCAACTTGAACTTGGTTTATTTGAGTGCCCTGATCCCTGGGTACCTCATGGTTAGGAAATAGGTTTTTAAATATGCCCATGTCTCTATTATCATGTGCTAATGGATTTTCAACTTGTAGTTCACCCCTCTCAATCATGTTTTGTACAATATTCTTGAATCCAATGCATGCTTCGATGTCATGCCCTAGTTTTTTGTGATATGGGCAATGTTGATATTCCCTATACCCCTTGGTCTTGGTATGGTTAGGGTCAAGAAGTTGTATGTCATGCAATCTAAGTGTTTGTGCCTCACTTAGCTGGTTGAATACCAATTGCATAAATTCAGGTAAAAGCATGAAATAGTGAGGTGGTTGACGTTGCTTATTTTAACCTTGGTTGTTGTTCTAGTTGTAATTGGGTAGTGGTGGCTGAGCCTGATAGTTCTACGATTTTTAGCTATTACCTCTCTTTGGTGCATTTAATACAACCTGATTGACTTGATCATGCTTGGCCTGCTTTTGTTGATTCTTGTTGTTGTGGTTATTGTTGTTCTAGTCCTTTTTATTTCAAAGCTTAAGGTCTCCTTCTTCAACCTTGATGTCTTATATTATCTTGGCTTGAGCCAAGGCTTCCTTAAATGTTTTATACTATTGTAGTTGTAATAGCAACAAGATGTTTTTTGTGCAACTCTTGGTAAACATTTGGGTGATATTTGTAGTGGGAACAAAAAATAATAGTTTTGCCATTATTTTCCTCCATATGTTCCCACAGTCCATAATTGGGTCATCGTCATATTGTTTTAGGTTTGCCAAATTGGACAAGTTTACTTTCTTCTTGATTCCAAAATAAAAGCGTTCAAGAAATGTATTCACCAATTGCTCAAATATTATGATGTTGTGCTTAGGTAATTGGTTGAACCATTTGATTGTTGCACCTGATAAAATCATGATGAAAGTTCTTAGCATTAGGGCATAATTATGTTCAAGTTGGAAGTATGCATTCATAAAATTTATGACACGTTCTTGTGCATCTTCCTCTCCTTTGAATTTGCCTAACCTAGGAATCTCGAAGTGCCTGGGATACGTAGGAATCGATACTAAAGGGAATAAAGGTTGGATGTGTATTTTACTTAGGGTTGGATTTTGACCAACCATGTCCTATTTATCGATATATTCGAATCTCTCAGTGAGTATTTTATATGCATTCAAAGAAATGATATCCTTTTTTTGAAGGTTTATTTACGGTGGTTGGGGAGGTAATATTGTGTCTACTCGATTTGGACGTCTATATTCATCCCCCATGAATAGAATGAAGGTTCAGGATATGTCTGATCTTGATACTCCATCCATGTCTATTCTTGATTATGTTATTTCTATTATGGATCTGTATATTGTTGATGCTTTGAGGTATGGTGAGTGTGCTCATATCTTTGTCTAGTACATCTCTCATGCCTAGAATCAACATGTCTATTAGGTTGATAATGCTCATCGCCTATGTGTAAGTCAATTCAAGCCAGCCTATCTACTTTATGTTCATGCTCTATCTATTCCTCTCTCAAGTACTACTTGTGTAGGTGCAAACACATTTTTATTTATACTTCCTCTTGATCGAGGGCTTCTAAATGCTCTTGCTCTGCACATAGTGCTTCCTCATTATATTGGAGTAGTTTTTTAATATTGTGCATCCTCATATAGCCTACGCACATGATCATACTGATCCACCACTAAAGGTGTATGGCTTTGTAACTCCATGTGAGAAGTCCTAATGGATAGTCCTCTTGTAGAGGCTCCTGTTATGCTTTTATCCTTGTTTATTAGGGTTACTTGATATATGTAGAGTGACCTATAATATATACCTCCATGGTCAGAGGTAGTACACATGCCATGGGGATGCTTTGAGGCTTCTCCTAGTTCATTGGTGTACCTTGTAGTTTGATGGCTACATGAAATTCTTGAGATAGAATGTGCGGTAGCAATGCTTCTTTGAGCTAGTCTCAAGAGAACTTGATCCAAATCATCAAGCTATCTGAACTTCCAGGATTTATCCCATGGAGTCCATTAGCCCCAATGAGATCATGATCTATGGATATCCTTCCATATTCAAGGAGGCTTGGAGGTGCTCTATATCTATGAATGGACGTAGCCCTTGTGTATTACCCCTCAGTGGGCTGATCTGACCTGAGTGTGTTACGTGAGGATTGGGGCCTTGAAACCCCCTCATGTTTGTGTGAATATTGGGACCTTGAAGCCCCCTCATGCCTATGTGAGGACTGGGGAATTGAAGCCTCCTCACATCTATGTGAATATTGAGTCCTTGAGGCCTCCTCATGTCTATGTGAATATTGGGGCCTTGATGCCCCCTCATGCCTACCGTGAGAGGAACCTGGATATGGCTCTCTAGTTGGGGTTTCTTGAGGAGTACCCACATAGTTTGAGTTATCATACCTAAGGATCCTTGAATTTAATTCAACAATAGTGTGTGTGGGTGGCTCAACATCATTATAACTGTTATTGTATGAAGCATCATCTTCCACCTTGATGCTAGACCGAGGGTAGTTATTGAGCATGTAGACCATGATAATTGTGAATTATATTTTATGTAGATTTTAGAACACACAAAAAAAGTAAATAAGTGTTTATCTCTTTTAAGTTTTCTTGGTGTTCCTATATTGGTTTGATGTGTTTTAGATTTATTGATACCTTATACTATTATCATCGTGTTTTGAATTCATTGATGTAATGCTTGAACAATTAAAGGGATTTCACCTGTATACTCATAGCTTGACAACCGGTAATGAAAGTCACGATCATGTTATCCAACCTAAAGGTGTGGTGATGAAGTCCACACCTGGTCAGAGAGCACAAGTCCTCTCGATCCTCACCCAATTCACCCACAGTTGGTGACATACATCTTCGAAGAGAGATACGTGCTATATCCCATGGGTTATGATGGATCTTGGAAAACGATATTGGCCAATATAAAAGGTTCATAGGATTTGAGACAATGGGTGGAGATGAAAGCCACCTCGTTGAACTCTACTAGTGGTTGGACATGACTTCCAAATCACTAGCATTTAGGTGAATCATGGTGTGTGGATATTCTTTTTAGATTTTTACATAAAGGAAAACAATGCATCAAGAAGCACTCATGCTTTTTCTCCTACATGCCTAAAAAAAGAACATTTTTTTTTCAAAAAAATGCATTTCTAAGAAATTGACTTTCAGAGAATGTATTTCTACTTCATAAAATAATGGCCTTTATCTAGGCCCCATGCAAGAAAGCTCTACAAACAAAACCTAGACTACTGGAGACTAGGGAGGATCTAAAAATAGAGGTCCACTATTCCTAGCAATGACTAGAAGAAAACTAAGAAAAACAAGAAGTTTTATGCATTTTTTATTTTAATATTTTTTTATGTTTTCCTAATTAAATGATATTTTCCCTACTGTATTATGGAAAAAAATTATAGACAGAGAAAGGAAAAATAGAAGAGATTTACCCCACCCTCACATCTGATGAAGCATAGGCTACCCTCTATTACTGATTTTATGCTAGCCACTATCACTCAGAGCGGCCGCTAATGGAAACTATTTTAAAAAATGGCCTCTATCTGCTAGCCACTGTCACTCAGAGGAGCCAGAACTGCACATAAAATACACATAAAAACATCAACAAAACAACTAAAAATAGAAAACCAAGTGGGGGTCCCATTGTGATAACCATATATACGACCCTGGGAAGCAAACACCTAATCTACTTGCAGCATAATATCAAGTGAAAGAACCATAAATGTGTAAATAACACAAAAGTAAAAAAATCAAGAGATCTCTTTTATTAATTCATTTAAAATTTTGGTTATAGATTGGTCCCTCTTAGGGATACCGCATTTGATATAATAATTACAAGTAGATATGAGCCCCTTGCAAAGGGGATGGTGCACTCCGCAGGCCTCTTGAATTTATACATAAACTTGTATAAGGGCTTATCGATGCCTTCTTCTCCTTCTCTTTCTTGGAGGGATATGAAGCTTTGAATGCTTTAACTTGGTCATGGAACCTATAACCTATGTACAAAACACAATAGTAAACGATCAGTAGCACCTGCTATGTCTCAAGATGAGGTGTTATTAGTAGATCTACAAATAATGATGTAAAAGCATAGTAAAAGCATAATGAAGAAAAACTAAGCAAGAGTATGTTGATAACTCAAAAATCACCATGGAAATACATTAAGAAAGATAGATCTATGATAACATTAATTGATAAAGTAGAAACAATGAAATATCTATGCTAAAACTCAAAAAATGATGCCTCTAACTCTAGCCACCATTTCTGAGGGTGGCCATGACTGTAGACCACTTTCGAAGACAACGAACACTATCGAAGATAGCAACCACTATCAAAAATAGTGACCACAAACCTATAGTTTTTTACCTCAAAATACAGGGTTGTGCCATTCGATTCCTTGTCTAAATTTATGTCCAAAGGTCACCTATGTGTTCGTACACTAGTTGGAGATGAAGAACATCTAGATCTAAATTCTTGGATGGCTTGTAGTCGTTGCTCACTCAGAAAATGCTTCACTGCTCCTCAAAGGGGTATGAAATCACTCTCCAATTTGCTAGTGCTCCACTGCACAAAAATTATGATATTCGAGATCTCTTTTATTTTTCTTGGAAGGATCCATATGTAGACCTGCTAGATCCAGATCTAGATCCAGATCTTGTCTTCCTGGAGAATCCAAGATATAGATCTACATGCAACTAACCATCAAAGGGGAAATGATCAATCACCTATTTGCATTGAAGGAGAAGTCAAGAGGGAATATTAGAGATCCACATCGAAAAACCACTCACAAATAATGCAACTGCTATTACTCTCCATGATTTAGGCCCTCCTTCATGGCTAGTTTGTTTTTCAGTTCTAGCTATAGTTCTTAGCAATGGATAGCAATGGCTGCTCTAAGATTCAATAGCCAAGATTGGCAGCCACTCTGGTCGATAGCGGTTGAGCCTGAATGGGCTAGAATTTCCCCATTTGAGTGGTTAGGACCATTTCTAGCTCTTGGTAAGGTCCAAAATTAGTCATATGGTCTTTGGATGTGCCCATATGAATAGTCTCCTAAACATGATACATTTTAGGTGTCTACAGAAACAAACCACCTTAGTCTTTTGCTCTAGAAAAATAAATTATTTCATAACCCCTTTTATTGTAAAAATAAAATTAATACAAAAATCCTTATATCTCCCTAGCTGGCACATACCTTAGCAAATTTGAACCTAGGAATAAATTATTTTTTATCAAAAAAGTAATCCCTTCACTACCACCTACCATCAAGAATCGAACCCATACTGTCTTCTGGTCCCGCGCCCTAGCCATGGCTAGGCCACTGCATGGGCTGGCCACCCATACATAAACAAAGGAGCATTATCTCCTTGTTATTATTCACTATTGGTGCTAAAATAAAATCTAACCACACAAACAAAAAGGGCCTCTGCATGAATCAAACGTTGCACCTTCTTCCCTCCATGCGCTACGTAAGCCAAGCTTGCCAGTTTGAATGCCACCTCAGTTCGAGTGGGAACAAACCCCTTCCAACTTTGACCAATGCACTGCTCTAAAAATTGTGAAATTTTCTATCTATTTCTCCCTCGCTACATCGAACAAAAATCGAGCAACACAATTACTTCAGGGGAAAATATTAATTCAGAAAACTTTATCGTAGGCCAAAATTTAGCCTATAAATACACATTCCCTTTTTCACATTTGACGTCGTCTCACTTGCAATTCGAATTTGGTGCTTCAAATTTAATTATTATATTTAATTATAATAATTTAAATCCAAGGGATTTAAATATTATAAATTAAATATTAAAATCCTTTTTGGGCCTTTTCTTTAAGGATAATCTTACCACCATTAATAAATTTTTTAACCTTTGCAACATTACCACCAAGGTAAATTAAATAGACTTATAAATTCTTTCTCAACCACCATAAAGAGGAATTTCTTTCTTCTTGTTGCCTTATGCCTCATGTACCACCATGAAGAATATTCTCACAAATATTTCCATCAACTTAGGACATTAAACCTTTTGACATTAATAAAACCTCTTGACATTAATTCCATCAACTTAGGATATCAAACCTCTTGACATCAATGACAATAAAACATACTCAAATTTCCAACATAATTATGGAGAAATAAGGTGAAGAATAAAAGTTGAATATTAGGGAGAAAAAAGGGATTCAACTTGAAAGAAAAACCTAGAAAGTTAAGTAAATTATCAAATCCATATTATATTCAAAACACTCGGGATATATAAGGGTTCTACAAAACTTGAGAACTAAAAAGGTTACATCAAATTTGATATTTTACATTCAAAATACTAGGGAGTTAAAAGAAATTCTACCTAAATAATTGACTATTGCTTGATCATCCTCCAAAAATTAGGAAAACAAGATATACTAAAATATTTTAAAAATTGAAAGTTTGAATATGATCATATACCCAAATTCAACTTAAACTTAGAATATGAAAAAATAAGGAGATGTAAGACTTACAACATAATTGCTTGAAAGGTTGAAAATTGAAAAGTGTTCTTAGACTATCATATAAATACTAAGGAGGAATAAGGAATTCTAGTTCAAAATTCAAAAGAAGTATGGATGAAATAGTGAAGAATGCATGTAATGATGAAGAACTATTTCATGAACTAAAGTATTATTCACAAAACTTAATAGATACTTTTGATGGATACAAGCATTTGTCTACTAGTTTAAAAGAAATATTTTCTTTGTTTCTCAAGGAAGCAAAAGAAGAAAATTTTATGACATTAATTATTTTTCTTCATTAATTAATTTTCAAAGCTTGGTGGAATACTCAAAATATAGTTATATTTACTTCGAATATTTGATGATATATCCATCACTAATTACTTTTAAATTATTTCAAAGGATAAAAAAAAATGAAGATGAACATATTAGCAATGAAGTACTAAATCCTGATCAATACTATTGTGATGATATACTAACTCACCATGTTGAAGATATATCACTAGTAAAGGTGCAAAAATGAATAAGAAGAAGAAGAAACAGGAAGAGGAAGCATGACAAAAATAAACAGATGAATATGGAAGAAAATAATTTTGTGTTGAATGCAGATACCAATTTCCAGGAGATAGATCAAATAGAATTGAAGGAACAATATGAAGACCATACTGAAGACTAAAGTCTTCAATAATAAAATAATGTAATACAGGGGGTGTTGAAATATATTACATAATTTGGTAAATGCTAGTGTACCACCATGGGTACATCCTTATATTAGGAGAGAATCTTAGATTAGGGTTTGAGTAGTTACTTTACACAATGTATTAAATGCATAAGTATTATTAGAATGTGCAATGATGTAAATGTGCATGTTGTCCATGTGTACATAAGTTTAAAAAATAGGAAGAAGAAGAGTCACAGGAATATGGAAGGCCAAGAGTCACAACCATTATAATTTGGTCTTTGTATGAGAATTTGGTGAGGGTGATAGAGGGAAGGTAGAGAGCATTTAGTAGAGTAGCAGTAGATATAATGTAGAGCATCTAAGAAATATGGAGAGTTTGAAACCTTCATTTTTATCAATGTAATATTTTTGTGAGCGTTCATTAATGGTTTTTTTTATGAGTAGTTATAAAAGTTTCATATGAGTTTTACATGCTTAGAAAATTGCTATTATCATATATTTAACATTGCATGCTCATTTTACACCTTTTGGTTGATCTCTCATTAAGTATTAAGCATAAAAAACTAACAGTTGTCATCTAAATATATTATCATTTGAAAACACAAGCTATCTAAAGTGAAATTTCTTTGACATTGCTATTTGTTGATCCGATTGTCTCACAAAAAGGTCATATAAAGATGCATGAGGGGTGTATATTATGATATTTATATCTAATATGATGAATAATTCTAATTAATTATTGCCTATTTAAGGCTTGCACTACACAATAAAAATGTGTGCCTGGAAGAGCACTTAATTGAAAAACACCTTTAACCTACAATTTACTTAGAGGAAATTTCTACACATGATCTATTGCATACAAAGGATATGCCATCCAAAAAAGGAAAGAAAGCAACCACACCAAAGGGAATAGAAAGAAATTAACTTGTGAAGTGTTATTAAAAGAAACTATTTGATATGCCATGCTATCCAATCATTTGCTACTCCCTACCATATAGAGTATTGTTAATGGAGAAATAAAAAAATGTTTTAAATGATCCCAATTCAAACAAACTAGATCCATTATTTAATTTAATTTTTAAGGAATTTTCATATATTTACATGCAATTATTTATTTGACTATCAGTAGATTGTTATCATCCATGTTTCTACCATGTGCATGTTTTTGAAGGTGATTTTTTTGTGTTTTTAAATTCCACATGCTTGGTGGGTATATAATATTATCTATTGAAGGCAATATTATATAAATATGCATGAGGGGTGTCTATTATGATATTTTCATATAAGAGGATGAATAATTCTAACTAAGTTTTACCTATTGAAGGCTTGCACTACACAATGAAAATGTGTGCTTGGAAGGGCACTTAATTGAAAAACACCTTTAACCTACAATTTACTTTGAGGAAATTTCTACACATGATCTATTGCATACAAAGGATATGCCATCCAAAAAAGGAAATAAAGAACCCACACCAAAGGGAAGAGAAATAACTTAACTTGTAAAATGTTATTAAAAGAAACTATTTGATATGCCATGATATCCAATCATTTTCTACTCCCTACCATCTAGAGCATTGTGAATGGAGAAATAAAAAATGTTTTAAATGATCCCAATTCAAACAAACTAGATCCATTATTTAATTTAATTTCTAAGGACTTTTCATATATTTACATGCAATTTTTATTTGACTATTAGTAGATATTTATCGTTTTCTACCATGTGCATGTTTTTGAAGGTGATTTTTTTGTGTTTTTAAATTCCACATGCTTGGTGGGTATAACCTTTGCAAAACTTAAAATTTTGTGTTGTCATAAAATATAGTGAGGGAGAAATATAGGAATATTCCTACCATATCGTGCATAAAATTGTTTTATTATATATTCATTGTAGAACATGAATTTGTTGTTATTTTTAAAAGCAAACTGAAAAAATAATTCCACAAGCTCCATGGGAAGGCTTATAGAAGCCTTAAAATATATATTTTTCTTCATGTTGATTGAATATAGGTAATAAGAAAAATATTAACCCATTTTTTAATACCTTGGAATGTTAACTAAATATTCCAAAAATATTTCCTAGAAACTTTGCATGGAGGAAAAAAATCAATCTCCCACACCTGTTTTTTTCCTTAACAAGACGTTATTTTTTTTCTTGTAGTTCAAGGTATTGATTGTTTTCCAAGTATGGGTGTATATATGATATTGTCAATCCCTTATATTAGAACCATTTTTTTGTAGTTTTATGAATATTTGCTATGGATATTAATTCTAAAAGATATTGTTTGATTCACAATTGCTAAAAGGTGTCAACTATTCCATGAGGAGTATAAACTTGAATATTCACATTAAGTTCAAATGTTTATGGGGAGTGGTATTTGGCATTGTGAAATGACATGTTACTAACCTAAATAAATAAAGAAACTTTGATAAATCCGATCAAAGAGGCACACTGATCACAATGTTCAACATAACTAATGAGATCTATCCATACATTGATGATGTTGTAACCACAAAAAATGCAGGGTGTAAACTTAGTATAATGTTCAAATCGAAGAACATGAATCAAACTATACATCTATAGAGCCAATTAAATTTCTTGAATATGAAGAGCAGTGAGTGTAAGATTGTGCAACAACAATTGTATTACGCAACATTATTTAAATACATCGGTAACAACCGGGAATAGAACACCGGAGCTGTTACATGGTTGCAACAGTTTGCTAAAGAATATAATGCAAACAAAGTAGAATAGCTACGCTAACAGAACAGTATGCTAACATCCCCCTTTATTACATTATTTGGGTAATGTAATAACTAATAGCTATACTAGACTACTAACATCCCCTTACATTATTTTGCAATACAAAGTGAGTCACGAAACAATTCAAATTTGACACGTCCAAGTGCCTTAGTGAAAATGTCCGCAACTTGAGCATCCGTGGGAATGTCTCTGAAGCTAAATTCGGTGCTTTGGAACTTCCTCTCGAATGAAATGACATTGTGTGTCAATGTGCTTTGTTTTTTCATGATGGACTGGATTCTTGACGAGGTTCAGAACACCCTGATTGTCGCAGAACAAGTGTATTGGAGATTTTGATGGATGACCCATACTTGTTAGAATGCGACGTAACCATATCACTTCGCACACAGCTTCACGTGCGGCACGATATTCTACCTCTGTTGAAGAAATAGCAACCACCTGTTGCTTCTTGCTGTGCCAAGAGACAGGACCGGATCCCAGATGAAAAATGTATCTAGAAGTTGACTTGCGATCATCAAATGATCCGACATAGTCGGAGTCCGTGTATCCTTGCAAGAAGAATTTGTTGTTCCTCTTGTATTCTAGGCCATATTCTATAGTACCACGGACATAGTGAAGAACACGTTTTGCTGCTTTCCAATGAGTAATCTTAGGCTCCTGCATGAACCTCGAAAGATAGTTTACAGACAAATACGAGATCTGGCCTAGTATTGGTCAGATATATGAGACTCCCAATCAACTGTCGATAGAGAGTGCCATCTACCTGAGGTGAGTCATCATATCGTGATAATCGAAGTCCATTCTCCATTGGAGTTGCCATTGGCTTGCGATCGATCATGCGATATTTATCGAGCAATGTCTTGGCATACTTTTTCTGAGACACTTTGATGGAGTGCTCCTTCTGGCTGAATTCCAGACCAAGACAGTAATGGAGAAGTCCGAGATCTGTCATATCAAAATATTTGCACAAGTTTCTTTTGACAGTAGAGATCATATCTTCTGAACTCCCTGTAATGAGCAGATCATCCACATAGAGTACAAGAAACACTATCTCGAACCCCTGTTTCTTGAAATAGAGGTTTGCATCTGACGGACATCTCTTAAATCCATGCTGCATTAGGTGATTGTCCATTTTTATATACCAAGCTCGAGGAGCTTGTTTCAGACCATACAAGGATTTGACCAATTTGCAAACTTTCTGCTATTGGCATTCCACTTCAAATCCTTAAGGCTGAGTCATATAGACTTCTTCTTGGAGATCACCATTAAGAAAGGCACTTTTGACATCCATCTGGTGAAATTTCCACCCATATTGTGCTGCCATAGCACACATAACCTGAATTGTGGTCATCCGAGCAGTAGGTGCAAAAGTTTCTTCATAGTCGATGCCTTCCTTTTGAGCATAGCCCTTTGCAACAAGTTGGGCCTTATGCTTATCAATTGTTCCATCTGCCTTGTACTTGACTTTGTATACCCATTTGCAGCCAATAGGTTTCTTTCCATGCGGTAGATCAACAAGCTTCCAAGTTTTATTTTTCATCAGAGACTCATACTCTGTATTCATAGCGGCCTTCCACTGAGGCTCACTGAGAGCATCTTGCACTGATGCAGGTTCAAGACTATCTATGGTAGACATGAATGCCCTATCATCATCAATATCCATATCCTCAACTTCTCTACTTGGAGTCACGGAAAGTTCCTCAAAAGATTGACAAAGATCATCAACCTCACCGGTTTCTCGGATTCTCTTTCCTTTTGAGCCATACCGCATGTACGAGGTCTATCCAAATTCAAATTGGGAGGAGTGGATAAATTTGCATCTCCGATTGTATTTGTACACCATTTAGGATTCCGCTTCGGTGGTGGTGAAGAAGATGTAGAAGGACCTCCTGTCTGTGTTGACGAAGGAATATCCTCTTCCTTAGGTTCCACAATATCCTGGTGTACTGTAGATGTGCTCTGTGATGTGAAAGCTTCATCAAAGACAACATCTCTACTGATATGAATTTTCTTGGTCAAAGGATCTATCAACCGATATCCTTTAGAGTGCTCAAAATATCCAAGAAAAATACATCTCAGTGTTTTCTCATCTAGCTTCTTCCTTTTCTCTTTCGGTATGTGCATGAAAGCTTGACACCCGAAAATACGTAGATGAGATATGGAGGGTTTTCGACCACTCCATGCTTCCTGTGGAGTCATTCCTTTTAGGGCCTTTGTGGGTGCCCTATTCAAAAGATACACTACAGTGGTTCCAGCTTCTGCCCAATATTGTTGCCCAAGAGTAGCTCCTGTGAGCATACAACGAACCATTTCCATGATAGAACGGTTCCTTCTCTCAGCAACTCCATTTTGCTGAGGAGTATAGGCAGTTGTTAACTATCTCTTGATCCCATGCTTATCTAGGAATGCAAAAAATTCATTAGAGGTAAACTCTCCCCCTCGATCTGAGCGGAGGGTTTTGATAGAAGCCCCTGACTCCTTCTCAACGGATTTCTTGAACTACTGGAAGAATGCAAAAGCTTCAGATTTTAGTTTGAGAAAGAAAACCCACATCTTTCGTGAGTAGTCATCTATGAATAACTAAAAGTACCTCTTCCCTCCAACACTGTTGGGTGTGAAAGGACCGCATAGATCGGTGTGAATTAGCTCCAGAGGTTTTCTTGCTCTTGTAGAGCTCTTCTCAAATGGTACTCTATGCTGCTTTCCTGCCAAGCAGTCAGAGCACACTGGCAATGTGGCAGAAAGGGAAGGAAGACCCTTTACCATCTCATACTTGCTGAGCTCAAGTAAGTAGCCAAAACTAAGATGCCCATATCTCTTGTGCCATAGGGAAGTTGCCTCCTTTGTAGAGACAATCATGGCAACATGTGGAGTAGAGATAGCATCTAGTGCAAATAAGCCATGCTTATATGAAGTCGTTGCAATCTGCTTACCCTTCCTGGTAATTGTACAACACTTCTTTCCATTCTCAACATGAAAGTTGACAACCATATTTCTGACCAGGATTTGTGTCACTGACAACAAATTGTTGGCCAATCCCGGAACATAGAGGACCTTGTCAATCTGACACTTGCCATCAGGAAGAGTGACTGAAACTGTACCCTCTCCCTAAACCCTATAGGTTTTATCATCAAAAATTGTGACAGGTTTGCCCTCTTTGGCCACAAATGATTCAAACCATGATCTGTTGCCAGTCATATGTTTACTAGCTCCAGAATCGAAATACCAAATAGGATCCCTCTGTGTGGAATCTGTGGTAGTCATGAGCACCTTGTGTGCCCATTCAGAATATGAGTTAGATTCTTCAATAACAACATTCACCTGGGGTTGCTTGTTCTTATTTTGTGGTTTGTTTTGGCATTTTTGCTTATTCTTATGCCAACACCTGTTGGTGTCATGGTTGTCTTTCTCACAGATCTTGCACCACCTCTTCTTCTGTTGAGGTTGCTTGCCTTTTCCTTTCGTATCCTGTTGAGAATTTCCTCCTTTCTGAAAGTTGCCTCATTTTTGCCCATTACCTTTCTTCCTAGAACCATGCCTGTTGGTGTATAGGGCTGTATTGGAAGAATCATCCTTGTGAAGTTGGCGTGCCTCCTGTTGTTGAAGCAGATTGACCAACTCGATGTAGGTAATTTGTTGTTGGGACACCTGGATGGAGGTTATCAACATATCAAATGAAGAAGGTAAAGCTCTCATCACAAGTGAAATGAGAAGCTTTTTGTCCACAGTATCTCCTAGAGAACTCAATTTCTCTTTCAACTCAGACACTCTGCACAGAAAGAGTTAAACTGTTTCACCCTGTCTCAAACTCAGGTTATGAAGTTGTTGTTGAAGATGAAGAATGGTGGATTCATTCTTCCCCTCATAGATGGTTCTAAGGGCATCCCATGCATCTTTACCACTTGCTTTATCAACTATATGAGGTTGCACTTCATCTGAAACAACAAACAAAATGAGCACCTTTGCTCTACTGTCTTTCTTGTCAAAAGCAATCTGATCTGCTGAAGGACCTGTGGATCCTGCTGTTGGTGAAGGCCTGGTTGCTACTCCAGTAACAATATCCCACAAATCTTCCATTTGGAGAATTGCCTTCATCTTATGTTTCCATGGTGTATAATTTGGACCTTTCAATAACTGATGCGGATCAGTCATCAACTTTGCAACAACGGCCATAGTGAAGGTTCCTTATATCACCAAATTGGTCCCCCTTTCTATATACCTTTTGCTAGGCCAATATACCGTACAAAATACCCGCCCTTACATGAGAGAAACTATAGGTATTTAGAAAGATCAACAAAAATCACCCGCCCTTACGTGAGGGAGACTATAGGTGAAATTTAGAGATCATACGATACGTGGAACATAAGCGGTATCGAAAGGGAATCGCCTTGTTGATGGCACCTACCATAGAAGATTCTTCTCATGCGTGGGGTGTAACTTCCCCTAAACACTATGAAGAATACTTCGTCAGGATTTACGCCTAAACACAAGTGCGATAAAGGGTAGTGGATGGAGTAACAAATGCAAAAATGGCGTACTTATTCCTCCCCGATGATTTATAGAGAACAAGCTCAGACATCGTTATAGCAGCTATATTAGGCGGCAGATACAGTAGCCAAATCATGACAGCTTTACCTGTAAGTGCTGGCCAGAGATATCGCAAATACCGAACGCTGCATTGCAAATAAATTGCACAGATGAGTTTTATATTCCGGGGACTTAGGGAGTGTTTGATTTTAATTTTTAATGTTATAGTGCAAAAATGAAATATGCAACATACAACAAAAAAAATGCCCACTAGAATAACCCACAAGGTGTCGGTCACAGCCGAAAATGCACCTTTTACAATGCCAAATTGCTATTTCAAAAAATTACTCAACATCCCCCTTTGATTTTTTGAAAAAATATCCCCCCTTAAAAGACTTTTTTTTTTAACAAAGCATTTTTATAATCATTATTTATTTAAAATTAAAATAAATAATTTCAATTTATATAGTTTTAAAAACTTAAAAATAAATAAATTAAAATTAAATTTTAATTTATAAAGTTTAAAACTATATTAAAAAAATTAAAATTAAGAATTTTAATTAAAAATAATAATAATTAAAAATGACTTTGAACAAAAAAAATATACCTGAGGGGAGTCGGCGGGATTTGAACCCCCGACCTGTAGGCTCCCTGAGCCTTACCGCACGGCTCATGACCACGTCAGCCAGCGGGCTGATCCAACAGGATCAATGAGCCACCTCCCTTTTCTACCCGTGCTGCTTCTCCTCCTCGGCCTCACGCGCGAAAATTCACGCTCGTCCACCTCGCACCGGGTCGAGTCCGCCTGCTCTTCGTCCCACGCCACCTCGCGCAAGTCGCAATGCAACGGAAAGAGGGTGAGGGTGGAGGTGCGTCTCTGCTGGGGGGGCCTCATTTTTTTTTTTTTTTTTTTTTTTTTTTTAACGGACGCCTGTGCTCTCCAATGCGCTGTGCGCGCGCAGGCGCTGCCGCCGCGGTGGAGGAGGGGGGGTATGGGCGTCGTTTTTTTTTTTTTTTTACTTTCCAGACGCCTGCGCTCTCCAATGCGCAGGCTCTGCCGCCGCGGGCGGGGGGGGTTTATACCCCCCGGTTCCCGCGCGGGAGGGGAATTTCAAAAATTCCCCCGCCCACCATTCGTGCCTCTCCGCTCCTCACCAGGACGCGGCTCTGATGCGTCTATCAGAGCCTGCGTAGGGCTGTGCGTGGCTCTGGCAGCTCTGACGTCTCTGTCAGAGCCTGCACGTCAGACCGGAGGGGGCGCGGGTGCCGCGCGAGAGGGGGGTGGGTCCTTCCCTTCTCCGCTCTGCGCAGACGCCCACGCGTCTGCGGCAGACAGTATGTCTGCGCATGACGCTGCGGTCTGTCTGCGTCCTATGCAGATGACACCTGCGTATTGCGCAGCTGGCCTCTGCGTTCTGTGTAGACTGGACACGTAAGATGTCCGGTCCGTCTGCTCTCTACGCACACCAAGGACGTGCGCTGCGTCTCTTTTTTTTTTTAATTCCGGTGGGCTGAAGCGGGCGTCCACGATAACATCGCGCTTTCGCATTTTTAAAAAAAAATCGCGTCGCAACCAACAACCTTCTCCGGCACAGACACAACGCTTTCTGTCCGCCTCTTGCTTCCTCTCACCGCTCCCTGCGATCTGGCTCTGATGCCATGTAAGATTGTGCAACAACAATTGTATTACGCAGCATTGTTTAAATACATCGGTAACAGCCGGGAATAGAACACCGGAGCTGTTACATGGTTGCAACAGTTTGCTAAAGAATATAATGCAAACAAATTAGAATAGCTACGCTAACAGAACAGTATGCTAATAGTGAGAAGATAAAAGGATTTCTATAACAGATTATTGAGTTGCAAGCCTCACTATAGGCATAAAGAGAAATTATCAATGATAGAGTAGTTATTCCAATAGTTTAGTATGCACTACCACCAATATTTACCATTTTGGTAATAACTATGAATGTGAATAATTAGAGTACCACTTTTTAGGATCTTATAAATTTTATTCAATAGGAGGAAGTAATTTTAGAGATGAATATTGAAGATGAATTTGATTTTCTCATGAATCAAAAGGTCAATAAGCCAATGTAGTTGAAGAAAGGTGGAAAACCCCCAACAAGCAATACAAGTAGTAAAAAAAAGGAAAAATAACAACACCAAGGGTAAAGAAACTCTTCAAATTTTAATGTCACATGTTTGATCAATGAGAAGCCAAGAAATTTTATTTAGGAGTACTAGTACACCACATTATCACAAGGTTCTTCTAAGACCAATCTAAAATATTTAGGAGGCAAGCACAAGTATTTTCATTGGAAAAAGAGGAATACACCTCATCACCAATAAAAAATGTAGTTGAGGATGTTGATTTTGATATAAAAGGATAATATAATGTTTATTATATTTTAATATCTTGACATTGTCTTTAACACAATCCCAATTTGGTATGCTGACTTAGGAGCTACTAGACACATAATAAGCCAAAAGGAATGGCTCATAAGCCTTAACCATTTATCTTACTACAGGGAAGTTACACTTGGAAACAAATTGGCATGCATTAGTACTATAATCAATGATGCTAATTTACATATTAGAGCATATACTTATTGCATGAATAAAGTTATTTACATGCCTAGACTCACCAAGAATTCACTTTTTGTGAATCAATTGCTTGATCATAATTTGTATGTTGAATTCCAAAAAATATATGTAAAGAAAGTTTGTCTTATTTGAGATAAATCCAAATGTTTGAAAATCATTACTCATGCTATTAGCATAGGCAAGATATATCAACTTGTAGTTGTATTGTAAGAAAAATAAGCATTAGATACCAAAGCAGATAAAGCTACCTCACTATAAGATATGCAATTTGGACATCTCAACTTTGGCAGTCTAAAGTCACTTCTACATCAAGACATGTTATGTGAAATTCCATATTTGTGAAGCCTCATGAATTTTATACAAGTTCTATGGTTTAAAAGCAACATCAGGACCCATTTGGATCTAGTAGTTGTAGAGTGGCTAGTCCACTTTACTTAGTGCATATATATTTGTTCAGACCCATGGATACAAGTTTCAATGGTTATCAATATTTTTAATTGTTGATGATCATACACAATGGATGTGGGTTTATTTCTTAAAGATCAAGGATGAAGCTTTCCATTATTTCTGAGAATTTAAAGCTTGTGTGATAATATTTCCAGTCATCCAATTTATACACTCTACTCATATTGATGGGGGAGTACACAAGTAATTAATTTTCTACTTTCCTAAAGCAAAATGGAATTAAATTATAATTTATAGCTACCTACACACCTCAACAAAATAGAGTTGTAGATAGGTAAAATTGAACTATTTAGGAGATGGTGCAATGCATGTTGAGTGATGCCTATTTGGAGCCAGCATTTTGGGTAGATGTTGTTTATACTATGGTCTATTTACCTAACCATACACCCACAATTAAATTGAATGGTATCATACCTAAATAATCATAGATAAGAAATAAATATTTCATATCACATATCCATGTGTTTGGATTCACTATGTTCATCCACATTCTAAAGTATAAGCAGATGAAGCTAGAGGAGAAATCCAAGTGATGTATTTTCTTTGGACATAAGAGTGAGTTAAAATAATATTGTCTCATTGATCTTGACACCAAGAAGTTTTATATTAGTAGATATATATTTTTAATGAGAAGAATGAGTGTTACTCTTCTTTAAATCCATGTGTTGTTCACAAAGCACGTATTGGTTTTTTATCTACTGATGATGTTGAAGACTATAAGAGAGAGGATGTTGAATTTAATTAATATAATGGAGATGTTAATTATGGACCTAATGATACAAGACCATCCACTTTTATTACCACTCATAGAATCAAATGGTATCTCAATACAATTTGTGATGTAAACTTCAATTATGATTCAAATATAGCTAGTTTTGGACCAAAATCTTGAAGTAGAGTTTGAAATGAGATCATCCTAGCCCCAATGAGTATGGTGGTGAAGAAATATGAACATTAAATAGTTCATAAAACTCTTGCATTGAAGGAGTAAAAAAAATCTTTCAACGTCAAACATCAAGTATTGATGAAGAACAAGTTGTGGCAACTTATTAATCTTCCACTTGGAAAGAAGCCCAATGGTTACAAAGGGCTATGCATAGAAATAAGGAATCTATTATGATGAAAATTTTTCATCGACATTGAAGATAAAGACCATTCAAATGGTTTTTATAATGGTTGTGTACTTTGGATGGAAGTTGCATCAAATGGACATGAAGAGTATATTTATTAATGGTTACCTAAATAAAGAATTTTACATGGCATAGGAAGATATATTCATCATACCTATTTAGGAGAATAAGTTATTAAGGCTCATTTAAATTATTCTATGGGATAAAGCAAGCACTTAGTGCCTAATACATCAAGCTTAATGAGTACCTTCTATGAAATATATTCCATTGCAATCCATATGCTCATAATGTATGATTTAAGAGGTAAGGAAGATATGGAGTTCCCATCATCTTGTATTTCAATGAATTGGTCATATTTTGGTGTTTGGTGAAGCTAAATGCAGAGATAAATAAAGATTTAAAGCATTCATTCAACGTGATTTATCTCAGGATAATGCATTATTGTATTGACTTGGAAGTGTGGCAAATTGATAAACATGTGTTCATATAAAAAATTAAGTATGCTAGAATTTTTCTCAAGAAGTTTTGGATAATAGGTTGTAAGCCCATGGAACCCCAATGGAAGTAGGGTTATAACTATCTTGATAGGATCCATATCTAAATGTGAATGGAACTCTCTATTGTCAGTTTGTTGGAAGCCTCATTTATTTAACATACATTAGACCATATATCTATTATGCTATGAGATATATTTCATGGTTCACACAATAACCAAGTGTTTGTTATTGGAAAGCCCATGTATATCCATGGTACAACCAAGTATAATCTAGAGTACAAGAATAAAAATCAATCATTCCTGATAGTATTCATGGATGTAGATTTGTAAGGCTTATTAATGATAGGAGATCTATTTTTGGATATGTATTTTGTTTGAGATTTGGTCCTATCATTTGGGGAAGTAAGAAGTATCATGTTGGTGCTCATTCTTCCACAAAATATAAATATCATGTTGCAAGAGGATTTTTATGAAAGGCAATATGGTTATGTCACATCTTGTCAAGAATGAGTATTTCACAAAAGAAATTAGTGATCTTCAGTTGTGATAATTAATATGTTCTAAATATTATTTGTAATCTAATATTCCATAGCTTCATAAGACACATTAAGTTTTAATTCCATTTCAACCATGAACATATTCAACAACACAACATACAAGCTCAATTTTATCTCACAAAGGATAAATGTGTAGACATTTTGAGTCTCTTGCAACTGTAAAATTTAAAAAAATTAGAATTTTTCTTGTTAATACTTTGATTGAGACTCAATGTAATAAGGGGGAAATGTTGTGAATAATACATCATTAATTATGCATCCCATTATAGTTATGAGAATTATGATGGTTGAGGAGGTAGTTATAACTCCCAATCTCGTATGTTCTTGATTCTTCATATATTTATTCTTCTGTGACATCAATGACAAATTTGATTGTAGTTGATGAATCTACTATACGTTTCTAAATATTGCACCTAATAATTGAGTGATAGGTGGCACACTATGGTTCACCAATTTATTTTTAACATTTGGAGAGTTATTTTTTCATAATATTTGTTATTAATAGGGAAATCCTTCTGAAGTTCATACAAATTTTGAGTATAGAAGCATTTTGAGCCTTTGTTTAAGCCACATAGTTTTCTAATATTTTTGTATCAATGATATTGTTTAAGGTATTGTAATAGGTTAGAATATGTATCATTATATGATAGTATTCAAGACCTAAAGCACTCATCTCTTAAGGGGAAAATTGTAGTCTTTGATATGATGAGGGAGATTCGAATGATTCCATCCTATTAAAGGGATATTATAGTCTTATAGATGATGATGTATATATAGATGATTCCATCCTATTAAAGCATCCATTATTGGATGGAGATAGATTATGAAGGTATTTAAATTTGTGTTCTAATCTTATTGACTAAGGTAGACATGTGAGGATATAATCATGTGTAAGCCTACGAGAATTCATTATGCAATGTGATTTACTATGATTTGATATAATTAGTACTACAATCCATGGTTAAAGTACTATTACATGATTAAACTTTACAAAACCTCTTTAATACCTAATTAAGTATAATAGTCTTAAGGATTTAGTAAATTGTAATTGACCTCTATGCCTTATGTTATGTCAATATAGGTTGTATAATTATTATTATTGAGGATTTGGTATAAATACTCCTCAACCACTCTATCCATTGTATCACTATGATCTCATGTGATCTTTGTATGGTGCCCAAGGATACCCTTCTATTATTTTTCTATTATTCCTTCTATTTTGCCTCTCTATGTTCTCTTGTATAATTTTTGAGCAAATAATATGCTTCTATTCATTTATAAAAAAATGTTATAAAATATAACACTCTTTTAATGATGATGAAGCTACCCAAATAATTTCCACTTGTTCGAAAAAATAGATCCAAATAATGTAAGCAAATGGAAAATGAAGGAGTAAATGATATTATATTTCTAGATCCTTCTTACATAAGGAAAACCAAATATTCTTCCAAGAGAAATTATTAGGAGTAGAAAATTTTGATTTCTACAAAGTATTATATTTTGACTTGATCGAGTATCCACCATATTTTAGTAGACTCTAAACCAACTCACTCTTATCCCTAAAGATGGGAAAATATAACTCTTGAAATATCTTTTGAATCTCATTCACTATTTTTTTAAGGTCCTTTTCCTCAACCAAGTTGATAATATAAATATACAATCTATAATTATTTATCATATTAATATAATTTTTGACCTTTATCATTTTATGATCTAAATAAGCCTTAGCAAATGGCTACCATCTTGGATTAAAATTAAGAGAATAAATATTCAACCAAGTATTAGGTAAAAACATGATAGAATATTCCTCATTGAATGTCCACCTAATATTTTTCTTGATCAACTATAATATCTTTGATATAAAATTCCATGTTGTTGAACCCTTAGGTAGGATTTATTTTCTTAAACCAATTTTATTAATTTTTAGAACACAAATATTTGTGAAGTAAATTTTTTATCTTTTTAATATTTCAATAGTTCCAAACAAGTTTTTCCTCTAATGTGGAACTCACAAACTTGTGCTTTCAATATTTTTTCCTTTATAAACCTATCCCACTTACAAATAAGAAACCTAAATCTTCCCTCATATATTTTTAAAAAAAATACCTTTGAATTTTGTTAAGTTCATATGCTATACTTGTTTGCAATGTTGAATGTAACATCATATAAGTACATATAGACTATAGTATAATGTTTCTAAGCTATAACCTTCTAGCCATGGTTAAGAACATATTCTTCCAACCTACCAAAAAATATTTTATTCTATTTAAAATTAAGACCCAAACCTCCTTTTATAAGATAATTTAATTTTCTTATTACTAGTTGTACCCTCCTAGGTAAACTCACACCAATACTTTCATCCTTATCAATCTCTTCCATTTTTTGGACCGTTCAAAAATGACTTATCATCTCTACATTTATATTACCTACACCTAAAGGGCAAGGAATAACCTGGAAAATACTTTCATTTTTATATTTTCATAGAAACCCTAAAGTATAAAGGCCATCCTTGGTACTAGTTTTTGTTTTAAGAAAATGAGTTTCTATCACTTAGAGAAAATTGAGATGATTTACATTTATTAAACTTGACATCTTTCACCTTCTTCATTTTAAAATTTGTCTCCATAACTTCCTCTACAACATTCATTCCTTTTCAATTTGAACTTAGATATTTTAATTTCTCATCCCTTGCATCCTTTTTAGTTTTTTTCATTGTTTGCTTTGAATGAATCTTAAAGGCCTTCTTCATTTTATGAGGCAAAAAAAGATTTTTTGTTGCTTTTTTAGAAAGTGAAAAATCCTTGATCTAATGGAGCTTCTATTATAATATGATCTCTTTGTTTCATTTTGAAGATTATCTCATGATCAAAACTATTCATCTCTTTCTAAATTTATTTCACTTTGTAATCTCTCACCATGTATCAAGTTTCATCAAATTTATGATATCAAAAAGCAATATTTATAAATAATTTATTAATCCTATTTTTTAAGTAGGGTTTTGAAATGTTTTTCCTTTCCATTTTACATCGACTTAGTCACATTGAGCTATTTGATGCCACTAAGATTTGAACCTTGGTGTGGGTTACATCAACTATTTTTCTCAACCATTGAACCAAGGACTTGTTGGCACTAATCCTATTTTTAAATTAGATTTAATCTTAATAGATTTTAACAAAGATATCTGAAATACCCATGGTAACACATATTTAAGTATATAGAGTTTGTTTTCTCTTCTCAGTAAACTCCCTTAAAGTATTATCAATATTCTCCTAAACCTCCTTACTTTACTTTTTTTTTTTATACATGGGAATGTCTCCATAATTTTTCCATCATTTTATCTCCATAGTTATGGTTTCAATTATAAAAAGCTACCACTATATCCCGCCCCACCTCATTAAACTTTTACTTCAAGTGAAAGGGACCTCGAAAAGGGCTCAGGATTGGAACCACTGGCTGGCAAACACTAAAAACTCCTAACCTAAATTGAAAGCCTTTTAATAATTACTTTCATACAAAAAATATTGTTCATAGTATTAAATACAAGATATTTCTTCCCTATATCATGCAACACCACCTATTATTTTTGACTTCAAAACTACAGATAATATAAAAAAAGATTCTTATAAAAAAATTCATTAAATAATTTGATTCAATCTTAACTCTTAAATCTTTAAAAAAATAAAAATAATATCTATTACATTTTTTTTAATGAGGTTTGTGTGAGAATGACGACCTCTCATAAGGGTGAGAACTAAGCTTATCAATAGAGGCCAAACCAACAACTTCTCATACGGGTGAGGACTGACTAAGACCAAACCAACTTCTCATAAGGGTGAGATCTAAGCTTATCAATAGGGGTCAAACACACAACCATAGCCATACACAGACCCATCTCCTTACACACTAGCCCAAACCTATCACCCACCCCCTTACACACTAGCCCAAACCTATCGCCTCACACTCTCACCCACACCACGGTTTGAACCTTTGACCTCCCAAAAAAAAAAACTAAAACCCAAAATGTTGCACTGTCTCCAAAACACAATATCAATAACATATTAATTTTTTGATTTTAAAAACCAAAATGCTAATCACCCTACACTTAATAATAATTTCTAATATATCTTCTTTCACATGAATTCTTATCTTTAACAAGCGTATTCTTGTATTTTCTCATGAGATTTTTTTTTTTTTTTTCAAAAATTTGAAAACTCTAAATTTAAGGCTTGCTTTTGGTTTTAAGAGCCAAGATGCTAACCACCCTACCTTTAATAATAGTTTCTGATATATCCTCTTTCTCATGCATTCTTATCCTTAACAAAGGTATTTTTGCTTTTTTCTCATGAGATTCTTATTCTTTTTGAGACTCCATTTTACTTGTACATACATACTTATTCCTTGATATCATAAATAACTTTTAAAATATATTTTATTTAATTTATAATTTATTATTTAATAGTACAAATCATAATTAATATTGTTATAATAAATTTATATGTAAAACTATACATATAATTTGCATTAACATCTATCTTGTCGAACACAATATTGTTCAAAGACCAAAATTAATAGCTATATAAAAAAAATTAAAATTTTAAATTTATTAATATATTATTTAAAATTTTGTTTTTAAATTTAATTTTTTATGAAATTTAAAATTCAAACATTTATATATAAAATTGTGTATTAATCCTATATTAATAAAAAAAAAACATGAACCAAAAAAACTACTCTACCTTACAGGTTTCCTAACTAACCAAAAATATTGTTATTAATTTTAATTGGCATAAATTCTAAGTGGTTAAAAAGTTGGTCTAGTAGAGCATAAAATCATTTACCGTAATCCCAGGCATTTGATATTCACTTTAATACCAAAAGATTACTTTGGTTTAAAAATGGTAGCCGGCATTGCGACAAACCATGAATAAAATTTACAGTATTCTTGAGCAATAGCTAATCTCTTATTCAATTTATCGGTTGACATGTACTTGTGACAACCTGGACATGGAACGCAGCTTCTGCGAAAGCCTTTCAAAATCAGATCCAGATCCGATCCATGCCAAAAGGATCGATCTTATCTTGCTGGAGGAACGTTCGTCGAAGCTCCGCTAAATTATTAGCTAACTCCACTTTGCCTCCAAAGTGCCGCTAGGCGGGGCCTCGGGCCTTATTTAACGCCTGCAAGCGAAACATAACATAATACACGAAAACTCCTCCGTTAGCAGAAAAAATTGAGCTAGACAAAATGACGAAGCGAATGGAAGAAATTACGGGGTTCGAGGATTATTTGCCCCTGATGGCGGAGAAATTAGGCGAAGAGGAGTTTATGGGGGAGCTCTGCAATGGTTTCCGTCTGTTAACGGACGCAGAAAAGGGGGTGATAACGTTGCAGAGTCTGAAGAGGAATGCAGGCCTGTTGGGGATGGAGGCCATGAGTGAAGATGAATTGAGAGCGATGATTGAAGCCGGGGATCTCAATGGGGACGGGGTTGTCGATCAAAATGAATTTTGTATTCTAATGCTGAGACTGAGCCCCTCGTTGATGGCGGAGGCCCAGAAATTGCTGGAGAAGGCGCTTGTCTGTGAAGTTCAGAGCTTTCTACACCCACGAGGAAATGGATAAAATTTCCAGGCAAATCACGTCCAGTGTTTTTTCGAGGGGTCTTGCTATCGAATCTGGCCCGGCCCGGCATTTGAAATGTGTGGAATCATTTAATCCAATAAATGATTTTAATTTCGATTTGTGTGCACTGGGTTTTTTGATTAAGGGCTTAATGTGTAATTTTTTTTTAATAGAAAGCATAGGAGGTGTCTGTCTTTTGCTAGAGCTTGAAGTATCAAACTTTATGATAGACTTTTGGTTTGAGATGAAGTACAACCAGGTGGTCTCAGGTTCTCTTCGGATCTCATGCACATTTATACATTGGTTGATTCTTTAATTTAAAAAAAAAAAAAAAAAAAAATTCAGCTAGGTTGATCTATTTATTGTCTTAACATGGCTTTTGCAACATTTTATTTTAATTTTTTTATTATTAAAATTTAGAAAGTCATCATTATAATAACATATGTTCAACTTTATAAACTTTTAATGAAAATAAAAGAAACCCCCAAAAATTGAGATTGGAACCAACATTTTATTTTTAAAAGTTTTTTTTACCAGAATCATGGTTGAAAATTAAATTCTTCAGAAATTATATAAATTAATTAAACAACATATTATATATATATAATTGTAAATATATGTAAATATTAGAGACAATAGGATAAAATTATAATAATTGTGTTTTTAAAATCAATATATTTATTTAAGTTTAATTATTAAAAATAAAATTAGTTATATAAAATTAAAATAATTTTATTTATATATTTTAATTAATAATTAATTAAATTTATTTTTGTAGTTGTGTGATTGAGATGGTTTTATTTGTTTATTACATCATTCATTAATCAAGTGGTAGAAGACCAAACCCTGAGTGTTTACCAGCTTGAGGTCAGCCCCTTCCAATCCTAAGTCCCTCTAAGTCCCCCTCACTCAGAGTAAACATTTAAAGAGGTGGGGCAAGGGATTATTCCCCTTTATAAAAAAATAAAAAATATTAAGTGAAAGAATTTAATTGGTTGAAACTTGGGTCTCTTATTTTTTTTTATTGGTTGAAACTTGGGTCTCTTACTCTTTTTTATTTATTTGGTTAGTGCGAGAAAAAACCTGCGACCAATGTAGGGCTGAGTAGTCTCCTCCTAACCATGACCCCTCAAGTAGTCTCCTTCAAACTGTGACCCTTCGTAAAGACAAGAGCGATGCTTATCAACAGAGAATTTAACACACAACCACCACACACCCATCCCATCGCACACTAGCTCAAGCCACAGTTTGAACATTGGGCCTCCCATAAAAGAGCTAACGCCCAAACCTTTTTGTTGTCTCCTGGGACCTTGGGTTATTATACATGTAGTGATTGATAAGATTGTCTCTTCAAAAGTAAAGGAATTTAATTGGTTAAAACTTGGGGCTCCTACTTCTTATTACACATGTAGTGCTTGACAAGATTGAAACTTGGGTCTCTTCAGAGTGAAGAAATTAAATTGCTTGAAACATGGGTATCCTACTTATTTTTACAAGTGTAGTGCTCGATAATATTGCAACTTGGGTTTCCTCAAAAGTAAATTTTCAAGTGTAGTGCTCGATAATATTGCAACTTGGGTTTCCTCAAAAGTAAAGGAATTTAATTGGTTGAAATTTGGGTCTCCTCATTGAAAGTGGAGAATTAATCGATTGAACTAATGTTATTATGATAATATTTAATTCATATTTTTTTGAAGATAGAAAAAAAAAAAAGCCTCGCAAGGTTGCCTAGACCAAAGGGTTCTACATCGTCAAAATCACCTGCGAGTCGCACCCAGTCTTAATCGTACCAACATTATCAACTAGATTTTAGGTACGTAATGTGCATTTGGTAGGGTTGATATTCTAACCAGGGACCTCCCTTGGAGGATTGCCCTACCCTCTCCAACTCACCTATAGCACGTGGGTTACAATTTAATTCATATTAGATGATTAAGTTTAATGATTATTATTTTAATAAATTATGTATGGCTTCTTTTAAAGTCACTTTAAAAAAAATAACAAAATATTGCATTGGTGTGAGGTTAATTAAACCATATTTAGCTTATCTATTTATCAAAGATATTATTCATTTGCATTTTATCAAAGATGTTCTTTGCCTTCCTCAATTTGTTATGATTTAGGAATCATATCCATGATATTATTTTTTATTTTTTATTAAGACATAAATCTCCTTTAATTGTTTGCCTTGTAAAGTCTAAATTTTATCAAGAAGAAGATCAACATCACAAATGACTAAAATATTTCTTACTCCATTTTCTTCTCTATAAATATGTTGACTATAACAATCCATCAATTTTTTAATAACTCTTTTTTTAGAAGCCTTATTTATGTCCATGGTATTCCAAGATATCATTTTTATTATCACTTTTTGTTTTTATCTACATCTTGTTAACACCTATGATATTTGATTTTGTTTTCCCGTATCAATATCCATCTTAGTTTTATGTTCTCTTTCTTTTGCTAATTGGATATTCTTTTTTTTCACTCCCACAAACACTTTCATCTTCATCAATATTTTTTATTTTCTCATACTATTCATAGTGAGACTTATCTTTTATAAGTTTCTCTCACTTTAAAGGATTTGAAGTGCAAGGAATAACCATAATTTTTTTTTTTTCTTTATGTTTCCTTAGAAACCCTAAAGTGTAAGGACATTCCTCCATAGTAATTACCTTCTTATGCTATCCAAAGACCCTAATTTGTTATAGATATCCTTCATCCATATTTATTTATTATGTTGTTCTTGACATGCTAAAGTGCAAGGGATAACTTGTACACTAATTTCATTTCTATTACAAGAAGACGATTTTATACTACTTGAGGAAAATAAAGATGATTTATGAGAAATGGATTTGACCTCTTTTTCTTTTACCTCGTTGTTTTAAAAATTTCCTCTATAACTTCCTTTACCCCTTTAATTCCTTTTAAATTTGAACTTGTACATATCCTTTTTGTTTCTTCTAACTCTTGATTAAAGTGAACTATGTTGGTCTTTGTCATTTAGTGATACATGTAGGATTTATTTACCTAATTTTGGGAGTGAAATATTATTGATCTAATCCAAATTCTATTACAATACGTTCTTGCTTAATTTTAAAGTTTGTTTCATAACCAATTTTTTTCTCTTTCTCCACGGTTTCAATTTGTTATCTTTTACCATGTGTCCACTCTCATAACAAATGTAACATTATAATGCAATGTTTTCATAATCAACATATTGACCATATTCTCTTGGTTTACATTTAGTGGTAATATATTGTGGCAAAGGTTTTAAAATATTCATAGCAATATGTGTTTGAGTATATACAACACCCTTTCACTTTTGGAAGTTGGTCCCTCCTAGATGAACTCCCCTAGGGTATTTCAAATATTATTCAAAACACCCCCATTGATAAGTTGATATGGAATTCCAAAAGTCCTAACCCATATTAAAATATTTTTAATCGCATGTATCTTGATAGAAAATTCTCACTCCATTTTTTTAAATGTAGGGAATCTCTCCCTCTAAACATTGGACACCATGAATACTTTATCCTTGATTTTCAAATTATAAAAGATAAATAAGAAATATAACATTTAGGAAGAAAAGTCATGGAGTAATTTAAATTAAATTCTCACTTCCATTTGATCTAATTTTGAATCTTAAAAAACCTTGGCTAATATCAATAGAACTTACATATCAACCCTCTATATTTAAGAACCATTATATCGTGTTCGATCATCTCATTCTTAATAATCACTTCTAGAGTATAATTTGTTGCCTATATTAGACTAATCATATATTGTTTTCCCTCTTGTCTCCAACTTAGTCATCCTCACTTCTCATTAGGGCTTTCAAATGTGACTTGCCTTCTTTGCTACCTAGCTTTTCCTTGTATGAATTCTTTATTTTTTTAAACTTTCCAAAGATGGGGCTTGCTTCTTACTTACATTTCTTATTTGCATTCTTTTCTTGTTCTCTTCTAAATATATAAAACAAAAAAGTTGAGGCTTGCTCCTATTTTACACCCCTATTGGTTTGCACTCATGATTTTACATATTGAAGATTATATTTAATTATTATTATTTTTTAATAGGTTATATATGGCTTCTATTGGGGACCACTCCCATAAAAATACCAAAATATTACATTTGCTACATCATACCTTTTTATCATAGTTTTTTAATTTTTTTTTCTCTTAAAATGTTCTTCAACTTCCTCGAAGTGCTATGTTTTCACAATCAGCTCCTTCACATCATTTTGATTATGACATAAAATTTCACTTGGCCAGTTACTTTCTAAAATTTGAATTTGACCAGGATGAAGATCAATACCATAATTCACTAATTTATCTTCTACCTATTTTCCTTCTCTATAAATATTCTCACATTGTCAGGAGATTACCTCTAGTAATAGATTATGAAAATCAACAATAATATTATTTTTTTATCCAGTCTCCACATACATTTTTTTTAATAGCATTGATGATAATTTGTGAGTCCCCCTCAATTGAAATATATTTTCATCATTTTTCTACTACAATTTTAATCCTTGTAAGAAGTGTCATAGCCTCTACATAGTTGTTAGTTGAAGTTCCATATGATATGAATAAGTGAGGAGAATGTTTTCATCACTATTTATAAAAATACCACCTCCACTAAATTTTCCTATATTTCCTTTAGAAGCTCCATCAAAATTAATTTTGATAAACCCAATTTCTAGATATTTCCATTTTACCATAGATCAAAGTATATCCTTTGTTTTAATTTCGTTGTCGTAGATGACTCTTCCATGTATGTTCAAATCCTATAGCCAAGTTATTAACACCTATTTTTATACAATTGAGACATCCCATGATGAGCACCATATTTGTAGATATTATGCAATATTGAAAATAATACGGTTCCAAACTTGGGCATGATTTTGAGATTTATTTTCAAAAATTTGGTTATTCCTATCAAGCCATAAATTCAATCAAATAATGGTAGGGCCAATCCTAAAAATAATAGATAATGCTTTAGTTTTGAAATAATTTATCCAACATTTTATCAACTCTTTCAATGTTGATGGAGCTACCCAATATAATTTCACATTTTTTTAAATAACCCCAATTGTGTGAGAAAATGGATAGTGAAGAAGTAAATGGTTTGATGTTTCTAAATACTTCTCAAATGGTGTGAGAAAATGGACACTGAAGAAGTAAATGGTTTGATGTTTCCAAACTTGGGTATGATTTTTAGATTTATTTTTTAAATTTTTTTTATTCCTATCAAGCCATAAATTCCAACAAATAATTGTGGGACCAATCCTCTAAATAATACATAATGCTTTAGCTTTAAAATAATTTATCCAATATTTTATCAACTCTTTCAATTTTGATAGAGCTACCCAATATAATTTCCTATATATATATTTTAAATAACCCTAAATGGTGTGAGAAAAGGACAGTGATTCAGTGAAGAAGTAATTAGTTTGATGTTTCTAAATCCTTCTCACACAAGGAACATCTAAAGGGACCATGTAAGACACTCCTGCCCTAACTGATAATATTAGAATTACACTTGTTTTCCACAATCAATAATTCAACACAAATTCCACAACTAGTAATATAATAAGAAAGACCAATAAAATGATAATAAACAATGAGAATGATTAAATTAAATTCTACCACTTAAGGAGGGCTGGTCCTCGCCACTCAGAGGGCATAGTCCTCTGCTTTCACAAATGAATATATCTGATAATAAAAGATAATATAAAATTAAATCAATATAACCTATTAATAATAATTGAAATATACATTGCAAACATAGCCGACTATGTTTGGTGTGTAACATGGCTCCTCCCCTTAGAAAGCTTTGTCCTCAAAGCTAGAAATGTCTAGAAAATACTTTCAGGTTCCTATGCAGCATCTTCTTCAGGTAGGTCCTACCATTTGATGACAAATTCTTGGATGTGACGAGATCTCAACATGCGTGTTCTACTTTGTAAAATTGCTTAAGGCTAGAGATATATACGCCCTTCTTCATCGAGTACTGGTAATTTTGATTTAGAATGTACTTTTTGGTTGATCATCTTCTTGAGATAGGAAACATGAAATACTAGATGTATACGAGATGAAGAAGGCAACTCTAGTTGATATGCCACTTAACCAATGTGACGTACGATTTTGTAAGGGCCAAAAAATCATGGAGCCAATTTTTGACTGGTCTTGATCTTCAATGATAATTTTTTGTAGGGTTGCAAATGTAGGAACACCATATCACCAATATTGAATTATATTTTTGAACGGTATGTGTCTTGCTGCTTCTTCACACAATTTCGTGCTTGGGCCAAATTATATTTGAGAATGGTGAGCATTGACTGTCGGTGTTGAAACCAATCATCTACTTGGGCAAATTTGGAAGATCATGGTACATAATCTGTTATTGTTGGTGGCTTAATTCCATATAATTCTTCAAAGAGATACATATTGATGGAGTAATGGTAGGACGTGTTGTACCACCATTCTACCAATGAAAGCCAATGAATCCATTGATATTATTTATCTTGAACAAAACATCTTAGGTAGGTACCCAAAAATTTGTTAACTACCTTAATTTGGTCATCTGTTTGTGGATGGTATGCAGAGGACATATTTAATTTGGTACCAATAAGTCAAAATAATTATTTTTAAAAATCTCTAGTAAATATGGGATCATGATCACTTATAATATTTTTTGGCATTCCATGCAATTTGAAAATTGAGTCCATAAATACCTTAGCCACTTTGCATGCTAAAAATGGATGTTGTAGAGCCTGAAAGTGAGCATATTTTGAGACATGATCAACTACCACAAAAATTACTATTTTGCCTTTTGAATTGGAAAGACCTTCAATAAAATCCATTGAAATATGTTCCCACTGATGATATGGAATGGGTAATGGTTGAAGCAACCCTAGTGATTTGGTTGTTTTGCCCTTATTATGTTGGCATACTTCACATTAAGCCACCCATTGTTTGACCTCCGCTTTTAATCCTTTCCAAAAAAATGATTGTTTAATCCGCATATAAGTTTTCAAAAATCCTGAATGTCCTATTGATGGAGAAGCATGTGACTCATCTAGAATCATTGATTTGATTGTTAAAGTGTGTGGAATATAAATACCATTCTTCCTTCTTGTTGAGTTGTGTTTTAACCCGATTGTGAAAACACACTCTCCTGTAGGATCCGAGTCCTAAATCCTCTGCTTGCAAAGAAAAACGATTTCTCCAAGGTTCTTATTATGCTAATTATTGATTATCAAGGATGTTGTTTAAAATGAAATGCTAAGAACACCTTAGGGTTTGCAAGTGGATGTTAACAAGGGGCACTGTGGTTTATCAATTTTGAACTTTCAATGGACTCAAAATGAATAAAATTTGTTTAAACCTTAAATTCTGATGGATTTTCAGTGATTTATTCAAACACAGTAATTAAACTGCTGAAAATAAAATATGGGTTTGAAAAGCAAAGACAAAAGTAAATAAAAGTAACAATAAAAATAGATTACAGTCAGAAAGCTGTCATTAATCAGATGAAACCGAAGATACTGAGGCTTTCTACATGCAACCTAACCTAATGAACCTGCACATCCACACAATCCAAATAGGCCAGGTGCGAGTCTCGAGGGTTTCTGTGGTAATTCCAGAAAACAGGCATTCGCATGAAGCAACCAAGAGATCTTGCATTAACTTCACCTAAAAACCTAAGAAATCTGGAAGGGAAATATAAACGTTAAATCATGCATGCAAAAGTTACTCCTTCTTTCTCATCCAATAAGATGCCAACTCTCTGTATTTGTATTTAAATGATATCTCGATTACATTCAAGAATGTTCCGGTGTAAAAGAAAATCCCAGAACAAAAAGAAGGAAATTGCCCAAGTACGGGCCTAGAATAGCACAAAGCTTTCGTCTCTGCAACTCCGTATTCGGAAATTTCCAACCCCTTCTTTGATTTGCAATTCGGCTTTATAGCATTGTTATGGCTCTTCGATTTCCTCCGTCGCTTCATTTCCTCTTCCCGTGGGCGACCCTTCAAATTCCTGCCTTTCCTTGCCTTGATTCACGCTCAAATTTGGAAACGCTCCGAAATTCATCTCTGCATGTAACGCCTCTGCAAGTTTGACACCTGCACGCCACGTGTCACGCATTTTCTGCGCCTGCTGTAACGCTTTTCTGCGAAAGAACCCGACAAAACTGCAAGTCCGCCTGTTCACCTTCCCGGCCGCGAAATCGCGACATGTCGCGATATCGCGACGTCTTTCTCATCCGTACGCGTCCAACGGCTTTTCGTAGCGATATCGCTACCGTTTTGGCCTCGAGCTTCCTTTTCATGAAATGGTAGCGATATCGCTACCACTTTGACTTTGAGCATGCCTTCGCGGAATTTGTAGCGATATCGCTACCGTTTTGAACTTTGAGCCTTCTTTCCGTAAGGCGTAGCGAAATCGCTACCGTTCCTCTACTTCGAGCCTGATTTTCATTTCCGTCGTGATTTCGCGACATCTTCCATGCACCGTACAACTTTGCCAAAATGCGTCGCAAAATCGTGACACCTTTCATCATCCGTACGCTTTGACAAAACACGTCACGAAATCGCGACACCTTTCATCATCCGTACGTCTTGGCAAAACCTGTCGCGATATCGCGACGTTTTTCCCCCTTGGACCTTCATGCAGCTTTCTGTCGTGATATCGCTACCACTTTTTCTTTCCGTACACCTTTCCAAAACACGTCGCGAAATCGTGACACTTTTCATCACCCGTACGCTCCGGTAAAACACGTCGCGAAATCGTGACCATTCTCATCCTTTTCCAACGGCATGTCGCGATTTCGCGACATCATTTATTTTCTTCCCAACATCATGTCGCGATTTCGCGACACCTTTCCTTTTCTCCTCAGCGACATGTCGCGATTTCGTGACATCCTTTTCCTCCTGGTCACCGACACGTCGCGATTTCGCGACACTTTTTTTCTCCTGGTCACCGACACGTCGCGATTTCGTGACAATTTTTCTATTTTGTTGTCGTTGACCGCGCTGACCGCGATTTTTTGACATGTCACGATTTCGCGACAATTTTCCGGTTTCGGTCGCGATTTCGCGACCTCTTTCTACACTTGTGCATTTTCTCTTTTTCTTCAATTCTGGCATCTGGGTCACTGAGATCCTTCCCTGTAAGCCTGCAAAAAGGTGGGTCCCCAATTTTGGGGTGTGTTGTGGATCAACCACAACAAATGGCGACTCTGCTGTCAAATGCTCTTGAGCATTTTAGTAAGAACCCAACCTGAAACATATCACAAACTCGTAAATACATGTTAGCACATAAGCAAAATAACAAATGCCCAAAGATCAAAAGTACATGAATCATCAGAATCATCAAGTATTAGCTCAGTGTGTGCAATGTGTTTTCATTCCCTATCGTTTGAAATTGATCAACATTCCATTATCAATTTTGCATGAATGCATATATGGGATGGTGAATGATTTGTGTACCCTAATGAATGTGCAAGGAGATTTGCTTCCATAAAGAGCATGGTACTTCTTCTAATACTATGTACAAGCATTCAAGATTGCCAAACCCTCTTAGGATCCACTAGTTCATTTCCTTATTGTATCCCAAAGTTGGTTATGAGTCCCTACTATCTAAAACCCATGTGCAAGTGCATGTGAAATCAGAACTTTGGGGAATCAGACTCCCACCCAACCGAGATGAGAGTTTAACCTTATCCTTACTATTCTGATTTAGAGTTCATTACCTCACTTTAAGCAAAATAATTAAACCAGTTATGGAAGAAATGGTCATGCTAGTCTAACCCTCTAGACGATCAGTGGTCTTGCTTTTTTAGGCAAGACATGATGCCATGCATGGGCATATCTAACCCCACAATCCAAAACTTATCTCCATTTCTTTGGACCTTGGGGATGACTACCCATCCCTTGCAGAGGACAAGTAGTACGATCCTTACAATCCAAAATAAAGATGAGATGGGAAAAATTTATTTATTTATTTATTTCTTGGACCTTGGGGATGACTACCCATCCTGGTTAGGGACAAGTAGTACGATCCTTACAATCCAAACCTTAGATATAAATCATTAATTCTATTGCTTAAACCTTGGGGATGACTACCCATCCTTTGCAGAGGACAAATAGTACGATCCTTACAATCCAAGACTTACTATGAAATGAGACATAAGAGCTTTGGGGAATCAGATTCTCAACCAACCAAGATGAGAATTTATGCCCTATCCTTACTACTCCATGTGGGTCAAATCAAAGCTTTGGGGAATTGGATCCTCAACCTAAGTTTGATGAGGATTTAACCCTATCCTTACTACTCTGATTTTAAGCTTTAAGCTCTATGGAAGTGGTCAAAACCACTGTTTTAAGGATCATGTTGCATAATAGGATAGACATGAAAACCACTTTCGCTCAACCTTTTCCTCCAAGCTAGGTTTTGATCATTTTGCTCAAGATCCTTTTTAATTTATGAGACGTGCTTGGTTCTAGATATCTCAAGACTCAGATTCCAACCTTAGGAGCTACTTACATATATGTTATAACACAACCCCAAGAGGATTTGACATACTTTCATGGCTTGTACATAAGATGCATATGTAACTAAAATGAAATGTATGTGAGGTGAGATGGAATATGAATGCTTTATCTATGCAAATGAAATGATATGTCATGCAAAACTGATTCTTTCATGTATCACAAAGTCAAACAATATAACTTAAAAAAGTTTTATGCTACTTGTGGAGCTTTTACAAGACAATTCCAATATTTCATATTCTCCTAATCCTAAGCAAAAGTTGGCATCTCACTTTTTTATTTTATTTTTATTTTTATTTTTATTTTTTATTTTACTTTTTATTTTTTTAAAAGCAAAACATGACAATTGAAATCAAATTCAGAATCAAAATCCTAACTAGGTTAGCACTCCTAAATAAAAACCAAAATCTGAAAATCTCCACCAAAATCAGGATATCAAAATCTAGCAAACAAAATCCTAGCTAAACTAGCAATCATAAATAAAACACAGTTTGAAAATCCCCTTGTTAAAGCCAAAAGAATAAAATGAAAACTTCCACAACCTAAGGGCTAAAATAATGTTTTAGAATCTGCCCATTAACCGGCAGCATGAAATCCTTCCCTTCTAAGGTTTTTAGCCTGAAGGTGTTCTTCCCAAGGATCTCTGAAATCTGATATGGGCCCAACCAAAGACAATCAAACTTTTGATGATTCCCTTTTTCCTCATGTCTTTTGTCCCATAGTAACACCAAATCTGAAATTCTGAATGATTTAACTTTGGCCCTTCTATCAAACCATCTCTTGATGACTTCCTGGTGTTTGTTCATGTGATTCATGGCTTCTTCTCTTTTTTCATCCAGGTGCAATAACCGGCTCAATCTAGCTTCAACTTGATCATCTCGTCCCCATGTACTCTTGTATGAAATGTAAGGTCTCGCAGCTCCAAATTTGCTGGAAATATCGGGTCTTGCCCATAGACCAAATGATAAGGAGTATTCCCTATAGCTTCTTTCACTCGGGTCCTATCTGCCCACAGGGCAAACTTTAATTGACTATGCCAGTCCCGAGGATTCTTTTCCAGCAACTTCTTAATAGTATTCAACAAATTCTTATTTGAAGATTCGGCCAACCCATTTCCTTGAGGATAGTAATTGGATGCAAACTTTAAGCTCACTTTATTATCATATGCCCACTCTGCAAATTGTGTGGAAATGAAAGCTTTACCATTGTCACTGACAATAGAATCGGGCATTCCATATCTTGTGATAATTTGATCTTCAAGGAATTTAATCACAACATCTGTGGTGGCATGTTTAGTGGGAATCACTTCTGTCCACCTTGTACAGTAGTCTGTAGCTGTCAAAATAAATTTGTGAGAGTCAGAAGAATTTGGGTTAATAACCCCGATAAAATCCAGTCCCCACCGTGCAAACGGTCTCATTTCGACTACAGGCTGCAACGGCATGGCTGCATTTCTTTCTCTATTTGCAGCCACTTGACAGATGTGACAAGATCGCACATGAGCATGTGCATCTTTGAATATATGAGGCCAGTAATATCCTGCTCGTAGGATTTGGTGTGCTGTAGCATTGGCTGCACCATGACCAGTTCCATGCTTGCCATGAAATTCTTGCAACACCCCGGCGGCTTCGTCTTTGCTCAAGCATCTCAGGTAGATACCTTCATGATTTTTCCCGTAAAGCACACCAGAATTTATCAGATAGTTAACAGATTTAAGCCTTAAAGCTCTCCTCTGTGTTGAATTCAAATTAGAAGGGCACTTACCAGTCAATAAAAATTGCACAATATCAACATACCAGTCCTCCTTAGCCATGTATTCTGTATTTGAGCATTGACCTGTTATTTGCGGATCATTTTCTGCGATCGCCCTCGCCAGTCCCTGTCCTCGAACTAGTTTCATTGGTTGGATTTCGAGATCAAATTCTTGGATGGTTGCAATCCACTTTCCTCTCTTTTCACCTAGTTCATTCTGTAAAAACATGGTCTTGACAGCAGAATCGGGCACAATGGCAATAATTCTGCTATGTACGATGTAATGCCTAAATTTTTTCACAGTTTTAAAAAGTGCGTACATTTGCTTATCAAGGATTGAATACCTTAATTGGGCATCTTTTAGGGGGCACTTAAAAATGCAATGGGTTTTTCGGCATTATCTTCGCCTTTTTGGGTTAATACACTCGCCAAGGAGTGCTCCGATGCAAAAGCATAAATGTAAAAAGGCTTGGAATAGTCTGGGCTTATCAAGACCGGGGCTTTGGAAATGGCGTCTTTGATATTCTGGAAAGCCACTCTACTTTCCTCGTTCCATCTTACGTCCACATCTTTCTTGAGCATCTGGTTTAGAGGTTTAGCTATCTCAGCAAAGCTAGAAATGAATTTCCTCACAAAATTGACTTGCCCAAAGAAAGACCTCAATTCTTTTTACTGCTTGGGAGAGGTAGGTCTTGGATAGCTTGTATCCTTTCTGGGTCGATGGATATTCCCTCCTTTGAAATAATGTGACCTAGCAGTTTCCCTTCTGTCACTCCAAAAATGCATTTCTTGGGATTTAATGAAATTCCATGTTCCCTGCATCTTTGAAGCACCTTCTTTAAGTCTTTAACATGATCCTCTCTCTTCTTCGAGAAAACTGGGATATCATCCACATACACGATGATGCATTTGCCTATTAGTCCTTTGAATGCGTAATCCATGGCGCGTTGAAAAGTTGCACCAGCATTTAATAGTCCGAACGGCATTCTCTTATATGCAAATGTTCCCCACTTGGTAGTGAATGCTGTTTTCATCCTGTCATCTGGATGTATAAGAACTTGGTTGTACCCAGAATATCCATCGAGAAAGGACATCATTTCTGATCCATTTACCATTTGCAAGATTTCATCGATTGATGGCAATGGATAATTATCTTTCTCGGGAGGCTTTATTAAGATTTCGAAAATCTATGCACAGACTAATCTCTCCACTCTTTTTTCTCATCGGAATGAGGTTAGCCACCCAGGTTGAGTGCCTAACGAGAAAAATGATTTTCGCCTCCAACAGTCTTTTAACCTCCTTTTCGATCAAAGGCTCCAATAGCGGGTTAACAACTCGCTGTCTTTGCCTAAAAGGCTTGGAGTCTGGCTTCAAAGGTATGGTATGCGTGATAATGTTCTGGTTGTAAGTCTTCAGCTCATTGTAGTTCCAAGCAATACAATCTATGTAATGCTTCAAAGCCTGTATTATATTGCTCCTTTCTTCCTCTCTACATGCCTTTGCTATGTACACCTCCTTTGGATTGTCTCGCATTCCCTAGATTAATTGAATCGCATGCATCTTTGGGGAGCGGGACTCTTTTTCTTTTCTTGTTCTTGCATTCCATGTCGAACATATTTTCTAATGAAACCACGTCTTTAGGAATTTTGTTGGATTGATATGCGCTTTCACTTTCTTCTCGTTTCATCCTGCCACCTTTGTTCCTCATCGATCACCTGATTTTCAAAAATACCCGAGTTTGTGACAAACTTGAAGATGTGCCTGTCACACTCAAAAACCTGGAAATTCTTCACATTATCAGGTATTGATGGACAAGGAACCAGCTCAATGGAAAATTTTTACATCTTTTTATATCCACCGGGTTTAACATGCCCGCGACGACTGCAAGAGAGTCTGCTATTCGATTTCCTCTCCTAGAAATAAGGGCTATGTTGAATGCATCAAACTCCTCCATGAGGTCCATAACCCTAGTCCTATAAAGGCTCAGTATTTTGTCGCGGCATGTATACTGTCCTTTGATTTGCTTGACAACCAACTCAGAATCTCCCAAAACCTTCAAGCATTTAACATGTTTGCTCAATGCTAGACGTAAACCGTAGATCAATGCTTCGTATTCTGCCACATTGTTTGTGCAAGGAAATTGCAGTCTGTAGGCAGCCAATAATGGTTTACCTCCTGGACCAAGTGAGCTCGACTCCAGCTCCTGCTCCCTGTCTAGATTTTGATCCATCAAACTTGAGCAACCACGTGTGATCCTTTTCCTCAGAAGAACCACCATGACACACTTCTTCTTTAAGTTCATCAGCAGATTTCTCAACATCAAGAGCATAGACCCCTAGGTCTGGCTCAAAAAACTGAACCTCATTCGGCTTGTTAAAATCTGTTATAATCTCCTTAAGCCTCGGTTCGTTTTCCACTCTGATTTGGTTAGCAATGCCCTTCCATGGCAGCCACATATGCGAGCAGTCTGTTGCAAAATAGCCATTCAACGTTTTCATCCAATCTCTCGCAAGTAACATTCCATACCTACTCGGGATGTTAACCACCAAAATGTCTACAACCTGCTGGACCCTGGGTTCAGAATTTAATTGAATCTTGACATCATATAAGGTCCCTACTACATTTACCTCTGAACGGTCCAATTGCAAGACCGTGCACTTGGATGAAACCGGTTGTAGACCCAAGATTTGACATATCTCCGTAGGCATGAGGTTGCTCGTGGCTCCCGTGTCTACCAAACAGTTATGCAAGTTCTTACCCGCAATTCTCAGAGTTAATAAGAATGGCGGGACATCCCTTCTCTCCTTTCGCAAAATCAGATGGGATTCAGCTCTTTTTTCCTTCCACATCGGATCAGGTGAGTTCAAAGCTCTTATCAATGCCTCCTTTTGACCAGGCAATTTAGCTGCGTCCAGGAATGAAAGGCTAGATTTGGACTTCTTCATATCCTCCACTACGTCATAATTTGGTTTTTCAAATTTGACTGTCTTCTGGACGTCATTAGACATTTCTCTTCTGAGTGGAGGGGGAGGGTTGTTACTTGCCTTTGTATCTGGAGGAAGAATAGAACTGTTTGGAGGTGTTGATGAGGTTTTAGGGGCTTTAGACTTACTCCTCAAATGGTACCCATGAGTCCCCTTTCTAAAATCTCGAAAAGCTTGCACCTCCCTGTTCCAAAACTTCGTCTTCTTCCTCCTCGCTCTCACCCTCTTGGTGATATACTGTTTCCATCACCATAATATTTTCATCTTGCTGATACGATGGATCCTCATTTGATACCAGTTCCAAATCATCAACTTGTGCCTGAAGACAATGAGTGTATCTAGCAATCTCAGGACAATTCCTCTCATTGTGTTCTTTTGTGTTATGTAACCTCGCACCCTCTTTCCCATGCCAAATCCGAAAGATTCAAAAGAGAATTGGATTGGCTAGGGCCTACGGAAGCATCTAATTGATTAGCAATGGGAGCAGGAACTCCCCCATTGTTTGGCTTAGTGTTCCAAGTGCCTCCCTCTATTGTTAAAATTTTGACTTGGGTGAGGGGCACGGGACTCATGCTTCGCTTGTTGAACCCTGTCATTACTTAGTTTATGCACTAGTTTCTTGAGCTCTTCGACTTCCGAAAAGACATCCTTCGGTGGAACCACATTGTTGTTAACCCCCATTGGATTTGCATAATTGATGGGGTCTTGATTCCACATTTGGGTGGGGTTCTGAGGAATTGGATTCCCATATGGATTGATACCTTGAATTGGGATTGGATTCGGAACAGGAACTATGGCTTGAGGATTGACTTGACTAGTTTCCTGCGTAGTTGATTGGTTGTTCTGCAAAAATGCAAGAACAGGTGGAATGGTTGTGATTGGTTGGATTGGAATGGGTGCATATGCGGGTGCTGGTGGATACGGCTGCTGATATGGGAAGGCGTTCATACTTGGCATTTGTGGTGCCATGAGTTGATTTGTCTGGGGAACTTGACCATATGGAGCACACTGTCCCAACATGGGCATCTGGGTAAACCCGTAGCCTTGCGGTGTCAACTGCTGCTCAATAGTCATGGCTTCATTATAGGCCAAAGCCAGCATGGTGACCTGAGGATTACGCCTTGCAAACATGGCTGTCATGGGGTCCAATGCCCCAAAATATATCTGGCAAAGCTACCGCAGGATCGATGGCAAAATGTCTAATTGCTCTCTTATAGTTCTTTTGGAATCTCTCGATTAAACATTCGGATTGGTTCCCCTTGGCCCCGTTTGCATGTAATAAACCGATTGTAAATAGTTGCGGGATCTAAGGGAGACCTAAATTGATTGACAAATGCATTTTCCATTTGTGTCCAAGAGGTGATTGAACCACTTGGCAAGCATATATACCATTCATATGCTATTGGATCCAAGCTCATGGGGAAAAGTCTGCAGGCTACATCTTCATGCTGAACTTGCAGCCTAATTAAAACATCTCTATAGGCTTGGATATGTTCTTTCACTGTTCTTAGGCCATCTGGCTTGTATTTAGGCAGAAATATTTCAATGTTCTTGGGGATTTCATGGATATCCCCAGCAATATTCAAAGGAGTATTGTTAGCTCCATACCAAGGAGGCTGCTGGAGCTTGAGCCATTTGACTCGGAATTGATGTAGACAGACCTACAATAGCAGTAAGAAATGTTACAAACTATAGGCACACTAGGGGCAACAGATACTACTGGCGTAGGTCCACTCGACGTTCCTGGAGAAAACAGGCCTTTTGCTACTGGAGTGCTTACGACTTGCTTGACTTTACCCTTGGGAGTACCAGTAAGGTCGTGAAAAATGGTTTCTCCGGTTGTTTGAGACCTGGTCGCAATACGGCGTGGTGGGTCCAGCCTGCCTGAGGAAACCCTCGGCTAGATCGAAGAAAACCTGCAACAAACACCAAAAACAGTGTTGCAGTTTAGCCGTAAATAATTTCAGACTTAAATCAAAAACAAAATATTCAGATATAAAAATTAAAATAGATAAACCGATCGGCCCTCCTTCTAGCGCCAATCTGTTGAGTGGTGTTTTAACCCGATTGTGAAAACACACTCTCCTGTAGGATCCGAGTCCTAAATCCTCTGCTTGCAAAGAAAAATGATTTCTCCAAGGTTCTTATTATGCTAATTATTGATTATCAAGGATGCTGTTTAAAATGAAATGCTAAGAACACCTTAGGGTTTGCAAGTGGATGTTAACAAGGGGCACTGTGGTTTATCAATTTTGAACTTTCAATGGACTCAAAATGAATAAAATTTGTTTAAACCTTAAATTCTGATGGATTTTCAGTGATTTATTCAAACACAGTAATTAAACTGCTGAAAATAAAATATGGGTTTGAAAAGCAAAGACAAAAGTAAATAAAAGTAACAATAAAAATAGATTACAGTCGTAAAGTCGTCATTAATCAGATGAAACCGAAGATACTGAGGCTTTCTACATGCAACCTAACCTAATGAACCTGCACATCCACACAATCCAAATAGGCCAAAGTGCAGTCTCGAGGGTTTCTGTGGTAATTCCAGAAAATAGGCATTCGCATGAAGCAACCAAGAGATCTTGCATTAACTTCACCTAAAAACCTAAGAAATCTGGAAGGGAAATATAAACGTTAAATCATGCATGCAAAAGTTACTCCTTCTTTCTCATCCAATAAGATGCCAACTCTTTGTATTTGTATTTAAATGATATCTCGATTACATTCAAGAATGTTCCGGTGTAAAAGAAAATCCCAGAACAAAAAGAAGGAAATTGCCCAAGTACGGGCCCAGAATAGCACAAAGCTTTCGTCTCTGCAACTCCGTATTCGGCAATTTCCAACCCCTTCTTCGATTTGCAATTCTGGCTTTATAGCATTGTTATGGCTCTTCGATTTCCTCCGTCGCTTCATTTCCTCTTCCTGTGGGTGACCCTTCAAATTCTTGCCTTTCCTTGCCTTGATTCACGCTCAAATTTGGAAACGCTCCGAAATTCATCTCTGCATGTAACGCCTCTGCAAGTTTGACACCTGCACGCCACGTGTCACGCATTTTCTGCGCCTGCTGTAACGCTTTTCTGCAAAAAACCCGACAAAGCTGCAAGTCCGCCTGTTCACCTTCCCGACCGCGAAATCGCGACATGTCGCGATATCGCGACGTCTTTCTCATCCGTACGCGTCCAACGGCTTTTCGTAGCGATATCGCTACCATTTTGGCCTCGAGCTTCCTTTTCATGAAATGGTAGCGATATCGCTACCACTTTGACTTTGAGCATGCCTTCACGGAATTTGTAGCGATATCGCTACCATTTTGAACTTTGAGCCTTCTTTTCGTAAGGCGTAGCGAAATCGCTACCGTTCCTCTGCTTCGAGCCTGATTTTCATTTTCGTCGTGATTTCGCGACATCTTCCATGCACCGTACAACTTTGCCAAAATGTGTCGTGAAATCGTGACACCTTTCATCATCCGTACGCTTCGGCAAAACACGTCGCGAAATCGCGACACCTTTCATCATCCGTACGTCTTGGCAAAACCTGTCGCGATATCGCGACATTTTTCCCCCTTGGACCTTCATGCAGCTTTCTGTCGCGATATCGCTACCGCTTTTTCTTTTCGTACGCTTCCCCGAAACACGTCGCGAAATCGCGACACTTTTCATCACCCGTACGCTTCGGCAAAACACGTCGCGAAATCGTGACCATTCTCATCCTTTTCCAACGGCGTGTCGCGATTTCGCGACATCATTTATTTTCTTCCCAACATCATGTCGCGATTTCGCGACACCTTTCCTTTTCTCCTCAGCGACATGTCGCGATTTCGCGACATCCTTTTCCTCCTGGTCACCGACACGTCGCGATTTCGCGACACTTTTTTCCTCCTGGTCACCGACACGTCGCGATTTCGTGACAGTTTTTCTGTTTTGTTGCCGTTGACCGCGCTGACCGCGATTTTCTGACATGTCATGATTTCGCGACAATTTTTCGGTTTCGATCGCGATTTCGCGACATGTCGCGATTTCGCTACCTGTTGCGATTTCGCGACCTCTTTCTACACTTGTGCATTTTCTCTTTTTCTTCAATTCTGGCATCTGGGTCACTGAGATCCTTCCCTGTAAGCCTGCAAAAAGGTGGGTCCCCAATTTTGGGGTGTGTTGTGGATCAACCACAACACTTCTTAATATCTTGTCTTCATAGGAAAAAAGAGGATTCTTGGATGAACCCAACAACAATTATTGAATTATTTGAGCAGTTTTTGTATTGAATAACCATTCTTCCTATAGCTGAGATACCATTGAGAAGAAGGACCTAAAATAGCATTAATAACAACTTCATTTTCATATTTTTGTGATAATGCATATGTTGCCACATTTTCTTTCCCTTTCTTATACTTGATAACGAAATCATATCACAAAAATTTTGTTAACCACTTGTTTTGTTATGGATAAGAAAATTATTGTTCTAGAAAGTGCTTGAGACTACTATGATCAGTTTTAATAATGAAGTGGCTATTGATTAAGTAGTGTCTCTATTTCTCCACTGCATGTAAAATAGACAACATTTCTTTCTCATATGTGGATCTACCCAAATTTTTTCTTGAAATTTGTTTACTTTCGAATGTCAATGGATGAAATTCCTACATTAATACTACCCCAATACCCACTCCTGAAGCATCACATTCGATCACAATTGGTTTGTGAAAATATAGAGTTGCCTATACTGGAGTAGTGCACATTACTTCTTTGACAGCCTCAAAGGCTTGAGTAGATGCTTTCGACCAATGAAAAGCATATTTGTTTGTAAGAGTTGTGAGAGGAGCTATAATTTTTCCATAGTTAAGCATAAACTTGTGATAGTAGCCCATGATACCCAAAAAAACATGAAGTTCTTGATAGTTTTAGTTAAATACCAATCCTGAAATACATTTATCTTATTGGAATCCACTTTACACCTTCTTGAGAAACTATATGACCCAAGTACTCAACTTATTGAACACCAAAAGAGCATTTAAAGAGTTTGAAAAATAAATTTTCCTTGTGTAGTATATGAAGAACCCTTCCCACATACAACAGATGATCATTCCATGATTTACTATATATGAGTACGTCATTGAAGAAGACTAGGATAAATTTGTGAAGGAAAGGATGAAACACATGGTTCATGAGACTTTGGAATGTGGATGGGGTATTAGTGAGACTAAAAGGCATGACCAGGAATTCATAGTGACCTTCATGGGTACGAAAATCTGTTTTGGGAATATCTTCTTCCCTAAGTCTAATTTGGTGAAACCCCGAGCGTAAGTCCACTTTTGTAAAAAAAAATTACATCATGTAGTTCATCTAATAAATCATCAATGATAGGTATAGTAAATTTATATTTGATGGTGATTTTGTTAAGAGGATGAAAATATGGACACATACGCAAAGAATTGTCTTTGTGATAGGCCAAAACTACTAGTGAAGAATAGGGGCTAGTGCTGTGACGAATGACTCCATGTTCTAATAGTTATTGGACAATATTCTCAATTTCTATTTTTTGAGGTTGGAGATATCGATAAGGATGGCCGTTAGGAGGAAGAATTTCAGGAACAAGGTGTATGGCATGGTCATGGGATATTTTTAGGGTAGTCCTTTTTGTTCTTGTAAAACCTCATCATAGTTGGCCACAATGTTTTGTATATCTTTTGATTGGATTTCTATCATATTTTGTGCTTGCTTTTCCATACAATTAATTTGAGCAATGAATCTATAACTACTTTTTCTTAATATTTTTTCCATGTTGTGTGAACTTACTATCTTTGATGGAGGTGTTGGAATTCCTTGGAGGCGAATGGTCTTTCCATTTTATTTCCATTCAACAAAGCACTACTTGTAATTAAATCCGACCATGATTTCCATTTTTTCTAACCATGCAACTCCTAATATGACTTTTGAATTGCCTAAATTCATAACAAAAAGAGGACCATGCCAAGTATAACTCCCCATTTGCAATGAAATTGAATATGTTCTACCTATACAATGATCACTTCCTCCATTTATAGTTATAACTTAAAATTTATCTTGATTGGAGGAGTTGATGTGCAAGTTTAATTCCTTGGCAATCTTTGTGTCAATAAAGTTATGAGTACTTATTAAATCAATTAATATAGTTACCTTCTTTTTTGAATGAACCCTGATACCTTGATAGTATGGTGAGCTGATAAACCCATAAGAGCATGTATTGAAATTTCCATAGTATCTTCCTCGACTATGGCCTCGTCGTGTTCAATTTGGTCTTCATATATGGGACCGTCAGGTGAGATGGTATCCTCTATTTATTCATAGTCCTTGTCAGCGTATTTTATTTGAAAGTTTTTTTGTGGTACACATACCTGATATTTTGTATGGTTATTACGACATTTATAGCATAAATATATTTATGGTTGATCATTTTTGTGAAAAGTTTTGTGTTATTGAGGATGACCATATGAATCACGTAGTATAGATGTCCCCATTTTCACCTTCTTCTCAGCCAACTTGGCAATCCTTATACAAGTATCTAAAGAGGATGGATCTTGTAGGTCAAATTCGACTTGAATATTCTCAATAAATCCATTTATAAAAAAAATACCACCACATTGGATGTTAAGTTTCTTTCATAGGAAAGTAGACTAGTGAATTCTAAAATATACTCTAGTATTGATCCTGTTTGCTTAAGTGATAACAATTGTACCATGTATGAATATGAGGATCCTTCGTCAAATATTTTAAGGAAATGTGTGGTGAAATCATCCCAGTAGATAGTATTTCCATTCTCACATTTGAGCCATACAAACCATTGATAAGCTTCAGTACTGAGTTTGGAGGTAACAAAAGTAACTTTTTCTAAATCTCGAATTTGGTATAATTCTAAAATACCTTCCATTTTAGCTATCCATCCATGTGGATCATGACCCTCAAAGGTTAGCATATTAATACGTGGAAAATTAAAACCATTAGGATCTCTTGGTTGTTGGTAAACTTCGTCTCTATCTTGGTCCTCATTATGCCTATGTCTATGGAAGCAATTTTGGGTATTATCATTATGACCTCTTTGTTGTTCATAGACTTCTTATCCCTTCTGATCCTCATTGTTCCATTGTCTATGGTAGCGATTTGGATTAGGAAGAGTTGATTGTATTTGTTTTTCTACTAGTTGGTTCACTAATGTGGTCAATCTGTTCATGCTTGAAGAACACAAGCTTATACCGAGAGGGGGGGTGAATAGTATAAGACCTCTTTTTACTTTTTCCTTTATACTTCAAAACAGTAAAGCAATATACCCAAAGCAATATCAAAACAATGCACAATATCATCCACAAAGTGACACCAATTTTAACGTGGTTCACCCATAATGCCTGGGCTACGTCCACAAAACTTTTCTCTAAAAGTTATCTCAAAGTTCTTTGGGAAACCTTCCCAATTACAATGTTTATGAGCCTCGGCCCAAAGGAGATACCTTCCCCCAATCTGAATTTATGAGCCTCTCGCTCAAAGGAGATACCTTCCCCTCTATCTCAAATTTATGAGCCTCTCGCTCAAAGGAGATACCTTCCCCTCTCGCTCCGGAAATGATCCCTTAGAAGATCAACCGCCTCTACCTCTTGCCGAAGACGTGGAACTCCTTTCCACCGAAGACCTCCTGTCCTCAATGCTTAGCCTAAGAGACCTCTGCCTTCTATGATCACGTCCATAGCAGCTTAGCAACCTCGTACCAAACACAGTCAATCGGTCTAGTACAAGTCTTCCTCTGTCTGTCAGATCTGTCCAACTCTTGAACAAATCAATCCTCTGCATACAAGCCTTCTCAAAGACTTGCCAACTATCCTCAGGTTCTTCTCAAAGAATCAATGCTCTTTGTCCTCAAGTTCTCTGATAGAACTAACAAACTCAGCTCACAAGTCCTCTGCTAGGACCTGTCCAAAAACCTGCTCACAAGTCCCCACCGGAACCTGTCCAAAACCTCCAGCAAGCTCACCAAGAAAAACTTGCTTAGCATGAACCCACAAAGAGAATTGTTAGAGACCCAATGTGATTCATCAACCTCATAGAAGCATAAAGAGAATTGTTAGAGACTCAATATGTTCTATACTTAACTCCCAATCTCAATCTCAAATCTCATAGAAACATAAAGAGAATTGTTAGAGACTCAATATGTTCTATACTTAACTCCCAATATCAATCTCAACTCAATCTCAAATCTCAAAAGAATAAGATAGATGTAGTATGCTTTTCTCAAGAACATGAAACACAACCCAACAATTGCCAACCATGCAATATCTCATATAACAATGATACTCATGTTCTTTTCACCAACAATTAGGGTTTCAACAACAATGCTCATCAAACAAGGTTTAGTCAACCAACACCATTCAACTCAACATCAACCTTGAAGCATTCAACCAATCATCACAAGAAAAGGAAACAAGTAGAAATCCTTTTCCCTCCAAGGATATTTGAACAAAACAGCCACCAACACAATTTCACCAAATGCAAAGAATAACTTGCTCAAATCAACTCAATGGAGTAAGCCCAAATCATGTATCAAGTAAAGCACTAACTTGATCAAAACAACCTCTATGGAAGCAACTCAACCATTAATATCAAAACAACCAACTAAGGGTTTCACCATCTCAATGCAAGTAGCAAGACTCACAAATATCAACCCTAGTGCACAAAGCTTCCACTATCTCAAACCAGAAATTATGCATTCACCAAAAACTCTCCTTAAGGATAACAATGCATAAGTAGTCTTCAACAAACCAGAAAATAGGATTTACACCTAGCCATTAGGATACCTAGTAGAATACCTTTTCACTCCAACCTTATTTCAGAAAACATACACCAATCATACTCATAAGAAGAATGTGCCCATACCTTTTTCTTGATGATGAAGGGGTCTCATACATTTGCCACAACCACAACAAACTTCTATGCCAATCTCAAGAAGGTTAGAAAATAAATCTTTCTCACAATGTAATGTAAATCCACAATTACACCTTATTACTCCTCTCACTCAACTTATTATACCTCTCCAATTAATTTTAACATAAAATACCTTTTAATTTCACAAATATCTAAACTCTTATAACTCCCAATTGAAAGCTTTAAATTAAAGTTTAAACAAAGCCTTATGACTCCCTCTTTGTAAAACTTATTTCTCTAAACTTTAATCACAAAAGAAACTTTGAGTCATACCTTTGAAAATAAAACATTGGTGCGGATGGGTTTTGACCCTCCAACCTTCATCAACTCAAAACTGTCCGTGGCCACCTGCGCTATCCACTTGGATGAGAATACAATGGAAAAAAACCTATTTAACTCCTTCGTCCTCTTCCAACAATAAAAAATTAACGCCGCTGCGACTTGACCTTAGGACCTCCCAGATCGCAACACCTTCATTCGAACAAGCAACCGACTCCTCCACACTATCGGATGGAAACGAAAAACACGAATAGCAGCCTTATTTTCTTTTTATCCTTTCGTAAATTATGTAACCCTCACTTACTGCCACGTCGCTGAAAATTTTGAATCACATGCTCTATACTTGCTCGAAAAACGATATTGTTCGTCCCTTCTTTAACTGCACCTTCCAATGTCATATCAAATTTTCGATCGCATCATTAGCATTTTCAAATATTAAAACAATGGCACACAAACCAACATTTGATTTGCTCCCTTTATATATAAGGTATATGTTTTAATAAAAGCGTCGGCCCTTTTTAACATGATTTTCGTCGGTGGAAAATATTTTAATTTAATTTTAAAATTTTAATTTAAATTTTAAATAAATAAAATTTAAACTAAATATTTAAAATTAAATATCTCCATCACCGGGGCACCTTTTTCAATGAAACGAAAAGCCAACTTGGGTTTTAAGAAAAACCCATTTCAAATCTGTTGTCCATGGTTTTAAATAAAACCTTTTATTTTGTCTGCCTTGGTTTTCACAAAAACCCTTCCTTGAACTTAGATTCTTTTGACATCAAATCAAATTCCTTCAAAAGCTTCTTGACATCAATGACAACTTATACACTTGAGCAAAGGCAATGTACCCAAAGTACCCAAAATTGCCAACAATCTCCCCCTTTGTCATTGATGGCAAACCTTTACTGAAAACACTTCTCAAGAGCCAAAACTCGAAACCAACCGTGCTAACAACTCGACCAACTGTGCCCACAACTGAGAATCTTCCTTTGAAGTTTTGCTCCCCTGACTTGAAGCTTTCCTCTTCACTTTGAAGCTCTCCCCCTTACTCATATCTCTTCCCCTTTGTCATCAATGGCAAAGGGTCACCTTTGGGGCTCGGGACTAAGAATGAGCCTCTTAGCTTAGTCCCTCCCCCACCTCCTGATGAGGTGATTAATTCTGGGGTGGGAGTAAAACTCCCATTAGGCACTGATCATCATCAGCGTCTATAACTTCCTTGTCGGGCCTTCTCTTGAACTCTTTGTCCATATTCCTGTTCTTGTCACTGTTCTTGTTCTTGTTCTCATCCCCTGTTCTTATCCATGCCTTGATCCTTGGACCTGTTCATACCACTGTTCCTGTTCTTGTACCTTGGAAGTTCAGCTCTACACTGTCTAGCTGTGTGACCTTCATTGTTGCACTTATAACAAGTAACAATGTTATTTCTTTTAGGCATACCTGTTCTTTGAATCCACCTATTCTGACTAAACCTGTTCTGACCAAACCTGTTCTGACCAAACCTGTTCTGATCAAACTTGTTCCTGTTATTTGCCTTGCAATAAACTGCCTTGTGCCCAAACTGTTGACAAGAGTAGCAATACCCTTGAAAGTAACTAGCACTTCTGAAACTGTCATTTACCTTCTTCACTTGAGCCATGCAATGTGAAGCCATGTGACCAAACCTGTGACACGCAAAACATTTGCCTTGAAATTTTCCTTTATTTGACCTCTTGGGTCCCGAAAACTTCTTCTTCTTATTCTGAATTCTGTTTTCTATTTCTGTGCATCTATCACTCACGGACTCTTTCTCTGAAATACTCTCCTCATCAGAACTCTCTTCCTTTTGGAGTCTCTTACTAGATTCTCCAACTTGTTCTTTGTGTGGCTTAACAAAACCAAGGCCTGTTTTATCTGATGTCTTTCTTTGACCTTTGATGAGTGACTTAACCTTTTTGGAGCTATCTTGAAACCTGTAAAGCTTATCCTTGTACTCTTTAGTTTCCTCTTTCAAAGAAGCCATTTTCTGTTCTAACTCACTATACTCAAGAACCTTAGACTCTAGCTCATCCTTGAGTTCTTGTGTCTTAGCTATAGAGAAATCAAGATTTTCTATAAGATCATCTCTCTCCATATAACATTCATCTAATTTATCCTTGAGTCTAGCATTCTTCTTTCTTTCCTTTTTCAAAGCACTAAGAGCATTATTAAGTTCACTTTCAAGATCCTTTATTTGATTGCTTTCAGAATCATCACAGCCTTTTTCAGATTTCTTCTCACTAGAGGTGCTACCTTTTTCAAAAACCATACAAGCATCTTCCTTATAGTTTTCTGAAGCATCCTCATACATACTAGAAACCAATTCATTATTTGTGCAATCATCCTCAAGGTGACCAAAATTTCCACATCTAAGACATTTCATGATAATGAATCTATGTTTCGGTTCTTCCTCTTTTTCTGATATGAACAACATCTCATTTTCACAATCACTTGAAGAACTTTCACTATCACTACTAGAACACTTACTTGCTTTGTCTAGGTAGAAACTCTTCTTGTGCTTGTGAGAATACCTTTTTCCTTGATTGTTGTGCTCATCTTTGTTTTTCCTGTGATGCTTGTGCTTTTCAAAATCCTTGCTCTTATAATCCTGTTTATCTTCATCACTTTCGATCTTGGAAACAGTACAGTCAGTAGCATAATGACCAAACTTTCCACAATTGAAACATCTTATATTTTTCATGCTTTTGTGCTTTCTAGAGAACTTGCCTTTCTTGCTGTAATATACCTCTTCATCACTAGAAGACTCATCACTCTCTTGAAGTTGTTTGCCTTTTGATTTCTTGGTAGCCTTGAAAGCTGCCTCTTTCTTGACATCAACCTTCACTTGAGTTCTCAACTCAAATGCTGCAAGTATACTATGGAGCTCATCCTTTTTCAACTTATCCAAATCTTTAGCTTCCTCAATAGCAGAAATATTTTCACTAAATCTATTAGGAAGAGATCTTAAAATCTTATCACAAACATCATTTTCAGCAAGCTCAAGACCTAAGTCTTTCATGGAGTTAACAACCTCATCCATACGAAGCATGTAGTCACTAATATTTTCATCATCATTCATCTGGAGTTGTTCGAACATACCTTTGAAGTGTCTCAACTTGGCCTTTCGGACATTTGCATCACCTGTATGAACCACTTTCAGCTGATTCCACATTTCACTAGCTGTCTTGCAGTGAATCACTTTGGTGAGATCTGCTTTCTGTAAGCCTTTCAGGATTGCATTCATTGCTTTTGAATTGTTGTGATGTAGGAGCCTGTCTTCTTTAGTATAAGGACCATGTTCAGGAATAGTGTACCCATCTTCAATCACTTCCCAAACCTCATTCCCAAGTGCCATTAGATGAACCTTCATCCTTGCACTCCAAAGACCAAAATCTGATCCATCAAGAATAGGTGCTCGCATTTCCACTTGAATAATCCATTATGTTCTTTGCTAGTTTTTCCTTCAAGTTGTTAAACTTTCCTAAGGCATCGACTCTGATACCAATTGAAGAACACAAGCTTATACTGAGAGGTGGGGTGAACAGTATAAGACCTCTTACTTTTTCCCTTTATACTTCAAAATAGTAAAGCAATATACCCAAAGCAATATCAAAACAATGCACAATATCATCCACAAAGTGACACCAATTTTAACGTGGTTCACCCATAATGCCTGGGCTACGTCCACAAAACTTTTCTCTAAAAGTTATCTCAAAGTTCTTTGGGAAACCTTCCCAATTACAATGTTTATGAGCCTCGGCCCAAAGGAGATACCTTCCCCCAATCTGAATTTATGAGCCTCTCGCTCAAAGGAGATACCTTCCCCTCTATCTAAATTTATGAGCCTCTCGCTCAAAGGAGATACCTTCCCCTCTCGCTCTGGAAATGATCCCTCAGAAGATCAACTGCCTCTACCTCTTGCCAGCACGTGGAACTCCTTTCCATCGAAGACCTCCTATCCTCAATGCTTAGCCTAAGAGACCTCTGCCTTCTATGATCACGTCCACAGTAGCTTAGCAACCTGTACCAAACACAGTCAGTCGGTCTAGTACAAGTCTTCCTCTGTCTGTCAGATCTGTCCAACTCTTGAACAAATCAATCCTCTGCATACAAGCCTTCTCAAAGACTTGCCAACTGTCCTCAGGTTCTTCTCAAAGAATCAATGCTCTCTATCCTCAAGTTCTCTGATAGAACTAACAAACTCAGCTCACAAGTCCTCTGCTAGGACCTGTCCAAAAACCTGCTCACAAGTCCCCACCGAAACCTGTCCAAAACCTCAGCAAGCTCACCAAGAAAAACTTGCTTAGCATGAACCCACAAAGAGAATTGTTAGAGACCCAATGTGATTCATCAACCTCATAGAAGCATAAAGAGAATTGTTAGAGACTCAATATGTTCTATACTTAACTCCCAATCTCAATCTCAAATCTCATAGAAACATAAAGAGAATTGTTAGAGACTCAATATGTTCTATACTTAACTCCCAATATCAATCTCAACTCAATCTCAAATCTCAAAAGAATAAGATAGATGTAGTATGCTTTTCTCAAGAACATGAAACACAACCCAACAATTGCCAACCATGCAATATCTCATATAACAATGATACTCATGTTCTTTTCACCAACAATTAGGGTTTCAACAACAATGCTCATCAAACAAGGTTTAGTCAACCAACACCATTCAACTCAACATCAACCTTGAAGCATTCAACCAATCATCACAAGAAAAGGAAACAAGTAGAAATCCTTTTCCCTCCAAGGATATTTGAACAAAACAACCACCAACACAATTTCACCAAATGCAAAGAATAACTTGCTCAAATCAACTCAATGGAGTAAGCCCAAATCATGTATCAAGTAAAGCACTAACTTGATCAAAACAACCTCTATGGAAGCAACTCAACCATTAATATCAAAACAGCCAACTAAGGGTTTCACCATCTCAATGCAAGTAGCAAGACTCACAAATATCAACCCTAGTGCACAAAGCTTCCACTATCTCAAACCAAAAATTATGCATTCACCAAAAACTCTCCTTAAGGATAACAATGCATAAGTAGTCTTCAACAAACCAGAAAATAGGATTTACACCTAGCCATTAGGATACCTAGTAGAATACCTTTTCACTCCAACCTTATTTCAGAAAACATACACCAATCATACTCATAAGAAGAATGTGCCCATACCTTTTTCTTGATGATGAAGGGGTCTCATACATTTGCCACAACCACAACAAACTTCTATGCCAATCTCAAGAAGGTTAGAAAATAAATCTTTCTCACAATGTAATGTAAATCCACAATTACACCTTATTACTCCTCTCACTCAACTTATTATACCTCTCCAATTAATTTTAACATAAAATACCTTTTAATTTCACAAATATCTAAACTCTTATAACTCCCAATTGAAAGCTTTAAATTAAAGTTTAAACAAAGCCTTATGACTCCCTCTTTGTAAAACTTATTTCTCTAAACTTTAATCACAAAAGAAACTTTGAGTCATACCTTTGAAAATAAAACATTGGTGCGGATGGGTTTTGACCCTCCAACCTTCATCAACTCAAAACTGTCCGTGGCCACCTGCGCTATCCACTTGGATGAGAATACAATGGACAAAAACCTATTTAACTCCTTCGTCCTCTTCCAACAATAAAAAATTAACGCCGCTGCGACTTGACCTTAGGACCTCCCAGATCGCAGCACCTTCATTCGAACAAGCAACCGACTCCTCCACACTATCGGATGGAAACAAAAAACACGAATAGCAGCCTTATTTTCTTTTTATCCTTTCGTAAATTATGTAACCCTCACTTATTGCCACGTCGCTGAAAATTTTGAATCACATGCTCTATACTTGCTCAAAAAACGATATTGTTCGTCCCTTCTTTAACTGCACCTTCCAATGTCATATCAAATTTTCGATCGCATCATTAGCATTTTCAAATATTAAAACAATGGCACACAAACCAACATTTGATTTGCTCCCTTTATATATAAGGTATATGTTTTAATAAAAGCGTCGGCCCTTTTTAACATGATTTTCGTCGGTGGAAAATATTTAAATATTTTAATTTAATTTTAAAAATTTTAATTTAAATTTTAAATAAATAAAATTTAAACTAAATATTTAAAATTAAATATCTCCATCACCGGGGCACATTTTTCAATGAAACGAAAAGCCAACTTGGGTTTTAAGAAAAACCCATTTCAAATCTGTTGTCCATGGTTTTAAATAAAACCTTTTATTTTGTCTGCCTTGGTTTTCACAAAAACCCTTCCTTGAACTTAGATTCTTTTGACATCAAATCAAATTCCTTCAAAAGCTTCTTGACATCAATGACAACTTATACACTTGAGCAAAGGCAATGTACCCAAAGTACCCAAAATTGCCAACAATGGTATCTACTAATGATTGCATAGTCAAGGTGTTGGTATTGGGGTTTCCTATTTTCTCATGTGTGAGGTTCTCATGGGAAGAAGTAGGAGAAGGATTGGATGCCATGGTGTTTTGTGGATGATCATGATAAAAATTATTAATGCGTGAAGGAGAAGAATAATGTGTACCTTTATTTCTTGGAGGTCTTCTTTGTGAATTTAAGATCCCTTCATTTGAATTCTTCGAGCTTGATAATCATCTGTTTGGTTATTTGGTCTACCTTTCACTCATGCATTTGTCAATAAGGTTCTTCTAACCAATTTCACCTATGAACTCTATAAAAAGTTTGATAAATTTGGGCAAAATTTTGGTTTATTTTCTTCTCCTAATGTTGCTCCAACTGTGATGCGAAATGTGATTGATTGTTAGTGGTTAGTTTATCCTCTTGGTGATGAATTCTTTCCAATGGTTGAATTTATTACTTTACTATACACTAATATTCATATGTTGACTTGATACGACATGACTTAATATACCTAATACCACTTAAAGTTAGAATTGGATATGATATAGCTGAAGACGCTTAGCTAAGATCACCCTAGACCATATGATGACCCTAAGTTGACTGGATACAACTAACGATTAGATGTGATGCCCAAAGGATTTATGATCAGAACAACACAACTAATGACTAGACCAATTCTATAATCAACTTTACCGATGCTCTAAGTGACACTATAGGAGATAACAAGAGGATACAATAGTTAGGCAACACAGTGAACATGTGACAACGATAGGACATGATAGTTAGGTGACACGGGGGACACAAAAGGACATGATAAAAAAGTGACATAGAGGACATGATAGGATGCAACAACACTAGGACATTGTGGAACCTTAGACAAACCACAATATGACCAACACCTGAAGTGATTAGGTAAATTGAAGAGTTAATGTGTGAGCAAGGAGTCTAGCTAGCGTGACCAAAGTCATGACTAAATAGATGTGAACCACATATTTTAAACTATTACTTTGCCCACCCCATGCTAAATGTGGTATAATTGTCCTTATGTAAATGAAAAAAATAATAACTTTTTTGCTAACCTTAAGTTTGCTCGTAATTTAACCTTAAATTATTCATGCTAATTGGCCCACAGTTTCTACCAGTGACTACGATAGTTTCAGTGGTTTGTTGCGATGGATTTGAATGGCAATGGAGCATTTCTACTCCTGATTTCCTTCTGATATTTGGCTACCCTTGGGGAGGTGTGGAGGATAGGGTTTTCTAGCCCCTGACTTAAGTTTAACATCCAAAAATGAAAAAACAATACCTAGTAGTGTTTACCATGAGCAACTATTGCTTGGGTGTATGTCTTTTAGGCTGCATTCATGACTATCAAAGTGTGGAAGCTACCCAGTATTGTCAAGTGTATGTTGTGTAACCACAATTCTTGGTATTGTTCATTGTGAGCACTACTATCGATGCATGTATCTGTTGAATGGTGAGGACAATGACCTACATTTTTCTTTAGAACTAAACTAGATGATACCACTTGGAAGGCACTCTTGCCTTCATTGATAATATTATAATTACACTTGTTTTCCACAATCAATAATTCAACACAAATTCCAAAACCAGTAAGATAATAAAAAATACCAATAAAATGATAGTAAACAATGAGCAACGATTAAATGAAATTCTTTCGCTTAAGGAGGGTTGGTCCTCACCACTCTAAGGGCATCGTGCTCTACTTTCACAAATAAATAGATTTGATGATAAAAGATAATATAAAACCAAATCAATCTAACCTATTAATAATAATTGAAATATACATTTCAAACATAGTCGACTATGTTTAGTGTGTAATAGACCATAATATCCTCTTCTTTTTAGACTCTGCAATAATATTCTTACTTTAAACTGCTAACCAAATAAATGTTGATGCCTTAAGGAGAGCCACTAATGACCAAACGTTCTTCTAAGGAAAATATTTGGGAGAAGGAAATTTTGATTGTTCTAAATCCTCACATCCCAACATGACTAAGTATCCACCATCCTTTGATAAATTCCAAACCAACTCATCATTTGTGTAAAAATTGAAAAATAAAACTCTCGAAGTATATTTTGAAGTTTATCTGCAATTCGTTTGAGTTCCTCTCCTTCAACCAGGTTACTAAACGAAATCCATGATGTGGAGTTTTTTATTATAATAACATAATATTTGACCTTTGGAACTTTACATGCTTGGCACGCTTGAGGGAATCATTTCCATTTTGATTAAAATATAAGAGGATAAGCCTTCAACCAAGCATCAAACCAAATATTTACATAACTCCCCTCATTGACTGACCATATAATATATTTCTTTATCAATTTTAAAATTTTTGATATGAAGTTCCATGTTGATGATCCTTTGGGTAGAGTTCTTTTTCTACACAAATTTATTGCATCAAAAGAACCTGTATATTTTTGAAGTAATATTTTGTTAGCATATCTTAGTGATATCTTATTTTTATTTCATTATTTTTCATTTTAGACGTATTGTTATTTTCTATAACAATCCCTATTTTTACCTCGGGTGGTTCCACAACCTCCGGGTTTATTTTAAGTTGTAAATGTATTATTTAAATGTTGCTCCATGAATGAAATATTGTTCATTCGCATTTTACATGGCATCAGAGCCAGAAGGGTGAGAGAGAGAGGAGGCGAAAGCTGGCTGGTCTTGTCGGGAGAATTTTTTTTTTAAGGAAGGTTGTAGGTCTATTTTTTTTCCAGCGCTGGTCTGGAAAATTTTTATTTCCCAGCGCTGGTCTGTGCGTGTTTTTGCTGAGCACGCATTAAAAAAAAAGCATAGATCCCCCCTATGCTACACACCTCCTGTGCATGTTTTTTTCCCAGCACTAATTTCCTAGAGCCCCCCCCCCCACGCATGATATAAAAAAAAAATTCCGCACATCCTCCACACCCCCCGCCGTGATGTGATTTTAATCATGTGCGGCCCCCACGCACCCCCCCACCATGACATGATTTTAATCATGCGCGACCACCAACCTTCCCCCCCACCTAGCGTCGTTGCATGATTTATTTCACGCGACGTGCATCGTGACCCCCCCTCCCCTTTCCCTACGTTGCATGCTCGGTGCTTAGCGTGATGCATGATAATAGCCACCGCGACCAACTGTATTAGCAGTCGCCACGGGCTGTCCAGCCATTGGTCGCCTGCTGCAGCCAGCCTCCCGCCACCACCAGCCACGGAGGAAGCCGCGACCAGGCAGTCGTGCATGGGCAAAGGGCTAGGGACCCTCCTCAAATAGGAGGGGGTCTCTGATCCTTTCGGATCATCCCGCTAGTCCACCTGGTGGTGGACTGTGCGGTAAGGCTCAGGGAGCCTGCAGGTCGGGGGTTCCAATCCCGCCGACTCCCCCTTGGAGAAAAAAAAAAGGTAATTTTTTTTTTTCTAAAGTTTTTTTTTTATTATTATTATTTTTAGTTTTTAATTTTAATTTATTTTTCTATAGTTTTAAAACTATATAAATTAAAATTTGATTTTAATTTATATTTTCATAGTTTTTTAAACTATATAAATTAAAATTATTTTTTTAACTTTAAAAATATATAATAATTATTAAAAAAATGCTTTGTTAAAGAATTTTTTTTTCGGGGGTATTTTTTTCCAAAAATTACAGGGGGAAAGTGAGTAATTTTTTGAAAAGCAATTTTGGCATTATTGTAAAGGTGCATTTTTGGCTACGCCCGACACCTAGTGGGTTATTTCTATGGGCACTTTTATGTTGTATGTTGCATATTTCATTTTTTGCACTATAACATTAAAAGTTAAAAAGAAATTCACTCCTAAGTCCCCAAAATAATTAAAACCCATTTGTGCAATTTATTGCACTACAGCGTTCGGTATTTGTGATACCTCTGGCCATCACTTATAAGTAAACCTATCGTGATTGCGCTACTATATCTGATGCCTAATATAGCTACTACAACGACGTCTAAGCTTGTTCTCTATAAATCATCGGGGAGAGATAAGTTTGCCATTTTGCATTTTTTTACTCCATCCACTACCCTAATAGTTCTTGTGTTTAGGCGTAAATCCTAATGAAAGTTCTAAAATCCAAAGTGTTTAGGGGAAGTTACGCCCCATGCATGAGGATTGCAGATTTGATATGGTAGGTGCCATCAACAAGACTATTCCTTTTCAGTACTGCTTAAGTTCCACGTATCGTATGATCTCTAAAAATTACCTATAGTTTCCCTCACGTAAGGGCGAGTGATTTTTTTTTATATTTCTAAATACCTATTGTTTCCTTCACGTAAGGGCGGGTATTTTGTATGGTATAATGGCCTAGCAAAAGGTATATCAAAAGGGGGACCAATTTGGTGTTATAAGAAACCTTCACCATGTCTGCAAAATTAATGACTGATTCTCATCAGTTGTTGAAAGGTCCCAATTACACACCATGGAAAAAAAAGATGAAGGTTATCCTAGTCATGGATGACTTATGGGATGTTGTATCTGGAACAACAACAAGACCTTCATCTTCTGCTGGTGCTACGACTCCATCTACTGCTCAAAGAGACTTTGACAAGCTAGACAACAAAGCAAAGGTGCTCATTTTGCTTGTTGTGGCTGATGAAGTTCAGTCCCATATTGCTGACTGTGCAAATAGTAAAGAGGCATGGGATGCCCTTAAAAATATCTATGAGGGAAAGAATGATTCCACTATTCTATTTCTTCAATCTCAATCACACAGTCTAAGCATGAAGCAGGGGGATATAGTTGAATTTTTTCTTTGCAGAGTGTCAGAATTGAAAGCAAAGTTGAATTCTTTAGGAGAACCAGTTGAAGATAACATCCTTATCTCAATTGTATTAAGAGCTTTACCTGATTCTTATCGGGTGTTGATTACTTCCCTTCAGGTGTCACAATGGAAAGTTACTTTTGTATAATTCATTAATATGCTTCAATAGGAGGAGGCACACCAAATACAGCTAGATGATTCTTCTAACACTACCCTCTACATCAACAGGAAAGGGCAGAACCAGAATAAGGGTAATTTTTAGAAGGGAGGGAATTAACAGAAGGATTCAAAAGGGAAACAAACTCAACCTCAACAAAAAAAATGCTATTGCAAGATCTGTGACAAAGAAGGTCATGATACAAATAGATGTTGGCATAAGAATAAACAATCAAAATAGAAAGGCCAGAAAAAACCATAAAAGAACAAACAACAAGTGAATGTTGCTGTTGAAGAATCTGACACGGATTCTGAGAGAGTCCACAAAGTTCTCATGACTACCACAGTGTCCAAACAGAGGGATCTTATCTGGTATGTTGATTCTCGGAGCCAGTAAGCACATGACTGGTGATAAATCATGGTTTGAGTCTTTTGAGGCCAAAGAGGGCAAACCTGTCACTATTGCTGATGATAAAACCTACAAGGTTCAGGGAGAAGGTACTGTTTCAGTCACTCTTCCTAATGGCAAGTGTCAAATTGACAAAGTTCTCTATGTTCCAAGATTGGCAAACAATTTGTTGTCAATCACACAGATTCTGGACAAAGATATGGTTGTGCACTTTAGTGTTGAGGGAGGCAAGAAGTGTTGTTCTATTACCAGGAAGGGTAAGAACATTGCCACTGCTTGATATAAGCATGGATTATTTGCTTTAGATGCTATCTCTACTCCACATGTTGCCATGACAGTTTCTACAAAGGAGACAACTTCCCTATGGCACAAGAGATATGGAAATTTGAGTTCTGGTTACTTACTTGAGTTAAGTAAGTATGGAATGGTAAAAGTTCTTCCTTCCCTTTCTACCACTTTACCAGTTTTCTCTGACTGCTTGGTAGGAAAGCAGCATAGAGTGCCTTTTGAAAGGATCTCTACAAGAGCAAAGAAACCTCTGGAGTTGATTCACACCGATCTGTGCGGTCCCTTTACTCCCAATAGTTATGGGGGTAAGAGGTATTTTTAGTTATTCATAGATGATTACTCATGAAATATGTGGGTATTCTTTCTTCAACTGAAATATGAAGCATTTGGATTCTTTCAACAATTCAAGAAATCTGTTGAAAAGGAGTCAGGGACATCTATAAAGACCCTCCGCTCAGATCGAGGGGGCGAGTTCACCTCTAAATAATTCTTTGAGTTCTTGAAAGAAAATGAGATCACATGACAGTTAACTACTGCTTATACTCCTCAGCAAAATGGAGTTGCTGAAAGGAGGAATCGTTCCATCATGGAAATGGTTCGTTGCATGCTCACAGGAGCTAGTATTGAGCAACTATATTGGGCAGAAGCTATCACCATAGTAGTATATCAATTGAACAGGGCACCCACAAAGGCCCTAAAAGGAATGACTCCACAGGAAGCATGGAGTGGTAGGAAACCCTCCATTTCTCATCTACACATTTTTGGATGTAAAGCTTTCATGCACATACCAAAAGAGAAAAGGAAGAAGCTAGATGTGAAGACACTGAAGTGTATTCTTCTTGGGTATGATGAGCAATCTAAGGGTTATCATTTGATTGATCCCTTAACAAAGAAGATACAAATTAGTAGATATGTAGTTTTTGATGAGGCTTTCACATCAGAACCCACATCAGATGTATACCTAGACCTTGTGGAACCTAAGGTTGATAAATATCCTTCCTCAAAAGTTGGAGGTCCGTCTTCATATTCTTCAACACCTCAGAAGAAGAATCCAAAGTGGTATACAAATACAATCAAAGACTCTAAGCTATCCACTCCACCATATTTGACATTGGATAAGCCTCATACTCATAGCATGGATCGATAGGAGAAAGCTACAACAAAGAATACTGGGGTTGATGAACTGTGTCAATATTTTGAGGAACTTTTTGTAGATCCAGAGAAAGATACAGAAGATATGGATATTTATAGTGACAAGGTATTTATGTCTTCCATAGACAATCTTGAACCCTCATCAGTGCAAGTTGCTCTTGGTGAGCCTCAGTGGAAGGCTGCTATGGATGCAGAGTATAAGTCTTTGATGAAAAACAAAACTTGGAAGCTTGTTGATCTGCCATACAAAAAGAAGACCATAGGCTGCAAATGGGTGTATCAAGTTAAGTATAAGGTATATGGTACAATAGATAAGCATAATGCCGAACTTGTTGCAAAGGGCTATGCTCAAAGAGAAGGCATTGACTATGAGGAAAATTTTGCACCTACTGCTCGGATGACAACCATTCGAGTTCTTTGTGCTATGGCAGTGCAATATGGGTGGAAAGTACACCAAATGGATGTCAAGAGTGCTTTTCTAAATGGTGATCTCCAAGAAGAAGTCTACATGACTCAACCAGAAGTATTTGAAATGGAAGGCCAACAGTAGAAATTTTGCAAATTGGTAAAATACTTATATGGTTTGAAACAAGCCCCTCGGGCTTGGTATATAAAAATGGATCATCACCTTTTGCAGCATGGTTTTAAGAGATGTCTTTCAGATGCAAACCTCTATTTTAAGAAATAGGGTTCTGAAATAGTGTTGCTTGTACTCTATGTTGATGATCTACTCATTATAGGGAGTTCAAAAACAATGATTTCTACTATCAAAAGAGACTTGTGTCAATATTTTGAGATGTCAGATCTCAGAATTCTCCATTATTATCTTGGTCTAGAAGTCATCTAGAAGGAGCACTCCATCAAAGTGTCTCAGAAAAAATATGCCAAGACCCTATTGGAAAAATATCGCATGACTGATTGCAAGCCAATGTCAACTCCGATGGAAACAAGAATTTAGTTATCGCGATATGATGATTCACCTCAGGTAGATGGTACTCTCTATCACTAGTTGATTGGGAGTCTCATATATTTGACCAACACTAGGCCAAATATCATATTTGCTGTCAACTATCTTTTGAGGTTCATGTAGGAGCCTAAGACTACACACTGGAAGGCAGCAAAGTGCGTTCTTAACTATGTTCGTGGCACAATGGAATATGGCCTAGAATATAAGAGGAACAACAAATTCTTCTTACAGGGATACATGGACTCTGACTATGCCGGATCATATAATGACCGTAAATCAACTTTAGGATATTTGTTTCATATTGGATCTGGTCCTGTCTCTTGGCACATCAAGAAGCAACAAGTGGTTGCTATTTCATCAATAGAGGCAGAATATCGCACCACACGTGAAGCTGTGTGTGAAGTTATATGGTTGCGTCACATCCTTACAAGTATGGGTCTTCCATAAAAATCTCCAATACACTTGTTTTACGACAACATGGGTGTTTTGAATCTTGTCAAGAATCTAGTACATCATGAAAGAACCAAGCACATTGACACACAATGTCACTTCATTCGAGACAAAGTTCCAAGGCACCAAATTCAGCTTCAACACATTCCCACCAATGCTCAAGTTGCATACATTTTCACTAAGGCACTTGCACGTGTCAAATTTGAATTGTTTAGCAGATCTCTTTGTATTACCAACTGATGTAATCAGGGGGGATATTAGTAGTTCTTCAATTACATAAATAATGTAATAAGGGGGGATGTTAGCATATCTTAGTGATATCTTATTTTTATTTCATTATTTTTCATTTTAGGCGTATTGTTATTTTCTATAACAATCCCTATTTTTACCTCGGGTGGTTCCACAACCTCCGGGTTTATTTTAAGCTGCAAATGTATTATTTAAATGCTGCTCCATGAATGAAATATTGTTCATTCACATTTTACATATTTTTCCCAATTCTTTCCTTGATATCTGAATAATATTCACACAAGCTTTGTTCCTAATGCTAAATTCATAAGTTTGCAATTATGCAAGCTTACTCCTCCAATATTATTTCCTTTGTAAACCCTATCCCACTTACAAAGAGAAAACCTAATTTTTTCCTCACAACCTTTCCATAGAAAGTATAAAAAAATATTATTAGTCTTGAAAATGACATCATGTAAATAGGAATGGATTGCAGTGTAGTCTTTATGAGTTGTAGTCTTCCTACCATGGTTAAGAACTTACCTTTCCAAATTACCAAGAAAGCTTTCATTCTATCCAAAAAAGAGATCCAAAGCTCCTTTTTGTTTCCTTTATTAGACAAATGAATATCCAAGTAGGTGGATGGAAATTTTTTAGTTTTAAACTTTAAAATATTCACAATAATTTGTTGTAATTATATGGTAGTATTAATGAAGAAAATATTGGATTTTGAAGTATTTACCAACTATCTAGTAGGATGATCATAACATGATACCATGGCCTCATTGCATGAGGTATGGACAAAAATAAAAGTATCATCAACAAATTGGAGATGAGATTAAAATGGCCATTTTTTGCAACTTGAATATCCTTAATTTTTTCTTTCATTTTTACCTTTGAAAATGTTTTCCCTACTACTTCTACCAAAATAATGAATAGATAAGGAGAAAGTGGTCCACCTTGGAAAATTCCACAAGATGACTTGAAGTACCCAACAAGAGAACTATTGATCAAAATATAAAATTTTACAATGCTATAACAACATTTAATCCACTCACACCAACTATAATCAAAGCCAAAAAGTTTGAGAACAACATGTAGAAAATTCCAAGAAACCCTATGATATGCTTTGCTCATATCTAATTTCAAAAGCATACTGATTTTTTCATGAAATGAAGAGAATGCATGGCCTCTTATGAAATAATTATACCATCAATAATTTGTTTACAATGAACAAATCCACCTTATCCCTCTAAGATAAGACACCCTAGTATGTCCTTCAACTTGTTTGCCATAATTTTTGAAATGATATTATAAATCATATTACAAAGGCTTATTGAACAAAAATTATCAAAATATTTTGTGTTGCCTTTCTTGGGAACCAAGGTAATAAAAGTAGCATTGATCTCACTTATTATAGCCTTCCTTTTTTGGGCCTCTTCAATCACATCTAATCTATCACTCTTCAATAAATCCTAATTTTTTTTGAAATAAAATTGTAGAAAATCCATCAAGGCTAGGCGCCTTGTTAGGATGGAAAGAGAAAACTACTTCATGAAGCTCCTCCATAGATAATTTATTCATTAAGCTTTCATTTTGACCTTGAGTGATAATTGATGGAATATTTTACAAATTTTTTTCTTATGCCTCCTTATCTTGCCTAGTATATAAAAAAATATTTTTGAAATAATTAATTATTTCCTTCCTTATATCTTCTTCATCCTCAATATTTCTTCCATATGGAGTTATAATATTTTTAATATGATGAACAAAAAAATTGGTTTTCCTGTACCATGATTTGTTTTTGTATTTCTATCTCCTTCCTTGAGCCATTTATCTCTAGATTTTTGGATCCAATATAACTACTTTTCAAATGCATTATGATAATCAAAAAGTGATTTTTTTTATTTCACATAAGAATCCTGATCCATTTCATTACTTCCTACTTTCTCTTGTAATTTTTTGAGCTTAGATTCAATTTATTTATTTTCTTTAAAAAGTTACCAAAATATTTGTCATTCCATATTTTCATTTTATCCTTTAAATATTTCAACTTTTGAACAAACTTGTACATACATGGTCCTTCAAATTTTGATTCATCCCACCATAACATAACCATATGGAAAAAATATGGGTCTTGGATCCGCATAGACTAGAAACAAAATGGCTTTATATGACCATTATTAGGTGACTTACAAGTCAAAAGAATGGGTGTGTGATCTGATCTTGCTCACAATAAAATATCCGAAGAGATTGTATACTTTGTTTACAACCATTTATTGGATAACAAGAATCTATCAGTCTTTTTGCTATATGATTTTCCCAATGCATCTATTATCCCACGTATATTGAAAGCTAGAGGGACTAACATCCCAAAGGTCATTTGAATTGACAAATGAAGAAAAATCTTACATTTATTTAGACCATTTTGGAATGCCACCATTATTTTCCAAAGGAGATAGAACAATATTAAAATCACCCCCAAGAATCCATAGATCACAATGAATCATCATTGTATTTGACAAAAATATGCTAAGGTACTTCCAACATATTTCACAAGGAGTAATTATAGTTGGAGCATATACATTTATAACCCCAAATTTGGTGTTTTCCTCTTTCTTGCAAAATAATCTAACAACCCAATTAATTTTTGCTTCTAATAGTTGTCCATCCCATTTGCATTTATCCCATATTATTGCAATATCGCTTGAAGCTCTTGTAGAAGAAATTGCTAAACAATCACCTATCTTCCAAATCTTCTTAAAAGAATCCTTACATTCCTCACTATGTAATTTTTCTTCTTGTATTAAAATAAACTCATGTCTATAACACCTATTAATTCCTCAATAAATATTTTTTTAGGGGTTTTATTCATACCCTTAATATTCCATGATATCATTTTCATCATCATCACTTTTTATTTTATTAGTGAGCTTATCCCCACTTCTTGTTAACACCTACGATATTTTTATTTGGCTTTCCAAATCAATATCCTATTGCATTTATTTTTCTCTTTGTTCCTACTTTGATGGAATTCCTCTCTTCTTCCATTCTTTCCATCACTCTCATATTCATCAATATATTCTATTTTTTTATATTGTTCAAATTGAGACTTATCTTCTAAATATTTATGCTGCCCTAAAGAGTCAAAAGTGCAAGGAATAACCTCATTAGTATTTTCTTCTTTATGTTTCCCCAAGAACTCTAAATTGCATAGATGATTCTCCATAGTCATTACTTCTTTATGTTTTCCTGAAAACCCTAAATTTCCTTGGATATTTTTGTTGGATGTGTCTCATCCTTTACAGAGGAAGTACGGTACAACAGGCCCCTGTGTCGGTTGTCCCACTTATCGATGAGTGGCCTCGGGGGGCAGAGCCCCCCTAGGGAGGGTGAAGCCTTTCCAAGGGGGGTTCGAGGGGGGCAAAGCCCCCCCAAAAATTTTTCCTTTTTTTTGGAGTGATTTGCGAAGCGGTTTCTAGGATTTCTGTGATTGGTGAGAACGGGTGGTTTCAGCCCATGGTATTGTGCCCACGATATTCTAATACCACATTGTGGTTTAGGGTTGTAAGAGTTTCCTTTAATATTGATTGTAATGTCCCATTACGGACAAGGAGTGAAAAATAATATCAAAGGAGGTGTGGCTCTTGTTTGCTGGATTAGCCCATATTGGGTGAACCAGGGTAAATATCTTGTGTTCTATGTGCATGTATTTTGTGAGTTGTTATTTTTCTTCTGAATTAGTTATTTTTGCATTATTATTCTAGAATAAGTTTGGTTATATATCTTAATTTGGTATCAAATCTAAGTTGTTAGCCATAGAGCGACACCTTTATTGCTAGGATTTCAGTTCATTTGAAGATCTAGGGTTTCTAGGAGTTATAGTAAACCTATTTCAGAGTGGGATTTCTACACAGAAGCAACTTGAAGAAAAAATGGTGTTAAATTAATCAAGGATAGAAATTGAGAAATTTTATGGAAAGAGTTTTGATCTATGGAAGTTAAATATGGAGGATCTGCTCATGGATAAATATTAATCATTTTTTATCTCTAAACAAAAACCTGGTAGTACATCCTATGAAGATTGGAAAAATTTGAATCAGAAATCAAGGAGTCTAATTTGTCTGTGTATTATAGATTCTATCCTAATCAATATTTCTAGAGAAGCTACTACAAAGGATCTCTAGGAGAAGTTAGGGGCTTTGTATCAATCTAAGTCCCTAGCTAACAAATTATTCCTTAGAAAGAAATTATATAATATTAGGATGAATGAAGGGGATTCAATAACAGATCATCTTAATGTATTCAATACAGTGGTAATTCAACTTAAATATATTGAAATTAAGTTGAGTGAGGAAGATAAATATATTACTTTGCTATGCTCTTTACCAAATTCATGGGATAACTTGGTTGTAGCAATTAGTAGTATAACTTCATCCACATTGAATTTTGAAGATGTTGTGGCATCTCTATTATAAAATAATATGAGGAGAAAATCCAAAGAGGGCACATCAAAGGATGCCGTAATTGTGAGAGGGTGTGTCAAGGAAAAATATAAAACGATATTTGGTGATAGATCTAAGTCTAGAGGTAGATCCAAGTCTCGAGGAAAGTTTGAGAGAAAATGTTGGAAATATGGTAAGCCTGGACACATGAAGAAGGATTGTAGATCAAATAATGTTGATTATAGAAATATATATAATGAATCCACTTCCACAGATATAAATAAATCCATTTATGAAGGAGGGGATGTATATCTGGCATCTTGATCCACACATTCAAATAGAAATGATTGGTTGATCAATATCGATGCCTCTTTTTATATGACTCCTCTTATGGGTGGTTCAGTGAATATGAAATATATGATGGATGGGAGGTACTATTGGGATATGATTCACCAATTAGAATCATTGGTTGTGGAAGGTTGAAAATATTATTGCAGGATGGTAGGATTAAAACCCTCCTAGGTGTGATGCATATTCCTAGCCTTGCTAGAAATTTAATAAGAAAAATGGCTAATGCAGTAGTAAATATTAATTTTAGTAAGGATTCATGCAAAATTGTTTGTGGATCTATGGTGTTAGCAAGAGGATTCTATATTGGAACCTTGTATAAGCTATTGGGAAGCACTATGAAAAATGAGTGCAACAACTCAACTATTCCTGAGGCTGAATCAGATAAAATTTCAACACTATGGCATCAAATAATGGGACATATTGGATCAAAGGTATTGCATACCCTGTACACAAAAGGTATGTTTCAAGGTATCCCTAATTTGTCAATGGTTTTTGATTTTTGTGAATGTTGTATTTACGGCAAGCAAAATTGTGTGAGTTTCTGCAAGATCAAAAGGGGTATTAGATCTGATTCATAGTGATATTTTTGGTTTTGTTCCTATTACATACCTTGGAAAATTATGGTACTATGCTTCTTAAAAAGGAGAAGGATGAGCTTATAAAAATAAAGAGTGTTCTACTTGCATTTATATTTCCATAGTTGTGTTATGCACATTAATGTTATTTTTTAGCATTTTGTATGTGTGTTTATTTTTAATAGTAGGTTCCTAATAAGTGGTATTAGAGATATTACTATGACATATCCTATACGAAAGGTAAATAAAATGTGGTGGACAATGTATCATATCAACTTCATGAAGATCAGATCATGCTCCAAGCTATCTCCACTCCACTTCCACAATGAATACATCAATTTCGTAAGGATATAGGCCAATATTCTTCATTGTAAACCCTAATATGTACACTTCAAGTAGATACTCACTCATGCCCTAGATATACTTGGGATGGTCATGACCATTTGTTTATATCATCTCAGTCACCCATAAAGGACCTTCTCCTTCAAGAAATGCATGCTTCTCCCACAATGGGTCATTGGCAATGTATGAAGGGTGATACTATCTGTTATTTGGGTACTATTCAACCCTTGTCGATTCCTAACAAGGTATGTAAATATCTCTTAATGGATTTCATTGAAGGGTTACCAAGTGGTAAATTGATTATTTTGGTAATAGTGGATTGTATTTCAAAGTATGCTCATTTTTGTTCCCTATCCCATCCGTACATTGTGTTTGTTGTTGTACAAATATTCCTTGACTCTATATTTCATATCTATTGTAAGCCTCAATCCATTGTGTTTGATAGGATCCTACCTTCACCAATAAATTTTGGAAGGAATTGTTAAAGTTACAGGGGACACAACTCAAGATGAGTTTGGTCTAACATCCTCATGTTAGAGTATATTGCATCATTTGGGTCATGTAAATGTACCACCTTTGGTACATAGCTAGAGTAGAAGATTACCTTAGGGGGTAGTTAGCTAGTTATTTCATGTAATGTAATAAACACACAAGTGTCAATGTGCAATTTGTAAATGTGCAAGGTGCCCCCTTATACAACTAGGTAGAGTGTTGGCCAAGGAATCTATCTTCCTATATAAAGGACCTCTTAGTGAGTAATTATATATTATTGTAGGTAGTAGTAGATACAGTGTGTAGATCACCATATAGATTGGTGATGGAGTACAATGTACTTCATTAGCATAAGTTATAAATTGTTCATTCCTCCATACTACATTGTAACATTTTCATCACTTTCCATTAATAGTATATTTCAGTGTTATTGCAGAATTCCATTATCTTACATTTTTGCATATCTTTAATCCTATGATTATATTATCCCATAGCATACATTATCTAAATATAATAGTGGTATTAGAGTTACAATAGATCAATAGGATTAGGGAGAGCCACAAGGGATCACTATTGCTACTATAAGCCTAAATTTTGTTGCATCTTTATAAAACAGATCTACCATTGTGCATTCCTACATGCAAGCACCATCACAAAAGATATAGAGAGGAGAATAAAATCTCAGTTCTAGAATTTTTGAGATTGCATTTGGCTAGATTCTTTCCACAAAGTTATAGAAAACTAGTGAAGACGAGGACTCAACATTCATTTCACTAGATTGAAAAAAAAACTAGTGAAGATTCATCATTTCTAGATTTAGAATTTTCATCCTAATACTTTGTTGCAATAAAAGGATATTCAAGAAAGTTGGTAAGCTTCCTATAAGAGAGCTAGGAATAATATATTATTAGAATCATCCCATAACCTAAAGCAAAAAGGAGATTTTAGGAACCTGAAGGATGTCCTATTACAGACCTGCAAGTTGCATAAGAGAAGGCTCTAGAAGCCCTGATCCAAAATAAAAGGCCCTATAAGACTTGATCCAAAAGAAAAGACCATAGAAGACTTGCTCCAGAGAAATAATCTAGAGAAGAGTTACTAAACCAAAAGAAAAATCCAGAGAAGATTTCATGATATAGGATATTGGAGATCTTTGCTATTTAAATACTTCTTCTATAAGAATATGAAGAAGACCCACATAAGGACTCATTGAAGAACTTCCAATATTGGAATATTAAAGAATGACTAACAAGATCTTGTTCTTGTTTCTAGAAGTAGATTTTATAGATCCGATAAGAATATCTCATTACCAACACTTCCATAATAGAAGGTTGAAGGAAATGTCTCATTGGAAGACTAAAGAAGATGCAAGATTGAAGACCTTGGAGATTTCTTAAGGAGAAATAAGAAGTCTTGGAGAGCCTTGTTGTAGAGCTCATTGAAGCATCATCAAAGGAGTTCCTATAAGAACTCATTTGAGAAATTCACTACCAAGAAAAAGCTCCTGATAGTGAAAGATTTGGAACAATTTTTTCCATCCAAGAACAAGCCCAAAAGAGAAGGATTTGGAAATCAGTTTTCCAAATTTAAGAAGAAACTAGCGAAGACCTCAAGACACTTGGAATCTTGAGAATAAATTGGTTGAAGTTAGAATTTGAAAAGGAAAGTTAAAGAAGAACAAAGACAAAAAAATCCTACCAAATACAAGATATTTGGAGATTCCCTTTCACAACAAGAAGACACATTTTAGAGACAAGGGTTTTCTAAATCTACTACATAAAACAAAAGATCATTTGAAGAATCAAGCCACCAAACTCTAGTTTTAATATAGAAGGTTCAAAACTACAATTTGGTGAAGTAAGAATCTATTTTGGATAGCCAAAAATAAGCTATGAAATTCATTCATCGCAAGGTAAAAACTTAGTGAATCAAAACACCAGATCTACGACACTTATATAAGCCATTAAATCTAAGAAAATTTGGTGCAATTAGGTTCATTAGTTGATCTTTAAATTAGGGTTCATTATCAAGTTCCACTAAGCACTATAATTGGATTAAAGTTGCAAAGATAAAGGCTCATATTACAGTATTCAATAGAGTGCAAAAGATAGATTCTTTTAAAGGATATATTTGCACATTAAAATAGGAGTTGGATATATTTTGAAAGAAAGAAACAAATATATTTTCTACCTATTGCTTATCTAGAAACTAAGAAGACTAAATCCTACAACATTTATTGTAGTGCAAGTTATAGATTATCTTTAAGGGTTCTTTATAATTAGTCTTATAGTGACCATACTTGAGGCTAGTGCATAGAGCGGTCTAGCCTACTGAACATCATTGGGTAGGAAGATGGTGGCTATATATCATCTTAGGGTGAGATAACCACTAAAATGTGAATGAATCTTCAAACTCCAAGGGAATACATTGGCATGAATTCCATGGAGAAAGGATACAAAGGAGACTTTGAAGATTTGTGGTAAAAATTTAGTAGCACTTCGTTGCTTGGAAGATTGTGAGCTCCTCGATCTTTGATACAACAACACTTCTTTAGCTCAATTTTTTATATGTTTCAATGAAGTCTATATAATTTTTTTATAGATTTTCAAAATTAGAATCCAAAATTGTAAAGGATTCCAAGAATCAATAAGCAGTTAGATTCAGTCATTGTAACCACCCATTCTAGAACCTTCCTACAACTAACTATGCGTACTTAGCTATACCATGTAACTAATTTTTCCTTAGCTTGGGTGTTACAGTTTGGTACAGGCGTGGCCATCCTAGGGTAGGGTAGCCATGACTACTGGCCATTTAAGGGTGGTACAATGTCTAGAGGCCATCCCAAGGTAGGATGGTCCAGGCTACAAAAAGTAATTTACCCCTTGTTTTAGTGGTGAAAACCACTGTTAAACCCGAAAGCTACCCAAAGTGGGTCATATGGCCTAAAGAGGTGTCCATATAGGTAGTCTCCTAAAAATGATATGTTTTAGGTGTCTATACTACGAGTCTATAACATATCTCTATGGTGGGATCATATGGGTGAACCACTTATAGGAGAGATATTTAGGAAAATGATGATGATGACTTGTTCATCGACAACTTAGGATAACATGGATAAATGCCATTTCATATAGATGCATTGTTTGCTTACTAATTAATTTATGTTTACACCATTGGGTTTGGAAGTTGCCTAAGCAATGAGTCTCCTTAATAGGTTGGTGATAGTCTAGGACTATCTTAAAAGAGTTATGATAAAACAATGATGTGAAACATATTTGAATTTAAGCTTTGGTTGCTTTTACCTTACCTTGAATGGATTTGTGAAGTATTAATTAGTTTATGATATTAATACTTATAATTAAAAATATTGGCTTATTAAATTAGAATAGTGAAGCAATAATTATTTTGTGATATTATTACTTAAACTAACGTTAGCATTTGAAAGTGGAATAAATAATTAATTATTCTTAGGGTTCCTTTAAGTTATTTTTGAATGTAATATTTAGGGTAAATCAATTCTATCTTCCATTATAGCCATGCATGATTAGTACCTTTATAGAAAGGTGGTGAAGATCTTGTCACTCCTTGGGCATTTTGAAGATGGTGGATTCCATGCAAGATCATGTGAGCACTTTCTTCCAATAGTTTTAAGCTTGATCAGAGAAAAGGTTTGGGGGATGGCAAAGGATGAGATCTTGGGTACTCAAAGGAGTTTTTGGATTTCAGAGGGAGAAGAATATTTTTTGGAAGAAAGGAAGGCATGAAAGATATTGGGTAGATGGGTGTTGGAGATAGTAGAGGCAAAATGAAAGGGAGGATGACAAGGTTTGGGTAAGATCAATTTCAGAAGACGAGTGAAGGGTCTTTGATCTCAGGTGTTTCCATTCTCAAACCTTCTAAAGCTTATTTTTAAATTGATTTTATTGTTTGAATAATTTCTTTATTATTACCTTTCTCTTATGTGTGAGCCATGCCTAGGTATTGTTTGTTATATCTATATAGATGATTTTTATTTATATGATGTGGCCCATGTTTAACTCACTCGACCCATGTTCACTTTTTGTTATAGTCATGACCTATGTGTTTCCTTTTTGTTACCGTCATGACGTATGTGTAACTTTTGCTTGGTTATGTTGATCACCTTGAATAATTGCGTGTATTTTATTTTTATTTGTGAAGAAATATGCTTTCTTGTTGAGTGCCTCAAATAATCAAGCACATTTAATTTTATTTATGAATTTTTATGATTTACTGTTGAGCACCTTGGTTATGTTGAATGTCATGCTTTAATTTGTGCACATTATGTTTTATTTGTGAGTAATATGCTTTATTGTTGGATTTCATGTTTTAATTTATGAGCACCATGTTTTATTCGTGAGTGCCTTGATCCATGTGTATAGCCAAGTGCTATGTTTTTTTGAATGATTTTTCATGTAATTTGTCTTTTTGATTAGACCAATGCCTTGGTTTAGTATTTTATTGAAGTGCTTTGTATTTATTTTATAATATTACTTTGATTATCATGGTTTAAATAAAGTACCTTTGTTTAAATATAATATTAGAAGGGTAATTTGGTTATAGATGTTTTATTAAAGTGCCTTTGCTTATAGCTAGTTTAGTATAAAAAATTGTTTATAGATAATTGAATAAGGCATTATTCTAAGCTTTGATTATAATCTCTCCTAAGGCTCTTGTGAGTTAGGAAATCGTTATAAAGGAGAAGTATATGATTCTCTTACTTGGAATATTGTGTTCTTATTGTAATGAATTCTTGAGATATTAGGTAGATTAAGGATTCATTATAGAAGAGATGCATGGGATTCTCTTGTTTGGAATGTTATATTTTAAATATTAAAAAAGGATAAAACTTATTTTATATTAGATATAGGTTATATCCATAATGTGAAAGATAAAACTATCTTAATTTTAGATAGAGGTTGTACCTTTATTATGTGAAAGATATATATTTATGTTAGATAAAGGTTGTTTAATTAAGTACTTTGATTATTATGTTTAATTAAGTACTTTGATTATTGTGTTTAATAAAGTACTTTCTTATTTTTAATCACTTGATTGTAGTTGATTTAATAAAGTAATATTTTGGTTTTGAAAGAGAAACTAATGATCTTTGTGTATTGAGAATCAATAAATTATGGTTTGAGTTTGGTTTTGAAAGAGAAACTATTATTGATTATTGAGACTTGTGATAGTTAAGGAATCAATGGATTAATGCATGTTGGTTTTGAAAGAGAAACTATTAAATGATTTTTAAGACTTGAGATAGTTAAGAAATAATTTTAAAGAGAAGTATGAGATTATCTTACATGAAATTGTTATGTAATGTTTGAAAAGATATTATGATAATGAATTCCTGAGATCTTGGATAGATTAAGGATTCATTATAGAAGAGAAGTATGGAATTCTCTTGTATTGATGTTGAATATTTGATGTTGGTTTGAAAAGAGAAACTAATATAATGATTCCTAAGACTTTTGTGGGTTAAGGGATCATTATAAAAAGAAAAAGAATTATATTCTTATAGATTTTTTACATTATGTGCATGGTTTTCTACATAATAGAACATGGCATGATTTAAGTTGCATTGCATGAAGAGTTGTTATAATTCCTAAGTATACCTCATGAAACTATGGGTGGTTTCCCCATCATGAAGAGGTTTTATAACTTGTGGTTGGATCAAGATAATTTGGAATGGCTTCATAGAAATTTGAACATTTAGAACTTGTAAAAATTAAAGGCTTTTTTATGTTTGATTTGATCAATAAGTTTTGTATATTTGATTATTGTACAAACTAAAAAATTGGGTTGTTTAATGACAACTTGGGTTTTTGTACCTTATGTGGTTTTTGAGTAATCTCTTGGGATAGTTGTTATTGAGTACTATCAACTGTGGAAAATGTATATTATGTTAGAGATATAGATTATCTTGTCTATGCATTTATGTTTTTAGAAAGTAATTGAATCAAGCACTTGATATATGCATAGTTGGCTTATGGTTAAGAGGAATATTTATTGTGCATTTCAATTTTGATGGATTATGTACTACTTGTTATTATGCTAAGTGCATTGTTTAATTTTTTGGTAAATTTTATAATGATTATCTATCCTTGGGGTGGGTAGAATCTTCCTCTTGTAAACCATAAAATCTAATATTGGGAGGAGTTGCATGGATGCAATAACCAGGTAGATATGAGTCTTAAAAGGAGTTGTGAGTATGCAATAGATAAGAAATCATGCAAATTAAAATATTTTGAACAAGATACTATGCAAAAAAAGGTGTCTAGGATCTTGGGTCCTACCCTAAGAGGAATGGATATAATTCCATATGTCTCTTAAGATTCATTATTAAAATCTTTGATGATGACATTTGAATTAGTTAAATATTCCTCCCTTAATCCAAAAGTTTGGAAGACTTTATGACTGCATTGTTGAGGGAGGAACCATTATCTACCAAGATCCTCTTGATAAAATTTTTCCCAATATATCCAATAATGTAAAGGGGAGAATCCCCTTATGAGGTTTATGGGGGAATATCATCTTCATAAAAATATATGTGATTAATCCCAAGAGAACCCACAACATTAGTGCTAGGTTTTGAAGTGTAAGGTCTTGTAGGATGAATTATTGACTTAGAATCTTTACTAAAGCTTCCTTATGAATATGAGAAGTCTATAAAAGCTCTAAGAGGTAAATTGTGGTGGGTGTTCTAGAAAATTTTTATTTACAGTTGAAGGAAACTATTGGTTGAAGTTTTAATATTAGAACTGGATTATCTATACCCATACTCTTCTTTTGGGTATTCCTCAAGACTAAAGGTGGTATAGAGGGTTGATTGGGTGTTTGAGGTGCTTGCTTTTGGGGTTTTTGAGCTGGTTGTGTCTAATCATGTTATTTTGTGGTTTCCACTATCAACTGATCATATCATAGTAGGGGGTGGCACAATATTATAGTACACTTGATTGCTTGTCTATTAATCATGGTTAGGTAGGGGATTTTGGAAGATACACATTTCTTGGTTGTTGATGAGTTAAAGGTTGATGGTTATGAGTAGTTTAGTGATCACCTATAACAAGGTGAACCTTATCTATCAGGTCCATAACCATATGCTTCAACTACTTGCACTAATATATCAAGTGTCTATCCACCATATGATACTCATAGTGTTGGTCAGGTTTGTACCAAGTCATCATTATGTTAGGTTGTATTATGGTGAGATACTATATCATATTAACCTCTAAAATTTTTTTAAGGACCAACTAGAGAGGTTGGTTGATTCTTGTGAAATTTCTTGGTGGGGGTTGTTGAGGTTTTCTAAGTACAAATTTCTATAAGGTACTAGTTGTGTTAACATTATTAGTTTATCTATTATCAATGATCCTATCACCAATTACATGCTTGTTCTTGTATTATATTTTTGTTGTCCTTTGTTCTTCCTTTTAGGGCTTTAGTTCACATATTTGAATGAAGGCTTTCTCAACCCTCCTAGATAAATATATCACTTGTTCAAAAGAGGTGATAGTTGTTGTTATCTCTAGCTCATATGAGATCTATTCTTATAATTTATTAAAAATTATCTCTAACATGTCTCAGAGAGGTGGGGTATACCATAATATTCCAACTAAACTCCTCCATTGATATAGAAAATCTAAAAAAAAAAAATCTCTAGCTTGTCTAAGGAGATATAAATCTTGAAGTGTTGCTCCATTTTCCACACAAGATTCAAACTATTGAACAAAAAATTTGATTATTTATTCAAAATTCCTTAGGGAATTGTAGGGTAGTTGATAGTACCATTCCAAGTCCATATGTCTAAGACTCTTATGAAATATATTTAGCAAAAATATATCATCATAAATGATATCATGACATGTTGTCCTAAACATCCTTAAATGTTCTATAGGGTCCTTTTTTCCCTTGTAGATTGGTAATATAGGTGTGGGGAAATTATTAGGATAAGGTCTAGTGGCTACTAAGGGATTGAAATGTTGGTTGTACATTTCTTTGTATGAATAAGTAAAACTTGGTGCTTATAATGTATCCATACTTAATACAAGTTGTTTCACTACAATTGTCAAACTTTGAATGTGAGGATTTTTATTGTGCAACTCTAATTGGGGTCTAGTTGACATGTTTACTTAAAGGTTACCTAAAGGTGGGTTGTAATTGTTATGCATGGGTTGTTGGAAGGGTACTTGGTTAATGTTGGAGGTATTAACACTATTGTGGTAAGGGTTATGGTATGGGATGTTTTGTGTAGCATCTTGTGGTGGGATATGATTTACATTTGGTGGAACAAAAGAATAATTATTAATAGGAGGATAAATATTATTTACATTAGAAATAATAGGGTGAGGAGGAAATTGAGTTAAATTTTGGGTTATGCTACTAGTTGGAGGAGATTATGAAATTTATCCAATGCTTGTGGTTGTGGTAGTATCATATGTGGGATTGTGAAATGGATTAATATTATGGTTTTGAGAATATTGAAAGAGAGGATTAACAGGAATGTTATGATGAGAATTGGTTTGATGGTGGGACGGTCCAACTTCATCGAAGTGAATGTCCTTTTGTAATATTTAAGACAAAAATTATTTATTTTATCTATAGAAGTTCATCATATGGTCATATTTTTTGAAAACAATTTGACCATGAGGTCTTTCTATTGGATCAAAGTTATCATTAGTTTCTATGTCCTATTCTTCCTCTACATTTAAGGTCTTCCTATTAACTTTATCATCCTAATTCCATATAGGATTATCATTGGGATCTAAAATCCCTTACTTATTCCTAACGGTAGGCACCATAGGATAAGAGAAAGATGTTTTGAAACTAAAACTACATGAGATGCAAAATTTGTTAAGTTTCTCTTTGTTTTTTCTAATATACATAAACAAAATTAGATGGTCTTGTTTACAATTTTTAAAATAAAAACAAAAGGGTAAAGGCTTCCTATGTGGACACTAAAGGATGTGTTAACATTGGGTTCACCAAATATGTATAGGAGGAAAATAACCTACACAATTGATTCTTAGTGAATTTGTTGGGATCCAAGGTAATCATAGGGCTATGTTACTCTCCACTTAGGGGCTTGGGGATTTAAGGGTTCACCATGAGTGATTTTAGAACTCACTACAAGTTTGGGATGGGAGGATTTGATGTGTTATTTTGAATACATCTACATTTGGTCTTAAACTAGGCCTAAAACTATAATAACTAAAGGAAAAATATTGTAAAAATATACAAGAAAATAAAAATGTAGGGAAACAAAAGACTACACTAGAATGATTCTTTTTTTTGCATGCATACTACTCCTAAGATGTAAAAAAAAAAAATTATTTTATTTTTAATCAAGGGTTCAAGAGATGATGCATATACAAGTTAGACTACTATGCAAACTACATGCAATATTAATTCAATGCCTAAAAGCTAAAGTAAATTTTTATTTTTTTTATAATCTAAGATGAACTAAAATGAATTTAATTTCTTTAATATCCTAAATATGACTTAAGTTTATTCTACTTTAATAATTATAGAAAAATAAAATCTAATTAAAAAACACAACAAACAACTTAAATGATTAAAAAGAACACCTATTTGTACGTTGAATTTGTACTCCAAAACCTATGATCATAAATCCAATTTCACACCTCAAAAATCTTGACCACAAATTTAAGCAAACCTGCAAATAAAAGAAAAACTTGGTAAAATTTGGTTAGTGTTTGGACTCCTACTTAAGCCACTGTGAAGGCTATACTTTAATGCATAATAGTCAATCCCCCTGGGTCCTTTCATTTGATCATGTGAAAAAAGTATTGATATTTTGGATATTTGACAAACAACATGCAATAGAGAATCTAGGGTTTTAAAAAAATATAGAAAATAGTAGAGAAATGTAATATTAAGCATATAAATATAATAGGGAAAGCAAAGTCTTACCTTGAATCTATCACAATCAAATTCACACCCTATAATGAGTGACCGTAAATTTGTTATAGCAAAAGGAAAATAGAAATAAAAACACAAAAAACATGTTCTAAAATGCACTCATCAAATCCATGCCCTATAAAGGATGACCACCAATTAATTATAGAGAAAAAATAGTCAAAACAAAGGGTTTCATTGAATTTATTGAGTTTGTGCCTTGTACGAATGAACTACGAATTCAAGATAGGAATAAAAGGAGATAAAAAATTATGCAAATACAATTTAACACTGATAGCATGAGATTCTAATCAATAGAAGGGAGTGAAAAGGAAGAAAAATATATAACTAAATGTAACCTAATAAAGCTAAATGCAGTTTTAACAATAAGATGCAATGTAAAGTGAAAATACTCTAAGTGCAATAAAATGCAAAACAACAATGTAAAATGATATGATGGAAATAAAATAGAAGTGAAACTGAAAATTCCAAAAAATACAACCAAAGATGAAAATATTCTAAGTGCAAGAGAATGAGAACAAAAATATACTGAATAGATGATCTGCATATTAATCTAAAAAGGTGACATATGTATGCAAAATGAATTTAAATATAACCTAATGCAAAGAATTATTTAAATATAATATAATGTAAAATAAATTTGCAAAATGATCTTAAATGTAATATATTGGACAATAAATAGATAAATGTGACCCTAGATGGAATCTAATGCAAAAAGTAAAATGAATCTATTTAAAATTAGAAACAAGCAACTAAAACAATGCAATAGAACTACAAATGATAAACTATAACAAAAAGAAAAAATGAAAGAGTAATGAAGGGCTCAAGGAAATAAACAAATAGGTAAGCCTATTTTTATTTCTTCGATGGAGTTGAAGATATCTCTTGAATCCAATATACTGTCATAACCCTCCCACTTGCTCACCAATGTAGCCAGTCAAAGATCACATAAGAGGAAAGTAAAATAAAGAAAAGTTAAAGATAGAAGATCATATATATAAGATGATGGGATCTCACAAATAGAACATTACAATTTTAAGATGGGCCTAAATGGTACCTCAACACCTCTATCTATAGAGGATTTGAGGGGAGGCAGGAAAGAAATGAAATTTAAAAAACTAGGTTTAGGTTTGAAAAAGAAAAATGGTAGCATGAGGTTTAGGGTCTTAAGGGTAAAATTATAAAAAAACAAATTCACAGTTGATCTGAGATGAATGTGAATCCATAAAATATAACCATTAGAGGTTAGATGTAACCAAGGAAACCTAAATGAAATCATGGTCAGTATTGGATGACCACAAATTTGGTAAGGCTAGGAAAAAAAGGTAAACTAAGGGGTGGTGAGCTCAAGAATTGTACTTAGCAACTTTGAGTGGATTCCTAAGAATCTAAGGCAAAATTGAATCATTTGGCTAGGTCAATTGTTTATGTCTACAATGTGTGCACATGTAGAGAGTGAAAGTGCACAAGTGTCATGTAAGAATGTGTGCAAATGTATAGAGAGTGAAAGTGTGAAGTGTGCAAGTGTGTAGAAAGTCAAGAGTCATATTTTGGTGTCAAGTATGCAAGTGAAGAGTCACATGTATGTGGTAAGATGTAAATCCAAGAGAAATGAGAGATTTGTCTTATATGTGGAATAGGAAATGATGCATCTCCTAGAAATGTGACGAGTGCAATAGTTAAGTATTTAAGAGTTGCCTTTCTAAGGTTATATTATGGAGATAAAGCTCCATGAAATGTTTCAAAAAATCATCATACTACTAAAGAATATATTAATACAAATATTGCATATTTTATTCAATAATATAATGAGTTTATTTGGTGTGTTATATTTATTGATATATTTCATGAATGTTATGCTCATTGATATTGATCATTTATATTGTCAGCTCTTATATTGAGTCTACGTAAGATATTGGATATTGGGATATATGCATAATATGTCTAAAACACCAACACATGATGAAGGATGAATATGAAAAGATAGTTTTAAAACATCTTCATCATGCATATCAAGTTGAATATTGGAGAAATATTTGGCAATCTAAGAGTTGGTCGAAAGTAGACTTATTTGCTTGGTATTTTATTCACAATGGAATTCTTAAATTTTATAATCCGAGGTGTAGGGGAATAATTGGCCCATCCTAGTGTGTTGTATACTACAAAATTTAGGAAAAATTAGACCATCTAATGTTTGAGTACTAGTTCACATGCCAAACCTAGGAGAGATGGTTTTGAGCTTATAAAATTTTATCCAATGATGATATGAACTAGATTAATATTTGAGAAAGATGGAAAATGGGTAAAATTAAATCTAAAGATATCTATATTGGGTGGAAGCTTGAATTAAAATTTATTTGGTGGAAATTATGGTTGGACATAAATGACAATTGTTTTAGATAAACCTTTTCATATTTATATGGTGTTTGGTGGGTCATTTGGAGCAAATTCATAGAAATTGTGGTAGTGTATGGTAAAGAGGAATTAGGTTGATATAGGAATGATGAAGAAAGAAGATGAAGTGCAAGAAGGATAGGAAAAATATAGTTAGAAAAAATACCCAAAATGTTGGATTAAAATTAATATTGATGGAGCTACAAAAAGCAATCTGGGTAGATCTAGAATTGGAGTGGTCTATAGAAAACATGTTAGGAAAATGTTCTATTGGGAACTGTAGAGCTTGGGCAAGGCCATGAAAAATAAAGTAGAAGCATCAGTTGTCATATTTGCTTCTATATGGGTAGTAAGACAAGTTTATAGGAGGATAATAATTGAATCAAATTCTCAAATACTGATTAGAGTTCGAGATTACATGAGGAACTTTTATTTAGAGATGTGGAGGTTGAGGATTCTTGTCACCCAAATTAAGGAGTTGGGAAGGGAATTGGATGATGTGATTCCAAATTATGTGGGTATTAATTTCAATACAATGGCATAGTTCTTGGATAAGACGAGTATCAAGGAGGTACAAATTAAGTGGCACAATGGTTTGGCTATTAAGGAAAATAGGATTATGTAGGTTGGTAAGCAAATACAATGTTTGGCTAATTTGTACAACCATTATAGATATATAGTTTAGAATATTTGGATTTAATGTAGATTTTATTTTATTTTTTTAACTAGAAGTAGTTATTTCTTAGGATATTGGGCTTTAGAGTTATGGAAGTTTGTTGAAAAGTTAAAAGGAAGAAATAAGTGCTCTTGCTAGCTAAGGCTAGGAGGAATATCATCCCAAATTATAAATAATATTGTTTTAATATAATTTTGAACTAATAGAAAATGTGTCACATTTCATTGATAATAGTAAAAGTGTTACAATGTGAAATGATATCCTTTTACAATTTTCCCCAAGGGCTACAAAAGAGGGCCTTCGAGAGAAGGGACCCTAGCACTGGATGTCTTTGTTGCATCATAAGAGTCTTCTATGAGATCCTTATGGGAAGTGGGCTTATTGAATGCATTCTAATTCTAGTATGATGGTCCTCAAAATCTATGTAATCCTAAAAAAAGTGTTAGACATGGTTGGAGACCTATCTCAATAAAGCCTCTCATGAACACAAACAAAAGGCACACAAAAGCTGATAAAAATGCATGAAGTACTGAAATGAATTAAAACTAAAGTAATAAATAGGGGTTACCTAGATAGATTGTTTGGTAGTATATTTGTGCAAAACATACTTATCCATACCATTTCTAAGAAAATGTATACATCCATACATTTTCTTCTTTCTTACTCTGGTTGGTTGTTGCTTCAACTATAGATATCCCCGGTGTGATTTGAGCTAGAAACAGAAGCTAAAAGTGCCTAATATTTACATGAAACCATCAAAAAACACAAGGAAATTTTGGTTGGAGAGGTGTTATATGCACAAGGTGCTTAGGAATGGCTTGGATAGTATTTTTGTAGCATAACAATTTAATATTCTCATCAAAACTATAGCCAAAGGGCACATTTTATATATTTTTTGGGAAGAAGAGTGGGTAGGTGATGTGGCAAGAGAAGGAGAGGAGAGAGAAGGTCCTCTTAATTAAGCATGTGGTGGATAATACCCTCCCACCTAAGTGTATTAAGTGGGCATGGGTGTGCCATGCCCACCTAAGGCTTAGGGAAGAGGGAAAACACCTTTTTCCTTAAATATTTTTAAATTCTTTGCAGGGGGAGTAGGAGTTTTATGGAAAAGAGGGTGGGTAGGTGCTTAGGAAAGCATGTAGAGGGGTGTGAGTGGGGTGTGGGTTGGATGGGGTAGGTTTACCTAGGGTTTAGGTTATCTTAGCATTGGGTTTACCTAAGGTTTAGGGCAATTAAAATATTTTTTGAATTTTTTGTTTATTGATCATTAATTACTATTGCATGAGGCCAAGTGTGACATTTTTAGGTGTCTACATTTACCCCTTTTTATAATATGTTGTGTGAGAACATAATTCAATGCAAAAATTTATGATGCTAGATTGATGGTTGATTTATGGTGGAGTGTGAGTTGAGGAGAATTGATCATGGTCAGTGATGATTGTTGAGGGAGAAAGACACAATATTGTCTTGAGTCATGATCAATGTATGATGCCCAAATTGTGGAAGGGTGCACATCCTTGAAACTTTATTTTTTATGGATTTTGTTAACTTTGATTTATTTAGTAAGTTTTTGATCTAGATGTGGTTGTTCTTGTTATGCTTTGGTCAATTGTAAGTAGACATGTTGTCACCTCAATAAAACAATTGTACGAGTAGCCTAGAGACATTGGTGTTGAGTTTACCAAATTTTAATGGATTGAGTTTTTACTTTTTGTTTTCCCTAGCAAATGAAGGCTTGTGATAGTCTTAAGAAAAGGTTGTTAAATGAAAACAATTCCAAAATTGAGTGTTTGAATGTTAATAATGCACAAGGATACTCTTTAGAGTGTGACATATACCCGCTCAAGCGACGAGTTGATGTGTGAAGAATTTGTAGACAATGATGAATCGCTTGACAAAAATATCTTTGTGAGATTGCATAGGACCCAATAAATTTGATGGGTGGTTTTGTAGTGAAAATTTGGAAAACGTAAGGATGGGTACATTCAGAAAAAAATGTATCTATCCATATGTTTTCTTGAGATGCATCCCATTGTAGTTTTAATATAGTTTGGGGGACTAAAAAATATCAAAATTGGAAAAAAATTATATCATTGGAAAAATTGTTTTGAGCTTGATCCAATGGTATTGGTTTTGAAAATTTTGGAGAAAATTTTATTGGAAAAAAGTTAGATCAAAGATAACCCTTCTTTTGAAAGTGATGAATGCTCAATTTTGTTTTTTTAAAGGGAAATTTGGTTTGGTTGGTTAGAGGGTTGATGTATGAGGGTGAATTGATGGAGATTGATGTGAAGTGGTTCAAATTGTAGTGTCTACAAATATGGTGGATAGGAAGGGAGTGGATAGACTCCAATGGATTAGTATTAGTGTGTGATGTATGTATTGTAGCAATGTTTTTGGTGTGGCATATGTACCACAATTTTTGTAGTATTATTTTTATGAGATGAGGATGATGTATACATGATGATTTATTGTGTTGTGTACCTTTGATTATGGTAGTGATTGGATGTATATTATTTACAATGGATGTGATATTATATTGATTTTGTTGATGCTATGAATGAAATTGTGTAGTTGTGTAAATGCATTTTGAAACTTCTAATGTGTGTGTGTAATTAAATCTTCTTGGATGTGTGTATTTGATTTATGCAATAATTATGGTTGAAGTAATAAATGACAAATTAACAGTCATGTGGACATATGAAATCAAAATGGTGAGATAGGTAAACATGCAATGTGTGTGATGAATGTAAATCTAATGACCATATGTGGGTGCTTATGATGATGTTTGGATGATTGACCTAAGGATAATGCATGTTGATCCTGATGGTGGACTAGTTGTGCAACTAGACATGATGTGTGTTTGTTCCTTTTGCTAAGGGTTTTTAGATGCTAGAAGGATTTCTAGGGAGTCAAATATCTAAGTTTAACCATCAAATCCATCTATTAGTCAAGTGATATTATGTTGAAATCTAGACCATCCTAACTAATTTTGAGCTTGTCATGAACCAGTGTGTGTGAAATGATGTTCACTTATCCATTTTGAGTGAGGTTGTACTAACCATTTGTAGACTTAGCCCATATAAAATAGCTTATCTATGACCACACAGTGGCCTGTACAAAAGAAGGTTGCTAATGTGTCAAACATATCAACACTCATAAGGCATACTCCACTACTAGACATGCATCTATATACTTGGTGGAGGTTATCCCCATGATCCGTCAACATTGTTCCACTACCAACTAGGCATCTATAGACCTAGTGGACCTGTCTAAAATTCTTGAGGATATCAAGGAGTCAATATATTTGGTAGTGATTTTTTGTATGCTATTTTTCTTTTGCTTTTATTCTCTTTTTTTTGTAGCTTTTCCTCTTTGGATCCTCAAAATTGGATAATATAAATAATAGGATAAGAAAGGGAAACTATTTGCTAGGTGACCAACATACACAAGGATTTATCTTCTTTGGACTCAAAATTTATTTAGTGTTTGACATGTATTTGGTTCATGAGAGAAATCTAGTTAGGCAGGGGAAGTTTAAAATTGTATTAGAACTCACTGATGTTCGATCAAGGTTCGATCAAGTTTGATGAGATTAACTAAAAAGGTTAAATAGTATAAAATACTTCTATTACCAAGCAACCTATGCATAAGGTTTAACATGACATCATGATAGTTACAATAATTGATGAATGGTGTTACATGAAATGAAATATGTTTAAGTGCAAGTGAATAGACATGATGATGTAACAATGTAGACACTAATGAGATGCATGATATGTAATGCCTATGTACAAGAGCATGTGTGACTGAATTTTCATTGATAAAGTAAACTAAGGAAGATTTATTAATGTGTACTCATGTCCCTAAAAAGTGATCCATAACATCGTAGAAGTTATATGAGGTGATATATGCATGGATGTGATGAGTGAGGTGATTGCAAATATTTGGTGGTATCAACATGATTGATTGATGAGAAGTGCAAATGTGTATTGGAGGAAGAGAATTAATGAGAGAAGAAGATGAAATGAATGAAGTGGAGGGGAAAAAATGATGGGAGGAAGAGAAAATAAATATGAAGAAATAATAAAATATGAACCTTTCAAAGGTATGTAGCTGCTCAAAGCATGGCCATACAACAATGATATGAAGGGAGGATAGAGATGTGAGAAAATGGGAGGATGAAAACTTATTAAAGATATGTAGCCACTTGAAAAACAATGACATAGATCCAAGTGGGAGATAATTGGAGGAGAAAGAAGTATAATACATATGGAAGCAAAGAAAAATGAAATCCATGATATGTCATTAATGGATGATTTTAATTGTGTGTGGTTGATTATTATTATTATTTTTACATGGTGGAATAGGTAGCCACCACAAATCCAAGCAGGTTTTCTGGTATTTTATGGTTGCCATAATATTCTACGATGTCCATATTAAAAGATGCCACAATAATTTTAAACCTTTAAAACCATTGAAAGCACCAGGAAAGGGACAAGAATTTAGTCTGGTGAGGCCCGAGATTTGAACCTTGGATCTTTGCCCCCCTTACGAGGTTTGGGGGAACCAATTGGTCTACACATCAAACATAAAAAAGGGCTTATGGTATCTAGTGTGATTTGAACTAGATTTGAATGAACCCATGGTATGGATTGCAGACCTCAACTCGTAGCCTCGCGTCAACTTGGCTACTAACTCACCCTTATGTGTGGTTGATTGTTGTTTTTGTATTTTTATTAATTTTGTTTTATTTTTGTTGTTTGTTGTTGTTTTTGTATTTTTACCATTTGTTGTTTTTGATATAATATATAAGGACCCTCAGGATGGAAGTTGATGTGATGAGAATGAGCATTGACACCCCCAATCATGAGATTGATTGGATGATAAGGATATTGGAATCCCTAATATTGCAATTAAAGATAACCAAAGCAATTTAAAACCTTTGAAATGGAATTTGACCAATTAGATTTGGTGCATTGGAGTTGTGTTTGAATTTATACATTTGGCCATTTGAAATGAAATTCATTACTAAATGTGTGAAACATGAATTACCTCCTATAGAGAGTGACCTCTATACTCAGGGTATGCAAAGTAAATTATTTCTTAGACAAGATGTGAAGAAGGAAGAAGATGGTATTTTATCACAAGTATGTAGTTGCTCAAATTATAACCATACAACAGTGGCATAGATCCCAATGAAGAGATTTTGGGGAAGAAGTAGGATGTAGATAGAAGCAAAGGAAAAATGAAGTGTTGAATGTGTTATTGGTAGATAGTTTTTATTGTGTTTGTGATTGTTGTTGTTATTTTTGTCGTTTTGTTATTTTTTTACAACATCTATGTTTAGGGCATGAAAAATTAAATTGCATTTTGGAGGGAGTTACCTCTATGCGCAAGGCATGGAAAGTCACTTTCTTTGTCTTCATTTTTATATTTTTTTGGAGGGAGGGATCTCAATGCTCAAGGCATGAAAAGTAAATTTCTTTTGAAAGAAAATTTTATCCTAAGGATAATGCTCAAGGCATGAAAAGTAAATTGCTTTTGAAATGAAATTTTATCCTAAGGACAATGCTCAGGGGCATGAAAAGTAAATTTCTTTTGAAATAAAATTTTATCCTAAGGACAATGCTCAGGGGCATGAAAAGTAAATTGATTTTGAGATGCAAATTTATTCTAAGGACAATGCTCAGGGCATGAAAAGTAAATTGATTTTGAAATATAATTTTATCCTAAGGATAATGCTTAGGACATGAAAAGTAAATTGCTTCTTGAAATGAAATTTTATCCTGAGGACAATGCTCAAGGAATAAATAGTAAATTGCTTTTGAATTGAAATTTTATCCTAAGGGCCATGCTTAGGGCATGAAAAGTAAATTGCTTTTAAGATACATTTTTATCAAAGGGATTAAGGTGCCTTTGGAGCTTTGAAAATAAAATTGAATTTTGACCAAAGGGGTTTTATGCCTTTGGAGCCTTTGAATTGAAATTGAATTTTGACCAAAGGGATTTTATGCCTTTGGGGCCTTTGAACTAAAATTGAATTTTGACCAAAGGGGTTTATGCCTTTAGGGCCTTTGAACTTATATTGAATTTTTACCAAAGGGATTTTATGCCTTTGGGAACCTTTGAACTGAAATTGAATTATGACCAAAGAGTTTTTATGCCTTTGGGGCCTCTGAACCGAAATTGAATTTTCACCAAAGGGGTTTTATGCCTTTAGGGCATTTGAAGTGAAATTGAATTTTGACCAAAGGGGTTTTATGCCTTTGGGGCCTTTGAATTGAAATTGAATTTTGACCAAAGGGGTTTTATGCCTTTGGGGCCTTTGAACTAAAATTGAATTTTGACCAAAGGGGTTTTATGCCTTTGGGGCCTTTGAACTAAAATTGAATTTTGACCAAAGGGGTTTTATGCCTTTGGGACCTTTGAACTAAAATTGAATTTTTACCAAAGAAGTTTTATGCCTTTGGGACATTGGAACTGAAACTAAAATTTGACCAAAGGAGTTTTATGCCTTTGGGGCATTTGAACTAAAATTGAATTTTGACCAAAGGGGTTTTATGCCTTTGGGGCCTTTGAACTGAAATTGAATTTTGACCAAAGGGGTTTTGTGTCTTTGGGGCCTTTGAAATGAAATTGAATTTGACCAAAGGGGTTTTGTGCCTTTGGGGTATTTGAACTGAAACTAAATTTTGACCAAAGGGGTTTTATGCCTTTGGGACATTTGAATTGAAATTGAATTTTTACTAAAGGGGTTTTATGTATTTAGGGCCTTTGAACTGAAATTGAATTTTTATCAAAGGGGTTTGGTGAATTTGGAGTCTTTGAACTTGAAATTGGGATTTGATTGTTTTGTGAAAACGAGGTAAAGGGCACAACATTTGACAAAAGGATGTGACCTTTAAACTTGGTAATTGATTATTTTGAGATGTGGACACAAGGAAAAGGGTGCAACCTTTGATAAAAGGACACAACATTTTAAACCTGGTGGTTGATTGCTTTGAGATGTGAATGAGAGGTAAAGAGTGCAAAATTTGACAAAATGATGCAACCTTTGACAAAAGGACACAAATTTTTTAATGTAGCAATTTATTATGAAAGTGAGGTAAATGGTGCAACCTTTTGAACCTAGTGATTGATTGTGAAAGTAAGGCAAAGGGTGCAACCTTTGACAAAAGGATGCAACCTTTTGAACTTGGTAGTTGATTATTTTGAGATGTGAGTGCGAGGTAAATCATGTAAACCTTTTGAACTTGGATATTGATTATGAAAATGATGCAAAGGGAACAACATTTGGCAAACGGATGTAACCTTTTGAACCTACCAGTTGATTTTTTTATTAAAATTGAGGTAAAGGACACAACCTTTTTAATATAGCAATTGATTTGTTGATTGAAATATTGGATAGCATCAAAATAATTAGATGATAAGAAAGGTTTAACACTTCTATATGCAAAATTGGTCAAGGAGAGTGGTAAATACCCTAGATAGAAAAAATGGTTTGATAGAGGATGGGACTTTCCCAATCATGAGTTTGATTCGAAGTGGATGCGAAAGTGATGATGAAAAATAAGATATATAGAAAAAGAGATATAAGATGAAAATAACCAATCATAGGCATGTAGTTGGTAATACATGATCATACAACAATGATATGGAACTTATGAAAGAGAAAGAAATGAGAGGAAATTTGAAGTGATGAAGAAGAATCATTTTAGTTTAAAATCAAGGAAATAATTGTCGAGGACTTTAATGAAATAAGATAAATGCTATGTTGTTGGGAGACATTGTCGTAGAGGTCACATATTTTTGGGTTCCAGATTGGTATGATGAACATCTTGGTAAGAAGTGTGGCCATGGACATGATGAAATTGTTGGGGTGTGGGTTGTGATGTTGAGGCTGCATCTTGTGATCATGACACCCTTTGTTGGGCTAATGAAACATTAAATATATTCAAATTTTGATTGGGAGATGATATGGGATTGTCCAATTGCATTTCCTCTTGGACAGTCATATTGTGGACTAGTTGCTTGAAGGTGTGACAATCATTAATGTCATGCCCTGGTTATCAGTGGTAAACATACGATTGATGCTCATTGTATCCTTTTGGTTTAGGTCTATTAGAATTATCTAGCCTAGTATAAAGCAAGATGGCTTTCCCTACATTGTGTAACTTCTAGAAGATATTAGCCAATGGTTCATATAGAGGCATCTCAGTATGAAGTAAACAATGAGGATGTTGAGGTTTTGTATGAGGATAGGTAGGTGGAGTTACTATAGGGCCTGCCAGGGTTAGGTTATAGGTAGATTCCTGACACCTACAATTATTCATCTGTAGCTTGAGTCGATTGAGGTGCTCTAATATGTGTTACACATTAGTCAAGGGATGAATTGAGGTTGTCAATATAGAGTTGACATAGATTACTAGATGGTAAGGGGTCGATTAGTATGGGTAGGGATGCAGATACATGTAATGTGAAGGATATAGATGGTATAGTTGTTGATGTAATACCCATTGATTTGGGTGTGGTGTAGGGGATTGGTTCGGATATAAGGGATATTGTAGTTGAATATAGTTCAATCCTTCATGAGGCATCTATTTTTGCATCTGGTTGGGTATAAGAGCATATGATTGAAGGAATACCTGCTTGTATGCTTGATATGGCACTTGGGCCTATGCTTCTTAGTAAGGCACCTGAGTGTGCTATTCTTGTTGTGGTGCTTGCATGTATTCTTGTTGAGGTGACACTTGGTTGTACCTCTATCAGTTTGGCACTTGAATATGTGCTATTTTTTTTAGGGCACATGAATTTACATTTGTTGTTTTGGAACCTAATTATGCACTTGTTGTTGTTGGGATACCTAAGTGTAACCTTATTAACTTGACACTTGAATGTGCAATTATTGTTGTTGTGGCACCTAAGGGTAACCTTGTTGTTTTTGGGTCACCTGAGTGTACCCTCATTGAGTTAGCACCTGATTATGCACTTATTGTTGTTGTGGCACTTGAGTGTACCCTTGTTGTGTTGGCACCTAATTGTGCACTTATTGTTGAGGTACCTAAGTGTACCCATGTTGTTGGGACACTTGAGTGTACATTTGTTAGGTTGGCACCTAAATGTGGACTTGCTATGTAGGCCATTCATATAACAATGATGAAGGTGGTTAGAAAAACAAATTTTGTGAGGTAAATGCTTACCCCATAGAAAGAGGAATAATCTACAACTAGGATGGCATGAAGGTGGTCAATATTGGCACCTCAATTTGTGAGACAAGTGATTCTATCTAGAGTTGTGAAAGTAGAGCCACATGTTAATCAAGAATATGGAGAGGTTACAATGAGGTTTGAAGTGATATTCGTTATAGATGATGAATGGCATGCCCTAAAGGAGCAATATTTTATTGCTAGTCTATGGGAGGTGTAGGCAGATGATTCAATGGTGGAAGGAATGCTCTCCCTTGTTGTTAAAGTAGGGGGTTCACTCTAGAATTATCCATGGAAATGCACTCTCACTCATGCACTTGGTTTCATGTGGAAACCATGATGGAGAGAATGACAGATGTGTGGATGTTGTCAAGGAGAAAACCAAAGATTTTAGCTAGCTAAACAATCGTAGGCCTAGTTTTTTTTGTTGAAGGCATTTTACATTTACATTTATGTTGCTCCAAATGGGATGAAATTTTGTGGGAATATTCCTTTAGATTTCAATAATCTATCCTCAAAATTTTGTGGCAATATCAGTCTAGACGTGGAATTTATGACTAAAATAGTGAGGGTGGGTTTGGTTGGAAAATGTACCTCTTTGTATGTTTTTCGAGAAAATATACCTATCTATATGTTTTTTTATAGGACCAATTGTGATATATAGAATGCTACAAATTAGGGTCTAGAGGTATAGAGAACCGCTTTTAGACTTGATTTCTAGTGTTTTGGCAGTTTTTGTAGCAAGAGTGTTTCAATTAATCCAACAAGCAACAAACAATAAACAAGTGTGTATGGTTGATGTTGAATCTTTTTGACTTGATTATTTAGTTTTGTAGTTTGTGTGTTTTGAGATGAAAATATAGTTATAAAGATAGGGTATGTGATTGAGATCTTTAATGGAATGTTAATGCACACCCTTCCCGCTATACCGAAATGTATGCAACGAGTGGTGATACAAAAATAGGCAAAGGTATTCCTATGATGGAGGAAAGATTTGGGTGGCTAGAAGAGAGATATAAAAGAAAACTCCAATAAGAAGGTTGCATTATCTAAGTCCTGCTACTGGCCCATTCGAAATTTTGCTTCACCTTTGATTGGGCTTAGATAAAAATGATAGTTGTGCACTTAGTAATTATATATCCTGTAATTAGGGGCATATATCCTATCCTACCCCAAGGTAATCTCAATAGTAGGTGATTTTGTGGTGATGAAGTCCATAAAACCACTTGAGGGGGTTGCTCTAGTGTTTAGGGAGGCAAGTCAACACTTGCTAGTTGAACCCAATGTCATTGATCTCTATTGGTAATTGGTGATGAAATCCAATGTAAACCAATGTTGTTAGCTTATGTGTGTGTGTAATGCTTTTTTCCCTTAACAATCAAAATGTAGAAAATGAAACTATGCTATGACTCAAGAAAACATTTCTATCCAAATGTGATATTCAAAAGAAGGTGCCTTTTTGAAAGCAAATCTACACTATTTTGAAAATGACCAAATGATATGGTGCATTTTTTAAAGCAAATCTATACTATTTTAAAAATGACCAAATGATATGGTGTATTTTTTTGGAAGAAAATATACACTATTTTGAAAATGACCAAATGATATGGTGCATTTTTGAAAGCAAAATCTAAACTATATTGAAAATGACCAAACAATATGGTGCACTTTTGAAAGCAAATTTAGAAACTACTATTTGATTTGAAAATAGGTAGAAGAAAGAAAGAAATTGGTAAAATTTAGGGTCTTTGTATGACTGTTTATGATTTCTAGCCATTGGGTGCTTTTTGAGATCTGATAGGCTCTATTTTGTGTGTCAATTTAGAAAACGTACCTATCCATACTTAAAAGAAAGTACCTATCCATATGTTTTCTTGAAAAAGTAGATTTTCAGCTATTTTGTAGTTAACTTGGGCCTGGGTGTCAAAATTTTAAATTTTGGACTGTACCTACAATTTTGAATGTAGAAAGGTCAAATTTCTTAATAATAAAAAATGTGTTTGTTTTCAGCAACTAAAATTTGAAATTGCTTGTTTTTAGCAAATGAAATTTGAACTACTATGTAAAAACCATGAAAGGGGTAAATCTTAAAGTTTTGCAAGTGGACATGAGATGCATTTTAGGGATTCTGGAAGACTCCTACACATGTTTTGTAGTACCTACAACATAAAAAGACCACAATTTTTTTTTTAATCTCCACTACAAACCAAAAAAAAGTATATACACCATGATCGCTAAAATAAACTGACAAAAAATGTGTCACATTTCATTGATAATAGTAATTTTTACAATGTGAAATGATATACTTTTACAATTTACCCCAAAAACTACAAAAGAGGGCCTTTGGAAGAAGGGACCCTAGCACAAAATGTCTTTGTGAAAACATAAAAGTCTTATGTGAGATCCTTAGGGGAAGTGGGCTTATCGGATGCATTCCACTACTAGCTACGATAGTCTTCAAAATCAGTGTAACCCTACAAAAAATGTTAGATGTTTTTGGAGGTTTATCTCAATCAAGCCTCTCATAAACATAGATAAAATGGATACAAAATCTAGTGAAAATGCATGAAGGAAGTATTGAAATGAAATAAAACTAAAGTAGCAAAGAGGGGTTACTTGACCGATTGATTTGGTAATATATTTGTGGAAAACGTACATATCCATATTTTTTTTAAAAAATGTACCCTTCCATATGTTTTCCTATTTATTGTTCTAGTTGGTTGGTGCTTCAGATGTAGATGTCCCCAGTGCGATTTGAGTTTGAAACGAAAGCCAAAAGTGCCTAATTTGTAGTTGAAACAACCAAAAATCACAAAGAAAGTCATGTGGAAAGAGTTTTAGATGTGCAAGGTGCTTGGAAATGGATTTGGCAATATTATGGTAGCATAACGATGTAATATTATCCTTCTTGAAATCATAACCAAAGGCATCCTTTTATATATTTTCATGGCAAAAAAGGAGTAGGTGATGTGGTGGGAGAAGGAGATGAGAGAGAAGATCCTCTTAATTAAGCATGTGGTGGATAAGATCCTCCCATATAAGTGTATTAAGTGGACATGGGTGTGCCATCCTCACCTAAGGCTTAGGTAAAAGAGAAAACATATTTTCCCTTAAATTTATTTAAATGTTTTGGGAGTAGGAGTTTTACGAGAAAAAATGGTGGGTAGGTGCTTAGAAAATAGCATAGAGGGGTGTGAGTGGGGTGTGGGTTGTGAAAGAATGAGATTTAGGAAGCTTTAGAAAGGAAAAACTACTTCGATGCATTCAAATCAAAATAACGCTTAAGTCCTAAAACATGAAGTGCATTAAACAAAAGAGGCAAATCGATTGAAATCAGTTACAAGAATTTAGAGAAGTCACAACCCTTTTATTAAACTCTTTAACCTCGGTTACAAAATTGCCTCCTCCCTTTTTAGGGGCTAGGAGCGTTAAATGGATCTTTGTTACAATTGTGACTTAGTCTTCCTCCTTCGCACGCCCACATGCAAAATGGGTGGGCCAAAGTGTTGTTGCCGCTGATGTTGATAAATCCTCACTTCTTGCTGCTCCTCCTGTGTGCAAAGAAACAACCAAGGCATTAGTAGCACCTGCTATGAATAAGGAAAGTTTGTTCTTTGAAATTGACAAAAAGATGCATGCAAAAGATTATCAAGTACAGTGAGTAAAGTGAATCTAAATGACCTGAAAACCTGACAGAGGACAGAAGACATTACCAGAGGGCCACTGCCATTGAAACAGTCGGCCAATCTACTTTCAACAGGAATTCATCCCTGGGCAGGACGAATTTCGACTGCTATTCGTCCCCGGGTGGGACGAATTCGACTATGTTAGGAAAGCCAAAGTGATACTGCTCCAATGTCGAATCTCGGGACCTACAAAACACCTGAAAATAGAGGGGTTACATAATTGGGGCCATTTTGGGATGACCCAGATGGTCGGATTCTCCCAATTTGGCCTCTATCCTTAGGAATTCGATATCGCCACCTGCAAGTTAGTGAGAACTATACAATCGACAAAGCATGATAATGTGTGATCAAAATTCTATGAAATCAAAATTAGAGACTACTTAAACAACATAGCATAGAATAGATATGAATAAATGATAATTAAAATGAAACTTAAAAGAAAAGTGTGGGGTGCCCAAATGGGCCGCCCACCGTTAGAACTTGATTTTGACGCCAATCCACTAGGGATGGGCTCAAAATCTCTTGGATTGGGGTGTCGACAAATTGGTGGTTTGAGGTGGTCAAATGTTGGGTTTTGGGTTCGGATCCACACTTCCAAAAGCCACCCAATAACCTCCCTTGTGAAATAGATTAATGGATGTGAGAAGGTGAATCAAAAAAGGATGCAAATGGGTGTTCAATTGGGCAGCACTTCGTTGCTTGAAATCGCCTCCAATCTGTCCTTTTTGGGTGGGAAAGTCCACCCTTTTATAGACCCATGGGGTCTCTTTGGAGGGGCATGCAGGGATGCCATGTGGCAGCGATGCCTTCCCAAGAGGGAGGAAACTCCTCCCTGACTTGGGCTTCCATGATCGCCCTTGTGACAGTCCACTAACTGCCAACCTACCCACCTACACGCGCATGCATGGCAGGAGGCAATAATTGATTGTCCTTGGCTGCCACTTGGCGACATTTTTCTTTTTTCCCATTAAACCTAGAATTCATCTTGACCAGATACGATTTCAGAATTCATCCCTGGGTGAAACGAATCCCAGTTAGTATTCATCCCTGGGTGAGATGAATACTGGGCAAAGTGCCTGAATGTGCCAAATTGCTTCTTGACCTTACAAAATTGCTATGAAAGTGGTTAGGACCACTGTTTGACCTTTGAGGGCTGCCCTGGGGGCTATTTTTGTCAAAGCGATCAGTGTTTGCAGTCACATAATTGGATTGGTTTCGTTTTGGTGTCTACAGATGCCCCTTTTTGGGATGCGCTGTGCATGGCGCATCGTCGAGCAAAAATAGATAACCAAAGCACTAATGATTAGGGTTTCTTGGTAACCTAACCAAATTTTGATGCCCCAAGCATGGAAAGGGCATGCATTATTGAATCCTTGCTTTTGACGAGCTAAGGAATTTGATTTCAAGTATTAACCTATTTTGGTGAGGTGTGACTTGAGCTTGGACATTGATCGGTCATGATTAGGCAAAGGGCGCAACCTTTTGTCCACAGGGGAACCTTGTGTTCATGATTCACGAATGCCAAGTGTTTGATCAATTTGATTGTTATTGCTTGTTTCTTGCCCCAAGCAGGAGAGTAGTTGTCTTTGTCAATGATTCTTTGAATGCATGTCATTTTCCTTAATTGGGTGTGTGCTTGTTGATTGGTGACTAAGTGTGACTACCCCCTCAAGCGACGAATCGATGAGGGAATGACCTTCGTGAGAAAAGCGACGAGTCGCTTGACCCAAGATGACTTGTGCAAGGGTGCCTTTAGATGGTTTATCATTAAGCATGTGCAATTTTTCCAACATTTGGACCTGTTTTTGGTGGGTGTTAACCCTTTTTGTGACGTTGTTTGGAGCTGAAATTGGCGAAAATCCGTCTTCCCATGGAGCGGTCCGGCTAAAGTAGCCTTCTTAGGGAGTAGGATAATGACAATTTGTGACCCCAATGTCTATTTTGTATGCCCGAGATGTCAAGTGCAACAACACTCTTATCGGGAAAATTTATTGTTTGTTTTTAGTGTATTTTTGTTCATTTTTTTATGTTTTTGAAGTTTCTGGCTTGAATTCGTCCCAGGGTGGGACGAATTCCAGCTGTAGAATTCGTCTCTAGGTGGGACGAGTGCTAACCAGAGTGATCATCCCAGTAAAGGATGAATTTCAGCTCAAAGGCCTATTTAAAGGCAAAAACTTGAGTTTGGGCTCATTTGTGTCAAATTTTTCTTGCGATTTTGGAGCTCTGGGAGGAGGAGGTAAATTTTGCGAAGCGAAGCGCTGTCGAGATTTTCCCTGCCATCATGAGTACACAAACTGGTTCAAGCGACGAAGCCGAAGCGAAACCCGTAAGTGCTCCCTAAATTTTATTTTTGTTTTTAAAGCTATAAGTGTGTTGTTTTTCTATACAATTTTTTTTTTTTTTTATGATTTTAATTATTATTATTTTTTTGTTGAATTATTTTCTTTTGCAGGTTGTTAGGAGCCGGTACCGTGTACCCACTGCTTTCACTGAGGCATGGGGGGCACTGAATGATGTTGACTGGAAGTGGCTTGATGCCCTTGGGCTCAAGCAGGTGGCTCTACTGGAGCCTGTGGTCTCGGATTAGGCCTATCTGACGGCCCTGATCAAACTTTGGGATCCACGGACCAACACCTTCCATCTCCTAACAAGGGAGATGACTGTGACTCTAGAGGATGTCTATCGGCTTCTTCGGATTTTGATAGATGGACTGCCCATCTGGACATCGCCGCGTGATCAACGAATTGTTGTATTGACGAGATGCTTCGGGCATGGGGGCGACTGGGTGTAGCGAACCCAGTGGAGACGGTCGAGGTGGACTGCTAGGTTGGTGAGATTTTGGTTGGATGGTGGTAGGAGAGGGGGGTGTTAGGAGTGAGGCACGCATTCCTGATGGGCCTCATTTCTAACATGCTATTACCTGACTCATTAGGCACGAGGTTCCCGTGGAACCTACTGGATTTGGTGTGGCAGTTGGTAGAGTGCCCGATAGAGGCACCGCTGATCTTGAGATGGGGATAGACATTGTTGGAATAACTCTATGGGGATCTGTATGGGGTCCATTTTCAGAAGTGAAAGGGGGTCAGCTACAGTTATCTGTTGTAGTGTTGGGGTTGGCATCACATAGCAGTTGAGAGGCCAACCGGGTTACCATGGATGACTCGGGAGGAGATGGAGGATAAGGAGATAGGTTATGCGGTTCTGTGGTGGCGGTCTACGGAGCAGGGGCAAAGTCGACGATGGGTAGGTGCCGTAGAGCACTATACTGATGCATTCTCTAGGCTCACTCTAGGGGAGGTGGTTTGGCTCCCTTATCGGGACTGTATAGCTTGGTCGAAGGCTGGAGAGTGGCTCCGATGAGTATGCAGGGAGCAGTGGTTGATTGGGTGGCATGGGACCAAGAATGAGTTATTCTCATATAGCCGGATTACATGATAGTTTGGGGTGCACCAGGGGTTTCCTGGTGAGCCCGTAGTCTATCGACGCCGGGGAGATGAGAGGACTCTAGATCGATCGGTCATCGCGCCATTGGGCGAGGAGTCAGATGCGGTGATCGATGTCCCGAACGTGGATGATGTCGAGACTACCACTGAGTATGACTCGTGGTGGGTACTGCGATGATGGAGAGGAGAGGGGCCACTGGGAGGCACAGAGGTGGCAGTGGAGGGTGCTGAGGCACCAGGGGATGATTGGGGAGTTTCGTTGGATGATGCGGACATGGTTGAGGTGGGGGATGAGGATGTAGATTTGGGAGCTCCGGATCAACCGGACATGTAGGACATGGAGGAGCAGTGGGAGCCAGAGCAGGCTGCTATTCCAGAGTCCTGTACTTTAGGCGGATACAGAGGAGATGGAGTCTGGGATACGCACTAAGAATGCGTGACTGATAGAGCTATTGTAGATGCGGGATATGGAGCTGGGGGACGCGCTACGGGAGAGGGATCTCCTACGGGCTTAGCTAGCAAAGCGGGATAGGGTTTTGGCATAGCACGATGATGCAGTATCTTACTACCATCGATAGGAGGCAGAGTGGTTCCAACACCGACTAGACTTGGAGAGGGAGGTCATCCACATTGGTGGGTGGCTACTTGAGCCATCGAGAAGTGGATCTTCGCGCTGGATGAGGGATAGTGCGACTGAGCAGTCAGCATCATCTCGTCACAGGCGATTGGATGAGGGAGGCGGTAGCAAATGTGATGCGGGGGCTAGTAGTAGCCGCCCTACAAGGTCCCATAGGACCCACACCATGGGGGGTAGTTCCCGTCGCACCGATCCTGCGTGATCATGGTGGATGACGCCTTAGGCTAGGTGATTTTGTTATGTGATTACGGGGTCTAAGGACCAATTTTGTAGCCTGTGGGCATTTTTTTTTTTTGGACGATATATATACATATACCGGTTTTATTTTGGTTATGTACATGTGATGATTTGATTTTTATGCATGATGGCTGATGACTATGGATGTATGCATGTTTATTTATTTTGATGAAGGCATATGTTATGATGAATGCAAATGTTTTTTTATTTATCTATGATATGCAAGATGAAATGGATGGGTGGAATTTGTGATGGTTGGTTATGGCACCATAGACTGTTTAATATTTTGTTTATTTCGTTTTTAGACGATTGCTGTGGTAAATGAATTTGTATGTATACATGTGGTTTTTCTCTCTTTTTTTGTTTTTTTGATGGTATTGCAAAGATGGAAAGTAGCGTAGTTGGTTTAGAAATGTAGCTAAGGTTTTCTGAGACTCAGATGGTTTTAAATCATTAGCCACGACTGTACTTTGTCTTACAAGACTTTTGAACAAGGTATGAATCAGACTTGTTTTTGACCAAGCTATTTCACATCCCTGTGTGTGCAATTGAGTTCATTTATGTGGTATTTGTCAGGATACCGCCAATTCCAGATGGGCTTTCAACCGAACCTATATCGAGGATCACCTAATTAGCTCCACTAATTCCTTTGTTGTATTTAGTTAGATTAATCTGCGGTGTTATCCAGGATACCATAAGCTAGCTCATCCTTATGCAAACATTGGTCTGCACATACGCAAAGCGAATGTGACAAACATATCGTCATGCGGGTAGGATACCACCATTGCCAGATAGGTTATCAACCAAACCTATAATGAGGATCACATAGATGGTTTTCAAATGCTGAGAATTCTAGGGATTCAAGTTCAGGATATTTGTTGGCTAAATGCTTTGGAAAGTTGCTCGTCCATATAGTGATGAAAATCATTGTTTATTTTCTATTAATTCTTTTTGAGCAAGGATTTTGAATAGTAGTGATAACCACTGTTATTTGATTTTGTATTTTGAATATTGTGAGTTTGGGCTTATGAGTGGCCTTGATCCTTGTGGACTTGGGGATGACTACGCATCCTTTGCAGGGACGTGTAGTACAAATCCTTACGACGTTAGGGACAAAGGGGGTGATGAAGATTATGGAGCAAGGGCATTGATCTGTTAGGCCTTGGGGATGACTACCCATCCTAGTTAGGAGCGAATAGTACGAATCCTTACAACTTGGAGACCAAAGGTGAATGGAAAGTGTTAGGATGATGATTTGTTGGAATTTTGTTTGTGAATGGTGTTGATCCCTTTAGGTTTTGGGGATGACTACCCATCCTTGGCAGGGACATGTAGTACAAATCCTTACAACTTTGGGAACCAACTATGATTGGGATTTGGTAGTGGTGAAAACCATTGTATATGGAGGTGAATGGATAAGAAAGAGCTTGTCCTTTTGTCAATTCTCAGCATTCTAAAACCATTCACATGGGGGGATGAGCAAGATAACCGTTTTGCTTATGGAAACCTGGATTACTGTGCAGGTTTCATCTTTCGTTCACACAACTTGGAAAATTTTATGTGTTTTAATTTGTGTTGGGATGTTACGTAACAAGGCGTATTTCAAGTGTAACTCTACCTTCGTAAAATCTGTCTAACTTGGTACATGACGTAGCTAAAAAGCAAAATGACGACTGAATCACGAAAACTCTTGATACATTATAAGACCACTGACTCTATTGTGGTAAACAACAGTGAATGGCATTTGTTTGCTATTTTGTAAAATGGAAAAGATGGACTAGCAAAGCAATTACAGCCTATGGTGCCTTTGACCTGTACGACCACAAATATGCAATGTATGGATGCAATGCTTTGATGCAGCTATGTATTTTTTTGTATTTTTGATTGATTGATTTTTTTTTTTGAATGTGAGGATGAGGTGCGAGAAGAGCTCTCTATTGATGAATTTGAGTATGCCTAGAAATGAGATGCAAAATTTTTTGTTGTTTTTGAATTTTCTTGATTTTTGACCAAGCGATTGTGGAAATCCTTGGAGCATTTTGGGATTGACCAAGCGATTTTAGGAATCCTTGGAGCATTTTTGGGATTTGACCAAGCGATTGCGATAATCCTTGGAGCATTTTTGGGATATGGCTCTCTTAGATATGAAATGGTCGCAAATGACTGATATTCAAGGGTTCTGTTTCCTTGATACTGTCAAGAGAAGCTAGCCGGTATGTCTCGGGTCCTATTTTTCTATCAATGACATATGGACCTAACCAATTTGCTGCAAACTTGTCCCTTAGGTGGGATGGCAAACTAGAATTTTGTTGGTTTTCCTTCAAAACCAAGTCACCAACCCGAAAGTCTCTCAGGTGAACTTTCATGTTGTAAGATTTCTTAAGTCGCTCTTGATAAATACGTAAATGCTTGAGAGCATTAACGCGTCGTTCGTCAAGCAACGTAAGCTGGTATAACTGGGCCTGCCACGTAGAGTCATCATCGATGAACTCCTGCATTGATATACGTAGGGAAGGAATCTCCAACTCCAGAGGCATGACTGCCTCAGAGCCATACACGAGCGAAAATAGAGTGGCCCCAGTGGGTCTCCGAATGCTAGTGTGATAGGCCCATAGGGCAAGTGGTATTTGAATGTGCCAATCCTTATGACTATCTATGACAGTCTTTTTAAGGATGGCAACTAGCATTTTGTTTGACGCCTCTACTTGCCCATTCGCCTATGGATAATAGGGTGTCGAAAAGCTGTGCTGAATCTTGTACTTTATGGTCAAAGCACGCACGTATTTGTTCTTGAAAGGCGTCCCATTATCCGAGACTATTTTGGATGGAATACCAAAATGACATATGATGTTATGCAAAATGAACTCCACAATGTGGGGTCCTATCGTAGAGGTAAGCAAAACTGCTTCCACCCACTTGGTAAAATACTCTGTGGTCGTTATGATAAACGTGTGATGGCTTGATGACACAAGGGAGATATTTCCAATTAGATCGAAGCCCAACTACGAGAACGACCAAGCAGATTGGACTGTCTGCAAGGCCTGGGAAGGTACGTGCATCAAATTGGCATGATGTTGACACTTCACACACTTCTTGACATATGCGCAACAATCTCGTTCTAAATATGGCCAATAATAGCCCATGCGAAGAATGCACTTTGCAATAGCCATACCACTGAAGTGGCCACCACATGTACCATCGTGCGCTTGGGCGACTGTCCAAGTGGACTCTTGTTGGTCCAAGCAACGAAGGAGGATTCCTTCGTAGCTGCGACGATACAAAATTTCTCCTATCAAGACATACTTAGCTGCTTTCTACTTGAGTGCTCGTTTGGTGGCATGAGTCAATCCAAGCGGGAGATTACCTAACTTGAGATAGTCTATAATGGGTAAATACCAGTCCTGTTGTTCAAAAACCTTGACAATATGAACAACCAATCCCTCTTGAAGTTCATCCCTAGCAAACATTGAATGGGATAGAACCTGTAAGAATAGCATTGTGTTGCTATTAATGGGAGTAGGGGAGAACAAGGACCCCCAGTTGGCGCGTTTCAGATGATCTCAGATTCGAGAGAACTTCTTCGAGGATGGTTCAATCTGGATCATGTGGATTCTTGGCGTCAAGTCTGTGCTTGCACGCTCCATCATAGATTACGATAATGTTTTGACTTGAATGGTTGTCATATCACCGAAAAGGTCTTGTGGAATTAGTGACCCCAAAGAGGCCATTGTGTCCGCAAAATGATTTGATGATCGAGGGAGTGCCTCGATGTCATACCACTCAAGTTTTGCTAGGAATTTGTCCACGAGGGCTTTATAAGCCTGTAGGACTAGGCATTTGCATTGATATACCCATTTTAATTGATTGACTATTAACAATGAATCACCAAAGATATTCAGTCATTTGATGTTCATGGCGATTGCTGTCTGAAGACCTAGGAGCAAGGCTTCATACTCTGCATTATTGTTGGTGCACGGGAAGTTTAATTTAAATGACAGGGGCATTGGAGCACCCTGCGGTGTGAAGAATACAATTCCCATGCCTGTTAGCGTACTATTGTATTTATTTGTATTTGGAGTACTCAGTTACAACTGCGTAACAATCCTGTTATTCTATTCTGCCGGAGTGCTATTCCCGACACCGTTGTAACCTATTTAAATCCTGTAGCAATAATACAATTACGTTTCGTATTTTACATGGCATCAGAGCCGGATTGGGACGGGATCTGTTTGCAGTGAAAGGAAGCAGCGAGAGGAGGCTGGAGGTGGACGAGCAGAGGAAATTTTTTTTTTAATTTTTTTTTGTCCGCGACGTGTTATTCCCTGTCGCGAGATTAAAAATAAAAAATAATTTGCGCAGGTCGGCGCGCTGCGTCACCGGTCCAGCCACTGCGCGCGAGCTCGACGTGCGGCCAGGGACGCAGACGTCCCATGTGCACGCAGGGCGTAGAGCCCAGGGACGCAGACGTCCCATTGGAGGGAGCGGATGCGACAGCGCCGCCCCCCGGGCCCAACTTTCCCCCCCACCCCCCGCGCGACGCACGATATATGCGCGCACGCTCCCCAAGGTGGCCCCCCACCCTCCCCACCCCCACCCCTCGCGCGACGCGTGATCTGCGCACGCGCGCTCCCCGAGGGCACCCCCCCTCTCCCCGCCCACGGAGCGGGAATTCAAATTCCCGCCCGTGCGGGAAATCGGAGGGGGTATAAACCCCCCCCACGGGACTGCGTCCGTGAGATGCAGCCATTGCGCAGAAGGGCCGAGGGCCCTCTACCCTCGCCTTCAAATCCCCGCGCGCGCGGCCTGGCCCTGTTTTCTTTTTTTTTTTTTTTAAATTAAAAAAAAAAAAACAACGGGCAAAGAGCGGAAGAGCGGTCGACGGAAAGAAAGAAAGAAAGAAGAATATTTTCGACAAAACAGAGGGCGGTTCGACGTAAACCCCCCGGGTGAAATTTTTTTTTCGAAAAAAAATTCCCGCTGCGACTTGCAGAGAGGAAGCCGAGCCGGAGGCTGCTGCAGAGGGTGTTGAAAAGGGAGGTGACTTGCTGATTTTTTCGGATCAGCCCGCTGGCTCACGTGGTCGTGAGCCGTGCGGTAAGGCTCAGGGAGCCTGCAGGTCGGGGGTTCAAATCCCGCCGACCCCCCCAAGGTATAATTTATTTTTGTCAAAGTCATTTTTTAATTATTATTATTTTTAATTAAAATTTTTAATTTTAATTTTTTTTAATATAGTTTTTAAACTTTAATAAATTAAAATTTAATTTTAATTTATTTTTTCTAAAGTTTTTAAAACTATATAAATTGAAATTATTTATTTTAATTTTAAATAAATAATGATTATAAAAATGCTTTGTTAAAGAAAGCCTTTTAAGGGGGGATATTTTTCAAAAATCAAAGGGGGATAGAGAGTAATTTTTAGAAAAAATAGCAATTTGGCATTGTAAAAGGTGCATTTTCGGCTGTGACCGACACCTTGAGGGTTATTCTTGTGGGCAATTTTTTTTGTTGTATGTTGCATATTTCATTTTTGCACTATAACATTAAAAATTAAAATCAAAACACTCCCTAAGTCCCCGGAATATAAAACCCATCTGTGCAATTTATTTGCACTGCAGCATTCGGTATTTGCGATACCTCTGGCCAGCACTTACAGGTAAAGCTGTCGTGATTTGGCTACTGTATCCGCCGCCTAATATAGCTGCTATAACGATGTCTGAGCTTGTTCTCTATAAATCATCGGGGAGGAATAAGTACGCCATTTTTGCATTTTTTACTCCATCCACTACCCTTTATCGCACTTGTGTTTAGGCGTAAATCCTGACGAAGTATTCTTCATAGTGTTTAGGGGAAGTTACGCCCCACGCATGAGAAGAATCTTCTATGGTAGGTGCCATCAACAAGGAGATTCCCTTTCAGTACCGCTTATGTTCCACGTATCGTATGATCTCTAAAATTCACCTATAGTCTCCCTCACGTAAGGGCGGGTGATTTTTGTTGATCTTTCTAAATACCTATAGTTTCCCTCACGTAAGGGCGGGTATTTTGTACGGTATATTGGCCTAGCAAAAGGTATATCGAAAGGGGGACCAATTTGGTGATATAAGGAACCTTCACTATGGCCGTTGTTGCAAAGTTGATGGTCGATCCGCATCGATTATTGAAAGGTCCAAATTATACACCATGGAAACATAAGATGAAGGCTATTCTCCAAATGGAAGATTTGTGGGATATTATTCTTGGAGTACCAACAAGGCCTTCACCAACGACGAGGATCCACAGGTCCTTCAGCAGATCAGATTGCTTTTGACAAGAAAGACAGTAGAGCAAAGGTGCTCATTTTGTTTGTTGTTTTAGATGAAGTGCAACCTCATATAGCTGATAAAGCAAGTGGTAAAGAGGCATGGGATGCCCTTAGAACCATCTATGAGGGGAAGAATGAATCCACCATTCTTCATCTTCAACAACAACTTCATAACCTGAGTTTGAGGCAGGGTGAAACAGTTGAACTCTTTACGTGCAGTGTCTGAGTTGAAAGAGAAATTGAGTTCTCTAGGAGATACTGTGGATGAAAAGCTTCTCATTTCACTTGTGATGAGAGCTTTACCTTCTTCATTTGATATGTTGATAACCTCCATCCAGGTGTCCCAACGACAAATTACCTACATCGAGTTGGTCAATCTGCTCCAACAACAGGAGGCACGCCAACTTCACAAGGATGATTCTTCCAATACAGCCCTATACACCAACAAGCGAGGGTTCTAGGAAGAAAGGTAATGGGCAAAAAGGAGGCAACTTTCGAGGAAAGGAGGAAATTCTCAACGGGATACGAAAGGAAAAGGCAAGCAACCTCAACGAGAAGAAGAGGTGGTGCAAGATCCGTGAGAAAGACAACCATGACACCAACGAGTGTTGGCATAAGAACAAGCAAAAAGGCCAAAACAAACCACAAAATAAGAACAAGCAACCCCGGGTGAATGTTGCTTGTTGAAGAATCGACTCGGATTACGAATGGGCACACAAGGTGCTCATGACTACCACAGATTCCACTCGGAGGGATCCTATTTGGTATGTCGATTACGGAGCTAGTAAACATATGACTGGCGACAGATCGTGGTTTGAATCATTTGTGGCCAAAGAGGGCAAACCTGTCACCATTGTTGATGATAAAACCTACAGGGTTCAGGGAGAGGGTACATTTTCAGTCACTCTTCCTGATGGCAAGTGTCAGATTGACAAAGTCCTCTATGTTCTGGGATTGGCCAACAATTTGTTGTCAGTGACACAAATCTTGGACAGAAATATGGTTGTCAACTTTCGTGTTGAGAATGGAAAGAAGTGTTGTACAATTACCAGGAAGGGTAAGAAGATTGCAACAGCTTCATATAAGCATGGCTTATTTGCACTAGATGCTATCTCTACTCCACATGTTGCCATGACTATCTCTACCAAGGAGGCAACTTCCCTATGGCACAAGAGATATGGGCATCTTAGTTACGGCTACTTACTTGAGCTCAGCAAGTATGAGATGGTAAAGGGTCTTCCTTCCCTTTCCGCCACATTGCCGGTGTGCTCGATCGCTTGGCGGGAAAGCGACATAGAGTACCATTTGAGAAGAGCTCTACAAGAGCACGAAAACCTCCGGAGCTAATTCACACCGATCTATGCGGTCCTTTCACACCCAACGGTGTTGGAGGGAAGAGGTACTTTCAATTATTCATAGATGACTACTCACGAAAGATGTGGGTTTTCTTTCTCAAACTGAAATCTGAAGCTTTCGCATTCTTCCAACAGTTCAAGAAATCCGTTGAGAAGGAGTTAGGGGCTTCTATCAAAACCCTCCGCTCAGATCGAGGGGGAGAGTTTACCTCTAATGAATTTTTTGCATTCCTAGATAAGCATGGGATCAAGAGACAGTTAACAAATGCCTATACTCCTCAGCAGAATGGAGTTGCTGAGAGAAGGAACCGTTCTATCATGGAAATGGTTCGTTGTATGCTCACAGGAGCTACTCTTGGGCAACAATATTGGGCAGAAAGTTGTCACCACTGCAGTGTATCTTTTGAATAGGGCACCCAAAAAGGCCCTAAAAGGAATGACTCCATAGGAAGCATGGAGTGGTCGAAAACCCTCCATATCTCATCTACGTATTTTTGGGTGTCAAGCTTTCATGCACATACCGAAAGAGAAAAGGAAGAAGCTAGATGAGAAAACACTGAGATGTATTTTTCTTGGATATTCTGAGCACTCTAAAGGATATCGGTTGATAGATCCTTTGCCAAGAAAATTCATATCCGAGATGTTGTCTTTGATGAAGCTTCCATCACGAGCACATCGCACGGGATATTGTGGAACCTAAGGAAGAGGAGATTCCTTCGTCAACACGAGACAGGGAGGTCCTTCTACATCTTCTTCACCACCACCAAAGCAGAATCCTAAATGGTGTACAAATACAATCGAGAGATGCAAATTTATCCACTCCTCCCAATTTGAATTTGGATAGACCTCGTACACGCAGTATGGCTCAAAAGGAAAGAGAAGCCGAGAAGCTGGTGAGGTTGATGATCTTTGTCAATCTTTTGAGGAACTTTACGTGACTCCAAGTAGAGAAGTTGAGGATATGGATATTGATGATGACGGGGCATTCATGTCTACCATAGATAGTCTTGAACTTGCATCGGTGCAAGATGCTCTTAGTGAGCCTCAGTGGAAGGCCGCTATGGATACAGAGTATGAGTCTCTGATGAAAAATAAAACTTGGAAGCTTGTTGATCTGCCACATGGAAAGAAACCTATTGGCTGCAAATGGGTATACAAAGTCAAGTACAAGGCAGATGGAACAATTGATAAGCATAAGGCCCGACTTGTTGCAAAGGGCTATGCTCAAAAGGAAGGCATCGACTATGAAGAAACTTTTGCACCTACTGCTCGGATGACCACAATTCGGATTATGTGTGCTATGGCAGCACAATATGGGTGGAAAGTTCACCAGATGGATGTCAAAAGTGCCTTTCTTAATGGTGATATCCAAGAAGAAGTCTATATGACTCATCCTGAAGGATTTGAGGTGGAAGGCCAACAGCAGAAAGTTTGCAAATTGGTCAAATCCTTGTATGGTCTGAAACAAGCTCCTCGAGCTTGGTATATAAAAATGGACAATCACCTAATGCAGCATGGATTTAAGAGATGTTCATCAGATGCAAACCTCTATTTCAAGAAACGGGGTTACGAGATAGTGTTGCTTGTACTCTATGTGGATGATCTGCTCATTACGGGGAGTTCGGAAGATATGATCTCTCTTGTCAAAAGAAACTTGTGCAAATCTTTTGAGATGAGAGATCTCGGACTTCTCCATTACTGTCTTGGTCTGGAATTCAGCCAGAAGGAGCACACCATCAAAGTGTCTCAGAAAAAGTATGCCAAGACATTGCTCGATAAATATCGCATGACTGACTGCAAGCCAATGGCAACTCCTATGGAGAATGGACTTCAGTTATCGTGATATGATGACTCACCTCAGGTAGATGGCACTCTCTATCGACAGTTGATTGGGAGTCTCATATATCTGACCAATACTAGGCCAGATCTCGTATTTGCTGTAAACTATCTTTCGAGGTTCATGCGGGAGCCTAAGACTACTCATTGGAAAGCGACAAAACGTGTTCTTCACTATGTCCAGTGGTACTATAGAATATGGCCTAGAATACAAGAGGAACAACAAATTCTTCTTGCAAGGATACACGGACTCCGACTATGCCGGATCATTTGATGATCGCAAGTCAACTTCTGGATACATTTTTCATCTGGGATCCGGTCCTGTCTCTTGGCACGACAAGAAGCAACGGTGGTTGCTATTTCTTCAACGAGAGGCAGAATATCATGCCGCACGTGAAGGCGTGTGCGAAGTGATATGGTTACGTCGCATTCGGACAAGTATGGGCCATCCATCAAAATCTCCAATACACTTGTTTTGCGACAATCGAGGTGTTCGAACCTCGTCAAGAATCCGAGTCCATCATGAAAAAACAAAGCACATTGACACACAATGTCATTTCATTCGAGAGGAAGTTCCAAAGCACCGAATTCAGCTTGAGCACATTCCCACCGATGCTCAAGTTGCGAGACATTTTCACTAAGGCACTTGGACGTGTCAAATTTGAATTGTTTCGCGACTCACTTTGTATTGCAAAATGATGTAAGGGGATGTTAGTAGTCTAGTATAGCTATTAGTTATTACATTACCCAAATAATGTAATAAAGGGGGATGTTAGCGTACTATTGTATTTTTGCTGCAGGATTTGCACAAGTTTCTTTTGACAATAGAGATCATATCTTCTGAACTCCCTGTAATGAGCAGATCATCCACATAGAGTACAAGCAACACTATCTCAGAACCCTATTTCTTGAAATAGAGGTTTGCATCTGACGGAAATCTCTTAAATCCATGCTGCATTAGGTGATTGTCCATTTTTATATACCAAGCTCGAGGAGCTTGTTTCAGACCATACAAGGATTTGACCAATTTGCAAACTTTCTGCTATTGGCCTTCCACCTCAAATCCTTCAGGCTGAGTCATATAGACTTCTTCTTGGAGATCACCATTAAGAAAGGCACTTTTGACATCCATCTGGTGAACTTTCCACCCATATTGTGCTGCCATAGCACACATAACCCGAATTGTGGTCATCCGAGCAGTAGGTGCAAAAGTTTCTTCATAGTCGATGCCTTCCTTTTGAGCATAGCCCTTTGCAACAAGTCAGGCCTTATGCTTATCAATTGTTCCATCTGCCTTGTACTTGACTTTGTATACCCATTTGCAGCCAATAGGTTTCTTTCCATGCGGCAGATCAACAAGCTTCCAAGTTTTATTTTTCATCGGAGACTCATACTCTGTATCCATAGCGGCCTTCCATCGAGGCTCACTAAGAGCATCTTGCACCGATGCGAAGTTCAAGACTATCTATGGTAGACATGAATGCCCTGTCATCATCAATATCCATATCCTCAACTTCTCTACTTGGAGTCACGAAAGTTCCTCAAAAGATTGACAAAGATCATCAACCTCACCAGTTTCTCTGGCTTCTCTTTCCTTTTGAGCCATACTGCGTGTACGGGGTCTATCCAAATTCAAATTGGGAGGAGTGGATAAATTTGCATCTTTGATTGTATTTGTACACCATTTAGGATTCTGCTTTGGTGGTGGTGAAGAAGATGTAGAAGGACCTCCTGTCTGTGTTGACGAAGGAATCTCCTCTTCCTTAGGTTCCACAATATCCTGGTGTCATCGTAGATGTGCTTTGTGATGTGAAAGCTTCATCAAAGACAACATCTCTACTGATATGAATTTTCTTGGTCAAAGGATCTATCAACCGATATCCTTTAGAGTGCTCAGAATATCCATGCCACCACCTTGCTCACATTTAGAACCATCGAAGAATAGGGTTATGTTAGCTTGTGACTCAGGCTCATCAGAATCTGGTGATTTTGAAACATGGAAGACCCCATCATCGAGTAGTTCTATGAATAGAGGCTGATCGTCTTCAAGAGGAGCCTCTGATAGTTGATCGACTATGACTTGTCCTTTGATAGATTTTTGTCCAATAAACTCTATGTCAAATTCCATCAACAACATGATCCATTTTGCCATGCGACTACTATGATAATTACAACTCATCATGTATCACAATGGATTCTCGTTAGACACAACATATGTAGTGTTAATTAGAATGTAGTGGCATAGCTTTTTGGTAGCAAACACCACTGCCAAGAAGAGTTTCTTGACGTATGCATAGTTAAGTTCATAACTGACCAGGGTGCAGCTAAGATAGTAAGTAGCCTGCTCTTTGTTAAGTTCATTCTTTTGGGCTAACATGGCGCCCAGTGCCACCTCAGTAGCTAAGATGTATAAGTAGAATGGCACTCCTGGTCTAGGTGGTGCCAATACTGGCGACGAAGCCAGGTATTGTTTGATCTCATCAAAGGCTGACTAGCACTCGTCATCCCAATGAAATGTAACCCCCTTGTGCAATAATTTGTTCATGGGTCGACACTTGTCAGATAATTGTGCTATGAAGTGTTTAATCGACACGACATTTCCCTGTAGACTTCTGAGCTGCTTGATTGTAGTTGGGGGAACCATTTCAAGGATTGCCTTGACATTCTTTGGGTCCACCTCGATTCCTCGCTTTGAGACTATGAAACCCAAGAGTTTTCCAGATGTGATGCCAAATATGCACTTCTTGGGGTTTAGTCTAACTTTATGATCCATGAGGCGATCGAGGATCTTGCTTAAGTCATCGATATGATTTGAGCGCAAAAGAGACTTGGTTAACAAATCATCCATGTAATCTTCCAAAGTTTTGTGCATGTAGTCGTGGAAGATGTATGTCATGGCACGTTGGTAGGTGGCACCAACATTTTTAAGGCCAAAAGGCATGACCTTATAACAAAATGTCCCCCAAGGCATTGTGAATGTCGTTTTTAGTTGGTCTTCGGGATTGATACGAATCTGATTGTATCCCGAGAAACCATCCATGAGGGAGAGCATTTTGTGACCTGCTATAGCATCTACCAATGCGTCGATGCTTGGCAAGGGGAAATCATCCTTAGGACTCGCTTTGTTTAGATCTCAAAAATTGATGCATATGCGAATCCTCCCATCGGGCTTCTTGATGGGAACCATGTTGGACAGCCATGGTGGATAATCCATGCAGATGACAAACTGTGCATCCAACAACTTTTGCAATTTGTCTTTGACCATCAAGGTCACTGATGGGTGCATCTTACGTAGTTTTTGCTTCATAGGCTTGATTGTCAGATCAAGCGTTAAATTATGCATGAATAGCTACGGGTCTAGTCCTGGCATATCCTTGTACAACCATGCAAAAACCTCCTTCTTCTCTTTGAGAAGGGCAATGTAGTCGGCTTGCTCTTCGGGGGAAAGACTTACCCCCAGCTTGAGAATCTATGGATTCATTGGATCTATGCCAATATCTACGTCAGTTGTCTCCTCGACTAACATGTGGGATCCATACCCCAACTGATGTGGAGTGGGGATAAAATGGATATCATTAGCTGAGTTTAGATCTACGTTAGGAACCTCGGGTTCCTCTTTAGCCTGAAAAATATCCTGAGTTGTCCTTGGGGTAAAATGAGGCATTTCACCGAAAGGCCAGTACTTTAATGGTGATAAAGGTGAGTTGATGCGATCCTAGTTAATGGCATCTATGTCTAGATGCAATGACCATGCTGGATCGGCCAGATTGAGGATGGGTGCGGTCAAATCAATGGAGATCATGTGGATGGAATGAATTTGGTCTCCATTACCATGGGTATGATAACTTGAATCTTCTGGATGCTCCCTATACTCTGGATCTGGCTTTAGGGGAATGGGAACGAACAGATCAGCCCTATGTGCAAATAGGAGGACAGGGTCTTCCCTCGACACTGTTGTCATGATAGGGTCTCGGGGTGGACGGTGCCCATCATGAATTTGGAGCCACGGATCCAACACTTGGTCCCACCCTGCTGGGTCTTCCCACCATTCATTCCCTAACCTTATGACCATCTGTCCCATCATATCTTCATGAGTTAAAGGGTGATTATGCCATCGCGTATGATTGAGATAGATCATCTCAGTCTCATCTTCTGAATCACTTTTGAAAATCCAAAAATGCTCATTCTCTTCAGCAACTGTTTATGATGTTGAGGGTTCTCCTTGTTCCAGCAAGTTAATCTGGTCCCATTGCGGTTGTTCCACTCTTGGTGGAGGGACCTGATTCTCTTGACATTGTATTGACTCAACTGGAACCTCTAAGGGGAACAACTTCAAAAAGATGTTCGAACACCATTTATGTTCTCTTTGGGGATTAGTATCCGAACTTTCACCTCTCTAGCAAAAGAGAGGGATTACTGATGTTGCCAAGGGTGTTTGTTGACCATGGGAGATAATCTCCCAATGTAAATTATGTATTTGGGTTGGCATGAAGATCTAGTGCCAATCCCCCCTTGTTGCCTATTTCTAGGCCTTGCATATTTTCTACCAAGATGTCTAAGGGCAGGGGGTGGTTGAACCCTACTCCCGACTTATCATATGGCATATGATATCTTGGTTGGCAAAGGACACGCATCCCTTGCTCATATCTGCCTAGCCCGTATCCATGCCAATTGCATTGGCCGAGATATCTTAGAGCGAAGTCTAGGTTTGATAGATGGTTGATATTTTCAGCAAAAGGCTCTTCATCTTCTTCCTTTTGCATGCATGGTTCAAGACCATGATCAAGGCCCCCATACACAAAATTTGTCTGGTTTGGTGGGTAACCTAGAGGAACAACTTTTTCTATGGGAAGGCGAGGTCTCCCCATGTCCTGTACTGATTCTAATGCGGGTGTTGCCACAACATTCTGCATTAAATACTCCCCCAGGCCTGTACTGGCCATTTCTACCATAATTGTTGATGCTTGGGAGGGAGGGAACGGGAGTCCTTCCTGAGTCCATTCCATGTTTGGTGTTTTAGGAGTCTCAACTTCGTTGTGCTAGGTATTTCCTCTGTTGATACCATTGAAATTGTTGGCAACCCCTCTTCTAGGGGCTGAGCCTCTTCCATGATCTATTTTCCCTTGTCCTTCTATTTAGCCATGAAAGGTGGCATTGGTAGTGAAGGAGCAGATGATGAAGACTCACCTGGCTGGGACTTTGATGATTTGGTCACCAGTGGTGCTCGCGGTATTGGACCTCGTTTAGATGGATTTAACTGGAAATCCAAATGCGTTGAAGGGAGGGTCGATTGAGGCATTAATTGCACTGCATTGCAATACTTGAAGGGTTCCAAGTCCATCAGGACTACATGGATTTCTCCTTCAAATGCATACTTTAGGCACTGGTGAGCGATCGAAGGGACACACTTCATGTCCCTGATCCAAGGCCGCACTAGTAGTATGTTATAAGCCATATCGCCTTCCAACACATGGCACAATGTAGGTATTGTCTTTTGTCCTACCTAGACAGGCAAAATAACTGTGCCGACTGTCGAGCATATTGCATCGTTGAAAGCTCGTAGCATGTATGTGGAGGCTGTGATATGAGAGGCTGGCAACTTCAGATGTTTTAGTGCTATAGTGGTAACGATGTTACTAGACGAGCCAATATCTATCAACACTCTCTTGTACGGGATCCCGTTGACCCGCGTGATAATGTGTAGGAGTGGATCTGCCATGTCATTCGATATTGTTTTGACTTCATCCTCTCTGAAGGTAATGACCGGCTTCGTACATCGTTTCACATGTCCCACGAAGTTTTTGAAAGAATTTGCTTCGTGAGGCTATAATTCGATGGCTTTTAAAATTTCCATAAGAGCTTCTCTATGGGGTGTTGACTGTTGAATAAGATCGTAAATGGAAAGCCTAGCCGATGTGGTCCGCAAACTTTGCGTGAGTTTGGTCCATATTGTGACCTCGGTTCTAGGCAGAGGCAACTGCATAGGGCATTGTTGAGGCTACGACATTGTTGGAACTTCCCTTGTAGCTACCTCGGGGGCAACTGCTGGGTACTTTTTGTTCCTGGTCACTATGCTGATCATTCCCACAAATCCTTACATGGGAAGATTCTGTCACATCTCATTAATCTGGAGAGGTTTTGCCTGTGCCTCATGGGTAGGCAAAGGGTCCTTGAATACCCCCATTTGTTGATTATTTGGCGCTATGGGGTTGTCCATGACCAATGTTTTATTGTCGATCAAATCTTGGATTAATCCTTTGAATTTCTAGCATCCATTCAAGTCATGTCCCCTTCGCCTATGGAATCTACAATATAATTCCTCTCCGTATCCCTTAGGCTTGGGAGCGTTAGAGTCTACAGTTTGGATCTCTAGAAGGGTGACTAAATTTGCCGCTGACAAGCGGTCAAATAAGGAGTCCCTAGACTCCGCATAAGGGGTGAATTGTCGCCTAGGGCGACGCTGCTGATTCTGCTCCTATTTTTTATTATCTCTTTCATAACTAGGAGGCATTGCCTGGTAATTAGCCTTTTGGGGTTGCATTTATTGCACAGGCTTGGGGACATTTATCGCAACTTGATTAACTACAGTGGGTTGTGATTACGTTGTCCCGATCTTAGTGGTTTTATTCCACTCTTTCTTTTTAGGCTTGGCGATTGCACCTTCACCTATTTTGATCTCTTCTACAACTCTGGCTTGCACCAAAGCTTCTTCTAAGCTAGCGTATTGCTGTAGCAGCCATAGCCTAGAGATTGATTTTAAGCAAATTCGTGCAAACATCTGTGTGAGATCAGACATAGGGGGAAGGTAGGGTAGCTTAGAAAGCAAAGCCCTCCATCGATTCCTGTATGTTGCCATTGTTTCTTCCTCATATTTCCTGAGGCTGGCCAGATCACTCAGTGATGCCTTCTTCTTTGTGTTGAAGGCAAAGCGTTCAAGAAATGCATCTACTAATTGATCTAGGTTGTTTATGCTATGTTTTGGTAATTGTGTGAACCAATCCGAGGTAGGGCTCACAAATGTGGTTATGAATGTCCTAAGCAACAATGCGTCATTATCTTGGATGTCGAAGCATTGGCTTAAGAATCTTGTGACATGTTCTTGTGCATCCTCTTCACCTTTAAAGACTACCAATTGAGGCAACTTGAAATGTTTAGGGTAAAGAGGTGTGGGCACTGAAGGATGCACTGGATGACTGTGGAGTTGACGTAATGTGGGCTTTTGATGCCCAGAAGCTTTTGTCTCCATAGACTCCAAACACTCTAATAGCGCTTTGTATGCATCGGAAGATTTTATTTCTTCCTCTTTTGTTTGCTCCCGTTGTGAGTTATGGGAGACTGGAGGCCTATGGGGGGTGGCCGAGTGGTAGCCCTCCCACCTTGATGGGGCATTTCGGCTCGTTCTATTTCTGGTTCATACTCCTCATAAACTTCTTGAGGAGTCTCTGGGCGAGACCTACGACCCTGATTAAGTCCCTACTAAGGGTACCCATCATTGTTTCGAGGAAAGGCCTCCCTCTTGAGTCTATAAGGTCTCGGAGGCAAAGCTTGACGGGGTCATGGAGACCTGTCCTGCACCAAAGGGTTGTGCCTCTCATATTGTTTTGCTTTTTGGGTGCGAGGGGTTGGCACCCTCTCAGGGAGTTTATAGTGTAGCTCATCCGCTTCGCGCTGCATGCGCTCTTTATTCAGGTAGTATAAGTACTCTAACTCCTGATGACCTTGCTCAAGCTACATGATTCGGGCTTGGTAAGCGGCATGTCTGGCGACTGTCGGGTCAATTTGGTCTACCCTATTTTGCTCAGGAGGCTTGAATGTTTCTCCTATGTGTTTGCATCGATCTTGATGATCTAAAATTTCAATGGGTCGCTTCCCTCTATCGAGGTAGGTGACATTTACTTGAGGCTCTGGCCTCAATGGGTGACCATGATATCTAGCAGGCATGGAAATGCAAGGTTCCTGCACTATATGTTGTTCCCTAGGAATGCAATGGTCTTCCTCGTACTCCCTTTCATGGGTGTGAAAGGGGTGGGCGGAGTGAGCTCGCCCTGTGTGAAGAGCCCTGCGCTCTGGATTTTGTCTTTCTGTTCTAATGAGAGGCAAAGAAGGGGTATCGTATTCACGCTGTCTCTCCTCATGGACACTATGCCTCTCTAGCGCTTCATCGCGCTGTAGCCACTCATCTCTAGCCTCTAAAGGCGGTCTTCTATTTACATTGAGATCTACATGTAAAGCTTCTTCTCGAAAGGGGCTGTGTTGAATGGGTATACTCCAATGAGGAGGGTCCCAATAATTCCTTTTTGATGTGGCCTGATGTGGACTCTCTTGTAGGCCAGACCGCCAAGGTGGTATGGCCAAGTCCTCAGGGCTAAAGTGAAGGCGACCAACGCCCTCTCTTTGTGTACCTTCCGTAGTGTCCGCCCTTGATTGGGCTTGGCTACGGGTGTACACCATTGTGGTGCTTCTCTACTAGCTAAGCAGATTTTTATCTCGTTTATGATGATTTTTCTTTTTGTTTACACTAAGCAGAAATGAACACACACATACACAAACAGTGATTATCTCTTTTAAGGATTAATAGTGTGTCCTAAACTTGTTTAGTGCATTTTGATGTTTTGATTTATTTTTGCAAGTTTTGAAGAACATTTAAATGCATAATGTTGGCTCATATGACTCCCATAAATGGTCGCCCCTTCAATATACCATTGTCGGATCGATATACCAACCTCTCTATATACCCGCCCTTACAAGAGGGAAACTATAGGTACGTGAGAGCAGATGGTATGTGGAACATAGGCGATACGAAAGGGGGGATTGTCCTGTTAATGACACCTACCATAGAAGACTTATCCTTGCACGCATGGGAATAACCACAGTGACACTCGGTCAACTTTCATTAGGATTTACGCCTAACAACAGTGACAATCAAGGAAATGGATGCAAAGCTAAGGCAAGGTGGTGATGAACCCACTGTTGGTCTTGCTCAAGGGCTGGGGTCTTACGACCAGATCCTTGGTTTAAAACTTGCCATGTGATGTGTGTGTGGTTTATTTTACTTAGAAAAATGAAACATGCAATCAACCACTATTTTCTTTAAGCACGCAAGAATTGACAGAAAATGAAAGCAAAAAATCAGAAAAAATGACAAAGATAGTTTGGAACTTTACCTCTTTTCTTCCCGGACTTGTTGTTTCTGATCTTCGGCTCTAAAAATTTACAGATAGAAATTTGTCCCTCTGTGAGATGAATTATAGAATAGAATTCGTCCCTGCTAGAGATGAATTTAAATTCGTCTCAGGGTCAGACGAATTACAGTAAAGTATTCGTCACAGTCAGAGATGAATAACAGTCTGCTTTAAAAAAACTTGTACCTATCAAGCACAAAACACAAAAATGGATCAGTTACTTGATCTAAAAACCTGGGGACAGAGTCCCACCGTGATCGCCACTGAAAGCATGAGATTTTGGAAGCTTTAGAAAGGAAAAACTACTTCGATGCATTCAAATCAAAATAATGCTTAAGTCCTAAAACATGAAGTGCATTAAACGAAAGAGGCAAATCGATTGAAATCAGTTACAAGAATTTAGAGAAGTCACAGCCCTTTTATTAAACTCTTTAACCTTGGTTACAAAATTGCCTCCTCCCTTTTTAGGGGCTAGGAGCATTAAATGGATCTGTGTTACAATTGTGACTTAGTCTTCTTCCTTCTGCATGCCCACATGCAAAATGGGCGGGCCAAAGTGTTGTTGCCACTGATGTTGATAAATCCTCGTTTCTTGTTGCTCCTCCTGCGTGCAAAGAAACAACCAAGGCATTAGTAGCACCTGCTATGAATAAGGAAAGTTCGTTCTTTGAAATTGACAAAAAGATGCATGCAAAATATTATCAAGTACAGTGAGTAAAGTGAATCTAAATGACCTAAAAACCTAACAGAGGACAGAAGACATTACCAGAAGGCCACTGCCATTGAAACAATCGGCCAATCTACTTTCAATAGGAATTCGTCCCTGGGTAGGACAAATTTTGACTGCTATTCGTCCCCGGGTGGGACGAATTCGACTGTGTTAGGAAAGTCGAAGTGATACTGCTCCAATGTCGAATCTTGGGACCTCTAAAACACCTGCAAACAAAGGGGTTACGAATACTGGGCAAAGTGCCTGAATGTGCCAAATTGCTTCTTGACCTTACAAAATTGCTATGAAAGTGGTTAGGACGACTGTTTGACCTCTGAGGGCTGCCCTGGGGGCCGTGTTTGTCAAAGCGATCAGTGTTTGCAGTCACATAATCGGATTGGTGCCGTTTTGGTGTCTACAGGTTGGATGGAGCAGGTTAACCTAGGATTTAGGCTAGCTTAGCCTTGGGTTTACCTAAGGTTTAGGGAAATTAAAATTATTTTTGAATGTTTTGTTGATTAAGTATTTGTTGCTATTGCACAAGACCAAGTGTAATATTTTTAGATGTCTACAAATTTTTTAAAATTCATTTCTAAAAAAATATTTTAATATTTTGATGATAATGGTGCCCAATAAAAACCACCCATAACTTATTAAAAATCTTAATTAAAATTAACTACTCCATTTTTAATATAATATAAGACATAAAATACACTTCAATGCAATGGTTTGAGCTTTGGGTCTTTTTCGGGAGGTCCAAGGTTCAAACCGTGGCATGGGTGACTGTGTGAGGGGGTGGTTGTGCATTCATTAAAAAAAATACACTTTAAAATTTGTGTTTCTATATTTTAAAATTGATGTTTTCTGGTGAGTGTGTGAGGGGGTGGGTGTGTGTTCATTAAAAAAAAAAATACACTTCAAAATTTGTGTTTCTATATTTTAAAATTGATGTTTGATGGTGCCCTTCGTTTAAAGTTTTTTTTTTTTGTTACTCTAGTTTATTTTTCTATGCTTTGTTGTGTATTTGACCTTTTAAGGGTTGGTTCCGATTTTGATTGTATAGTTGGTCTTGCATCCAGGTAGCTCCATTTTTCTTGTGTTAGATGCCAAGATAGGTATCTAATATTGAATAATTTAATATTATATTGTATAATGGTATGATCCATAAATTAATTATTGAGTAAGGAAGGCCACATGTCAAAATAGAAATAGTTATGTCATAAAATCATATTTGTAACTATTGGAGGAATATTTTCATATGTAATCGCAAGAAATATTGTTATATTATTATGCACTTTGTAACTCATGGAAGGTGAACCATCAAACTCTTGTATGAAGAGAGATGTAGCCCCGTGGTAAAAAACATCCATGATGTATTCTTGGAGAAGTCATGGAAGGTGAACCATCACACTCTTGTGTAAAGAGAGATGTACCCTCATTGTAAAAGATATCCATGATGTATTCTTGGAGAGGTCTTGGCTGGTGGAGCTAGAATGGAGTGGCTTCCTTCCTAAAGAGCATTGTATGGTGTACCTCAACAGTATAATCAATCTTTATTTTGTTGAGCAAATTATTGTGCAAATAATTTATTTGTGGATGCATGTTGAATATTTTGATAAATTGTTGAAATATATATGGAATGAGAATAGAGGTTCTTTACATTTGGTATCGAGCAACGAGTTGAGCAAAGTGGGTTTGCTTTTGCAAAGCTATGACACGTTTTTTCAAAAAAATATCACATTTTACGTAAGCCATATTTTTTATTTCAGCAATCATTTTCATAAGGGTTTTGCTCCATTGTATAAATTTTTTGAATACTACAAAAACAAGTACTCATTTGTCAAATTCTTATATGTATTGAGAAAGTTATAAATATTTGAAGTTGAGTTATTTTTGCTGTTTTTTGATTTACATAAAAGAATTCGTAATAAATTTTTCAGTGGCATTGTTATAAGTACTATAAATAATTTCTGATAAGATTTGAGAGAATTACAATTGTTTGCCATGCAGAGTCCCCACATAGGAGCCGGACGGAGAGGTTTGTCGTGCTCATATGGCAAGTGAAATTCCTTCAAATTTTTGTCTGACATTTGCCAAAGCAAACCGAAAATTTACCATAGAACCACATTTATTGGAATCTATTCCGGATTCCTGTAGGCAGCACTTAGCGTAGCAGCTTCACGGACTGCTGTCATCTCTGTGCGAGATGTAGACAACAAACTATGTAGGCAATTTAATAACTTATTCGAATAAAACAACTCACTAAAAATAACGGATTGATTGCTGCTTATTAAAATCCTTTTACTTGTCTTTAGTTTCAAGCCATTATCTTACAACAATTTTAATAGTTGTGATGCGAATTTTTTCATTACAACTTTATTATCTTATTTAAAAGTTTAAAACTCGTGAGTTTCGTGTATGGAGGAGTTGGCATTGGCATTTAGAGGGAGCTTCGCAGAAGCAGGGCAACGTGAACGACTACATGGGAAGAGAAGCTTCGTTCACACCATCCAAGTGCCGGTTCTCTTAGCAAGCTCCACGTGTCACGAGGACAGCCTTCCTGTCAAGACATTTAGATAGATTTTGAAGATTCCTAGCATTTTCAGGCCTGCCTCTTCCACACTGAAGCAATTTAAATTCGACAAATTGTGTACGTTTTATTAACCGTCCAACTCCATATATTGTCTAGACATATGGGAAACAGATAGATGCCATCCCACATGTAGCATACGCATATTCCAACCATTAGAGATTGGAAGTGGAATTAATGGCATTTAGAGGAAATTTTTAAAAATTAGGTCATTTGTGGGTCAGCTTCAACCTTGATCAGCATGGCTTATCGACAAAATTAGAGTGGATTTGATTAAATTAGAGTGAATTTAAATAGATTCATATATCTGATTGCCAGATTTGAGTTTATTTGGAAAACAAATTAAGTTGCATGACGTTTATAATTGCACTTCTAGCCTTTTAAATTAAATAGTAAAATATTTAAAACTCAAATCTCACGATTGACTTTTCCTACCTAATGTTTAATCTAATTCAAAATAACCAATTTTAATGTATTTATTTGTTACTATTCGAAATACGATTGACTTTTCCTACCTGATGTTTAATCTAATTCATAATAACCAATTTTAATATATTTATCTGTTACTATCCGAAATAACATTCTTTGGTATATATGATAAGCGACTTGTTTATTGGAAGTGGGTTTGGTTGGAGAATATACGTAGTCACTTTGGGATAATTGTGTTTAGTTATAAGTTTCTTGCTCATCGGACGTGAATTTGATTGGAGAACTTCTTACGGTTGTACTTTACATGCACGCTACGATATTCATGTCTGTTGTATAGATTTTAATATTAACTTAATAATGCATAATATTTACTTGATATAATGATTAATACATAAGTTTAATTAAGGCTGAAGATAATTTTATCATTTAAAATATATTAAATATATTTTTATATTTTTTAATGTTTGCCGGTAAGGCCGCTACTTGCATTATCGGTGATGTGACCCGTGTTCAATACCCACCGGATATGTATAGGAAGTAGTTACTCAATTAAAAAAAAAATTGTATGTAGAGAGTATGAACACATAATTAACTATAAAGCTAGATGACATCACGACATTATGATACATAACTTGTATAGATATAACATAAAAATTATGGTAAAGACTTTTATGATGGAATGCATATTTCATTACAAATAGACCCAATAATTCATGCTTTAGATTTATTTCAACTTTACTTATAAGAATACAAATTATATATATATTTTTTCGTATTTACATGGTGGAATCGGTAGCCACCACGAATCCGGGCAGGCTGCCCAACTTTTATGGCCACACCATAGTATTATGTGTTGTCTGCCCTGGAAGCTGCCACACAGATCTTCGCGCAGTCCGCCCTTATAACCACCATGCCACAATCATTTTAAGCCTTTTACATCGTTAAAAGCACAAAGAAAGGGACAAACGTTCAGTCTGGCAAGGCCTAAGGTTTTAACCTTGGACCTCCACCTCCCTTATGGAGTTTGGATGAACCAATTGGTCTACACCTCGGACCTGAATACAAATTATATTAAATTAATGGTAATCCATAAAAAATATGCTTACAAGCTAGATCATATTAAATCTAAATCTATGTATTATGACACTCTCTTATTATACTTAACACATATAGTACCTACGACATACCATTCATTTCTTTAACAATTGCAATGACATTGTTTTGATATTAATGCAAGTGTCAAAACATTTTGCCATATAGGATACACCATCAATAAGTTATTTAATGATATATTTTAACATCGTGCTCCAAACATTATAACAATATGAGATAGGTAATGTATATGTTGTACAAGGATTTTACTCAATGCCTCCATTGACCTTTCATGACTCAAATCATATATGCATTCATTACACTTTTTATTTTAATTTTAGTTCATCTACTAACATTATATTGAGAGTTGCTATCACATGGAGAGCATAGGCATACTAAAAATCATATGTTATGTCCTTGCACTGACTCTTATCAAGTTGATACTCTCACTATCAATAACAATACAATTGTATGTAGAATTTCCAACCTAAAATTTCTTTTGATAGAGTGTATACCACTATCTCTAAAGCTAGTGTAACAAGTTCTTCAATAGACCTTATTGTAATGTATAATGTAGTAGCAAAACAATAATTAAGAATACATATTCAAATGAAAAGGATATATAACATGATGAGATACTAAAATTGATTTTTGCTACATGCAAATTGTTTAAATGGAATTCATCGTACTTAGAATTTCAAAAGAGGATTTAGATCATGAATAAATTATTGGTTGATTAATATTGAGGGTTACATATCAACTTATCAATTAATGTATCCTAACATTACTCTTAATATATTAATTTACTTTAATTGGATTAATGTTTGAATCGACATGGGGACATACATAGTTGTATGGATATGGAATTTTCTTACAATGGAAGATATATTTTCTTTTTATGAAGCATTAACTAGAGATGTAGGAATTTTTGAGAATATAGACTTCACTTTACACCAAACTATGGGGTAGAGATAGAAATAGAAATGGCATATAGGAAACCTATGATCCTAGGTGGGACATTACACAATTCTCTACTTGATTGTTCCATCTCATACAGTGATAATATATTATTCTTAAAAAGATAATTATACCACCACCTATGCACATATACCATTCAGTGATCTCTTATGACTATACATTTATATACTAGCATATTTAAGATAATGTATATTATCATTTTATCATATTCTCTTGTAGTTTATATAATTAAGATACAATTATGTAATAAGTAATGTATATAAATAATGTTTAAGGAGATATATATGCATAATCTATATTTGTTATGATGACAAGTATAAAAACAAAAGAATTTTAGATTACTTATTAGTAAAATGATGTATGATATGGTATGTAAATTTTGATAAATGTAGATAAATTTAACAATGAAAGAACATGAACACAAGGAGGGAGTGGTCAATGATGATAAGAGATAGCAATGACGATACAAGGTCATTTGGTAGGGATTGTGGTCAAGTGGATGTTTGAGATCCAATATTGATACAATGTGATGCAAATGTAGTTGAGAATATTTGATATGACAAAATATACCACCCAACCTATACCTAAAATATTAAATACTATCATTTTATATGAAGCACATCAAATATTATTGGATAAAATTTAGGAAGCTTAATGTTCAAAAATATCAATGTAGGAATCAAGATATTTCATTTAAATAATATACCTATTATATTTTATGCTACTAGATAAATAAGCCACAATATGCACTGTGTAAGCATCTAAAACAAATAATATTGTACTACCTTCTTTGTTCTAATAGCTAAAGATTAAAATTCTCACTTTCAATAATAGCAACACGCCAAAAGAATTATGATGATTATGATGATCTAATTACATATAATAGAGTAATTTTGATAATCTAATTAGATAAGTTATTATTTGAACATAAAAAAATAATCAGATATTAAATTAGAAAAAGTTTGGCTTAGTTTAGCTGGTGGGTTTGTTCATTAAGCCTTGGGATGTGGCCTTTAACCTTGCAAAGGAAATTCCATCGTGGGTGTCAGTTTGGGTTTGGCTCCCTTGGTTACCTCTAGAGTTTTGGAAGAATGATATTATTCACATGATTGTGCTATTTTTGGGGAAGTCAGTGGGTCCTTCTCAACAAATGATGGATTAAAACATAGTTTCTTGTGCCCATGTTTATGTTGAGATAGATTTAAATAAGCCTTTGCTATATTATATGGAAATTTGTGTTGGATCCTCTTCTTAGATTTAAAATTTGGACTATGAAACCCTTTCTTTCTGATGCCATTTGTGTCATGCATATGGACACCTTCAGAGAAAATACCCAAAATTACCTAAGAATTTGTCATCTAAGCCTAAGACTCCTAAGTAGGATAATGGGATAGATAAAGGGAAAGTTCCTAAGAGCGATAATGGGTCTGTTGAGGGTAAGTATCCAATGCAGTATAGTGGTACTAATAAGGAGGGTTTCATTCCTATTAAGTCTCGCAATAAAGGTAGGGATTTGAAGAGATCTATTAATGAGAGGCAAGTTGATGGGTTACATAATAGATTTGATACTTTGGATGACTTGGACCAAATTTTTAGGGTTAATCTATTTATTTCTCAAATAGACACTAATAAGTCCTTGGGTAATGCGATTGTTCCAATTTTTGTGAATTATGCAACATAGACTATTGAGGGGAACCAGATTTCTATTCCTTCTGAGGAAAATATGGTTGTTCAGGAGGATGGTGTGGTGGTAGATGATCTGTTGTTGGATGATTTGGTGGATTCCAATCATGGAAAAGGTTCTAAGGTGAGTTCTATGCTGGGATTGCATCAAAAGAATTTTAAAAATGGGGTACCTAAAAAGTCTTCTAAAGTGGTCAGGAAGAAATATGTGGAGAAAATTAAACTTGAGGGGCAGTCCTTGGTTGATTTAGGGTTGGTTAGGCCCCTTGATTCTCCACCCCTCACAAATGATTATTTTATCTTGGAATATGAGGAGATTGAATAACATCCCTCAACAAAAAGCTATTCATGATTTGATTAAGTTGCATAAGCCTGATATTGTTTTTCTACATGAGTCAAAAGTATTAGTTGATTGTTTGTTTAGTATTTCTTCTAAATTGTGGCCTCGTGGTCAATGTTAGTGTATTGGTACCTAGGGAAATTCTAGAGGTATTGTTAGATTTTGGAATCCTCAAAATATCTCTCCTATATGGTGAGTTTCTGATAAATTTTCTCTTTATGGTTTCTTCTTGTAAGGATTCTGGTGAAGTGGTCTTATTAACTAATACTTATTCTCCCTCTAATCTTGCTAGGAAAATTTATCTTTGGAATCATATTCGGGTGGTGTGGTTAATGGCTTCTCACTATCCTTGGATTATTGCTGGAGACTTTAATGCTATCACTAGTTTGGAGGAGAAAAGAGGTGGTGTGGGTTCTCTTGGATAGGTATCTTTGGCCCTTAATTATAATAGCATTTTCTTAAACATTATGGATATTAAACCTGGTAATGGTATGTTTACATGGAGCAACAAGATATGTGGTACTGTAGCTATTTTCGAGAGATTGAATTATTTTATGGTTTCTCCTTCCTGGATTAGTAATAATTGGTAAATCAGCTCAAAAATTTTAGATTGGAGAGGTTCTAATCATTGGCCTATAAAGCTAAATACCATTATATATGGAGTTTATAGGAAACCCTGCTTTAAATATTAGTTAATGTGGCTTCAGGAGCCTTTTATGCATGATTTAATAAGAGTTTGGTGGTTACAGGGTAGGCTTGCTCATGGAATTGCTATATTTTGTTTTGTTAAGAGTCTCTAGTATGTGAAATATCAACCTAAGAAGTGGAATAGGCAGAGTTTTGGTAATATTTTTACGGCTAAGTTCGCTACTCAAGAGAAGTTAGATGCTATTACAAGACAAATTAGGGATTATGACCTCACCAAAAGGAATATTAAAGAGGAATATAATGCTCTTAAGGAGTTAGTTGAGTGAGAATTGAGGGAGGAAATTTATTGGAAATAGAAGGGTCATATTCATTTATTGCAAGAAGGAGACATAAGTACTACTTTTTTTTCAATTCAATTAAATCTAGAAGGTATGGTAATGCAATTTATTCTCTTATTTCTTCTCTTGGGGTCTACTTGATTTTTTCTTAGGATTTTTCAAGGGAGGCTGTATGGATTTTTCCCCTTTGTATTCTAAGGATTCTCCCTTGACGGTTGTTGAAGAAAATAGTATTTTGGACTGTATTCCTTCAGTTGTCATTGTTGAGATGAATGAGTTGCTCATGAGACCTATTTCAATTGAAGAATTGGAGGGTATTATTTTACAGATGAGGAAATGGAAAGCCTCGGGGTCTGATGGCTTTTTTGTGGAATTTTTCCAAGAATTTTTTTATATTGTCAAATTGGATATTCTATCTATTTTGTAAGATTATTTTAGAACTAAAAATATATTGAGAGTTGTGAATTCTACATTCTTGGTGCTTATTCCTAAGTGTGAAGGAGCCAATTCTCTAGATATTTTCAGACCTATTACACTATGTAATATGGTATACACAATGATCTCCAAGTTGATTGTTGAGAGACTCAAGCCTTGGCTTAGTAATGTTATTTCTGATGAACAAGGACGTTATGTGGTGGGTAGACAAATATTTTATGGTGTGATGATTGTTGCTAAGGCAATTCATTCTATGAGAATTTCTAAAAAAAAGGCTATGTTTATAAAATTGAATTTGGCTAAAGCTTATGATAGGGTTAAATGGTCTTTATTAAGTAAAATTATCCTTGCTTTTGGTTTTGAATCCAATTGGATTGGTTTAGTTATGAGTTGTATAACATCTCCATCCTATTTTGTCCTTATCAATGGTGAGCCTTCTACTTTGTTTCAGGCTTTGATAAGTCTTCGTTAGGGGGATTCTTTGTCTCCTTATTTGTTTATTATTATGGCTAAGGTTTTGGGTGGGCTTCTCAAATATCATGTCAGTCAGGGGTTGATTCATGGTTGGAGGTGGGGTAATAGTTTTCCTACGTATTCTCATCTTCAATTTTTGGATGATACTACTATGATGGGTCTTGCTTCTATTAGGAAAGCAACTAATTTTAGAAGATCTCTGGATATTTATTTGGTTGCTTCGAGGTAGAATATAAATGAGGGGAAATCCTCCATATTATTTTTCAATACTAATCCTCTTATACAGGCTAGAATTGCTCAAATTCTTTGGTTTTAGATTCGAGCTCTTCCTTTAACTTATTTAGGAATTCCTCTTTATGTGGTCCCTCTACCTTGAGGTATATGGAATAATATTTTGGATAAATTCTAGGATAAATTATCTCATTGGAATATTAAGTGGCTTTCTTTTGTTGGCAGAGTGCTGCTTCTTAAGTCGATGGTACAAGCTTCATGTATTTATCACTGCATGATTCAGGTCAATCCTGCTAGTTTTATTCATGAGATTGAATCTTTGACAAGAATATTTTTATGGTCTAGAAATTTGGAGTCTTCAAAATGGATTTTGGTTAAGTGGGAGACTATTTGTAGACCAAAATAGGATGGTGGTTTGGGTCTTTGTTTGACTTCTCTTTCTGGTCAGTCATTGGTGACCAAGCTTTATTGAAGATGGTGCATTTCCCAAGACCATGCTTGGGCTAAAATTATTTCCTTTAAGTACCTTAATGGGGTTGAGGGCTCTGAGATACCTAGATACAATTTGTCTAGTAAAGGCTCTTTGATATGGAACAACCTTAAGAAGGGGGCTACTCTTGTTAAGCAAGGATTATTTTGGAATTGTTTCAAAGGCTCGAAGGCTCTTTTATGGTATGATTCTTGGGATGGTTTCCCTACAATTTTATCTATGTTTCCTCCTCTTAATAATATATGTAACTGTTTCTTGGATGCTAGTTTGTACAGGGTGATGGATTATATAGTTGCTAAAATAGTTGAATAGGTGGAGGTAGTTTAGGGGAAATATCCTAAAGATTGGTTGATAGGTGGTTCTGTTCAGGATAGAGAAGAGTTGACTAGTATTTTGGTTACTAGGGAGTTCTCCTCTTTACAGGATGATGATGTTTTGGCTTGGGGTCCATATCCTAGAGGGATTTTCTTGGTGGCTTCTAGTTACCGTGTTTTATATAGGCAACATTTTGGGGATGAAGAAGTCCCTTGGTGAAAATATGTTTGGAATAATTTTTCCTGGCCCAAATGTAATTTCCATTTGTGGTTGGCTAATAGGAACATATGTCTTACTTGGGATAATATCCAAAAGAGAGGTTTTCAAGGCCCTTCATTTTTTCATTATGAGAATAGTGACAAATTTTTAGGGCATTTTATCTTATAGTGTTCATTTGCACGAGAAATTTGGCATCTTTGGTGGAGGGTGTGAAAAAATTCTTGTTCTCATGACTCTTCTCTAGCTGTTTTCTAGAGGATTTTAGGAAGACCTCCTGCTAAGGCTTTCTTTCTTCAATTTGCGTGGAGTATTGGGCCCTCATGTATTATATGGTAGATTTAGCTTGAAAGAAATCAAAGAATTTTTTAAGGTAGAAAGTTAACTATTTATAAAATTTAGTAGAGGATTATTAGTACGATATGAGAAACTATTTCTTCTAAATATCATATCAGTATTCCTTTGGAGTAGTCTAATATTTTGATGATGCAGGACCTGGGTTTAGTGGAGAATGACCCTTGTCCTTATTTATTGTTCGAGAGGAGATGCCTCAATAAAAAAATGTAAAGAGATGGCAGATGGCATGCTCTGCCTCAGGGGGTTTTTAATATTAATACTGATGTCTTTTCTAGATGGGATCCTAGATATGCAGATATTGGTGGTGTTGGAAGAGATAGTAGTGATACAACTCTTTTCATTTTCTTCTATTATAAGGGGAAGCAAACTAATAATTATATGGAGGCCCTTGCTATTTATTTTGCTTTGGAAAAAGGTTATGCTCTATTATGGTGAGAGATAATCTATGAGTCAGACTCTTAGATTATTATTAATTTGTTGAAGACTCATAATATTTCTAATGTTCATTGGTAGCTGGTATTAGTGGCTCAATAGATCATTCAAAATTTTTAGCATCTAGAGTTTATTTCCTTTGTTCATATTCCTAGGGAATGGAATATGATTGCTTGGCAAAATGGGCTTCTGAGTTTTAGGAAGACTGGAATGTTAGGGAATGGGATCATCTCCCTTTGTATTGTTCTTGTCATCTTACTAATTTTCTTGCTACGGGTATAGCTGGTTGAGGTTATTGTTTTTTGGTTGAGGTTGGTCGGGTGCTCGATGGTTTTGGGGGTCTCTCTGGCCCTTGTAAGGGTTATTGTTTTTGGATTATCTATTTCTTGTATGGATTTATTGATTCAATAATTTTTTACCAACAAATATTAAAAAAAACATTGGTGGGTTTGTTAGGGTCATTCAAGAGACAAATGTTCAAACATAAATACATACGATGAATTGTTTATTCCATATTATGGGCTCATTCTTGACAATTTCATTCATGGTAATGATCTTCATTTTTTATGATCCTATAGAATATAGTGGTATTTCTTGAATAATGATGGTATTTTTTATTTATGGACTCATAGTGGTATGACTTTAACTATAGTAGTTTATGATTTATTATTCAATATCTTCTAATAGTATTTGTAGATCATATACTTGACATATAATTAATTCTATTAAGAATATGATCCTAAGTGAGCCCTTCACTTGTTCATGGTCTTATAATAATTCTTGAAAATTATATGATAGTTTTATAATGAACTATATAAAGAAGATTCCCGTTGATTCTACTTTCACCTAGATTAGACTAAGCTAACTCTAGTTGGAGAATGGGAGGGAGATCTTAGGTTATACATTCACTTCTATTAGAGTAATGGTATACACAACCAATTATTACTTGGATGAGGTACATGCCTTTATTTATCAATATTAAATTATTTATATAGAATTAAAATATGAAAGCATTCACTCACTTACTAAGCATATTACAAATATTTTATCTTATTTATTATCCTTGTTTCCATAGACAAGAACTTCACATCCATAGCATCTAATTTTATTAGAGCTATCTATTTTAATAATTGCAACATCTTATTTTCTCAAAGTTATTTTATCAAAATCATGTGTCGAGTTTTATGTTATAATATATACTTTCAATAAAATTTAATAATTATAAAGATAATTTAATAGTTTGAAAAATGATATAATGATAAAAAAATTCTCTTTTTAAATTTTTAAAGTATAGTAGTAATGGTTAAAATATTATAATTAGGCACATATGTGGAGAATATTTTGGAGTGTGCATAGGGATTTTATCTTTATTTAACACTTTTATGATATTATCCTATTTGTTTTTTCTCCTTTTAATGGTAGAAAGACACATTGTATTACTTTGGGCCCTATTCCCTCAAGGTTTATACCTTGTGTGGAACAAATAGCCCACATAAGTCTATTTATGAGTTGCATTGGAGGCCACGTTAAATTCAATATGGATTTGCATGTTAGCTAACCTAATATATTTAATGTATTTACCTCCATACCACCTACATATAACTATGTTCCTCTTGTATCTTGTGTCTCTCAAAGTGTGTTGTTAAGGGATGGATTGTATGGGGTTAGCCCTAGTCCTTAAATAGATATATTCTAGTGTATGATTTTGGCAAGGATCCTCACCTTATCAAAATTAGAGTAATCAATGTCAATTGGAATCATGATCTTACCTACAACGGAGTCTATTTATTTTTATGCATGTTTATCTATTGTAATTGCTTTACCCCCTTCTTCATCTAGCTCAATTTATCTAATATTAATCTCTTTCATTTCCTTGGTCAGTTATTCATGTGCTTAGACCTCCAACTTAGATATTATAAATTTATCATTAGATTCACTTAAATTTATCTCTCTTGCTAGTATCCTTTTGGACCAAAAATTACCATAGGGATATTTTATTTTATCTCCTTGCATGGGTAATATTGATAGTGATTTCCAAATAAGGATTAGTATAAGATAATAAAATATGGCAAAGGTAGATGTAGGAATGAGAGTTTAGGACCACTTGGTAATGAAAAACTTGTTCAACAACCTATGCATCAAGGAAAATTCCAAATACTCTTAGGGATATTCTATCTAATATAATAAAATTCCAAAAGTAGTTTTTAATTAATTTTTTAAAAGAGGCTTCTCAAGATGAATTTTAAAAGTGAATAAGGGTTAACAAGGAAGTAAGGTGTTTATTGTTAAAATGCATCAGAGGTTTCAATATGGGATATGTAGCTTGAGATATTATATTGGTTAGAAATGGACTATAGACTAGAAAATGGGTTATTTATAGTCAAATCCACTTTATGTAATCTTGATCCTTTGATTTCAACTTAGAAGGCCCATTTATGATAGAATTTTTGGTCTAGGTGGAATTTCCATCTTTTGAATTTGACTTTTAGACCTTTTTTTCATAACATGATTAATAGGTTAAGGAGGGTCATTTTGTATCAATATGAGAGGGATAAATTTACTAGTTTTAAGGACCACACATAAGCTTGTGTAAAAATGAGCTTTATGGTTGGGTTTTACTTTGTATGATGAAGGAAATAAAAAGGAGCTTTGGATATATTTTTTAGATAGAATGAAATCTTGTTTTACGGGTTGGAAAGGTAAGTTCTTAAGCATGGCATGAAATTTACAACTCATAAAGACTACTTTGCAATCCATTCCTATTTATACAATGTCACTCTCAAAACTGCCAACGTGTATTGCATCAAAAATTGATAAAATTCAAAGATACTTTCTATTGAAAGGTTATGTGGAAAAAATTAAGTTTCCTCTTTGTAAGTGGTATAGGGTTTGAAAATGAAATAATATTGGAGGAGCAGGATTGTGGAATTGTAAACTTATGAATTTGTCTTTAGGATCAAAGTTTGGGTGGAGATTATTCAAAGACCAAGGAAAGAATTGGGTAAATATATTACTTAAAAAATATATAGGTTCTCTTCATGCAATGAAATTGTTTAGGAAAGACAATCTACCCAAAGGATTGTCAACATGGAACTTCATATCAGAGAGTTTGCAATTGATAAAGAAATATATTATATGGTCATAAAATAAGGGGAGAGATGTAAATTTTTGATTTGATGCTTGGTTGAAGCCTTATCCTCTTATCTCTGATACAAAATGGAAACCAATGGCTCAAGAGTGCCTATCATATAAAGATACAAAGGTCAAATATTATATTATTATGAGCAAAGAATCCAGATCATGGATTTATTTTAGTAACCTCATTGAATGAGAGGAACTCAAAAAAATTATAGATGAACTTCAAAATATGCTTCAAGAGTTTTATTTATCGATTTTTACATGAAAGAATGAGTTGATTTAGAATTTATCAAATGATGGTGGATACTCAGTCAAGCTAAGATATGAGGATTTAGAAAATTAAAATTTCCTTCTCCCAAAGATTTTATTTAGAAGAATATTTGGTTATTAGAGGCTCTCTTTAAGGCCTCTATATTTCTTTGGTTAACAGTTCAAAGTAAGATCCTAACAAGAGAGAGTCTACAAAGAAGAGGATATTATGAACACCTTAGATGTTCCTTGTGTGAGAAGGATTTAGAAATGTTAGACCATTTACTTCTTCATTATCCATTTTCTCACACCATTTGGGGTTAATTATTTAAAAAATGTATGAAATTATATTGGGTAGGTCCATCAACATTGAAAGAGTTGATAAAATATTGGATAAATAATTTAAAAGCTAAAGCATTATGTATTATTTGGAGGATTGGCCCGACCATTATTTTTTGGAATTTATGGCTTGAAAGGAATAGCAAATTTAAAAAAAAATAAATATCAAAATAATGCCCAATTTTAGAAATGTATTAGTACCTCTCTTGCAAAAGATCTACAAATATGGTGCTTATCATGGGAAGTCTCAATTGCATAAAAATAGGTGCTAATAACTTAGCTACATGAATTGAACATACATGGAAGAGTCATCTGCAACAACAGAATTAAAACATGATGATGATTTACTATCATGTATTCATCTACTTGGGCCTGTATTTGAATAAGAACATAAAATTAATTATTTTATTATTCTAAATACCTACTTCTAATATAAGAAGGTTGACCATTTGGACAAATATTGTTGTAAAACAAAGTACTAGTGTTGTGCTTGTGCTTGAACAAGTTCTAGCTTTAAAAAGGGGTGTTTTAGTCAATATTTCTATGGAATTTCTAAGTTGTACTCATTTAATTCCCCTTTTAGAATGCTTAAAGAAACCCAAGCTCTAACCTTACCCCACTTGATTTTTATTAGTAAGCAATGAGTGAATAACCAATTATTGGCAATGACTAACAAGGATTTGAGTAATCTTGATGATTTATCACTAGTTTTTTATGTTATTCAATAATTAGTTGATACTCCATTGGTTGGATATAGTCCATGTATGCTCATGTGTGATATTATCTCTAGTAGGTGGAAGAATATTCAAATAAATAAGAGGAAGGATTCTTCCTCTTTAAAGGTTAAAAAATAAGTTCTAGAAATCAAAACAAGGGTTCAATGACATCTATAAGTGAATTAAACTCTATTGATAATCCTTATATATTGTCTAAAGGAGAGGTAAAGGGAGGAATGAGTTCCAAAAACCATACCCTTTTGATAACAATGTTGGTTTGATAAATTCATTTGGTATTCTTGAGGGGGTTTCTTAAAATGGAAGCTTAAGTGTTCCTTGAATTGTTCTATTATTATGATATTTTGTATATCCTAATGTTTATAGTCAAATTCTAAGCTTTGTAAGGTGTTTTAATCATGTAGAAGTGTTGATTATATAGTTCTATCATAGTGGGAATAAAGTGCCTATGCCTTTCATAAAAATAATGTTGTTTGGTCTTTAATGAGTGTTGTTGGTAGATGATTGTTTTTCCTTTACATTAGGGCTTACTTTTTTTCATACATAATTTTACTACTTAAGAAACTATTCTTGATAGTTAATTGCTTGTTGAACCTATTCATGGAAATGTATTATTGAGAAATTGAGCATAATAAAGTCTATGGGAAAACCAACTATTGAGGCACTATCTTGTGATTTAATCTAATGCTTTATTTAACCTATTGGTGGAGACTTTGGATCTTTAAATAGAGGTCCAAGGTTCAAATATTGAAAGGATATAAGTAGTATACCATGCTTTGGTAACTAGAGCATGGTTGCGTATGACTATATATTAGATAAAAAATATGTCTTATATGACCTATAACATTATGAACCTTAAAATCTACTTTACTCTTTTTATTTTAAAAATATTAATGATTTAAAACAATAAATTTAAAAGTAAAAACATTGATGTTAAATGGTCAATAATAAATTTCACACTTTTATGTATCATCATATTAATTATGACATGTAGATGATGATAAAATAAAACTTTTAAAATAACTCTGACCAACAACTAGTGACCATCAAAGCAGAACTTGCACTTACAAATGTCATGCACAAGGTAGAGACGTAGTCTACTTCTATGTCTTAAAAGGGTCGTTTTTGATAGTTGTATAATTTTATAAGGTAGTTAAACATGGTTTAGAGTTGTAAATTATTGTTTTAAAAAAAATATTATAGAAACCAAAAATAAATCGTTATGTTTATACTTAATTTCATTTTTTATTAATTATAACAATAATTTATATAAATATTATTATATTTATATATAATTTTAATTCGTATAATTTATAAAATAAATTATATTTAATCTTAATTAAGATTAACTATTAATCGAAGACATAAAATACACTTCCAAGATTTGTGTTACTATATTTGTAAATTAATGTTTAACGGTGACCCTCGTTCCTTTAAAGGATTTATCATGGCTTAAGAATGTGGTGTAAGGCAGTGGGAAATAACCAGTTTGAAATTATACATCTTAGGTCTTTCTTAGGTTTTGAAACACATCAAAGTCGTTACGGCATTCTTGGAACGAGGAAGTGCATTCCCACTTTAATACCTCTTCTTCTTCTACTGCGTGGAAATTTCCGAAAATCCAAGTGAACATACAAAGAGGGCCGCGTTAGAGTTTACTAAATGGAATTTATTCTATGACAGAGTGGTCCTAGGAGTTTTTTTTGTTTTTTATATACAATAGGTAATATCCAAGCATTTATTCTAGAGGGTTATAACACAAAAGACGGTCCCGTACAAATAATTGTAATATAATTCGTTAAAAAAGTCAAGCGATTATTGAAAAAATTGAGCAGCTTGTGAAACAGGCGAAGATGAAGTCAAACTGCACTCGCACAAATTGTTTTCCATGATTGACAAGCTGTCAATGATTAGATTTCTCCAAATTTCTGTCAACATTTGCTAAAGGAAACCGAAAATTTACCTTAGAACCATATTATGGATTTCCGTAGTTAGCACACGCTAAATTTATTTAGCGTAGCAGCTTCATGGACCACGCTGTGATTTTGCGTAGCACCTTCATGGACCTCTTCATTAATTGCGAAGAGCAGCTTCATGGACCACTTTAATAACCTTTTCGAATAAAACAAACCACTAAAAATAATTGAAATCGTTTTACTCGTCTTAAGACAATTATAATAATTGTGCTGTGATGTTTTACTTAAAAATATAAAAATAAAAAGGTTTAAACCTTGATCAAAAAAAAGTTTTGATCCGAAAAGATAGAACATATATAGTTCAACAGAATACCATAGATCTAAAAGAATAAGGAAGGAACAAGAGTACACGTTACAAAAATATAAATTTATAATCAGTTAATCTTGATACTCAATTTCATAGGGTCTTCCTTACATTAAGTGCAGACATATAGTTAAATAGGAGATGAAAAAGAAAGAGAGAGCGACAGGATCGTCCCTTCTCTACAAAACAAATCTGTCGACTTAGTGGAGGAGGGCCTTCTAAAGCCATTTCTGAGCGTCTTTCATCAATGATGGGCTGAGTCTCAACATGAGAATACAGAACTCCTTTTGGTCCAGAACCCCATCGCCATTGAGATCACCCGTTACAATCATAGCTCTCAGCTCATCCTCACTCATCCCCTCTATTCCCAAAGCACTCGCATTCTTCTGGAGGCTCTGCAACGTGATCACCCCTTTCTCTGCGTCCGCCAAGAGGCGAAAGCCATTGCAGAGCTCACCCATAAACTTCTCTTCGCCTAATCTCTCCGCCATGATGGGCAAATAATCCTCGAATCCCGTTATCTCTTCTCCTCTATTCGTCATTGGAGGCCACAATCTCTTTCCCTCTATGCCAAAAAGCGATTATAGAGATGGGCAAAACGTGGAGTAGGAGGAGGGTACTAAATAGGAAAAAGAAGGAAAGAAAACCTCGTGAGTTTCGTGTATGGAAGAGTCAAATTGGCGTTTAGAGGGAGGTTCGCAGAAGCAGGGCGACGTGAATGCTTACTTTGGAGTCGTGAGTTGCATGTATGGAAAAGCCGGCATTAGAATTTAGAGGGAGGTTCGCAGAAGCAGGGCGACGTGAATGCCTACATGGGAAGCGAATCATCGTTCACACCATCCAAGTGCCGGTTCTCTTAGCTACGTCCACGTGGCTGTAGGAGAGCCTTCCTTTCAAGACATTTACATAGATTTAGAAGGTTCCTGTCGTTTTCAGGCCTGCCTATCCAACCGAAGCAATTTAAATTCTACAAATTGTGCACCTTCATTAACTGTCGAACTGGAATTATTGTCCAAACATATAGGAAACAGATATATGCCACCCCACGCGCAACATTAAACATCTTGCTCGGAAATTCTTGTCGTTTAAATTACAGTAGATGTTATTAAATTTATGGCAGATTTGATTTGAGTTTATTTAGAAAACGAATTAAGTTGCATGATCTTTATAGTTGCACTTCTAACCTTTTAATTTAATAGTAGAATATTTAAAATTCAAATCTCACGGTTGATTTTCACATCTAATGTTTAATTTAATTCATGACAACCAATCTGAATATATTCATTGGTGGCAATACATATATTCAGGTATGTTAAAATATTTATGTAAGTATTTATATAGCGATTAGGTAGAACTAGATATATTTTATATTTTATTAGTATGAATATAAGTTTATGAGTGTAAAATATTTATTTGGCATAATGATTGATGTATAAGATTAAGATTAATTATAATAAGAAATATTTTTATTATTTAAAATTTATTAAATATGTTTATTATAGTTTTAATATAAGTAGAGTATGACAATGTATGGTGATAGAGTTAGATGAATATATATAAAAGTTTTATATATATCTAAAAATTATATTAATATTTTAATCATGTATATTGATATTATAATATAGAATTTGAGTTGTGTAATTATAACACAAGAAGTGTGGTTAAGATTTTTATGATCAAATTGATATCTCATCACAAACAAACCCAATAATATGCTTATGATTAGCTTAAATGTATGCATATCAAAATGAATCTAAATCAATTCATAATGACACTTTCCTATTATACTTAACACATATATCATACCAATGGCATGCCATTTATTTCTTTAATAATTGTAATGACAATGATTGGATACTAATACAAGTGTCAAACATTTTATCACATATCATACACCATCAATAAGTTGTATATTGATATATTTTAATATCATGTTTCAAACATTATAATAATATAATATAGGTGATGTATATGTTGTACAAGGACTTTTCTCAATGATTCCATTGACCTTTCATGACTCAAATCATTTCTACATTCATTGCACCTTCTATTTTAATTTAATTTTATCTACTAAAATTATATTGAGAGTTGTTATAACATGGAGAGCATAGGCATACTACAACTCATCAATTATGTCCTTGCAATGAAACTTATCAAGTTAATACTCTCACTAACAATAACAACACAAGTGTATGTAGAATTTCCAACACAAGATTAACTTTGTTGGAATATTTACCACTATCTCTAACTCTAGTGTAACAAGCTCTTCAATGGACCTTGTAATAAATAATATAGTAGCAAAATCAATAATAAAGTATGATTATTCAAATAAAAATATGTATAAAATGATTAGATACTCAAAATGATGTTTGTTACATGTAAATTGTTTCAATGTAATTCATCTTACTTAAATTTTCAAAAGAATATTTCAATCATGAACAAATTATTGCTTGGTTTACATTGAGGGTATATGTAAATTTATCCATTATTGTATCCTAAATTTACTTTTAATTGCATGATGATAGAATGCATACACCTACAGTATTTGTAACATAATATTAAATATAAAGCAAGAAAACATGTATGACAATGAATTAACAAAAATGTAAAGCTTCCTTTTATTAATTCATGATGAAAATTAGTTACACGTACATCCCTCTTAGGGATATAAAATTCTAAAACAATGAATACAAAAGTATAAGACCCCTAAAATGGGGTGGTGTAATCCACAGGCTTTCTACATCAACAGGAATTGATTGAGGGCTTATTTAATACCTCCTTCTCTATTTTACAAGAGGAATTTGATGTTGAGAGTGCCTTGAAGCTTGCCAGATCCTTTAACCTCATACAAGAAACAATAAAGCAAAATTAAAAGCATATGAGGCCTCTCATGTTGAGGCTTTTGTCAAGAATATACAAAAAATAAGGCCAAACTTGAAATAAGCATAAATCTATGCAAAGATAATCAATAAATATCTAAATTAGTGCAAAGCATGATTGAAAATAAGTAGATCTAGCTAATATAACATTAAATTTGTAATAAAAGCATAAAATAAATCTAATCTAAGAAGATTAATTGAATCTAAGATTTTTGATTAAATCAAGGTAAAGCTACCTTTAATATTTATAATTTACCATGCAAATATGTTGAAAATGATAAATCTACTCCAAGCTAAGTTAATAAAGCAAAAATAAGAAATAATCTAAGCTAAGAGTTGAGTAAATAATACATCAAACCCTAGTCATTGTTGTCATCAATGGTGGAGGTTTATGAGATAGTGACCATGAACTAAAAATTTTGCTTCTTAAATCAAGATCTATGATGCACAATTCACTAGTTGAATTGATGGTCAAGGATCGCCTGCTTTTCCAAAGATAGATTGGTGGTTGAATTCATTGGTATTCACATTGGATTAATGTGAAATTGCGATGCATGCTCCTTAGTCCTTTGGAATCTTCATTATTGTTTGCATGCTTACTCCATAATTGGAAAACATTTTGACACTCCTCAAGGGTTATCAAGTCGCTATCCAATCTAGTAGATCTTCATTGTATAAACATTGTATATTTTACATTCATGAGAGGGCCTATAAATAGTATTCTTGAATTCCAATATTGGTTTCATGAAGAAGCCTAGATCAAGAACTGCCAGCCTATGGCAGTTGGGAGGAACCTTCCAGAAGATTCCTCACCAAAAATTACCTAAAATCAATTGCATTTGACTGTTACAATTGATTTTGGCTCATCCTAGGAGATTGAGATAGTCTCAAATCTAGCCACTATAAACAGAAGCAACTAGTCTTGTAGCCACCCTAAGCATCAGTGGTTGGGTTGATAGCCACTCTAAGCATCCATAGTTGAGCCTGCATAGGACCAAGATATCCGAAATAAGTGGTTAGAACCACTGCTACTTATTGGAAAGGTCCAAGATCATTCATATGGTTTACAAGGGTGCCCATATGAGTAGTCTCCTAAATGTGATGTATTTTAGGTATGTATAGATGCACCTTTTTGAGATGCATTATGGGAAAACATAATGCTAAGAAAAAATAGACCACATAAAGCCATATTCTAGGTTGCATGATGATCATTGATATAATCAACATTAGATACTTCAATCATGAAAAGGACACACATATCTAAATAATTACTTCCAACTGGATGGAAGGCTTAATTTGCATAAAACTTTGAAGTCCACTAGAATCTTGGGTCACGTTGCTTAGCATTAGCAAAGGACCAAAATCCAAATCATCAAAGGTTTAAATTAGCATATTTGCTTTTGCCCCAAGCAACAGGGTAAGCTTATGATAGTTGTTAGCAATGATTCGTAAGACGAATGTGATTAACTTGATTAAGTTATCAATTATTGATTTTGACTATGAATTTGTTACTATGACTATCCCCTCAAGTGATGAGTCAATGAGAGAAATAAACTATTAATAAAAGTGATGAGTCGCTTGACCAAGATGATTGATTTTGGATGATTTAAGATGATTATTTTATTATTATATGGTAGGTATTATTAGAGGTATGAATTTAACCAATAATAGTAATTGTACATCTTTATCCCATGGAGTTGTTTAGCCATAATGGCCTTCTTAGTGAATCAAGATGATAGCAATTCCATTTAGCATGCAGGGCATAACTCAATGATATGATGAAAATGTTATAGAATAAATGAAATAAATACCTCATTCATGTGGGGTAGTCCAACCGCCATGGCCTTCTTTGGGAGTGAAGTGAAGCATTTCAATTCGATGATGAATAATTTGGTTCAAATGACCTTATGAAAATTTATTCATATTGTCAAATTCCATTGAGCGCAAGTCATTGCACTTGCCAAGTGTATAGGATAAATAACTGAATACGAGGCACATTTGAAATTTTGTTGTTATTTGATTTTTTTTGTTATTTTCTAATTTTTGATGATTTTAGACTGGTAGATATGCTTAATTTTCCATTCTAAATCTTCTCATGATGAGAAATTTAATGCATTTATTGCTACTTCTCAACCACTATCAGTATAAGTGGCCCAAATTTACAATTTTGTAGTCGCTATCAGCATAGATGGCTCACACTTCTCAACCATTATTATCATCAGTGGTTGCACTAGAAATAAAGAATGTATAAGAAAATTTAGGGTTTTTGATTTCATTCTTTTCTAGTTGGCAATTTGTAATAGTGAGCTTTGAGGAGAAAGAGAAAAATTTTGATCTGAAATGTTGTTGATATTAACCTAAGACCATGGCAGAGCATAGTGAGCTATCTATGAGCATAGTAGCCAAAGCTTCACGGGTATCTCTTAAAATCTAATATTTTTATTTAACCGATAAAATGAACCTCATTAAGAAATTAGCTAAATGAACCTCATTAGGAAATTAGCTAAATGAACCTCGTTAAACCTATTGGCAATGAATCGCACTCGTAGCTAGGCTTAGAACTAGGATAAATTAGGTGGGTATGGGTTAGATTTTAAGATTTGTTATTTTTTTTGGGATTTTGGGTGAGGGGCAAACCTCATTGGTGTGTCACCTTGTGATCAGTATCACTCAATGCCACCCCCAAATTGCAAATAGGGATCACTCTCATTGAGTGTGGCTGGTTTGAAACCCAAACCATCAAAAATTTAATCGTTGGTGGCTAGCCACTGCCGGTATCGATGGCTACTATGGCAACCACTATCATCATGAGCAATAACTAACCTTAGGATTTTTTTTTAATTTTTATTTTTTTTAGCGCAAGTGTATCTGATTATGCATGTTATTTGCACATTTAGCTATTGATAGCATGATCTCAGGAGCCTAAGTTGCTAGCTGAGTTATTCTCACTTATGGATCACATAGACTAGGATTGGTTTGATGCACGAGGATTGATGTATGTTGTGATATTGTCAATTATGATGTCAGATCAAGTATACATCACTACGTTGACCCACAAATGGTATTATAGAATGAACACATTTCATATCCTAACTAGCGAGATAACAATCACACTTGAGGACATCTACAAGATCTTTAGGTTTCCTTCGATGGACATGCCATCATCTCATCACCTACCTCAACTAGGGTAGCAGTCTTTGATAGAATTTTTTGTGACCAAGCATGGGTAGCTCCTACTGATATTCAACATGGAGGAGTGCTTATCACCTACTGGTACCAAGCTAGGGTCTTTTCACGATGCTAGGCCATTATGATGCATGTTATCTACAATGTACTTCTACCCGACACATCAAGAGAAATATTCCCATGGAACATCCTAGATATGGTGGAGGATTTGATGGGAAATGCATAGCATATCACTATGGCTTGGGGGAGTGCACTATTAGAAAAACTCTATGATGAGCTATACAATATTTAGTGACAGGGCCAAGCTGGAGCATGTACATTATACTTGTACATCTGGGGCTAGGAGCACATCAGGATAGACCGCCCAGTAGGTTTGCCCTAGAAGATTACCAGGATAGCGATGAGAGCATAATGTTATGGATCTAGATAGATGTGATATGTAGAGGAGTGATGTAGTCACCATCATGCAAGGGGCTTAGCTCAATACATAGGCTCTTTAACTGGGCTACAGGATCAAGAAATTATATGGAGATCCTACTTGGATTACCCTACTTGGCTAGAGGTAGACCGATTCTTGGTTTAGATGAGGTACGACCGATGGGATATCAGGTGCAAGGGAGGCATTAGAGAGTTCTTTTACTACTCTTCAATGTTTAGATAATTTGGTATTTAGTAGGATATCCCACTAGATCCAGTTTCCTATAAGCTAGTCCAAGTAGATAGGGATCTCCTAGTACCCCATGTTACAGCTCTATTAGAGGAGGTAGATCCTCCTATAGTCAATGTTGGTATAACTAATATTGTTAATACAAATGCGTACACTCAATGGTGCATGACGTAATTATGGCATGGTAGTGGAAGCCTAGGGTGAGCTAGGGATGAGGTAATAGCTGAGGATCCTCATGGGTAGTGAGTGTGGCCAAGGATAGAGGAGGAGTGCAACCATACAACAAAGGAGTAGGCAATACTAGCAAAGAAGGAGGAGGTGGCTCCAGACGAACAAGAGTCTCCTCTCCAAGCAGAGCAACATAGCATAGAGGTCGAGTTGTAGATAGCTCGATGATAGATCCTAGAGTGAGATACTTCTCTCACCATAACACAGAGCCAACTAGCAATAGGACAAGCAATATGGTGGAGGTTCAAGGAGGAGAATCTCTTTGTAAGATTGACTAGATTTAATGCTGGTTAGGATAGATCATCTCACTACAAAGAGAGATCTGATGCATGCTACTATAGGTGTTTTGACTGGTGAGTGGGACTCTCTATGGCTATAGGTAGGGGCTACTCCTATGGGATAGGTTGCATTAGTTGTTCTAACTATTCAGAGGCCAACAAGGTTGGATACAATGATATAGCTCAAGCGATTGTAGGGTATCATAGTAGATGATGTAAGGTGAAAGGCTTTAGATGTAGAACATATTGCTCTCCTAGAGGATAAGGTCAGACCACATAGTGGTGTTGTGCTAGCTAGGTCTTGTTGTGGCCTCTCCGCAACTAGCCCCAATATTTGGGGACCCCCTTAATTTTGTTTTTGAGGAAGTTTTCTTATTTTCGAGTGGCAATTTTGATAAGTTGTCACCCTTAGATTTTTCTATGTAAATGCCAAGTTTCATTTTTTATGTGTGTGTCTTTTCAATTTAAAAAAAAAGGTCTTGATTTCAATTAATAAAAGTTGTCGTGTTGTTCTTTTATCTTGGTATTCTTTATTAGTACCTAATGTGATTCACTTTGGTTTGCTTAGGATGGTGGTAATGATGTTCATTTAAAAATATTATAATTTTTTTTTATTTAATGATGCATATATATAAATATGAATAACAAATAAATAAAATTAAAAAATTAAAAATATAATAAAAATAAAAAAAAAACAATATATGATAGTAAAAATAAAAGATATATATATCCCTATATATATATACCTTTTATAAAATAAAATGAAAGTTTAATTCAATTTTGACTTTGTTTTGTAGCTTAGCTTTCGTTTGTATATTGTTTTGGTTGTGTGGGTTAGTTCCTTTTGTTTTATTTTGTGCAGGTTTTGATTTAATTTGGGACTCATAAGATATCGTGTATTCGCAGGATGGAGACCTAGACGACGGTGGTCAGCGAGATGAAGATAGGAAAAGACACCAATCAATTGACGAGGTACCCGGGCCACGTATCCACTCGGATTGGCTACGCAAGTAGACACAGCCCAGAAGGGCGATGCATAGCAGGACGAATGGTGCATTATCAGCATGGCATGAAAGACCAATAAGGTATTTTTAATTGATAAATGGTATGGCAGACCTGATTCTGGCGGACAAGGCCGAAACCTAAAAGCACGACGACCATGATAGCCAGTGCGGCTACCATGCAATGAAGGCAAAAAAGTGAGAAATTTTGATGATTACACAATGGCTACGGATTTTGCGATTGGAACCTGGGAGCATTGAAGGATTTAAACGTAGCAATAAGAACACCCTGGCAGCCACATAGAGGGAATTCTGCAATGGCAACTTGTTTGGAGATATTAGACTGGTGATATGGTCAGCATTGACGTCGATGATGGTGGGAGCGGTGTTCGTTCAACGCAGACAACGATAACCAAGGATTTAAATGTAGTAATCAGAATAGCAAGGTGAGTGGAGGATTTTCAGGCCCGCACATCGGTTTACGGTGGTATGGGTAGTTACCTGGCAGTAGCATGATAACAGCACAAAAGTTAGAAAACAACAACTGTAACGAGATACCAGAATTACCAATTAATGGGAGACGATGTAGTCATTGGTAAAATTACAGGGAATTCAAACAAAGCCGGACACGTGGCGAAGATGAGGTGTACAATATGAAAGATTGTCATGGGGGCCAAAATTAACTCCAGTACATTAGCAAGCCATCAATTCTAATCCCAATGTGGCAGTGCTATCTACTGGGTTTCAGGAATTTCACACAGGGTGTCGAAGATATGATTTGTAGTAACCAATATACTCGGGGATAGCCTGTGCATGGTGGGTTTACACAGTGAATAGGAGGTTGTCCTTTAATTTGAAAAAGTTACTGCAGAACTATGGGACATTTTCCAGACATGTAAGACAAAAAAATAAAAAATAAAAAATTCATTCTGGAGGAACGGTTACATTTCAAAAAAGGGACAGAGCGTGGCATATTCAACTATTTATACAAGCAAAGAGCACCGTTGGCATGTCTAGCACAATCACAAATTTCTAATTATGCCTAGACGTACAGTTTGGTGCATATTAGAATTTATGGGAGATGTTATGAAAGGATTACAAATCAGCGGCGACGTCAACAACGATAAGATAATTTAACAGCTTGGTAGCGACAGCGTAGCGGCGATGGAATACACCAGGGACAAATATCAGAAGAGGTTTTAAAGTAGAACAAAATTCTAAACAATGGCAACATTGGGTTATAAGATTGCATGGCAGCTTGAAGGTCTACGTGGCGGAGCCCATGAACAAAGTAAACAATGATGAAGACGATTGAGGATTTCATCAGTGGGTTAAACAATAGTGTGGGAGGCGCAACCTACTTGTTGAAGATTTGACAAAGTTCTTCAAAATTCTAAACATGGATGTCGGTTATAGTTTGACGGACACGCATACAAATGCACTGCATAATGACATGCAAATCCAGGCAAGATAGTCGAATGTCGAGACAAGTAAGGACATTATGGGCTCCCATGTGCGAAGTTATATCCTGACATACGTTAACGACAGTTACAATAAGGTGCATGGCAATGCATGATTTATCCAATAACGGTAAACATCTCGTGGTGCATTCGCAAGGAGTTACCGAAAAGAAGACATTCGTGAGAGGATACAACAACGACAGTAAATATGGAAACGATCGAGTTGATGGCAGTAGGCTTGCAGGTACAACACCAGGTTAAGTGAAGTAATTTTCCAAAAGTATAGAGTAACGTATTTCAGTTATGTTTGGTAGGAAGCATGGGGACGCTCCTAGAGCATTATGGAACGTTCAAGGAGAATCAAATAGAGTCTTTTGTTAACCCAATTATACAGTCTACATTTAGATATTTTATTGGGCCATGCGATAGTTAGAGAGGACGTTTATGTAAGGAATAATGTCGAAAGTTAAAATATGTATTAATATGTAATTTTACCATGCGAACGGGAGTTTATCTCAAAACGTTACGAAAGAGAAATGTGTAGAATTATTTAGTAGGCAGAATTATTGAGCAGGTTGGTGTTGGAAATTTGAGGTATTTTATATTGTCATTGATGTCACATGGATCACATTGAGTTTTGGTGGCCAAAGTATTTCATAAATAAGCATTTATGATATTTTGGAAAGCATGAATATATACAAGGTTTTTGTGAAAACAGGCAGGTAAAATAAAAGGTTTTATTTAAAACCATGGATGGCAGATTTGAAATGGATTTTTTTTAAAACCCATGTTGGATTTTCATATTGTCGAAAAAGGTGCCCCGGTGATGAAGATATTAATTTTAAATTTTAAGTCTAAATTTTAATTATTTAAAATTAAACTTAATATTTAAAATTAATATCTCCATCACCGGGGCACCTTTTTCGACGATATGAAAATCCAACATGGGTTTTAAAAAAAAAAATTAAATTTAAATTTAAATTTAAAATTAAAAGTTAATTTATAGCACCGACTTCAAAAGAAAGGAGGAGACATAATATTAAAGTTTAATTTATAGCATCAACGCCAAATTAAAGGAGGAAGGCATATATAAATATGCCACCAAATGCTTTGATTTATTCATAATTTCCTCGATAATGAAGCGAAAGGTGCCAATGTGTTAAAGAGTGTGCAAAGGGTGTTCGTTCAAAGAGGGAGCAAAGGCGTTGCAGCTCGTTTGAATCCTACGAAGAAAGGAGGCAATAAAAGTAATGGAAGTCCCTTACCAAGCACTATAGGCACTTGTGGCCTAGCGGTAAGAGGAATGTGTGTAAGGTGTTGAAGTGCTAGTAGATACAAAGTTCGAATCTCGTCGGTACTAGTTTTGCAAAGTGAAATGGAGGATTCTTTTGGCGCACATGGTGTTTGAGGACACGCTTAGAGCAAACAAATAGAAGGTTTGCGCTCACTGTTCTATGTGATCGGTTGGCTCACGTTGTTGTTGGTACCACAGTTAGAGTGGTGCAGGGGCAGCGATTGGGGATCGAATCCCATTGAGGACAAAGGCAAGTTAATAATTTTTCCTAATATTTTATTTTTCTAAGGTTGCCCTAGGAGAGATAAGGGTTGTGATGCATGTTGATAAAAAGAGAGATTTCTGGTGATTCTGCTTTTAGAAGTATATCATATTATATATCGTTGGAAAGCTCATTTCGAGGGCTATTTGATTAACTTGCTTAGAGGGAGAAACAAGGTGTTTGTAAAGAGATATTTCTATTTTTGTAAAGGGGTTCAAAAGTGAAGGTTGTTTTGTTCTTTTTCAAAAATGATTAATTATTTCATAAGGGGACATGATGCATTTTGTTGAGTAGGAGTGATAAGGTGTTATTTAGATATTTTTGTTGTGATATTAATCATGATATCTAACCCTTGAGAAGGGGACATGATACATGATTGATTGAGCCTTGAGAAGGCTTTTGGGATAGATTTATGTATAGTTTTTGAGCATATTTGGACAAGTTTTGTGTGAGCTTGTTGAGTATATTTGGACAAGTTCTATGTGAGCTTGTTGAGCAGATTTGGAGAAGTTCTATGTAAGCTTGTTGAGCAGATTTGGACAAATTCTATGTGAGCTTGTTGAGCAGATTTGGACAAGTTCTGTGTGAGCTTGTTGAGCATATTTGGACAAGTTCGATGTGAAATTTTTGAGTAGATTTAGACAAGTTCTATGTGAACTTGTTAAGAATATTTGGAAAAGTTTTGTGTGAGCTTGTTGAGAAGATTAGTGGAGTGCCTAGTTGAGCAGATTAGTGGATTGCCTACCTGATCAGATCAGTGTGTTGCCTAGCTAAGAAGATCAATGGATTGCCTACCTGAGTAGATAAGTGTGTTGCCTAGCTGAGCATATCAATGGATTTCCTACCTGAGCATATCAGTGTGTTGCCTAGCTAAGCATATCAATGGATTGCCTACCTGAGCATATTAGTGTGTTGCCTAGTTGAGCAGATAAGTGGATTGCCTACTTGAGTAGATCAGTGTATTGCCTAGCTTTGAGCAGATCAAAGTAATCATTGTATTGGATAAGGATCCTTATTTTTCTATGAAATATTATAAGGAGATTATCTTGTGGAGTACCCCACATTGGGGGAACCACATTAAATATTGTGTCTCAATTGTGTGTGGTGACTTGTGCTCTTGCTTACTATTGCTATCTAAGTTTTTAATGCACACTACGATATTTGGTTATTGAGATTAAGGATATTAATTGATATTGGTTTGGAAAGAAAGTAAAAAGTGTGTGTTATATTGTTCACCCCTCTCAGTATAAGCTTGTGTTCTTCAATTATTATAAGAGTGGGTTCCTTTGGAAAGGCTAACAACTTGAGGGCAAATTCTAAAAGAACACAGATGGCTTCACAAAATGGATCATCTACAAATAAGGCAGCACTATTTGATGGTAACAATTATGCTTTCTAGAGCATGAGAATGAATAATTACTTGATATCACAAGGATATGAGGTATGGCAGATGGTTGAAAAAGAGTATAAGGTTGAAGGTGATCCCGAGGTAGATAAGACTATCAAAAAATTAGTTGAGATCAATGCAAGGGCAATAGATTGTATTTTGAGTGGGCTACGTGAGATAAATTTTGCAAAGGTCATGGTATGTAATTAAGCTAATGAAATGTGGACCAAGTTACGGAATACTTATAAAGGATATTCCAATGTAAAGTTGTCAAAACTACAAACTCATAGAAAAATATTTGAGGAATTGAAAATGGAAGATTCTAAAGATATTGCAAATTTTTTATTTCAATTTGATGAGATTACTAACACCATGAGAGGCCTAGGATTTGAGATGAAAGAATAAGAAGTTACTCAAAAGGTTTTGATATCACTTCCCATTAAGTATGATGCAAAGGTTTCAACAATAGAAGAAACAATGGATATCAACAAACTAAAAATGGAAGAACTACAAGTAACTCTCACAGCTTATGAGATGAGGGTGAGTAAGCATCAAGTTCCAATAAAAGAGATTGCATTCAAGGCTTCAGAGAAAGAGAAAGGGAATGTTCCAGAGATATATAGAGATCTAGTTAATTATGATGAAGTTAACTTCATCAAAAGGAATAAGGACTCAAGGAATTTTAGGGATATGACGAAAGTCAAATGCTACAAGTGTGGTGATATTGCTCACTATGCACATAAGTGTCCACATGAATAAAATAATGATGATGAAAAATAGGGTCATAGAAGAAAAGAATATGGAAAGCATAAGCATAACAAAGATGAAAAATACAAGCAAAACAAGTATGAGATGAAGAAAAAATTTTGTAAGGCAAAGAAATATTACTACATTGTAGAAGCAAGTGATAGCTTAGATCACAGTGATAGAGAAAAGATAGATGATAAAAAGGAAGAACATTTATTCCTTGGAATAGAAGGTGAAAGAGAACAATGCTTTGTGTGTGGTCAAAAATATCACAAATCAAGATATTGTAATGGATTCAACGATAGTGAAGATGAGATGACACATCAAGAAAACAAGCATGGTCAAATAAATCATGAGAGTTTATTTGCTATAGAATATGATAATGATCTCAGTGACAGTGAATATGAAGAAGGGTTTTTCTATGGGATAAGAGAAGTAGAATAAGAACATTCACTCCAAACATAAGAAGTTATACAAGAGAATATTGTAAGAAAGATAGATGTCTCAACTGATCTAAAGGAAGACTTAAATGATATCCATGAGAAACTACAAGAGGTTAAGGAGAATCTAAAAGAATTGAGATGTTTCATACGTGAGAAGTTTAATTTATCACATGAATCAAAAGGTCAAGATATTTTCACTAAGAAAGAAACATTTATTTCAGAGACAATAAATATGGATGCCAATTTGCTACTTGACATGAATGAAGAGAAAGAAGAGGAATATTCCAAAGCACCAAAGGACTCATATTTTAGGTTTGTGGAATCACACTCAAAATGAAAGGAAGTTCTAAAATATGAAAGCAAGGAAGCACCTAAGTTTTATGAAGAAAGTTCCAAAGTTCCTATGGATTCAAATATTCAGTTTGGATCTTATTTTGAGATGGGTGAATCAAGTTCAAAAGGAAAAGAAATACTTGAAGATAAAAGCAAGGAAGAAATTAAGGAAAAGGATTTAGATACTACAAAGAAAGTTCAAGGATGCAATGCACAAGTTGAAAATGATCATAGGGATAATGGTCAAGAAAGGTATGAGGAACCAAGGCATGAAAAAAGGGCTTTTCAAGGACATTGTTTTTCTTGTAATGGATTTGGACACATGGCTATACACTACAGGGTCCATGGATCAAAGAAGTTTGATTATTCTAGAAGAAACTTCAAAGGAAAAAGGTATGGTTGTCAAGGACATTGCTTCTTATGCAATAGGATTGATCATAGAGCTTATCAGTGCAAAGAAAATGAGCAAAATGGTTTTGGTTTTAGGGCTACACAATTCAGAAGTCATGGTCATAATGGTCATGAAAACAAAGCTTCACAATATAGGGTTCAAGAAAGGAATGGAAATGGAAATTATTTCAAGAAAAAAATTAGGATTTGGGCACCATCCAAAGGCTACAATATCAAGTGTTTTAATTGCAATAACTTTGGACATATTGCAAAATGGTTTAGGACTCAATTCCAAATAGGTTCAAGGCAAGAAGGTCAAATAGGTTCTAGACAAGAAGATCAAGTAATTCATCAAGAGAAGGATATCAAGAAAACATGGAAGGAAGTTGATAAAGGAAAGAAACAATGTAATATGGGAGTAAAATTACTCCCACCCCAAAATTAATCACCTCAAGAGAGAAGATTGTGAGGGGGCTAAGCTTAAGAGTCATATATTTTAGCCCCATAGGTGTCTCTTTTGCCATTGATGTCAGGGGGAGCAGCTTTGATTCTCAGAAATGGTTTTTGCAATGATTGTGGTGATTTGCATTAGAGGTGTTGCCATCAATGACAAAGGGGGAGATTGTTGGAAATTTGAGGTATTTTATGTTGTCATTGATGTCACATGAATCATTGATGTCACATGGATCACATTGAGTTTTGGTGGCTAAAGTATTTCATAAATAAGCATTTATGATATTTTGGAAAGCATGAATATATACAGGGTTATTTTGAAAACCAAGGCAGGAAAAATAAAAGGTTTTATAGATGGCATATTTGAAATGGGTTTTTCTTAAAACCTAGGTTGGATTTTCGTTTCATCGAAAAAGATGCCCCAGTGATGGAAATATTTAATTTTAAATATTTAAGTCTAAATTTTAATTATTTAAAATTTAAATTTAAAATTAAAATTAAAAGTTAATTTATAGCACCAACGTCAAAAGAAAAGAAGACGCATATAATATTTAAAGTTTAATTTAGAGCACCAACATCAAAAGAAATGAGGGAGGCATATATAAATATGCCATCAAATGCTTTGATTTATTCCCAATGTCCTCGACGATGGTGATGCATTCGAATTGCTAAGGGAGCGAAAGGTGCCAGCGTATTAAAGAGTGTGCAAAGAGTGTTCATTCAAAGAGGGAGAAAAGGCATCGCAACTCATTTTAATCCAACAGAGAAAGGAGGTAATAAAATTAAGGGAGGTCCCTTACCAAGCACCGTATGCGCTTGTGGTCTAGCGACAAGAGGAAGGTGTGTAAGGTGTTGAAGCGCTAGTAGATCTGATGTTCAAATCCCGTCAGGACTAGTTTTGCAAAGTGAAATGGAGGACTCTTTTGGTGCATGTGGTGTTTGAGGACACGCTCGGAGCAAACAAATAGAAGGTTTGCACTCACTGTTCTATGTGAGCGATTGGCTCACGTGGTTTTTGGCACCGCGGTTAGAGTGGTGCAGGGGTAGTGACCGAGGATTGAATCCCTCTGAGGACAAAGGCAAGTTAATAATTTTTCCTAATATTTTATTTTTCTAAGGTTGCCCTAGGAGAGATAAGGGTTGTGATGCATGTTGAGAAAAAAAGAGATTTCTGGTGATTTTTCTTTTAGAAGTATATCATATTATATATCGTTGGAAAGCTCATTTCGAGAGCTATTTGATTAACTTGCTTAGAGGGAGAAATAAGGTGTATGTAAATATATATATATATATATATATATATATATACATATATATATATATATATATATATATATATATATATATATATATATATATATATATATATATATATATATATATATATATATATACATATATACATATATACATATATATATATATATATATATATATATATATACATATATATATATATATATATATATATATATATATACATATATACATATATATATATATATATATATATATATATATATATATATATATATATATATATATATATATATATATATATATATATATATATATATATATATATATATATATATATATATATATATATATATATATATGTTTTTGTAAAGGGGTTCAAAAGTGAAGGTTGTTTTGTTCTTTTTCAAAAGTGATTAATTCTTTCATAAGGGGACATGATGCATTTTGTTGAGTAGGAGTGATAAGGTGTTATTTGGATATTTTTGTTATGATATTAATCATGATCTCTAACCCTTGTTGAAATTTGAAAATGAAGTTTGTTGAGTGTGGCATATTTCCAAAGAGGTTTCTTCATCTTCATAAAAGGTATGGGAACATTCTCCTATTGATTGATTATGGTGGATGATTTCTGAAATATCATTGGAGAGAAAAGGATTGATTGTGTTTTCCTTTTCAAAAGTGGTTGGTTGAGTGTTTCAAGGTTTTTTGGTTTGAGAGTTGTGTTTAAACGTTATTTTATAAGCATAGTTGTTGAAACCCATTGGTTATGCAAAGAACTTGAAAAGAACATGAGTATCGTTGTTATGTGAAATTTGTGGTTGAGAATTATTAGAAACATTTGAGTTGGTTGATACATGCTTGGACTAGGATTTTGTGAGAAAGAGATGTCTCTTGTGATGATTGGTTGAGTTGAGTTGATTGAGCCTAGTCAAGTGATGTGTGAAGTGATTTTTCAAGTTCCATGAAACAAACTATTCTATAAATTTGATTTGAGTTGAGATTGAGCTTAGAACATATTGAGTCTCTAAAAATTCTCTTTATGCTTCTATAAGTTGACTTGAGTTGAGTTGAGATCATTGTGGATCATTTTTGTCATCCATTGTAGAGTGCTTTTCCATTCATTGTTGAGTTCATCATTGAGCCTTGCCTTTGTAGATTTGTGGATGAGATTTGAATGCTACTTGATCATGATTGGTTGAGCCTTTGAGAAGGTCTTTAGGATAGATTTCTTGATAGATTAGTTTTTGTGCATGATTTATTGAGCCTTGAGAAGGATTTTGGGATAGATTTGTGGACATTTTTTTAGCATATTTAGACAAATTCTATGTGATCTTGTTGAGCATATTTTGACAAGTTTTGTGTGAGCTTGTTGAGCATATTTGGATAAGTTCTGTGTGATATTGTTGAGAAGATTTGAACAAGTTCTATGTGATCTTGTTGAGTAGATTTAGATAAGTTCTATGTGAGCTTGTTGAGCAGATTTGGACAAGTTCTATGTGAGCTTGTTGAGCAGATTTGGACAAGTTCTGTGTGAGCTTGTTGAGCAGATTTGGACAAGTTTTGTGTGAACTTGTTGAGCAGATTTGGACAAGTTTTGTGTGAACTTTTTGAGCAGATTTGGACAGGTTCTATGTGAGCTTGTTGAGCAGATCAATGGAGTGTCTAGCTGAGTAGATCAGTGGATTGCCTACCTGAGCAGATTAGTGTGTTGCCTAGCTGAGTAGATCAAAGTTTTACCTACCTGATCAGATCAGTGTGTTGCCTAGCTAAGTAGATCAATGGATTACCACCCGAGTAGATCAGTGTGTTACATAGCTAAGCAGATCAATGGATTGTCTACTTGAGCAGATCAATGTGTTGCCTAGATGAGCATATCAATGGATTGCCTATATGAGCAGATCAGTGTATTGCCTAACTTTGATCAGATCAAAGTAATCATTGTATTGGATAAGGATCCTTATTTTTGTGTGAAATATTAAAAGGATATTATGTTGTGGAGTACCCCACATTGGGGGAACCACGTTAAATCTTGTGTCTCAATTGTTTGTGGTGACTTGTGCTCTTGCTTACTATTACTATCTAAGTTATTAATGGACACTGCTCTATTTTGTTATTGCAATTAAGGACATTAATTGATATTGGTTTTGAAAGAAAGTAAAAAGTGGCCGCTATACTGTTCACTCACCTCTCAGTATAAGCTTATGTTCTTCAGGCAGGAGGATGTTGGTAAAAGACAATAAAAGGATATACGTTTTGAAGAAAGAAAAGTATAGGTCCGAAGCTGCAGGTAATGGGCAAGAAAGCATTTTGTGAACATAAATGCAGTGAAGGGTGAGAGGAAGAAACTTTAAAAGGCCATGCAAACGAAGTTAAGAGAGGGGGAAAATTTTGGAGGTAGAACTACATGCAAATGGGTTCTATTCTTGGATCTTTTTCTATCCATATTCTGCTGGATTTGTAATTTCTATTGATGCCTAATAGAAATTTATATTTTGCATGTCTTGGAGTTTATTGAAAATTTATTTTATTCCATTATATTGAATCGTGTACAGGTTTTAATGCATATTATTGGTTGATATATTCTTATTTTTCAATATACATAGTTTTTCCTTAGGATATTGTATGTCATTAATGGTAGATTGCAGGAATTTGGATTTCTTTAATGCTGGTTTTAATGCAGGATACAAGTATTTGCAGGGTTTATGGAGCATTTCAAGTTGCATTATTTAATTTTATTGCATTTTTTTATTTTAGTTTATTTTATTTTTATCCTTCTAACCTTATATTTTTCTTTTTTTTTAAGATTCCTAAAATAAAATAAAATATAAAAAATGTAAAACATAAAATATAAAAATAGATTCATAATAAGCTCCGAAGTCTCATTTTGAGCAGTTTTAGTTTTTGTTCTTCAGCATTTTTGAGACCCTAAATTATTTACAGTAAGCATTTTCAAATGAATTTTAGGGTTCTCATTTTGGGCATAATTTCACATTTTGGGTTATGTTTTCCTCTCAAGTAGCAGGCTAATTTCCTTGTATGAAAATTACGATTTCATAAACAGGGGGATAATTCATTGGGCAGTTCATAAGCCATTATACTAAAAGCAATAATTGATCTCTTCTTCATGAAAATATAATTTCACCGAAGAAGAGGTAATTAATAGTACATCTCAATCCCTACATGAACTCTCTTTCTAAAAATCAATTTCAGTAAAGATAGTCATTAATAAGGCATATCAAAGGCTATATGAGCTACAAAGCTAATCATTTAGAACTATTTTATTTATACGTTTGAAGCAGCCTAAAAGGAATCATCTCACCATTTTAAAGATCACATTTATTTTCTCTTTCAGTTTCATGAACACTAATAGCATTACATATTAAAATGACCCCAACACAGGCCCCTTGTTAACAATTGTTTTGCAGAGCCCTAAGGTATTCCATGCACTCATTTAATAAACACACATGCACACATTAAAATAAAAGGAACCTTGGAGAAGCTGAGGCTTCTTTGCAAGAGATGGTTTTTAATCAAATCCTAACTGTGAGCATGGTTTGCACTTGGGCAAAATCACCACTCAATATTTTGGCGCTAGAAGGAAGGCCTGATTTGGTGGTTTTTCTTATAAATGCTAACTTGCTCATGTTATTTGGAAAGGTGATTTAAATGCATTTATCTTGACTAATGAGGTTTTATTGATCATATCCATTGATTTAAAAGTTATCCAATTGAAAATGTATTGATGCTAATCTTTTGATAATAGGAGAATTGTTCTTTAATGTCATGATTCATTGACGCAAATCTTTTGATAATGTGTTAGTCATTTTTTGCTTATTTCAAGAAATTTCTTTGACTAAAGAAACTGGTTTTAAAGTTATATTCCTTGAGGTTATATAATGGTATTTATTGCTTCGTTAAGGGTATATTGTCCTTTAAATGTACCTGGACCTTCACATCATATGCCCATAGATATTTTGAATAATCTACCTAAGTTTAAGCATGATGGTATGGAATCTGCTGAAGAGCATATTCAGGAATATAAGAGCATTTTAATTCATTTGCAAATCATACATGAATATGTTGTTTGTAGGATGTTTCCATCCACATTAGAGGAATTTTCTTATGATTGGTATATCGTTTTACTTGTAGGATCTATCACCTCTTGGGAGCAATTAGAGGTTGTATTTCTCAAACAGTTTGGAAAACTGATTGATTCGGATAGGATACTAAATCATTTTGTTTCTATTTGTAAAGATCCTAATGAGTCTACAAGCCAATTTAATGATAGGTTCCATAGGCACATTTTTCGACGATATGAAAATCCAACATGGGTTTTAAAAAAAAAAATTAAATTAAATTTAAATTTAAAATTAAAAGTTAATTTATAGCACCGACTTCAAAAGAAAGGAGGAGACATATAATATTAAAGTTTAATTTATAGCGTCAACGTCAAATTAAAGGAGGAAGGCATATATAAATATGCCACCAAATGCTTTAATTTATTCATAATGTCCTCGATAATGAAGCGAAAGGTGCCAATGTGTTAAAGAGTGTGCAAAGGGTGTTCGTTCAAAGAGGGAGCAAAGGCGTTGCAGCTGGTTTGAATCCTATGGAGAAAGGAGGAAATAAAAGTAATGGAAGTCCCTTACCAAGCACCATAGGCACTTGTGGCCTAGCGGTAAGAGGAATGTGTGTAAAGTGTTGAAGTGCTAGCAGATACAAAGTTTGAATCCCATCGGTACTAGTTTTGCAAAGTGAAAGGGAGGATTCTTTTGGCGCACGTGGTGTTTGAGGACACGCTTAGAGCAAACAAATAGAAGGTTTGTGCTCATTGTTCTATGTGAGCGGTTGGCTCACGTGGTTTTTGGTACCATGGTTAGAGTGGTGCAGGGGCAACAATCGAGGATCGAATCCCATTGAGGACAAAGGCAAGTTAATAATTTTTCCTAATATTTTATTTTTCTAAGGTTGCCCTAGGAGAGATAAGGGTTGTGATGCATGTTGAGAAAAATAGAGATTTCTGGTGATTCTCCTTTTAGAAGTATATCATATTATATATCATTGGAAAGCTCATTTTGAGGGCTATTTGATTAACTTGCTTAGAGGGAGAAATAAGGTGTTTTTAAAGAGATATTTTTATTTTTGTTAAGGGGTTCAAAAGTGAAGGTTGTTTTGTTCTTTTTCAAAAGTGATTAATTATTTCATAAGGGGACATGATGCATTTTGTTGAGTAGGAGTGATAAGGTGTTATTTAGATATTTTTGTTGTGATATTAATCATGATCTCTAACCCTTGAGAAGGGGACATGATACATGATTGATTGAGCCTTGAGAAGGCTTTTGGGACAAATTTATGTGTAGTTTTTGAGCAGATTTGGACAAGTTTTGTGTGAGCTTGTTGAGCAGATTTGGACAAGTTTTGTGTGAGCTTTTTGAGCATATTTGGAAAAGTTCTGTGTGAGATTGTTGAGCAGATTTGGACAAGTTTTGTGTAAGCTTGTTGAACAGATTTGCACAAGTTCTATGTGAGCTTGTTGAGAAGATTTGGACAAGTTCTATGTGAGCTTGTTGAGCAGATTTGGATAAGTTTGATGTGAACTTGTTGAGCAGATTTAGACAAGTTCTATGTGAACTTGTTGAGAATATTTGGAAAAGTTTTGTGTGATCTTGTTGAGCAGATCAGTGGAGTGCCTAGTTGAGAAGATTAGTGGATTGCCTACCTGAGTAGATCAGTGTGTTGCCTAGCTAAGAAGATCAATGGATTACCTACCTGATTAGATCAGTGTGTTGCCTAGCTGAGCATATCAATGGATTTCCTATCGAAGCATATCAATGTGTTGCCTAGCTAAGCATATCAGTGGATTGCCTATCTGAGCATATCAGTGTGTTGCCTAGCTGAGCAGATAAGTGGATTGCCTACCTGAGTAGATCAGTGTATTACCTAGCTTTGAGCATATCAAAGTAATCATTGTATTGGATAAAGATCCTTATTTTTGTGTGAAATATTATAAGGAGATTATCTTGTGGAGTACCCCACATTGGGGGAACCACATTAAATATTGTGTCTCAATTGTGTGTGGTGACTTGTGCTCTTGCTTACTATTGCTATCTAAGTTATTAATGGACACTGCTATATTTGGTTATTGAAATTAAGGACATTAATTGATATTGGTTTGGAAAGAAAGTAAAAAGTGGGTGTTATATTGTTCACCCCCTCTCAGTATAAGCTTGTGTTATTCAATTGGTATAATAGCGGGTTCCTTTGGAAAGACTAACAACTTGAGGGCAAATTCTATAATAACACAGATGGCTTCACAGAATGGGTCATCTACAAATAAGGCACCACTATTTGACGATAACAATTATGCTTTCTAGAGCATGAGAATGAATAATTACTTGATATCAAAAGGATATGAGGTATTGCAGATGGTTGAAAAAGAGTATAAGGTTGAAGGTGATCCCGAGGTAGATAAGACTATCAAAAAATTGGTTGAGATCAATGCAAGGGCAATAAATTGTATTTTGAGTGGGCTACATGAGATAAATTTTGCAAAGGTCATGGTATGTAATTAAGCTAATGAAATGTGGACCAAGTTGTGGAATACTTATGAAGGAGATTCTAAGGTAAAGTTGTCAAAACTACAAACTCATAGAAAATATTTGAGGAATTGAAAATGAAAGATTCTGAAGATATTGCAAAGTTTTTATTTCAATTTGATGATATTACTAACACCATGAGAGGCCTAGGATTTGAGATGAAAGAATCAGAAGTTACTCAAAAGGTTTTGATATCACTTCCCATGAAGTATGATGCAAAGGTTTCAACAATAGAAGAAACAATGGATATCAACAAACTAACAATGGAAGAACTACAAGTAACTCTCACAGCTTATGAGATGAGGGTGAGTAAACATCAAGTTCCAATAAAAGAGATTGCATTCAAGGTTTCAGAGAAAGAGAAATGGAATGTTCCAGAGATAGATAGATATCTAGTTAATTATGATGAAGTTAACTTCATCAAAAGGAATAAGGACTCAAGGAATTTCAGGGATATGAGTAAAGTCAGATGCTACAAGTGTGGTGATATTGGTCACTATGCACATAGTGTCCACATGAAGAAAATAATTATGATGAAAAATAGGGTCACAAAAGAAAAGAATATGGAAAGCATAAGCATAGCAAAGATAACAGATACAAGCAAAACAAGTATGAGAAGAAGAAATTTTTTTATAAGGCAAAGAAATATTACTACATTGTAGAAGCAAGTGATAGCTCAAATCACATTGATAGAGACAATATATATGATAAAAAGGAAGAATATATATTCCTTGGAATAGAAGGTGAAAGAGAACAATGCTTTGTGTGTGGTCAAAAATATCACAAATCAAGATATTGTAATGGATTCAACGATAGTGAAGATGAGATGACACATCAAGGAAAAAGGCATGGTCAAATAAATCATGATATTTTATTTGCTATAGAATATGATAATGATATCAGTGACAGTGAATATGAAGAAGGGTTTTTCTATGGGATAAGAGAAGTAGAATAAGAACATTCACTCCAAACATAAGAAGTTATACAAGAGAATATTGTAAGAAAGATAGATGTCTCAACTGATCTAAAGGAAGACTTAAATGATATCCATGAGAAACTACAAGAGGTTAAGGATAATCTAAAATAATTGAGATGTTTCATATGTGAGAAGTTTGATCTATCACATGACTCAAAAGGTCAAGATATTTTCACTAAGAAAGAAATATGTATTTCAGAGACAATAAATATGGATGCCAATTTGCTACTTGACACAAATGAGGAGAAAGAAGAGGAATATTCCAAAGCACCAAAGGTCTCATATTTCAGGTTTGCGGAATCACACTCAAAAGGAAAGGAAGTTCTAAAAGATGAAAGCAAGGAAGCACCTAAGTTTTATGAAGAAAGTTCCAAATTTCCTATGGATTCAAATATTTAGTTTGGATCTTATTTTGAGATAGGTGAATCAAGTTCAAAAGGAAAAGAAATACTTGAAGAGAAAAGCAAGGAAGAAATTAAGGAAAAGGATTTAGATACTACAAAGAAAGTTCAAGGATGCAATGCACAAGTTGAAAATGATCATAGGGATAATGGTCAAGAAAGGTATGAGGAACCAAGGCATGAAAAAAGGGCTTTTCAAGGACATTATTTTTCTTGTAATGGATTTGGACACATGGCTATACACTGCAGGGTCCATCGATCAAAGCAGTTTGATTATTCTACAAGAAACTTCAAAGGAAAAAGGTATGGTTGTCAAGGACATTGCTTCTTATGCAATAGGATTGCTCATAGAGCTTATCAGTGCAAAGAAAATGAGAAAAATAGTTTTGGTTTTAGAGCTACACAATTCAGAAGTCATGGTCATAATGGTCATGAAAACAGAGCTTCACAATACAAGGTTCAAGAAAGGAATGGATATGGAAATTATTTCAAGAAAAAATTCAGGATTTGGGCACCATCCAAAGGCTACAATATCAAGTGTTTTAATTGCAATAACTTTGGACATATTGCAAAATGGTTTAGGACTCAATTCCAAATAGGTTCAAGGCAATAAGGTCAAACATTTTCTAGACAAGAAGATCAAGTAATTCATCAAGAGAAGGATATCAAGAAAACATGTAAGGAATTTGATAAAGGAAAGAAACAATGTAATATGGGAGTAAAATTACTCCCACCTCAAAATTAATCACCTCAAGAGAGAAGGTTGTGAGGGGGCTAATCTTAAGAGTCATATATTTAGCCCCATAGGTGCACCTTTTGCCATTGATGTCATGGGGAGCAGCTTTGATTCTCATAAATGGTTTTTGCAGTGACTGTGGTGATTTGCATTAGAGGTGTTGCCATCAATGACAAAGGGGGAGATTGTTGGAAATTTGAGGTATTTTATGTTGTCATTGATGTCACATGAATCATTGATGTCACATGGATCACATTGAGTTTTGGTGGCCAAAGTATTTCATAAATAAGCATTTATGATATTTTGGAAAGCATGAATATATACAGGGTTATTTTGAAAACCAAGGCAGACAAAATAAAAGGTTTTATGGATGGCATATTTGAAATGGGTTTTTTTTAAAACCTAGGTTGGATTTTTGTTTCGTCGAAAAAGATGCCCCGGTAATGGAAATATTTAATTTTAAATATTTAAGTCTAAATTTTAATTATTTAAAATTTAAATTTAAAATTAAAATTAAAAGTTAATTTATAGCACCAATGTCAAAAGAAAAGAAGACGCATATAATATTAAAGTTTAATTTAGAGCACTGACATCAAAAGAAAGGAGGAAGGCATATATAAATATGCCATCAAATGCTTTGATTTATTCCAGATGTCCTCGATGATGGTGATGCATTCGAATTGCTAAGGGAGCGAAAGGTGCTAGCGTATTAAAGAGTGTGCAAATAGTGTTCGTTCGAAGAGGGAGCAAAGGCGTCACAACTCGTTTGAATCCAATAGAGAAAGGAGGCAATAAAAGTAAGGGAGGTCCCTTACCAAGCACCGTATGCGCTTGTGGTCTAGCGAAAAGAGGAAGGTGTGTAAGGTGTTGAATCTCTAGTAGATCTGATGTTAGAATCCCATCGGGACTAGTTTTGCAAAGTGAAAGGGAGGAATCTTTTGGCGCATGTGGTTTTTGAGGACACGCTCGGAGCAAACCAATAGAAGGTTTGCGCTCACTGTTCTATATGAGCGATTGGTTAGAGTGGTGAAGGGGTAGTGACCGGGGATCAAATCTCATTGAGGACAAAGGCAAGTTAATAATTTTTCCTAAAATTTTATTTTTCTAAGGTTGCCCTAGGAGAGATAAGGGTTGTGATGCATGTTGAGAAAAAAGAGATTTTTGGTGATTTTTCTTTTAGAAGTATATCATATTATATATCGTTGGAAAGATCATTTCGAGAGCTATTTTATTAACTTGCTTAGAGGGAGAAATAAGGTGTATGTAAAGAGATATTTATGTTTTTGTAAATGGGTTCAAAAGTGAAGGTTGTTTTGTTCTTTTTCAAAAGTGATTAATTCTTTCATAAGGGGACATGATGCATTTTGTTGAGTAGGAGTGATAAGGTGTTATTTGGATATTTTTGTTATGATATTAATCATGATCTCTAACCCTTGTTGAAATATGAAAATGAAGTTTGTTGAGTGTGACATATTTCCAAAGATGTTTCTTCATCTTCATAAAAGGTATGGGCACATTCTCCTATTGATTGATTATGGTGGATGATTTCTGAAATATCATTGGAGAGAAAAAGATTGATTATGTTTTCTTTTTCAAAAGTGGTTGGTTGAGTGCTTCAAGGTTTTCTGGTTTGAGAGTTGTGTTTAAACCTTATTTTATAAGCATAGTCGTTGAAACCCATTGGCTATGCAAAGAACTTGAAAAGAACATGAGTATCATTGTTATGTGAAATTTGTGGTTGAGAATTATTAGAAACATTTGAGTTGGTTGATACATGCTTGGACTAGGGTTTTGTGAGAAAGAGATGTCTCTTGTGATGATTGGTTGATTTGATTTGATTGAGCCTAGTCAAGTGATGTGTGAAGTGATTGTTCAAGTTCCATGAAAAAAATTATTCTATAAATCTGATTTGAGTTGAGATTGAGCTTAGAACATATTGAGTCTCTAACAATTCTCTTTATGCTTCTATAAGTTGACTTGAGTTGAGTTGAGATTGATTTGAGTTGAGATCATTGTGGATCATTTTTTTCATCCATTGTACAGTGCTTTGCCATTCATTGTTGAGTTCATCATTGAGCCTTGCCTTTGTAGATTTGTGGATGAGATTTGAATGCTACTTGAGCATGATTGGTTGAGCCTTTGAGAAGGTCTTTGGGATGGATTTCTTGACAAATTAGTTTTTGTGCATGATTGATTGAGCCTTGAGAAGGATTTTGGTACAGATTTGTGGACATTTTTTGAGCATATTTAGACAAATTCTATGTGAGCTTGTTGAGCATATTTGGACAAGTATTGTGTGAGCTTGTTGAACAGGTTTGGATAAGTTATGTGTGATCTTGTTGAGAAGATTTGAACAAGTTCTGTGTGATCTTGTTGAGAATATTTAGATAAGTTCTGTGTGAGCTTGTTGAGCAGATTTAGACAAGTTCTATGTGAGATTGTTGGGCAGATTTGGACAAGTTTTGTGTGAGCTTGTTGAGTAGATTTGGACAAATTTTGTGTGAACTTGTTGAGTATATTTGGACAAGTTTTGTGTGAACTTTTTGAGTAGATTTGGATAGGTTCTATGTGAGATTTTTGAGTAGATCGATGGAGTGTCTAGCTGAGTAGATTAGTGGATTGCCTGCTTGAGTAGATTAGTGTGTTGCCTAGCTGAGTAGATCAATGTTTTACCTACCTGAGCAGATCAGTGTGTTGCCTAGCTAAGTAGATCAGTGGATTACCCACCTGAGTAGATCAGTGTCTTACATAGCTAAGAAAATCAGTAGATTGTCTACTTGAGTAGATCAGTGTGTTGCCTAGATGAGAATATCAATGGATTGCCTATCTGAGCAGATCAGTGTATTGCCTAGCTTTGAGCATATCAAAGTAATCATTGTATTGGATAAGGATCCTTATTTTTGTGTGAAATATTAAAAGGATATTATGTTGTGGAGTACCCCACATTGGGGGAACCACGTTAAATCTTGTGTCTCAATTGTTTGTGGTGACTTGTGCTCTTGCTTACTATTACTATCTAAGTTATTAATGCACACTGCTATATTTTATTATTGCAATTAAGGACATTAATTGATATTGGTTTGGAAAGAAAGTAAAAATTGGTCGCTATACTGTTCACTCCCCTCTCAGAATAAGCTTATGTTCTTCATGCAGGAGGATGTTGGTAAAAGACAATAAAAGAATATATGTTTTGAAGAAATAAAAGTATAGGTTCGAAGCTGCAGGTAATGGGTAAGAAAGCATTTTGTGAATATAAAGGCAGTGAAGGGTGAGAGGAAGAAACTTTAAAAGGCCATGCAAACGGAGTTAAGAGAGGGGAAAAAATTTGGAGGCAGAACTACATGCAAATGGGTTCTGTTCTTGGATCTGTTTCTATCCATATTTTGTTGGATTTGTAATTTCCATTGATGCCTAATAGAAATTTATATTTTGCATGTCTTGGAGTTTATTGAAAATTTGCTTTATTCCATTATATTGAATCGTGTATAGGTTTTAATGCATATTATTGGTTGATATATTCTTATTTTTCAATATACATGGTTTTCCCTTAGGATATTGCACGTCATTAATGGTATATTGTAGGAATTTGGATCTCTTTAATGTTGGTTTTAATGCAGGATACAAGTATTTGCAGGGTTTATGGAGCATTTCAAGTTGCATTATTTAATTTTATTGCATTTGTTTATTTTAGTTTTATCCTTCTAACCTTATCTTTTATTTTTTTTAAGATTTCTAAAATAAAATAAAATATAAAAAATGTAAAACATAAAATACAAAAACAGATTCATAATAAGCTCCGAAGTCTCATTTTGAGCAGTTTTAGTTTTTGTTCTTCAGCATTTTTGAGACCCTAAATTATTTACAGTAAGCATTTTCAAAGGAATTTCAGGGTTCTCATTTTGGGCATAATTTCACATTTTGGGTTATGTTTTCCTCTCAAGTAGCAGGCTAATTTCCTTATATGAAAATTACGATTTCATAAACAAGGGGATAATTCATTGGACAACTCATAAGCCATTATATTGAAAGCAATAATTGATCTCTTCTTCATGAAAATATAATTTCACCGAAGATGTAATTAATAGTACATCTCAATACCTCTATGAACTCTCTTTCTGAAAATCAATTTCAGTAAAGATAGTCATTAATAAGGCATATCAAAGGCTATATGAGCTACAAAGATAATCATTTAGAACTATTTTATTTATACGTTTGAAGCAGCCTAAAAGGAATCATCTCACCATTTTAAAGATCACATTTATTTTCTCTTTCAGTTTCATGAACACTAATAGCATTACATATTAAAATGACCCCAACATAGGCCCCTTGTTAACAGTTTTTTTGCAGAGCCCTAAGGCATTCCATGCACTCATTTAATAAACACACATGCACACATTAAAATAAAATGAACCTTGGAGAAGCTTAGGCTTCTTTGCAAGAGATGGTTTTTAATTAAATCCTAACTGTGACCATGGATTGCACTTGGGCAAAATCACCACTCAATATTTTTGTGCTAGAAGGAGGGCCTGATTTGGTGGTTTTTCTTATAAATGCTAACTTGCTCATGTTATTTGGAAAGGTGATTTAAATGCATTTATCTTGACTAATGATGTTTTATTGATCATATCCATTGATTTAAAAGTTATCCAATTGAAAATGTATTGATGCTAATCTTTTGATAATAGGAGAATTGTTCTTTAATGTCATGATTCATTGACGCATATCTTTTGATAATGTGTTAGTCATTTTCTACTTATTTCAAGATATTTCTTTGACTAAAGAAATTGGTTTTAAAGTTATATTCCTTGACGTTATTTAATGGGATTTCTTGCTTCGTTAAGGGTAGATTTTCCTTTAAATGTACTTGGACCTTCACATCATATGCCCATAGATATTTTGAATAATCTACCTAAGTTTAGGCATGATGGTATGGAATCTGCTGAAGAGCATATTCAGGAATATAAGAGCATTTTAATTCATTTGCAAATCATACATGAAGATGTTGTTTGTAGGATGTTTCCATCCACATTAGAGGAATTTGCTTATGATTGGTATATCGTTTTACTTGCAGGATCTATCACCTCTTGGGAGCAATTAGAGGTTGCATTTCTCAAACAGTTTGGAAAACTAATTGATTTGGATAGGATTGTATCGCTCCAAATTTTTTGCATCCCTACCTTCAGGCTATTGGATCTGTGCCCGAAAGGAGGATGGGAAAAGGATGATGCGGTACCTCGGACGAGAGGACTTTACGAAGGTCCCGCCTCTCAAGGGAGGTGTATTTTGGTGATTTTTCGACGGATGGTGGGTTCACCGGGAAACATTTAATGGCGGTTTCCACGCCTAGGTTTTGGAATGTGTTTAGATGAGTTCGTTTTGATCTTAAACATTCATCCTAGGTTTGGCCGAATGAATCTAAATTAAACTACATGAAAATGCAATTTTCATGAATACGGCAAACAAATTTGAAAGCAAAAAATAGAGAATTTACGGGGAGGAAAACGGGGAATACCGATCCGGATGTCTGAAGAAGATTCGACGTTTGAGGCGATCCGGATCGTCTGGAATTCGATAGAATCGCTTGCAATCTGATAGAATCGTCCGAAAGCGGATTCATGCGGAATCGATAGAATCGTCGAGGCGACAGAATCGTCCGAGATCGACGAATCGTCAGATCGACGAATTCGTCAGAAACACTGCAAAACAGAAAATAGATGCAAAATACAAGAAATCCTACTGTGCAAACGAGAGGCAAATTACACCAAATAGCAATATGAATACTTGAACAATATTTAAGAACAGAAATTAAAGTAAATTACTGTACTTAAATGACAAAACATGATCTTAATATGCAATCTAGGCTAAATGGGTGAACTCCGGATGCAAAATAATGTAAAAACTGAATAAATTGTCTAATTTGCGGCATAAGATGACAGAGAAAAAGGTGAGAAAAACAAACTCCAGGCATTGATTGCCTCGATGTGGATTGCAGTCGAGATCGTCTCGCATCAGTACGAAATCGTCTCGTATTTGACAGGATCGCCTCCGATCTGGACAGGTTCGTTGGCGACGATGGGTGCTGGCTCCGGTTGAAAAATAATGTTGTACCTGCAACAAAATAATATGAAACTAATGCAAATGCAAAGTAGGGATGTTTCAACGTAGGGGGAATCAATTTACCAAGAATTTCAGCCCGGGGTTGGGGAGGGAAAATCCTAGAGGTTAAATAGGCTTAGAGGGAGTAGGTAGGAGGTTGGAGATCATCCCAATTTGGGAGATCTCCAACGGGGAGGGTCCCAACGGCGCGGACACGCTTACGCCCAGATTGGAGACCCGTTGGAGCAGATTCCAACTATGCAAATTCAGTTTTGCGACAAGATCGTACGGACGTCCTAGTCCAGACGAAATCGTCAAATGCAGGGCGATATCGTCTGATCGGCGACGATATCGTCAAACGGTCAAAACAACCTCTAAAATTGGCGCAAAAAAGGGGAAACAGATTTCCCGGCGGTTAACGGGCGGTTTGGGAGGTTAAATTTGATTTTAAAATTATTTACTAAGGTGAATGTAAATTTTATAATTTTACTGCGCCAATTTTAGGGTGCTACATTTTGCCCCCTCTTTAGCGAATTTTCCGAAGAAAATGCGTTAAAGATGAGTTCTTCTCGATCTACGAGAAAGCAAAAAATTATACCCATTTTTAGGCGACGATTCTTGGTCGAATCGTACGACGACTTACTATGGTGCCCCCTCCAGTGTTTTTACCCAAATCGAACGTTTGAGGTAAAAACGGGGAAAAGCACAAAATTATTGTTGAATAAAATTAGGAAAAATAGGGTAAAACCCTAATTCATTATTACTGTTCATTTTTCTGGTTTTAGAGCTCTGAAGCAAAAAATGGTGGAGACGACGCACAGATCTGCAGAGGTCCGACGCGGTCTACGGGTAAGGGTCTAAACTTAGTTTAGAACTGATTTAATTTGAATTGACATGCTTTTTAGATAATTTTTAGGTGAATTTTGAGCATCGCGGCCGTTTTTGGGCCGTCGACGTCGTCGGGACGAAATCGTCCCGATTTCGACGAAATCGTCTCAATTTCGGCAATTTCGCCGGAGGGCGAAATCGTCGAAAGGGGGACGATTTCGTCAAATTAGAGACGATTTCGAACTACGAAATCGGAGACGATTATGCTCAAATTTGGGACGATATCGTCCAATAGTGGGCGATATCATCAATTACAAAAAATTGAATTTTTAACTTGCATTATTGATTACTTGAATTATTGATTAATGATTTGTTTATTGTTTTGTTGTTTATGTTGCAGAGAGGATTACTAAAGAGCAGGGAGTGGAAATATGGAGGTTTGAGAGATGACTTGGCCGCGCTCGACACGAGGAGAGCGGGATCCGCTGGCACGAGCCGGCTTGCGGCATGTGGCGGAGATGCCACAAGTATCCATGGACATGGGGCTTCTAACGACCCTAGCAGAGAGGTGGTATCCGGGTTCTTCCTATTTTCGGCTACCGACAGGGGAGATGGCTCCCACACTAGAGGATGTATGGAGGATTCTGAGAATCCCCATACAAGGACGGCTCATCACTCCTACGGCCAATCAGGGCCGTGCTATGGGACGGTTATGCGGTGACCCGAGCTTCGCCCTGGAGAAGGGCGGAGTTAACATCGAGGCACTACGCCAGATGCCTAGGGCATCTACACTCACACGAGTTCTAGCTGGGGTAGTTGGTGGACTTCTGCTGTGCCACCAGAGTGGGTGCAGGGTACCATGGATGCTCGTAGATGTGATCTACGATATGCGGGACCATGGGTACAGGTTTTCTTGGGGCAGCTTTGTACTATGCCGATTGTACAGGATCCTGTATGGGGTCGTGTACAAGGGCGGGCGATGTCTGGTCATGACATCGCTCCTACAGGTTTGGTGCTGGGAGCACATTGTAGTGCGGAGGCCGGTAGGGCTTCCACTGATAGGGGTGGACGGGGAGAGGCCCCGAGTCTTCTACTGGTGGCTCCGGAGAGGGTCACAGTGGTGGATCGACCTACCGATGTCCCGGAGGCTACTTGGATGACCTAGTCCCGGACCAGATCACCTGGAGGCCATGGAGGGGGCATCCGGGGTGGGCCGAGGATGGACGGGAGGCGGCTCGCATCAGGCGAGTCTGCTGGTTGAGGATGGAGAGGGGAGAGGTGGAGCTCCACCGCTACGACCGAGTTTTGAGGTAGTTCGGTCTACGGCAGGGGATCCCATCTCTCAGGGATTACGAGTTTTCCCGGACTATCCGGGATAACACCACTGTTAGCGGGGCTCCTGACATGCAGCGGTTATGGAGTCGGGACGCGAGACGATGCCCCCATCCAGCCGGTGGATGGGGACGACGTGGGGGTAGCCGACGGCTACGATGCAGTACGTAGGCATCTGCCCTCCTCGAATGATAAGGGCTTAGGGTCCGATTCATGTGGTTGTGCATCAGATAGGGAGGCGGTGCCAGGCAGTGATAGAGGTGGCCCGGGGTCACGATGGGAGAGAGCGAGAGGAGGCCACAGGCACAGGAGAGGCCGCGGCAGGGGAGAGGAGGGAGGAGAGACCCCCATCTCCATAGAGGCCACCATCGCATGATAAGGGCAAGGGTGTGGACACAGGAGAGAGTAGCGAGATGGCTACTCTTCGGGCGGAGAGAGATCGTCTGCAGGCTCAGGTGCAGACGCTACAGGATGCGGCTGCACGACACCATGTTGAGGTGTCACAGCTGCGGGATGAGATTGCATGCCTCAGGGCACGGGGCGGAGGGGCGAGCTCAGGAGAGTTGACACGGGCTATCGCCCAGTTGACATTCTATCAGACACTGTACTTCTAGCTGGTGCCAGAGGTAGATAGACTACCCCTGCCAGCTAACATCGTAGATCCGATCAGGATCGGGTCATCGAGGACCACGTCCCGATCGAGGACTAGGACTACACAGACTGCGATGGGGCCACCTCGTCCACCTCAGGGCGGGGGAGGAGATGAGGCAGAGAGCTCGAGGGGCTCTCGAGGCTAGAGGGCTGCACATTGATGTTGTATTATATATATTTTTTGTTTGATAGAGGATTGAGTATGCCGAGGTACAGATTGTGGCATACCAATCCAGTTTTGATGATGTACATATATTTGTGACATATATAGATGAGATATTTTTGATCATATGACTTGTCTTATGTGATGCTTATGATGCTTTTATGTTTGATTGATTGATTTCATGTGATTATGTCGGTGGATATATTATAATTGGAATGTCATGCTTGTAATATTTGAAATGAAATAATCTGATGTAACAATTTGGTTGTTTGTAATGAAAATGTGATAAAAATAAAAAGAGACTTCTAACAATAATTTCAAAGGACATTGTCGCTATTATAGACCATTTCATGGAGTCACTGCTCACTCGGTCGTCAAGCTAGTCCCATTTATAGAAATATTGTTAAAAGTAAAAAGAGTGCTTAAGAGACTGTCTTAAGACTTTGGTGCAATAGTGCAAATGATGATGATGATGATGATTTGTTTTCAGATTTCCATGAAAATATTATGCATGAAATATTTTAAAATGATTTTCGCTAGGCATAAATTCCTAAGTGTGATAAAATTTTTGGATAATTCCCTAGGAATTATACCATCATTGCAAAATTTAAAGGTTGACATAATGATATGAAATAATGAAAATGTGTTTGTTGTTGAAAAGCATAATTTGTGTAACATAATGAATTAAGTCATATGGTTTTCATGATTTTTGAATAAATGGAAAATAAAATTGGTACAATGGTTTGCGCTAGGCATAGAATATGTAGGTATAGACTTATACCATCATCGCGAAAATCAAAGAAAAATAGATAGTTTTATTGCATGGTTGATTTTTTGATGAACAGAAAAGATGAAAATGAGGACTTGCGCTAGGCATACAATTCCAATTTTGGTTTTGGAACTATACCATCGTCGCGAAAGTCGACACGATATATATGATATGTTTTGAAAGAAATTTTTGATTTTTCTATTATATAGTTGTCTTTGTGGTAAACAACTGTACTTGATTTATTCCAAACAAGTTGCAAAAAAATAATATTTCAAAGTATTTTGAAGACAAAAGTTAGATTTATAAGGAATCCCATGTGCATATGTGCATTCATTTCCGATCTTGATTTATCCTAATGATAAACAAAATCTCTCAAATACAAATGTGTGTGCAATTGCATTGTTCATTTACCAGTTTTGAGCAAGATACTATGATACAAGTGATTTGAAGAAACCAAATAAGTGTTCATTAACCATGATGTAGATGCATATAACCATATTAGACTACTATGTAGATCGGATTATCAAGAGCTAGCTAATCCATAAGCGAGACATAGGTCTGTACAAAAGAAGGTCGCTAATGTGACGGACATATCGCCACGCTAGGAGTTACCCAAGGCCAAGCGGGTTGGGCACAAACCACCTGTTATGGGGCTTACCTCACAGTTTTCGAATAATTGAGAATTCCAGGGATTCAAGCTCATCAACCCTTCTTTTCTTTTCAAAGGGTAGGGAAAGGGATTTTATTGCTTTCTTGCTTTCTTTTGAACTTTGCATATTTTTCTTTTGTATTTCTTTTGCTTGATAATGCTTGGAACATTGCTATAATGATATAAAAGAACATTTCTCTTTTCTCTTTTTCTTGAATTTTTCTTTTCTTTTTCTTTTTCTTTTTCTTTGCTAGGGATACTTGCTCAGATTAGTTGTAGAGCAAGGGATTTTTATTACGGGTAGGGGTGAGCTTGTCCTTTTGCCAATTCTCAAAGATTCTAGACCATGTGCATGATAGGATAGCGGGGGAAACTTTTCGCTCAAGAAATCGGTTCTACTATGTAGCAAAACATGGAAATTACAAATATAATCATTTTATTGTGAAAAGATGTGCTTGGTTTAAGTAAATAACAAGATCAATTCTCTGTGCTCAAACTTTATTTAATTGACTTTTGTGGACTTTGATATAAGAGAGATTAGTAATCATGCCAGATAAAATCAAGATATTTATTGTTGTGAGTGTGCTAGTGAGGGATGCCAAATAAATGCTAATTTTATCCAAAATAAGTTGAAACATATAACTGCAATAATTGTAAGAAAATATATATAAACATTTTTGAGAAGTTTTGAGAATGTTGACTCTCTCTTTCTTTCTGTATATTGTTTTATTTTGGTTTCGAAAGAGTCAAGCATATAGTTGTTTTTAGATTTTGATTTTTGTTTTGAGCAAAAAGAATTTAACAAGTGCTTTAAATAAATGCAATAGATAGTTTTGAAGATTTTTAGAGATTTATGAATGTTTTTTTTTGGTGTTTTTGAATTTTTTTTTTTTGAAAGAAATACAAAATAGTAATTTTGAACAAATATATACATGGATGAAATGACCAAATTTATGCATAATAACGTTTAAGATGCAAAATATTCATGGGTTCTTTAAGTTCTTTACCATCTAAGGTAGATAATTTATATGCTCCTGATTCAAATTTAGCAGTAATGATGTATGGTCCGAGCCAGTTGGGCTCAAATTTACCTTTAAGTTCTTTGGTTGCATTTGTATTTTTTTGATTTTCTTTTAAAACAAGGTCGCCAATCTCAAAGGATCGATGACGAACTCTCTTAGCATATGATCTTTTAAGCTTGTTTTGGTAAGCACGGAGATGCTCCAAAGCATTGATGCATTTTTCATCGAGGAGTTCCAGTTGACGAGTCTGCCGACACGATATTCATCTCCTACTTCGGTATCTTGAAGTAGCAGAGCCAAAGAAGGAACTTCCAATTCAAATGGAAAAAGCTGCTTGACACCATATACCAAAACAAATGGTGAAGTGCCCGTGGGGGTTCGAACACTAGTTCGATAAGCCCACAAGGCTGGATATAATTGAATATGCCGATCCACGGCCGGTTTTATTGACTAATATTTTGAGAATTTTGATTAAAGTTTTGTTAGATGCTTATGCTTGACCATTACCCTGAGGATAATAGGGGGTGGACCAGCGATGTTGAATCTTATATTTTTGACATAATTTTTTAACATCTTTATTTTTGAAAGGAGTTCCATTGTCAGAGATGAGGTTGGCGGGAATTCCGAACCTGCAAATAATTTGATTAAAAATAAATTTAGAAACTTGTGTGCCAGTGCAAGAAGCTAAAGGCATAGCTTCAACCCACTTCGTGAAATACTCAGTGGCGGTTATGATGAACTTGTGTCCATCAGATGACACGGGATTGATTTTGCCAATAATATCCAAGCCCCATTTAGAAAAGGGCCAAGGAGATGAAATAGCTCGCAACTCTTGTGCGGGCGCATGGACAAGGTCGGCATGTTTTTGACACTTGTCGCAATGGCGCACATACTCATGTGCATCCGTTTCCATGGTAGGCCAAAAGTATCCTATCCGAAGGAGCTTTTTAGCAATGACACTACCACTAAAGTGTCCTCCACAAGATCCATCGTGGGCTTCACTCAAGGCTGATTTAGACTCATCTGAATTTAAACATCTTAATAGGATACCTTCAAAAGATCTCCTATATAAAGTATTGCCAATTATTACAAATCGACTTGCTCGTCGACGTAATAACCGATGCTGGTTTCGATTAGAATTAGCAGGGAAAGTCCCATTTTGGAGAAAATCAAATATGTCGGTATACCAAGGTTCAGGAGTAGTTTCATTGATTAGAAACACATCCAAAGGCTCTAAGCATGACTTATTTGAAGCGGGTTCCTGGAGTCGACGAATAATGATAGTGGCATATTCGTCGTCTAACTCCAAGGGCAAGAGAGATGCAACGGCGGCCATAGCGTCGGCTGCACGGTTGCTAGTCCAAGGAATGGCTTCCAAGGTAACTTGATCAAACAAGGACATTAGTTGTAAAACATAGGCCTTATATGGGCGAAGTTTATCATCTCTGGTTTGATAAACTTCATTAATTTGGTTTATAACCAATTGGGAATCCCCAAAAACTAAGAGGTTTTTAATTTTTAGCGCTAAAGCAGCTCGTAATCCAAGGATTAGAGCTTCATACTCAGCGATATTGTTGGTGCAAGCAAAGGTCGGTTTGAAGGACAGAGGAATAAGATGTTTTTGCGGAGATATTAAAATAATACCCACACTGGCCCCACTCATGGATCGGGCTCCATCAAAGTATAAGGACCATTGTTCAACAAGGTCTGCCTCTAATTGAAGGCATTCATCAGGAAACTCGATAATGAGGGGATGAGTAGACTCTAAGGGTGCAGCGGCTAATTGATCTGCTATGATTTGACCCTTAACAGACTTTTGTCCTATGAATGTGAGATCAAACTCGCTTAGAGCAAGAACCCACTTGGTTGTGCGACCCGATAAATAAGGTCGACTCATGAGATATCTTAAGGGATCATATTTGGCAATGACATACATTTTTTGACTAAGCATATAATGTCATAATTTTTGCGTAGCAAAAATGACTGCTAGACATAGCTTCTCTAACGCTGTATAGCGGGTTTCATAACTGATGAAGGTTCGGCTAATATAATAATTAGCACGTTCTCATTTTTCATCATCGAGTTGAGCTAACATAGCTCCTAAGGCAGAATATGAAGCAAAAATATAGAGGAGAAATGGGCGATCAGATTTAGGCGGTGAAAGCACCGGTGGGTTAAGGAGATATTGTTTGAGAAGTTCAAAAGCTTCTCTACATTCTGTGTCCCAATTGAAAGGGACATCCTTCTTAAGAAGTTTGAGAAAAGGACCAGTTTTGTCCGCGGACTTATCAATGAAGCGACGGATAGCTTGAAGTTTACCCTGTAAACTTCGTAATTCAAATATATTAGTAGGTGCGGGCATATCGGTGATAGCCACAATTTTGAGAGGGTCAATTTTGATACCACGTAAAGAAACTAAAACCCCCAATAGTTTGCCGGACTTAACTCCGAATATACATTTTGTTGGATTTAACCGAATGAGATATTCTCGTAATCGATTAAAGACTTTTCGCAAATCATCCAAATGATGATCTTCAATAAGAGAGCGAGCTATAATATCATCTACATAATCATGTAGGATATCATGCATCATATCATGAAAAATGTAGGTCATAGCTCGTTGATAAGTTGCACCTGCGTTCTTTAAGCCAAATGGCATCACTTTCCAGCAAAAGGTACCCCAGGGGGTAATAAAGGCTGTTTTAGCCTGGTCTTCAGGAGCTATCCGAATTTGATTATAACCGGAGAATCCGTCCATTAAGGACATCATCCCACTTCTGCGAGTAAAGTCAATAATTTGATCCATGTTTGGAAGAGGAAAGTCGTCTTTAGGGCATGCAACGTTGATATCTCTAAAATCGGTGCAAACTCTAACTTTGGTAGCTTCTTTCTTGGTGATTGGAACTACATTTGAGATCCATTCAGCATAATCAATAGCTTGTATAAAGATAACATTCAGGAGTTTTTCTAACTCCCCTTTGACTAGCAAAGCCACTTTGGGATGCATTTTTCTAAGTTTTTGTTTAACCGGTTTAGCATCCGGATGGACCACTAGATGATGCATGACTACAGAAGGGTCTAGACCTGGCATATCTTCATATGTCCAAGCGAAGACATCTTCATACTCTTTAAGGAATGCAATGTATTGTTCTTGTTTTTCTTGACTTAGTTCTGCTCCAATATTGATTATGTGAGGATTGTCCTCAGTTCCAATATTAATTTTAATGACATTTTCTACCTCCATGTGTAGATCTCTTTCAAAATTAGGTGGGGCGGGTGAAACGCCCAATTCTTGTAATTCTTGTAAAGTTAATTTAGATAATTCATCTTGAGGATCAGTGGCCTCAAGTTGGGCTATAGTTGGTATAGAACCATCAAAATAAAATCCATTGTGCAACATCTCTTCAACAGAGACATCATGGAAGATATCTCCTTCCAACTCTTCATCGGGGTCAACAATCATTTCGGGGTATGCTATGGATAGCATGTTGCATGAAAATGACTGATTTTTAAGAGGCAAATCAACATGCCTATCCAAATAATCTTGATAGCATATGAGGTGATCATCATCCTCAAAAGGAAAGGGTTGTCCCTTACTAGGAAATAGGCCCACACCACAGCGGGCAGGCCACGGTTCTACCTCGAAAGGTTCTTTCATGCCATTTTGGAAAGGTCCTAAGCCTTTCCCTTCATATCCCATTTTAAGCATCATGGGTTTAGCTTTAATATAATCATTGGTAAAATAACACCGAGCGTATCCTTCATGGTGAGTTTTGATATTCCGAGGGATTCTTCCCCAGTCATATCCTTTATAAATGAAGGCACAACTCCCGACTTGGTAAGTACTTCCCATAGGTTGTGGGAGGCCCAAAGTACGAGGAGATGGCGGCAATTTATTTAAAAGGTTTGAATCTTGCATGAAAGCATTCATTTTTTCTGATATTAAGGTTGTAGATAAATCTGGTAAAAGTTCATCAGAAAGGGCATAAGATGTAGAAGGTTTATTACCTATGTCTTGAGATGTGGAAGGGATGATAGATGTGTCTAGAGGTTTTGAATTTGTAGGGGTAGTAGTTGAAGAATTGGTTGTAGATTTGAAATCTTTTTGAGGTTCTAAAGTAATTTGTTTAGAGGGTTGTTGATCTATATAGGAGGATGAAGTTAATGGAGGGGAACTCGGTGAAGTTATGGGTTTATGTTTCACAGTTTTAGATGAAAAAGAAGAACTAGGATGTGTGGATGACAGAGCTGGGCAAAATTGCACTCCAACTGGTTCTGCCAAAGCACACATATCAAAAGGTCTAGGGTCACCGTGAATAGTGACCAACTGATTTTTAAACTCAAATTTAACACATTGGTGTAAAGTTGATGGGACCGCTCGCATGGCGTTGATCCAAGGGCGACCCAAAAGTATATTGTACGATCCTTGGGCAATGTACAATGAACACGGTTGTTTCTAGGGTTCTAGGACCAACTTGCAATGGGAGGGTGATAACTCCACACGTTTCTTGTGTTTCGTCATTAAAAGCTTTGATAATCATATCAGTTTTCTTCATTTCATCACTTCTAAAACCAAATCGTTGGTAGAAGTCAAAGGTGCAGATGTTTAGAGATGAGCCATTATCAATCAAAACTCGTTTGATAGCTACATCCCCGATTAAAGCAGTAATGTATAAGGGATTGTCCTTATGTAAACTGTGTTGTGGGATATCTTTATCCCGAAAATCAATACAATCAATCTCTCGAGTGATGATAGTATTGGCCATAGCTTCAGGTTGAATGTTTTGAGGCACCATCATTTGGCTCAATGTAAGCATCAACTCATCCCTATGGGTGGGAGAGGATCTTAATAAATCTAAGAGGGAAATTCTGGCCGTGGTATTAGACAATTGCTCATTAATGTTGTAAGGGGGTTTAGGTTGAACAATAGGAGCATGATTCCCTTTATTTGGGTTTTTCAAAATGAATGGAGCTGATCCATCGTTTTGGTTTGGTTCTTGTTGGGAATTTTGAGCTTGTTGTCGGGTGACGACTCCGATGGTACCTACAATGTTATAGTGACGACGTTGAAACGGTCTCGGTTGAGAATTTATGGCTTGTTCATAGGGAAGGACTACATTAGAAGAAGGTCGAGTAGTGACTCTTATGGGAAATGGTTCTTCTGGAACATTAGCATCTGTGACAGGTTGAATAGGATCTGATTCATTTTCAGAACTATTCGATTGAATAGTGTCTACTTCACTTTCACTATCTGACTCTATATCACTAGAATCAGAAGTTTGAAAATTATGTAAGGGCTTGGTTGTAACTAGGGATAAGGTCGTGTCAAATATTTGAGAATCCTGAACAGGTAATTGTCCGCTAATGGTTCCTACATATCGGGTAGGAGGGGGAACATTATGATGTTCGATTTGATTGGCCACCTCTTTACCATGTCTTGGTAAAGGGTGTTGAAATATGTCTAGAGTTTGATTGGCATTTTGATTTTGATTTTGGGGAATGGTCTTTTGAGTATTATTAGGAGGGTTTTGTTTGGGTTGGAAGGCTTGCACTTCCATTTCATTATTGTCAATCAAATCTTGTATTTTATGTTTCAACCTCTTACAAGCGTTGGTAGAATGTCCGGGTCCTCTATGGAAATCACAGTGCAAATCAGCTCTATATCCGGGTATACTTGGGTCAGGTTCCCGGATAGCTGGTAATTGGATTAAACCTCTTTCAAGTAATTGAGGTAAAATAGTTGACAAAGGTTGGTTTAATCTAGTGAACTCTCGAGGAGGCTTATCAGGAGGTTTCAATATGAATTTTTCTGTTGTCTTTGTTGCATTGATATTAGCAACATTTCTACTGTCAGTGACTCCATCACCGACAACTTGTTTGTTTTTATATTGATTTCTAGATGTTTTCTCATCATCCTTCTTCCTAAGTTGGCCTCTCCTAATGAGGGCATCTTCTACTCTTCGAGCTAAATCTATAGCTTGATCGAAGGTAGTCAAAGTAGCTGTTGATAGCTCATAAGAAAGTTGTTCTTGTAAATTGTTGATGAAAATGTCTAACATTTCCCTATAGGGTAGCACAAAGTGCAGTTTTCCTATCAATTGCCTCCATCTAGCTAAGAAGTCGGCAAAGCACTCATCCTTATCTTGTTTTAGATTGTATAGGTCTTTAATAGTTACATGCCTCTCGATGTAGGCACTAAATTGATGGACAAATGATTCAGCTGTTTCTTCGAAGTTTCTCAAAGAATGAGTGGGCAATTGATAGTACCACTCTAATGCCATTCCACCTAAACTTTTGGGGAACATTTTTAGTAATAGCAAGTCGTCATGCGATATGTCATGACATGCTATCCTAAACATGCGAAGATGTTCTATGGGATCTTCGGTTCCTTTATATATAGGCAAGAACGGGCATGGGAAAATGTTTAGGGTATGGTTGAGCTACAACTATGGGATCCAAAGGTTGACTACAGATCTCTCGATAATTATACGAGGGACGGTAGGGATCTATCTGGTCCATACGTGAAGCTAATTGTTTCACCATGGCTTCCAGATTACTAGTTTGCCCCCATATTGATTTGGTAGGGCATTGACATGAGTGTTATGAGCGTAGGATGGAGGAATATGCAGATTAGATGCCATATTACTGTTGTGTAAATTATTGGTAGGAAAAGTATTATGGAGGAATTTTGAAGGTTGTATTATGTTGTATTCCAGATTGTTGAAAGTTTGTATTTGGCTTAGTTTTAGGTTTCTGTTTATTTAAAGCATTTTGCTCAATAGTTTGGCGGAATAAAGTAGTGAAGGGAATTTTCTTTTGTGCGGGAGTGATTTTAGGTTGAGTAACAGGTTCCTTAGGAGGTTGGGTAACCTGTTGTTTTGACATGCTTTGGGCTATAGTGACCATATCCGCATTGGATGGTCCACCCTTGTCACTTTCTTGATCAATGAAAGACAAGGGATTAGTCTGCATATTGCACATATATTCCATGGTTGCTTGAGTTTTACTAATTTGCCCTTTATCAAGGCGAATGGCCACATTAAGGTCATCAATGTTTTCCATGAGAAATCTCTTGAAATGCTCTGCATTGTCAAAGGCAATATTTCCATTTGGAGCTACTCTAGGGGATGAGGATCCATCCTCTTTAACATTTGCTTCTTGTTCTTTATCTTCCCCTAAGTCTTCATCTGATTGACCTAGAGTTTCTCCTTCTGGATTTGTTTCTCCAAGAAGGACATTTGGGTTTTCAGTTGTATCTTGTAACCAATCTTCTCCTTCTCCTAGAGTTTCTTTGCCATTCCTAAGTTTAGGCATGGTGCTAAGTTTTGATTTCAGCAAATATATATATATATATATATATATATATATATATATATATATATATGCAACAAATTAAAAGGTATATATTTATTATATACCTACTATAATATTTGAAATTGAAATGTTTAGGTTTTTGCTAAGTTTTTTGATTTTTTTAGTTTTTCTTTTTGAAACAATACAATAAAGACAGCAAATAAAACAATAGATGCACGCAATAACAATACTGAAAGTAAATGAGCTAGTCTTCTATGAATAACTTATGAATATCATTAATAGGTTCGAGTTGTTCAGGGGTCATGAAATGTTCTTCTTCAAATTGAAAGTTTTCTTTTAAGAATTTGATGAAAAGGGCTATGGAAATACCATGTATTTCAGATTTCGGTTTATAATAATAATTCTCGTGGCAATACTCTCGATATAACATAGCTCTAGGAGCTTTGTTCCATCTTCTCCCTATCATAAGATCAGCCTCTATGGTCTTCTATATGGCCTAGGAATTGGTGCACCATGATTCGTTCATCGAGATATTCCTCGAAAGGTGAAAAATTTCGAAGATACAAGGGCTTTCCTATAGGCTAACCATCTATGGCAGGCTCTCTGAAGTTCATGATAAAAAACTAATTGATGAGGATCCAGGATTCTATCCAAGACTAGCCTCTTAATCTGTTTAAGTTGTGTGGACCTAGATGAGATGATACTAAGTCTCTTGTCAAGTTCGTCCCACAAGGATTGATTTCTACTTGTTTCAGGGATACTAAGGACAGAATTAACTTCTATAGCTGCCAATTGATTTTCTACGTTTATAGTAACTGCTAACCTCTTTTTAGGAGCTACCATCTAAACATGACTTTAAACCTTAAATGTTTTAAAATGCATCTAAGTTTTAGTTGTTCTAATTTTTTTTTTTTTGTTTTTGTTTTTGTTTTCAAAAGGTTATGATGCATTCACGTCGGGTTCACCAAAATGTATCGCTCCAAATTTTTCGCATCCCTACCTTCAGGCTATTGGATCCGTGCCCGGAAGGAGGATGGGAAAAGGATGATGCGGTACCTCGGACGAGAGGACTTTACGAAGGTCCCGCCTCTCAAGGGAGGTGTATTTTGGTGATTTTTCGACGGATGGTGGGTTCACCGGGAAACATTTAATGGCGGTTTCCACGCCTAGGTTTTGGAATGTGTTTAGATGAGTTCGTTTTGATCTTAAACATTCATCCTAGGTTTGGCCGAATGAATCTAAATTAAACTACATGAAAATGCAATTTTCATGAATACGGCAAACAAATTTGAAAGCAAAAAATAGAGAATTTACGGGAGGAAAACGGGGAATACCTGATCCGGATGTCTGAAGAAGATTCTGACGTTTGAGGCAGTCTGGATCATCTGGAATTCGATAGAATCGCCTGCAATCTGACAGAATCGTCCAAACTGACAGATTCATCTGGAATCTGACAGAATCATCTGAGACTGATAGAATCGTCCGAGATCTGACGAATTCGTCTGACGAATTCGTCAGAAACCTGCAAAACAGAAAATAGATGCAAAATACAAGAAATCCTACTGTGCAAACAGAGGCAAATTACACCAAATAGCAATATGAATACTGAACAATATTTAAGAACAGAAATTAAAGCAAATTACTGTACTTAAATGACAAAACATGATCTTAATATGCAATCTAGGCTAAATGGGTGAACTCCAGATGCAAAATAATGTAAAAACTGAATAAATTGTCTAATTTGCAGCATAAGATGACGAGAGAAAAAGGTGAGAAAAACAAACTCCGAGGCATGATTGCCTCGATGTGGATTGCAGTCGAGATCGTCTCGCATCAGTACGAAATCGTCTCGTATTTGACAGGATCGCCTCCGATCTGGACAGGTTCGTTGGCGACGATGGGTGCTGGCTCCGGTTGAAAAATAATGTTGTACCTACAACAAAATAATATGAAACTAATGCAAATGCAAAGTAGGGATGTTTCAACGTAGGGGGAATCAATTTACCAAGAATTTCAGCCAGGGGTTGGGGAGGGAAAATCCTAGAGGTTAAATAGGCTTAGAGGGAGTAGGTAGGAGGTTGGAGATCATCCCAATTTGGGAGATCTCCAACGGGGAAGGGTCCCAACGGCGCAGACACGCTTACGCCAGATTGGAGACCCGTTGGAACAGATTCCAACTATGCAAATTCAGTTTTGCGACAAGATCGTACGGACGTCCTAGTCCGAGACGAAATCGTCAAATCTAGGGCGATATCATATGATCGGCGACGATATCGTCAAACGGTCAAAACAACCTCTAAAATTGGCGCGGAAAAGGGGGAAACGGAATACCCGACGGTTAACGGGCGGTTTGGGAGGTTAAATTTGATTTTAAAATTATTTACTAAGGTGAATGTAAATTTTATAATTTTACTGTGCCAATTTTAGGGTGCTACAAGGATACTAAATCATTTTGTTTCTGTTTGTAAAGAGCCTAATGAGTCTACAAGCCAATTTAATGATAGGTTCCATAGATTGTACATTGAGATGAAAAGTCATTACATCATTTCAAAATAAGAAGCTATCCAAGTGTGCCTAGAAGCCTTAGACCCTTTTACCTCTACTTTTCTAGGGAGAAGTCTTAAAGAATCATCCTTGACCATAGCCTACAGTGAGGCAATAATTGTAGAACAATGATGCATATCAAAAGGTTTGGATGTGGATCAATTACCATTGTCTAACCCTAAAGCTTCTAATCAAATGCTACCAAATAATCTAGTTGAAGAATCACCTTATCCTAAGATGGATTGTGTTTCAAGAGTAGTGGATTCCAACCAATACCAACCTTCAAACCTAGTAGTCTTGAATCAAAAAAATGAGGATGGTGATGATCAAATTGATCAAAGTATAGAGGTTGGCTTAGGGTCACTTTTTACAAAGGAGGATTGGGATAAATTTAGAAGTTTGAATACAATGGTAGATCCCTTGGAAGAAACCCTTGACCCACCAATAGATGAATCCGAGGAGGATGAATTTTTTGAAGTTGAGGAGAATGAATCTGAGGAAGAGGAATTCTTTGAAGTTGAAGAGGGTGAATCAATAGATGAATCTAAAAATTATAAAAAATACTTGATATAATCCAATTATTTGATCTTGAAAGACGATTGTGATGATGTTAGGGAATATTATGAGGAATGTGTTCCCTTCATGAATACCGATAGAATTTTTTCATCTCATGCACAGGACACTAAATATGTTATCCTATATGAAGAGCCTACAATTTCTAAAACTTTAGAGAATCATATGCCATTTGAAAGCATGATAGATCTTTATCCTATGGGGTTAGAATATGATTATTATAATTGATGGGGAAGATATGAATACTTTTTTGTTTCTCACTTTCCTACTAATGAAGGTTTTGTGTCATTTGATATGCAAGATGCTGAAATTGTGATGTCACAGGAAGTGTTACAAAATGATGATGATGGAACCCATGAAGAAGAAAATATCACAATGGATCACCAAGTATTGGTAAATGAAAATATGCATGAGGTAGAATCTAACCTTTTGTTTCCAAACATCCAAGCTTCAGGTGAAAATTTGTGTAATTATTTATTGAATTCAAATGCCATTTATGATGAAATACCTCTAGAAATGAATGAAAATTTAGAGTGGATTTTTGATCATACCACTAATGAGACTGCTTATGTTTAATGAAGGAGAAGTTGATATGCTTGAATTGTTAAATCAGGTTCACCAACAACTAACAATCAAATCTAGGATACAAGATTATAATGATCCCCATTTAGTAGATATCCTAGATACTTGCAAATTATTGCATGAATATGATTGGCCTAAGGACATGTATGATGATATTGCTTTAAAATTTTCACAAATATCCTTCCATTTGAATGAAATCCTACATGCTTGTGAAAATGAATCTGATTTCAAAATTTGCACCTCATTGAATAAGCAAAAGATTGTTGAAAATCAAGTAGTCACTGGCAAGTTTAAGGAATTAAATGCTAAACATAGAATGACAAATAAACTTGAATTTAAGTGGTTAAGTGAGAGAGGCAAGATGAGAGTTATTGCATTATTTGGTCCAATCTTGCTTTGGTGGAATTCTTGTAAGGCTTGGATCACATATCATGACTGGTGTGCTTTAAAGGGTGCTAATCAGGTTTGGGATCCAGGGAAATGATGGTCCATTTTTTTTTGCATCATCTTGTATATTGTTGTATATAAGTTTTGGTTTTCATGTTTTGGTTTTGGTATTTTTGGGTGTGTTTTCAAGTTTTGGTTTGCAAGTTTAAGCTTTGGGTGTGTTTCCAAGTTTTGGTTTGCAAGTTTTGAGTTTTGAGGTGGTTCCTCCATTGGTGGTAGTGTTTTGTGGAAGCCATTGATTTATGACCTCTTGAAGAATGCATTGTTTATCATGTATACCAAATAAAGAAATGGCATTATTTAGTAATAATTCTTAGATTGTGGGGATTAAGATAGTAAATTTTGGAATCTTGAAATATGAAGTTGTCCTGACTATGTAGCCCTAGGCAAAAATCTAAAATGCTCCACTTTGGCTGTCTAACCTAGTGGGACTTGATACTTTTGCAAGAGTTCATTAGTATAAGCGATGCAACAGACTTTTTGAATCCTATCATCTAGTTAAGGAAAACTCCATCGGGGCTATAGACTCCTGACTAGCTGTGGGGCGCTAGCTAGGAAAAGCTCGATACTTAGAAAGAGAGAAAAAAAATATTAAAAAAAAAGAGATAAAAAAAGAGAGATAAAAGAAGAAGAATAAGAAAGAATTAGTAGTGAAAATCTAGTCCCACCTAGGATAGATGGAATTTGCAAAGCATTAAACGAACACATGGGTGAGTTAGATAACCCTCACTGGGGCTATAGACGCCTGACTGACAGTGGGGCTCTATTTGTAAAATTCTTCACTTCATGGGCTATACTTCATAGCCTAATGCAGAAAGGGATGATGGATTCTAAATAGTTTTTTGGAAAGGCCAAAATGAAAGTACTTTCACACACTTAGCTAGAGCAATGATTTATGTATATTCTATTGATATTGTCTATCCGCACCTTATCCATGGATATTGCTAAGTAGTTCTAACTTTAATCTTCTATTGGTTGGGTTTCAGAATCGAAGATTCTAGATTTTTGTCTAGAATTCTCGGGAGCATTCCATAGAAGAGTTGTCATTTGTTGTGGCCTCTCCACAACTAGCCCCAATATTTGGGGACCCACCTTAATTTTGTTTTTGGGGAAGTTTTATTCTTTTCAAGTGGCAATTTCGATAAGTTTTCACCCTTGGATTTTGCCATGTAAAGGCCAAGTTTCATTTTTGGTGTATGTGTCTATTCAATTTGACCAAAAAAGTCTTTCTTTCAATTAATAAAAGTTTTCGTGTTGTTCTCTTATCTTTATATTCTTTGTTAGTACCTAACGTGATTCACTTTGGTCTGCTTAGGATGGTGGTAATGCCCCTTTTACTGAAGAAGAAAAAGTATTTTGATGTTCCTTTAAAAATATTATAAAACAAATTTTTTATATTTATATATGATACATATATATAAATATCAATAATAAATAAATAAAATAAAAAAACAAAAAAATATAATAAAAAATAAGAAAAAAAAAACAAATATATATGATAGTAAAAATAAAAGATATAAGATATATATATCCCTATATATACCTTTTATAAAATAAAATGAAAGTTTAGTTCAATTTTGAATTTGTTTTGTAGCTTAGCTTTCGTTTGTATATTGTTTTGGTTGTGTGTGTTAGTTCCTTTTGTTTTATTTTGTGTAGGTTTTGATTTAATTTGGGACTCACAAGATATCGTGTATTCACAGGATGGAGACCTACACGATGGTCAGTGAGATGAAGACAGGAAAAGACACCAATAAATTGACGAGGTACCCGGGCCACGTATCCACTCGGATCGACCATGCAAGTAGACGCAGCCCAGAAGGGCATTGCATAGCAAGATGAATGATGCATTGTCGGCGTGGCATGAAAGACCAATAAGTTATTTTTGATGGATAAATGGCATGGTAGACCCGGTTTCGGTGGACGAGGTCGAAACCTAAAAGCACGACGACCATGATAGCCAGCGTGGCTACCATGCAACGACAGCATAAAAGCAACACAAATTCGATGGTTACATAGTGGCTACGGATTTGGTGATGGGACCTGGGAGCATTGAAGGATTTAAACATAGCAGTCAGAACACCCTGGCGGCCACATAGAAAGAATTCTATATGGCAAGTTGTTTGGAGAGATTAGAATGACGATATGGTCAGCATTGACACCGATGATGGTGGGAGCACCGTTCGTTCAACGTAGATGGTGATAACCAAGGATTTAAACGTAGTAATCAGAATAGCAAGATGAGTGGAGGACTTTCAGGCCCACACATTGGTTTATGGTGGTATAGGTAGTGACGTGGAAGTAGCATGATAACAACACAAAATTCGTAAAACAAGTGCAATGACAGACAGGAATTACCAATTAATGGGAGACGATGTAGTCGTTGGTAAAATTACAGGGAATTCGAACAAAGACGGACACATGGCGAAGATGAGGTGTACAATATGAAAGATTTTCATGGGAGCCAAAATTAACTCCAGTACATTATCAAGTCATCAATTCTAATCCCAATGTGGCAGTGCTATCTACTGGGTTTCAGGAATTTCATACACGGGTGTCAAAGATATGATTTGTAGTAACCAATATACTCGGGGATAGCCTGTGCATGGTGGGTGTGCACAGTGAATAGGAGGTTGTCGTTTCATTTGAAATAGTTACTACAGAACTATGGGATGTTTTCCAGACATACAAGACAAAAAAATAAAAAATAAATTTTCTTTATGGAGGAGCGGTTACATTTTAGAAAAGGGACAGAGCACGACATATTCAAATTTTTATATAAGCAAAGAGCATCGTTGGCATGTCTAGCATAGTGGAAAATTTCTAATTATGCCTAGATGCACAGTTTGGCTATATTAGAATTGATGGGATATGTTATGAAAGGATTTCAAATCAGCGATGACGTCAACAGCGATAAAATAATTTAACAGCTTGGCAGCGACAACGTAGCAGCGATGGAATACACCAGAGGAAAAGCTCATAAGAGGTTTTAAAGTGGAACTAAATTCTAAACAATGGCAACATTGGGTTATAATATTGCATGGCAGCTCGAAGGTCTACGTGGTAGAGCCCATGAACAGAGTAAACAGTGATGAAGACGATTGAGGATTTCATCGGTGGGTTAAACAATAGTGTGGGAAGTGCAACCTACTTGTTGAAGATTTGACAGAGTTCTTCAAAATTCTAAACATGAATGCCAGTTATAGTTTGATGGATACGCATACAGCTGCACTACACAATGACATGCAGATCCAGGCAAGATAGTCGAATGTCGAGACAAGTAAGGGCATTATGGTCTCAGATGCGTGAAGTTAGATCCTGACATACGTTAACGATAGTTACAATAAGGAGCATGGCAACACATGATTTTTCCAATAATGGGAAACATCTCATGACGCATTCACAAGGAGTTACCGAAAAGAAGACATCCGTGAGAGGATACAATGACAACAATAAATATGGAAACGGCCGAGTTGATGGTAGCAGGTTTGTAAGTACAATGCTAGGTTAAGTGAAGTAATTTCCCAAAAGTACAGAGTAACGTATTTCAGTTACATCTGGTAGGAAGCATGGGGACGCTCCTAGAGCATTATGAAACGTTCAAGGAGAATCAAATAGTCTTTTGTTAACCCAATTACACAGTCTACATTTAGATATTTGATTGGGCCATAGAGGATGTTTATGTGAGGAATAATGTCAAAAGTTAAAATATGTATTAATATGTCATTTTTACCATGCGAACGAGAGTTACCTCAAAACATTACAAAAGAGAAATGCGCAGAATTATTTAGTAGGCAGAATTATTGAGCATGGCAGGAGGATGTAGGTAAAATATAAGAAAATTATAGACGTTTTGAATAAAGAAAAGGACAGGTCTGAAGCTGCAGGTAATGGGCAAGAAAGCATTTTTTGAACAGAAAGGCAATGAAGGGTGAGAGGAAGAAACTTTAAAAGGCCATGCAAACGGAGTTAAGAGAGAGGGGGGAAATTTTGGAGGCAGAACTGCATGCAAATGGGTTCTATTCTTGGGTCTTTTTCTATCCATATTCTGCTGGATTTGTAATTTCCATTGATGCCTAATAGAAATCTGTGTTCTGCATGTCTTGGAGTTTATTGAAAATTTGTTTTATTCCATTATATTGAATCGTATACAGGTTTTAATACATATTGGTGGTTGATATGTTTTTATTTTTCAATATACATAGCTTTTCCCTTAGGATATTGCACCTCATTAATGGTAGATTGTAGGAATATGGATCTCCTTAATGCTGTTTTAATGCAGGATACAAGTGTTTGCAGGGTTTATGGAGCATTTCAAGTTGCAGTTTTTAATTTATTGCATTTGTTTATTTTAGTTTAGTTTATTTTATTTTTATCCTTCTAACGTTATCTTTTTTTTTAATGTTTCTAAAATAAAATAAAATATAAAAAATATAAAACATAAAATACAAAAACAGATTCAGAATAAGCTCTGAAATCTCATTTGGAGCAGTTTTAGTTTTTGTTCTTCAGCATTTTTGAGATCCTAAATTATTTACATTATGCATTTTCAAAGGAATTTCAGGGTCTTCATTTTGGGCATAATTTCACGTTTTGGGTTCAGTTTTCGTCTCAAGCAGCAAGATAATTTCCTTGTATGAAAATTACAATTTCATAATCAGGGGGATAATTCATTGGGTAGCTCATAAGCCATTATATTAAAGGCAATAATTGATATCTTATTCATGAAAATATAATTTCACCGAAGAAGAGGTAATTAATAGTACATCTCAGGCCCTCCATGAACTCTCTTTCTGAAAATCAATTTTACTAAAGATAGTCATTAACAGGGTTATCCATAAGGGGTTGGACTCAAAATTTACTTGTAAAAAAATTGTGAATCCTAATCAAAATCAAGGTGAATCATGGAGAATCCTAAGAAAATTAAATCGAGCATCTTCATACTAAAATTTGGGGTATTTGAAGCCCTAAAATATAATGTCATATTTGGAACCACTTTTGACCTATTAAATCATCTTATAACTTCATAAAAACACCACCATTAGATCAGGCTTGAAAAAAGCTTTCCAACGAGTACAAATATGTCTATGTTTGGATATATATTATGGCAAATTGACCCTAATAAAACATTGGTCCTAAAAATTTTAGGCGAATGGGCTGACGTCGAGGGTCCTCATATTCACCAATTTCCAATTTTGAAAATCCTAATATTCACCTAATTGGTGAATATTCACCACTATGCATAACCCTGGTCATTTATAAGTCATATCAAAGGCTATATGAGCTACAAAGCTAATCATTTAGAACTATTTCATTTATACGTTCGAAGCAACCTAAAAGGAATCATCTCACCATTTTAAAGATCACATTTATTTTCTCTTTCAGTTTCATAAAAACTAATATTATTACCATATTAAAATGAACCCAACACAGGCCCCTTGTTAATAGTTGTTTTGCAGAGCCCTAAGGCATTCCATGCACTCATTTAATAAACACACATGCACACATTAAAATAAAGAAACCTTGGAGAAGCTTAGGATTCTTTGCAAGAGAGGGTTTTTAATTAAATCCTAACTGTGAGTGTGGTTTTGCACTTGGGAAAAATCACTGCTCAACATGTCTATGACATCAGGGTCTCAGAGGACTAGGAGGAGTGAGTCTGGGTAGTCATCAATGTGGCCCAGTCACAAGACAGGTGCCCTATTTGAGATATCAGTAGGAGCGAGCTCTAGGCAGACTCATAGGGATGGAGTTGAGGGTGGTGGCGAGCTAAGGGGTGTAGGCCTAGTATGATATGACATGATGTCTTTGTACCATTTTTGAGTGTAAGGTCTGAGGACCTACATAGTTGTAGCCTACGAGTATTTTTGTACCTTGATGTACTAAGACATTCTACACATATATATATATATATATATATATTTATTTCTCATTATGTGTATTATGTGTTTGCTTTTATGTTCATGTGATGCAATATGGATGCAATGCTTACATGATTTGATTATTGCTATATGATGTGATGTATTGATGACATGCACTAGCTAGATGATGTATGTATGATTAGATGTTATGATCTAGATGTGTAGATAGACTACTTATGTATGCATATATGGATGCAATGATTTGTGTTAAATGCATGTTTAATTTTGATTTAATTGTATGCATCTAATTTATGTTGTTATGATATGGTGAATGCAATGTATGTAATGCATTATTTACATGATGGTGATCTAATGTAAATGAACCTGTATGCTTTAATCACTTAAAACATAAGGAATGAATGTAATATGTGTTTAACAATCTAATGGGTGACACCACAGAATGTATAAAAATCATGAATGAAAATGGTAACTCTTAGCATAAGAATTAATCATTTAAGCATCCAAATGTGATATGAGATGATGTAAGATGTATGGTTTTCCCTATAAGATTTAAAAAACAAATCCCAAGAAAATTATGATTGATGAGATGATTTGTTGCTATGAGGGATTTTTGAGGTTTTCCATGAGACTCAAACACCCTAGTTGATTAATCAAAAGTTGTATAATGACTATATAGGACTCCTGAAAGATAAAAGTTTTTGTTATGAAGACCAAGATATTCATTATCCCTGTGTGTGCAAATGAATATATTAGATGAGACATAAGACTACCTCATTTCCAGGTGAGATTCATTCAGCCCATTGTTGTAATGAGGATCACCAAATGTTCATCATGATCCTAAGTTTGGATGTAGTTAGACTAGACTACTAGGTAATACAAGCCACCTAAAGCTAGCTCATTTGTAAATTGCTTAGAACTACCCCAATGCCAGGCGGGATTCATTCAGCCCATTGTTGTATTGGGGATCACTCAATGGCTTTGAGTAGTGAACATTCCAGGGATTCAAGCTCTTCACCCCCTTATTTTCTTCACATTTATTGGGATACTTGCTCATGCTTAGTGATGAAAATCACTATTTATTTTGCATTTTTTTATTTTGAGCAAGGGATTTTTCTTTTATTTATTTCAATATTTTTCTTATTTTGTATGAAAGCAAGGGATTTCTTTGGGTAGGGGGGAGCTTGTCCTTTTGTCAATGATCAACACTCTAGACCATGCGCATCACAAGATGAGCAAGTAAAAACCTTTCACTTAAGGTGACTAGGACCACTTTGTAGTGTTCATATTTCCTTGTCCAGACTAGGATTGTTAATGTGTTTAATTAGTGATGGGATTTTGACATATGCTAGGTGCTATCAAAACTAGACCTCATATCCAAAAGCAAATATAGCTTTCTAAAAAATCTGAGAAGATCACTAGGTATGGCTGAATTACCAAAAAACCCTAGTATATTCCTTATAGCAACAGGAGGGGTTGTGTTGAAAAACACAATTACTCACAAGGGTGATGGATGATGATGATGAATAGATGCATGATTAAGATACAAACATGGTGTCATTTGTAAGATTGAAAACACAACCTATCCTAATGCAAGTGCAATGGATGAACATGCCTAATGCAATGCAATTAAATGAATGCAAATGCAAAATGTAAAATGTAAATGTTTTTGTATTTTTGATTTTTTAATTTTTTAAATTTTATAAATTTTCAATTGTTTTTGAAATTTTATGATTTATTTGAATGTTTTTACTTTTTCTTTTATGTGTAAAATACCTTAAGATGAAGAATTTTGAGAGGCTCAGGCTCTTCAACACCTTCTAATGATGTTAGGTGATATGTTCCAGGTCCAATCTTCTCTGAGATGATATAAGGACCTAACCAATTGGCCATAAATTTGTCTCGCAAGTGCGGTGGTAGGTTTGAGTTATATTGGTTCTCTTTCAGCACAAGATCCCCAACCTTAAAGTCTCTTAGATGGAATTTATTGTTATAAGCTCATTTTAGGAATTCTTGATAAATGTGGAGATGCTCAAGGGCATTCACGTGATGTTCATCAAGAAGGGTCAATTGATCGAGGTGAGCTTGTCATGTAGTGTCATCATCGATGAACTCTTTCAATGTGATGCACAGGGTTGGAATTTCTAATTCCAAGGGCATAATGGCCTCAATGCCATATACCAATAAAAATGGTGTTGCCCTAGTGGGCATCCATACGCTAGTTCTGTAAGCCCATAATGCAAGGGGCAACTACAGGTGCCAATCCTTATGATTCTCTTGAACCATATTTTTCAAGATGGCTACTACTATCTTGTTTGAGGCTTCTGCTTGCCCATTTTCTTATGGATAATATGGTGTTGCAAAGTTATGTTGAATGTTATATTTGGATGTTAAAGCCTCACATATTTGTTCTTGAATGAAGTACCATTATCCAAAATTATCTTGGATGGGATCCCAAAGTGATAGATGATATTGTGAAGTATGAACTCCATAATTCATGCTCTTATCATTGATGTTAAGGGGATTGCTTCCACCCACTTGGTAAAATACTCAGTGGCCATTAATATAAATGTGTGTCGGCCTAAATATGGGGGAGAGATCTTACCAATTAGATCAAAACCCCACTAAGAAAATGGCCAAGCCGCTTGAATGGGTTGTAAGGCCTATGATGGTAGGTGCATCAAATTCGCATGATGTTGACACTTAATGCACTTCCTGACATATGCACAACAATCCTTCTCCATGGTGGGCCAATAATAACCCATTCGAAGGATGCGCTTGATGATGGCCATGCCACTGAAATGGCCACCACATGTACCATCATGAGCTTGTAAAATTGCCCAAGTTGATTCTTGGAGCTCAAGGCAATGAAGGAGGACTCCATCATAGCTTCGATGATACAATATATCTCCTAGAAAGACATATCTAGTCACTTTTTATCTAAATGCTCATTTTATGGCATATGATAATCCCTATGAGATTATTCCAAGTTTAAGAAAATCTTGTAATTGGCTTAACCAATCCTGATAAGCTACAACCTCAACAGACAAGATGACTTGTTCCCCCTATGATTCGATGTGCATGAATGTAGATTGGGAAACAACCTTATGGTGAATGGTGGTGCCATTCCCCGTAGGACCCTACGAGATCAAAGACCCCCAAGGTGCCTTCTTCAGAAAGTCTCTGGCTCTATAGAACCACTCATGGTTTGGTTCTATATGAATCATGTTGACTGATTCTTGATTGTCAAAAGCCTCATGCTGCATCATAGATTGTGAGAGCATCTTCACATGAATGGTAGTAAAGTCAGTAGATGGATTCTGAGGGATTAAAGATCCCAAAGATGCCATAGTGTCTACAAATATATTTGATGTACGAGGGATTGCCTTGATGTCATACCACTCTAGCTGGGCTAGATAAGTGTCAACAAGATCCTTATAAGCTTTTAGGATAGGACACCTGCATTGATATATTCCCTTAACTTGGTTAACAATGAGAAGGGAGTCACCAAATATGTTTAGCTTTTTAATCTTCATGGTGATTGTTATTTGGAGACCCAAGATTAGGGCCTCATATTCAACATTGTTATTGGTGCAAGGAAAGTCTAGTTTAAATGACAAGGGCATTGGAGCACCTTACGACATGAAAAACATAATTCCTGCACCACCCCCTTGCTCACACTTTGAACCATCGAAGAACAAAGTCATGTCAGCTTTGTTATCTGGTTCTTCGGGTTTGGGTGACTCTGATAATGCAAAGACTGCATCATCGAGAAGTTCTATGATGAGAGGCCTACTATCCTGAAGAGGTGCCTCTACCAGATGATCAACTATGACCTATCCCTTGATGGAATTTTGGCTAATGAATTCCAAGTCAAATTCTATTAGTAGCATGATCCACTTTGTAGTACATGTATTATGATATGTCTTGCTCATCATATACTACAAAGGATTTTGTTTTGATATCACATACATCATATGACTCAACATGTAGTGGTGCAACTTCTTAGTCATAAAAACCACTACTAAGCACAACTTTTCTATGTATGTGTACCCTAGCTCATAACTCACCAAGGTGTGACTGATATAATATATCGCTTGCTCTTTGTCTTACATATTCTTTTGGGCTAACATGGTTCCCAATGCAAAGTTAGTAGCTGATATATAAAGCAAGAATGGCACATCTAGCCTTGGTGGAGCTAGTACTAGTGATATCACCAGATATTGCTTGATCTCAGCAAAGGCTTGCTGATATTCTTCATCCCAATGGAATGGGACCCCCTTGTGTAGTAGTCGATTCATGGGTCGATATTTATCTGATAATTGTGTGATGAATCACTTTATGGATGCTACTTTGCCCTGTAGGCTTCTCAACTCTTTGATGTTAGTGGGTGGGGCCATTTCTAGGATAGCCTTTACCTTTGCTAGATCAACTTTGATCCCTCATTTAGAAATGATGAATCCCAAGATTTTTCTTGAAGTTATACCAAATACGCACTTCTTGGGATTCAACCTGACATTATGCTCTATCAAGTGATCGAAGACTTTTCTCAAGACCTCAACATGCTCTTCATGTAATAATGACTTGGCTAGTAAGTCATCGATGTAATCCTCTAGGATCTTGTGCATGTAGTCATGGAAGATATATGTCATGGCCCGTTGATATGTGGCACCAATATTTTTAAGACCAAATGGCATTACCTTGTAGCAGAAGGTCCCCCATGGCATTGTGAATATAGTTTTGTGTTGGTCTTTAGGTTTAATCTGAATATGATTATAACCAAAAAAACCATCCATTAGGGAGAGCATCTCATGACCCATAGTTGCATCTACAAGAGCATCTATATTGGGCAATGAGAATGAATCCTTTGGTGTTGCCTTATTGAGGTCTCTAAAATCCATGCAAATACGGATTCTTCCATCAAGTTTTCCTATAGGTACCATGTTTGATACCCATTCTAGATAGTCGATGGGAATAATAAAGACTACATCCAATAGCTTTTGAAGCTCATTCTTTACCATCAAGGTGATAGTAGGATGCATCTTCCTAAGTTTTTGCTTGATCGATTTCTTTGTAGGATCTAGTGAAAGGTTGTGAACAACCAATTTTAGATCTAAACCTGACATATCCTTGTAGGTCCAAGTGAAGAGATCAGGTCTCTCTTTCAATAGAGGTATGAGGGTGGCCCATTCCTTAGGAGATAAGATTTCTCTAAATTTAACTTTCTTTGGATCAGATGGATCATTGTTGATGTCCACTTCAAAAGTTTCCTCTATTGACATGTGTGACCCCTCCTCAAGCTGGTGAGGTGTAGGGATCATATGGATATCATCTACTAGATTTAAAGGTTTGACTGAATCAGGATCAAAACCAGCATGATAAACATCATGTGTGCAACCTGGTGCAAAGTGAAATGGTTGTAACATTTCTTCATTGGGGAAGAAATCTTCAGGCTCCAAGGGTGAATCAACATGATCCCAATCAATAGCATCTAGATTAAGACACAATGGTTTGGAAGGATTGGCTGGGTTGTGGAGTGGAGTGGTCAACTCAATGGAGATCATGTTGATGGATGGGATGGAATCTCCAGGACCATATGGGTGCAACTCTACATTGTTGATGTGACTTCCATACCCAAGATGTGGCTCTAGGGGTATGGGGATCTCAGGATCCAATCTATGAATAGATAGGAAGATGGGATCACTTGGCTGTAGGAGTTATCTAAATGTAGGAGGATCAGGGAAAACTATATGATAGATTTCATCTGAATTGGTTGGTCTCCCCTGAGGTGAGGGCCAGGATATACTCTATGATACATCTCATCTATGTCAAATGGTTCATTGTGATGATGTAAGTGTCGAGGCCCAAGGTAGGCCATTTTGGTCTCATCCTCATAATCACTATCATCTATGAAGTATCTATTATCCATATCCACTAGCTCCATGAGGTGACGTGAATGTCGAGGCCCAAGGTAGGCCAATTTAGTCTCATCCTCAGACTCACTATGATCTATGATGTACTCATTCTCTTCTCACTCATAACCATAGCCTGGTTCATCCTCCCATAGGATAATTCCTGATGGGCTTGCCTCGAGAGAGAAATTTAGATGATACATAGTGGGTGGTTCTATAGTGACCATGGTCACCAACCTATCATCCATGTAGCTTATGTTTGGGTGATAAGGATTCCATTCGATGTCTTCCCTGAACCCTAAGCTCAGTCTATCCAAAGATGCTGCTAATGAATCATCATAGCTTTAGATATGATATCCTAGGCCAGACCTATCAGTAGGTAACTGATATTGTGGTTCAACTGGGTTTCATCACCCTTGCTCATATAGACCTAAACCATAGCCATGCCAATGGTTGCATTCAAAGTATCTAAGAGCAAACTCAGGGTTGGATAGATAATGAATATTCATTGTGAATGGCTCATCATCATCCTCTTCAATATCTGAGGCATCATGGGCTTGATCCAAACCAACATAAATAAAATTAGTCTAGTTGGGTGGCATCCCCAATGGTACCACTATTCCTATGGGTAGGTTTGGGACTCTTGGTCATCCCATGTCTTGTGTAGACTCAATGATTGGAGTGAAAGTGATATTTTGCACAAGATATTCACCTAGTCCTATGTTGGCTAAGTGAACAGTCACCTACGGTGCAGATGATGTTGATGATGATGCAGGTGAGGTAGGTTGAGGCACCTCCTCGACTATATCTTGAGGATCTTCCTCCTCCATAGGAGTTGGAATTTTCTATTGCTATGGTTGGGATTACCCTAGGTTCTTCCTCCACCATGGGAGCTTTCAACTTTTGAGAGTCTATTGGTTTAGACATTGTTGGTTTCTCAGAAGTGCCAGTAGTTTTGGAAGTAGGAGGTGGCATCGACGTGGATGGATCACCTCACACTGATCTTAACTTACTTCCTAGATGCATGGTAGGGGATGAAGGCCTAATGTATAGGTGAGTAGATGGAAGGATGAAATCCCTTGGTAGGTCAACCTGATGCACATATTTGAATGGTTCTTCATCCGATGGTACCATGTGCACTTGTCCCTCATGCACATATTTAACACATTGATGTAGGATCGAGGGAACACACTGCATATCCCTTATCCAAGGATGCCCTAGGAGGATATTATATTGCATGGCCCCTTCTAACACATGACACATCACAGGGATGGTCTTATGCCCTACCTAAATAGGTAGGACTATTGTACCCACTATGGAGCACAATGCATCATTGAACGCTCTCAATGTGTAAGAAGAAGGGACTATGTTGGACCTAGGGATCTTTAGGTGCCCTATAGCTTTGGTTATTATTATGTTAATCGATGAGCCTATGTCGATTAGAACCCACTTGAAGGGTGTGTGATTGATACACGTGATGATGTGCAGAGGTGGGTCTGCTATGGTAGTTGGGACTACCTTTATTTCATGATCATAAAAATGAATCATGGGCTCTTGGCACTATTGTACTTGCCCCACAAATTTTGTAAATGCTTTAAGGTTCTAGGGCTAGAGCTCAATAGATTTCAAGATTTCCATTAAGGTCTCCCTATGCCTAGGAGATTGTTGAATGAGCTCATATATCGATAACTTAGTCGACATTGTTTGAAGACTCTGAGTAAGTCTATTTTAGATCATTATCATAGGTCATGATGGTGGACCTAGAAGATTATTCTACACTAGCCTCTATTGAGGTGCAATCAAGATATGGATGGGAGCCACTAGAGGCTCTGGTTGGTTGTATCACTAGTTTCTTGTAACCACATTGACCATTCCAATGAATCCTTGAGTGGGAGGTTCGACTTGGACCTGATTAACTTGAGCACCCTAATTTCTAGGGGCTTCATGATTTGGCAATGGGTTTTTAAATATGCCCATGTTCCTATTATCGAGAGCTAGTGGATTGTCAACTTGTAGCTCACCCTTTTTGATCATATTTTGTACAATATTTTTGAAATCGATGCACACTTCAATATCATGCCCTTGTATTCTATGGTACGGGAAATAATGATCATCCCTATATCCCTTGGGCTTGGGGTGGTTAGGATCAATAAGTTGTACCTCGGGTAATTTGAGTACCCGTGCCTCACTCAGTTGATTGAATATTGATGCCAAATATTCTGACAATGGTGTGTATTAGCGAGGTGGTCGATATTGCTTGTCTCGACCTTAGTTCTTATTCTTTTGGTTGTAGTTAGTTGGGGGTGGTTGAGCTTGGTAATTCTATGGTTATTGGCTATTCCTCCTTTTGGTATATTTAATACAACCTAGTTGACTGGTGCAGGCTTGGCCTACTACTATTGATTATGGTTGTTATGATTGTTGTTCTAGTATTTCTTGTTATGGAGCTTAAGATATCCTTATTCTACTTTGATGTCCTCTATAAGCTTGGCTTGTGCCAAGGCTTCCTCGAATGTTGCATACTACTAAAGCTACAGAAGCAATGAGATATGCTTGGCACAACTCTTGGTGAACATTCAAGTGAGCTCTAAAGTGGGAATGGAAAATAATAATTTTACCATTAGCTTTCACCACCTATTCTCGTAGTCTTGGATTGACTCATCATCATACTATTTAAGATTGGCTAGGTCAGATAAGTTGGTCTTCTTCCTAATGCCAAATGAAAAGTATTCAAGGAAGGCATTCACCAGTTGCTCAAAGTTGATGATGCTATGTTTGGGTAGTTGGTTAAACCACTCTATTGTTGTGCCTGATAATATGATGATGAATATTCTTAACATCAGGGCATCATTGTGTTGGAGCTGAAAGCATGCATTCATGAAGTTGGTAACATGCTCTTGTGCATCTTCCTCTCCCTTAAACTTATCTAACCAAGGCATCTCAAAATGCTTCAGATAGGTAGGACTTGGTACCGATGAGCACAAGGGTTGATTGTGTATCCTACTTAAGGTTGGCTTCTACCCAACCATATCTTGCTTCTCGAGAGACTTGATTCTCTTAGTAAGTACCTTGTAATATTTTGAAGAGATGATCTCTTCCTCTCAAAGGTTCTTTTGGGGTGGTCAAGGAGGTAATCGTTCTGCATTGGACCGAGTTGGTCGATTATAGTCCTCTTCCATGACCATGAATGATGGTTCAGGATAAATCTATTCTTGGTCATCCATATCTACATCTTGTTCTTGTTCATGCTCCACCTGTTCTTGCGCTAGGCACCATTGGTGTCTCGAAGCATGTTGTGAGGTGTGGTGAGTGTGATCATCTACCTATTTGGTATACCTCTCAGGTTGAGAAGCAGCACATCTATTGGAGTGGTAGTACTCACTACCCATGTGTAGATTGGCTCGAGCCAACCTATCTACTTGTTCCTCATGCTCTATTTATTCTAGGGTATGTTGTTCCCTCAAGCACTATTCATATAGATGTTGGCACTATTTTATTTGTGCCTATGCCTCTTCTTGTTCAAGTTTATCTAGGTGCTCTTGCTCTACGTGCAATGCCTCCCTTTTATCTTGGAGTACTCTTTCTTGATATTGTGCATCTTCATACAACCTACGCATGTGGTCAGATTGAACCACCACTGAAGGTCTCTGACTTTGTAACTCCATGTGAGGAGTCACTATGGTAAGGTTCTTTGAAGGAGCCCCCACTATGCTTTTACCTCTATCTATAAAGGTAACATTGTTAGTGTGCAATGACCTATGTTCTGTACCTCCATGATCGAAAGTAGTGTGAGTGTTGTAGGGATATTTTGAAGCTTCCCCCTACTCATGAGTGTGTCTCACTATTTTATGACTACATGAACTCTTAAAAATAGAGTGTGCAGTAGTAGTGTTTTTGCATTGGCCTTAGGAGAACTCGGTCTAGTTCATCAAGTTGTCTGGTTCTCCATGGCTGATCTCATAGAGTGCCATTTGCTCCAATAATATTGGTGTCTATTATAATTCTACCACCCTCAATGTGGTTAGGAGTTGTGGTGGGTCTATGATTGGATGCAACCCTTGTGTTTTACCCCTCATTGGGCTGATCTTGCCTATATCTATCCTATGAGGATTGGGGCCTTGAAGCTCCCTCCTGTCTAACATGAGAGGAACCTGGATCTAGTTCTCTAGCTAGGGTTCCTTGAGAGTTACCCCCATGGGTTGAGTTATCCCCCCTGAGGCTCACTAAACTTCATCCAGTGGTATTATGTGTGGGTGGCTCAACATCAATGTTGTTGTGATTGTTATTGGGTGGAGCACTAGTTCCCACCTCGATGTTGGATCGAGGGTGGTTGCTCCATGTGAAGACCATGACAATGTGAACTTATATCTTGTGTAAATTTTTAAGACACACAAACAAAGTAGACAAATGTGTTTATCTCTTTTAAGGATTTGATGTGTGTCCTAAGAACTTGTTTTGTGTGTTTTTGATTTGTTGATTTTCAAAAAGACCTCATGTCACGTGTTTTCTTTTGTTGGATGATATTCTTTTGTTAAAGGGGTTTTCACCTATATGCTCATAGCTCGACAATCGAAAATGAAATTTTGATCATGTAAACCCACCAAAGTATGGAGATGAAGCCCATACCCGATCAAGGAGCACAGGTCCTACCGGTCCTCACCTAGTCTCACTTGGTCAGTGTTATACCCTTCGAAGAGAAGTACATGCAAATTTTCCAAGCTACATCGGTTCTTGGATCTGATATTGGCCAAAAATAGGGTTCATAGGATTTGAGCCAATGGATGGAGATGAAACCCACCATCATTGGTCTCTATTAGTGGTTGGGTATGAAGTCCAACTCACTAATATTTAAGTGTGACGTGGTGTGTGGTGGTTCTTTTTAATTTTGCATGAAAATAAAATGCATCATAGAGCACTCAAATGATTTTTCTATATGCTTAAAAAGAATGTTTCCATTTTAGAGAATGCACATCTAAAAGCTAGATGATATTCAGAGAATGCAAGACTAATTATGAAAAATAGCCTCTAATTGGGCCTCAAGCATGCAAACCCTAACATACAATCTAGACCATTGGAGACTAGGGTGGATTACAATCAGAGACCATTGTTCCTAGCAATGGCTAGTAGAAAACCTAAGAGATCTTATAAATTTTGCTTTAAAATTTCTCTATGTTCTCTAATTAACATTCATCTACTACATTTCAAAAAATAAAAACATAGACAGAGAAGCAAAAATACAGAGAATTTCAACCAACCTGAAATCCAAGTCTACTGATGATCTGGTTGTCTACTATTTGCAAGTTTTTCTATCGATCGCTATCGCTCAAGGTGGCTCTGAATCTAGCCATTGTCTTCAAAAGTGGTTGAGCTCTGCTAGCCACTATCGATCAGAGTGGCTGCACCTATGTGAAAAAACATGCAATAGATCAGCAAACAACATAAATTTTAGGTGTTTCCATCATGATCACCATCTGTACGATGCTAGAATGCATGCACCTACTATATTTGCATCATAATATCAAAGATAAAACAAGAAAACATACAATGACAATGAATTAAGAAAAATGTAAAGGCTCCTTTTATTAATTCATCATGAAAATCAGTTACATGTACGTCCCTCTTAGGGATACCAAATTTTGATACAATGAATACAAAGGTATGAAGCCCCTAAATAGGGGTGGTGCAATTCATAGGCCTTCTAGATCGACACGAATTGATTGAGGGCTTATTTGATGCCTCCTTCTCCATTTTCCAAGAGGAACTTGATGTTGAGAATGCTTTGAAGCTTGAAAGAACCTGTAATCTACATACAAGAAACAACAAAGCACAATTAAAAGCATATGAGGCCTCTCATGATGAGGCTTTTATCAAGAAAATGCAAGAAATAAGGCTAAACTTGAAATAAGCATAAATATATGCAAATATAATCAAGAAATAGCTAAATTAAAATATTAAGTAAAACACGAAGATCTAGCTAATCTAACATGTAATTTACAATAAAAGCATGAAATAAAGCTAATCTAAGAAGATTAATTGAATCTAGAAAATATGACTAAATCAAGGTAAAGCTACCTCTAATCTTGCTAATTAACCATACAAATGCATTGAAAATGATAAATCTACTCTAATCTAAGCTGATAAAGTAGAAATAAGCAAAAATCTAGGCTAAGAACTGAAGAAATAATGCATCAAACCCTAGCCTATTACTACCATCGATGGTGGAGGCTCACGAGCCACTATCAAAGATAATGACCATGAACTGAAACTTCTACCTCTTAAATCAGGGTCTATGATACATAATTCATTAGTTGAATTGATGGTCAAGGGTCGCCTACTTGTCCAGAGATGGATTGGTGGTTGAATTCATTGGGATTCATATTAGATTGATGTGAATTTGTGAGGTATGCTTCTCAATCCTTTGGAAGCTCCATTGTTGTTTGCATGCTTGTCACTCCATAATTGGGTAGCATTTTGACACTCCTCAAGGGTTATCAAGTCACTATCCAATCTGGTAGAGCTTCACTACATAAAAATTGTATATTTTGCATTCATGGGAGGGCCTATAAATAGGCTTCCCAAATTCCAATATTGGCTTCATGGAGAAGCCAAGATCAAGAATTGCTAGCCTGTGGTAGTTGGGAGGAACCTTCCAGAATATTCCTCACCCAAAACCACCTAATATCAGTTGCATTTGGTCATTACAACTAATTTTGGCTCAGCTCGAGAGGTCGAGATAGTTTTAGAGCTAGCCACTATCAGTAGGAGTGGCTAGGCTCGTAGCCACTCTGAGCGTCAGTGGTTGGGATGGTAGCCACTCTGAGCATTAGTGGTTGAGCCTGCATAGGACCAGGCTACCCCAAATGAGTGGTTAGAACCACTACTACCTCTTGGAAAGGTCCAAGATCATTCATATGGTCTGCAAAGTTGCCCATATGAGTAGTCTCCTAAACATGACGTGTTTTAGGTGTCTACATAATATATTGATTTAATTTAATTTTATTAATGTTTGACTTAACTGATTTGATATAAAGAGTAGAACATGGTATGAGAACATACATAGTTGTATTGATATATAATTTTTTTAGTATGGTAGATATCTTTTTTTATGAAATAATAACTCAAGATGTACTTGGAAGATTTTTTTGTCATTAGAGACTCTCTCTAAGGCCTCAACATGTCTTTGGTTAGAAGTTCAAACTAATATTATTTCAGGAAGATATTTTGCCATGTGTTTTGCTTTTGTTGGATAATATTCTTATGTTAAGGGGATTTCACTTATATACTCATAGCTCAAAAACTAAAAATGAAATTTCGATCATGTGTACCAACCAAAATATGGAGATGAATCCCATACCAGATCAGGGAGCACAGGTTCTACCAGTCCTCACCAATATTTATTGTGGGTAGTGATACACCCTTTGAAGAGGAATGTGTACTATTTTCCATAGCTAATATGGTTCTTGGAGTTGGCCTTGGCCAATAAAAATAGGGTTTGTATCAATCATGCGAGCCAACGGGTGGAGATGAAGCCCACCATCATTGATATCGATTAGTGGTTAGGGATGAATTCTAAATCACTAATGTTTACATGGGATGTGGTGTGTGTGGTTCATTTTATACTTAAATAAAGTAAAACAATAGAGCACTCAATATGATGATATTGATATCACTTTACACCAAACTATGAGTAAGATATGGAATTAACAATGACATATAGAAAACCTATGATACTAGGTGGGATACTACATAATTATCTACATGATTGTACCACCTCATTCAATGACAATATCTTGCTCTTATAAATATGATTATGCCACCACATAATCACATGCATCATTCAATTATCTCTTATGACTATACATTTATGTACCATCATATTTAAGATAATTTATATTATCATTTCATAATAATATTTCCTAATTTATGTAATTAAGATACAATTATGTAATAAGTGATATATATATACATCATCTATTATTTACTTATATATTTTTTATGAAGACAAGTTCAAAAAATGAAATAAGATTAGATTACTTAATAATAAAATGATGTTTGATATGATATTTAAATTTTGATCAATGTAGAGGAATTCGCCAATGAAAGAGCATGACCATGAGTAGTAAATGGTCAATAATGATAATAAATAACAATTGTGGTACAACTAAATTTGGTAGAGGTTATGGGAAATAGATGTTTGATATCCAAGACCAATAAACGGTGATGCAAATATAGTTGAGAATGTCTAACATGACAAACTATACCACCCAAACTATGTCTAAAATATTAAATAGTATCATTTTATATAAAGCACATAAAATATTATTAGATAAATTTTGAAAGCCTAATGTTAAAGAATATCACTACATGAATCCACATGTTCAATATAAATAATATGGCTATTAGATTTTATGTTTCTATATTGAAAATATTCAATATATTTTGTTTAAACATCTAAGACAAATACTATTGTGCTACATTCTTTGTTCTAATAGCTAAAGATTAAAATCCCCATCATCAGTAATAATAAACACACCAAAAAGAACATGATATTATGATGATTTGACTATAGTTATTTTTATATAATATATCTATAGAGATCCTTGACCCTCCCATGACTTCCATCAATTTGAAAAATGTTGTCTTAAGATTAGTGTATTTTGAAAAGTATAATGCAATTATTTGTAATAATATATTATTCACTAAATGTAATTAGAGGTTACTTTTTAAAATCATAACCTTCTATGGATATAGACAATTAAATACATAATCAAGTATATAAAATAGTAATCAAAATATTTTATCTACAATAGTTAGAATATATATTCAAACATAACATCATTTAATTATAAGCATAGAGTTATAACACAATATATATCCAAACATAATAAAGTGTGATCAAGATGCTAAAAACCTAGAAATATAGATACCTACATGAGAGAGAGAACAAATCACAAAGAGGGATAGGCTCCAGTAGGAGGTACAATAGTTGAGATGTGGTGGAGACATGACAACTACAAATATAGAGATTTCTCAATTGCAACATGTCATGGATGAGCTTAGGGATTTGTATCCATGGGAGAGGGATGGAGTGCTAGTATGTGAGGAGATAATGTTTATGCACATTGTACCTATTCTGTCAGACTTGGCATCCTAATCTCAATAAATCCATAGGAGCACACCGTCAGTGCTTCTATAAGTGCCTCGATTCATAAAGCTAGTAGCACTTATGATGTTAGGAGCATATTGGTCTCAAGGTGGTGAGAGAAAATAGAGGAGTGAAGCTGAGAAATCAAGAGGATGAGAGGGAAATGGAGAGACTCCCATTAGTCAACAACCATGAATGATGTTTTTGAGTGGTAAATGGACCATAATTTTGTAGAGTATTATTTTTTGTGAGATGAGTATGATGTAGTGTAGTGTATATATGATTTACCCTATAGGAGATTTTGATGATCATGTACTTATCATGATTGATATATATGATTAGGATTTGAATTTATTTTCATGATGTGATATACATTTATTACATTTTTTCAATGTGATGTGCATGATTTATTGATGCATATGACTAGATAGATATGATATGAATACAATATGTTGATTTTTCTATTTATATGCATGGTTTAGACTCATATGTGTTTGTTTAATTAGTTTTTGGATGTGTGTATTTGAATTTCATAATAAAAATTTGGTTTAATTAATCAATGATAAGTTAATAGTCACAATGACATATTAACATAACATAAGATAAACTAACATGTGATGAACACGATTAATGCAATGCTAATAATGATCATGAGTAGACTATGAGAACAATGAATATATCATTAACCTAATAACAAGTAACACTAAATATAAGAACCAAGGCAAATGAACATTGGATAAATTACTTCGAGATATAGATAGTAAGTTGAATTTAGTCATGATGTGGTTCGCTCATACTTCCAAGGGTTTTGGGGATGCTAGAAGAATATCAAGAAATTCAAACACCATAGTTTGAACAATCAAACTCATCAATCAATATCCTATAGAAATCTAGACCATCCTAAAGAATATTAATCCTATCATGGACTACATTGTGTGCAATGATAGTCATTTTACATCTTGAGTAAGGTTATACTAACTAATTATGAGGCCAACCAATATAAGCTACCTCATCCACAATTATGTAAAGGTCTATACAAAATGGTTATCAATATAATAGACATATCACCACTCGGAAGGCATAACCCACTGCCAGACAAGTTTCTATAGCCTCTATGGAGATTAGCCCCATAATCCTTTGATGTAAATCCACTGCTAATCAAACATATATAGCCTCGATGGAGGTGCCTAAAATACTTGAGGAGACCAAAGAAATTTTTTTGATGGATATATTATTTTTCTCTTGTTTTTTGCTCTTATTTTTTTGCAACTTGTCCTTTTTGGATCCTCAAATTTGGATTATGTGAATGATAGGATGAGTGAAAAAAATCTCACTTTATGGTAAACATACTCATGGAATTTTCTTCCCTATATTCAAAATTTTCTTAATGTGTGATATGTGATTGGTCCAAGAACTCGAGTTAGTTAGGGGAATCCTAAAATTGCATTAGAAAATAATTATTTTTGAAAAAGGTTGATTGGATTAATAAGAAATGGTTTAATAACCAAAAATACTTACATTACCAAGCAACCTAAGAATAGGATTGAACAAGACATCATGATATTTTGGATAAGTAGTGCATGTTTATTGACAATTAGTTAAAAATGATAATTCTTATGTGTAACATGATTGACAAGACAACATAAAGATGTAAAAATATCAAAGTGTCCACTTTCCCAAATAGATTCTCAATATTTTCACTCACATACATCCCAATTAATCCCTTACATTCATCCATTTTGCAATCAAAATATAAACTTATGATACTCTTTTAAAACTTGAGGTAGCTCTTCTTACATTAATCTTCATAACCCTTTATATTGAATAAGCATCATAATGCATGGATTTCATATGTGATAATTATGTGATTTATGTGGCTCAAAATCCTCTAAACCCATTTTTTAATCATAATAAATAAAATGCAAGATCCACAAATATGGTGTTCAAATCGACATCAAGAAACCCCATCCAGGAGATTTTTATTCAATGCTTCTATAAATAAGAGCCCCTTCAAAAATAAAATGCCTTTATGATTTACGTGTAACAAAGAGTATATGATCAAATCTAATTTTTACAATCACTAAAATTTTGTAGATTTGAAAAGAAAAAATTGAGTAACAACTTCACAAAATAAATATTTTACAAAACTATTTTTAAATAAATAGAAGTAGCAACAAAATCTAATTTTTAAACATATTTTTAGGAAACCTTGTCAGTAACTTAAATGCAAATCTAAGTTTAAAATTTGGAAAGAAATAAAGAGTGATTGTAGATCTCAGTAAACCAAATATATAAAAAGCAACTTTAGATATTATAGAAAACCATAAATTTTATGGATTGCATGTAGAAACCTTCATCCAAAAAATATGTATACGATAGTGGTTGCTGGTTGTTGGAAGTGATCGTCAGTGGTTTTTAATTGATGACGATAAAGTGAATAGGTAAGCCAATGGTTTTGCAAGTATTAAAATATCCCCCAAAAAAATCGAAAAAAACTTCCAAAAAATAGAACCTTTCTAACTAATCCTCATGGTTAGAGTGGTCAACCAAGATGCAATGAAGGGATAAGAGAGATATAAAAGTTATTTTCAAAATAATAGAAGAGAAATAAAAATCAATTTTCACCTTCTATAGCTTACAAACCTCCAATCTCCAACTGCAAAACCTTCAATATGATATGGTTGCACAAAAATCAACAATGGATGTTTCAAACAATCCTCAAATCCCTCATACCATGAAAGGAATGATGAAAAAATGTAAAACACAAAAATAAGCCACAAGGATCAAGGGGCTGAAGCAACACAACATTAACCAAAACAGAGAGACTAAAAAATATAAATAAGCCACAAGTTTCAAAGGTCTTTTGTAAACCCCAAGTTGGCAGGTTTAAATATTACAGATGGATGCATTAGTTTAATGCATTTGGGTCCAAGAGGAAGTATTTATTTAAATAATTAAAAACCTTGTTAAGGTTCCTTTTAATTATTTTTAAATAAATATTTGTTTGCATTGGGTTCTCCTAACCCATGGCACAAATGTCTTAACTTTGATGGTGCTATGTTCTAAGTTTGTGGGCGCTAGCCAAGACCTCTGTCGACGTGTTAAAATCCTCCGCCGACATGTTAAACTCCTCGTCGACGTCAAGATTTTATGGTATATATGCATATAAATCTCCCATGATGAAGATCAAAGGTTACCCCATCCACATTTTCGAAAAGTGTTGCTTGCTGTGAATTCGTGATTTGATGTTCGTTTTCTTCCTCACTGTGATTTCGTGATCCACTGTTCGGATATCTACCATTCATTTTTGTATCTGCTGTAAGGTTTCATCGTCGTCGTTCATGTCAGAAGACAGGGAGGTCTATTGTTTATTTTAGCCCTGGTGCAGAAGGTACAAGGGAAACAGAGTGAGGTTTAAACCTCATCGGACGCCTTTGGTGCACTGGTAGCGTCTAGGCTGTTGGCGCGCTACCCGAATGGGAGGTTCCATGTTCGAATAACACGAAAGGGTTTTTCTTCGTTGAAGTGGACGCAGCGGGTGGTGTTAGATTTCGTGCGCAATTTCTCCATAGCGCGATTTTTGGTGTTGGCCAAGGTATTTTCGAAATTAATTTTTGCTACTGTATTTTGTGGATGGAGGAATTTTATTAGAGAGAAAAACAGCTTAGGAGTTAGAAGGAGTTTGAAGCTTGCTTTATTTTTATAAAAGATTCTATTGAAAGTGTTGTTTGCATTATCTTATTGCATTCTTATGAGAGATAAAGTTTATTTTTGATAAGACTATAAGGGAGAAATAAGGTGTATAAGGGATAAATATTTCTTGTAATGTTGAGAGTGCTTTTGGTTGATTATGGAAATGAAAGCATGATGTTTTAAGGTTATAATTGCTTCTTGTGTGAAGTTGTGAAACCTTAAGTGGGAAGCTTTGAGATTGACATTAGCTTTCATTAAATTGGTTATAATCAAGCTATTCTTTACTTGGTTAAAGTGTTGGGCTTACTCCTTTGTGATGATTTGAAAAGTTGTTTTGTGCTATTGAGATTTGAGTTGGTGGATGCTATTTGTTCAAACAATATTGGAGAGAAAAGGATTTCTACTTGTTTCCTTTTCTGATGTTGATTGTGAAATGCTTCAAGGTTGTGTTTTGAGTTGAATGGTGTTGACTGAACCTTGTTTGATGAGCATTGTTGTTGAAGCCCTAATTTATGGTGAAAAGAACATGAGTATCATTATTATGTGATTCTTTGCATAGTTGGCAATTGTTGGGGTTTCATGTTCTTGAAAGAAAGCATTCTATCCTATCCATTTTAGATATTGAGTTGAGTTTTTAGATTTGAGATTGAGATTGAGCTGAGTTGATTTGAGTTGAGTTTTGAGATTGGGAGTTGAGTATAGAACATATTGAGTCTCTAACAATTATCTTTATGCTTCTATGAGTTTGACAAATCACATTGGGTCTCTAACAATTCACTTTGTGATTTCCTACTAAGAAATTTTTTCTTGGTGAGCTTGCTAAGTTTTGGACAGGTTCTAGTGGGGACTTGTGAGCAGTTTTGGACAAGTTTCGATGGGGACTTGTGAGCAGTTTTGGACAAGTTTCGGTGGGGACTTGTGAGCAGTTTTGGACAGGTTCTAGTGGGGACTTGTGAGTAGTTTTGGACAGGTTTCGGTGGGGACTTGTGAGCATATTTGGATAGTTCCTAGTAGAGGACTTGTGAGCTGAGATTGATAGTTCTATCAGAGAACTTGAGGACAGAGGTGCACTGGTTCTATGAGAAGAACCTGAGGATAGATTTGGCAAGTCTTTGAGAAGGCTTGTATGTAGAGGATTGATTTGTTCAAAGAGTTGAATAGATATTATAGACAGAGGAAGACTTGTACTAGATCGACTGACTATGTTTGGTACAGGTTCTTTGAGCTGCTGTGGATGTCATCATAGAAGGCATAGGTCTCTTAGGCTAAGCATTGTGGATAGGAGGTCTTCAGTGGAAAGGAGTTCCACGTGCTGGCAAGAGGTAGAGGCAGTTGATATTCTGAGGGACAATTTCTAGAGCAGAGGGGAAGGTATCTCTTTTGAGCAGAGGCTCATAAATTTTGATTGGGGGAAGGTATCTCCTTTGAGAAGAGGCTCATAAATTCTGATTGGGGTAAGGTATCTCCTTTGAGCAGAGGCTCATAAATTTTGATTGGGGGGAAGGTATCTCCTTTGGTCCGAGGCTCATAAACATTGTAATTGGGAAGGATTCCCAAAGAACTTTGAGATAACTTTTAGATAAAAGTTTTGTGGACGTAGCCCAGCCATTCTAGGTGAACCACGTTAAAATTGGTGTCACTTTGTGGATGATATTGTGCATTGCTTTGATATTTCTTTGGGTATATTGCTTTACTATTTTGAAGTATAATGGAAAAAGTATAAAGAGGTCTTATCATTGTTCGACCCCCCTCTCAGTATAAGCTTGTGTTCTTCAATTGGTATCAGAGCGGGTGCCTTCGAAAAGTTTAACAGCTTGAAGGAAAAGCTAGTAAAGAACACAATGGATCATTCAAGTGGCAATGCAACACCTATTATTGATGGGTCAGATTTTGGTCTTTGGAGTGCAAGGATGAAGGTTCATATAATGGCACTTGGGAATGAGGTTTGGGAAGTGATTGAAGATGAGTACACTATTACTGAACATGGTCCTAATACTAAAGAAGAAAGATTCCTACATCACAACAATTCAAAAGCAATGAATGCAATCCTGAAAGGCTTACAGAAAGTAGATCTCACCATAGTGATTCACTGCAAGACAGCTAGTGAAATGTGGAATCAGTTGAAGGTGGTTCATACAGGTGATACAAATGTCAAAAAGGCCAAGTTGAGACACTTCAAATGTATGTTTGAACAACTCAAGATGAATGATGATGAAAATATTAGTGACTACATGCTTCGTATGGATGAGGTTGTTAACTCCATGAAAGACTTAGGTCTTGAGCTTGCTGAAAATGATGTTTGTGATAAGATTTTAAGATCTCTTCCTAATAGATTTAGTGAAAATATTTTTGCTATTGAGGAAGCTAAAGATTTGGATAAGTTGAAAAAGGATGAGCTCCATAGTATACTTGCAACATTTGAGTTGAGAACTCAAGTGAAGGTTGATGTCAAGAAAGAGGCAACTTTCAAGGCTACCAAGAAATCCAAGGGTAAACAACTTCAAGATAGTGATGAGTCTTCTAGTGATGAAGAGGCATATTACAGTAAGAAAGGCAAGTTCTCTAGAAAACACAAAAGTATGAAAAATGTAATATGTTTCAATTGTGGAAAGTTTGGTCATTATGCTACTGACTGTCTCTGTTCCCAAGAATGAAAGTGATGAAGATAAACAGGATTCTAAGAGCAAGGATTCTGAAAAGCACAAGCATCACAGGAAAAACAAAGATGAGCATAGCAATCAAGGAAAAAGGTATTCTCACAAGCACAATAAGATTTTCTACCTAGACAAAGCAAGTAAGTGTTCTAGCAGTGATAGTGAAAGTTCTTCAAGTGATAATGAAAATGATATGTTGTTCATATCATAAAAGGAGGAAGAACCGAAACATAGATTCATTATCATGAAATGTCTTAGATGTGGAAATTTTGGTCACCTTGAGGATGATTGCACAAATAATGATTTTTTTTCTAGTATGTATGAGGATGCTTCAGAAAACTATAAGGAATATGCATGTATGGTTTTTGAAAAGGGTAGCACCTCTAGTAATAAGAAATCTGAAAAAGGCTTTGATGATTCAAAAAGCAAACAAATAGAGGAAGATATAGAGAAATGTGAAATAGATCTTAAAGGTGAACTTATTAGTGCTCTTAGTGCTTTGAAAAAGGAAAGAAAGAAGAATGCTAGACTCAAGGATAAGTTAGATGAATTTTGTATGGAGAGAGATGATCTTATAGAAAGTCTTGACTTCTCTATAGCTAAGACACAGGAACTCAAGGATGAGTTAGAGTCTAAGGTTCTTGAGTATAGTGAGTTAGAACAGAAAATGGCTTCTTTGAAAGAGGAAACTAAAGAGTACAAGGATAAGCTTTACAAGTTCCAAGATAGTTCCAAAAATGTTAAGTCACTCATCAAAGGTCAAAGAAAGACAACAGATAAAACAGGCCTTGGTTTTGTTAAGCCACACAAGGAACAAGTTGGAGAGTCTAGTAAGAGACTCCAAAAGGAAGAGAGTTATGATGAGGAAAGTATTTCAGAAAAGGAGTCCTTGAATGATAGATGCACAGAAATAGAAAACATAATTCAGAATGAGAAGAAGAAGTTTTCAAAACCTAAGAGGTCAAATAAAGGAAAGTTTCAAGGCAGATGTTTTGCTTGTCACAGGTTTGGTCACATGGCTTCACATTGCATGGCTCAAGTGAAGAAGGTAAATGACAATTTCATAAGTTCTAGTTACTTTCAATGGTATTGCTACTCTTGTCAATAGTTTGGGCACAAGGCAGTTTATTGCAAGGCAAATAATAGGAACAAGTTTGGTCATAACAGGTTTGGCCAGAACAGGTTTGGTCAGAATAGGTTTGGTCAGAACTGGTGGATTCAAAGATCAGGTTTATCTCATAGAAACAACATCGTCAAGTGTTTCAAGTGCAACAATGAAGGTCACATAATCGGATAGTGTAGAGCTGAAATTCCGAATACAAGAACAGAGAACAGTGGCATGATCAGGTCCAAGGATCAAGGCATGGGCAAGAACAGGGATGAGAACAAGAACAAGAATAGTGACAAGAACAGGAATATGGGCAAAGAGTTCAAGAGAAGGCCCGACAAGTAAGTTATAGACGTTGATGATGATCAATGCCTAATGGGAGTTTTACTCCCACCCTAGAATTCATCACCTCATCAAGAAGTGGGGGAGGGACTAAGCTAAGAGGCTCATTCTTAGTCTCGAGCCCCAAATGTGACCCTTTTTCATTGATGACAAAGGGGGAGAGATATGAGTAAGGGGGAGAGCTTCAAAGTGAAGAGGAGAGCTTCAAGTCAAGGGGAGCAAAACTTCAAAGGAAGATTCTCAGTCGTGGGCATAGTTGGTTAGTTTTTAGCATAGTTGGTTTCAGTTTTAGCTCTTGAGAAGTGTTTTCAGTAAAGGTTTGCCATCAATGACAAAGGGGGAGATTGTTGGCAATTTTGGGTGCTTTGGGTACATTTCCTTTGCTCAAGTGTATAAGTTATCATTGATGTCAAGACGCTCTTGAAGGAATTTGATTTGATGTCAAACAATTTGTTTTGATGAAGGTTACGGCATGACAGTTTCAAAGGTCTTTTGTAAACCCCAAGTTGGTAGGTTTAAAGATTACAGGTGGATGCATTAGTTTAATGCATTTGGGTCCAGGAGGAAGTATTTATTTAAATAATTAAAAACCTTGTTAAGGTTCCTTTTAATTATTTTTAAATAAATATTTGTTTGCATTGGGTTCTCCTAACCCATGGCACAAATGTCTTAACTTTGATGGCACTATGTTCTAAGTTTGTGGGCGCTAGCCAAGACCTCTACCGACATGTTAAACTCCTCCGCCGACATGTTAAACTCCTTGCCGACGTCAAGATTTTATGGGATATATGAATATAAATCTCCCACAATGAAGATCAAAGGTTACCCCATCTGCATTTTTGAAAAGTGTTGCTCGCTGTGAATTCGAGATCTGATGTTCGTTTTCTTCCTCGCTATGATTTCGTTATTTGCTGTTCGGATATCCGTCGTTCATTTTTTTATGCGCCGTAAGGTTTCGTCATCATCGTTCACGTTAGAAGACAGGAATGCCTGCTATTTATTTTAGCCCTGGCACAGAAGGTACAAGGGAAACAGAGTGAGGTTTAAACCTCACCGGATGTCTTTGGCGCACCGGTAGCGGCTAGGCTGTTGGCGCACTACCCGAACGGGAGGTTTCGTGTTCAAATAACGTGAAAGGGTTTTTCTTCGTTGAAGTGGATGCAGCAGGTGGTGTTAGATTTCATGTGCAATTTCTCCATAGCACGATTTTTGGTGTTGACCAAGGTATTTTCGAAATTATTTTTGCTAGTGTATTTTATGGATGGAGGAAGTTTATTAGAGAGAAAAAAATCTTAGCTGTTATAAGGAGTTTGAAGCTTGCTTTATTTTGATAAAATATTCTTTTGAAAGTGTTGTTTGCATTATCTTATTGCATTCTTATGAGAGATAAAGTTTATTTTTGATAAGACTATAAGGGAGAAATAAGGTGTATAAGGGATAAATATTTCTTGTAATGTTGAGAGTGCTTTTGGTTGATTACGGAAATGAAAGCATGATGTTTTAAGGTTAGAATTGCTTCTTGTGTGAAGTTGTGAAACCTTAAGTGGGCAGCTTTGAAATTGACATTAGCTTTCATTAAATTGGTTATAATCAAGCTATTCTTTACTTGGTTAAAGTGTTGGGTTTACTCCTTTGTTGATGATTTGAAAAGTTGTTTTGTGCTATTGAGATTTGAGTTGGTGGATGCTTTTTTTCAAACAATATTGGAGAGAAAAGGAGTTCTACTTGTTTCCTTTTATGATGTTGATTGTGAAATGCTTCAAGGTTGTGTTTTGAGTTGAATGGTGTTGATTGAACCTTGTTTGATGAGCATTTTTGTTGAAGCCCTAATTGATGGTGAAAAGAACATGAGTATCATTGTTATGTGATTCTTTGCATAGTTGGCAATTGTTGGGGTTTCATGTTCTTGAAAGAAAGCATTCTATCCTATCCATTTCAGATATTGAGTTGAGTTTTTAGATTTGAGATTGAGATTGAGCTGAGTTGATTTGAGTTGAGTTTTGAGATTGGGAGTTGAGTATAGAACATATTGAGTCTCTAAAAATTCTCTTTATGCTTCTATGAGTTTGACAAATCACATTAGATCTCTAACAATTCACTTTGTGATTTCCTACTAAGAAAGTTTTTCTTGGTGAGCTTGCTGAGTTTTGGACAGGTTTCGGAGGGGACTTGTGAGCAATTTTGGACAAGTTTCGATGGGGACTTGTGAGCAGTTTTGGACAGGTTCTGGTGGGGACTTGTGAGCAGTTTTGGGCAGGTTCCAATGGGGACTTGTGAGCAGTTTTGGGTAGGTTCCAATGGGGACTTGTGAGCAGTTTTGGACAGGTTCTGGTGGGGACTTGTGAGCAGATTTGGATAGGTCCTAGCAGAGGACTTGTGAGCTAAGATTGATAGTTCTATCAGAGAACTTGAGGACAGATGTGCATTGGTTCTATAAGAAGAACCTGAGGATAGATTTGGCAAGTCTTTGAGAAGGCTTGTATGTAGAGGATTGATTTGTTCAAAGAGTTGAATAGATCTGACAGACATAGGAAGACTTGTACTAGATCGACTGACTGTGTTTGGTACAGGTTACTGGGCTGCTGTGGACGTGATCATAGAAGGCAGAGGTCTCTTAGGCTAAGAATTGAGGATAGGAGGTCTTCAGTGGAAAGGAGTTCCACTTGCGGCAAGAGGTAGAGGCGGTTCATCTTCTGAGGGATCATTTCCAGAGTAGAGGGGAAGGTATCTCCTTTGAGCAGAGGCTCATAAATTTTGATTGGGGGAAGGTATCTCCTTTGAGCAGAGGCTCATAAATTCTGATTGGGGGAAGGTATCTCCTTTGAGCAGAGGCTCATAAATTCTTATTGGGGGAAGGTATCTCCTTTGGCACGAGGCTCATAAACATTGTAATTGGGAAGGATTCCCAAAGAACTTTTAGATAACTTTTAGAGAAAAGTTTTGTGGACGTAGCCCAACCATTCTAGGTGAACCACGTTAAAATTGGTGTCACTTTGTGGATGATATTGTGCATTGCTTTGATATTGCTTTGGGTATATTGCTTTACTTGTTTTGAAGTATAATGGAAAAAGTATAAAGAGGTCTTATACTGTTCACCCCCCCCCTCTCAGTATAAGCTTATGTTCTTCAATAAGATAATGGAAGCTAACACAAAAATCTATAATATCATATCATATATCATAACTTATTTTTGAATACAATGGAGAAGCCTTGCTTAAATAGTCAAGGAAGATCTACCACAACCATAGGATCAACAAATATATAAGGATCAATATCCACCATACAAATAAGGAGGTGTGATATGATCCATGGAGAAAAGATCTCAACCCTCAAAATGTAATCAATGAGTGTAACTCCCTAAGAATGCAAAATATCCCCATAATAACTAAATAAGATAAAAATAAATATCCACATATAAAGTGGGTGGGAAAAATAAACTAAAATAATATAAAAATAAAGTACCTATGTGAGTATGATCGAGAGTATAAACACCTACTATAACACATATGCGACTCCATTTTGCAATAGGTGGTTAAATGGATTGTATTTTTTAGACAATTGTGCAATAAAGTGATGAATTATTTGATTCTTGTCTTGCAAAATACATAATTGCTTTAGGTTTTTTGGGAGTAACATTTTTGTGATAAACTTCACTTTATTGGGGTCCACTTCAATACCCCTCTGAGAGGTAATAAATCTGAGAAGTTTGCTTGAGGTAACACAAAAGATACATTTATTAGGATTCAATATCACATTATGTTCTAAAAATCGGTCAAATACTTTGCACAAAATGTTAATAATTTGGTTGCACTTTTTGAATTTTACAAATAATTCATCCACAATGTCATGCATGTAGTCATGAAAGATATAGATAATAGAATGTTGATATGTAGTGCCTACATTTTAAGACCAAATGACATGACCTAATAGAAACATTTTCCAAGATGTGGTGAAGGATGTCTTATGTTGTTCGTCAATATTAAATTGAATTTTATTATATCCTAAAAACCCATCCATATGGAATCAACTAGTGTATTGATGTTATAAAGGGGAAATTTGTCCTTGGAACACACTTGATATCTCAAAAATCTATGCCTATGTGTATTCTCCCATTTGGCTTTCTAATAGGTACCATGTTTGATACAAGCTCAGGATAGTTGATTGGTTGAATGAATCCCACATATAAGAGTTTTTGCAACTCTTATTTAACCATTATTGCAATGGGGGGATGCATTTTCTTTATATTTTTCTTGGCATTGCTATCTAGGATTATTCTATGGACCAAAATAATTGGATCAAGACCAAGCATGTTACTGTAGGATAAAGTGAATACTTTCTTGTACTACATCAAGAGCTATGTGAAGCTCTCTATCTCTCTCTCTCTCTTAATTAGATAATGTATTTCCAAGTTGTACAATGCATGGGTTGGTAGGGTCAAAACTAAGGTAAATATCTATGGTCTCTTCCACAAGCATGTGGGATCCATCCTTTAGCTAAGCAAAAGTAGGAATGAGATGCTGATCATTTATTACATTCTTAGTAAAGACCTCATAATTATTAATGAATTCAAATTGGTTCCTAGAAGAAGGATGAGAAGGAGAGGGGAGAAGATAGATATTTTATTGCTTTATCAACTATTCTAAGGGGGGGAAATTTATAGGATAAGGATTGGAAGGAAGCTGGTATAATTCAATATAACTTGGGTCAATGTTGATAATTCTATTGGGATTAGCCACATAATGAAATAGGGTGAAAAAGGTCAAAAAAAATCATATTTATAGTAAAATGATTATGAGGTGGCAAGATAAGGGTATCAGAGGATGCATTCAATGTTGATAGGTTTTGTGGTTAGTGCAAGAGTTGTATTGGGATAGATGAATGAGGATTTGGCTAAGGTATGAGAATTTTAGGTAGAATGAGAAGGGGTGGTTTACCATAAATATGCTCATGTGATAGGGGCAAGGGAAGGATAGGGAGTGGAATTATAAACAAGTAAAACTAATTTGTACCTTTGTTGGATTGGTCATTTATGGGAAGGATTTGGTATGACACATCCTCAATATATTAGAAGTGATAGAGAGGTTGTTGAATCACTCATTGAGCTCATATTTAAAAACATCAAAAGAAGTAACTTGGATAATGGAAACTTGGAGAAAGTCCACAGGAATATCCACTACATATTATGAGTAGATATTTTCAATGAGATAAGCATACTCAAGATCAATGTATTCATCTAAATTATCCTTCATAGTACCAAGATTAAGACTTTTAAATTCCTCCTCAAAGAGGGAAACTACACGGTCCTTATGATAGCCTAATCAAGATTAGTATTTAGGTTGTTGATAAGGATGATCGATAAGGTATCAAGGACCCTACTCATAATGACCTAGGATGAATCCTTACCATTGGAAACATTGAAAATATCACATGGAAAATGAAGTATTGGACATATAACTGAAGTTCCTACAAATCTATGCCTTGAGGTCCTTATGTTTAGGCTTATAGGAAGAGGTATCAAATCCTTCGTATATAAAATTTTTCTTATTAATAGAAGGGCTAATGGGAACAACTGTGCCTATGGTTAAAGGTAGGGTAATACATAAGGTGTTGGACCTAGAATCTATTTATAATAATGAGGTGAATAAATTTCAAAATCAAGGTGAATAGTGTCTTAATTCATGTAGAAGATATGGTGAATTACCTTTTTCACCAAAAAATATAAAAAAGTAGAAAATTTATCTTAATATTTTAAAAGTTTGGTAAATATTGTAAATTAACAATTACAAACTACTGGTAGTAGTAAATTATTGATAGCAAAAAACTATCGATGGCACATACCTTTTGGTAATAGCAATTACGAATATGAATAAATGATCAACAATAGAAAATACGATGACAAAAATATCACCACATATCAACACCTTGTTTCATGAATGCATGCAAATGGCTATAAAATGGCAAAAACCCTAAGCATTCAAAAATTTTAGAAACCCTTACAAACTTACAAAAACCCTTTAAAGATCTTCCAAACTTAAAAAAACCCTTCCATAGCCTTTCAAAATTATATAAACCCTTCCAAAGCCTTCTAAATTACTAACTATTGCAACAATGGTCAACTTGTCCTCCATTCCTCCATCGAAAATTCTTTTCAAAAACCTTGTTTTCCCTCTCATATCTAAGGTTCTAACAACACCTAGATATGATGCTACATGGGTGATAAATTCTAGACTTGTAGGGTTAGTATCAATACCCCAATATGATAGGAACAATAATATATTTCTAAGAATTGTTATATCCTACAATAATGACAGATCAATCTTTAGCATGGACATTGACAATAAGACTCTAATTCTTTGTCAACCCTATAGAAATCCATATATTGATATCTCTTCCACACAAATATTGCTTATCCATTACATCAATATACTTGTTAACCAAGACTAAAAAAATATACCTGGAGACCAACTTTGGTCTTTCATTGAAATCATTCTCAAGTATGTTTCCTCTTGCAAAATCAATATCTCTTTTTCATTGCAATTAATAATTTTTAGATACAATTATTAATTTTATTTTATATTTGTATTTTAGTTCACTCAAATCCATCCAAAAGGGGCCTCCAATTTTCAAATGTTACCAACATTTCCTCTACACAATAATCATGTTCTTCCAAGCACATATTATTTTGCTAGAAAGATCAACAAACATTCCATTATGGTGGTTGGCATATTTGGTGCACTGTATTACCCACACAAAATTGATTGGTCTACATATATTTTTGACTAAATAAAAAATGATCTTAGCAACTCCCACTCAAACAACAATGTCATGGTTTCCACATCCAATTTTCTCCTTTATTTTTTTTTATGAAGCATATTAAGATGTATAGATTACCTATATTCCATCCACACTCCACCCACAAGTAATGACATTGGCTTGACAGTTGAAGAGGTGTAGGTATAATTTAAATTTTCACTAAAACAATTCCTATTGTGTTAAAATACATTTTTTTTAATTATATTATTTATACTTGAATGCATAAAAGAGCAATCTTATCTTCTTCTAAAAGAGAGGTTGCAATAATGGGAATTATACCAAATACCACTAGATCTTCCTCCTAAATCCAATCGTACTTAGAAAAACCATTATAAATATCTCATAATTGCATGAGGTATTTAGCATTTCCTATTATTTGTGCAACTACTTCATCAATTGTACATCCATTGCACATCAATTTTGAAGAAATTAACCAACCTGTAATAGGTGACGTTACTTTTTTAAATTTTGATTGAATGCAATATATTTCAATGAGTTAAAATTATAGTTAGCTTTACTAGTATTTTTTATTATGTTTTTAGGGAAATATAGCTTCAACCCTATAGAATAGACATCTGGTATGCACAATTAAACTATATTAAGCCATGTAGTAAATTTCTTTTGGCATATCATTCTTCACAATATTTCCAAATTATTTTTTGTAGGGAGGTTTGTTCCATCACCTCCCCAAATACAACATCTAATTTCATCACCATTGCCTCCACCAAGGCCACAATTAATGAGGGGTCAACAAAGTATGCATGAAATCAAATTTTTTTTTTAAAGAGTTGGAAAGTAATCCATAGTCATACTATTTTAAACTTTCCAAATTTCTCATTTGGAAATATTTTTAGTCTACAAGGCATTTTAGAATTGCCTAATCCTCTTATTAATGAGGATTTTATTTATCAATATGGCATGTTTGGGTATTTTAATGCTTATGATGTGCTTCAAAGTGCACAAAAGAAAATAGAACTATGGAAAAATGGAGAGCCAACAATAGTTGTTGAGACCTCTTCCCATCCCCATCAAAATCATGATGTTGTTCCTCTTTTCAATGATGAAAAACATAAATGTCTACCAAATATTCTATGGGTTGAAAGTTGTGAAGCCATCGTAAGAGATGTGTTACTTCAAGATATTTCTAGATTGAAATACTGGAGTATCGAGAAAAAATTATAATTAAAAAAATAAATTCTTGATACAAAAAAATAAATAGAAAGAGAAAATGTTTTTTCATTGGGGGAACAAAAACCACAAAATCTTGATGCTTTATTACATAAATATCAATAAAAAAAATGTTAAGATAACTATAGTCTATAATAATTAAATTCTAAATATTCTATTGAATATGTTAAAAAATCTCAATGTCGAAGCCTAGGCATATTATAATAAATGGGCTATTGATAATAAAGTTGTAGAGGTTTCCAAAGTAGTTTTTGAGGTTAGTGATTGTAATTTTATGTTTAAAACTTAATTTATTATTCATACATTTTGTAACTAACATATTTTAACTTTTTTACTATGCAGTCCAATTTTGAGAATCTAAAGATATAGGTAGACAACCTTGTTTATTTGAACACTCCTAATAAGAGTCCAAAAAGTGTTTTCAAATTTAAATATCAATTATATACAACCATTAATAAAAATAATGCCTTCAAATGATTATCATTGGACATAATTTTGATCATGATATTTTTCTTAAATATAAAGAAAATGAAATGCAATCAAATTCTAGGGATGATTATGTTCAAGAGGAAAGGGTGTTAATAGCAAAATAGGTAACAACAAAGGAGCACCTGATCATAGCTAGTGCAATAGAAAAAAAAATTGCTCATCACAAGCATGTGGAAAAACAAATTGATCCCCCATTAAAACCAACATCTGCTTCTGACCCCATTATAGAACAATATCAAAGTGGAAAAATAGTTCACTCCTTTCGTAAAATGTGATGTAATGGAAAGTTTCTAATATTAATAAAAAAATATTTTGAAAATATGCGTCTTGTATTTTTAAATAATTGTTTTATTTTATATTTTTGTATATATTAATTTTTTTCCATTTGAATTATCTTTGTATAGATTTAAAATGATGACAGTGATGCAATTATGTTACCAAAGTGTTAATACAATTATATGTTTAATGTAATTTTCAATTTACCCCAAACTAATGTTTACAAAAAAATCCAACCAATGTTTACAATGCTCAATCAAGGAAAACAAGGTTGTCAACTACAAAGGCTATGATATAAATTACAAAATTTTAAACACCTAAACTTTTTTGATAAATTCAATAATCTTAGAAAAAAAATCTATATTTTTTACCAAGTTGAAACAAATACTTCTTATCTTGTCCAAAATAACTTGCATGCATAGTTGTCTCTTGTGTCTCTATAATATGATCACTGGAAGTATCATTATACTCATTATCATGAATATTAGTGATACATCTTCTATCTACTAGATATTTCCAATATTATGCCAAAGCTCTTTCGTATGGATACTTGTCCACCTCATAAGATGAGACATATATTCTTAGAAAATTTTCTAAATTTTTATCACACATATTATGAGCTTTAGATTTCACAAAAGATAAAGCACTAAATTTTTTTTCATCTTCCACTAATTCCAAAATCATTGTTTGACACAATTCATATAAGCAAAAATATTCACTCATCATATATTGTAAAACACTATTAGGGTACAATTTATTCCACAAATGTGTAATAGAACCTGGTTCATTAGGATTAGTCAAATGAGAAATTTGATCAACCATGGTCACTCCAAAATAGGATGATTGATTTGTCAAAAGCTCTTTATTGAGAATACCATTGATCTCAATACCACTAACTTCTACACATTTAGTAAAATGTTTAACAATAATATTCATATATTTTATAAATAGTTCACTTGTAATATTGTAGTTAGTAGCAAGATGCCAAAATATGGGTTTAACCACACACATGGCCTTAAACAACTTGTCATTTTGAAAATAATCTCTTATTTATCTTGTCAAGGTTTTTATTATTTTGATTAAATTAATACTTGTATTCTACAAAACTACATCAAATATGCTATATGCTATTGAAATTTACTAAACATTGTCTATAACTATATCCAATCACTTTTAAAATATATATAAAGGAATCTGCTTTCTATGAACATTAATTCAAATATGGTCATTGATGTTGAACTTCAAAAAATTGTTTGTATTATTCATTTTTGTTAAAGTTCTCCAACCATCAAACAAAGGATCCATAAAATTTTCTTCAAACAAGTATAACCTATCAATACACATAAATATTTTTTTTCTAATCCTGATGAAATCAATAATATAAATGGATCTCTCTCTTTTTTAAAATAAATGGGTAAAAAATTATTGATAAAAATTATGGATTACAGAGTACAACTGAGATTTCAACCAAGACTCAAATAAACAACCAAACAGGCTAAAACCACTAGACTAGAATGACACCCAGAAAATACAACAAGAATAAACCACATTAAGTTTGTACATCCTTGTGGATCAAATCCCATAGGTGTTGAGAGTCCCTAGATGGGAGACTCTCCAAATTATCGATACTCCAAGGATCCAGCAGCTCAGAAGCCCTTTTGGCTAGGTAATCAACAACCACATTCCATTCCCTTGGAATGTGCACAAAGGATATAAATTCGAACTCTTCACTCATTCTAAGAATCTGAATGGCTACAGAGGCCAACTACCAATTAACTTCATCCACCCTTTTACTGTTTAAAATATTAACCACAATTTGAGATTCGGACTCGCAGATAATCCTATGCCAGCCAAGAGAAAACCCCCTCTACAAGGCCTCAAGAATTACAAGAGCTTCCATAAAATTATTGGAGTGAACATATTTATAAATGGAAAAGAAAAACTGACACCACCAGTAGAATCTCTCCCAACACCACCAATTCCAGCATGTCTAGGATTACCCCTGGACGATCCATCAGTATTAATTTTTAAAACTCCTCTAGGGGGTGGCCTCCACCTACCATATCTCCTAACCTTCTTGCTGATTTGAGGAACCCTACTAGGGCTAGAAGAGTTCACACCATCCCCAAAGAGAACAAGGGCTTGTTGTATCTTCTCCTCCCTAGAATCCAAAAGAGGGTCCACATCACATTTGCTATGGATGGTTTCCTGAACCATATACATGATACTTTGCCAGATCTATTTAACAACCAAATAACTTCCCTAAAATATATGCCAGTTTTGTTTGAGCCAAATTTTCCAGATGATGCAAGAAGGGCCCAAATTCCAAGCCACCCGAAGGAAGGGGGCCTTGGCCGGAGGTCTTCCTAGACTACCCCAAAACTCCACCAGGGATAGCACATGAAAACATGGATGGTTCCAGGCTCTCCACAAATGGTTCCAAATGTCTTTGGCAAAGGAGCATTGGAAAAATAAATGAGAAGAGTCATCCTCATTCTTACTACAAAGGACACAAAAAGAGGGACCCTGAAATCCCCTCTTCCTCACATTATCCCAAGTGAGGCATTTATTATGAGCTACCAACCAAAGAAAGAAGTTACATTTTGGCCAAGAAAATTTGTTCCACACCTTTTTCCACCAAGTGACAGGAAGAATCCCATACTTTTGCTTATCAAGAACCTGATAACCATAGGATAGTGAGTGGGTTCCCTTAGGATCAGGGTTCCAAGCCAAAATATATTTATCCCTCAATGAAGAACAAGGCCTCCCCGTAATAATAAGATCAAGTACCTCTTTGTCCTTGGCCAGTACCCCCTAGGGCCATTCTTATGGATATTTCCACCTGTACATCTTCATATTTCCAAAAAACTAGATTTTTTTAAAGTCCTCCACACAAGACTAGCCTGCTTCCAAGAAACAAAATTCTTAGGGAATGTAATCTAGGATATTGATTCAATATAGTAGGGTGGCCATCTCAAGAATCCTCCAAAAAAAAAGCATTTGATCCTTGATTGCAAATCCAGAACAAACCTTGCTTGATTAAATTAGCTCCTCTTTTTAGGGTGTCCCAGATAACTGAACCTTTCCCAACCAAGTTGACTCTAGGGATCTCAGCCTTAGAAATACCTCTCAAGCATTTACAAGATAATATTTTAGCCCAAATATGATCTTGAGAGTTACACCATCTCCTGTAAAGTTTTGCAGCAAAAGCCTGCCCAAAAAGAGCTGTATGTCGTAACCCAAGGCCTCCCTCTTGCACAAGCCTACATATATAATCCCACCTAACCCAACTCCATTTATATTGATCAATTTTTCTAGACCATAAAAACTATATTGAAAAAGCAGTCATGTCCTTGATGAAGTGAGATGGAGCTATTTGTACAAAACATCTATAAATGGGTAAAGCTTGAAAAAAAAATTTTAAAAGCAACACTCTACCTGTAGTGGATAGCCATCTGAAAGTCTAGTGATTCACCTTCCTTCTAAACTTATCAAGCATAGACTACCAAGAATATCTAGGTAGAGTATGAGATGCAATTGGAATACCAAGATAAATGAAGTGGGGAGTCCCAACCTGGAATCTTAGAATGCGAGCAATCCTAGATTGAATAAGAGGAGGGGTATTGAAGAAGAAAATAGAAGACTTGTACTTATTAGTCAACTATCCAGAAGCACCAAGATATATTTCAAGAGACTGTCTAATATTTCCAGCTTCCCTGATAGTGGAAACTCCCAAAAAAGTAGTATCATCAATAAATTGAAGGTGGGAAAGAGGTGGCAAACTACTATTCCACTTCCATACCTGAATGAGACCCTGAATGACTTGAGACTTGAGCAATCTTCCCAACCCTTTTGCCATAATGATAAAAAAATAAGGAGATAAAGGATCTCCTTGCCTCAATCCCCTTGAGGCCTCAAACAGCTCTTATGGCTCATTATTAACAAGAACAGAGAATGAGGAAGAAGAAACACAACTCATCACCCCTCTAATCCATTCCTCCTCAAATCCAAAAGTAGCAAGACATTTTTGAAGAAAGGACTATCTGACCCGATCATAGGCTTTGGCCATGTCCAACTTAATGAACATAGTTTTCTCCTTAGAATTTTCCATCGAGTGAATAGATTTTGTAGCAATAACAACCCCATCCAAGATTTTTCGGCCAACAACAAACCCTCCTTGCTCCTTAGAGATGATTTTACTCAACCATATCTTCAGCCTCTCAACAATAATTTTTGTGATGATCTTATACACAACATTGCAGAGAGCAATAGGCCTGAACATATCCAAGGAATTTGCTCCATATTTTTTGGGTATAAGCACCACAAAGGTATAATTTAGGGCCCTTAGCATCTATTTTTTCTTTTGGGACTCATGGACCACCTCCAAAAGATCAAATTTGATTAAATCCCAAAAATCCTGATAAAACTCAATCGGGAATCCATCTGGTCCTGAGGCTTTTCCTTTTTCATCTTGAATACAACATTTTCTAACTCCTCAAGGGAAATTGGACCCATCAAGTTCTCATTCATATCTCAAGAAATAATCATTGGAATACAATTTAGAATAACCTTTTCATTCTCATCATCTGATAGGATTCCTCCTTGAAGAGAGAGGAAAAATACCTCTTAGTCTCTTCTAGAATATCCCTGAAAGAAGAGAGCAGGGCACCCTGAGAATTCACAAGAGAGGTAATCAGGTTACCATTACGGCGAGCCTTAACTGAGTTATAAAAGAAGTATGTGTTCCTATCCCCTTCCTAAAGCCAATCAACTCAGGATTTTTGTTTCTAAAAAATTTCTTCCCTCAGTTCCCATTCAGCAAGGTCTTTCACAGCCTTAGATTCCTCAACAAGAAGCTCCTTCGTGAATCCTTGATCTCTAATATTCCTTGAAGCTTCTTCCATCCTCCTAAGAGTTTCCAGCTTAGCCAAGGAAAGGTTCCCAAAATTCAGTCTATTCCATCTCTTTAATTTATGTTTTACAAATTGTAGTCACTTCATAAAGGAATACATAGCGGTGCCATGAGGAGGTTTGCCAGTGGTCCACCAGCCTTGCATGAAATCATGAAGCTTAGGATCACGAAGCCACATAAGTTGAAACTTAAAGGAGGGATTATTTTTTAGCCCTAACTCTAAAGCAAAGAATTTTATAGGCCAATGATCAGATCCCCTACCCTCCAAAATCACAAAAATAACACTTCTATTATTACCCATCCAATAATTGGATATCAAAAACCTATCCATTCTCTCTTATATGGAAGCTTCCTCACACATTCTATTATGCCATGTAAAGATCCCATTGTCTGGCTTTATGTTAACCAAGTTTAGGGCCTGGATATGAGCACTGAAGATAGAAGAAAAAGGCTTGAGACATTCCACCCCACCATGTTTCTCCTCAAGACAAGTGATAGAGTTGAAGTCTCCAGCAAAAATCCATGGGTATAGGGGAACCAAACTTCTCACAAAGCAAATGTGCTCCCACAAATTCACTTTACCATTGTAATCAATAGGAGCATACACATTTGTAAGTAGGATGGTTTCACCGATTCATTATCATGCCCGACCATCGAAATAGACCATTTTGCTGGAAATCCAAATAAGAGGGGATATCTTAACCGGATCCCATAAACAAGCAATGCCACCAGCATATCCACATGCACCAGTACACAAGCATTGCCCCCTTCTCCACAACTTGGGAGTAATACTGAACATACTTGTATCGCTCCAATTTTTTTGCACCCTTACCTTCAGGCTATAGGATCCATGCCCGAAAGGGGGATGCGAGAAGGATGGGACAATACCTCGGACTGAGAGGCCCTTTGAAGGTCCCGCATCTCGGGGGAGGTGTATAAGGGTGAATTTTTGACAGATGGTGGGTTCACCAGGAAACTTTTGAATGGTAGTTTCCATGCCTAGGTTGATAGTGTGTTTGATGTGTTCATTTTTATGCTTGATCATTCAACTCCTAGGTTTGGCCAAATGAATCTAAACTAAGCTATATGAAATGCTTATTATATGAATACAAAACATAATTAAATAGAGAATACAAGAAATATACTAGATTGGAAAAAGGTCATACCTAATTTGGATGTCTGATGGAGGTTCTAATTTTTGAAGCAGTCAAGATCGCCTCTGATCTGATAGGATCGTCTGCAATCATACAGGATCATCTGAGATATGATGAATTCGTCAGAGACCTGCAATCAGAGAAATAGACACAGAACACAGAAAATGCAACAATACTAATAGAGGAAAATGGTGTAAAATGACAATATAGATACTAAAACGATAATTACGAATAGAAATTCAAGTAAATTATAGTATTCTAATGACAAATTATGATCTTATCATGCACTTAAGCTATATGGGTGAACTCCAAAATGCAGAATAGCATAAAATAACAATAAATTGATCTAAATGCAGAATGAAACAACAGACGAAAAGAGAAAAGTGCAAACTCTGGGCACTAATTGCCCCCAATGTTGACTGCAGTCGAAATCGTCTGTAGAGTATGAAATCATCTCGAATTGGGGCCTGATCATCCGATATTGTACAAGATCATATGCGATGATCTGAGCTTGCTCCGGCTAAAGAATAACATAGTTCCTACAAGAAAACTCGAAAAGGGACAAAGACAAACAGTAGTCTAAGACATTCTAATGCATGTAAAACTTGAAGTGCAGTAAAATTCAGCCAAGGGAAGGTCAAGGGGAGGTCCTAAGATTAAATAGGCTTAGGAGGGAGGTTAGGAGGTTGGAGATCATCCTAATCTGGAATATCTCCAACGGGGGAGGTCTCTAACGGTGCAGACACGCTTCTACCCAACTTAGAGATGCCGTTGAAACAGAAGCTAATTATGAAAAATCAGTTTTAGGATGAAATCGTCTAGAAGTTATGCTCCAGACGAATTCATCCGATCTGAGGCGATATCATCTGATTGACGACGATATCGTCCAACGGTCACAACAAATCCTAAAAATGGCGTGAAAAATAAGGAAAGTGGTTTAACAGGCGGTTTGGGGTTAAAATTTGAATTTGAATTATTACTAAGGTTATTTTAATTATTTAAGGTTTTACTGCGCAAATTTTAGGGTGCTACAATACTATCAATAGCCAATTTAGTCTCCTAAATAAACACCACATTCAGAGAATGCACACAAACCAAATCATGAACAACTTTTTGTCTGGGGATGTTGTTCAACCCCCTTACATTCCATGAGAGGATAATCATTTTTAGGGTTTATAAAAATGGGAGTCCAATGTTCTCACCAAGCATGACTCCACCAAAGTCTCCCCCATTAAATTAATTTTATCTTGGTCCTTCTTCCGACCCACCTTCATATTCTTATCCAAAAAAACCTTTTTTAATTATTTTCTACTGCAATCCCAACACCATAGGAGTTTTGTAGTCCAAGGATGATTGCATCAGTTCCTGAGTAGGAGAGGGCATAACTAAATTTGTACCACTTTCCAAAATAGTTTCCCTTATAGGGCTAGATCCATCCATGTCCCCTATACTCAGATCCAAATCCCTTTGTTCTTCATTTAAACCCCCTAGATCTAATTCCTTAAGTTCCCCCTCAAGAAGAGACATCTGATTTGGCCTTGTTATATTTGCATCAGGTAGCGATGTTTCAGGTATCTCCATGCACTGATCAAGATAATATAATATTTCAAAATGGTTGAGTAGAGCATCTGGATGGCTATCCTTAAGGTCTTTGTTTGCCCTTCGTCCTTTGTTTTGGGCTTTTACCGGAACAAAACCTTCCTTATCCCGTTCCCCTTACTTTATCGGGGCTTTTACTTTATCCAAACTTTGTCCAGATCGATAGGGCCCAATATTTGAAGCCACATGTGGGATAAACTTAGGGTATTTTATTTGCAGGTGGCCATATTCATGGTAAATCCGACAACGAAATGGAAGAGCTTCATAGTCAAGTTTTTGAACCCATGTAGTTAATCCAAATTGTATTTCAATAGAATCTAGAATAGGATTATTTAATTCAATTTCAACACAAATATGAGCAAAAAATATTACCTTTTTATCCATTGTATTTTGTGACAGTCCAACCGGCTTCCCAAGCAGAAGGGCAATCTTATGCAAGATATCAGTTCTCCAGAATTCCAATGGGAGCCATGGAAGCCGCACCCATATTGGAACCCGTGACGGTCGCTCCTCTAATGGGTTGAAACCCACATGCTAGGGTTTAAGAAAGAGTCCCACTTGGTTATAGAAATAAGGACCCCCTTCAAATGCTTTGTTACAATCTACAATACAAGAGAAAACCACCATAAAATAGTTGTTCGCACTCAACATCACCTCCACATCGCCTTCAGGATTCCAAGTCTTCCTGACCCAAGCCTCCACAAAGGGGAGAGAATTTTGAATGCCCAAAAATTTACCAATAAGGGCATTTTTGGTTAGATATTCCACATCTTTCGCCACTAAGTCTGGTTGAACCACTATAACTGGCCTGGCTTCACATCGTTCCAAACATCCATTGTTCTTTAACAAGTGGTTCCCGACATGCACTAGAAAATCCTATTCCTTCCAGTCATTTTTAGATGAAAAAACATCACGAGCATCCACTATCTGTGTCGGAACCGATGCCATCATGACATTCCTCCAATTTTTTAGACCTCCTCCGAAAGCTGCTACCATCAAATAAAGGATCCATAAAATTTTCTTCAAACAAGTATAACCTATAAATACACATAAATATTTTTTTCCAAATCCTGATGAAATCAATAATATAAATGGATATCTCTTGTGCAAGTTTTGTTAAATTATTTATTTCATGTAACATTAGAAGAATACCACATAAAGTGAGTAGTGTTTCCAAGTTTGTCATTTGAAATAGAAAATACTTTTCCTTATCAAATACCCTCCTATTATCATACATAAATCCTATTAAGAATTTTGAAAACTCTAGATGTAGGTTGAAACAATGAAATCCACCTAGTATCTACATATTTTAACAATTTTTTACCTTTAGTAACTCCTAGTGCAAATAGTTGAAACTTTGAAAACCTTTTTGGATTGCATGAAAAATAAACATGTATTTCACGAATGAGTTCTTCCACACTCAAAATATTTTCAAATGTGTTGACAATTTTATATGCCATATTCTTTCTATAATCTATGCAATGAATGGGGATCAAATATGGGGTAACTGATATCTAAAATCAAATACAAAGCCTATTTCTATGATCTTACATTATAGTAGCACCATAAACTTTGACACATATTAAATTACAAGTTATATATGCATCCTCATTTCTTACGATATCCTTTAAGGTTGTTACAAAAACATTGTAAAGGTTTTCCACATTACATTTTTCCATCTTATAAAGTGCAAAAAAATGAGGTTGCCTTAAATGATTTTAAAAGGTGTGAACATGCATGCAAATCTAAGATGTGTTGTCAAAAATAGTTACCTCATCAACTAGAAGAGAAATAAATTTAGAATTTGTAAATTTCTCTCTCAAGTCCTCCTTATAAACCAAATAGAGATATTTTACCATTTCCCAACCACTTTGATCTATCCACTGGAATAGGGAAGGTTTTGCACATCAGCTAGTTGAGAAAGATGCTTAAAAAAAAGATAAAAACACTGGTCTATCCTTATTAATAATAGTATATATGACAACAAACTACAAACTTTTTGAAACTAGAGTGGTTTTATGAATTTTTTAAAATTATGCTAGACTTGTTCCACCATTCAGAACAAGTGTTTTATGTTGTCTCATATCTTTCTCATAGTCTTTTGCATATCTCACATGTACCCATTCTGATGCATCCTTCCACCTAATTAATTTTTTTGGTTTTTCCATCATTTTCTTTTATTGTCAAATAAAATTTACCACAATGTTTTTCTATTGTATCCAACTTAAGTTGCGTCTTATGAATTTTTTTAGTTTACAACCACAAATAATGTATTTGTATTCTATTGGCATATCATTATTGTTCTTTGGCTGCACTGGTTCAATAAATAGATATTTTGATGACCATTCAAGCTGAAATGTCCTTCCAATAGTCCACTTGGTTAACTTTCTACATTTAGGTTTATGAGTAGAAGATTCCCCAAAAGTTGGTATTTTATTAAAATGATCATTTTCTTTGTTGGTTTGTGTGCTAGTTTTAGGATTCTCTTCAACTCGTTACATGTCATTGTTAACAAAAAATTCATTTTGAGGTATCTCATGCTTGGGAATATCTTCAAGTGGAGGCATATCAAGGTCAATTGGGTATTCTACATACAAAGTTGTTCTATATCATTTTTTGAAATTACTTACAAAAATTACTATTGAGTAGGTAAAATAGGTATGTACCTTGAATTTGTATAGATGTTGATGCCTCCTTGGATTTTTATATTTGGCTAAAATATTTTAGGATACTCCTTTTTTTAGATTTTTTGCCTCCCTTGCTTTCATTGGGAGTAGGTGCCATTGTACCTATATAGAAAAAGTATTTCGTGTTAAAATATTTACATGCTATTGAAAAATTATCATAATTATAGAAGTTTTGTAAGGAACATCATGGTATACTATCAATCGTTGTTCATTATGGTAAAATTTTGATAATATTTTATTGTCAATTGTGGTTGGGTTTACTATCAGTCATTGTCTATTGATGGTAGCTATCTAGTTTGTATAAGTTTAGAAGGCTACTAGTCTTGTTCTAGTATCAGTCATGGTATACTATCGATAGCAATTTGTTGTTAGTCATGGTATACTATTATTTATTATTTGCTATAAACAATGGTCTCTTTCCAGTCGTGGTATATTTTTGTTCACATTCTTATGCCTACAATGGTCTACTACTAATCATGGGATACTTTCAATCATGGTTTGTTAGTCATTTTCTTCTAGCCAGAGTGTTTTGCTACCATTCATGAACTACTTTTGATTATTGTCTACTTCTAATCATGGTCTATCAATCATTTTATTCTACCTATAATTATCTATTATCAGTCCGAGTCTATTATCAGTTGGCTATTACAAGTGGTTTTCACTACTATAGGTCATTTTTTGCTGCTATAGATGTATGAGTATCGCTATCACATTAGGTATATATATTGGTGGTGTAAGAGATGAATTTAGTGGGGTAAATAATTTTTTTTATAATTGCAAGGAAAAAAATTCCATTTTTTAGGTAGGAGTGTTGGTGATTCAAAATAAAAATGGTGAAATTATTTTCAACGTGGGGTGCATCAACCAAAAAAAAATATTGGACTTCGAAATTTGGGTGAATGGGCCCCTATTGTCAAGGATCCCCAAATTAACCAATTTAAAATTTCAAAAATCCTAATATTCACTAATTAATGGTGATTTTTTGCCATGCATATCCTTGGTTAAAGGTACATCTTAATTATGACCAAAATATTTTATTGAAACCTATGTCTAGTCCTACTCTAGGAGAGTACATTGTACATAATGCTACTATCTCTCCCACTAACATGTACATATATGTGGGGCATCTTCTAACTTGCTTGTGAAGAATACCCTTGGATTTTTGAAAGTGGAGGATGATGATGGTTTATATTCAATATAATGGGTTATGGGAAGAGAATAAATAAATGGTAAAGTACCCACAAGTTTAAAACCAAACTTAGCAATGTGTTGCTCCCAAGAGTAACACTCTTGAGGAGGAGGGTTGGGAGTAAATGAATCTTGGGGAGGTCAAGAGGTAGATTGACAAGATATAGTAGGGGAGTATGTGGACTAAAGGTTCTTAGTAATGAAGGTGGATGAGTAGAAATATGAGGAGGAGTATAAATAAAAGGATCACCAAAATTAGCAACATGATAAGGCAAAGGTCAAGGAGGAATATGAGTCGAATACAAGGGAGGAGGTGGAGGAGTAGTAAAAGAAGAAGAGGGATATCCAAGTGGTAGAAAAGAGGTTGGCCACTAAGGAGTGGCCATATGGAATAAATGGCACATCGAGGGTTGGGAGGAGGATGGTTTACCATAACAGGAATGGGTGGAGCTAAAGGTAAGGATTTTGATTAGATATATGTGGGAGGATAAATGGTGGTATAGGAGAGGTGAGTTGAATAAAGAGTGTGACATTGTGGGAGGGTGACCATGTTACAAAAATTGAAGGGTTCATCATCAATATGGATGCAATGAACCTATCCCTTATGAATATACTTCAATAAATAATGGAGGATGGAATGAACACATTGAATATACCTGATCCATGGTCACCCTAGGAGAATATTATACTACATTTATCCTTCAATGACATGGTCGAAAGTGGGTATGGTATTGAAACTAACATGAATAGGTAAGACTATCATACCCAAAGTTGAACAAAGAGTGTCATTGAAGGACCAAAAGTCAAGGGGTGAGGTAATGAGATGGTTGGATGGGAGATTGAGGTATTGTAGGGAAATGATAGAGATTATAATAATGGAAGAGCTAGTGTTGATCAACACATGTTTGAATATGGTACCATCAATGTATGTCATGATATACATAGGGATATCATGTCATATTCCCTTAAGAGTAATTATCTCATGATTGTAAAATATCATTGAGGGTGACATGTAGGTTCTCCCACTATCCATAAAATTGGAAAAGGTATTGATGTCATGAGTTTAAATATCTATAGACCGTAAAATTCTATTTAGAGCATCGTGATAAGGTTGAGATTGTTGTAAGAGGTTATAGATCAATAGTTTAGAAAAATTTTGTCCTAAGTAGGTGTATAAAGATAGCACTAATAGTTACAATACGTCATAAAGGAGGAGTGCCTTACATAGGGGGAGTAGCAAAAAGATAAGGGTATGACAAGAGAGTCATGTTGTGGCATAGATCATATTAGATACTACTAATTATTAGTTACAATATTGGTCATCCCAACAAAACCTTGATGGAAAATAATGTTATTGACATGATTAATTTATTAGAATGCAAGTTGAGTATCGAGGTGTCAGCTTGTGGTTGTTGAGGCAATGGATTTCTAAATATACCAAGGTTTTGATTAGGAGGGACTAGGGGATTATCAATATGTATGGATCCATTATCAATTAGATCTTATACCAGGTGCTTAAACTTATGATAATAATTAAAGGCATACCTTAATTAATGATGATAGACATAGAAGTGATGTTCATTGTACCATTTTGGTTTTATCCAATTTGGATCTTTTGGTCAAATATCAATTCAGGTGAGGGTTACTATATCATACAACTTTTGGAATATGTTGGTGAATGGCTCCAAAATGGGAGTCTAGTTATAAGTCATATGAGGAGTAAATAGGGATTGAGTGAAATTTTGGTTAGGTGATGATGGGAGGAATTTTAACCCAGAGTGTTGATAGACCTACCCTTGTGGTTGAGTATTTTATTGGGGTGGAGTTGTTGTTGTACTCAACACAACATGGTTGGTTTGAGGAGATTTGGGTTGGTTAGTGTTTGTGTTGCCCTTAATAAATTTGCTAGGAAAATCAGTCTTCTTTTAAAATTTGACCTTTTTTTATTTAATTTTAATGTCCTCTATGACTTTCACTTGAGTAATGGCAGCTTCAAAGGAGCGTTGTTGCTAAATTTGTAGAGTTGTAGATATGTTCCTGGAACAACTCATGGTAAACATTTTGATCAACTCAGTAGGGGGAATATAACATGTTAAGTTGTTATTGAAACCACACCATTTGAAAACATAATTATTTATGGTTTCATCATCAAATTATCATAGACCATAAATATTAGGCAACAACAATTTTTTATGATGATTGAAAATTTTTCTAGGAAAAGGTTGGCCTATTGCTCAGATAAAAACAGGTTATGTTGGGACTGGCTATTGAACCATTTCAAAGCTTATCCCCCAAAATATAAAGGAAATGTTTAGAGCATTACGAAATAAATTCCATTAATGTGGTAACATGCTAACTTCTAGTTCCTTAGGTGCTCTTTATGATATTATTTTCCCTTGAACTTCTCAAACTTTGATAACTCAAATCGGTATGGATATGGGTGCACAAATTGAAGGGTTTATAGGTTCATTGTAGATTTGACTATATGTGGGTTTTTGGTACTCATAGCCACTTGTCTATTATTCAATATTTTTTATGCATTCATGCATATTTACATTTCATATAGAGGAGGGGTGTGAGTTGTCAAGGATATCTACAAAGGAAGACTCTGGGTAATAAGAGTAGGGATAGGTGTACTGATAAGGTGGTGGAGGTGGATAATATGGATTGTGAATTTGCAAGAAATAAGCCATGAGATTCACTTGAGATGAGGAATGTGGTGGTTGAAGAATTAGGGAATAAGATGAGTGGAAAGGTTAAGAGGATGAAGGGGTTTGGTATTGTAATGGTAGAGTAACATATTTATTAGATTGGGCCATAAGGGACTGATTAGAGATTAAGGGAGGTTGATTTTGTATTGAGGGATATTGATGCTAGGTTGGAGGATATTTATGAAGAACATATAACTAAGAATATAGCCACTCATAATGAAAATGTGGAACTAGATTAAAGGATGAAGTAGTATGTGAAGTGGAAGTCCATGAGGGAAGTGGAATTCCATGAGGGAAGTGGAGGGAATCAAAAGGTATGACTAGAATGAGGAGGAAGAGGAGGATATTTGAAGAAATAATATTTTCTAGAAGGAGATGTAAATGAATTAAGTTATGAATTAGGAGTAGGATGAGTGTAAAATTTTTTGGGCTATGCATGTTGCTAAGAAAAATGGAGAGAATGGTGTTGGAGATAAGAGGGATATTCAGGGTTGAATGAAGCTTGAAAATTTAAAGAAGATTGAGGATTATAAGAAGGTTGATTAAAATAATGAGGTGGACGAAGAGTGAAATAGGGATGGGGGGAAGATGTTAGATAAAGAGAAGAATAAGTAGCATGAATGCTAATAGAAGGATTAGACAAAGGTAGGTTTGAGAAAGGAGTTTCATTAGAAGGATTAGACTCATGAGGGGGAGTAGGGGGATAGAAATTCACTAAAAGGATAAAAGAAGGCAAATGAGAAGCAAATCCTACACATAGATCAATAAATAAATAAGAATAAAAGAAGGCAAATGATGGTGGCATCCAAGAAGCAATATTTTCTATGGAAAAAGCAAGATTATAAGACGGACCATATGAGTTGGGAGGTACAAGAGTGGTTGAAACTATACACATAGTTTGGGACTCATTGTTAGGATTAGTTTGAACTTGATAGAAAGGAGAATAGGTGTGA